>CM075694.1:27545610-28992080 GCA_037954015.1 Psophocarpus tetragonolobus | reverse complement strand
ATGATATTGATGACAATGGTGGTGGTTGAGACCTAACAGATGATTTCAGGCATTGTGCTTTTTTTATAAGTCCTAATAATAATTTACTAAATGTGACTTTTTTAATATATCAATAACAATACATCATAAGTAATTGTTTACTGTACTCGTCTAAAATGTATTTTTATCTTTGAAATTTGTTAAATTCAAAATATTAAAATTAACAACTTTGTGTGAAAGGTGTCTGTGTAAGAGAATTGCGTAAGCCTATTTAATTAATAATTGAATCTCAACCATTTATTGAGATCTTACTGTTATTATTATATTTTTTTATTTCTTAGTATAAATTTTTTTTCTCTCTTAAGTTGTCCTCTCCATATATAAATAATATTATCGTACATTTTAATTTTCATACCTTAGTGCCTTTTCAACTCAGTGAATCATCTTTGGAAATAATTGCATTGTTAATCCCTGGAAACAAGTGTCATTAAATAAGATTTGCGTAGCAGAGGATCTTTAGCACATTTTTTAAACAACGAACAAGTGTAGTATATCTGCATAAATAACAAGAATTAAATTATTTATTTTATAAAAAGAAAAAAATCCCAAATGACTGAAATAATATGTTTTATGATGAAAATCTATAAATTATTACTTTGAAGGGAATGATTGAATTAACTATTAGAGTTTAATATAAGAAAATTTTTAAAGTCTTAATTTTTATAATAAAAATTTTATATCACTCAGGAAAATATCATTTGTATGACTCATGCATCTTAGGCATATACAAGCTAGTCAATTTAACAATATGATTCATCCTTCACAATGGACCTCAATAGTTGAAATGCCAAATTAATTTTTTGAAGGCTAAAGAAATTTGGCACTACAAATAAGGCACGTGTTAAATGTTAATGATCACGCATACTAAAGGAGAAAAATACAATATGGATAGCCAAGAAATCATGCAGAGGCAAAACATGGGAAAATGAACAGTACTATAAATTTTTAGGTAATAATACTATAGTTTTACGTTTGAAAAGATAGAATTTAAGTAATAATACTACAATAGGGTACTATTCTCTTTTATTTTCTAAATAAACAAGTGAGACTATCAAAATATATTCTCCATACTCTACTTGAATTATCTTCCTGCAAGAAGAATATACTAGTTTATGATTATCAACCAACCAAATAATGGGAAAAAAAACAAACTAACATCCTTAAACAAGCCAATTCAAGTAAAATAGATTTAAACACTAATTTGATTGTATCAAATGTAATCTACCCAGAATATGTAAAACTAAGAAATAAATTAATTGTATCACATGTGTGAA
Source organism: Psophocarpus tetragonolobus (assembly GCA_037954015.1). Classification (NCBI taxonomy): domain Eukaryota; kingdom Viridiplantae; phylum Streptophyta; class Magnoliopsida; order Fabales; family Fabaceae; genus Psophocarpus; species Psophocarpus tetragonolobus. The sequence goes on along the minus strand of CM075694.1, from coordinate 28,990,767 downwards.
ACAAATTAAGTTACCTTATGGATGAAACTGTTTACAAATAACTTTGAAATTTTGTGGAGATATCAAATATGGCTCCCCAAGTTTGCCATTTTCAAACACAAATTCACTAGTAAGACTCATGCATATTAGGCTTGTAAAAGTCACTAGTTGAAGACAAGGTAAACAAGAAAGAAAAATATGAAATGATCAAGAAAAACAATAAAAAATAAAAAGACAATACCCTACATGAGAAGTTAACCCGAAGTTGGGTAGTGGAATTGATCTTACTTACCTTACCGTCAGGACAAGTTGAGACTGCACAAAAGTTAAGTTCATTTCCATTTTTCTAACCACACACTTTTCTCCATACTCCAAACCCTATTTTTAATTAATTCCTCCATTTGATAATTCATAGCACTTATACATTATTGGTAAAAACCTAAGTATTGTGAAAGATAAAAGCGAGGGTGAAGCCTACAGTGTTAATTAGAAGAAGAGGGGGGCAGGTAGGTCGAATTTCTTAAAGGCGAAATCAGAGTGAACGAAGGCGGTGATAGAAGGGGATTGCTTTAGAAGGGTTTCAACCACGATTTCAACTATGAGGGCCATTGAAACAAACCCCAAATCTGAGCACACAACAACAACATTGAAAATGGCTTCGCGTGAAAGAGTGTTGCAGAGAGAAAAGAAGAGCAACGAGGAAAAGAGGACTGTGGGCGAGGATGTCATTGATGAAGCTCGAGATTTGGCGACAATAGTGAAAAAATAAGGGAGAGAGGGTTTGTGCAATGAGGAATGGTGGTGGCAATTTGCAACATAGACGAGTGATGACTTAGGATTAGGTAAGTAAAACAAGTGTTTGTCTCTAGATAATTTTATTTTTTATTTTTAAATATAAACTTATCTACAAAATTTAATAATTTAATTAGAGACTATTTTATCTACTTTCTAATTCATAGATAAAATGTTAGGTAATGTTAGTTAATCATTATCTACAAATAAACATATATTTTATCTATGGATATATTTGTAGATATTTTTTTCATTTACGGATCAAAATTTGTAGATAAAATTCCACAATAATAAATCATTTTCTTGTAGTGACCTTAAACCCTCATTGTTTGGTAAGTTTGTTAAGATTCACAATAATGATTTATAAAAATCTCACTCCTGTCATGTATTTCTTTTCATATATGCTCATAGTTACGAATAAAAGATGAATTTGTTCAGCAGATTATGTTGAAGGATTCAGAGGAATTCCTTTGAGTATGTTAAACTCATAAGTGAGTTACTCTTTGATGTCCACATAGTTTTTGGTTTGTAAAATGGTTCATTGCTTTTACTTAGGACTTTTTAAGAAGAATAGTTATAACATTTAATATATTTATGTTCCAAATATTTTATACAATGATGTTTTGTAATAAATATATTTTGGCTCGCAATGTTTCCAATACGATTATGGTTCTTTATATAAGATCTTTTAGAATCTCCCACAATATTTTTATAAACACTTTATTAGGATATATGAAGGTTGTTGTGTTGCTTTTTTCTTGAAGACTTCCACCTTCAATGTTTTTTAATCAACTTTCCTTAAAATGCTAGCCTTGTGGAAAGTTCATCTATCCCCCTATAAGGAAGTAAAAAGTTCACCAAAGAAAACAAGACAAGGGGATTTCAAGAACAAAAAGCAAAAAGCAAGAAAACACAAAGAAGTGAAGGCAACTTCCAAATGGAAAAGAGTAGTTTGACTAACTAAAAGAATAAGGAGAAGACAAGCAACAAAATGAATTAAGAAATGAAACTACCACAACAAAATAAATCCTAGGATAACACTAGAGTAGAGTTGAATTAAAACAAGAAAAGAGTCAAAACTTCAAGAATTGTAGAATTTAATCAAGCATGATTGTGACCCTCAAGCAACAAGTTCAAGCAAATTCAAACAATTAAATAACTCCTTTTAAAAGGTGCACTAATGTTTTTTGTACTTTTGCTTTTAATAATTTTATCAAATAGTTTTGTTTTGTTTTTTTTATAATATTATTGTTGCACCCATTTTCTTGTGTTTAAATTGAAATTTAGCTAGGACTGTATTAGAAGTATTCTCTTGAAAAAAATAAGGAAGGAATAGCCACAAAATTTTATGAAAAAAAATTGCAATTCAAGAAGAAGCAACTTAAAATGGACTAGAATCTAGGTGAAGTAAAACAAAGTACTAAAGATAGTTTAGCAAATGAATTTGAACAACTTGTTTGCACAAGTTTAGAAAAATGATCAATAATTTGCACTCTCAAACTCAAGCAATTACACCTTTCAAATTAGCATAAAAATTAAAGCTACTTTAAAATTCAACAAAGAAATGAAGAAGGAAGAAATTGAGCAAATATTTTTCAAATAATTAAGAAATCAGTATAATAAATGTAAATGATGTCAATGTAATATTCTTTAAGAAATTAAAAGACTTAGTGTATGGATAATAAAAACCAAAAGGATACTCTAGGCAATATAATAAAATATTTTAATACTTATCCACCGATAGTAGAAAAAAAGTTTTACACTAACATTCAATACATTTCATTTATATAAATTTTAAAGTGTTAATTGGTAAAAATAAAAAAACTTAGGTTGTGATTAAATGTTAGTGTCAAACTTTTTATATTAACATTATATAAGTGTTTTTCTTATAATAAAATATCACTAATGTGAATACAATTTACTCTAAATATTCCTATATTGAATACTAATAAATTAATATATCTATCAATATATATAAATATGAATTAGTTTATATAGTTACTTTTAATAACTTTTATTAAAAATATTTACTGATACTGATAATTGAATATTAAAGTACCAAATACCAATCAACATTAATAGTAAGATTTATTAAAATATATATAAAAATTTATATTTGTTCATTTGAATATTGTTATATATATTTTGTATAACACTGTTGATAGTAGTAGTTGGGATGCACAACTAAATTGATAAGAGGTAATAAGATTGAATTATTTATTTCGATTAAAAAAAATACATTTGGTTTGTTTTATATATATAATCTGCACCCTGTAATATTCATTCTGAAACCATTTTTAATTTCTTCTTATTTTTTCTTTCTTTGTTGGTAAGAAAGAGAACTTTTCTTTCTCCAATTCATGTTAATATCTTGCTACTGTTTTTTGAATTTTATTTTCTTCGATCACGTTGCCCGAGAATAAAATGCATGTTTTATTTCTTGTTTTGTTGTTGTTCTCAGCATGAAAGTGTTTCTTCTGTTTTTCTTTTCTTTTCCTTTTGGCTTGTTTCTTGCCTATAGAAATCCATTGACACGCATCAGTTACTTGTGTTGTTCTTATGCTTTGTATTTTAAGATAATCTAAGAACGTTAGGCTCACTAAGTTACAGTGATACCTTCCAAAAGTTTTTCCTTTAGTTTCTAGCAGAGAGGTTAATTTTTCATTATATCTTTAAACTATAAGCTTTTCAACCTACTTTTTAATGTTTTTCTTTTCTTTTAAACTCCAAAGAAAATGCATTCCGTTTCCAACAATTAGGTAAGAAAATCTTACATCTGTTGATGGTAAAGCAAATGTTGATACTTGATAATAAGAATAAACCACCACACCCAAGAAAATGCATGTGTTATTTCTTGTTTTGTTGTTTTTCTTAGTATGGAAATGTTTCTTAATATAGTCTAAACGGTGTTGTTGATCTTCTTGATGGGTTCTCCAAAATCTAGGTTGCTAACACAGAGAATACCTTTGTCTTTCCATTTGCGGTTGTTGTTGTTGTTAGTTTTTTCCATTATTTACACTTCTAATCACAACATTGCTTGTCATTTTAGGGTTATAATTGTTAATGTATAAATATTTAAATGGTCTTGCCTTGCAAACTCTACATAGATATTTTATGGGGCATTGTTGGTCTTCTTAAACTTGTGGAGAAATATCCTTCGGTTGCTAAGATAGAAAATACCCTTTTGGTTTGGCTAAACCCAAGTTCTTCCATTATACTAAGGTTTCCAACACTGACATACCTATCCTACTTCTTAACCATGTTATCTTGAGGAACAATGTGCAAAATCATTTCATCCCACATTATGAGATCCTCTAGGAAAATTTTCAAGATAAAAAAAAAGTTGTTAGAATTTTTAAAAAGGCATCATTTAGTATTACACACTGAGTGATGAATCATTTGTTACCAAATATTTTGATGTTTCATTTTATGATTCTTTCTGACATTGTGGGTGAGGATAATTTCTCTTACACTTTAAAAGGGAACATTTTATTTCGTACTTATCTATAAGAATTTGGAATAGAACATGTTACCATCATAATTTTTTTTAATAGAGAACAGTGATCATCCTGTATCCTTACCTTCTGCAGTATTAGAATGTATGAACCTAACTAAGGAATTTATGCTTCAACCACAATTTTGTGAAAAGCTCTTAATCGATCACATTTCTTTCCTTTCTTTTTGTAGCACACATAATTTTATCTGTTTCATTTTAGTTTTCTATGTTCTTATCTAGTTCTGATTTTTGGTTGATCATTTTGTAATTAAGATGGGCCAATGATTCCAAACTCAAAATTATCTTACCTAATGCAATGCATCAACATGCTGTTGCTTTTCACGATTAGATATTCACTTAATCAGTATTTTATGAATTTGAATAGTTTTATTAGATAGACACTTAATCAGTATTATATATAACATATTTCATTTTCCTGAAATGATAAATATATTTTAGTTCTAGACTTCATTGATACTTGATACTGATAGTCAGTTGGTATATAATCCTCTGTTCTTATTTGTTACATCATTATGTAAGATACTGTATACTAAATAAATAATTGTCTTTTATGACCAAATGCCTTCATTGATTCATCCAGTCCTATGATTCAATCTAAAAACACTCACTCGCTTCCAAAACAACTAGGTATGAATAGAGCTAACTAGAAGTGATGAAAGTTATTAAACTTTCAAATTAACTCTCTAACTCTTATGAGTTTATAAGTCCATTTATTTTCTATGAGTTAACTTGTGTACAAACTCTTTTTTTAGTAAACTCAGGGTAAATTCAGTAGATTCTGTGCAAATTTAGTGAATTCTCAAGTTTATTACCGAGTCAACAAATTAGATTGTTTTATACACATTTAGAGTTCAACATACTTCAACAATATTAAATATCGATGAGAATGTTTTACCATTATTATCACATTTGTAATTTATTATTTCATAGTAATGCATATCTAGATGACTTGGTAGAATTTATGATTTACTATTTTTTTATTTATTATATGAAAATGCTTTATTGTTATTTTCATATTATAGTTTTTTTATAATTTATTATTATTTTTATTTATTATGTTGTTAAAATGTCTAATTATATGTTATTTATAATTTTTTATTACTTTTATATAAAGTAAACTCCTTCGGATCAAGTTTACGTATCAAGTTTATCATACTCTTCCGAGTCGATGTAGATTTTCGAATCTGATAACTTTATGACGGCATATCAGATTTTATGGTTTTTATGAGTCCTTAAATGAAAAATATTTTTATTACATCTCCTATTAGAGTTTTAGACTTATCATAGAACTTAAAATTCTTACTTCATTTCCTTTAAATTTGAAATAAAGGAAAATGTCTTTCTTTATAAAAAACTACAAACTTTTCCTGCATAACTCTGCTATTTGAGTTTAGAATACCATTCAAATTAATTAAGAAAGACCTTTTAAAATATTTAAAATCCAGACTTAACGATTGAATGATATATTATAGTTTTACTATTTTAAGTTCTTCTATAAATGTTACACTATATATGAGATGTTTTCTTTTCTGCAATTTTCTCTCTCTAAAAAATACAAACAAATTATGAATTAAAAAGGATAACTAATACACATAATAGGACAGGTGTTTTCCTTTTCTTTTTTTATTTTTGAAATGGCCAAAAGATATATTTATATTATGTAAATGGTACAAAGGGTACCAATAAGAGTACAAAAACAACTTAGTGTACTATATATCAGTAAACTTGCTTACAGGTTTAATAAGTAACCTTCACCAAAAGACTACATAACCCCCCATGATTATCAACCAAATTATATTGTATCTCCCCAGTGAAGTCATGAGACACAATGGTTGTGATGTTCATTCATAGAAAGTGCATGTAAAACCTGTCATATTTGCCTTAAGCTATGGCCACAATTTTATCTTCATTTCATCTTGAATTGTTCCACAGACAAGGCCTAGTCATTAAAAATGCATTGAATCCTTTCTAGTCAAACAGACCACGATGTTGATAGCCAAACTGACCACGATGTTGCCGGCCAAGCAACTATCCAAGTCTTTCCACTTTTTACTCCTTTAATTAACCCATCATGGCGCCAAAATTTCTGTTCCACTTTTCTTTGAACTTAGTAAATTTTGCATACTCAAGGTGTTGAGAGTGATGAAGAGATAAGAAGAGTGGTACAAATTGAAGGTGAGAGTGTTGGAAATTCAGCCTCTCGACCAGATGTCAGTTCAAATGAAGGTTCAACATGGTAAATGTGCATATTTTTTTTGAAACAGGTAAGATTTTATATTAATATTGCTTAGTGCATTCTGTCAGAAATATTTTATTAACTCAAACCTTTTCATATATTTTATATGTTAAATACAATTCCTTCAAGCAATAAAAGAAATATCTACATTACATGCATAGGTTGAAGTAGTTTTGATTGACAAAATTTTCAAGTTTTCATCTCATTGTTAAAGGAAAGAAAGCCATATATTACTAATCTTTTATGAGTACAAAGGTGTATCACTTATTCTTTTTGTTTGACTAGGATGATTCTTAAACATCTTAATTCCAGTGAAGATTTAATAGGCATAATACCTAAAATCATCTTGTGGAAGATCAAAGGTTATTAGGTTCTTTCCTGAGGAGACTTTTACTTTTATTTATCTTTCTTTCTTATTACCTACTATTAAACAAAATATATAAATAAAATTGGATTATGATTCAAGTGTCAATTTACAGGCCATATTCCTTTTAGTTTTGATGAGAATTGTTCTTATTTAAAGATTTTTTTTTTTGTAGAAGCACATTTTTATTTTATAATAGTATAATTTCTATTCAAAATGTCGTCATCATGGTAAAGACGATGGTTATCATGCATATTGCCTAAAAACAATATTTTGGAGAAGCACAATCTATGCTTTATTGAGGACTTTAATTTTTTTTTTTATCTCTCTCTATATTACTATTTACTATAAAAAAAAAGTATAAATAAAATTGGATTATGTTTCAAGTGTCAATTTGAAGACCATATTCCTTAAAGTTTCTTAAAGTGCCATGAGTTTTTCATCATGTGTTATTTTCTATTTTGTACTTCTGCATAGTCTGCTTTGGCAGTGATTGAAAGCTGGTACTATATGAAAAAATTAGTAAGAAGAAAGTTTCTACTTCTATTGAGGTGTTATTGTGTGAGGAAGTTTTTTAGTTTCACACCATGTTTTGTTTTTAAAATCGTACTCGATTGTAGATTTCTTTTTTATTAGTCTCTCTAGTTAGGGTATGCTAAGTTACGTTAGGATGTAGGAAAGGTTAGGATGTAAAATAGGTTAGGATAGGCCAGAGTGGTATGGTAAGTTAGGGTAGGGTAAGGTAGACTACTATAGAGTAAGGTAGCTTAAAGTTAGGTTAGACTAGACTAGGTTAGGATGTAGGGTAAGATAGGATAGGTTAGTGTAAGGTAGCATATACTAGGATAGAGAAATGTAGCTTAGGACAAGATAGGGTAGGAATGCTAGGTTAGACTAGACTAGGTAGGTTAAGGTGGCTAGTAGGAAGAATGGGTAGGATAGAGTAAAGTAGGTTATGACATGCTAGGCAGGTTATGCTACATAGAGTAGGTTAGGATAGGATAGGCTAGACTTGTATGGTAGGCTATGCTTGTGTAGGGTAGCATAGACTAGGATAGAGTAAGGTAGCTTAGGATAAGATAGGTTAGAGTAAACTAGGTTAGGCTAAGGTGGGTAGGTAGGAAGAATAGGTTAGGATAAAGTAAGGTAGGTTATGCTACATAGAGTAGGCTACAGTAGGTTGTGTTAGGTATGCTAATTGGGCATACTAAATTAAGGTAGGATGGATTAGGGTGCGCTAAGTTATGTTGTTAAACTAACTTACCTAGCTTATTATAGGTTGGGCTAACTATGTTAAGGTAGATTGGACTAGTAGGCTATGTAAGGTAGGGTATGATAAGGTTTAGGATAGGGTAGATAAACTAGGATAGAGTAGGATAAACTAGGTAGGTTATGCTACATATAGTATGCTATTGTAGGTTGTGCTAGGTATGCTGATTGGGTATAGGTAGGTTATGATGTAGAGAAGGTTAGGATAGGCTAGACTTATATGGTAGGCTAGTTAGTGTAGACTAGGATAGGGTAAGGTATCTTAGAGTTAGATTAGGTAGTTAGAGTATTACTAGGTTAGGCTAGGGAAAGGTAGGTTAGGATGCAAGGTAGGATAGGATAGGCTAGACAGGTATAGTAGGCTAGGCTAGTGTAGGGTAACATAGACTAGGATAAGGCAGCTTAAGATGGTATGGTAGGTTAGAGTAAACTAGCTTAGGCTAGGGTAGGCTAGTATAGTAGGCTAGGCTAGTGTAGGGTAACATAGACTAGGATAGAGTAAGGTAGGATAAACTAGTTTAGGTGTGGTATGGGTGGGTAGGTAGGAAGGATATAAGTTAGGATAAAAGTAGCCTAAGACAAACTAGGTAGGTTATGCTATATAGAGTAGGCTAAGCTATGCAGTTTATGTTAAGGTAAATTGGGCTAGGTAAGATAGGGTATGATAGGTTTAGGATAGGGTAGGATAAATTAGGATAGGTGTGTTAAGCTAGGATGGGTAGGTTGTAAGGGAAAGTTATGTTAGGATATGTTGGGCTATGCTAATATATAGGGAAGGGTAAAATAAGCTACTATAAGTTAAGGGATGTTGGCAAAGTTAGCTTAGGACAGGCTAGGTTTGATAGGATAGGCTTAAGGAAAACTAATGTAGGCTATGCGTTTATCTTTACCTAGTAATTGACTTGGCTAACCAAGTGACACTAGCCTAGTTGTCTATCCCAACCCAACCAACTCATCCCACCATACCATTCCCATCCCACCATGCTTACCCTATCCTACCTAGTTGTTTACTTTATTCTAACCCAACCTTACTTTTATTGTCTATCCTTGTGACATTAACCACCCTTAACCCTAATTATGTAGCCTAACCTCAATCCAACCTAGTCTAGCCTAGAAGTCTACCTACCTAACCTATCTCATCTTATCCTACTTGTCTATTGAAGTCCACATACTATAGCCTAGCCTACCTTGGTTGCCTATCCATACCCTACCCTTATCCTAATTTACCTTTCCTAGCCTAGCCCACCCATCTTAGCTACTACTCTACCGTAGTATACCTTTCACTATGTTGAACTTACTTTACCTTACCTTACCCTGCTCTAAGCTTAGTCTTAACCTATTCTATCTTCCTCTAAGTTTGGCCTTAACCTATCCTACCATGTTACCTTAGTCTTGTCTACTCTATTGTACCTATCATATCCCAACCTAGTCTAGTCTTAACCTAAGCATAAGCTTAGTATGATGTTAAGCATAAGGTTAGTATGATGTTAAGCATAAGCTTAGTATGATGTTAAGCATAAGCTTAGTATGATGTTAAGCATAAGCTTAGTATGATGTTAAGGATAAGCTTAGTATGATGTTAAGCATAAGCTTAGTATGATGTCTAGCCTAAGCCTAGTACAATGCCTAACATACCTTATCTTTCTTATCCCTACCCTAGGATGTCTAGACTTACCTTATCTTGACTAACATACCCTATCCTATTGTACTCTAAGTCTGGCCTTAACCTATTCTACCATAGTACCCTAGTCGTACCTACTATATCGTACATATCTTATCATAACCTAGTCTAGCCTTAGCCTTAACCTAAGCCTTAAGCTTAAGCCTAGTACAATGCTAAGTCTAAGCCTAAGCCTAAGTCTAAGCCTAAGCCTAAGTCTAAGTCTAAGCCTAAGCCTAAGTCTAAGTCTAAGCCTAAGCCTAAGTCTAAGTCTAAGCCTAAGTCTAAGCCTAAGCCTAAGCCTAAGCCTAGTACAATGCTAAGCCTAATAGGATGCCTAGCTTACCTTATCCTTCATATCCCTACTCTAGGATGTCTAGACTAGCTTGGTCTACCCTATCTTACCCCAACCCAAGGCTAACCACTACCCTTACCTGACCCTAACTGCCTACTTATCCTAGCTTATCCTTCCTTACCTACCCAAACCTATGTTAGGCTAGCCTAAGTAGCCTTCCCAATCCCAACCCAATATTCCCCTGCATAGCCTACTACCCATTATCCTAGATATCATATCCAAGCCTAGTCTCAGTATTCTAATATTGTTGAGATTACTTGATTATTTGCATGTTAAAGGTGTTTTTTTCTACACTTAATTGAAATGCATGTACCATCAACATATTTAAGATTCTTGATTTTAATTTTTATACATTATAATTAATTTAAAATTAATATACTCCTTATTTCACCTATAGTAAATTAATTTAAAACGGTCATTTTATTTTTTAATAAATTATTTGGTATCACAAATATTTAATAAGCAGCAAATTCATGTAAAGTAAATTCTAAATGAATATTATAGTATCTTTTAAGTAAATTTTACATTTTATTTATTACTAATTTTTGTTAGATAAGATAAAATACTTAAGAAAATTTGTTACATAACAAGTTATCTACTTGTTCCACCCAATAGTTAGAAAGGAAACCTAATAGTAGAATTTCCAAGTAATTTTGGCTAATAATGAAAACGATCAATAATTTTGTTTAGTTGCATAATTCCCTAAAACATACAAAGATGGAACTAAATATGCATTCACTTATTTCTTTCCTTAACATAGAAGTCATTACAAATTATATGAAGTTATCATCCATTACTTATATTATCAATTATAAAGATATAGAAAAAAAAAGAAGTACATTAAACACATTGCAAGTACATTTCCACTTCCCACAAAGTAATTAAAGTACTTAATGAAATTCAAAAAGTGGCAATAGGAGAAAGTGAAGAACCGCAATGAATCAGAAGTGTATGGTTGATTCTCTAGTTCAGATCTTAAAAGTTATTTTCTACTTCATTTATGTGTGTTCCACACAAGTGGTTATCTTTTGGCTAAATAGAGCATATAGAAAATTCAACTGGGTATAAAGAAACCATCTAGAGCATATAGAGAATTCAAATGGTTATAAATCATCTACTGGCAAGCATTGCTATTTTCTCTGTTAAAGTTTAAAACAAAATTCTAATACATACTGAAAATCAATATAGTTAAATAGAAATGATTCAGCATAAAGTTGGGTAGAGGTAAAAAAAAAAAGAAGCAAAGAAAGTAAATCAAACAAGAAACATTCAAACTAAACAATAGAATTGAATACATGAGAAAAAAATAAGCAAATAATCATGATTTGTGATTGATTGACAAACAAGATAACAAGACAATCTTAAATTAAAAAGAGTAGATACATTTAAATTTAAAGGAGAACTAACCTGTAATGAAGAAAAAGTGTTTGGTTTGCATCTCCTATATGGCAGTGCGTGTGGACCAAAATGTCATAAGCTTTAAGAATTGGATTTTTAACTAGTTTAGCAGCAGAAAAAGAAGCAATTGTAGAAGTTCACCATCTAGCATGGGTAATATGGCAGAACCACATGGACAATAATAGGATAGACAATATAATATTGTTATGATACCTGACCACGTTAAAATAGAGGGGGTGAATAGTGGGGCATGACAGGTTATTTGGAATTCTTCTCTTTCCTCAGGTTATTTTCATTGTAAGAAACTCCATCAATAAATAACACTAATACAGAAATATCTCCATGCTTCTCATTGCTACAGATTTTAGTATTGTTCCTTATCATTGCTTAATTTCATAGCCATTACAATATGCTTGTTACATTAAACTACATTTGGGTTCAAAATATTTATTACAGATCCCTGGTAATAGCAAATCCACAATGCAGTGATCTGAACTAAGTTTGAGAAACTTACCAACATCTTCACCCTTACTAATTACATATTGATCAACAAAACCATGGTGAGAGTCCGACGAGGATCCACCAAATTTAGAGTAGAAAACTACAAAAAAAAGTCAAATGGCAAAAGTGAGTCAAGATCATTAAGAAAAAAAATTACCTTGAGATATAGGACGTATAAAATCACTCCTGAATCATTCAAGCATGACTTTGAGGCCAAATCTATGAAAAACAAGCACATGATGAATATAAAACAATAATATATAATATACAATGGATAAAATGATATCTGCTGGAAAAGGAAGGAAAGAAAGGTGATATCTCATATGCCAATTTCACTTCTGTGTTTTCTTAAATTGCTATGAGAAATGATTCAAATGATGGTGTGAAAAAGTTCTCAACATCATTAGTATATATCTCCTTCTACAGCAGCTACAAATAAAAGTGATTGTCATTGTTCTCAGTTCAGAAAATTCCAATGTTAACATGTGTTGAGATATGTACCAAAATAAAAATATCTCCTGTTAAACGTGAAAGAGAAATTATACTCAAAGTTTTGGAAAGAATCACAAAATGAAACCATCAAAATATTCACTTTATTTACAATGAGCATCTTCCATTTTAACTTTTATTGAAAACTTACTGGATAATTCAAGATAATAATTTTGCATCCGCTTTTGAAAAACTTACAAGATGATCAATAATAGAATAACACAAGGGTCAACAATCCAAATACAAGAAACATTGTCATACTAGCTAGGAACAAAACAAAAATATTGTGCTTTAACACATAATTAACAAATAATTATTTATAACGGTAAGCAAATGACACATGAATTTTTTAAGACAAGTGAAAGATCTTGGATGCAAGTGTGTTATACTTGGAGAAAATGAAGAGGTAAACAAGTTCAGAATTAACTGAATTTGACACAGTGACTTTAATATTAAGAGATGGAAAATATATATTAACATGAGTGTTTATGTACAGAGTTAGCAAGGCAAGAACATCAAAATATTCACACATTAACAGTCACCTATGCATCTAACAATAACAAGCAATGTTATTATTAAAAGGGTTAAAAATGAGAAAATCAACAAAATGAATGATTCCTAATTCCCACTTGTGCTGCTCTGTTTCTTCAGTGCACATTGAACACCAACCTTTGGTTTCTCTTAGAATTAATTCTCTTTGGATTTGCAAGATTGAGCTCGCCTGTGATCACCCTTTTAGGTTAATACCAATAATAAAAATTAAGTTCTTGGTTATTCTTGGATATTGTGATAAAGAAAATGAAGTTCAAAATTAACTTATATATACAGTAGCTTTACTACTCATTGATGCTAGATAATAAGATGAATATTGTGAACTTGTGTAGTTTAGAGCAAAGAAAAAAAGGTGGCACTGGAGTGATTGCATCATTAGAAAAAACTTTGAAGAGAAAGAAGTTATGTTTCTTACCTAACATTGTCAGAATGCCTTCTTATGGATTGCACTCTCTCACAGGTCAACCTTTCTTGATCACCAATTACTACATTAAGAGGAAGGCCAAGAGATAAAGAGAGAAAATTAATTAAGAATTTAAATGAAATTATATGAGAGTGAGTACAAAACATGAATATTTTTATGGACAAAATTAGCAAGGCAAGACCATCAGAATAATAACACATTAACAGAGTCACCTATCATAAAAAAATACAAAGCAATTTGTTATTAAAAGGGTTCAATCTGTTATTTTGCCTAACATCTTGACGATCTTTTGAATCTGTTCAATTTCAATCCAACATAGAATAACAAAAGCTAAAAAAAGAAAAGAAAGACAAGAAACACCGTCATACCAAGTTATGAACACAACAAGAAATATAGTGCTCACTTGTCACCTTTGTAGGTTAACATATAATTCTTTAATGCGAGTAAGCAATAATAACACATGCATTTTATAAGACAAGTGAAAGATCTTAGAAGTGATGGGTTATAAATATTAGAGACTATGATGGGAGAAAATGAAGTTCAGAATTAAATAATTAAAACGTAGCTTTACTATTAACAGATGCAAGATATTAACATGATTGCATTGGAGAAAATTTTGAAGAAAGGGAAATCATGTTCCTTACTACTGAATGCATTCTCTTTACTACAGAGTAACAAAATGAAGTTCTTGGATGTGATGGGTTATTCTTGGATATTGTGATATAAGAAAATGTTTAGAACTAAATCATTTCTACATGGTAGCTTTATTAGTAACTGATGCAAGATATATAACATGTATATTGTGAACTTGTTCAGTTTATGGCAAAGAAAGAAAGGTGGTAGTGCAGTGATTGCATTGGAGAAAACTTAGAAGAAAAAGAACTATGTTCTTACCTAATATCTCAGAATCTGTTTCTTTGAAAGAGAAGCCGGACATTGAAATTACTGTGTGTTATACTTGAAAATATGATTAATATTTTAGTTTTCTTCTCATTCTTTCCTTCTCTATCTTTTGCAACTACTTATAAATGTTTCTTATCTTGTTATTTTGACATATTAAATATTAAATATATATATATATATATATATATATATATATATATATATATATATATTTAAAAGTGGATTGTCATTCGGGTGTCAATTTGTCGGTGATATTACTGTCAAGTACATGATGGAACGCCCTTCTTTTTTTAAGAAAAAAAATCTATGAATAACCATTCTTTAAAATAGAATAATTTCTATTTAAAAAGGTGGTCATCAGAACAAAAAATGTGATTATCCTGGTAGTGGTCATATGGCTATCATTTTACGTTTCTACAAGCAATATTTTTTGAAAATTTTCTAAAATATCATTCATCTCATAATTATATCAAGTCAAACATAAGAGTTTAAAATTATTTGCTAAAAAAATATATCGTTTAAAAATATATCAAGTCAAACATGCATAATTATATTCAAATAATGATAATTAGGTCTTTTAAACTATCATCAACTGTAATTTTGTTTAATTATATAATTTTGCCTCAGCCATTACACTTTTAAAAATTTTAAACTAAGTTGACACTCTTACATTCTACTACTATAAAACAAATTTCAAATTAAACACAATAAATAAAATTACTAAAACCAGTTTACGCATAAATATAAAAAAACTATATAAAATAAGTTATTTAATTATAAGTAATTTTTATAAAAGAAAAAAATTATGTTTGGATATAATTATCAAAACTATTTTTTTTAAATGTATCAGCTTCTTGTGTTTCTCATAAAACAAATTTATGTTCTGCACAGATTTTCAAAATATGTTGTTTTTACCTTCTTTTTTTTTATCCGTTTTTTTTTAACACCAAACATCTAAAAAATTAGCATAAATATTTATTCTGTTAAGTATTTTTTTTTCATAAAACCAAACTTACCCATAATCCCAGTAAACAATAATGTTAACAAACAATGTATGTCTAAACTAACTTAAGTCCCTCTATTTGGAAAAAAAATAAAATCTTAAATTCCACTTTATCATGTCCCATCTCTATCATAGTTGGTACCCTACCTTACTACATTAAGAGAGGTTTTCTCTTTACAAATATAAATTCGATTACAAATCCACTAACTCATAGAATTTAAACTTAGAATTTATTTGGTAATACTCTATTAGTGACATATAATAAATTTATTGATTTTACTAATTATTACTGTAAAAATCATATAAGTGCCAATTAAAAGTCACCATTTTATTTAACAGAGTACATTTACTCCAATAATAGTTTGTTTGTTTTTTTGGATGAAGGTACTCCAATAACAGTTAAATTTCCCTTTAGTAAACTTATGCTTGTCACCATCAGATTGATACAAAATATTTACTGAATTTATTAATAGCTAATATTTGTCGGAAAATTTAACTAATCCATCTTTTTAAAATTTGTTTTCTCAACCACATTTTTTCATTAAAAAACTCTAATTCAAAGGAAATCAAATTTTGTTCCACTTATGCCAGTCACATGTTAGTATACTATGCTTATTTTAATAAAACCATTCTTTTTACAACACAAAAAAAACACAATAAAGCCATTTTTACGACTTTTTGTTTTCTTTCAAGTTTAACATCTAAAAGTGGTAAGTTTATGGTTACAAAACAAAATTCTTTTGAAATCAATTTTTAAGATGACGGATATCCTTGTCAAATTTGTAGACAAGTTCCTAAAAAAAATTAACGTCTATTCTCGTAAGTTCTTCAAAACAACCATGTATTAAGTCAAAAAAAGAATTATGAGACTTTACATGGAATTCCACAATTCAGCTGGTTAGTCCGAAGGCTTAGGGGTCAGGGTTGGGGATCCTGAGAAAATGTTAACTCTAAAAGAACTCTTGTTATGGACAATTGATTCAGAGATCCAAGAGGCATGAGAAACAACTCCAGCAGCTGCATGTCTTTCTCTATAAGATGCCCAAGTAACCACATACAAACCAATAATGATCAAAGATCCACCTATAATGCTGTTAAAGAAATAATTAAAAACAGTAAGAAACTTGAAACAATGAAATAAATACAAGACACATCATCATGTTCCATTATGTGGTTCAATGTTTGCATAAATCTACATGCTTAACAAATTAAATATAGGAAATAAAGATGTGTAGCTTAATGTAGCAAAGTATATGGTGTTGCCTTTTGGAATTAGCAATAAGGAGTTGTGTAGGTGTTAGAACCACTTAGTGTATGTTTAAGATAGATTAAAATTATAGATTATATATTATTTTAGTTTAAAAAACTGTTTTAAGAAATAATCAGCATGTTTGGAAACACAACTTAAATTTTTAAAACTGAAAAAAAAATCATTTTTATAATATGAAGATTGTAATTTATGATTATTTTTCACAGCTTTTTTTTCAACTATTTTCACTCCTCTACTATGCAAAAACAGGCTTTTTTTATTACATTCAAATAAAATTAATTATTTTGAAACTACTTTTCAGCAAATTTATTCAAATAAAAAATATTCTGATTAGAATCGTTTATAACAATAATTGATTATTGAAATAATATAACTTTCTAGTTATCTTAAACAAGTAGTTAACAGTGTCATTAACTTATACCAAAAAAAAACAAAAAAAAAAAACTATGCGTTAATAATTAGGAGGCAATAGGAGATGTACCTTCCCATGTAAATTGGACTTCCAAGAAAAATTCTGGAAAGGATGGCAGAAGCTCCAGGTTGAAGTGGATTATAAAGAGCAACCATGGCTGGCCCCAAGATCTTATTGCACCATGTTATGAGTCCATAATTAAGGGCTGATGCGATAAATCCCTGAACAAGCAAGGGAAACATCTATAAGACTTACAAGTTACAAATCTACATGCTAAAATTCCTCCAAGGATATTTATTAAAAGTTGATAAAAAGATTGCTGAGTGTTTATCAAAATAAAGTAAAGACGCTTAGTTCTAAAATTCTGGAACAAACACGACTTGCATTCCTTAAATTCCTTTCTGGCTCAAATAAAAGCATCAGTGGGATTCATAATAGGGAAATCCCATCTTATATTCTAAACACTGGTTCCAACAAAGAAATAGGTCTTACCAAAAACTCTTCAGGCCAAGTCTAATTGCTTGGGTCACAAAACGGTGGGCTATGATTCATATTCATACAATGGGATATGCAATAGCACTTGGTTAATGGTAAATGCTTTACCAAAACTTGTTTCGTGATTCCATGATTCTATTTTTCAATTGTTAAGCACCATTTTGGCTAAGCAATCGTTTGCAGAACAAAACTCTGGTCACCATTTGGAACAAAAATATTTGGTGTCATCTCAATCCTAATAGATGTTCTTTGATTTTTTTTTTCCTTCTTTAATTAATATTCATATCTCACAAATGAAAATAATAAAAAAAAAATATATAGATCATGTCTACAAAACAGCATAAAAAATTTGAGCAAATTATAGCAACATTTTCCAAGCTTTTAGCAAATTACAAACAATCCTACTTTTTTAATTTTCCTACCTGAACCCCTTTTAGTTTAAAAACATTACACTAATACCCCTTATACTTTTTAAAAAATTACCTAATACCCCTCAAATCTTATATTGATACCTCTTTAAGGAAGACAAAAGTAATGATTAAAAACATAGGGTGCTAGTGTAATCACACAAAACTTTAGCAGGCGTTACTGTAATTTACACAAATAATTTTATAACCATTTGAAATTTTTTGAATAGTGCCATCATATTGGTATGTATGATGTGTCAAATCAAAGATATGACCTAAGGTTTATGATATGAATTTATAAAATCTCTACAAACACGTAATTAAACAACATTAGTAAATAGTGAAAGTTTAAACTTTTTTCTAAAATAAAGTAAAATAGTCTAGAGGTTAATAGTAATTTACTTGAATATTATAGCCAAGTACTAGATACAAATATATTTCAGAATACAGTTGAGGACTATAGTTTGAAGGTCTACTATGAATTCACACCAAAACAAAATAGGTTAAGCATTGAAATTAGAATCAAAAGTTCAAGAGTTTGAATTTGATCAACTGTCAATATAAAATTCTTTACAGATCAACAATTTCCTATTTCATTTTAATAACCAAGGGTTTAGAGTTTTCTTATTTATAGTACAATTATCAGAGTGTTTTTTTTTTTTTTTCACAAGATCTTATCTGAGTTATTTCTAAGGGTAGAAATGGAACCATATAGGTTAGCAAATAGTGTAAAGTACACTCAGTATATCCAAACTGAATCCAACACTAAAAGTAAAATTAAGGAAATCTTATAAAACTGATTGCAAGGGCAATCTGTTTTCATTTTCCTCAGTTGTAAAGCTTGGTGTGCCTAGATAATAAAAAATACAATTACAACATTCACACATAAGTGACAATGCTTCGATTGAAAAAATAAAATTGACATTTGAAGTGTTCAAGAATAAAGCCACGCAAATGATGAATAAAGAATATGGCCCAAAATTATCAGAGATTAATAACGGCTCATAATACTGAAGGTTGATTTAAAGTACTAGTGACTCACAGCATAAATAACAGCAAGCGTTTCAGACTGTGTCAATCTCCAATCAGTTGACTCGTTAGTTGCAAAGAATGATGTAGTTACCATCAGTACAGCTCCAAAAAAGTATGAATATGCTGTGACAGATAGGTTTGCAGGATACTTTTTCAATAATGGAGCCTGAAATTATTTCATGATAATAAAATAAACATATCATATATTTCACATATAATAAAACCTAATATACATAAAATTGTTCAAAAATGTTGCAGAGTAAGAGCAGCTACCTAATTTGAATTTACAATGTTTTTTACTGGAGATGGAGAAAGGGTAGTTTTCATTGCGAATGTTAAAGAAAAACTAGCAGTTGTAGTCATAAAGTTCACGATATTATAGACCCAAAAATTTCCCATTCCTATGATGGATGAATTATAGGATGAGTAGCATGGTGCTCAATTTGTCTAAGCCAGACCTCATGTCTAGCTATCATCAAATAAGGAAAGGATCAGGCTTGAGGATGTACATAAAATAGCATTCAGAACTCATGAGGGACTAAGTAATTAGTAATGTCTTTCAATTTGATGAACGCACCTTCAATTGTCTAATGGATAAAGTCTTTAGAACAATGTTGAGGTTTGTCCTGTTAGTAATTTAGAAGATATCTTAGTGTACAACTTGACTAGGAAGCACATTTGGTTGATTTGGTGCAGTATTGGAGACATTGCAGAGGCAGCAATTCGTACTAAATCAGATTCAGTAAAAAAATAACATTTTGCCTCACAATGAGTGGAATACTTGGGCTACCTTGGGTCTGGGCAAAAATTAAGAGTATGTTCAAATGGCCTGTTGATAATCCAAGAAATGTCAAAGGGAGGGGATTCCTTGGCCTAAGTGGTTATTAGTTTATTCAACATTGCAAAACAATAGATCGTCAATAACTAATCTAACCAAGAAGGATGGATTCAAACAGGATCCTACAGAACAAAAAATCCCTTTTTGAAGAAGATGACAACATCTCTTGTCCTGCTCTACCAGATTTCACTAAAAAGCTTGCCATTGAATGTGATGTGTCAGCTTATGATAAAGAATCAGTAATTCTATCTATTGAGCATTGGAAGCTATACATTTTGCAGAATATACACTGGCCAGAAGAGCCTGAAACAGTTGTTGCAGAGGATTTCCACCATGTATCAGCAAAATTAGGCCACTAAATTGCTTGGCTTAGTTTAATATCATATATAAACCAAGTTCTGAAAGAAGCAGGGTTTACACACTCTCTAGTGGATAAAGAAGGGGAGATTGCTTCTCTAGTATACGTGGGTAGACAGTCACTAAGTTGCAGTAGAGATCCATCAATCAAGATTCTACATTACTTGATCATTGCAGAGATGCAGCAAAATAAGGAGTCTAGATCCTGTCTCTCTTTCCAAGATGGGGTGGTCTTATTTTATGATGCACACCTGTTTCCCTGCCCAATTTTCATGGATTCCTCATCTTTTCCATGAATTCCATGCCACACCTCAAGGGGAGGAATTAAGTTTCTACTCTGGTTGGGCAGCAAATGGCCAAACCACTTTATAAAAATGGTTTGATTTGACCGAACTGTTTTTATAAAGTGGTTCAGTTTGATTTTTTTTCCAAAACAGTTTGGATTTTATTTTTTGTTCGATTTGGCTTGATCCAATCCAATTTGATTATCTGTTTGAAAACTTTACATTCATGTATGCTTCCATTTTTTCAAAGACTTTAACAAAATCAAACCACTTTATGAAAACAAATTAGTTTGAACCTAATCATTTTAAAAAATATGGTTCAGGTTGGTTTTTCAGTTCAATATTTGTGTGTGTGTGTGTGTGTTTGCACACCCCTAGTTTCTACAGAACGTATAGAAGGATTATGGCCAACTTATACTGGATTGGAATGAAGAGGAAGATTCAAAATTTCATTAAGGAACACAATGTTTGTAAAAGGAAGAAAAACATGGCAATATCTCCAGGTGGTCTTTTACAACCATTGAGCTTACCCAAGTTAATATGGGGGGAGGTGTAAATGGATTTCATCACTGGATTGCTCAAGTCCAGAGGTTATGAGGCTATCCTTATAGTAGTAGACAGACTATCAAAATATGGCCATTAAACCTGTTAAAGATTAAATATAATTCCCTTATTAGATTGATCCTTAGTCATTATTAGAGAGATATTATGTAATCAACAGTGATCTTGTTTAATCCTATTTGCTCATTATAAATAAGACATTGGGTGGACATCCAAGACGCACATTAACACATTTACAAAACCCTTTAAAGCACCTTTACCAAGCTAGAATGACTGTTTAATATTTTGCAAAAGAGGTTGTGAGGCTGCATGGGATATTGAAAGGTATTATAAGTGTGAGGCAAACACAATTAATACAAGTTAATACAGAAATCATCTATAATAAGCAATTGAGATCCTATTTTTGTGAGCAATTTTTGGAAGGAGCTGTTGAAATTGCAGGGAACTCAATCAACTTAAAATGATTTGAGCTTATCAACCAATGATTGAAGGCAAAAAGGAGGTTGTGACTGGATATTTAGAATCTTGAGGTGATTTGTTGCAGATCAACCCAGAACTTAGATCCATTACATTGGGCTGAATATTGGTACTCTATATCACTTCTCATGACTCTACAAGGCCAGGAAAAGTGGTATTGTACAATTTGACTAGAACATTTGGGGTGAACTGGCTCTCCAATTTCCTGGTACTGCCAAGATACATCCTGTGTTTCATGTATCTTTGCTAAAGAAGGCTGTAGGGATTTACATAATTGGGATGGAACTTCCCCAAGTTATGGAGGAATATTATGATGGTAATACCAGTTGCTATCTTAGCTTCCAGGAGTGTGAGTGAACGTGGAGACACTATGTCAGCTAATGATCCAGTTATTCCAGTGGAGGACTGGAGGTGTAGGTCTACTAATGACTAATGAGGCCACTTGGGAGAATGAATTCACTATCCAAAGCCAAATTCCACGGTTCATCCTAAAAGACAGGAGTGACTTTGATGCATGAGCCAATGATACGACCCAAAATGAATCATTGGGTCCATACCGTCAACTACTACATTAGTCGGCACATGAGCCCAAGGTTTGGAAAGTTAACACTAGGAAGAGGGTTGTTACTTGTTTGTTACGACTTGTGGTTTATAGTTATATATAAGGGTGGGCATAATAGGGGCATCACAAAGAAAATATTGCATTAGTTATGAATGGAGAGCAATAGCTCCCTGTAAAGAGTTCTTCCACTGTATTATCTTTATCAATTCTCAGAATTAATAAAAACTCATTTCTTCTTGTTGAGTTAATTTATGTAGAATCTAGTCATGTAGATTCTAGTTTGAATCATACTATTCCAATATTTGTTCTTAATTTTCCACTTCATTTTTTTTTTCATCACCAACTCACCACATTACTGTATTATTTTGTTTTGTTCATTTGCTTTCTAAAACCACCATTCAGTTATTGCCTTGCCCATGCTTGATGATCTCTATAAAGCTCAACTTTCATAACCCTTTCAGAGTTCTCAACAGTAGGAATTACTTCTCACCAGCACCTGCACACAACTGTAATGATGTTGCCACAAGTAGCTTAGTAAGACAAAAAACGTCAGGTGGGTTAAAGTCTAGATGGTTTGACCTGGATGATGCTAAAATTGGACCAGATCTCTAAACATAAATGGCTTGGAGGCTGGTTCACAAATTTTCCAGATGAACCATCTGGATTCTAGTTCATTCCATAAACTATGATTATTAGAGCATTACATCATGTGTAAAATACATAGGAATCAGGGCTTAACAAGCAAGTAATAGTCAACAGAGATAATAAATGACAGTGATCACCACCATTTTTTTTTCTTAATGCAGCATGTTTCAACAATCATTTGAAGAATATAAAAAAGATACAAACCTGAATGGCTAGAAAAGCAGCCATGCACATGCAGTTCCCTATGAAGCACAAAACTCCGAGATGAAAATGGTCTAATCCAAGGTCCAGTAAACCACTAATTAACCATCCAGAAGGCTCTGGTTGACCTTTGGCACTTATTTCACTGTGTGATATAAAGTCTGTTTCTGAATATCCTATCAATGCTGGACCACGATACAAAACCATCACTACAGCACCTAAAACACATGAAAAAGTTCCTCCAACCTTGGCCAGACCTTCATATCTTAGCAAGTTCACTCTTTCTGTACTGCATGAATAAGTTGATCAAGGTGCACATTACTCTATGTCCTGGTGTATCTTAATTTAATTAATGTACAAATTTCTGTGCAACAGCAGTGTGGAGTTCCAGAAAAAGATAAATTAACAAAACACATGTAGAAATTGAAGTGAGAAAAACTGACCCCATCATTACAGCCAACAGAAAAGTAAAGACGGGAATGGATGGCTGAATTGCAGCAGCATAAGTTGGATTAGTATAACTTAAACCAATAAGAAACAAAAGATGGTTGCCAAATATCCTGAGCAAGAATAAAGCAAAAATACTATTGCATCAATAAAACACTATAGTTCAAACATAACAAATATAAGGAATATGTGACTTTATCAAGAACCTCACCCTGTTAATCCAAGAAAGAAGAATGACATCAAAATGTGTTTGGTTAAAGGTGGCCGCGTATGCCTACAAACAAGGTATAATTAGGATACTCTAGCATTAGGAACAAAGAAAAGATAAGGGTATAACAGACTTGCATGTTAAAATTTCCTCTCTAAAGTTTGAATATATAGTAGTATACTGCAGTTAATCGAGCAAGAAAGTATAATCTACACTGCCATATGCAAAATCAGCAACAAACTTACCAAAAGAATTCCAGAACCAGACTCAAGATCATAACTAATAAACCTCAACCATGATAAGACATCTAATATTAATTAAATATCAGAAATAATATAAACTACTCTAGAAGGAAGAAAAGTCTAGATATTAGGCATAGATCTCACAGTTCTTATAATTTTAACCTTGGTATCAAACTGTCTTTCAACATAAGAAATAAAATTAACTATGTTTTTCCTTGTTTCAACCTTACTAGTCAACCTTTCAACTTGAGAAAAATCCAAGTATATCATGTAAAATCATCTACTAAGGTTAAGAAAAATCGATGCCCGTGCATAGAAATCACAGAACAGGGTCCCCCATATATCAATGTGAATTAATTCAAAAGCCTTTGATGTCTTAGAAATGCTCAAAGGAAAAGGAAGTCTTTTCTGTTTTGAAAAATGGCATGTACTACAAGTGTAATCTTTATTTACAGTGATAAAATGATGCTGGTTCATTATGGACTCAAGCTGTTTTTGTTAAGGATGTCCTAAATGAAAGTGCCATAGGTCTATAGGTATAACACTAAAATTGGGGTGAATAACAGCATAACATGAAGGTTGATTGGTGACAGGTCTGGCATTCAGAATGTATAATCCATTGTTCATTTCAACTATACCAATCTTCCTCAATGTGTTCAAGTCCTGTATAATGCAAGAATCAGGAAGAAAAATCAGTTTGCAGTGAAGAGATGAAATAAGCTTGGAGATGGAAATCAAGTTGAAGGTGAAATTTGGTATGTACAGAACATTAGAGAGAACAAAGTGATCACCAAATTTAATCACACCCGAATGAGTGGCATGCACGTGTTGACTGTTTAGAAGCTTAACAACAATGGGTTTAATGGGAGTATATGTAAGAAAATAAGAAAGTGAGGAAATTATATGATCTGTAGCACCCGAGTCTAACACCCAAAGTGCCTTTGTGTGATGTGTGTTAGTGTTAAGAAGAACGAAATTACCACTTAATGGCTGAATAGAAGTGGACATAGAAGAGCTTATTTGGTTAACTTGTGGTAAACTCGAGGTTCCAGAATGAGATTGCTGTATTAAGGCTATCAGGGAATGATATTGTTGAGCTGTGAGGCAAAACTCCTGTTCCTCACCTTTCTGAACTTGCTCATTTTGATCAGTAACCTTTCTCCCTTCATCAGTTACTGTGCTATTGATGTTGGAGCTTTCATTCTTGGCTTGCGATTTGAACCCAGGCAGGAAGCCCTGCTTCCTATAGCATGAGTCAATAGAATAGCCAATCCGACCACAGTGAGAGCATGACTTGCTTCCTTTCCCATAGTTGGACTTAATTCCTTTGGAATCGGGAAACCCATGTTTCCTAAAACACGAGTTTTCACCATGCCCATCCTTCCCACAAAAGGTGCACGAGGTTCGTCCTTCAGTAGTAACATTTCCTGCAAAAACCTTCCCCTGCAATTGGCGTTCTTGTTGAATTACGTAAGAGAAGATCTTAGTGATGTGCGAAAGTGGCTCCATGAGAAGGATGTGTGACTGAACATTACTGTACTGATCATTTAGGCCACCAAGAAATTGCATGGTCTGATCCTCAGTCCTTCGTCGAGTAATGCTGGAAAGAACATCACATGAGCATTTTGTCGAGCATTTGCACATCAACTCAGGTCTGTAATTATCAAGCTCATCCCAGATGATATGTAACTTGGTGAAGTACTCAGTTACAGAAAGATCTCCTTGCTTGATAGATGATGCTTCACGCAGTAATTCTGAAACACGAAGCAAATCGCCTTGCGCATATCGGGATTTCAAGTCATGCCAAATATCTTCAGCTTTGTTCATCCAAACGATGCTCTGTCTAATGGGAAGAGAAACAGAATTTACGATCCATGAAGCTACCATATTGTTGCATCGTTTCCCGGCGCCATGAAACGTATCATGAAGAGGTGGTTCAGGAGGTGTAACAAGGTTTTCGCTGGGGTGTAAGTAGATATAACTATGTATGTTAACTAGCGAATCCATTCCTTCACTCATATTTGAAGCGATGGAAGACATGAAACAAAAAAGAAGCAAGAGCAGCGCAGCAGAGCTCTTCAAAGGAAGAGCCCTGATACCATAAGAAAGCTAAGAATAATATGAGAAGGAGCAGAGAAGAAATGGTGAAACTCCATTCTAATTCTCATTGATGGAAGGGAGGGAAGATATATACAATGAGAGAGAAAAAAAAAGGAGATTATAGGAGGTTACAGGGAGAGAGAAAGCCGTTATAATAACAGAAAAGCAGAAAAGGAAAGCATAACAGAAAAATGCCATAACAGAAAAATGCAACAGGCAATAATAAAAGCAAAAGGCAAAACCAATTAAGTATCCTTCTCTGATTTATAAGAACTTCGAGAATAGATAACATTATCCCTTGCAGATAGTGGAAAGCCAATAATCCGCTATAACATATAGCAGATAGTGTCACAAGTATATAGTGGAAGTCACATAAAGGTTGAAATATATGATATATATAGATATATCAATTATATATGTATAAAAAATTAAGTTGTATGCAAATAAAAATAAAATACATAAAAATTGACATAATATTAAGTTATTAACTCAAAAGTTAAGTTGGCTGTAAACTCGTCTGTGATGACAAAGGAAGCAGGACATGTGCCAGAAACAACAATTATAGCAGCCAAACCCACTCTTGCGGATCCAAGAAATTTTGCTATGCAATAGCGCTATAGCACCACTAAAGCAGTTATTCAATTAAATTTAACAACACTGATAGATAACTGTGTAATTTCATCCCATTAGACAACACCCTACAAACAGACAGCCACCAATCTTCTGAAACATATAGGTTCCAGAAACAGCACAGAAGATTCTAAAATGCTCTCTATTAGTCAACAACTCACCAATAACACTAACATTTGTATAATAAAAGCTTACATTAAATGATATCACAAATTTCAACTATGATTGGAGAACAGCACAAAAAGATACTGTATGTGAGTTTTCTCCAATGTTAAATTAGCTTTTAAGAAAAGAGAAAATGCTAATAAAACAAGTAAACAACACACTCTATTGAACATATTCATACTCTTCATTATCAACTGAAATTCATTAAAAATTGAAAAAATTCTGTTAGTACATTTAATGAGTTCATCCTATGAGTCTGTAGTTTTCATCGAATTTTAACCCATAGAAGAAATTGTGTTACAAAGAATGTTAGCAAGTGTTTTGCCACCGAGGAGTGCAGGTAGAAAACAAGCGTCTGGTTAGGGAACTAAAGCTAAAAAAGAAAAACACAGATTGGTATCCTATCAGTGTCATAAATTTGTCAACTAATTAATACTTTAAAAATTAATATAAACAAAAAATTATGATAAATATATGTAAGTTTATACTGATTAAACTAAAAAAATTATTAAAAAATATATTTAAACTGAAATAAATAAAAAATTCAAAATCCTAGAAAAACGTAATTACTTGTCAGCATTCCCCTTTCATAATTGATGACAAGCATAAACAAGGGGAAAGTACAACATATAGCCAATGAATGATTGGTGCATATTTATATAGTTTTACCGCGTCAGTTTTACATTATTAACTTTTAAACTATTATAACCCTAAAATTGAAGGATTATGAAGTTGAATAAGGACTCTTAATTTATAAGACTTTTAAAGAATTATACCCTAAAATTGAACCATTGTGAAGGAAGGTAAATGTAAAACTTATTGTGTACGTGCTTTGCATAATAAAAACAATGGAAAGGCATAGAGAAGTGGTGAGAGAGAAAAAGAGGTACTTTTCACGGATAAAAGCTAAGGGAGCGAGAATGGAGAGAGCAATGAGATCGCGGAAGACGCAGAAGACGATTTGATTGACGCCAACGTTAAGAGCGACTTTGGTGATGACATGATAGCCTCCGTTGAATAACTGCACCATTGCCATAGACATGTGGGCCTTCTGAATCTCACTACCTGAAACTGCTGCCATTGTTATTCTCTCTCTCTCTCTCTCTCTCTCTCTCTCTCTCTCTCGCTCGCACGCAGAGGGAGACTTCAAAAATGGAGCCTTTTCTTCTTCCTTCCTCCAAAGTGCAAACCATACAAATCCGATGCAATTGCAATGAAATTCAATAACAAATGTAAACAACGTTGGCTTTTCTGACTTCCGACGCAACACAACATCAATCTCTATGCCATTCCGTGCCTGCACGTCAAACTCTCCCTCCCAACTCCATTTTCCATTTTCTGTTTTTCGCTTTTTTTCTCATATTTAATTACACTTTCTACCCTTGTTTTATCTTCTTTTTTTGTCTTATTCTTAAGTCATGAATTTCTTACTTTTAATTTTAAAAATATTGAGTTTATATTAATGGATTTTTTTTATTGATTATTGTTGAGCGAAATGATTAACATGTGGTGGCAGAAATTTAATAACATAACTATAAATAATTATGTGATTAAATCAGGTTAAACCTCACCCGCATATACATTTTAAATGGATTCACCACCTTCTCTTTATAATATTGTAAAATCGGGTTATTATGTCACATCATTTTTTTTTATTTTAAGAAGATAATTATATATAAAGTTTTTTTCCAAGTGTATAAGAAATATTTTTAATTACAATTACATCATACTTTTTAAAAATGGTTTATATTCGTTGGTATTTTTAAACTTGGTAAATATATTTAATATATAGTTGTTGATATTTATTATTAATGTTTCTCTTATTAATTATCCAATGAAATTTATGAATGTTGGATATGTAGTGCCCAACACCACTATATATAGTGTTTTTGTCTTTCAGTATGGAACATATGACCAGAACTTATTTGTCTCTCTTCTGCTTTCTTGTTATGTTTTTGTTACATGTTAGTTATGTAATCTTTTAGTGTATACTTAGAGGTTCTTGCTTACTAGTGTAAGACTTGTAGAATATTTTTTAAGAAATTTTTTAATATAATGCTTATTTCATCTCAGGAATTCCCAACAATCTAAAAAGCTTAGAGAAAACAAATTTGTAATATGGAGGTTCATGACTTCTTCAACAACTCTTTTGAAGAGCAATATGTTTTGTACAAAGAGAAATGTGTTATTGAGTTTGTAACTCAAAAAATCCATCGAGAAAAACATTATGGAGAGGAAATGACATTTATTTTTGGCAAAGAATTATATGTTATATATATTTTTTATGTATTGAATTTTGGGAATGATTTGAGGAGTTAAGAATAATTGAATTTTTTTTTTATATGTACAAGACCTCAAGATGTGTACCACAATGGTGTGAATAATCCCATATGGAACTTGAAGACGCACAAAAAGAGAAGATGCACAAGGGGTTCTCTCATGTAACTATGTTAAATCCCATATGGTTGATGCATAGAAGGAGAAGATGTATCGGTAATTCTTCCATAGAGCTTGTCAAATTCCATATCAATGTTGGAGATGTGCAGAATGAAGGTGAAGATGCATAAAGGATTCTTTCACAAAATTGTGTCAAATTCCACTTTAGTGTGGGAGACACGTAGAAAGAGAAGATGTATTAGGAATTTTTCCAGAGATATGTGAAAAATCTCACGTGGCTATGAGAGGCATTCTGAAGGAGAAAATGTTTTAGAATTCTCCCACAACACTATGTCTCATTCCATAAAGGTGTTGGATAAACCTAAAAGAGTATGAGATGTTTTAATAACCTTAAATATAAACTTGAGGAGTTGTTACTATGTTATTGTGATGATGATTGTCTATAATGTTGTTTGGTATATATTAGAGAGAAAAAGCAATATATTATCCTGAGACATTCAGTAAATACAATTTATTGGTATTTTGATTAATTGTTTTATTTATAACTATTGTTAAAAATGTGTTTCTCTTTCATGTATGTGGTGTTATTTATACTTCGAGAACCAAACTTCGAATTGTTCATCTTCTTTTGGTATCAGAGATGCATGATTTGAGAAACTATTGAAAATTATGAGGAATAATTCTTTAAGATATGTGACTTTGAAAAATCTTTACTTGAAAGAATTTGAACATCTATTTGAGAGATAGGTAAATGTGATTGAACTACCTTTTATAAATGTGGTGAAACTGCATATAGGTTGTTACACCAACTACACTATATGTTAAGTGACCATCCTACCAATGTAGTTCTAGTTCATATACTTGTTATACCACATCCGATGTTTTACATCTCATGTGATAACCCAAGAATTATATCTTTTAAAAAATATTTTAATTGTCTTTTCTATTATGCGAGATATTGTTGTAAGAAATGTTTATAAGATTACAAAGACACAAAATCTCACATTGTAATTGTGTCAAAAATCGTTTATTGTTTATGGTCTTATTAAACTCATTTTAATAAGGCTTTAACTTTGTAATTAAATGTATTTAATATATAATTATTGCCATTAAATTTCATTTAATTAATAATGTTTCTCTGATTAATTATTCAAAGATTATCTTGTATTCTCTTAAGGATGGACATCTAATCATAGCACAATAGGCATCTAGTTTCCACTCATACACACACTGAACACAATTCACTTCTCTTTCTTCTACTTTCTTGCTAAGTTCTATTTATATGCTAGTTCTTTAGTCTCACAAAAAGTTCTTGTTGAATCTTGTGAGACTTGGGGGATATTTTTGGATAAGTCACAATAACTAGCACCTAGCATGTCTTAGGAAGTAACATTTTTTCTTTTGTAGGAAAAATTCCAACAAAGATAACTAAAAATTTAGCCCAACCTAACTCACCATGAGTTAGTGGATTATTGTTTTGAATATTTTTTGTTAAATAGGTCCAGCTTGGCTTGAACATAACTAATATTTAGGTGATGTGGATTCGGCTACCAATGATTCTATTCAATAAATTCTTTTATTTTTTTACCCATCTCGAATCATGATGGGTTGAACTTGGCCCAATGGGTTGAACCCATTTTGATGACACTTATGTATTTATATTTGTTACTTAATAATTAAGATCAATTTATTAACAACTAGACACAAATTCAATAATTTTTAAAATTGAAAAAACAATATCATCATTTAAAAATAGGATTAAAAGTTAAAAATTGATAAATAGGAGACATTATATAATTAAATCATTTTTCTTATATATGTATTTTTTAAAAATTTAATTACAATTTGCCTTTCAAAAAATTACTACATTTGTCTCTAAATATAAGTCTCTTTTTGAATTGTCATATGCATTCATTATTAATTTCAAGTTGTTCCTATATGTTTTTTTAAAAAAAAATATATTTATTAAAATTCATTAATTAACTAGGTAGAAAACAAATTAAGTTAAAAGAGAAAAATGATGTGCATGTACCCCGATAAAGTTAAGAATAATTTTAGAAGTTAATCTTAAATTTAATGTTATCAACTAAATTAATAAATTTCTTAAAATTTATAAATTAGGTAAATGTATCTTACATTTAGAACGAATGTACAACAATCTATTGTGATGAATAAATAAATATATAGGAAAGTATATATTAGTCTTTAAAATGTTTTAAATAATATTTTTAAAGTTTTAAAAGCGCTATATAAAAAATTTTAATGACTAATTTACATAAAAATATAATTATTAAGAAACTAATTTACTTAAAAAATTTATTTACAGATCTAAGTGTTAATATTTTTAAATTTAGAAAAAAAAAATATATGAGGATTTACTCATTAAAGAGTTTATACTCATAGACACATTCTTCTAGCTCAACTAGATCACATTATTAACTTTTATAGTAAGAGTATCTCTAATGGAAACAACTCTCATGAGTTGTTTGATGCATTAAAAGATATGTCTTGTGGTCTTCATTGTGTCATATCATATTCAAACAACTTTATTTTATTTGCACTCCAATGAGAGAAGTTTTAAAAAAACTCATAATTTTATAGTTTTTTAATTTTTTCTTTTCCTTCTCCCTATTTCATTTTCCAAGCATTCCTAAACCCACCCTTTCTTTTCTCCCTTCCTTTTCTTCTCAACCCCCCTCCCCCGGTCCTGCCCCCTTTACCCTATAGTCACCACTACTCCACCTTTCTTCCTCTTTCATTTTTTCGCACCCATCGTTTCTTTCCTTCCCCCTTCTTCCTCCCCTCTTTCTTCTCCTTCTGCTGTTGTCGCCCACTACTTCATCCTAAACCCTAAACAAAGAAAAAAATTACACTTCCAATACGAGGATTTTATTTAGAATAAACTAGTTTTTGACCGTACTACGTATGTGACAAACATATATTTTGTGTATAAAATTTTTATTATGGTTTGGATAATTCATTTAACTTGATATATTTTACTATATTAATTTGTTAATATATATAGTTTTAATAGAAATAATTTGGTGAACTATAGATAAATATACATATATCTTAATTGAAATATTTGTATATAAATTAAGAAGAAATTAGACAAGATAATTAATTAAATTGTCAAATTTTAAAATTTGAACTCAATACTTTAAGATTCATAAATGTAATGTAATTAATAGAATCAAAATCATAACTATAATCACAATGAAAAATACATTTATTAGATAACACCTATAAAAAAAATTATTAGATAACAAAAATAAAAAATCAAACAAACATATATATTAGAAGTAATGCTCATCGATAATCAACCTAACTTAACTTATACATTGATTATAGTTTATACATACATGTATAAGAGCAACTTTAAAATTAAAAGAGAATCTTAGGTTTGGGTCTATAAATCTCGCAAGCTTGTGTAAATTTTGGATGATTTTGTTTTAAAAGAGTATAATTTTAGGTAAAATTTGAGTCTAATATGCAAATTCGTGGGCCTACAGACTTGATCTGTAGTCTGTTTAAAGATACAAATTTGTTACTTAACTTATAGTTTGTGTTAATGTTATGACTTCATTGATGTGAATTATAATATTTTAGATTTTTAATATTAAAAATATTTAGTACTTTAGATTATTATAAATAATGATATAATTTTTAGTATAATATAATCAAGTTTAATTAATTTAAAAGATGTAAGAAAAATTTAATTAAAAAAATGGGCAAGTTTATAGATCGATCCGTTAAGTTGGTAGAGTTCAAAGACCATATACTAACTTTTATATATATATATCCATTTACTTCACAAACCAAACTTATCTTACCTATTAACGTGTTTTGCGAGATGAATTTTAAAGAGTCATACCGGTCATTTACCCCGCCCATACCATGCGAGATCAATTTGAATTCTTAATTCACATAAATATTGGTTTAGTGTAAATCACTGCAAAATATTAACTTTTACAAATTAAACACCCATACTTATAAGAAACCGATATTTACTTTAAGGAAACCATAACTGTCATATAAATTTCATATTATACAAGGTTCATCCAAACAAGGCAACAATTTTTTTGTTGTTAAACAACCAGATACTAGAATTGATCTTAAATAACCATATTTTTTAAAGAGTGATGATCCATGGACAACTACTCAGTTGTCAACCATTAATTAATTTTTATAATATATTTATTTTAATTATTTAAATAAATTATAATAAAATATATTAAAAAATAGGTGTATGAAAATGATAGATATTATTTGGGGTGTGTGTATGATTAAGATTTTGCTTGAGTTTGAAATAGAGAGGAATGAAAGAAGAAAATGCATGAGAAAAGGGTACCTTTCACGGACATAAGCGAGGGGAGCGAGAAGGAAGAGTGTTAGGGCCAATTTGGATATCACGTGATACCCTCCGCTGAACACCTGCACCACCACCATCGACACGTGCCCCTTCCATATCTCACTATTATTTTCCATTACCCCTCTCTCACACACCATCACTGTTACTTCATTAATATTTGAAACTCACACTCACATTATGCAAATGAATATGAATCAAAGTTATATTATATGTACACCTAACACAGTCTTGACATTTCTATGGCGGCCATAACGTACATCTCCACTTTATAATATCACTAATTCCCTCATTGCTCCTCCAAACTCCATTAAATGACACTTAAAAAGTATTTTTTAAGCATAAAAAGTAATTCTTACAAAATCTAATATCTGAAGATTCCTACACATATATTAAAACGTTGCTATTATTATTATTATTATTTAGTTTTTCAAAAAATATGTCATAATTAGTGAAATTATACATATTATAAAAGATAAAATTGAGCTTATATTGGTTTCATGTAAAGAGGAAAAAGTTACTCATGTAGAAAAAATGAGAAAGAAGATATTTCTCTAGTTTGATATAAAAAAAAAACCGAGTTTAAGTAAACTCACGTTAGTTAAGTAAACTCAACTCGTAAAATGATAAAAATTTACTTCATTACAAATATACTTATAAATAGCATAAAAATTGAAAATTTTCAACATATAATAGGTTCAAATCCATGTAATAAATTCAAATTACTCTAAAAAAAATTAAATTAGAGTTGAAACATTCAAAATTTTAAACTTTTTTTCACACATAAGAACAAATTAGATTCCAAACACTTAAAAATAGAGTATACCTAAAAAGTTTGCTCACAGGTTTATTTTGATTCTAGTGAGTCAGATTCTACAAATTTGCTACCCTTTCAATTCTACGTATGGTTAACTCATTATGGGCTTGTAAAGTTATAAACTCATAATTTTATAAGTTAACTTGTGATTTTGATAATCATGAAAAAGGAGCAAGGAAAGAAGTAATCAACAATTTGTGGTTAGCCTATCTTCCTTTCTAGTACAAATATATGTCAAAGATGTGAGTGTATTTACTTCAAGAGTAAATTTAATAGAGTTACTCTTCATCATCGTCATTTATTTTATTGAAATTTAATTATTGCAATGAATAATTAATTTTTACCATTAGATTTCAAGAAAATAAATGGTTATGATAAAAAGTAAGTCTTTCAACTTACTCTTGGAATAATTGAATATCTCCTCTATGTGAAAAACAAGCAAAATGAAAAGAAATTGTAAATAATTTTGCTTCCAAAATTACCACTGTTTAGCTCGCCCAGGTAATAAATATACGAATAAATATGTAATTGTGATCACTTTAATTTATAGCTTTGATTCCTTTCCATGTCACTTTTTTTTTATTCAATCGAGAACCTATAATTTTCACTCTATTTTATTTCTCTTTCTTTCTTTTCTTTCATTTTCATTCATCACATTTTCTTCCCTTTTATTTCATACAACTAACAAAGCCTAAAGGTCATGCAACAATATTAGGGTAAAGTAATTTTACATTAACATTTAATCAAAACTCATTGTTTATGTGATTAAATGAATAAGTAAAAGTTTTTTATATTGTCAGTGTAAAACCCTTTTTCTTAATAATAACCATAATAATTCAATTATTAATTTCTATAATTGATTATTTTTGTTTTTAAAGACTCATTAATTACTTTTGAAATGAATTATTAAACTATTTTAAATTCAACTGTATATTTAAAAATATTTATTTCTTATTAATATAAATCATAAAGACATTAAAACTAAATTAAAAATAAAAAAAATATTAATGTAATACTTATATGCTTAAAAAGGAATTTTTAATATAGCAATAATTATTTTATTTTATATATACAAAATATAGTATATAATTAACTTAATATTAGGGACTATAAAGTTGATATAATAACAAAATTCACAAAGAGAAGGAGAATGAAGAAGTTGAGTTCGAATCTCTCTACTAACAAAACTAACAACTAACATTTGTCTATAAAAAAATTAACTTAATATTATTAGATATTAATCTATTTAATATAAAAAGTATAGTTTACATTTAAATGTTTCACTTTATATATAAAATATATACCTAATATATAAATAAATTTCACTAAGATGAGGTATGTGCTTTTTATTGTAAAAAAAAAAAAATAGTATCAATTAAAAAGAAAGAGAAGTACCAAAATATTATGCAACTTAAATGTGAGAATTGCACAATTTTTATAATATTATTAATTATTAATAGCAATCAACCAAACATTTAGTTGACTGTAGTTTAAATCTATATATACCATAAGTGTGTAAATTAAACTTAAAAATAATTATTCTTATAGCACTTAAAGCTATTAATGTAGTATTATATAAATTTACAAATAAAATATTTCCTTTTGAAAGAAAATAAAATATTTCTATATAATTTTAATTGTTGAATTTATTAATTATATATAGTTAATAAAAAAAGCTTTGTATTAATGTCTCAAAACACACTTTTTTTTTTGTCATGATAAGAATTGAAGACATGGGAGGTTTATAATATCTCAGTATCCTACTCAATTAACTGACCTAGACCTCTCTTTGACAAACACATATTTTATATTTTAAGAATAATAAATAATATCAATCCATGAAGGGTTTTTTTATAGGTATAAGGGGTAATAATTCAAGAATTACAACATCTTAACCACACAACAAAGTAATAAACGATAAATAAGAAAATATTTAAGCAGCACATAGAGTTTCTCACCTTACATACATACATATATATATCAAATTTCAATATACCAAACAAATAAGGTATTTCAACATTCCTCATTTTCTCTCTCTTATATCGTATTTCAACAGATATAGATTTGTATGTAATTACATACAATCTCAACCACAATAATAAATTTTATAATAAACAAATATAAAATGTTAAAAATTTTAGTCGTTAGACCGTGATTACAAGAGACTTGAATCCTAGTTCAATACTATCAATCTCTCCTATGCCGTACTTTGATAAATGAAAGATGAATTAGTACCCTGAATTTAAAATTAGTACCCTCAAAGTATTAGGTCAAAGATGAATTAACACCCTCAATTTTGATAAATAAAAAATAAACTATATAATCATATTAAGTTATGTTTTTCACATAAAACAAACTAAGCTAGAGCTCTCATTGATGCACTAGACACAAACTCATAAATACTTAAAAATTATAACAAATGCACGCATTTTTGGATTGAAATTAGAAATGTTGTGCACATATTACAATGTAAATCCAACAAATAAAGATAAATTGAAAGTAAAAGTAAGGATCCGACACTTTTGTAAAAAATACTTATATCTTAAACGTACTTTTCTACCACATTCTTAAACATGCATTAAGATGCATAAGATGAAGGTACATATAATATTAGAAATTATAATTACCTTTGTTCCTGTAAGTACTCAGTTATCCTGTCTCGATTTTGGCAAAAAAAAAATTATAATACTATAAAAGATGTATTATGAATGACTAAACTTGTTGCTGTTGTTATATATTATAAATATTTTGTTTTAATTGAATTTGATGAAGTGTTTATTGCGTTGTTTGTCTAGTAATGATTAAATGTACTATATAGAATAACAAGCAATGCATTTTAAGGAAACTAGTATGAAAAAAGCTAATTTGTGCATCAAATGACATTCCTACCTTGAACAAAGTACTTACTGCACCAAAATCTTGAATATCCATTACTACAAGTTAAGAAGTAAAATAAAACAAGATAAATAAAATGCTTTATCTTACCACCAATTGGCAAAAAAAAAATTATTGTTGCATTAAATGCTACAATTGTCTCCTTATAACACAAAGACAAAGACAAAAAAAAATCATGTTTAAGTTACAACAGTCATCTTTTCTCCTTTGCTTATTAATACGAGAAGTGATGAAACATGTATTAAGAACTTTGATATTACTCTCAACTTGAAAAAGCTAATAATGTTAAGGAAGAATAGGCTTAGATCATGTTAAGGAAGAACCATTTAGGGAAGACTTAGATTTAATATGTTAAATGTGTTATACCATATCTCCAATATCATTTAATCTATGAAATATAATTTAATCCATTAAATCAAATAACTTATAAATAACATATTTCTCATGTATTCACCAAGCTTTCACTTTTGTGCAATTCCTTCTTTCTAAAAGAGAGAAAATAAAAGGGATTCTTTGAAGAAACCACAAAGCTTGATACCTTTGAAATTTGTACATGGGTTTGTTTGTATCTTGATACATAATTGAGACCATATCACCTTGAACTAAGTCTATTTTAGTTTTGCAACTGATAAGGTGATATCTTTCATTGGTTTTGGTAATTTTGCTTTTGTAATTTCTTTAGATTTAAGTATATAGTTTGCTTAAGTGATCTTTTGGTATAGTTCCACAGAATCACATCGTTGTGAACATTTTTAGTAGGTTAAATTGTTCGATTTGTAAAAGCTTAAAATTATAGTGAAAAGGTTAGGTTGACTTGCCAAATCTAACTAGATATAGCTTTGAGAATATTGAACAAGTATAAATTTTTTTTATAAGTCAAATGTTAGTGGTTAATGTATTTGTTTTTGTTAATGGATATATTCGAACCCACGATTTCTGTCTTCTTTATCTCTTCACTTTACCACCATACCGACCTTATATCTCTGAAGCCGTATAAATCTTATGTGCAATTTTCTTTCTTTACCTTGTTCATTCTAATATTGTTTTTTTTATTATGCTAAGATCTCCCTAACACCCAATTGTGTTCATTTTTATTTTTTTTATTAATATTTAACTTTCACTTTTTGTCTCCAAAAAATGTATTTATCTTAGTTCAAGTTGAAAAAAAAAAACAAATACAGAAATAATAAAAATAAAAACTTTCTATTTCCACTCATATTTTTGCTAAACACACTCCATAAAAACATATAATAGGTTGTCAAAGATAAAAGTAAGAGTGTGGGCGAAAAGCTAAACATGTAAATAGCAACAAGAGTCTAGAAGTGAGTTTATTGGGCCTTATAGCTGTTAAGATAGTGTATTTAGTAAACTCAAGGTATATAGTACGAGTCCGGAAATGAAAACGAAAAGTAGTTTATTTTAGTAAATTTGAGAGTTGTAAATTGAAGATCTTAAAAACGAAGTTTATTGCCATTGGACTTAAAACACAAAGAAAGTGTATTTAGCATACACAATAGGTGTAAATAGCAAGAATAAAGAAATGAAATCAACTTGGATTTTCTGGCCTATTTTAAAAATATTCCTTTGTACACATATGTCTAATGCAAAAAATGAAAAAGAAAAACCCCACAAAAGTAAATTGGGTTACCCTCTATAATCTTGTTTAGGTCCAATCCATAAAGAAAAAAAAAATGAAATAATTAATAAAAAAAAAAGAATAGAGTAAGTTGTTTTGCTCTCTGCACCCTGCTCCACTCCATTTGTTCCATCTATCAAAGTCACCATCCCTGGTCCTTTCTTCACTATGAAAGAACACAAAGCCTATAAATAAAGGAAGAGAAAAATTTATCAATTGGGATCTCTAGAGAAGAAGAAAATTGTTCAAAGAGATCCCATTGAAAAAGTAGATAAAAGAATAAAATCTTAGGGAAACTTTCAGGAGAACATTTAAGAAGAGAGAAGCAAGGCAGGACACAAATAATAGTTACTTTATTTTATAATGTAAATTCCCTGCTTTTATCTATTCCTGTATTTTTATTTTATCATCATCTTTGTAACATCAATAATGAATTCATGCGATATTTTTTATTTGATTTCCACTTTGTGCATGTTGTCATCATGAGGAAAATAAACAGTGAATCAAGAAAATTTCTCTTGCATTTCCAAAATTTCTGCAGTACTCATTCTAAAGTTGTATCTTTTGCTCTGAATTAAGCTGTTTAGAGATCTAAAATGGAGGTGTAGTGAGAAATTATGAGAATAAAAGAAGAAATTCTTATAAATTAAAATCGTTGTGGCAACTGATTCAAAGTCCATCACAACCACTGGCATCATTTGACACATCACCCTGCAAGAAGAATAATTGAAACTATAAGAAAAAACAAAGCAAAACACTCAATATTATGAATTTCTTGATCTGCAATTTATTTTTTAAAGTGTATTGCATAACTGAATTGTAGAATTTGTTATATATAATATGTTTTTTAACTGCATTACAAATATAGTTTTCAGGATTATAATATTTTTTATTTGTAGATCACATCTCCGAAATTAAGTAATGATAAATTTTGATTCATTATAATTATGTAATTATATAATTACGAATCAAGAATCAAGTAATCCGCAAAGTATATTTAATTTACATAGTTCGTTAATGAATATATTTGTGTTTTGAGTTTTTTTAAAAAAATTTATTATTAAATTTTTATGTTAAAATATATTAATATTGATCTAACACCTTTATCTTTGTAGAAAATTAATTTTATTTAAAAGTGCCAATGAGAGAAAATATTTTAAGCATCAAGTTGTTGTGGTTTGTGCTCTAATACTTCATAATTAAAAAATGTCATGTCCAATTAATATCTCCTCTAATAAAATCTTTGTTATCATTAACAACTTTTAGATAATATTTATTGCATATATATATAATTTTAGTTTTTTAGAAATATAAACTAATCATAATAAATATATTTAGATAATTATTGTATATATATAATTTTAGTTTTTTAGAAATATAAATTTGGATTTAGTATTATTTTCTATTAATTAATTAGTTTGGATTTAATAGTGTCATTAGAAAAAATTAATGTTATCAGACTCTATCTTCGACTCGGCTGGGACAATGATTCAAAGGGTTAAGGGTCAACCTGGTGGACCAACAATTGACCCACATGACTCAGATTATATAAAAAATATAAATGTTTTATAACCTATATAATTTTATATTACAAAAAATCATAAAATAATTAAAATTATACCAAAAATTAAGAATACAAATAAAAATAATTATATCACACACACATTAAAATACAATATATGAAATAATTATCACATGAACCAAATTTTTCATTTGTTACTACTAGCTGCCATTACGAGTAGTGATACCTCATAAGTCAAATTTCCTTTTATTTTCACTTTTATTAACATTTAATTTAAATCTCCTTGTACAAAGAAAGTTTATATGGATGCAGGCTACCCAATTTTTTTGGGCTATATTTTTTAATGTTCCTATTTAAATTGTCTTCAATCATGATATTTATGTATGCTATTTAAAATGAAACACCTTGAGAGGTGAAAGTTTGAGATGGAGAAGCCGAGAAGGAGATTGTATGAGTCACAAAGAGGGAAGAGGTTGTTTGGTTGAGTCGTTGAGAAAGGAATGCATGAAGCGGGATATGAAGGTCGTTTGATTGTGCCGTAGTGTCACTGCTATTTGGCTGTGAGAGGAAGATCATAGTGCTGCCGTTTGGC
Source organism: Psophocarpus tetragonolobus (assembly GCA_037954015.1). NCBI lineage: Eukaryota > Viridiplantae > Streptophyta > Magnoliopsida > Fabales > Fabaceae > Psophocarpus > Psophocarpus tetragonolobus. Next base: position 28,949,764 of record CM075694.1, on the reverse strand, counting down.
TGAGAGAGGAAGGTTATGGTGTGTGGTATTGCAAGGGGAAAAACTCAGAGATTTAGGCTTGATTGGTTTGGTTTGGTTTTTAGTTTTTGAAAAAAAGTTTTTAAGAATAGTTTTCAAAAGCTATTTTTGGGAAGAAAAAAAAAACTTGTTTGACAAGTTTTATTTGAAAACTGTTTTAAAGATGTAAAAATAGAAAAACTTGTTCATATTTATTAGAATTTCATTAATGAAGAGCAAAAAACAACATATTCTGATTGTATTTTGAGTTTTTAAAATAAAAATAGAAAACTAAAAAAAAAACTACTTTTACTTGTTTCTGTTTTTTAGATTTGAAAAACTAAAAAACCCGAACTGTTTTCAAAAACTGTTTTCAGAAAATACTACCCAAACAAGTTTTTTAGTTTTTAAAAACTAAAATACTGAAAATAGTTTTATAAAACTGCTGTCAAACAAACACTTAGCAAACAAAATGCAGCACAGAGTGATCATTTGAGGTTTTTTTCCCATGAAAAATGGCATCATTTCACTCATTTTTTTTTAAAAAAAAGTATGACCCCCAAGTCAAAAAGACTGGTCACTGAGTTTGACCGAGTTACTCCATGTCAGTTTGATTCTGATAAATCTCCAATCCAAAAGAGGACTCAGAGAAACTATATGCCCGATTTTTTATACTACTCGAACTGGTTAGTCTGAGTTGAGTTTTAGAACATTAGAGAAAAGTTTTAAAACATCAAACCATCATAAATTAATCATTTCTTTAATAAAGTTTTTTTAAATTAAGGGATGAAAACATTTTAGAAATTAGAAAATATTTTATTGTAAACTATATACAGATTCATATTTTTATACTTTTAGAAAGAAAATTACTATTAAAATAATTGAGATTAATTAAGTAACTACAATAAGTTGTCACAAATTTTTTTTTTTGGTGAAATAAGTTGTCACAATTGTTACCAAGAAATGCATAAAGAATAAAAAAGATGACAAGTTTAAATAACCTTCTTTTATTTTCTTGATAAATAATTGAGTTAATTTCTTTTTTTCTTAAAAAAAACAATGGTTATTACCAAGAAATGCATAAAAGCCAAAACTACAGCCAAACGCGTACAAACAAAACGCCTAGAAATTCAGAATCTTTCAAAGACCAAGAAATCTAAAAATACAAAAGCTAAACTACATCTAATAATAAACAAGGTATCAAGTGGCAACAAAGTAAAGAAACACCCAAAAAAAAAAACATAAAATCATGATTTTTTGCAGAAAAAAAAGAGGCAAGCGAATGCAATTTTGGGATTGATCTGCAGAAAAAGAGGGAAGCATTGCTGATGCGGTCCGATAAAGAAAAGTTGATTCGTTTTGCCGGTAAAGTCACCAATTAATTAATTAATAAAATCTAAAATAAAAATTTTGTCTTCTAACTTTACAACGTATCTAAAAGACAAAATCACATATATTGCTGTTTTTTCAATTATAAATGAAACATAAAAATTAAAAAGTTTTGTGTCATTTATAAAAAAAAGAGACATATAATTTCATTAAACCTAAAGAGATGATTAACTAATTTGCTTTATTTCTAAAAATCACGTTATAACATTATAGATACATATCATTTCACAATTTTATTTTAAATTTTAAAGTAACTAACATTACAAATAATAATAATAATATTATTATTATTATTATGTAAAGGACATATGATGAATCATGTGTTTTGAGAATTGTGAAAAAATTCAAATGGACAGAACTAATTATTAGGTCTTGGGCTATCATGTTCTGTCTCTAGCTAGTACTCACAAAATATGGTTTCATTTTCACACCATGGTTTGGGATAAATAATTGTTGATATACACTTACAAACTTAATTTTTACCCTCAAATTTCAATATACATTCACAACCAAGTTAACAGTAGTGTAAATAATTTTTAGTAGGCGAAGAAACCATAAGAATATATATCATTGATCATAAAATAAATAATATATTTTGTGAGGCAAGATAATTTATTCTGCCATATTGGAGTGGAATGATGAGTGGAGGTTTTGTTTATCTATAAAAGTGAAATTTGAAAGGATGATTTCCAAATATACATATGGACGTTAAATCATTAAAACTAGTTACTAACAACTTGATGATACCACTTAAATCATTATGGTTGTGAGTTTTCGGGTTTCTAGTTTTTTGGTTTTTAAAAAAAACATGTTTCTTAAAAATGATTATATTTTGGTTTTTTACTTATTTTTAAAATAGTTTTTTCTTAATTTAAAAAATAATAATATTTGGTTTTCAAATTTATGTTTATGTCACTTGTTATCATTGACTACCACTTTTGATTAACGATTACTAGTTGCTACCTTCAAACGACGATCATCAACCATAACCTCTAACCGTTATCTCTGGCACCAATAGCCGATCATCAACAATCAATTCTTGATCTCTAAGGAGGAAAAGTTCTATATAGTTAAGATTTGAAAATAATATTTTAATTTGAAATTCAAAACAATGTTATTTTTAAAAATTTGAAAATTTAAAATCAAAACTAGTTTTTGTTTTCGTAAGTTTCAAACTGAAAACAAAAAAATTCGATATAGACCAAATTTTCGTTTTGAGTTTCATATAAAAAAAAATTAAATTATAGATGCATTCCTAAAGTTTAATATAATTACATATGTATTCTTGTTTTTTTAACAATTACTTTCCTACTTTGAGAATATTACCATAAAGTTTTAGAGGAGTGTTTGTGTAATGTTGTCAAACATATAGAATGTATAATTATAATAGATACATGATGATAAGAGGTTGTTTATAACAAAAATGTATCTATAATTTCATTATACATGATTTGTGATTTACACTAAAAAAAAAAAAAGTAATAAAGAGAAGTTTTCAACATATTTCTAAATAGAAATTCATCATTAATTGTCAATTGAAGCGTCACTAAATGTGGTAAGATAGATTCTTTAACAAAGATGAACCATTAATAAAACACTAGAACTAAAATTGATAGATATTATATTAATAACATGGTTTAAAAAATCATTAACACTATGTATGTTGGTACCGTGGGAAGTGAAAATGACTGCTTTCAATACTACTCCCTATCTCTCGTGAGAGAGATACAAGGTCCAGGATCAGAGAGAACAGAAAATTTTTTTCAAGGGTAAATTTTATAAGAAAAGAAAGTGAAATTAAATAATTTTATTATAAAAAATTTTACTTGATAATAAAAATTTGATAGCCCAGTCTCCTTTTTATTCATTAAGTAAAAAAACGCGATATGATTGTTGGAGAAATTACCTAGAAAAGTTATTCTTGTAGGAATTACTTACGAAAGTTAAATCTAAAAAAATAGATACATATCTTTGATCTATATCACGATTTTTCTTACAAATGCAGACAAATTAACAAAGCAACCAGTTAATTAATAAAACGAAAAGCAGTTTCGAGACAAGCATTAAGAAAAGAAAAAGGATGAAAACGAGGAAAACGAAGATCATACTTTTTCTTTGTGGTACTGCAACACGATATAGATTGTACCCAAAAATTATAACACGATATGCATCATTGAATCCATAGGATAGGGTTTGCTATGTGCCATATCTTGATTAGATGATTAAACTATAGACACCAAGTTAATGAATGTTAGTAGCAAATCATTTCTGAGCTGGTAGAGGTAATTATCGATCCATTAGAAGAAACTTAATTAGGGTTACGTGTGAGTGGAGAATTATTATGTATACACGTATTTGTGCGCATGCTTTTAATTAAGTGTATATATATAAATTAGCAAAAATATATAGCTTATTAGGGGCTGCCAAACTGGGATTAAATTAGATAGATATTGAAGCCGCGAAATCTTTCGAAATATCATGTGCCTCCCCACTTACAACAAGGCCTATGATCTACTTGCAAGTTTTGCTTTTCTATCCTCTCTTTTTTTCAATCTCTATCGTTCAATAATTAATGCACGTTAACATCTCCTAGATTCGTCAATATTGTTGCATACCAATTAATTCAGCAATCATAGCCAAAAACATTCCCTTGTAGGTATGGGTGGAGTAGGACGATCCAAATCACTTCACCCTTTTTTTCAAATAGGATCATGAAGAGAGAGGGAAAATCCCAAGCTATGTCTATCAAAATATGAGGTCTTCATGCTTTAATTTTTTTAAAATATATCAATTATGAAATGGTTGTTCAAAATATAAAAGTGGGTCAATTTAGTTTCAAAATGACGTGTCGATTTAAGTGAGGATATTAATAATTTTTAGAGATTAAAATAATAATGAATAATTAAGTTTATGAACTAAAATGACGGTATATGAATTTTTAGAAAATTTTTATTTTATTTTATTGTTTTTAGGGATTAAATAAACTAGGATATGTTTGAGTTCTCATTTCAAAGCTTTAAAACGTGAGTGTGCACTTTCCTAAGTACTAAACCTAAGGAGCTCTTGCTTAGTTGGATTTCATTGCAAATACATTAGTTACGATGGATATTATTTTTTTGGGTTAACCTAAATTTTTTAAAATTCGGTTTTTTATTCTTTAAATTTTAGTCTGACTTGGTCAAAGTTTTTAAACTATTCAAAAATCCAATTTTTTGGGCATAAATTTTAAACGTTTTAAAAATTCGGTTTTCAGCTACTGAACTTTTAAAAAATTCAGTATTTAGTCAATCCTTAAAATCTTATTAGTTCGGGTACTAAAATTGAATTTTTACAAATTTTAGGGACTAATATCAAATTTTTAAAAAGTTTAAGAATTTTGACATGTCAAATTTTTTTATTTAGGGAAAAAAATATATTTTAAAAACTTTAGGGACCTTATAAAAACTAAAGTTTAGGACAAAAAATAAAATTTTTGAAATTTTGAGAGAGTAAAAGTTTAGTTAACTCTTTTTTTTTTTTTTTATCAACAATGTTGGTTGTTATTTATTAGTATTTGCTTAGAATATTAGTAGAAAAAAATGGCTTATCCAATTTTTTAAGTTGGAGAAAAAAATGGTCTTTAATAGTTCTGCAAAAAATATATATTATATTTTTTACAAAATATGACGAAAATAAGTTAAAGTATCTAAGTTTCTATTAATTATAATTGCATTAAACGTATTTTCACATTTTCAAGACATTAGTATGATTTTATAGTTAGCACCATAAAAAAAAATCCCACTCTCTCTATAGCCAAAGAATCACTTAACCATTCATTAAATTAAAATGGAAAAACTAATACTAATTTTTTTCTCTTTTTTTATTTATTAACCTTTTACCTTTATTTAAAAATTGTATTTTGTGGGACGACAACTATTCTTTTATGAGGGCAACATTTTTATTAAGAGGAGTATTGAACTCTCTTTAATTAGTTAAAATTTATTAAAATCGTTCTAAACAATCCTTTAATTAGTTAAAATTTATTAAAATTCTTAACTTAAGTGAGCTGTCCTATAATTTTTTTTCCTAAATTAATTGCAGAACTCACTAAAAAATTGATGATTTTGAAAAAAATTTAACCAGCTATAAAGAAATTATTTAAAAAAGAAGTTTTGATAGTTTCGTCACCACTCCTATTTTACTAAATATAAGAAATTAAAAAATTATTGTGTAACCAATTGTTCCTATATACATAATTGGGCGTTCTAAGTAGGAGGAATTGGATTAATGCATGATATTTCTCTCCTTCTTCATTTAGCTACCAAATCAAATATTATAACTCTCAGTTACATTGAATATAACATTTTTCTAAACACAAACTTAATTATACTTTAAAGACTAAATTGTCCATTTACCCAAAAATTGGTGTAGGAAAGGATAGGATTTAACAACATTATTAACAGTTGTTTCAAATTAGCATGATGTTTTAATTACTACTGGGCATTGCAGACAATGTCACTTAATTACTTCATTGGTGTTCATTGCTCGCTAAAGCAACACAAAAAACAACAAAATGTAATAAAAAATAATTTGTATTTTATGTTGCATTGCAATGGTTTTTTTTTTTTTTAACCTTTGTATATAAATAAGGATTGTTCAAAAGAAAATTTACACATACAACTAAACATCTCAAACTTTTCTCTATCACTCTCAAAAGTTTCTCAACTTCTTTTCATTCAATGGATTCAAACCAAAATCCATGATTTAATTTGTTACCAAATTATTAACAACCCGCAAATCCAAATTACTAAAATTCTTCCAATTTATCCAACCTAGGAAATATTCTCAATATGGCTAATTTTCAATATCCTACACTCATATTTTATTCATATCAATTTCATATGTATCAATCATCACCAATTAACTCATCCATGTATCAAAGCGGTCTTCAATGGTTATTAGTGACAACCAACATAATTAATGAGAGCATGACATTTCCATCTCAATTCGCATTCGAGTCTCAAATTCCTCCATTTTTTATCCAAGTTGAGTCATAAGATATTGTGAAAATAAAAAGGGAATATTTATCTGGAATGAGCGACAATTGTGAAAACCATCTCAAGACGACAAGAGGATAAAAGAAAATTGTTTGCTAAACATCTAGAAATGGTAGTTAAGAAAGGATGTGGAATGCCATTTGTGATGCTTTAATCTCGATTCACAATTGTTAGTAACCCTCTTTGTGTTTGGAAGATAAGCATAATCAAACATATATTATATGCACGCGTGGAGTTATACTTGATAGCAGTGGCACCTGGGATTTGCCTCTGATATATATATCCTTTTAGTGTTATCAGATTCCACATCATAGGCACTTAATTTGTAATACTGAATTGTGAGTGGCAGAGGCATGATTTGGATCTAACGCATGGGCCAACTATGCTAAACACATTCTAAAGAGTACACTGTCAGGAAACGTGAACACTCCAAACATTACAGGGGACCAAATACCATATCATATCTATTAGTGATCCACCCCTCATCTCTCTTTCACTATTTTTTCTCCTTTTTATTTATTCATTCTTAGTTTTTTTTATAAGCAAATTTTTTTATTAAAATATGACGAAAATATAAAAAGTGATTCTGTCAACCATACCATACAACAACAAAGTTCTCAATAGTAAAGAATTACAATACCTAAATACAAAATAGAGAATTCATAATTCATTCAGTATTCATTCAGTATAAGTGTAAGAGACTAAATTTTGAGCACGACACTTTCTGTTGAATAACTTCAACAATTTCTTCAATGTTTGTTTCCTATAATTTAAATATTACAACATTTCTTATTTTTTTAGCATTATCAGACTCCTATAAATCACACAAATCATATTTTATAACGCACCTTTAAACTCAAAATTTATTCTTAGTTAATTAGGTATAATATGACACATTATCTTACTTAACAAATTATACATTAGTTATGAAAATATTATTTTTATCATTTCGATAATATAAGAGAATGGTAATATATCTATGGTTTAAGCATAGTTTTTGTTTATATAAATTCTATTATTTTTTTTTTAATTTTAGTTACTGTATTTTTTTTATAAATAGGTTTTTAGTTTTGAGGCTTATGATATTTGATTTTTCCTTTTTTCATTTCTCCCTATAGTCTCTATTACACACTATGAGTAAATTAAAAGGATATGAGGTTTGCTTTTGTTGCATTAGTATTTCAAGGTTTCCGAACTTTACAATTTTTTGTTTACAATTTTATTACACCGAACATCTCTTTTTTATAAAATAAGTGTTTGTTTGACAACAGTTTTATAAAACTATTTTTAATATTTTAGTTTTTAAAAATTAAAAAACTTACTTGGGTAGTGTTTTTTTAAAACAGTTTTAGTTTTTAAAAAATAAAAAACTGGAATAGCTGAAAGTAGTTTTGCTTTTCAGTTTTTTATATTTGTTTTAAAAACTCAAAATACAATCAAAATATGTTATTTTTTGCTTTTCATTAATGAAATTCTAATAAACATAAACAATTTTTTTCATTTTTAGATTTTCAGTTTTCAAATATTACTTGCCAAACAAGATTTTTTTTTCTTCCCGAAAATAGTTTTTTAAAACTCTTTTCAAAAACTAAAAAATAAAACCAAATCAATCAAACTCTAAATATTACATTAATCTTTTTTAGTATCTAAAAGTAATAGCTGTAATAAATAAAAGGTGTATGTAATTTACTTTAACACATATATCATTTCATACTGTCATTAAGTATTTTTGCAACATAATATTGTCATATAATGGTGAATTTAATTAAATAACATGAGGAAACTATTATTTCAAGATATCATATTTGATTTAAAAAAATAACTTCTACATTTTTATGGATTTATAATACAACCTCCCACCCTCACCGTGAAAAAAATTGTGTTTTAACCATATTTTGAGAATGGAGTATCATATTTTTCTAAAACTTCAAATAAATATGAGAATACTATATTATGTTACAAGTAAATAAGAAGGCATGTAACACTAGTGGTAGGAAGTGTAAGGATGAAGGGATAAGGAAGAAACGAGAAGTGCATTGAATACCTCTTATTGACTTTATACCAAAAACCAACAAGCAAAAGTGTGTTTATCTCACGTATTAAAATTATATTTGTATAAGAATGTGATTAATTGTAAACATAAAATTGTTAATTTCTATTTTTATAAGTGGAATGTTATATTAATTCCTATGATTGGTATACAAGTTTTGGAAAACCATAAGTAAGATTTGATTTGTTTGATTTAGTTTTTAAAAAGTTTCAAAAACTATTTTCTAGAAGAGAAAAAAAAAAAACTTGTTTGACAAATGTTGTTTGAAAATTATTTTGAAGATGTGAAAATGTCAATAATGAAAAGAAAAAAAATTATTCTTCTTGTATTTTTAATTTTCAAAATAAAAACACAAAATTGAAAAATAAAACTATTCACAATTGTTTTTTTTTAATTTTAGAAAAATAAAAAACCAATTTTTTTTAAAAATATTTTAAAAAAATACTAACCAAACAATTGTTTTAGTTTTTAAAATATTAAAAATAATTTTATAAAATTATTGTCAAAAATTACTATGAATTATTGATTCATTCAAACATTATAACTTCCATCTTTTAATGTTTTGTTATAATTTTATTTCCATGAAAAAGGATGAAAATGTGATTTAATCAACAGATTTTCAAATATATTCAAAATTAAGGATATTGAAAACTGAATTGGAGGAAGCATCCCATGATTTGAACTTCTCCAATTTTTTTTTTTTTGAAAAATATTTTAAAAAAATACTAACCAAACAATTGTTTTAGTTTTTAATATATTAAAAATAATTTTATAAAATTATTATAAAAAAATACTATGAATTATTGATTCATGCAAACATTATAACTTCCATCTTTTAATGTTTTGTTATAATTTTATTTCCATGAAAAAGATGAAAATGTGATTTAATCAACACATTTTCAAATATATTCAAAATTAAGATGTTGAAAAAGGATGAAAATGTGATTTAATCAACTTGTGATTTTTATTTTTTATTTAAATTTATTTTAATTTTTAAAATTATTACTTGAAATATTAAAATTTAATCCAACACATTTTCAAATATATTCAAAATTAAGGATGTTGAAAACTGAATCAACTTAAAAACCTAAACTAAAATTTGAAAACTCATCTAAAAAACCAAAAACCGATAAAAAGACTGAAATGATTTGGGTTTGTCTGGTTTATTAAATTTCTAAACTATGCGTTTTAGTTCGGTTTGTGGTTTAAGATTTAAAAACAATCCCAAACTGAACCAAACCATAATAGACATAATTTTTATATTTTTTTTCCTCTCAAATAACGTCCGTCTAAAAGATATGACATGATTTATATTATACATAGTAATACGAGAAATAAATAATGAATAGTATCACTACTATAATTTCTACTAGTTATAAATCAGGTGAAATTTTTATTTTCTAGATAGTTTTAGAGTGAGTGGATTTTCAATAAATTATCAATAAATATTTAAATAATCTTCAAAGTAAAATAAATTCTTTAAGTATTATAAATCATACTGAATAATACTTATTAGCATATTTTCAAAAATCAAAACCAAAAAATCAAATTGAACCAAACCTCTAACAATTGATTTGGATTTTTTAATACTTTCAAACCGAATCAAAACAAACCACTTAATTTTCTTGTTTGGTTCAGATATTTTTACGGTAAAAGCTAAACCAAATCTTATTGCAAACACCCCTTTTAACAATAATATTTTCGAAAATAATATTTATAGAAATGTAATTTCCAAAAATATAATAAGATTATGTTAAATACAAGTATCATTAATATTTAACATATAAAAACAAAATATTCTTGTGAACAAATTTTTAATATTTAAAACAAATACACTCTAAATGTTGCTACGTCAGAGCCTCAAAGGTTTAGGTAATATAACATTATAAATAATTTTTATAAAAATTAAAAGTAAAACTTAGTACATTTGTGTGAGCACAAAAAATTTATATAAATCTATATTTTTATACATACATTAAATGTTAGATTATACATGATTTAAATTAGAAAGGAAAAAAATGTGTTTTTTTCTTCTAAAATATTAAATGTTATTTTTGTTTCTTATTTTTTTAATATATTTTTTCTTGAATTTTAAAATGTGTAAACTTTAGTCTTACAAATACTGTCTTAATAATTATTTTTGTTATCTAAAATATTAGTTAAAGATTACTTAAAAGGGATGCTTTTAAAAATTTGAGAGATAAAAATTATACAAAATATATTTAAGGAAATATAAGTAAAAATTCCATATTTTAAAAAAAGAGATTTCTTTTTTAAATTTCCAGAGTGGTCCCCTTAAAATATCACAAGTATCTCTCACAATTCATTTATTAATTTAAGTATCCATAATGTATGAGTTGATTAATTTCAATCTATTGCATGTGTTGAAGAAAAACTCAAAACGCACTCCACTAACATATCACTATCCCTTAAATCCTCAACAACGTTACAGCTATGATATGCTTAGTGCACCAAGTTGATTAACCTCCAATAATCTATCAAAAGCTCATTTTCTTTGTGTCATCTTTCAAAGTATTAATAGTTAATACTATCAAACCTAATAAATTACTTTTTGAAGTTTAACTCATAATTACAAATATTATAATGACCCATCAAATTGTATCTTTTCCATAATGCTGTCTTGAAAGCATATAATGATTAAGGTACTTTATCTTCTTTTATTTTTTAAAAATTTTTGACACACTATTTCTATTTTTTAAATTATAACATTGTGTTTTTCATTAATTTATATTTAACCATTAGTAAATTAGTGTTAATATTAAGTGACAACTATAAAATAAATTTATATTTATAAGTAGACTATTCTAATCTATGATTTAAAAATAAATAAATTATACTTTAGATTACAAAATTAAGATAACAAGTGAATACAAATTTAATGATTTAAAAGATTGAGACACAATAATATAATTTTATAAAAATAAATATATAAAATATTAAAAATTAAAATTAGAGAAATATAGTATAATCAAGTAACTGCAATTCAGTTTGTTTCCTCATTTTTTTTCTTTTCTTCTATAATCTATCGCCTCATTTTCTTTTTCTTCATATTGTGTTCTCGAAATTTCCGTCTTGTTAATAAATGTTTTAATGTCTTAAAAAGAAAAAAAATTATATTCAAAATTACGGTGAAGGTCCTTAAAACACAGTTTAAAACCACAAGTTATTTTAATTTTACGTATTTCATCAAAATATTTTTTTTTAATAACGGGAAGAATACTGGTTAATAATTTCTAAACTTTATATGATAGTGTATTTTTCTATATTTAATTAATTTATTTTCTCTTTTACTTCTTTAAAATTCTTGTATATAGACTAAAAATATTAATTATATAAATTTAAATTAAATTACCTTCATTTATTACTTAACAATTTTCTACAGTAATAGTTCTAACTATTTCATTTTCACTATTATAAAATAATTTTCTATACTGTTTTGACTAAAAAAATACTACATTGGCACTCTATTATAAATATCATGTAAAACTCCAAATTATCAATACGTTCTCAACTATAATAATCTTAATATTTTAATTACAAGAACATAATTAAAAAATTGATGAATTACATATTAAAATTTTAAAACAAACAAAATTTCAAAACAAAAATAAAAAATTAATTAAACACGCAAAGGTTTAAAAAGGAAGGGAATAATAACATGTAATGCTACAAAAATAGTATATTCACTAGGAAATTAATGATATAAAGTCCTCAAAAAAGCTGTTTCTCTTAGTATCATGATTAATTGATTAATAATAAGTTCCATCACCAAGATAATATAAATAATTTTAGTTTAAATAGAATGGAAAAAGTGTAGTACTAGTCGTGCAATCAGATTTAGTTGGCTCCGATATTTTGCATTATTAAAGAAAGTGGGTGTTCTTTAGCCACTACTACATATATATAAATTACTAGATCTCCACGAAACCTACGATGTAACCCCATAAAATTTAAAAAGCTTGCTTTCATTGTATTCCCTTTTCACTCTAAGATAATTGTTGACCATTATATTCTTCAAATGTGTAAACTTTATTTACTTTTTAATACTAAAAAGTATTCATTAGTATAGTTTCCGTATATCTAAAGTTTCCATACATCTAAAGTTTTACATAATTCAGGTTAAAGGTTATTTATAGACATTCTTATCTTTTAACCCACCAAACCGCATTTTTAATACAAAATTATTGATAGAACTAAGATACTGAGTTAGACGGACAATATTTCAACCGTGATGACTATAACGATGTTTCAGAACTGACTGTAGAAATAATCATTTTTAATGAAATTTCTCTTTTTAGCTTTGTTTTTTTATACATATAATTCAAACCAATTAATATTACTCAAACCAACAACAGTTTATAAATACTTTTATGTGAGATATGTGAAAATATTGGATGTGGGTGCTAAGTGTATTTATTCAATTGGAGGTGCGTCCCAAGATTCTTGACTCAATTGGACATGTGTGTAACCATTGTAGTAGTGCCATAAGAAAAGACTAATGCAAAAAAGCCTATCTATATATGTCATTGCCCATCGTATTTATGTGATAGGAATTCAAAAGATAGATCTACTATGATCATAAAGATTGATTTATTATGATTGAACTAGCAAGTAGATTCTATGAAATTATTATGAAGAAAAAAATATGGGAAGAATCCAATTGTCTTAGTCATGAAGGATGCGGTTTGAACTTTGAATTATTCAATTTCCACTAGAAAATTATTCCATTGCACTTAATTTATCGTCTATGTATTTGTTTATATTGGTTTTTGGCAGCAATTAATGTATCTATTCTTTATCAAAGATTTGATTCTAGATGTTATAAAGAGTTTAATAAGAATATATCACGATCATTAATTTATGAAATTTTTTTTAAGTTTATTAATTAATAATTTAAAAAGTTATGTAATTAAAAAAATGTAATTAAATGTAGCATTGTCGTGTATATTAATTAAATTTTATTATTAATTGAATTTGATATTTAACATATAAAAATTGTTAAGTGTGCGAAGGAAATTTGATATATTAGGCTCTCATTCTTTGCATGCACTGTGTCATTGAAAACTTTTTATTAAGAAAAAATAACAAAATTAAAAACTAAATTCTCGTTTTAGGTGATTTTTGGTTTCTAGTTTTAAAATTTATAAAAATAAAAGTTAGTTTTGCTTTTAAATTTTCAAAATTTTAAAAATAATATTATTTTTGTTTTTAAATTTAAAACATTGTTTTCAAATTTTAATCAAAAGACTAGTTAGAGGTAGCGATCGAGACAATCGTTGAAGGTGGCGGTCGTCATTGGCAATCGAAGGTGGTAGTCGGTGACTGCGATCGGAGTTGGTGGTTGGTGACTGGTGGTCAGAGGTAGAGGTTGGGTGACCGGTGATCAGGGGTGGTAATTGGTGATCACTGGTCGAAGGTGGCGACTGCTGGTTAGAGGTGACAGTAGTGATCACTGGTCGGAGGTGGTGGTTGGTGATCACCAGTCGAAGGTGGTGATCGATGATTGCCGGTCGGAGGTGGTAGTCGGTGATCGTCCGTCAGAGGTGGCGGTCGGTGCCACCGGTTAGAGGTGGCGGTCGGCGACCACCCGTTAGAGATGGCGGTCGGCGACCGTTGATTGGAGTTGGCGATTGGTGACCACCGGTCGGAGGTGGCGACCGGTAACTGCCGGTTGGAGGTGGCGACTTGTGACCACCGGTCGGAGGTGACAATCGGTGACCGTCGATCGGAAATGATGATTGGTGACTATTGATCGAAGGTAAAGGTTGGTGATCGCTGGTCGAAAGTAACAGCCGATGGCCGTCGGACGGAGGTGGCGGTTGGTGACTACCGGTTAGAGGTGGAGGCCAGTGACTGCCGGTCATAAGTGATCGTCAATGGTGACAAGTGACATAAGATAATGGACTTAAGTAAAAACAAAAATAGAAATCTGAAAACCAAATTTTATTATTTTTAAGATTAAGTAAAAACTATTTCGAAATAAGTAAAACCTCAAAACAGAACCATTTCTATTGAACACGTTTCAATTTTCAAAATATATTTCAAAACAAAGAAATTAGAAACTCAAAACCACCCCTAAAATGTTACAGATTAAAAAATTATCTAAAATATACCGTTATAAAATGTGGCTGTAAAATTGAATATATATATATATATATATATATATATATATATATATATATATTTTATCTATTATGTTACATTGTTGATATTCTTTAATTATTTCTTGTAATTGATATATATCTTTCAACTGCAGTAGAATAAAACTCTTGATCTCTTGAAAAACAGATAAAAAATGTTTTTGTTACCTTAATGACAACAATTTGAAGTTATATTTTACTATTTTTTTTTATCATCATTGAGAAAGTAATCAGTTTCCTTTAAGGAGTTATTTTACTATTTTTTACAATAATGATTAAGGAGTTATAAAAAATATATATTGTTGAAATAATGCATAAAATTATGTTCATCATTAATTTTAAATTACATTTATGTATTAATCTTAAAAAAAATTAATTAATTGATTTAATTAATTTTCAAGTTCTTGAATTATTGTGAAAAGTTAATCGCAAACACTAAATTAGACTTCTAAACAAGAAAACAATTTGTAGATAGTGTTACAAGAATAACTAAGTAAATTATGAGAAGTTTTTGCTGAGTTTCTACTTACTATACACCTGCTACACAGTTAAATAATTGTGAGAATGATTGAATTGAATAGTCTACACAAAATTAAAGTTCTGTGGAAATCTTACATAATTAGTTTATTTGTGTTTATAATAAATCTCAGAAAAATTAGTTTCCTAATGTCTAATTTAGTGTTAGTGATTAATTTTTTAGGGTAACAATTAGACAAAAGTACCTCGATTTAAAAAAAAAAGAAGTTTAATTAGGTACTGGTTATTAAAAATAGTTCAAATATCTAATCATAAATTTAATGAAATTTTAAGTAACCTTACATTAATTAAACCTAGGGAAATCTAGACCCCATCAAAGGTCCTTGCTTTGGGATAAAGGTTAGAGTTGATATAGTTTAAACATAATCCCAATTAGACTAAAAAATTATATTAGAAGGAGCATGCATGGGTGTTTTCTATATCGGAATTAACAAGATACAACAAACTATTTTTTTTAATAATTTGTAACTTACATCATTTTGACAACATTTCTTTAACGAGTTTAAATTTTAACAACATTTGTAAGAGAATATTTGTGAGTGATTTTCCCATCATAAGGGCATGATTAGAGGTGAGGAAGGAAAGATGTGCCAGAATATCTTTTAGTTGATTTCCCATCATGAGAAATGTGTTTGACAATATCATGTAAAAGTCACATAGGTGGATTAAAACAAAGATTAATAATGTACAATCTTTTGATGGGTATGTACAATCTTTATTATATCTCTCCAATAAGATGTAGATGTTAATGCATTACTGGTTAAGACTCTTTAACTAGTTTGAATTTTATAAGATTTAGAAAAATGGATTTTAATTGAATTTGTTGGGAGTACGGATATGGATGCTTTTGTACGATAGTAACCTATAGATATAGTTTTCACTTCCGGTGATCATTGGATTCATTCTCTAAAATTAATAAATTTCTATCTTTACCTTAAAAAAATTAATTAAAATTATTTTTTTAATACTTAAACAGTTTCCAACAAAACTCTACATCATTTTATAGTTAGTACTAGAAATAGCGAAAAAGATAGCATATATATATATATATATATAAACATGTTAAACATGGCTTTCGCTGTTAGATCGCAGAAGTGGAAGAAGAGATTGATTCATAAGCAAAAGTAATTAATTGAAGATTATATTTCGTGTGTTGTCAATTTGGCACAAGTTCATATTCTAATTGTCATTTTTAATGGTGAGGTTACGAGGAATATTTTGTTCCATTAAAAAAGAAAAGAAGAACTGTTTCGTGCCAAATTATATATTACGAAGGAATTTTCTTTTCAAACGCTCATAAAAATCTCTACGGGCATTAACTTTGTTTAACTAGGTCAAGAAGTCGAGTCACTTAGTTTCTCTTAGACACTTTTTTTTTTTTTTTAAGATCATAAAAGTGTGTTATATATTGATATAATTGAAACAAATTGTTTCAACTATTACCATCACAGAGATTATAATTCTCCTCTCAGAATTTTACCATATACCTATATTCCTTATTTCATACTAAGCATACACAATTTAGGGTTATCATACCAATTCGAGAAAACACATTCCCTATTAAAACCAAAGGAGTAGACTAACCATTTCCATGAAATTACCTTAATGGTCATAAGAATATCCATAGTCTCTACCGCCTTCCTGTCAAATATTATGACATTTCTGGACAACCAAATGCTCCAGCATCCTGCTAGCCAAAACAGGTACCTACATTTCTTCCTCCGCTTACCTGCCACCCATGAACTGGATGAGAGAAAAAGCTGAATGACGTCCCCCGGGAGCGGTTGTTGTATCCCTAGCCAACTCATCATTTTGTACCACACCACTTGAGCTCGTGGACACATTAAAAATAAGTGATTTCTATTCTCTGTATCATTCTTGCAGAACACACATGTTGAGTCGAGTGATGCCCCATCCACTCCTCTTTTCACCAGATTGTCTGTGGTAGATAGTCTATCCAGTAACAGCTTCCAAGTGAATGCAATCACCTTAGAAGGTAGCTTATCTTTCCACATTCTGCGCAACACTTTTGGTTCTACTTGTATGATTCTGATGTCATTCGCTTCGCTTGTTAGCACCTTATATGCTTCCACTACCGAGAACTCCCGATGTATACTGGGAGCCCATTCCCATACACCTTATAAGTGGTTTCTCTTGGAAACTACTTCACGAAATATAATCAACTTAAAAATTATCCACATAGACACAACGAAGATCATTTATTTAACATCAGAATCTTTACACGGATAAAAATGACCGACTAACAATAAATATTTACTTTAAAAAAAACATCGAAATTAATGCAGCACACGTAATTGTAGTATCACTTCATTGAAGTGATACATTATTTTATGATAGATACCCTGCGAATAAAATAAACTAAGTTTCCTTATACATGATGTATCAGGTTAAATCTTGTATGTATTTTATTTGGATGATGTTATGTTAAAAGTTTTGAAGTTTTATGAATATATATATATATATATATATATATATATATATATATATATATATATATATATATATATATAGAGATAGATAGATAGATAGATAGATAGATAGATAGATAGATAGATAGATAGATAGATAGATAGATAGATAGATAGATAGATAGATAGATAGATAGATAGATAGATAGATAGATAGATAGATAGATAGGTGGAACTCATACTACTGTATAGAAAAGTCCAAGTTATCCTTTAGAGATAAAATATAAATTCTAATTATCTTTCACTTGTAAAGGATAAACAATTGTTCCTACACACACTAAACGGTCTTCCTCCTTGATGTTTCAAGCCTCCAATCAATAGTTTCTCCAAGCAAGTACAAGTGACTACCTGAAAAAACATTCTGATGTTCAAGTCAGAGGAGAGTTGACTAATGCACTGAAAGTACACTATGTCAGCATGAAAGTAATATAATAATTCAGTCTCTAAACCTTTACACGTGCTTTATTATTTATAGTGTTTACCTTTCTGGGCTTATGCTTGGATAGTTAGGGTTTATCTTTTACCTGTAAAGGATAATTTGGATTTATCTTTTACTTATAAAGGATAATTTGGATTTATCTTTTACCTGTAAAAGATAATTAGGGTTTATATTTTATCTGTAAAGGATAACTTGGACTTTTCCATATAGTAGTATGAGTTCCATCTTAGATAGAATACTGGATCATGTTGAGAGTAAACCTGACCTTGAATGGAGATTTGACTCGACAGTAGGTCCAACCCACGATAGGTCCGAGCCCAAAGATTCCTTTGGTACAATATATATATATATATATATATATATATATATATATATATATATATATATATATTATCTTTACATGAATTCTTTAATTTATTTTTAAAAATATTATATTAGCATTTCTTTTTGAAAATATTACATGTGGAAAATGTAATTAGAGAAAAAATTATATTGATAAATGATAATAATTTAAAATTTAATGGTTGGGATTATGATTAATTTTAGATTTTGTTAATATATGTATTTGATTTTATCACAAATTTTAACCATAAATTTTCTAATAAATAGTTATTGTTGCACTTTATATTCTAGAGTACACTTTCACATTTTAGAAGAACCACATCTTTTTTATTCAAGAATTTTAATTGTAAAAATATATAAGAGTGCATTTGGTAGAAGGAAAGATTTTAATTTTCAAGAATCTTAAGTTAGGAAAGTATGATTCCATATTTGTTTTTGATAAGCAAGTATGATTCCATATTAATTTAGTATTGAAAAATGATATAAGAGGAATTTCTTCTGAGTAGGGGGAGGTGGAGCAGTGGGGTCTTCCAAGCTCTGTGTCGGATCACTGCTCGATTATGTTAAAAGAACCAGTTTCAAACTAGGGATCAAAACCCTTCAGGGTCCTCAATTGTTGGTTTGATGATATCAGATTTAGAACCTTTGTGGCAATTGAATGGAGGAGGTTGGAGGTTCAAGGGAGGAAATTGTTTGTACTAAAGGAAAAATTTAAGTTGATGAAAGGAAAAGCGAAAGAATGGAATAAAGAGGTCTTTGGTAATATTGAAAAAAAAAATTCAAAGGCAAAGGCTGACAATTAATGAGCTGGATCTGAAGGAAGAAGAAGGGGGAATGGAGCGGGAGGAATTGGCTAAATGTAAGCAGGCGATGGGAGAATTAAAGTATTTAGGCAAGGTGGAGGTGTTCTTTGTTAAGCCAAAAGTCCAAAGTTCAATGGTTAAGAGAAGGCAATACTAACACCAAATTCTTTTCACAAGTCCATTGTGAGGAAGAGACGGGGGAACAACATTTTGAGTCTAAACTTTAAGTTGAGCAAGTAATGGAGGTGGGTAAGTTAAAGGAGAAAGTAAAGAAGCATTTTGAAGATCAGTTTCAAGAAAAGACACAATGTAGACCAAAGTTGGGCATGTTGCAGTTTAAGTTGTTGAGTAAAGAGGAACAAATCAATTTAGAGAGGTCATTTTCTGAGGAGGAAATCAGGAATGTGATGTGGGTATGTTATAGTAATAAGAGTCCAGGGCTTGATGGTTTTAATTTTCGATTCTTGAAGGAGTTATGGAAAGTACCGAAGGAAGATTTTATTGCTGTGTTTGACAATTTTTTTACCTCAATAGCAAGTTAGTGAAGGACTTGAATAGTTTGTTTATTGCTCTACTGCCAAAGAAGCCAAATCCCTAGCTATTAGGAGATTATCGACCAATATACTGGTAGGATGTGTGTAAAAGGTACAAGCTAAGGTTTTGCCATTTAGGATGAGAGAGTTCATGCCTAATATTATTTTTCAAAAGCAATTTGCTTTCGTGGGAGGGAGTCAAATTTTGGATGGCATTTTAGTTGTAAATGAGGTGGTGGAAGACACAAGTAGGAAAAAGAATAGTTTGGTGGGGTTGAAGGTAGACTTCAAAAAGGTGTATGATTCAGTCTGTTGGCAGTATCTCTGGGATGTTATGGAATAATTGCAGTTCGGATGGAGGTCGATAAGATGAATTAAGGAGTGTGTGAACTCGGCTAAAATGTCTGTGTTGGCGAATGGTAATCCAACGGAGAAATTTGGCATTAGAAGAGGTTTAAGGTAAGGTGAACCTTTATCCCCATTTCTGTTTCTCATTGCAACGGAAGGGTAGAGCTAGTTGGTCCTATTTGTAGTGTAAAAGGGTTTGTAGAAGGGTTATGAGGTTGGAAGAGATAAATTATGCATTTCTCATCTTTAGTTTGCCGACAATACCATTCTTTTTGTACAGAAGGATTGAGATTAATTATTTCTAGTGAAAGCCATTTTGTAGAATTTTGAACTCATATCAGAACTAAAGGTTAATTTTCATAAGAGTAAACTAGTTGTATTAAATGTGGCAGACTAGTGGGTGGACAAGGTGGCCATATCGTTGAATTTTGAGAGGGTGATATCCCTTTTAAATATCTAGGACTTCCAATTGGGGGGAGACTGGGATGTAAAGATATGTGAAAACTTGCTTTAGATGGAGTAGGGGGGAGGTTATCACTATAAGAACACAAACACTTGTCTCTGGCAGGAAAAGTATCACTCATAAAATCAATGTTGTCTCATATAATCAACAAGGGTAGTGGTCAAGTCATGTTAAAAGAAAGTTAGGGAATGGAGAGGAGATCATGTTTTGGTGGGATAGGTGGTTAGGGGATAAGAGTCTCAGTGATATGTATGGGAGATTGTTTAGCTTAGCAGATTTCAAAAATATTGCGATTAAGGAGGTAAAGGGGGAAGGGAAGGATTGGAGGTGGAAGTAGAAAGAAGGCTATTTGGGTGGGAGGAGGACTTGGTAGCAAGGCTAGACTCCAATTTAGAAGGGGTAAGTTTAAAGGGAGGGATTAAGGATGAGTGATAATGGACTACAGACGGTTCTGAAAAGTATGTTGTGTCTTCTATTTATAAGGTTATATCCTCTGATCTAGGGGCTCCAAAGGTTGATTACTTAGACGTCTGCTGGGTGAACGAGGTTCTTCCAAAGGTCCAATATTTAGTCTAACAGTTGATTATTGACCAATTGCAATCTAAGGATAATCTTTTCAGGAGGAAAATACTAGATGAGGAAGGAACTAGGTGTACTTTCTATGGGGAAGCGGTAGAAACAAGCTCTCATGTAATTTTTATGTGTCTGTTGGCTACGTTGGCATGGTATTAGTTTTGTTCCTGCTCAGAGTTGGTGACGACATTGCATAACCAGTGTCGTAGTCATTGTTATCAAACATAGGGATTAGTTTGTGGTTCCAAAAATTTAGGTTGGGCATGGTCTATTGTGTGGTATGTTGGAATATGAAAAATATGGAAGGTACAAAATGCGACTATTTTTAAAGGCCAATTGGAGTGCAATGGTATAATTCAAGCAGTTCAACTAAGTGCGTGAAAGTGATGTTATGCAAGGAGGTTAACGTCACATTCATTTGCTGAATGAGTAATGAATCCTACATTATATGCTTAATTTCATTTATTTATTATTGTTTTGCTGTTTATTTTTTAGTCTTGGTTATGTGACTCGTGATATCTATTGCATCGTTAATAAAATTTGTTAGCTTATAAAAAAAAAATCATCCACATAAAATTATGAGTGTTGTTATCATTTTTTGGGTTATAGGTTTGTCTACAACTTTGTGATGCTTGTATATGGGTATTGCTTATTAGTAAAGCCTATAGTTTGATTTGCATTTGCAAAAATAACAATGCATTGTTAGTTTGTATGTTTACAGTTATGTGGTTCGGGTATAATTTAGTCAGTAGTTTGTTATAGATTAGCATGACTGACACATATTATATATATATATATATATATATATATATATATATATATATATATATATATATATATATATATATATATGACGTAAAAAATATTTAATAAAACTAATTTAACTTGATGGTATATTTGTCAAGATTTTTAAAATTGGATTGAATATTGAACTAGTGAAAGCGTGAATTTATGATTCAAAGGTTCAATCAATTCAATAACTTAATCAATATAAAGTTAGTTTAACTTATCTATCTATATATTATATGTAAATGAGACTTGAAGTTTTGTTTATTTTTAGATCAACTTTAAAATTAATAACTACTATTGATTTCAATCAATATATGTTAAAGATATTTGATATTGAAGAGTGTTAGTAAAATTCTCTTTTGAAACTACCTTATGATCGACAAAATTGATTAAAAATCACTAATTTTGATGAATTTCACATGTCTTCTCTCTTCAATGATTGTTTTCCAATAATTTGTAACCAATCGTGAAGAGTTTCGGATAATAGTTTTCGAGAGAGTTTTTCTAGCACTCTTATTGAACTTTTGTTAGTTGTTAGACAATGGATGTTTCTTCAAGAGTGCTTAAGTTGAAGAATTGATTTTTTATAAGAAATTTCTATTAGAGTGAATCTATATGGCACAAAATCTTTTTATCCTTATTTTCAGGTTCCTTATATAAGGAAATATTTCTTAATAATACAAAATGATTTTTTGTATGAAAATAAGTGAATTAATAATTTTATTTCAATTATTATTATGTGGAAAAAAATGTGTGTTTCTTAAAGTATCTTACAATTGGAGCAAAATTATGTATGAATTTTTTAAAAATTATGTGGCACACCAAGGTTTATAAAAAGTAACTTTTGTTAAGAAACTCACTTAAGAAACTATTTTTAGAGATAGATCAACTTTTAAATTTAACAACAACCACTAATTTCAATCATTTATGTCAATGAGACTCAACTTTGAAAATATTTCAATTAATATGTTAAATAGACTTAATATTTCGTTAGTCATTAGATCGACTTTTAAATTTAACAATAATAAATTTTATTCTATCTATGTAAAGAAGACTTATGCATTTAGGACCCTTAGATGAAATTTAAATTTAACAATAATCATTTATTTGATATAATATTTAGAAAAAACAAAGAAAAATTTTTGTAAAAAATATAAAATGATCTAATTATTAATCATTAATTAAACTGTAGTTATAATGAGATTGGTCTTGTGGGAAAGTTGAGAGATTGAGAGAGAGGTTATGGATTTGAGTCTCTCTACTAATAAAAATTAACACATTAACAAATAACATTTGACATATAAAAAATTATTAATTAAATTAAATTTGTATAAATTATTAATTAATATTTTAAATTACATAAATTATTTAAATTCACTCAGTTTATTTATATTAATTAATTTTAAAAAATTGTATTGGGTTATTAGACTTATAAATTTTTTTAATTATTCATATAATAAATAAAACACTTCTACTTAATGTTAAATGTAATAAAACACAATAAAAAAATTAATTCAACCCTTCTACTTCATATTAAAATTAATATTTATTTTAGTATATAATATATTTAAAAATAAAAAATAAAAATAGTCATATTGTATCACCTCAATTTTCGAGAGTTAGACATAAACCCTAAGAAGAATTTTTTAAGATTTATCTCATACTTATTATATTATAATTGATGTTAGATGAGTGTTAAATTGTGTTCTTATAACTACCTATTAAGGCTTAAAAGATCGACCCTGAAATAAGTAATTTGATAATGAAAAATGCTTAAGTCCCACAACAAGAAAAATAATCTTATGTATCCCTTCCTTCTTTTATATAAAAAGACCACAAGTCTTAGAAGGATTTAAACATAGGGTGACTTTCATACAAAGGGTAAAAACCCTTAGATAATACTTTTTTTTTTTATCTTCTCATAAGAGTTTTAAATTTTCGAGACATACTAGTGTTTTGAGAATGTATTTTAAATCATACCCAAATTTTTGATATATATATATATATATGTGGGGAAGATAACTTTGTCTTTTTTAGATAAATTTAACTATATATTTTATTGAGAAAATGTTAATTATTTTTAATATTTAAAATTTATTATGATTTAATTAACCTGATCAAGATAATTTTTGATATATTTGAGTCGATAATCAACTAGTATCTAGAGTTGTTAGAAATATTTAAAAGATTAACCTTTCTCAACATAGACTTAGTAAGTAAATAAAGATTAAAAAGAGTCTATCTAATGTAGTATTTATCAATCATGTTACATCCATATGAGTTATGTAAATCACATCCATGTTATACTTATATATCAAAAAGAGAAGAAAATATATCTTGAAACAAGTTACAAAAAATTGAAGTTGCACACCAAAAAGTATTTTCACTAAAATGTACATGTTTATCACCAAAAAAACACTATGACATGAATGTTCATCATAGTGCGTGCTGTGCATACGTGGATAACAATTATGAAAATTAATTTTAAAAAAATTGAGATTTTAAAATTGATTTTTGATTAGAATTTATTTTGAGATGATGTTATTTAATTTTAAATTTATTTCTTATAAAAACAAGTTATAAGTCAAATTCAGTGTAAAGTTTTTTATTCAATGTAAAATTTCTTATGATTATGAACTTAGAATCAATCGTGAATTCTTCTTTAATGTAAAATTAAATACATGAAAATTTATACAAAGTGCATGTTTGGAGGAAATTTATATGAAGTACGTGTTTGGATGAACATTAATAAAAATTAGTTTTAGATAAATTGATTTTGATTAAAATTAATTTTGAGACATATGATTTATGTTTAAATGTTTTTATTATAAAAACAAGTTAAAAATAAAATTCATTGTAAAACTTTTTATCCAATAAAAAAGTTACTCCAAACTACTTCAACTCAAAATCAATTTTAAATTATTCTTTAATACAAAACTAACCCTATAAAAATGTAAAATTCATCTAATCTGGTTTAAAATTAATTCTTAAACGTGAAACTAACAGTGTACAAAACAATTATGAATCACATGTACATGGAAGTGACTAGAACTTTTCTATGTGAAACTAACCGTTTACAAAACAATTATGGATCACATGTACATAGAAGTGACTATAACTTCTCTTGACACACAAAAAATTAATATATATATGCTATTAAGTAGTACCAATTCATTAGTGAAACCGAAAACCAATACTATTTCAACTAGCATGGAGACCGAGCATATGACAACCCTATATTTGAATGGTCCATGCAAACTCTCAACTATATATATAGTCAAACAGACAGGTAACCTTAAAAACTTTAGACAACCTTAGGAACCTCAAGTGGGAAAAATTATTAGATAGGCTCAAAACAAGAATTTGGGTACAGTATACATAGCTAGCCTCAAATACTTAACCAAGATGTATGAAGTTACACACCATATATGCTTGATATCCAAAACTAAATGTTTAAAGGCACACAATTTCATACTTAGAGAAAGCAATAAGGTAAAACCATCCAATAACATCTGCTCACATTGAGGAACTTCAAGTGTGTCTCTATCAATATCTACAACTTGTCAGCATGGCCTATCTGATCTTTGACAGGAAATTAAGTTAATCTTTCCAAAGCCTACATGGTGTCTGTGTTGTGATGTTGATCTCATCTGAGCCTCAGAGTTTTATATGTCTTGAAGAGTAGTTGAGAGTTGAAGAACAAAAACATTTACAACCTATTATATATTAAACTCCACTTCATGAAACCATGTAAATTTTAAAACACCATTATAGGCAACAATATTTCTTTTTCCAAATTTTACTTTCAGGTCTTCTTTTGATAAACATTCTATAAATATTTATACGAAAAATTAGTTAATAGGGTCATTTTAATTTTGTAGTCTCTCAAGCATTACGTAATTGATAGTGAGTTGTAATCTAGCTAGATTGTGCGTTTTCCACGTGAGAAAGCAGAATATGATGGATATTATCCAAAATTCCCTCCCCTAAAAATCTATGTAAAAAGTCTAAGAGCACTACACTTCCATGGGTACACATATATTGTTCCACACTAGTAGTCTTAGTCTATGATAGGATTAAGCCCAGTCAAACAGGCACAAGGAGTGAACCAATTTAACCATCCATTATAAAAGAAGAGAATAGTTTAGATTTCAAAAGATTCATGTGGAAATAAAAACACCAACCCTCAACCCATTCAAGAGAAAGTTGTACATGACACTTGGCTTATGAATCTTATCAATAAATTAACCCCTTTGATATCTTGCAAAAGGGACATTACACCTTGAAAATCATCCGTATTCCACATTATATGGTTCTCAAGATTTGGGTTCTTCAAAGTTCAAATTCATGGCTCGTGTGGTCTACCCTAGATAGGTAGATATACCCCAAAAAACAAATAGAATCCGTGCTTATAAGATAAAAATGTGGAAGCAAGAGGGAATGAATAAGAATATGTTAAAAAGAAAGAAATTCTATAGTGGAAGAAAAGAAGGAAATTTAAAACGCCTCTAATTATACATCTATAATTAATACACAACTTGATAATAGAAGTATACATTTGTCCACTTAGTATCAAGAAGCAATACTCCCAAGTGTATCATAACCGGTGGATTAATAAATATATAAATACAAGTTTTTTAATTTATCATAATTTTGAGTTTCAAATGTGTTAACTAATTGAAGAAACAAAAAATACACTAAAGTCTTCTATTGACAAAGTAGACCCTACAATGGACCCATTATGAATACTTTTTATAAATTATACCTAATGCTCTCCCAAAAAGAGAAGATAAATTAAATTAATTTATGGACAGAAATCAGAATCTAATTGATAAGTTCTACCTTTAATCATTCTTCCCTTATTGAGCTAACTTCCATACCAGAAATGAGAAAAAAGAAAGAAGAAAAAGGAAGAAGGGTGGAATAGTATACACCTTGGCCGGTGTAAGCATCTTATTATTTCCCTTGCCTTGGAATTTCACCGACGAAAAGAATGTTGAAAATTATAGTCCTATAAACAAATAGCACGTAACCAAAGGGTATAAGAATCCATATCTATATCAGGAAAAGCATCATTACCTTCTTGGATTGAAATTCTTTATTACAAATTAGTGTTTTAATTCCTGTTTTAACTAATTCATAATGGCCATATTATTTAATAAATTTTCTTTCATAATTTTTTTAATATTTTATATAATTCATTAAATGATATGACGTTTATTAATGAATTTTGACAAGAATTAAGATACTAATTTGAGACACAAAATTTTCATCCTAAATTCTTTTTTTTATTTTAATATATTTCAAAACATTAATGTATAATATAGACAGATCCGGGACTATCCATTTTGGTTTGGTGTTGAAAAGATTTTGTATAATGGTAAATTTTAGAGAAAAGGAAGTTTTTTATATATACAAGAATTAAAATAACTTAAATTGTCACCTTAAAGAACTAAATTTTATATTTACTCAAAATAAATCACCATTCATATAGGTAAATATGTGCTTTTTAACCATTATTTTTACTTTTTTTTTAATTTATTCTTGTAGTTAAGTTACATGTGTACATCAAAAAGTTTAGTTTAGTTGACTAAATAAGATGTGTGGGTTATAGTAAATTTTATAACATTTTCTTTAATTCAATTCTTATACAAACAAAAAAATCACATATGCACGCATGTAAACTCTTGTAGGTACATACATACACATATTACCAAATTATAATCAAAATTATTTAATTCTTAAAATACATATATGATGCACGTAACTTGTTAATAGTATATATATAAAAATAAGTGAGTATATATTAACAAATATTTGTAAAATTTGTTAATATAAACTCTTTTTTTTTAAAAAAAAAATTAGCAAGTTATAACTATAAGTTATTCTAGAAAAAAAACAGATTTTGTAAAATGATAATCTTTTTAAATGAGACATAGAATGTGTATTTGTCTTGCATTAATTCACTCTAGAATTCTTCAATTATAAATTTCTTGACAATGTTTTTATTACTGCAGATAAAAAAAAAGGTTAAAAGAACGAGGAATAAGAGAAAGTGTCTAATATCTTTCTCTAAAGCGCCGTGATTAGCTATCTTTGATTTTTCAAAACTTCGTACCTATTTACAGCAAAACTGTTTGTTTATTTATTTATTTATTAATTTATTGTTAATATTGTTATTATTTTTCAATGGATGGCTATGACAAAGAGAGTAAAGAAGAGAATATAATGCTTTTGGTTTTTGGCCTTGGATGGTTCTTCTACACTGTCTGGCCATATTAACCCACCAAAGCACAAATGAAAAACAAAACTATGCTTATGTAGTAAGACATAACGAATCATCTCACCATCATCACGAGAGGGAGGTTATTGAAAAAAAATAAAAAATCTAATTTGTGATGCTTTTATTTTTCAAAAAGGGGTTTTAGTACTTTAATATTCCATTACTATTTATATGGTATAGTGGAAAATGAGAAACCAACCACACATGTCAGGGTCTCCAATTAAAAAATTTTAGCTCCCTTAATTTTCAATCAGCATTATGCAGTAATGTGCTATCTTCTTTGCATCTCCTTCGCCCCACCACAGAAATCTTAAATAGGTTAAGGAATAACTACGCTAGATTCGAAAATGCATGTAATAGTACAGTTGACATTAATTAACCAAAGTCCCTGTTAGGTTGTCATAGTTGATACATAGGGAAAGTATCAACAAACCTACTTTATCAAGTGTTTGTTTTGATGTACATCAGTAAAATTTGATTTTGAATATGATGTGATTTATGTTTGAATGTTTTTTCTAAAAATATTCCTTGAAAACAAAATTTAATGTAAAATTCTTGATTTAATGTAGAAGTTACTCTAAATTGATTCAATATTTAGAATTAATTGTGACCTTAGAATCAATTCTAAATTCTTTTTTAAGGTGAAACAAACACACTAAAAGTTGTTTAGAATTAATTCTAGGTCTAAAATCAATTTTGTAACACAAAACCAGACATACACTTAGAACAACAGTAAAATTTTCAACTAAAGTTATAAAAGAAAATAAATGAGTATTAAATAAACTAATTTGAGACTCATGCACTAACATTTGGTTGATAGAAAAGCACTTTTTAACTATTATATTATTTTTTGTCAATATTTAAAATAGTTGAGGAAGTTAGATCAGTTACTGTTTAACTATTATGTAAACTAATAAACACCAATAATTTTAAGTTCAATCATCATTGTTATCCTTGTACACAAAATTATCATGATTTTAATTAAGATTCAGCTCCATTAATAAAGATTCAGCTCACAAGGCAGTCCCAAAACATGCAATACTCTCTGTTCAAGTATCAGGCTGAAACCAAATACTTTCTTCTTTGACAACAGACATATTATTTAAAAGGGGATACAGAGAGTGTAAAACTAGATGGGAAAAAGGAATGTAAATGCCAAAAAATATTTTCAGAAGGTTAACAATAAATGCCAAATATAAAGAGGGACACAGATCCCTTATGTTTTACATGCGTGTCTCATGTCTCGTTGTTGTAAACTTGAAAGTGGTGAAAAGGCCATTATGGTCAGTTCCCTCATTCTCTGCAGCCTAAAACATTAATTCAAATATTCAATGCTTTGCTTTCCACTTCACATGCCTACAACACAGTATGCACATTCATGAAAATCATATTCAAAACTATGAAAACGTAAAATAGACAGAATATCCAACATACTGCACAAGATCTCAAGGGCATGTCACTAAGCATTAAAGAGACCAACTTGCTTCATGGTAGTGTAAACAGACAGAAACATTATCATCACAAGACAGGGCGGTGCTAGCATCTATATACCTTTTCTTTGTTTCGCAAATCAAATCACAAACTTAATGGACTCGCCACTATTGCATGAAATACCAGCAAAAATCCTCACTATTTGACTAAAGAGCCAAAACATGACCTCTTTTGCCTAAATTTTTTGTTGGAAAACAAGAAAGAAAGACACAAGAAGAAATATTGTTTATTTTTTTTGTTAAGGAATATGGAAATTTCGAAATAACAGTCGTATTCGTAAGTACATATATTATACCAAGTTCTATTTGGATATTTCTTATTTAATTTATTTTTTAAAACAATTTCCCCAAAATGACTGGAAACATGCATGATAATAATCATGAGACTTCTTGGAGAACCCTAGCTTCGCAAGGTTCCTACCACCAATCCAGGGACATGGTTAGGGTGGGTCATTGCATCCGTATGCTTTGAAGCTTGTTAGTTCTGACACGTTTTTGTATAAAAAGGCATTTAAGTCGATTAAGGGAGAATGATGTTTATAGATGATCCTTAACATTAACTCCTAAACAATATGAAATTTCAGATATATCAGAATAAACCCTGCAGTCATGACTAAGGACATGAGAGTTGGGGTTGGATCTAAGGTGAGCACCAAAAGTCTTCAAGAGAGTGTCACATGATATACTTGAAGTTTCACATCATTTAAGAGATGAGGTCAAAATTCATTTATAAACACTTTTCCCAGAGAATAAAACATGACATTATGTAATTGTTGTAAAATATTTTATTTTATCATTTTCATAAAACTACTACTTATTTTTATTATTTTTAGTTAAGATTTGTGTCTTATGTTTAGTTATGCAGTAAATATGTATGTTGTATAATGACCATATGATGTATGTTATAAGAAGAAAGATCAAGTTATTCATTTTTATTAATATAAAATCGTTTTAATAAATAATGATTTTAATTCTTATAATTTAAGAAAATAAACAGCGAGAGAGAAAACTCTCTTGGAGTATCTTAGTCCCTCCTTATTTTATAATATTTAAAATGTGTATATTTCTGTCTATTTCTATCATATTTGTCATGTGTTATATGCATTCTTTGATAGTTGAGAAGATTGGTTAGTCTATAAATTACTGTTTGTTTTGTCAGTTTGTAAGACTATTCCATAGGCCAACTATAGGTTCTATACATATAAACAGTGTTTTTCTTTATATCAATGGAGCATGTTTATCGTGCCACAGTGCTAGTTATAATAATACTCAGCGACCTTAATTTTAGAGATCAACTTCAAAAATATTCTATGCACCCTTGCTTAGCAAGGAAAGTAGATGAAAAGAAAACAAACAATGATATGATGTAATAAAGTTGAACTAAGGAAGAACGTTTGGTTATAGATACAACTATACTTCCCCTCTTTAGAAAAGAAAAAAGAAATGTAAAGGAAAAAAGGTGAGCAGTGCAAGATGGAGATCATAAGCAATAGTTGAGAATTTCTAGTTTTTAGGTGAGCATGGTTCTGTTAGAATAATCCGAGATAAAAAGATGGTGGAACCCACCATCCATGCGAGTCCTAAATAGTACCTTAATACACAGTGAACATCTTAGCTTGTCCTATATATAGATGTGTGCTCCTCCACACTACACAACGAGAAGCAAAGTTAAAAGGAACTTCTTAACTTCTCTCCCACCTCAATTGTCACTACTATCATCACCACCAAAACAGTACAAATCTATCACTTTCTTTAGCCATGCCAGAAAACTGCATAGCACCCAAACCAGAACACAACAACAGTTATCCTGAGGAAGGACCACCTGAGATGACTGAGGCTGTCCTTCCCATACAAAGAAATGACCAATCTTTTCCAAAACTGGCTATGTACCCCATAATTTTGAAGGTAATCGTAATGTAGTTTATAACATTACATTGATTCAAAAACATCACCATACAAATTCATTCATGTGGGGTATTGTTATTTACTTCTCTTTTTTTGGTGTGTGTGTGCATATGTTCTGTTTCCATTTGCAGTTTGAGGAATTGGTGTACAAAGTTAAAATAGAACAGAGGGGTATATTTTGGGGGGGCACAAAGAGTTGTAAGGAGAAGACAATACTGAAAGGAGTCACAGGCATGGTTTGTCCTGGAGAAATGATGGCTATGTTGGGGCCTTCTGGCAGTGGCAAAACCACACTTCTCACAGCACTTGGAGGAAGGCTTAGTGGCAAACTATCTGGAAAGGTCACATACAACAATCAGCCTTTTTCAGGTTCCATGAAAAGAAAAACAGGTTTTGTGGCACAGGATGATGTGCTCTATCCTCATCTCACTGTATTTGAAACTCTTCTCTTCACTGCACTTCTGAGGCTCCCCAACAGCTTGACTAAGGAAGAGAAAGTTCAGCATGTTGAGCATGTTATCAGTGAGCTAGGACTGAATAAGTGTAGGAGTAGCATGATTGGAGGGCCACTTTTCAGAGGGATATCAGGTGGGGAGAAAAAGAGGGTGAGCATAGGCCAAGAAATGCTAATCAATCCAAGCTTGTTGCTTTTGGACGAACCAACTTCAGGGTTGGATTCTACAACAGCACAAAGGATCATAAACACAATCAAACGCTTGGCTAGTGGAGGAAGAACTGTTGTCACCACCATTCATCAACCCTCTAGTCGACTTTATCACATGTTTGATAAAGTAGTCTTGCTCTCTGAAGGATGTCCTATCTATTATGGACCTGCTTCAACTACAATGGACTACTTTTCTTCTGTTGGCTTTTCCACTTCTATGATTGTCAATCCAGCTGATTTAATGCTTGACCTTGCCAATGGTAATATTCTTTGTTTTCAATTTGAGCCACACACTGTTTTACTATTTATGGACTAAATTATTGTTACTATTGTTAATATTGAATCATGGTCTGCCCTACTGGAATTATTTTTTCCTTTTATTGAGATGAATTACAATGAGACCCCACTTTCAATGATCAAAGTTTACTGAAATAATGGCTAGTCTAAACAGAACCATATATTTGAGTTGTAAGCTATGTACAAAGTTTTGACAATGATGAAAACTGTAGGAATTGCTCCGGACTCCTCCAAGCATGCAACTGAACAAAGTGAGAGCCACGAGGCAGAAAAGAAGTTGGTGAGGGAAGCATTAATCACTGCTTATGAAAAGAACATAGCTACTAAGCTCAAACATGAGCTATGTAGCTTGGAGGTGAATAACTACAAAGTCATTAAGGATGCTTCCACAAGTAGGTGTTCTGTTCTGACTGTTCAGTTAAAAAGATTCATACAAAGTTAACTTTGGTTCTATAAGTTTTAAATGCATTTGTTACTTAATTGATGCAGGAAATCACATGAAACCAGAACAGTGGTGCACAAGTTGGTGGCATCAGTTCAAAGTGCTATTGCAAAGGGGGCTGAGGGAGAGAAGGTTTGAAGCCTTCAACAGGCTGAGAATATTCCAAGTCATAAGTGTCGCTTTCCTTGGTGGACTCCTGTGGTGGCACACCCCAGAATCTCACATTGGAGATAGGGTAAGAATTTCTTCTAGTTCAGTAACTTGATAATTATTGTCCAGTAAGAACATACTATCATCAACTAACTGAAAGTTCAGTTTCGGTATCATTGGTCCTTACTTTGACAGTATTTTTTTTCCCACTTCTTTTCGCATACATGATTCATGTAATCTAGATTCGTGTCCATATCACATCATTTCAAAGTTTCTTCCATCTGAACTTCAAAATATGATTTGTGTTATTTTGTCTTCATCTTCCGCAGATTTTTTTTGACAAAATCTAGATACAGTTTATTATGTGTTTTAGTGAGTTTTACCTCAACAACTTATGTTGACATTTAATGTAAATATATATTAACTTGATTAGAGAAATAAAACTCTAATTCTCTATTCTTATTAGAAAACAATATCAAAAGCATCTAAACAAGTACATCTTTCTGTGCTTTTATTTATTTATTAATTAAGAGTACTATCTTTTTTTCTTATTTAAGATGGATTTGCAGTTAAAAAGATTCTTATAATAAATAATATTCTTAAGAATTTAATCTTGAACAGAAAAGTTATTCTTTAACATAGTGAGATCCATATATTTTGAAATAACTACTTTGAGAGAATGACTTATGCATTGATAGTGTAAAAAGTTTTAGACTAGCATTTAATTAAAATTCTTTATTTATCAGCGTACAAGTTTTAAACTTTTATTAGTTATTACAACTAAAATCATTAGGAGGATCTCACATGGTGCTGTATTTGTAATGCAGATAGCCCTGCTCTTTTTCTTCTCTGTTTTCTGGGGATTCTACCCTCTCTATAATGCTGTTTTCACCTTTCCACAAGAGAGAAGAATGCTGATAAAGGAACGTTCATCAGGAATGTACCGTCTTTCTTCCTACTTTCTAGCAAGAACAGTAGGAGACTTGCCAATAGAGCTTGCACTTCCAACAGCCTTTGTCTTCATAATCTATTGGATGGGAGGGCTTAAGCCTAATCCAGTGATCTTTCTCCTTTCCCTCCTTGTGGTCCTCTACAGTGTCCTTGTCTCTCAAAGTCTTGGCTTAGCATTTGGTG
This sequence comes from Psophocarpus tetragonolobus, assembly GCA_037954015.1. NCBI lineage: Eukaryota > Viridiplantae > Streptophyta > Magnoliopsida > Fabales > Fabaceae > Psophocarpus > Psophocarpus tetragonolobus. The sequence continues at coordinate 28,915,450 of CM075694.1, read as the reverse complement.
CCATTTTGATGGAGGTCAAACAGGCCACAACTTTAGCTTCTGTGACAACCCTTGTGTTCCTCATTGCTGGAGGGTACTACATACAACAGATTCCTCCTTTCATTGAATGGCTCAAGTATGTGAGCTATAGCTACTACTGTTACAAGCTTCTTGTTGGTGTTCAGTACAATGATGGTGATTACTATGAGTGCTCAAAAGGAGCCTTGTGCAAAGTTGGAGAATTTCCTCCAATAAAATCTGTGGGTTTGAATCACTTGTGGGTTGATGTGTCTATTATGGCCATGATGTTGATAGGTTACAGACTAGTAGCTTACTTAGCACTACAGAGAGTGAGGTAGTGGTAGGTTGTGGCTGAGTTACTATATACACACACAGCAAGAGACCTTGGTAGAGTTTTGTCCTAATTCAACATAATGTAGAATAATAGTAGAATATTTACTTCTTATGGAACTTCTATATTGAAATTTTAATCAACTCTCTCTCTCTCTGAGTTGGATTCTTTATTTTAATTTGATTTCTATGTAATGCTAATGTAAAATAGCAACTAATAAAACGTTATCTAGGTACAACTTTTACTATACACAGCGATGTATGATTATATGAGTGTATATGAACTATTTAGCTATCTTTGATCTTATATACATACAAAATAAAATGCAATATTTTGTTTGTCTTAATTATAAGAAACATATAATTAGTTCAGTTTAATACGTATGCACTTATAATTTAAAAGAGTTTTATACTGATATTTAATCATAACTGTTTATGTAAGGTAAATTTATTAATTTTATCATCAATACTTTAAAAGTTAAATAAAGGGTGGGTTGTGAGTAAATATGACAGTGTAAAACTTTTTTACATTGTCATATTTACTTCTAATTATATGAGGTATATTAATGATATACACTAATTTTCATGTGAAAGTGAATGTCCTTATTAAGTTATCAATAAAAGAAGGTAGACTCATTGGTTGAAAAAATTATCAACAAAAGAAGGTATTATTGAGTATAACTAAAAATTATAAGTGAATGCAATTTTGCGTGTTCCAATAAAATATGTTATTCTTATAACTTCTTAACGAGGACCTTGTGAAATAGGTTAGCATTTTCCTTAAATAAAACAACTATCTTTTAAACCATTTAATGTCATGAAAATCTTGGAATAAATTTAAAATTTATGACAACTTAAATTCCGTCCTCATTTTGTTTTTAATTTTTAGTTTCAAAATTAATTGAATGGTGTATATGGTAGTGACAGTGATATGTGATGTTAGTGATAGTTTGGAGGTCGTGACAATTGTGGTTTGGTACATAATGGTGTTAATGACACTAATGGTTTGACCACAATGTTAGCAATAATGGTAGTCTGTTGATTAATTTGATGGTCCAGTGGGAGTGCAATGGCAATAGTGGTAACAATGGTAATGTCTTGCAATGGTTGTTGTGATTTGGTAGTAACGTTAATGAAGATAATAGTCTAACAATGGACAATGGTGGTTTAATGGAGATGTTAATGATGACAGAGTTTTGGTGGCAATGTTGGCAACATCAACAACAAAGTCTCGTAATAGGGACAATTAATGGTGGTTCAATAACAATGTAAATGGTGACAATATTAATGGTGATGGTGACAATAATGATGGTGAAGATGGTGCAGAAAAAATAGTTATTGTCAAATATAGCAACTATATGTTATTTTAAAACTAAATATCAAAATCACTAAACTGTTTTTCTTTGTTTTCAAAATGAATGATAAAATGTTTTCAAAAATCATTTCAAGGATATTTTAGCCAAACATTTTTTTAAAAAAAAAATTAGAAACTCATATTTACCTAAAAAAGTCTTAATCTAACCACTTTTATTGATCTTCATGAATTAATTCCTCTAACTAAAATATAAGGGGAAAATAAATCATAGAATTAAGAAAAAAAGTTAATATTTTTTAATTGATACTCTAAGTGAAAAATAAAAATTTATGAAATATTTTTCACTTGAACTTGACATCATGAATAAAACATGATCGTTGAATAATTACTTGTGATTTCTTTCCATGGTAGCATTAAATAAGATAAAAGATGTAATTAAAAAGTTCCCATATTTTAGTAAAAAAGAACACATATTTTTCCGCATATTTTATCCCCAAAGAAGTATGTATTTGATTTTTATATATACGACCTTACTATTCCTTTTAATACAATTTTTGTCCCCTTTTTATTCGATTAGAAATTTTGATTTTTTTTAAATAGAGAGAATTGATAAAAATTTGTAAATTTTGTCCAATTTTTAATTTTATATACATTTTACTTTTTATGTTGAGTCAATTGAATCCTAAATTAACATATCATTTTAGAAAAATAAATTCAGGGTTGAAGGTGTAAGAAATAAAAAATACATTTGCAAAAAATTGAAAATTAAACCAAAATTGAGAATTTTTAAAATAGAAAGCAAATATCTCTATTTTGAGACAATAAGATCAAGTTAAAATTACAATTCAAACAAAATAAAAAGACAAATATTATATATATTTTTTGGTTTAAATATATTTTAGTCCTTGCAATTTAGTTTTTCTTTTCTTAAAAAAAATGACTTTTAATCCTTGCAAATATGGTTGCTTTATTTTTCATCTTAAAGTGTTTTAGATAGAACTTTTTCTTACTATTTTAAGTGCAAAGTAAAGTGTTTAAAAAAACAATTTTCAAAAGTAAAAGAAAAAATTTGCAAAGGTAGAGAATAAAAAAAATACAAAATTATAATAACTAAAAATATATTTCAATTTTATAAAACACCAAGTTCTTAAGTTCTAAGTTGTACTTTAGAATAAAGCTTAGTGCCTGAAAACAAGGGATAAGTCACCGGATAAGAAGCAAGGATAAGAACATATGCATTAAATCTATAAGGTAGGTCAAGGATTGTGACCAGCGCTAAAGCCCCAGTAAATCAACTGTTCATCATTATTAGGCCTTTGAAACCAAATTGTTGTTTCATATTTTCCTGCATAAGTTGCAAAGAGGATACTTATCATAATACTATTTAAGTTTAATTAATATTCATTAAATATAAAAGATTTCATACTTATGTTCAATTACAATTTTCTATTTATATAATTTTTAAAATATTAATTAGTAAAATTAACAAACTTATTAAAAATAAAGAGTTATACTTAAGTATCAAGATAAAACTTTTTTTACTGTGGATAATCTTTTTCTTGTAATATTTTCCTCCACTACTGACTTGAGAAACAATTGATATTTCCAATGGAATGAAAACCATCAAATAGTTCAGCTCCATTTTCTTCTTCTCAAACCTAAAGTTGGAAGTATGAGTATATCTATGAAAATTGAACCAACCTATCCAAATATGAGGAGATGATACCAATATTAGAGCCTGATCATTGTTATGATTAAGCATAGTTAATGCACATAATGAAAAGTCAAATGAAAATAATTGGCAATTGAGTCTCAAAGTGGGTGCATGACCAAGTATTTTAAGAATCTAAATACAGAACCATAGTGCATTTTCCACTCTAATAGAAACATCTTTCAGCATTTTAATGTCCTTTCGCAATATAATTAACAAAAAAAAAAAAAAGTTATGCATTTTCTTGTTTTATCTTCTTCTTTTTTACAATCAATGTATGGATGTAAATTAATTAATTAATTAATGATTATAATTATTTTTAGTCTCAAATATAAACAAATAAAAGTATCTTACTCATCAAACTAGTTAGTCATCACTTTCGTCTAATTGGGACGGTTTAATTTAAAAAATAATTATTTTTTACTGTCTTTTCTTGAATTTGATATCAATAATAAAATAGTAATATTGAAAATAAAATCTATATCAAATGAAAGTTATTCTATGAATGGGGTTATTAATAAAGCAAAATGAGATGAGATTTGTTTATATTAAAGACCCATTAAATATGCAATGAAAATTCATTTTTTATATTTAAGACTGGATGGAGTAATGGAATTTTTTTATATTATCTGAAATGAAAATGATGAATAAATAAAAATAAAATTCTTCTAAAAATTCTACAATTAAAAAGAAATAAAAAATATTTTTATCTAAAATTCATTTTGTCACATTAAATATGCAAGTCCTTGTGGTGCTCTGCTATCCTGCCACAAGGACTTCTGTTATTGATAAAAATATAATTGCTTAAAAATTGCTTTGTCTTCTCTTATATATTTTCCTTATAAAATTATAATTTTAAATTTTACTTTTAATTTTTATTTTAGTCTTTACTACTTTACTTTAATCCTTTTAGTATTTTTTAATTCTTATAATATGTAAATAATTTTCTTTTATTCCTCACTTTTTTTTAAATCTAATTGTTAAAATTAGTATAACTCATTAAAATTATTGTATTTAAAAAAATAATGAGAATAGGATAATTTTAAGAAAATTACTCTTTGAATATGTTAATCATCTTATTATACTCTTTATATTTTTTTAATTAAGAAAAAAAACTATACACGATAAATATAAAATAATTTTATATGATGATTTAATCATAAAATTGTTATATATAGTAAGTTTATTGATTTTTATAATAATTATTTTAAAATTTATATAAAACAGTAATGTATAATTACATAACACTTACACAACCATTAAATATCAGTATAAATTTATTTTAAACCATCATTAAGTTGAGTTAAGGAAACATGATCATATATACGAAAACCAAACGAATCCAAGATGTGGAGAATATGGCAGCATCGAAAGCCTAATAATCATTATAATTATGATTAAGCTTAGTTAATGCACAAAATAAAAAGTCAAACTCAAATAATTAGTGAATAAGTTGAAAAGTGGGTAGATACCCAATAGGTTCTAAGAATCTAAGTAATGGGGCCATGCCCCTCCTTCATATAAATAAATAAAAAGTACGAAACCATAGTACACTTTCCACTATAAATTACTACTCCCTTCGAAGTTAAATATAACAAAAAATAAGCAACTTCATATTGATTAAAAAAACTTAAATTTTTTTATTTAAAAATATTTATTTCATTAAATTTAATATAAAAATAAATTTACTTTTAAAAATAAATTTTATTAACTTAATATTATAAATATAAAATTGATAAAAGTAGAATAATAATTAGTTAGAAATATTTAAGAATAATTTTTTAATGAAAAAAATTCAAAAGCTATTTATATTTATTTATTTTACTTATTTTGAATTCATAAGAAATACTTTATAGGATACTAGTCCGTTCACCCGGCTACGCTTTATTTTTATTGAAGATGTGATTTATTTATTTTTTTTGTAAAATATAAAATTAATGAAACTAATAATTAATAAAAAATATATGTGGAAATTTGGTTTTAAAAGAAAATAGCTTGGAATAGCCACATACAATTGTCTTTGAAGAAACACAACTTTTGACAAAAACAATCCTACTTTATTAAGAGTTTGGCTTTTATTCTTGTTACTTGTCATGCAAAAACTTACCATGAAGAAAAATTGTCGCCGCTTAAGCTTACAACAATGTAGGGTATTGTACCAACTATAAATGGGTAGACACCTCTTCTCGTAAATTGTGTGGCTATGTCTTTGGTCTAATTTTAAGAGTTGAGATACCTGCAAAAAACATTCTGATAGGAAGTGTTCAACCTAGAATATCAGTAATAAATATCACTCCAATTAATAAAATTATCTCAATACTTGTTATATATTTATAGGAGCATATTGGGCTTTTACCTGTTTGGCTTTATCTAGTCAATTATGAATTAGGTAATATGGTTGTAAACTTAGTTCTTCTCTCAATAATTAAGACTAAGCTAATTAATCTTTTGGTTTTCAATCCATTCCTTTGTTCAGTGTATCCTATCGTGTTCAGTTTTCGGCCTAGCCAAGAATCAAATACCCTAGGTGCCTGATTCTACCAAAAGTGAGGTCCCTCTTGTACACTTTCCCATAGGTTCTGGTGAGGCTTAGCCACAACGAAATCTAACAAGACAAGAAGTAAGAAGGAATGCTAATTTGGTTGAATTATGGAAAGGGCGAAATGTCTGTAAGAGCATGACGATTTTCTAGGGTTTTTTTCTTGCCTAAAAGGAAGAACAATGTCTCTTCTTAGGGTTTGGTTTCCTGCCGAGGGTAAGTGAAGAATTCTTTCATCCAAGCTGTTGACCTCTTATATTTGGACGATGTAATTAATTTGGGCCATCGTGGGCCTTTCGCTATAAATAGGATAAAGGGTATTCAGTTGCTCTTCACCAACTCTTTGTGCTCTCAACTGAAGTCCTCCAATTTTCCAGCTTCTAAGTCTTTTCTCCTTCTTCTCAAGTATGCCACTCGATGTCTTCTTCTTCTCTTTTTGCGGGGTGACACTTAAGTTCAACTAAAGCTACCCCTTCCAGGGAGGGTAGCAATGCTTGCTTTGTTGCCTTCCCCTAGTTGGTTCACCTTTTATGTTGGTCGAGTATGTGGCTAGGCCTTCCTTTCCATTAGTGTTGAAAGGCGTGCCAGCCTGGAAAGCTAATGTGCTGGCTACCGTTGCTGTCAAGCAAAAGCATATTGGAAACTCAAAGAAAATTTGTCCTCCTATTCTGGATCCTAGGTACCAATGAGTAGACGGAAAAGTAGTTACCTATTTCTACCATTATAATTGTTAATAATATAGAATTGTGCCTTTTCGAAATTGTTGAAGACTTCCCTTTCTTCATAAGGCGTTGCTGAAATGATGCCTTTGTAAATCCAGATTTGGTATATCTCAGCTTGGTTGTTGTAAGCCTTAAACCTAAAACACAGGGACTGCTCAAGAGCTAAACCATTCAACCCTTCTAAAATTACGCATGCTTTGTTTCCTCCACTATTAGAAGATCCATTCACATACAAAATCCACTTGCAACATTTTATTGTTGTTCCGATTTATGGATGAAATTCGTTGAGGAAATCAGTGAGAAATTGGGACTTGATGGATCCTCTTGTCTCATATCAGATATCAAATTCCAACAACTCTATAGACCATGCCACCATTCTAACAGCTAGTTCAGACTTTCTTAGGTTCTTTGCAATTGTGTAATCAATTCAGACAATTATCCCCTGACTTTGGAAATATGGTCTCAAATGTTTGGCCGTGTTGAGTAGAGCTAATGTCACTTTCTCTACTGTTTGATATCTAGCTTTAGCGTCTTGGAGTATTCGGCTTGTGAAATGGACTAGTTGTTGTCCTGCCAAAGTTTCTTGAACAATTACCGCACTTATTGCCAAACTGGACACCGACAAGTACACAAAGAGGTTCGCTGTATTCAGCTTTGTTAGCACTGGCGGGGTTGCCAAACAATTCTTCAAGGTGGTGAAGGCTTCCTCACACTTTTCGGTCCATAAAAAGGGTTATGCTTTCTTGGGGAGAGCAATGATGGGGTGGTTTTCTCAGCAATGCAGGGGAGAAATCTTAAGAGTGATGCTAGGCGTTCCATTAGGCACTTAACCTCCTTCTAGTTCGAAGAGCTTCTCATGTGCATTACAATCAAACATTTATTTGGGTTAGCTTTGATCCCTTCTTTCATGATCATGAACCCAAGGAATTTTCCACCTTGTATTCCAAAGACACATTTCTTTGGGTTCAGTCTCATGGAGTGTCTCCTGAATGCTCCGAACACTTCTTGAATGCAACACTGTCGATGTATACTTCTAGGTTTCGACTAATTTGAGTGTAGAATACTTCATCCATAAGTCTTTGGTATGTAGCTCTAGCATTTTTCAAGCTAAAAGACATGACTTGATAACAATAGGTGGCAGTTTTGCGTAATGAAGGTCGTCTTCTCTTCGTCTAAAAAGTGCATCCAAATTTGGTTGTAGTCTAAATAGGCATCCAAAAAACTTAACATTTTATACTTTGCTACCCTATCTACCAGTCTGTCAATGCTGGGCAAATGATAAGCATTTTTTGGGTATACTTTATTAAGGTCAATGTAGTCGATACACATTCTCCATTTTCCTTTGTGCTTTTGGACCATTACCACGTTCACGAGCCATGTAATGTACTTGATCTCCCTTATAAACCCTATTGCAAATAACTTCTCGACCTCTGCTTAGGCTACCTTAAGCATTTTCGCTTCTATTTTTCTCTTTTTTTGTGCTACTGGTCTGGCTAAACTTCACACTAAAAGTTTATGAAACAAGAAATTGGGGTTGATTTTGAGCATAGTCACTATCTAGGAAAATAGGTCTAAATTTCTCTCAAATGACTGCAATGACTTCCTTTCGATACTTTTCTTACGAAGAAGATCTGACATATGTGACCTGAGTTGGGTCCTTCATGAGTCGGAATGGTTGGATGTCCTCGATTGGAAGGGTTTTAGAAAAGATGGTGGACTTAGTTATAGTGTCAAGGTTCGATATATCGTGGTCTAGGCAAACACATCTTACAACATTTTATTAGGAAGACCTTCGCTAAATAAATTAGGGGTAATAGTTTCCACATCACACCTGGTGATGAAGTTTCCCACAGACAATGGAAGAATTGTCATCGTCCGTGCTGACCAACGCAAGGGCGTGCTATTTAGCAAGCCTGAAGATCAAACCCTATGTTGAGGAACAAGAAACCCATATTGTCAACATATTATAATATGCAATTAGTTTATATTATTAAAATGTTATAATTATTCTAAACTTCATTGTTGATCTAATGATTAATGAAACTTTTATTTTTCATTTTACAACTTTCAACTAATTTTACCAAATATTTATAACTAACTTTCAACTTTTAAATAATTTTTTCAAACACACCTCATTGCAATTTGCAAGTAGTAGTTATTTCATTCGGTCAAGGGTGTGTGACACGATACATCAATGTTGGTGGCCTGGGACGAACGAGGTTGACATATAATAATAATATGTCAGTTGTATATGATAGGTTTGTGATATCAATGAACATAATTTTGTGGATATCAATAGAGTTCTATAAAAAAATGAACATAAGAGTCACTAGATTGAATGAAGTTCATTATTTTGAAATTATTTTTTAATAAATTTATTTAAATAAAAATTTATTTTAATATTTTGATTAAAAATAATTAATGAACAAGAAAAATTAAAAGAGATATTATTTAAAGTATTGTTTGTTTTGAAGCTCGTTGGTTTCATTGCGTCTCCGTGAATTAAGAGAGAAAAGTTATTATAAGAACCCTAAATAATATGTAATTTTGAATATAACGGAAGAACTACATTTTGAGCAACTATGGAATAAACACCAAAGCACAACTACTTTTAAAAGATGATGGATAGAAATCTTGTGGCTCAATCAAATTATAAATCACAAAGATATTTAAAGAACATTATAAAATTGATCTAATAATAAAATTTACACTCTAAAAAAGTATCAAATAATTAATATTATATTTTAAAGACAAAAAACACGGTTATTTTATGATAAATATAGTTTTTCAAATATAATAATTTGCTACTACTTGTACAACATGGACACAAATTGGTTTTTTCTTCATAGACACAATGCAATATAGCATGAAAATTTTAAAAATAAAACATAATAAAATTATTGATGTTGGAATTTTTTTTTTAAGTTTAATTTCTATGCACTAATAGTGTAACTTTTACACTAACATTTAATCACAACTCTTTATCTATATGACTTTTAAAGTATGAATTGATAAAGTCAATAAACTTAACATGTGAAAAGTTGTATATTTTTTTTATAAGTCAAAGAAATTTATTACTCAAAAAATATTAAGCTAAAAGTATAAGAAATGCCCGCTTAATAGTATACCGTTGTTTTTAAAAGAAGTTTGTATAAAACATTGAGAAACAATACTCTTTATGAATTCCAAAGCATTGAATATATAATTTATTTTGTAAATGAATGAGATGACAATTTAGAGCTTTTCGCATTATTTGCATTAAGTGGGTGAAAAGATAAGATTTATAATTTATTACGTATCTTGTTGACATTTTTCATCATTTTATGAATGTGATGTCCAAAAATTGATGAAGCAGGCAACCTCCAACAATGCTCCCAAATTGGTGGGCAACCCTGTCTGAAAAAAGTAATGCAGAAGGAGTTGAAGGCAGGGAAAATGTTTCTCATATAGTGTACTGTTCTTCTTCAATTTCAATTTCAATTTCAATTTCAATAAATTGAATCCAAATTCTGTGCCTCGATTTGAAAGGTAACAAACCCCTCAAGCTAATTAATTAGCATTAATTAAAGACAATGTAGACTTTTAGTCCATTTCCTACCGACTTTATATAATTAGTTTTTATTTAACATAGCATGCATTAACATTTTTTAATTTTTTTTAGAAAAAACATTTATACATTATAAGTATAAAAAGTTTTACACTATCAATTAATCACAATCATTTATATATGATAAGTTTGATAACTATATCAGTTAATATTTTATAAATCATTTATATATGATAAGTTTGATAACTATATCAGTTAATATTTTATAAATCATTTATATATGATAAGTTTGATAAGTATATCAATTAATATTTTATAAATCATGTAAACGAAAAGTTGTGATTAACCATTATAATAAAGTGTATATGTGATAAACTTATATTTCTTTTAGATATACATGAATATAATTATATCAACCAAAAGTTATGTATGTCAAGTAAAAAATATCATCTACTAAACATATTGTAATATTGGTAAAAAAATTGGTATTATTTAAGAATGCAAGATGTAAATAATTATTTTCTCTTATTGATTATAACTATTACTATAAAATTCATCTAAGGACATAATCTATTTTTAATTGAAATAGTATTTTCTCTTCCGTATAGATAAAAATCCAATAATTGATCCATCAATGAATTACTTATGAATAATGTTGCATTGCTCACAAAAGTGAGAATGTACCTACAGAATTGGGGAGTCATTTATTTATTTATTTATTTATATATATATATATATATATATATATATATATATATATAAAAGAAAAGAAAAAGAATATAAGGATTATAAGATTGATTTAATAAGAAAGTTTGTATATAAAAAAAAATATGAGTTTAAATTCATCTATTAACAAAATTAACTTATTAATAACTAATATTTATTTATAAAAAAAATGAATATATAAGAGTGTCAATAGCAATACATAAGGAGCAATGTTTTAAAAAAAAAATTACAACCGCTATTTGTTGATCTAAAGCATTTTAACAATTAATGTGCATAAAGTTGAAAGAACTAAGAAAATAACACGATAAAAAATATTTTTTTAAAAACCCATAATACTTATCATAGTTAAAGAATATTTTTTTTATAGGTTGAATATTAATTGTTAATGTGTTAGTTTTTGTTTGTGGAAGAATTTGAACTTGCAATCTGTCCTTCTCAACTTTTCTACTTTACCATTTGATCAATCTTATAACTCCTATTAAGAAATCACTTAATCACTTTATGAGAATTCCTTATGCATAATGACATATTAACATTATGAATACAGCCATGAACATTTTTCTTCGTTGCCGTCCATGTAAGTGTGCAACAATGAATATTATGAATCATAACTGATTAGTTATATCTTCCAAATACTTTATTTATGTTAAATTTTGATTGATAAATGCAGTGACATTAACCAACGTGATGTAAGTTTTTTTTTTTATGTTGCACTGTATTTTCTCTATGTTTTATAGACACACAGGATAGTGACCATTTGTATTGAAATATACATTGACAAGTGCAGGTTCATTCCAAGTAAAAATAAGAAAGAACAAAGGTAATGACGAATACTAATAAATATTAACCCATCATAAACCATATTAAAAAATGTGTAGTTAAAATTGCTTTAAAATTAGGAGTATTTATAGATTTAGATCAATCCCTAAATATGTATATTCAAATTATGTAGATTTGTGAACAGATTCAAACATAATCAGATAAAATTCGATTCAATCTGATTAAATCAAACCTTACTAGGATCGATTCATAGATTTGAGTTTTAGAAATCGATTGATTATGAACCAATTCATTTAATTTAATGTTTAATATTTTTATTATACATATTAAATATGGAGTAAATAGAAAATTAGCCATACACAATCTAATAATCCTAGGATCAATCCACATTTTCTCATCCCTAATTCAGTCATGATGTTATTGGACACTCAAAACATCAAATCTCAAGTAAAAATGCATTAACTATTGCAATCATAAAAATCAGTGGTTATTGAATTTTATTGGTTTTAGTTTTTTAGAATTTAAACTTTATTTTTTATAAACTAATTTTATTTATAGTTTTACTTTTAATCTACATGTTATTTAAAAAAAATGTATGTTAATACTTAAGTTACAAACTTTTATATTTACTATTTTATTTTTATCTTATAAAAACAAAATAGATTTTAAAACAAAATTATTTGTAATTCGTGTATTGAGTCACATTTATCCAAACCTAATTGGATTGAATCGAATTGGATAACCAATTTTGTTTTTAAAAAAAGAAATTCAAATTCAATCCAATTTAGGTAAAATTGGTCAAATTAAACTTATGTTTTTCTAAATTCAATCCAATTGGTGAACATTCTTATGTAAAACTTATTAGTCTGCTTTCTGATATGAAATGCTATTTTTACCAAACGCCTTCCATTTTTCGTCATTATCTATAATTCATTTATTCGCAGTTGATGTTTTTGAATTTTGACCATATCCTTATCTAATTATAAACAATCTCTTTGATAGAAGCATTTTCCATGAATTGTGACATAAGTACTATGTTTTGCACGTTTTTGAACAATGACTTTAATTTGGATAGATGAACAATTGTTTCTTTTATAGTCATATAATGTGTTGGAAATGGACATTTCCATTTACTTGAATCTCCACCAGAAATTTGGCTTAAGAGTATTTAATAGCTGAGATTGAATTTAATAGTTTTTCTCGTTGCAAACTTAATGCTTTTAATGAGTGTCATTTTTAATTTAAGATATTTCGAATTATTCTAAATAATAAAACTTTTATATCTTTTATTATTTCTTCTAATTTATATATTTTATATTTTTTATGCTTTACCTCCACTAACCTTTCGCAACTAACAAGTTAGAAAAATGTATATGAGCACAGAAACCTTATTATTATTAGATTACACGTGTCTTTTTATAATTTATTACGAAAATTATTTTGAATTGTAGTTAATTTTGTCACATTAGTCCAACTGGCATTACAGTTTAATGAGACTTGAAGTTGAATCCTTAATAAAAAGTAGTTTAGTTGAGAATTTGGTTTGATGACATTTGAAATAGATTCAAATAATTCAATGTTGACTTAGTTCGAGGAGAAAAGTCACAGTAACTTTTTACATTTTTCTATTAAGTTTTAACTTAATAAAAAATTAAGGAAAATTAAGCTAAATAATATTTATATTTAAATTTTAAAAATTTATTTTTATAATTTTATTAGATAACAAAAAATTTATTTAGTTACTTTTAAATTAAAACTTTTAAGCTTAAAAAATAAAATTTGATAAATAATTTATATTTATTTTTTAAGTTTTATTCTTTTATTAAAGTAAATTGAATTAAAAATAAGTTGGAGTCTAAATATACAATACTACTATAGGTGAGTGACTTAACTAGTTAACTTATTTTTAATAGAAAAATGATAATCTGCTTTAATTTACTGCCGGTTAGTGAATTATTTAGAAAACAATTAAAAACGAGATAACAACAATAATACTATTAAAAATAAAAAATACTGAGTAATGAGTATTGATATCACTTTTATTTATAGAAGACTATTGATATAACTTAGTTTAGGGTTATTTTGAAATATGAATATAAGAATGCTTTAAGTTTTAATTTAAACTTTGTAAGTAAATAAAAATAAAATGAGTCATCTTACTTCAACTCGGCTCCATCTTTTCTCTCAACTCATATAAAGTGAGCCTTCTATTATAGTTTTCAGTCTAAAAATTTTATATTTAATTATAATTTTTTATTTATAATAAAATTGTTAACTTTATTAATTAATATGCTAAAAATCTTATAAATGAAGAAAAACTGTAATTAAACGTAAATGTAAATTTTTTTTGCACTAATAATTAAACTCTATTTTAAATATACTTTTATTGAATTTTATTAAATTTGGATAAACTTATTTTTCATTTTTATAAAATTTGAATTTTTTATATATTTTTAATTAAACCATATATTACATTTTAATTCAATCAATATATAACAGTAATAATAAAAAAACTTAAAAGCTAAATTATAAATTTTAGTTGAATGTGTATTTTAAATTTTTAACTTAATTATAATATTTAAAATATAAATTTAATTAATATGTCCTATATAATTAAAAAAATAAATTATGAAAATAAATTATTTATTATATTTCAATTCAAACAATATATAAGAAATAAAAAGCTCACAGTAAAAAATTTACTAATCGAATTATATTTTTGGTCAATTTAAATTTTTTATTTTAATTAAAATTGTTTAATGATTATATGAACTATATTTTTGGTTAAGTGTATAATTTATATTTATTATATGATATAAATCTAACACAAACCAACTATATTTTAGGAAAAATATTTATTAGTTATACGAATTATCAAATAATAAATTTTATTATGATATAATATATTGTAAACAAACTATATTTTTTTTTAAAGAATTATTGATATGAAACTATCAAGTAATAAATTTATTAGGATATGATACATCATTTTCTATTATTTTTATTTATAAGACTGTAAGTTAAGGGGTTTAGCTTAGTTGGTTGACAAGGGTGTGTAAACCGTTGTAAACTTCTCACAGTATCGTCAACTCTTATCAATAGGATAACTCAGTTGGTTGTTGTTGAGCAGGATACATGTGAGTTATTGTAAATTCTCTGACACTGTTCTCGACTCTTACTAGGGAATAAAAAAATATAGTTTATTTATCCTCTTATGCATTCTAGCACAAAGTTTATTACCACAATTATTTCTCATAAAATCTCACATCTCAATTATTTCATTTATTTTTTCTTTGCTTTGATACTGTCACACAATAACTTTACAGGCACAATATTATCCTACGAATTAAATCATGAATTAAAAACTTTCAATTGTAAACTACTATTAATTTCGTTGTTTTGAAAAAGAAAGAGTAAAAAAAAAGAAAAAGAAATCCAACTATGTTGAGTGTTGACACCGAATGCCAGATGAAAATCTTCTATTTTAAATTTATATCTCAATCAATTAATAACCGCATATCATTTAATGAATTTTATTTTATATTTTTTAATATGTTACATAACTCATTAAATAACATAATGTTTATTGATATTAGTTACAGATAAACAGGAATTCAGATATCAATTTGAGATAGAAGATTTTTATCTCTTCAACCTCACCCGTACATTCACACAAAAACTCTCATGTTTTAAAATCATGGTTCTTAGGTGGGTTCTTGAGGTTGAAATAGAAACTAATCCCATGTCTAATTTAGTTGTGACGAAAAATCATCTATTCATGAAACTAGTTAAAAACCAGTAAAATTGATCATGAACAAGTAAAAAAATGGTTGGTTAAACTAGTTCTAATGGTTTTATACGATCACAACTTCTTTTAATTATTTTTTTAATTTTGCTAAATACATCTTCTCTTTTTTTAACTCAACCTCTTTAATTTCAAATTAATAAAAAGGGTTAGCTTAACAAAACAAGTATGTATTTAGTAAAAATCCTTTTTTTCATTTTATAATTACATTTTAATCCTTTTTTATATATTATGACTTATGAATTATGTGTGATTTATGATATTTTTATGTTTTAATATTATGAATATCATATATTTTTTGTGATTCTTGTTTGGTATAGAGTTAAATGACATGCATTTAATGTCACACTCTTACATACTAGATTATACCTGTTATTGTGTTTAGATAAGTAAATTATTTGAGCTGAATGACATGTATTTAATGCCTACTTTAAGTTGAACACTTTAAAACTAGAGGGAAGCAATGACATGTATTTAATGTCTACTTTAATTTGAACACTCTAAAACAAAAGGGAAATCCTCGTAATACTTTCCTTTATTTATTTATAAAATTGTTTGACCTATAAAAAAAAATATTGTTTGGTATAGTTACTATATTATGTCAGTGTCTTAACTGATTTTTCTGTTTTAAAAACAATAAGTATTTGAATTTTTTTTTCTAGTTTGAGTCCTTGTTGTTAAATAACAATTTTTCTTTTAATCCTTAATTTCAAATAACATTTGTAGTCTAGTGACTTAACATGTTATTAGAGATTTTATAGGACATATTCTTATATAATATTTTTTTAAAAAAACTATGTTTATATTATCTTATTTATTTCAAACAGTTTATAACATCAAATAATTTTATAAGTGATTAAAAATATAATTTACTTAAAAAAATTATATTAGACTATCCGTCAAACTTTTTAATGACGTGATAAGTTATTGGTGGCTAACATTATTATTACGTACCACTTAAGCATGTTTCTCAAAATAAAAAACTAAAACCAAACAAAATAAATTACTAAATTAAAAAAATATATTTAAAAGGCCAAAACAAAAATTAAAAACACTATTTTTCATAAAAAAAAAGTTCAGTAAACCATTAAATATCACAATAATTATTTTGCATGTAACTGCTGGTCCTAATATATAAGCAAATTTGAAGTTAAAATATTAACATTGAAAACTTTACTAAAACATTCCTCATTAATCCGCAATTAATCTCGATTGACTCACATCTAATTAAAAAGTGATGATATGTTCAGCATAGTAAATTACAATCTCAAAGCTTTCCAACATGTTAAAGAACACCGAAATCAAAATTTCCTTTTAGAATTTGTGATCTTTCAAAGTTGGCTAACTATATCAGAATTCAGCATAATGGAGCAATCCACATATAGTTTAAATACTAAAACTTTGACAGTCTAAAAATTAACACCATATTAGTTTATATATCAACCAGCATATGATTACTTACGATTAAAAGGATCAACAAAGCTTTCCAACCAATTTCAGCCTAAATTACCTAAGTCTCAACTATTAACAAAAGGAATAAATATAATTCTGAATCACAAATTAAAGTAATATATCAAACAGGTAGAATACAAGGTAAATGAATTTATCTGGGTTTGTAAGCAAATTTTGTGATGTGAGGATTTAATTCAAGTAGGATTTAGCCAAGCTAAGTTAGATAAAACAATTTGGGGAGGAAAAGTAGAAGATGCAACCAATTACTATGTAATAACTCACAAGTGTAGCTAGTAATGAAGATACAAAGAACATAAGTAGCTAGATTACAAAAATATCAGAGCAGTTCAATCCTAATTGGGCTGTGGAAGTGAGTTTTTTTCTAAACAAAAAAAAAATCAAATTTAGACTTATAGGACTTCTTGTTAGGACTATGAATGTGACATGCTAATCTCTTAGATATTGGGAGTGATCAACCTAATATTTAAGGGATGATGTGCATATTAATCTCTTAGATATTAGGCTTGATCAACCCAATATTCAGGAGTTGTTTGCATATTTATAGAACTAAAAAGTGGCTAACAAGAGGGAGAGTTGTCACTGGAATGATAATATCTCTAAATCCTTGGTGTATGGAACTATTTGAGTTTTTAGTGAGTATCTACTGTTTGTAATAATTAAAATTTTGTAATGGCAGTTTTAGTTGCTATAAAAGATTTTATTTATAATTGTTAAATAATGTGATTGGTATATGAATGATATGACTTTTAATTGCGTGATTGAATATATTTGGTATTTTTGTTTATAAGTATCTATTTGTGTTTATGATTGAGCATACTTTAGATTATTTGTAGTGAAAAAAAAATTAAAAATTCATGTTTTGGTGTTTTGAAATTTGATTATATAATGTTAGAGACTTGCTTCCATATCTTAAAATTTGAAATAGTCTATAATGTTATTATTATTTAAATGTTGAATTAGTTGTTAAGTGACATAATGTGATGACTCATTTTTACATTTCTATACTAATATTTTAGTCATTATATTAAAAGAATTTATGGTGTTAATTTAAACCTTAGAATTAGAAGCAAATTAGTAACCCTTTTTAATGTTACAATTTATTTCTTTTACATTAGGTTAGTTAATTTCGGGGACGAAATTTCTAAAAGGGGGGAGAAATGTAACATCCCAAAATTTAAAATACAAATATTCGAATAAGTATTTAGTTAAGAGAAGATAGATTAAGTTGTTAAGAAAAAAATCAATTAAAAGATTAAACTGTTAGGAATTTTGAATAAACAAGATTAAGATAATATTTTCTTTAAAATAGAAATAAGATAAAACAAAATAAAAGATTTGATATCAATTTGTATAACAAGATTCAAATAAAATTCCCTTAAAATCGAAATAAGATAAAATAATTAAAGATTTGATAAAATTTTGGATTAAATTGAGTAAAATCAATCTTTTATAGAAAACCTAAAGAGAGGAAAATCAACCCTAAACTACTATATATAGGATTAACTAGTTCCCTTAGAATATCATAGATTAGTTGATTATTCTAGGGTTGAGAAAGAGGGACATAGGAGTAAAAGGATTGAAGCAGTGGGATCTCACTTCAAGAGGTGAGTAAAACGATTTTTAAAATCCTCCATGGTATGACTTTTAAAAAGTGTGTGTGTGTGTGTGTATATATATATATATATATATATATATATATATATATATATATGTATATATGTTTTTGAATCATGAAATAGTATTAGCATACCGCTTTAATAGTATAAATTTATATTGTTTATGTTGCGCTAATTGAGTGAGATATCTCCATTTGGAATGAGGATAAAATTTGATATATATCCATTTGGAATGGTTGTATAAGATACCTCCGTTTAATACGGGGAAGAGGTTTTAGATACCTCCATCCGGGATGGAGAAGAGATTCTGGATACCTCTATAATAGTCTGGGGAAAATAAGTATAACAGCCAATGAAGATACTCAATGCATTCATTAATTAATAATGTGAGGTATGTTAACCTACAGAGTCCTGATCTGCTTTTAGTGTGAGACAAACAAAAAATGCACATTACTAGCTACTTAATTTCAATTTGGCTTATTCTAGAGAAATGCATTTTTTTTAATCAAGAGGATACTTGAGACTTCTATTTCACACTTAACTAATCTTACTTCTGTTGAATTAGCTTATTTAACCTTAGACATAAACCTTCCTTCAAAGACTCAAGTGCCGAACCGTTTATTTATCTCAAGGAATTTTTGTTAATAATCGCATATTTTTTCAAGTTGATGGGATTTTTTTCTTAACAAAGTAATACTATAACACCACAACATTAATCAAGGAGTATTCAATAAGTGTTCAACAATGGGGCAAAGAGTACAAGGCAGACTCAAAAAGAAAAGAAACAACAAAGGAGATCAATACACAAGATTATCTCTAAGGTCTTTGTTGAAAGTTAAGAAGAAAATAATGACTCACAGAACAAAAACACACACAAAGTAGAGAGGAAAAAAAACAAGGAGAGAGACAAAATTTTGTGAGAAAAATAAGAGCAAAGAAAATATATGCAAAGGGTCCCTTTTAACAAAAAACCAAACTACCACATAGCAGTTAAATTGAAACTGAAATAACTAATTTGACTAACAACAGTTAGCTAGTTATTTCAGTTAGTTACAAATTTAATTGAGAACCACAGCTTTTACAATTCTCCACCATGGTTCAAAATTACAGTTCGAACACAATAACAACATCTTAATCTCCCTGCATTCTAATCAAATTTACACAGTGATAGAACTTTGAACTAGGGACAGTCTTGGTGATCATATCAGCAGGATTGTGATCAATGTGCATTTTCTTTACAACAATAGAGCCCCTGCTAATGATTTCTCTGACAAAGTGCAACTTAATATCAATGTGCTTTGTTCTCTCATGGTGCACAGAATTTCGGGACAAGTGTATAGCACTTTGGTTGTCACTGTGAATGGTAATCAGCTTGTCCTGCAATTTCAATTCTCTAGCAATTCCTTCCAGCCACATAACCTCCTTGACAGCTTCAGTCAAGGCAATGTATTCAGCCTCAATAGTTGAGAAGGCTACCACTTTTTGTAGACTAGCTTTCCAACTCATTGCAGTATCATAAGTTGTGAACATAAAACTAATGAGTGACTTCCTTGTATCTAAGCAGCTAGCATAATCCGAATCTACAAAACCTTTAATCACATATGGCTTCCTTGTGCACCTGGCTCCACCATAAGTCAAGTATCTCCCAACTGAACCTCTTAGATACCTTAGTATCCATTTAACAGCCTACCAGTGTGTTCTACCAGGATTTGCCATAAATCTATTGACAAGGTTGACTGAATAAGCTATGTTAGGTCTAGTGGAAATCATGGATACATGAGGGACCCGACCACACTAGCATATGGGACATTCCCCATGTAATAAATTTCATCTTGATACTTAGGAGACTGATTTGAGCGGAGTTTGAACTACTGCGAGCAGGGAGTGATTACTGGTTTGGAATTTGCCATTCCAAACTTGTTAAGCACCTTCCTTAGATAAGATTCCTGAGACGATGCAACAACTTCTTGCCTTTGTCCCTGTTGATATCGATTCCCAGTATTCTCTTAGTAGGCCCCAAATCCTTCATTTCGAATTCTTGCTTAATTCAACCTTGACTTTAATAACTTCCTCCTTGCTATTGCTGACTATCAACATGTCACCAACATAGAGTAGAAGGAAAGCAAAAATGGTATCATCAAGGAATTTGAAATAAACACAACTATCATAACTACTCTTGCTGAATTTCAATTTTCCCATGAATTCATCAAATCGTTTGTTCCACTGCCTTGGGGACTGTTTCAACCCATACAAGGACTTGTTCAACTTGCATACATGATCTTCATTTCCCTCTACACCAAAACCTTCTGGTAGCTACATCAAAATGGTTTCTTCGAGCTTATCATAGAGGAAGACAGTCTTGACATCCATTTGCTCCAACTCCAGATCCAGCACAACCACCATGGACATCAACAGTCTTATTGACCTATCCTTCACAACAGGTGAGAAGACTTAATTATAATCCACCCCTTCCTTCTGTGTGAAGCCTCGGGCCACCAGCCTAGCCTTGAACCTAACTGGTTCAACAACTTGAATCCTTTTTTTTTCCTTAAACAACCACCTGCAGCCTACAACTCTGGCATCATGAGGCTTCTTGATAAGCCTCCAAGTATTGTTGTCATGTAATGACTTCATTTCTTCTTCTATGGCATTGATCCATTTATCTTTGTCCTTGCTAACCAACACTGATTTTAGGTCTTTAGGTTCTTCTTCTAGTACCTTCATTGCTGAAATCAATGCAAAGGCAGTTAATTCAGCATAACTATACCTTTCTGGTGGCCTGATTTGTCTTCTGGATCTGTCCCTGGCCAGTAGATAATTTGCATCTTTTGTTTTTTCAAGTTCCTCTTCTTCAGAGATGGTATCATCCTCTTGGATTTCTGCAGCTTTAATTTTAGGTTTAACTTCCAATTCAAGGTTGTGATGGTTTATCATTTCTGGTATAGCAGTGCTAGTGAAAGTTCCATGCCCCATTTTTGCTTCATTAAAAGTGACATCACGACTTATAATACACCTTTTAAAACCATCCTCCAAACACCACAATTTGTAGCCCTTGACTCCCTTAGGGTAACCTAAGAAAATGCATATGAGGGCTCTCAGTTCCAATTTGTCTTACTTAATATGTGCATAAGCAGTACACCTAAAAACTCTCAAGTGTTTCATGTTCAGGGGTTTTGAACTTGAGGGCAGTAGAAGGGGACCTATTTATAAGGTAGGCAACAGTCACAACTGCTTCATCCTAGAAGGACTTAGGTAGACCAGCACTGAGTAACATGCACCTTACCCGTTCAAGTATAGTTCGATTCAATCTTTCAGGTAGACCATTCTGCTGAGGTGTTCCAGCAACAATTCTATGTCTTACAATGCCATTTTATGAACAGAATTTATTGAAAACATCTAAACAAAACTCAAGGCCATTATCAATTCTTAGCCTTTTTACTTTCCTCTCAGTTTGAGTTTCAACCACCACTTTCCACTTCTTGAAATTTTGGAATGCTTCATCCTTAGATTTTTGAATGAAAATCCAAAGCTTCCTGGAGAAATCATCCACTATACTTAGGAAATACCTGGCACCAGAGTGAGAGGCAGCTTTGGTTAGTCCCCAAAGGTCAGCATGTACATAATCAAGGATTCCTTGAGATTTGAGTTGTCCAGGTCTAAATTTGGCTTGCCTAGACTTCCCATAGACACATTGCTCACAGAACTGCAGTTTATCTACTTTGTCACCACATAACAAGCCCTATTTGCTGAGTTCTTGTAGCCCCTTCTCACTTACATGAGCCAGCCTCTTGTGCCATAATTTAGTTCTTGAACCTGAATTTTTAGAGGCTGCAGCGACTGAACCTATAACAATTCCACCATTAACTGAGTACAATCCATTTTTCATGATTCCCCTTATCATAGTTTCAATGCCTTTGACAATATTTAAAACCCCTTCTTGACCTTGGAACACATACCCCTTTTTATCAAATTCATCAAGGGATATAAGGTATCTTTTCAAGTCAGGCACATACCTCTCATCTATGAGCACTCTTTCTGCTCCATTATGTAGCTTGAATCTCACTTAACCAATACGTTTCATTTTGCATGGCTTATTGTTTCCCAATAGTACTAAGCCCTCAGTAATTTCATCAAAGGTCTCAAACCATGATCTATGAGGTGTCATATGCCATGAACATCCTAAATCCATTATCCACTCAGTGTCTGAATGATTCCCAGATACGGTTAAGGCTTCAGTAGACTCATATCCATTGATTTGAGCAAGTGTAGCATTTCCAGATTGAATATCAATTTCTCTGTTTTTGGAGTTTGACTTTCTCTCTGGACAGAACTTCCAAGTATGTCCTTCCTTATCATAGTGATAGCACCTTATAGGTTTTGGTCCTCCTCCCTCCTTTCTTCTTTCGGATATTACCTTCTTCTTGTCATTCTTCTTATCTTTCTTGGTATTCTTGCTAAACCATTGAACCTTCACTGACAGTCCATCTCCATTCTCAACGTGCCTCCTATCTTTCTTTTCATTTAGCTCATTTACATGTAGGGCAGCTTGGACCTCATCAATAGAAACTGAGTCTTTTTCGAACAACATGGTTTCTTTGAAATGGTTGTAGTTCTTTGGCAGAGAGGACATCAATAACAGTGCTTGGTCTTCATCATCAATGGTGACATCAATATTTTCCAGATCAAGAATTATCTTGTTAAATTGATTTGCTCTCCCACAGGTTTGTCTTCAGCCATCTTAAAGGAATATAAAGTTTGCTTTAGGTAGAGTCTTTTTACCAGGGATTTGGTCATGTACAAGCTTTCTAGCTTAGACCATACATCAGTTGCAATTCGCTCCTTGGACACCTGCCTGAGCACTTTTTCTCCAAGACTCAGGATGATAGCATTATGCGCCTTCTCAACCATCATTCTTCTTTCTTCCTCTGCCTGACATCCTTCAATCCTGGTTTCACCATCAAGAGCATTGATCAGCCCTTATTGAACAAGAAGGGCTCTCATCTTGACCCGCCACAGACCAAAGTCATTGTGTCCCGTGAACTTTTCAACCTCATACTTCGTAAAGCCCATTTCATGCAAGTTTGTTCCACGCTCACCGCACCAATTGTTGAAAGTTAAGAAGAAAATAATGACTCACAGAATAGAAACACACACCAAGCAGAAAAAAAAACAAGAAGGAAAGAGACAAAAATTTTGTGAGAAAAACAAGAGCAAAGAAAATAGATGCTCTTCTAAAACTGATTATGATTTCTATTTCAATAATCAACAACAATTGAATGTACCACTCTGCAGAGAGCAAAAGGTCTCTTTTAACAAAAAACCAAACTGCCACATAGCAGTTAAGCTGAAACTGAAATAACTAACTTGACTAACAACAGTTAGTTAGTTATTTCAATTAGTTACAAATTTAATTGAGAAACAACAGTTTTTACAGTCTTGGTGGCAAGAGTTAAGAGAATGCTTAGGGGAGTTATCTCTCAGAGTCAAATAGTTTTTCTTTCTAGTAGATCAATCTTTGATAAGGTTCTCCAATAATTGTTTTTCTTGTCCTAGGTGGTTCTCCAATAATATCTGCTAGAAGGTAGGTGATGGAAGAGATACTCTCTTTTGGAAACATAATCGGTTAGAGGTAAGACTCTGAGTAAGAGGTATCTGAGATTGTTCTCTTTAGCTGTGGATAAGGACATCTTTGTCTATGACCTGATGGAGGCCCAAGTTAGTGATATTCTATGGGTTGGGGTTTTGAGGCACAATATTTTTGTAATGGAGGCCGAGTTTCTTCAGGATCTTGACTTTTTCTATAGAGGGTTCACTTAGACTAGCAACATCCTAATCAATGGAGTTGGGTCTTTACAAGAAACAATTTTTTTTCTGTCTCAACGACCTATTCTATTTTAGGTGAGACCTTTATTTTAACAAATTCACTGGTTGGAGATTCTAATTTATTTAAGTGGTTGTGGAAAGACAAGCTCCCATCTAAGGTTATAGCCTTCTCTTGGAAGCTTCTACTTAATAGATTACCAACATCTGATAATTTCTTGAAGAGAGGCTTGGAGCTCAGTGGTGATCAGCTATTGTGTGTGCTTTGTGGAGAGGATCCAAAGAACATCAATCATTTTTTCCTGTCTTCTAAGATTTATCATTCTATTTGGTGTAGGGTGTTAAGTTGGACTGTAATAGCTACACTGTTACCAAATGATCTTCATATTCTATTTCTCTTAATTGGCTCTTGGTCAGTAGCTAAATATAGAAAGAAAATTAGGTACTTATTTTGACATGTGGTATGTTGGGGCATCTAGCTAGCTAGAAATTCCATAGTTTTTAATGATAAAACCTTGGATTCTCTAGATATTTTTGCTTTTATACAAATGACATCATGGATGGTTATCATATAGGTTTAGTTTTTATAGGAGTTATGTTTTTTCTAACTGGTGTTTCAATCCCTTATAGTGCCTTTTGATCATGTAAGGTTTAGGATCATAGGTTTTTTGGTAATTATGTTTATATTTCCACTGTAGGGGTACAACACCTTCTTTTGTTATTATTTAGGTGTGCCTTGGCCATGGATCGGGTATTTGGATTAGGGATGATAAATAAACCTATATCTGTGGGTAATTCCCAAATACACCCCAAAGTTGACGAGGAATCCTCAGTTTGACCGGGTATGGGTATGAAAAATACCCGATTTGTTAAGTTAGGGATGGGGACACGGATGAGGATATACATACCCACCCCATACCTGTACCCGTTCCCGTACCCACCTCATCCCGCTCTTATTTTAATGACTAAAATATTTATTTATCTTAAAAAAAAAGAAGAAAGGTTTGACATTTAATTAATAAATTACAAGCTTTGTATTTATTAGGTAACTTTTGAATTAATATCATTTTATTCAAATAAATTACTTTCTACTAGAATATTATTATTTTTTTGCAAGTATGGAATGGGTACGAGTATACCCGATACCCTATAAGGATGGGGATGGAGACATAAATCTCATACCCATCAGGTATGGGGACAGGGATGAGTTTCAGAAACAAGAATGAGAATGAAAATGTTATACCCGTTTCCATCTTGCTCCGTTGTCATGCTTAATTTTGATGTTGTTAGATTGTAAAGGTGTTTATTTTGTTATTGTAGAATGGTGGAACTTTTAGCTTTAATGAATGATAATTCTTCCTTTTAATTGTAAAAAAAAAAAGAAAATAAGATGACCAATACACAGAAAACTATTAAAACATAATAGAGGTGTTTATCTTATTCATAAAAAGAAAAGTTAACTCTATTAATCTTATTAATCTTAGCCAACAACCATTTTCAAGATTTTAAACACAATAACATAAGCCAAAATACAAAATCCTCCATAGGTACCTTTACATTTATAAAGATGAAATCATTCCTATATATTCACGCTGATCACACATTTTGTTGAACACTAAAAAATCTCCATCGATATTTCTTAAGTGACTTTTTTACATTACTTTTTTAGATTCTCACAATATTTTTGTGGTCTGTGTTAGTTTATTCCTAACAAAACTTATCTATAAATTTACTTTAATGATAAGAAACATTAACAAATAAACTTCAACAAACTTACACTTTTATATGTTTAATGGTGATGGATGAAAAAATATATTTTATCATTAAAAAAGGGTTTCTTGTATAAGAAACTCTACTTATATTAAAGAAATCCCCTCTTACACATAAACTTTCTCCAATACATGCAATTTATTGATAAAAAATAATTTTTTCTTGTAAAGAAATACCTAATAATAAACTTTGATGGGAGATGACCTAATCTTTCTAATTCTTAATTATATTGGGCACAAAAAGAAGAGGATTTAAACAAAGTTAAAGCAAATGAATCTTTTGAAACAAATTAAAAATGTTATCTGAGTGGGTACATGCATAAGAAAACAGGATTTATCCTACTTGTTTTGCACCATTGCATGCACAAGAAATAGGGTACCAGTCCACTGAATTACAAGTTGTATTTCAATTAGAAAAAAGTTCTGAACGTTAAAATGGTCAAAAGGTAAGCAGAGTCGACCACAAAGGATTCAAAAGCCGGTTTAGTAGGAACTAGATACCATCAGAAATGGACAAAAATGTTGATGGGAATTTTAGTTCATATGTTGTCTAAAATGGATGAAAGGCAATTAAGGACAAACCATTCAATCATGAGATGAGAGGAAGGGGTTTCATGCATTTGAAGAAGTCAATGTTAATGATGTTACGCGTGCGTACAAATGCACATATCCTACGTGTCGGGTGCTACCTGTACGGAAAGTTCCAAAAACTTGACATATAATTGTTCAAAGGAGTGTATTTTGTATAGGTATACTAGCTAGCTAAACAAAGTTATATTCTTTTTCATAAATTCTTAACACCTACATGAGTGGTGCACATATCTTACTACATTTGTTTCTTATTACATGTACTTGTATGCCTCAAGCTAAATTAGGGCAAATAAGAGATTTCATTTTTCATACCTTGTCGATTACGAGAAAAGAAAAGAAAGAGTAACCAAAAAAAGAAAAGAAAGAAATAGAGATGAAATAGAACAAAACTTGAGAAGTTGTTCGGTTCCGTAAAAAAATTATGTAAAAGAATATTAAATTATAAATTAAAATTATTATAATTACAAAAACACATACTATATTGTCACCACACATGTGTACTAGTATTATTCTTATTTAATTTTTTTATTGCATTAAATTTTTTATTTAATTTATTTTAATAATAAAACGAAGATATAGAATTTGATTTGTGAAGTAAAATCATTTGAAATTAAATATTTTCTTGAAAGACTAACAAAATTATCTCTCTGAAAAGTTAAAGTTTATATTTTAATTCTATTTAATTTGGTCCCAGTTAAATATGTTTACTAATTTATGTTTCAATTTTGTCGTTGCATCCATATTTCTATTATATTGTCCTATTTTAATGAAATTAAATTTAAAATTGTAAGATTTTTTCTACTTTTTGTTTATAAAACATTTTGTGTATTATGTATTGTTGTTTGATTAATTTGATGAATGATTTATTTTGTACTTAAATGAATGTTTATTTGTAAAATTTTCTTTTTATGTCATCTTTAGTTTATTAGTATTTTTTTTATACATGTCTATTTTTTTTATACAATTTATATTGATTGGGTAAAAGTAGTCCATTAAATAAACAACCCCATCACCCGCAAATGTCACAACTGCATCAAAGGAACATCACAAAAGATAGTTAAATTTTAAATATAATTTTTTTTTACATTGATAAATATATAGGTGTTGAACTCTATGCAATATACATATTTGGTGCTGTTAAGTGGAACTTCAATTCTTATTGGTGAATAACACTAAAGGTATCCAAGGGCTGCTTCTGAGTTTTGTCCTTTAAATAAGTGTTCATGTGGATAAGAAGAAGCTTTGATATGGATGACAGATAAACGAACATATGCAGTTACAATATATGAAGAGATCACAGAGAAACAATGGGCAATTAAAATTTAAAAAATATACCTTTATCTATTTTTCATATTTCAACGGTGTTCAAAGGATAGTATCTTAGTATTTTAAAAAGTAAATATCGAGTTAGATAATTATATAGATTATTAAGTAGTCTCTTAAATATTGTGATTTCTAGTTTATTTATTCAAAAATATAATAATTTTCTTCTCTCTTTTTATCTCATTGTTATTTTTATTTTATTTTTTTTGGCAATTTACTTCGTCATTCTTAATCTTTAAATCAATGTTAAAGAAGATTAACATTATGAACACTAGCAAAAACATAAGCTTTGTTATGTCTATGTATTCACATTTCTATTTTAATATGTTATAATAATTTTAGAGTTTTAATTTAATATCTTTTGTAAATTCTTATATTTTAAATTATGTGACATGTTTTAAAATATATTTTGTTGACTTTAGATTTTTTGTTTATGAAAACATGAACATCAATGGATATGCCAAATATATAATGAATATAAAAAAATGGAAAGAGAAGAAAGTTTGAATAGAATTCATAAATTAAAATAGGAATACGAGGGTATAATAAGTATTAATAAAAGTGCAAATGAAAAGAGGGTATTGTCTTTATATATAGTATATGAGGGTAGAATAGGTATTAATAAAAGTGTGAATGAAAGAAGGTATTGCTTTTATATAGTATAAATAATATATGTATATATATATATATATATATATATATATTATGGATATTATAGATGATAGATTATTGATATTTGAAAAATTATGGATATTGATATAAAAGTTTTAAAGTAATTTTATTTTTAAAGCTATAAGGTTGCTCTAGTGGCAAAATTGACGTTTAGAAAGTTACAGGTTGTGGCTTGAAATCTCCCATTTAACAAAGGAGTTTATTTTTTAATTTTCAAATAGGTATGAGGGTAGAATAAGTATTAACAAAACTACAAATGAAAATGGGGTATTGTCTTTATATATAGTGTAGATTTTATATATATATATATATATATATATATATATATATATATATATATTATAGATCATAGATTATTGATAGTAGAATAATTATGGATGATGAATATAAAGGTTTTTAAGTAAATTTATTCTTAAGGTTATAAGGTTAGTCTAATGGCAAAGTTGACGGTTAGGGAGCTAGAAGTTATGTGTTCAAATCTCCTCTTTAACAAAATAGTTTATTATTTAATTTTCAAATATGTATAAGAGTAGAATAAGTATTAATAAAAGTGTAAATGAAAGGGGGGCATTGCCTTTATATGTAGTGCGTGTGTGTATATATATATATATATATATGATAGATGATAGATTATTGATAGTAAAACAATTATGGATGTTAGATATAAAAGTTTTAAAGTAATTTTATTCTTAAGATTATAAGGTTGGTCTAGTTGCAAATTTGATATTTAGGGAATCAGAGGTTGTGGGTTCAAATTCCCATTTAAGAAAGTAGTTTATTTTTTTTTATTTACAAATAGGTATAAGGGTAGAATAAGTATTAATAAAAATGCAAATGAAAAAGGGGTATTGTCTTTATATATAGTATAGATAATACACACATATATATATATATATACACACACATATATATAAAAATATGTCAAATCATTAATAGATATGTCAAATATGCAATGAATATGAAAAAATAGAAAGAGGAGAGAGTTTGAATAGAACTCAAAATATTATCGCATATGTGTATTTGCATGTTTATCATAAAATGTATACATATATTAATCATGTTTAAAGAAAATTGATTTACGATAAGGTAGAAATTTTTAAAATGTACATATATTAATAGGGAGAAATTATATTTGCGAAAGTAAGAATAATCATAAAATATTTAGAAGGTAAAATAGTCATAAAATCTGAACACCAAAAGGTCATATTCTCATTATATAATATATATATATATATATATATTATATAATATCATATATTATAAATTATAGATATAGTTGGACAATTATGTATGTTTGATATCAATATTTTAAAGTAATTTTCTACTTAAAGTTATAAGGTTGGTTTAGTGGTAAAATTTATGTTTGGAGAGTGAGAGGTTGTGGGTTTGAGTCTTTTTTATGACAAATTAATTTATTTTTAATTTTAAAATAAGTGTAAAGGTAATATATAGTTTGAAAATTGCATGTCAAAAGGGGGTATTTCCTTTATTAATACTATAGAAGATATAGTATATAGCATAATATCATATATTATATATTATAGATATAGTTGAATAATTATGTACATTGGATATCAACAATTTAAAGTAATTTTTTACTTAAAGTTATAAAGTTGATTTAATGATAAAATTTACATTTGGAAGTGAGAGATTGTTTGTTCGTGTCCCTCTTATAACAAATGAATTTATTTTTTAATTTTAAAACAGGTATAAAGATAGAATAAGTATTTTAAAAGGTGGATCTCAAAAGGAAGTATTCCTTTTATTAATAGTAAGTATAGATGCATATTATATAATATTTATTAGTTTTTATATCTCTCACCCATTTTTTATTATTCGAGCCCCGAATATTTTTTTTTTCTGTTCAATCTAATAGAATGATTTTAATTTCTAATGAATTTCGTTTTGCAAAAATGGTTAAAGATAAAACTAAAATTAAGCCGTTAAAAAGAAAACGTGAGTGGGTGATGGTGTGGCTCCAAACTAAACATAAAATTGAAATGATAGGGTTAGAATATTACTTTTTGTTATGATAACAATTGCTTTATTCAAGTGTGCAGATCAATTGACATGTATTACACTATGTAATTACTTATACCTGTTTATAAAGAGTTTAATTACCATGTAAAGAATTAAATATGACATGATTTTTAAGGAAAATTGAAATACTTCTTTACGCTAAACAAGAAAATTAATATTCAATAAATTTAAATTATCTTGTATAAACAAAGTATTTAAAAAATAAAGTCAATTAAATTAAAAACATTTAAAATTTAATGTATTTTAACTTTTTTTTTTTGTAAATTTTTAATCAGGCTAATTGTTCACCAAAGTCAATGTTCAATTCTGTAGCTTCCTTAATTTTTTACATGTAACTCTATTTAACATGTCATAAATCATGGAATTATATTATAGGGTGTTATATAGTTTTCTAATTATCCACCTTATATGATCAATTTTTCATAGATCGTTACTGTTTTCAATATTCATGTTTGATGAATCTCTTCAATTGCTAGTCGTTGATCTGATTTTATTTTATTTTATTTCCTTTGCATGCAATGTAAACTAGATTATTGACATAAATTTATCAATGTCTGCAACTTTAGTATTGAATGGCGTGGATTCTTTGCTTTAACCTGACTCTGTTAGCATGAATTCGAATCATCATCAGGGTCTTGGATTTTGCAAGATGGGAGGTTACAAGGACAAACTTAAGCATGATTAATCTTTTTTTATTTTTTAATTAAAGAAAATTAGCATGATTTTTCTTTCGAAAAAGGCTAATTTTTATTCAGACAATAGATAACTCCCACAAATTATAAAACATGATCTACAGGGACTACCAATTATAGATACACAATAATAGAAACGGTCTACAGGACATACCCTATAAAAGCAACAGAACCAGCAGACATAGTCAGACTAACATTATCTAAACTAAAATATTCCACAAACAACCCAAAAATCATTCCCACCTAGAGGCAAAAGACTGGCCACCAATAAACCTCATGCTATCTGATTGTTGATTCTACAGAAACACAGTAAAAGATGAATCGACCACTCAATAAAAGAAACTGAAGATGCATTGAAAAGCCCTTTTAACCATATCCAGGTCCTTTAAAGGGACAAATGCCAAATTTCCTCCACAACAAAGGGATATAACCCTTAAAAATCACTGCATTTCTTGCAACCCAGGTTTCCCACATAATTGTCAACCAAATCATACTCAGAGTATCCAATGAGGCATTACCATGAGAAACAGAAATACCCAGGTGTTGCCAGAGACTAGTTTCACACTCTGGGGAAAAGCAGTCTTATATCCCAGCCAATTATAACAATACATCCAGACACGATAATTGTATTACATGTAAAAACAAGATGACTTACAGATTCAGAATACCCATTGCAAAAGGGGCACAAAATATCATATGGTAAAACTATTCTCCTCTTAACTAGTTCAACCTTTGTAGGAATCCTCCTATGGGCCACTTTCCATGAGAAAGCCACAACTTTAGCTAGTGCCTTTGATTTTCACACCTTTTTGAAGAAGTCAGAATTACCAAGAGAGAGCTTCCTTTGATTAACCGATAAGCCTCTTTAACTGGGATTGATTAGAGAATCTACAATTACCATACCACCGTCACTCATCCCTTACATCGTGATGAATAAAGACCCCTTCCAAGATCCTCTCCAACTCACTAATTCATCCCTCCTCCCAACTAAATAACTTTCTCCGCCATCTAAGCCTCAATTCCCACCTATGCCTCCTCCAACTCCCTATCTTACAAATGTTGCCTCCTTTTGAGAAGACAAAGCATAAAGTAGAGGAAATTTTTTTTAAGACCATCTGACACTAACCATTCCCCCTCCCAAAATTTGAACAGAGATCCATCCCCAACATGAAGCCTAACCACACTAGAGAACCACCCATTCCCCTCCTGCGATAGAGGTAACCTTTAGAATATCATGTCACCACTGGGAAGCACCAGACTTATGATCCACTTCCAAATTTCTTCTGATACCTTTACTATATCTAGCCTTCAGAACTTTGATCCACAAATGATTCCCCTTGAAGAAGCGTCCAATGCCATTTACCAAGAAGTGCTTTGTTGAAAGCTACTAAATGTTTAACTCCAAACCCTCCATGACCTTTGTCTCTACAAACCTGCTCCTAGCTGATCCAGGCTACTTTCTTACACTCGTCAGAGCCACCCCACAGGAAACTCCTTTGGATAGATTAGATAACTTTAGCCACCTTCTTACGAACCCTCTAACGATAATTTTTTTTTTGTTTCCATGGAGAAAGTTTGACTCTCAACTTCTCAATTACTGGATGTTACACATGCTCACATCTCACGTTTGCCTCTACTGAAATCCTCAAATAAGAAAATGACAGTTGCAAAACTCTACAGTTTAGGAAAATTTTTACACTTTGCTCATGGGGTAGCTGGTACAACACATGGTAGACATGGGTACCCACCTAGAGCTTATCCTCCACCACCTTGAGCATACCTTCCATACCAAGGGTACCCTCCATATCAAGGGTATCCTCAAGTTGGGTACCCTCCACATCAAGGGTATCCTTATCCTAATAACTCATGTGCTCCACATGCAAATATATTCCCGTTGAATTGTTTTTGCTTTATTGGAAATCCCACGTTGACTAGTATTATGTCCTAACGATAGTGTATACATAAGTGACATGTAAACTTCACCTTGTAAACTTCTAAAATTCTTTATTACATATCTTCAAGTTACTTATCATTGCAATCACTTGACTCATTCAACTCATTCTGAATTCCATTGCACTTGTAAAATTTGTGATGCATGTGTAAAAATGAAAAGGTAAGGATATGATTTACTGTTGATTTAAACTTTAAGGCTTAAATACAATTGATACTCTCAAATTTTTTCAATTTTAGATATTGTGCTCGTATTTTAAAATCATGATATTATGTTTCAAAATTTAAAAATGTGTAAATTGATACCTCTTCTAAAAATTATTAAAGTTGACGATTAATTATGAGTATGTTGTCTGTGACACACGTTATAGCTTAATAAAAGGGGTTAATTTAACACAATTACTGATAAAGTGTTAATTTAACACATCAATTTTTATTTTCTTAATGTAAGACATCTTGTCATTTTTAAGAAAGGAGAGAAAACCATAATGCAAATACATACCAAGGAACGGATTGTTAGGCTACAAAAGCAAATTCATGGGCTGAGAAGGATTGACTTTAATGATGGTAATTCAATTGTGAGTGAGTGCCTTACAAGACATTTTTGTCTTCTTGTTTAGATTCTAAACGCTCTAGTTAACTTTTTATGTAATGTATGCTTTGGCTGTTGGTTACTGTATTTCAAACTTTTTGACAGATACTGTATTTGAAACTTGTTTGTGCTTGTTGAAGTTCTCTTCATTAGTACGACAAGTTGATGAGTTCAATACGTGGAAGTGAGAACTAGGAGTGTATATGCATCTACCACTCTAAAATGCTACTCTTTCTAGACCTTACTGCTTAATAAACCGTACTTCCAATGATGTGATAAATCCCTCTGTGAGATTATGATACTGAAATGAGAAGAATTACCTCAAGAAAGA
This sequence comes from Psophocarpus tetragonolobus, assembly GCA_037954015.1. Classification (NCBI taxonomy): domain Eukaryota; kingdom Viridiplantae; phylum Streptophyta; class Magnoliopsida; order Fabales; family Fabaceae; genus Psophocarpus; species Psophocarpus tetragonolobus. Next base: position 28,881,106 of record CM075694.1, on the reverse strand, counting down.
TTTATTATCCTAAGTAAAAGAGAGATTTTATGTACCAGAGGATTTACAAGTTTTTCGGTTGTTTATGTAACTTGACCTAGATATAGGTATCAAGTATAGAACACACACTAACAAAGAGATAAGAAGGGTTAATAGTTTTTTGAGTGATTTCACCTAAACTTGTGGTGAATGTAAACAGAAAATACAAATCATGGGAATAAAAATAAACTTATCTTCTTTTTTTTTTTTTCTTAAATATTGCCTTTTATTATTTTTTGATTTGCATACTTTTCATATTTGGATGAACTGTTCTCTTTATTGGATAGCAGAAATTGAACTGCAAAACACACTAATGAACCGGATCAAGAGCAAGTCTCAGAGTCATAGCATAGCATATTGCTGATAGTATGGTTAATAATCTTTTTAGTTTCACTTTTTTTAATATTTTCAATTTCACCCTACTATCATTTTTAGATCTTAATTTCCGTCCATAATTTTTTAAAGAGTTTCAATGTTATCTTTTCGTCAAATTAAAACTAACATGGTTAACATATTATGACTAGTGACATTTTATCACTAAATAGGTATTAATTAGTGAGTATTTTAAATTATTACTATTTAAATTATAAAACAATTAAAAATATAATTTTAATATATTGAAAATCTCAAAATTTTCAAACCTCCATCATAATATTTTTTAATTTTTAAATCAATTAATTAATTAATAATAATAAATGTAATTAAAATAAATATTTTATAAGAATAAAATGTATAATACAAAATAATAGTGGAATGATTGTTTAGAAAACCATCACATTATTTACCGAAGACGATTTTATTTGAATTATTTATTCATACAAAATACTGTGTATTGGAAAGTATAAATATATTCTTTTAAATAAATTGTTTCCCTGAATGCTACCTGATTTATACCATTGATCAATTTAAACACGTGTAAATTATGTGGTTTATAGACCTGCCTTGCCATTCTTGTGTTCGTTTATTCTTAGTAAAATATCAAACCTAACGGAATGAATATGTCCATTTTAATCCTCTTCTTCTTCTTCTTTTCATGGTCTTATCTCCAATTTCTTCTATATTTAACATCATTAAATGATTAGATAAAAAAAGACATCATTAAATGATTAGAGAGATTTAAAATATGTTTAACATCATTAATGATTGGCAGAGCCACATGGGTCAATGTTGTGCAAAATGATTGTGTTTAGGCCTTTTGCACTGTCATCTAGACAGGGCAATTCTCCCTTTCATTTTTCTAAATTAGTAGAGAAAAATAGTTTTCCATGTTACACTCATATATAATTGTAATCCTTCGTATTAATTTTATTAATTCATATATTAAAAGTCATTTAAATAAAAATTTTAATTCAACGTCAGAGTAAAACTTGCATAAATCTTTATTCGTTCTAAATAACAGATGTGTTAATCTCTAATAGTGAATGAGCATGATTATGTAATTATATGATATAGATCATATAATTTATTTATACCATATTATATTGCATATGACATGATTTATAATATGCATAAATTATAATATATTACAGATTACATAATACATAATTATATAACTACAGAATATTTGATTCGTAATATATTTTACATTATAAATCATGTGATATATAATGCATTTTGTTTATAACTTTTCACCATCTCAAATCTAGATATCCACAATTTAAAATTAATGTTATGAATATGCAATATGTGCATATTCAAAATTATGGATATGTTGATCCGCAATCTTGTATATGTAATTTATTTTTTTTTTATCTTTTGACATGCAACCTTAAACGATATTAGCATAAAATGTTTGAGGACAATTTTGGAATTCTAAAAATCTGGGGTGAAAAAAAAATTGGGGTGCAAAAAGAGAAGCCCATGGAAAGTTTAGCAAACTTGAAATGAAACCATGACCCCAAATGCTAGTTTATTCCTTTTATAATAAACTAAATTTTTCGTTAGATATCTACGTTCTATTCATCAATACTTTGCTTCACACCTAGTGTTGTACATAGATGCTTTTGACTCTGACAAATATTATTTACTTACATTCTGAACAAAGCAACTTTCAAATAAATGATTTAGTTTGATTGTAGGAACTTGTCTTCAAAATATGGAGTCTATGACGAATTTGCGGCATCATAGGTTCAACTGTAGAGTTTTTGTCAGAAGTTCGTGATTCGGGTTAATTCGGTTTAAGAGAAAAAAAATTGAATCAATTAATTTTAATTAGTTTAATTTAAAATTTTTTTCTTTAACCCGAACTAATAATAATTTGGTTGGTTTAATTTGGATTTGAGGAAAATTGATCAAAAAATTAAAAAATAAAAATTTTAATGATTATAAATAGATTACAAATAAATGTTGAATCAAATATAATGTAAAAAAAGGGTAACTAAGCAAGATACTAAGCAAGGTATAAAAAATAATCAAATCTTCAACAATTTTCATTAAATCATAAAAAATAATTTTATACTTCAAAGTAACCAAATCATTAATCTACTAAATTCATGATTTTATAACAAACTATCGCTTCATATATGTTAAATATATAGATTGTATTTGTCTTTTGTTTTTTTGCTAATCTCTCGTGTATGCTCTTATTAGTTAGTGTTGTAAAGCAACTCAATACGAGCAAAATTAAAATAAATATATAATAATATATATACCTTTGGTTTGATTCGGATTAGATTAAGATTTGGAAGTGCTAAAACAGCAGACTAAACCAAATATAAGTTTGGTTTGGATTCAAATAAAAAAACTTAACCAAATTTGGTTCGGTTCAGATTGTCAATTTGATCGGATTGACCCGAACAGATGAACACCTCTATTTTTTCTTACAATCCTTAATCTATTTTGTTTTTTAGGTAATCATAACATCAATACAAAGTATTTATCAACTTTATCATGACTAATTTGTCTCAGGAAACTTAACTGCCTTTGGTGAAATCTCTCTTCCATCTATAAGGTTTAAGGACAAGTTAATGAGAAGCATTAAAATTAACAAAAACAAAACCATCAGCTGCTATAACCAATCAAACAACTAAAGCACATGTCAATAATGGACAGCAGAAAATCAAACATAACTTTTTTCCTGTTCAAAATGAAATAAGGAAGAAAAGATTGATACAATTGAATGTCTCCAGTATTTAATTACAATAAAGCCAATACAATATCAACCTAGATATCAAAGACCAAAAAAGTGCACCCTCTTAGAAATTATGGGCTCCCATTTCTCTTGGTTGCAATATATTGGTAACATAATATAAAAACAAACAAAAAAATTCTTAATTGTTACACAAGAACCAATTGTCTATTCACTATGAATATCTTACATCCTCAATATGGATACAGATTCTTCACCTGTGTAAGTATACAATCTTGGTGTTGACAATTAGTTGAAAACTAAATTAAATCTCCTTTGGATTTAGGTGTCTCTTATTTCCCCATCCATCACAGTGTTTTAACAAACATAAATCTAAACTGTTCTCACCAAGGTGGACGATCATCATTGGAAGTTTGAGGAGGAATTGCTTTCCATCCAGGTTTCTCATCCCAGTACATATCATAATATATATGACCGGGATCATGATCTGGCACACAGCACCATATGCCCACATACCGCTTAACACGATTTCTGAATTTATCTTCCTTTTCCTGTAAAATAAATGCATGGCATCAGCGCCTGAACATTTATTTCCTTGAGTTTGACACTAACTTAAAGTAAAACTTCATTTGGAAAAAGCAAAATGTTCTTGCCTTGTTAGTGAAACCTGTGAAAGCATCTTGCACTGAAGAGAACTTGATCACTTTTACATCCTTGAATGACGAGAATACTTTCATAAACTGCAAATAAAGGTAGAAACAACCTTTGTGTTAAATGGATATAGTCATATAGATGATAATACATAGACTAAATGCTAATTTTGATCCATTATATTTTAGTGTTACAGCAAGTTTTAAAATTTTCATTTTGGTCCTTTATAAAATAATGTGTATGTTTGTCCTCTTCTCACTTGGTGTGAGGTTTTACCTCTGCACATGTCCCATGCCAGAGACAATTACCGCATGTGGCTATGATAGTTATTACGTTGAAGATAAATTGTGTAATAGAAAGTGACGATGATTATAGTGAATGTGGTTCCAAAAGATTAATGAGATTGAAATAAAAATAGTTACGATTTTTAATTCGTGCTATTTTAATTCAATCATTTCAAAATTTTAAAGTTATCAAAAACTAACAAAATGCAAAAGGATAGACTAAAATGAAATTTTAGAAAACATAAAGGATCATAATTAAACTTTTAAAATTTAATGTATTAAAAAAAACTAAAACATAATAGACCAAAAGTAACATTAGCCTAATAGATATAATGATATATAATCATTATAGAATTGGCCATTCTATATTTATTTCATAGAGTTGACTTGGAAAAATTTAAACAGAAATGAGTATTATAGTATAGACATGAAAATAGATATAAAATATATAATCAAGTACCGTTTCTTCATTGCTGTGTTTTGGAAATTTAAGTACTCCCCCAACAGTGGTACCATTTGACACATCACAATCTTGGGTTCCTTCTTTACAGAGCTGAACATCAAGCCATGAATTTTTTACCTGCACTCAAGAATCAAGGCAAATAAATTTGAAGTGAAATAAATCAAGAAACAAGAATCATGATTTAAAATGGATGTTCTTGACATTTATTACCTCTGAAGGCAGAGAGGGATTTTCAAGTATTGAGTACTCTCTAAAATCTATTTGAGGGCCAAACTCTTCTTCAGGGAGCTTTTTCAACATGACATTCACCTACAGTAGAGTGCATTTGCATAGTAGTATAAGGAAGAGACTGATGAAGTGTTATAATTATGTAATCAAAAAAGAGGTGGGGAGGAAGAAAAGATGCAGAAGACAACATATTAAATGTTAAACATTGCAACAAGAGCAGGAGAAAAAGCAATTCAAGAACCATATGGAGATTAAAAAAAAAAAAACCTTATCCTAATTTAAGTTTAAGCATGAATCAAACACTCGAAATAAAGTATCTGATTTTATTGAAAGAAATCACCTAAGTAATGCAATGGGATATACAGAACAAATAAAAATGCATATGGATAAATTTCTGCATTTTGAGTCCATTCAAGGTCCATTTAGCTTGTGCTTCTTGAAATTTACGAGCAAAAATGAATTCTATAAAGAGAAATGATATGTTCTACACCCACAAGAAGCTATTCACTTTTATTCAATATCATACAGCAGTCACTGACAATAATTATAATATCACTTCAATTTCAATTAATTTTAGGTTCAATTATTCTTCTAAAGTTACTCAAAATTTATTTATGCATTTTGAGGGTTACTTTCAGAACATGATGGAAAATTACAAAAAACTTTTCTACAAAATTCCGATGAAATACCTTTGAATTATTATAGCTTTAACTTCCATCATTAACTCTCGGTTCCACCCATGTTTATGTTTCTTTTTAATTACTACAGCTACAATTGTGACAAACTTCACTTATCTCTCATTGACCTGCAGACCAACAGAATAGTCCATAAACCTATGAAACTTTTTATATTTCATTGTTTTGGTTATGAAGTCTTTTAATACCAATTATCCCCATTTGCCAATGGTTTTCAGGCCTCAATACTAAGAAATACTTCTCATTGAGAACAACAATTATAGCTGAAGAAAGTATCGTTACTTAAGCCATAGACATTTATAATTTGGTTTAAACAAGATGAATAAAATCTACTCAAAACCTTTGCTCTGTATTTGGTACTTGGGCCAACAAGTATGAAGATGATTATTTAACCATCTAGTTCTAAATTATCCAATTGATAAATGAACAATAAAAATAATAAGGAATCACTTTAGTACCTCAAATACATGGTCCAAAGGACAGAGAAAAGGTTGTCTAGTCATGGACCCTTCCAAAATACCAGGATGGGCATACCATAGCCTATCAATCCTGCACCATAGTGGAGGCATAACCTAAATACACACAGAATCTACATTAGAAATATAAAATTTATGAAGTTAGAAAATGTAACTCCCTAGGATATTTATTTATAACCATTCATACTTCATATTGAATAACATTTAAGAGCAATAATTAGAAAATGTAACAACCTAGGATAATGATAAGTTCCTGCCATAAATATGCCTTTTTAGCTATTCAGCCTATTCTAGACATTAATTCCCTAGGAATATAAACAGTTTTCAACAATCTAGAATCCTAAAACATATCAAAATCGATGACAAAAAAATAATATGGGATAAGTAGGATACCTACGTAAAAACTAGTGTTTATTATATTAAAAAAATAAAACTAGTGCTTATCACAATAATGATTGTATGTGAGAATGAATGTTTTCAATATGTAACACATCATAAATTTATGGAAGCATACAACTGGTTCTCTTCTGCCAAAAAAAACCAATCTGATATACATGCTTTTGGTTTATATTAGGAAAAAAACATAATTACACTGCACAACTACATCCTAAATTACAGGAACAAGCTAGTTCTTTAGTCTAATATAAAAGATTCTATTCAGATTTTTAAACATATTTATTAACAAGTACTGATCCAAGAAAATAAAATAAATATGTAGTTCATCTTTCACTAAATCTTAATGGTTTATCACTTAATAGAATTCATAAAAAATGTAGTTAACAGTGGATATTGAACATGATAGTTAAGAGTGTTGATGAGTGTAATAAAATAAGCATCTATGGTCCCAAAATTTAGTTCTTACCAGTGTTCTGTTCAAAAGGGAAGCAATTGCAAGTGCTGCCCTAATCTGTTTAATCTGAAAAAAAAATATGTGCAACAAATTTTACAACATGCAACATACTTTTGCTTAAAATGTAGACACGAACAAGATCAGGTCGATACATACATACTTGATAATTAACAAGAGTGAAATGTGATTCAACATTATGCTCCCCACTTAGCAACATGCTTTTTGGAATATATGGCTTAAATGACAAGAAACCCCCTGTACAAGTTCTTCCAAAAATTAGGTTGCAGTAATTCCATGAAACAGAGAAGACTAATTAATCAGAAGACGAAACTGTAACCAATCCATTCATACGATGATTTAAGTAACAAGTAAGACAAATAGAGAAATGAGTGTATTTACACAAAGTGCATTAAATTAAATAAAATAACATTATGTGAATGTCTGCACACCCAATTTGAATGAGAAACAGCCACTAACCAGGAGGATTATAGTATTCTGGTGGATCAAGGAAGAGCTTTGCTTCTCGCAGTCGATGGCGCTTTCCTTCAGTGCCTCCATATTGAAATGTTGTGTGCACTGCATATGGCTCCAATCTTAGTTGCTGATACATAGCCTGCAATCATAATGTATAAATAAATACTTACATAAGTTACATCAAACATGTACACAAATTATTTCTCTAATCCAATCAAGATTCCTCCCCTCCAGATAGTTAATTGCACGAAAGAAAGAAAAGGTATAGCACATAAAACTCAGAAGAAGAAAAATATCTCAAACAGTTGAAAATTATTAATTGAATAAATCCTACCTGGACAAAATATGTATGTCCACTGCAGAAGATACTTGCAGGCAAAATCCCCAGCTTCAGTTTTCCATCAAAAGCAAAAACAAGCCCACTTTCTTCATCAACAGATGGACCTAACTGTCTGTGAACAATATCATTAAACCCATTCTGATCCCATATCTTGTCATCAGCTAGGAGCATTTCTTTCCACTGCTTTGCCAATTTTTTTGCAGATTCTGTAGGTCTCCAATGGAAAATCCCAATGTTGTATGCACCGCTAACTATTCAAGGAAATAGACAAGATCATTAACATACAGTCAAAATAACAGAAAACAATATGCTTAATAAATGAGAGATGAAAAGAAACAAAAGGTAAGAGAAATGAATTGATTACTGTGATTCTAAAGCAATATAACCACTTAACCAGGGAGAGAAAAACTTGCTTCAGATTATGCCATTTAATTTCATAAGTTGCTCACACTGAAGAACGTGTTTCAGGATGTGAACTTCCATCAGATTAATTTTATTTACAGGGAAGATCAATAAAAAAAATCCTTCAGAGTTCAGACAATTGCCAATGGTAGCGTACTTGTGTTGAAAATCAATTTGCTTGCTTCTAATCTAAAGCCACACCAAACAAAGCACTCTAAAGTCTAAAGTAATGCCTCAGAGTTGATTTTCTTATTAATTGAAATAAAAGATGATTATCATTCAAAGAATAAGCAATTTGCATGTCCATAGATGTCATTTGCCTGGAAAATGCTCGATTACATGAAAAACGATATGCTACAAGAACCAACATAACCACAGTAAAAATAATAACAGTAAGTTGATATTCTCACCTTCTTGCCAAACTTCCAAACTATCATCAACAACAGTCGGTATAACTTGATCACTTGAAGTTAAAACATCTGCTTCTGGATATCGAGCAAGATATGGAAGAGGGTTCTGTTTAACAATTACAAAATTAAAATATTTAATAGGAATAACAAATAGCAACCACATTATTGGCTTGGAGACATTGTAAAAGATGAGCAATAAAGATGATTGTGCATAATGAATGCAAAAGATAAAATTATAAAAAAAAAAATCATAATAATTACACATGAAAACATAGAGAAGGATGATAAAAACAAATGATAGCACAGGGAATTATTGAATTTAAATATAGAAAGCTGGACAAGAAACTGAACGAAATCTCCAATAACCTTATTGAATTCACTGTAGAGAAGGAAAGTATCCTAACCAATAGAAGTTTACTGCTTCGTTGGATCATTAATCAAAATCTAAGCTAGCATACGAACCATCCTAATTAAAATAATTCAACTCAAGAAAGCATATATGTGAAAATGAATATCACCTTCAACCAAACCATATCAGTATCACACATCAATAGTTCAAAACCAAAAGGAAGTATTGAGTCTATCAGAATAACTTTCTCTCTCCCCATCTTATGAAATGTAGGAGACCCCCAGCCAACATCTACCGTACTCATATGGCTGCCCATGTCAAAAACTGGTATCCTTTTCCAATACAGTGCCTCCAATAATTTAGTATCCATTGCACCTAAAAAAGGTAGGTTTCAAAATTCAAACAAAATACTGGATATGCATTTCTAGTAAGAAATAACTACAGCATATACATGATGGAAAAAATAAGACAGCTGCTCACCAACAAGGAAATTAGAAACTCCCAGATCAGTCAATTGTTTAACCCAAGTCAGAATAAAATCCATGAATGCATGATTACCAAAGGTCACTATTACAACATTATCTTTCACCCTTTGCTGAACCAGCTCCTTGGTCAGCTTGAAATCCTCCAAAAGTGGCATCTTTTTATTGGGTGGTGGAACATCCCATATAGCCATTGGCGATTCATTTTGTGGCATTGGGGAAGGAGTGGACACAGTATGCACCACTGCTTGAGAAACATTAGGTGTCTGATCCATAACACGAGGATCCCCGCCTGCAAAATCATGTTCAATTAGTCTAGTGACAATGTAACATGTAAAAAGAAGTGGGAGGAAGTCGTGAAGTCGAATCCCTTCACGAAACTGACACACTAACAACTACCACTCGCCCATAAAAAGAATCATGTTGAATTAAGGTTTAAAAAAACACATAAAGGGAAAAAAGGAAAAGAAAAGGGCTTAAATACTTAAAAAAGTCCTACAAAAGCACCACCATTCACTACCAATAGTGTTCAAATCCCAACACACAAGAAATATATACCTCAACTTTCCTTTCCAACAAGAATTGACTAATCCCTACCAGAAAAGCAAGAAAATTCAATGATTGTTATTTAATGCTCTAAAACTGAAAACACCTTCAAACATTCCCACCCCACCCACCTCTCCTCTACGACTAAAAAAACGCAAATATCATTGTGTGAGCAATAATAACAACAAGAATTGAAATGGGCATTTATAAATGAAGCAAAAACAAACATGGAACAAGAAAAGACACTATTTTTACGCAGACCCATACTCGACATGGAAGAGAGCCACGAAGAAGATTGAGCAGAAGGAGGGTTGTTGGAGTATATAGCAGAGAAGACGTAGAAGGAGGAAACCACGATGCCAATGATGACAACAGTGTAGATCGTGAGGAACAGAGGCTTGGAATTTGCCACTTCCTCACACCCTCTTCTCCATGTCATCTTCACCAATCAATATTTCACAAATCAGCACCAAAAAACCATTGCTTTGCTTCAGAACAAGAAGTGGATTAAAACCCAAGATTTGATTTTGAGAGAGGAAAGAAAGAAAGTGGCTTGTATGGTTCAGATTGCCACTTCCAAATTCTCTGAATGTGTTTTGGTCAACTCGTACGCTTTTTGGCTGCTCAACAATTCAACATGACAGCATTGCTTTTGTTTTCTTATATTTGCAATTGTCTCTGCATGAAAAAAAAAAAAACCAATAATTATCAATCTTTTTTAACTACTCTATAACTACATGAATTTTTTTGCTATAAATAACTGCATGATTTTTATTTTGGATCTGATGATTTTTTTATATTTCCCTTTCCAGTGACAGCTTTTGAGTTTTGATCCCTTTCTCTCTCAGGATACCAGAGAGGGAATAAAAGAACAATTTTAACTCAGGAAAATTATTTTTACAATTGTAGGTTTGATTGAAAACTTTGGCATTAGTACCAAACAAGTACTTTGGTCGTGGTTTTATAAGATAAATAAATATTTTTTTGTCATATAATTCATAATAAATTATTATTGATGATAACGAAAGAATTATTATATGTGACTATAAAAAAAAAACCTTTTAATATGTTAGCTTCAATTTCATAGAATTGATGATAACGAAAGAATTATAAGACAAATTTTGATTTAAAAACAACAGTGGAATGACAATGAAAGCTATTTAAAGAATTGTAAGATTGAATTGAAATAGTTTAAAAAAGTAATTAAGTCTAAAAAATATAAATAACAAATATAATCGATAAAAATTAAAAAATAATTAAAGATTGAATATTCTAAAAAAATACAAAGTTTGAATAAAGAAAGTTGAAAAAATAAAGATAGATATAAATAAATTGAGATAAAGTTGAAAAAAAAAGGCAAAGTAAATTATTTTATTAGAATATTTGAATATAATTATTTTATATTTATATTAAAATATTTATATTCAAAATTGAGTGAGGTCACCACACTTGATGATGAGAACGGAGGTGGCTACGGTGCGAAGGGAAAGATGAGGAAAATGAGGGCAGTGTGTGACCATTTAAATTCCTAATAGCAAATCCTTGAAAGGTTTTTGAATTTTGGTTTTGATACTTCCATAGTTTTTCTTTACATTTCTATAATTTTAGAAAATATCTAAAATAGTCTAAGTAAAAAAAAAAAAAGTTAACTTCTTTTCCATGCGTTTCTTTATTTCTTCATATAACTATTGTTCAAGTCACACTTCCGAATGCACAATTTCACACTACCCACACCTTCTTCTTTGTCTTCCTCCATTTGAACACTCATTTGCACTTTTCCTTCAATTCACAGGTTCGACAATGCAACCCAAGCTCCTCCTTCAGACCACATGTAATTGCAAAATGCGAACACGAACCAAATCCAGACAGACAATTCCAAACTAAGTTTGGATTACATGATCTAGAGTCACTCCCCAACTTATTATTTTACATGAGATGCTTTTTTAAAGAAAGTAACAAGAAATGATATTTCCAAAAAAAAAAGAAAGTTACAGTAGATGACTAGATGGCCTAAAAGGGTTGAATATGACTTGAAAATAATATATGGAAGATTTTAGTGAAAATGGAAGTTAAAATTAACATCAAAAGATAATTTATGCAACCCCACCTCAATTCATTTTAGTCAAAAAGTTATGTCTTAATTAGGGAAGGATGGGACAAAAATTTGACACTATTTACAAGTCCGAATAATCTTGTTTATATTTGTAAAAAAATTTACAAATTTTTACAATTAGCCTATTCAAACTTGTGAAAAAATTTGTAGAGATAAAAAAAATTTTAGTTTTTTACCTAAGGCTATTTTTAATTGAGAGGCATGGAAAAATCATGTAAGTGCAAAGAGAAAAACTCAGTTTTTTTAGCTATATCACTTTTTGGGAAACTCCTTTAGATTTTTCTTTTTACACCCCTAATTTCATTTTTGCACCCCAATTATATAGTTGTATAACTATGCACTCCACTTATTTAAATTCCTCAATTAAATGATCACTTGCATTAAAATCTCATTAATCCTTGTGCCCACTTATCACATGCATTAAATGAGCCCATACACTTCAATATATTCTTACACCCATTAATTCCACGATTCTTGCACTTCAATAAATCCCCTTGTCACACTTGCGGATTGTAGTCCGTAACACTCATTTTTAATTGCAAATGTCTAGATCTGTAAAGATAAAAAAATGCATAAAAAATATATTATGAATTATATAATTTGCAGTTATGAAATTATATATTTGTGATTCTATTATTCTCAATATGTTGCAATGCATCATTTTCAATATGTATAAAATATTGTATATTGCATATATCATGACATAATTATATAATTGTGGGTCTAGTGATCCACGATATGTATACATAATTGTAGGTCATATGATCTTAATGTGTTAATTTAGTATGTATGTTGTAAATTTTGTAATCTGTAATATATATATATATATATATATATATATATATATATATATATATATATATATATATATATATATATATATATATATATATATATATATATATATATATATATATATATATATATATATATATATATATATATATATATATATATATACACGCATTGTATATCTCATAATCTAAAATATATATACATATGTGATATTGAGAAGAGTTTAATTGTATACATTGTTAGTATAAAGATTTTTACACTAACATTCAATAACAACCCTTCATTCATGTTAAATTTGTTGACTTTACTTATTAATACTTTAAAAGTCACATAAATAAAAAGTCATGATTGAATGTCTGTATAAAAATTTTTTACACTGATAGTGTATACCAATTAAACTCTATTGAGAATATGTTTATCCATAATCATAAACGACATTAGTTTAATATAGCTTAAGACAATTTTTTAATTTAAAAAATTTGGGGTGCACAAAGTGGAAGGACCTCTTTATTTAATACGTTATAAATTCAAAGAATAAATAGTTAAGGGAATTAAATTTAAGTTTTAACTTAGATTATTAATTTATTTGATATTGATGCATTTATTAGTTTGTTGATACTATGTGGTTGTATTCAGTTGATGGTAGAAGAATTGGGAGATGAAAATAAGTATTATTCTTTTATTTCGGAAGGTTTTAGTTGAGTTTCGGGAAGTTTCCAGGATTTCTGTTGTTTTATAGGGGGTTTTCATTTAGCAAACTAATTTTACCAAATACACTCCCGACACTATATATATTTAAAAACATTTTCTCTCTCCTCCGAAATTTTCTTCTTTCTCGTTGCAATTTTTTTGCATCTCCAATCTTCTCTCCTCTGCATGGTGGCTTTCGAGCTAACGAAATCTGACGCAGTCTCTTTCATTGCTCTTGATTCTGAGAGGTGATCAATATAGGTATGTCTGATCGTAGTTTTCTAAACCTTTTTTTGATCATTTTCGATCCTTTCATTTTCGTTCAAAATAAATTTTCTTTGAAAATCTTGATTTCTAAGGTTCCTATTTAATTTGGGATTCTTGTCAGGTTCCTGTGTAATTTCTTCAGTTGATTCTTTCCGTTATGTTTTAATCGGCTTTTGGACGGAGAAATAGGTAAGGGAAGCTCTTTTGTTGATTTTTGTTAATGGATAAGTGATTTGGTAGTTGAGAGATTTGAGTTATTTGAAATAACGAGTATTTTGACTATACTTTGAACTATTTAAGATAACATTTATTTTAATTGTGTTTTGAGTTATTTAATATAGTGCGTATTTGATTGTCATTTGAACTAATTAAGTTAGTGTATATTAAGATTTCATAGTTGAGGATGATGATTATTATGTGAATGATGTTTGATCTGGAATTGAATGATTGTTGGATAGTTTGGATGTGGCAGTTATGTTATGGTAACTTAGTTTCACTTGAATTGACTTTTTGTTGTTGGAATTGAATTATTGAAATGACAATGTATTATTTGGAATTGTGATGTAATGCATATGATTGGAATGCATGATGAGAATTTATTTATTGATGTTATTGGTTATGAGCAGTTACAGTTGGGTAACTTAGCCTTGGATGATATGTTTGGTGGGGTACATTAATGTTAGAGACACAGCTAGAATCAATGTAATCCAGAATATCAGATATGCAAGGGGATATTTTTATGATTTACGTTGTGGTCTTGGTACCAGATATGCAAGGGGGTACCGGTACCTAAAGGACATACTCAGACAACAATTGTGTGTCACAGGGTGTTAGGTAGACACTAGACATCAGTTTATGGTTGTCAGATGAGTATTGCTTAGACTTAAATTGGTGGTAATACAGGCAGATTGGACGTCTGTCACCAATTGGAAGGGGTCTTAAGCCGCCTCGGTGTCCAAACTCAATGTAGATATTCCGGAATATGTCACGTCTAAACATGCTGTTATGTGAAAAGCTTGTATTCAGGGGAATATAAGTGTGTTTTATTTGATTGATTATGATATTTAATTAATATTTTATTGATTGGTCGTGAGTGCTTATGTTCAGGTGGAATATAAGAATGATTGTTTGGTTGTTTACTATTAGTGAATGTGTATTGATGGTATTAAATATAAATGTTGTGCAACCTTCATGATTTACAATTGATGTAATGGTACATTGTGTATTATGTAAGTTTACCCTTGCATTATTTGTGTTTTTTGTCTGACTGTGATGATCGTGTTTTGCACGGGAGCAGATAATAGTGATGATGCAAAAAAGCAGGATGCTTTGAAATAAAGTATGTTGGATTGTGGATGGAAGTTTCAAAGGATGTTATTCTATTGTTCAATATGTATATAAGAGAATTGTGTAGAAATCATGTTATTTGAATTTAGAGGCATTGTTGTGAAGTTATGTGATTATTATTTTATTATCGAAGTTGTGTGAATATGGTGTAAAAAGATAGATGAATTACGATATGCATGCATAAGAATATAGAATTATATGTCAGCATGTTGGTTGGTTTTGGAAGTAGAGGTTCTACTATCGCCCAGGTTTTGCTATCTCCAGGGTCTAGCTGGGCGATAGTTGTTGCTGGGTGAACTACCCTAGGTCTCGAGGCGATAAGGTTCGCTGACAAGCTGAAATTGTGTGTACTCTATTGAACTTTGAAAGTGTTATAATGTATGCTTTAATATTGAGTATAATATAATGAAAATTTTATATTTTGGTATTTGGATTATAGATAATAATAATTTAAATAACTTTTAAGAGAATTTATGGTGTAAATAATAAAAAAGGAAATTTGGGATGTTACACAAAGAAAAAGTCAATTCCTCTTCTACCGTATTTTTTTTTTTTGTATTCTTTAAAGCCCAATCCAATATGTGAAAATGAGGTGTGAAGAGAGTTTATGGAGATACAAAAATTGAATTTTCTTTTTGCACTCACTGAATTGCTATTTGCTTTTCCAATTTTCCAAACTACCCCTCCCTAAGTATTATCACTATGGCTATTATCTCTCTCTCATACACCTCTCTTACCTTGTGTCACTCCCTCTCTTGATACCTTGTTCCCTTGCTTTCTCTCTCTCTCTCTCTCTTTGTCTCACTCTCTGTTAGTGTCAAATCATATCTTAGTAAGGTTTTAAATTTTTATTTTCGTTTCATTTTCTGTGTTTGGTTTATTATGGATGAGTTGTGGATCTCCGAATCTGCAACGTGTAAGATTATTGGTACATTCCAGATTAACTGATCTGCAACATATTCTCACAGGTCACATATCATATGATTAACAATATGTTTTTGGAAAGTGAAATACATATTGCAAACCACCTGATCTGCTATGTGTTCTCACAATAACAATTGCATCCATAGATGTTAAGTTTTTGTCTGTCACAATAACATTAGGAATTTAGTTATTCCTCATGAATAAACAATGTACTTTCTCAAGTGCCCAAACAAAGTTGGTATGAGAGTAAGCTTCCAGATATGCAAAAACCACAAAAATGTCAAGAAGGTAGACATGGGACCAAAAATCTCAAGTAACAACATCTTGTATTTGTTGGTCTTAAAGTACAATCCATTAGAAGAACAATATGAAATACATTCAGCAAGTTAATTGTATCAGGGTGGGTCCAGAAAAGATCATGAACAACATTTGTTTCTTCATTTACTGTATGTTAGTGAAGATACATGTCATGTTCAAGTAACATAATCAGTTATTACATTTCTATTATATGTCTTTTTTTTAGATATCGTTAAATTCATATTTTGTATTGTATATATGTTTAATTATTGTGACCATGTTCTTGGTCATATCTGCCTACAACATTTGTTCTTTATTAATTAAGCAACTAACACATGATGCCCAACTAAAGAGTTAGCTAGATAATGATTGTGAGAGTTACATTTATTTTAGTTGTATTTTGGATGAGTTCATCTTTGTACCTTTTGTATTTACTATCTCTTTCACATCCTAAAACAACATGTTTTCCTTCTAGATTGCTTGTTGGTCATATTTAACCTCATTATGATAATTACAAATCCATGAAGAAAAACAATATCACAAACTCATTTAATCACGTCATCACGACTAGGAAACACCTACACAAATAAAAGAAGACAACAAAATCAACAACAATCATGATTAAGTTTTAATAAAGTGTTAAACATAAATGATTTAATTATGTTGTCCTTTTTACATGTTTCACTACAATCAAAGTTATTACTAATTACTAATTTCACACTTGTTCATGTTATTTTTGTCCTATTACATGTCCATATGAACTTCATTCATGTCTACTTTTTTTAATTTAATGTTCAAATATTATTTTTCCATGTCTTAAATCGGGGTAAATGATTCAAAAACATTAAACAAAAATATTAATAAATTGATAAAAATATTAAAAAAATCAAAAAACAAAAATGTATTGCAAATTCACTAGTCCACAATTGAAATTTGATAAATTGCTCATCAGTTGATCCGCAATGAGTTTTTCAAACATATGGATTTACTGATCTGCAATTGAATTTTCATCAATTGCAAATGAGTGGATCCATAGATAAGTAAAAAATATTTTCAATATTGTGGATCATGTGATCCGTATTGCATTTTATTACTTTTAAGTTGTGGATCTCTTCATCTTTAATTCTTAAAACAAAAATACTTTAACGGATCTCACATGTAGTGCTTTTGTAATGGAGAAATTATATAAGACAAATACCTTATATGATGAAATTGCTCTGACACATAGTGTTACAATGGGGAAATCACGAACAATTTGAGCAAACGAATACACAAAAATATAAGTGAAAGAATAAACAAAAAGAAAGAAAGAGAAAAAGGAGGGTGCAAATAGTAGAAATGGAGTTGCAGAAAGAAAATGCCTACAAAAATAAACAACCCACTTCTTATCTTAAAACTGGCCCAATGTATAGCCCAAAAAACTAAAGATCATGTTTCAAAAAACAGTGACGTTCATAATTTTGAGATGCATTGCTTGAGCTGATAACTACAAGAAATCCACATATGGCTCTGTTATGCACAAAAAAAAAAAAAAAAAACTCTAGTTTATGGCGAAAATGTTGAATATCAAATTAAAGGCTTGTTTGGATAAATTTCTATATTTTTTCAAACTATGAGTTATTGGTTCAGTTATTACTTGTCTAAAAAAATTTAGCACACATATCAAACAAAAGATCGACTAATAGAATTGTTCCCTCACACGTAAATGCAATGGAACATTGTATCACTACACCAATACCTATGGGATAGGATAAATTTCTTTATAAATATTTTTAAAAAAAATAAAAAATCAAATAAGTTGCTAAAATTAATTTATGAATAAATTAATTTGTAAAAATGTTCTCATAGCAACTTTGGTTTAGACATGATAAATAAAATTGTATATATAGATAGTGAATATTCTATATCCCGCTCTAACTGCGACAGGTAAACCTACTTTTTTAATACAAAAATGATGATAAATTAAAACTATATTCACATCCGTATCCCATCTTTTAATTTTTATATGAGCTTTGTTTGTACATAACATTTGTGTATATATATATATATATATATATATATATATATATATATATATATATATATATATATATATATATATATATATATATATATATATATATATATATATATATATATATATATAAAAGATTTTATCGTTACAATTTTAAAAATAAAATTAAATTAGTTTAATAGTTAAATATTTGCAATTATAGTTGAATAAAAAATTTTAACTTCTTTATTTAATAAAAATATAATTTAATTCTTAATTTTTTATCTTTATTTTCTTTCTTTTTCATAATTTTACATCCTATATAAATTAAAATATATCAATAAATTAACATATAATTTAGTTTAAAATATATAATTAATAAAAAGTATAGCAGTTACCTAGGGCTGGTTCAACATGTAACAACCCAATTTTCATAAATAAAGTATTTTAGTTATTTTAAATTAATTGAATTAGTTAATGAAAATTTAGTCATTTATTATAATTAATTATTTCAAAGAAACTAAAGTGCATATATATATATATATATATTATAAGAGAAAAATAATAAAATAAATATTTTTCGAAACAATATAAATAAATATTAATAAGGGGAGATATATTTATATTATATATTTTTAGTAGAAATTTTCATATTATAAGTTAAGGGGGTAAGTGAAAAAGTAAAGAGGTTGGGTAGGCTAGGTCCATTAGGATTGTCATGTGAGAAAAGAAGGAAGAGATATGATCATTCTTGCCTCATTTTTACCCTATATTTTCTTGAAGTTTGGGGAAAGAAAAAGAGAAGTCATAGAGAGAAAAAGGAAGAGAGAAAGCAATTCTCGCACAAACGCTGTGCAATTTTTGTAATCTCATTACTACGAATTTGTTAACCGTTGGATTGAACTTGAAATTGGACAATAGGTTCCAGATGTGTGACTCTCCATTGTGGCCATTTGGATCTACATTTGGATATCTAGTTTGGGAGAAAATGGAAGCACAGTAGAAACTCTATTTTGGCAAGGGTTCGTTAGATCAGAAAAGGAAAATATTTGTTTGTCTCTATTTCTTCATTGAGGTAAGGGGGTTGGAAATTATCTCTCATGCGACATGTGTAGATTAAATGGGTAGTGAAGCAATCACTAAGCTTCGATACGTTTCAATGTTGCATGTATGATATTGAAGGGTTATGAACACCCGCAACGAGTGCAAATAATATGTTTTGTACGTGATTGTGTAGACATAAGTCATTGGAGATTTGTATTTATACAATAGGATAATTTTCCAAATTAAAAGTTATGTGTGGCTGGTTTAATGTAAGAATTTATTTATTTTTATTGGAGATGTGTTTGAATGAGACATAAGAAAAATTGAGATTCAAGTGTGAATGACACCCATGAATAATTATTAGATGTGTATATTAATTTATTTTGTTAGATTGTGGGAGTACATGTGCTCTATCAGATTATTTCGATGTAATAATTATGTTGAAATTGAGGTTTATCCTTTTTATACCTTAAAGATTAGTACCCTTGAACAAAGTAATGGATCGTATTGATTAGTCTTTTGTGTTAAAATTGAGTTCTATATAAGAAATAGGGTAGTGGGGGTGAACCCTAAGTCTTACTAGGGATTAAAGTTTCATGTGTTTATGAAATTGATTTTGTTTATTTCTATGAATGCTACTGATTATTAAACAATGAAGAACTTAATTATATTATTGATTAATGGGATAATTGAGTAACTGCTCTGTTATTTGAACCATCGTCCATACCTGAAGATTAGATGTTAAGTGTTGGATGTTTTCTTCCATTAAGACGATTGATGGAAATTAATAATTATCACTATAATTGTAGGGTGTGTTGATAATAAACAAAAGAGATGGAGAAGTAGAATGCTTGAGGGTTTGGAGTTAAAATTATATTTTAGGAACCTTATAAGTTGAATACTTGTTATCTGAAAATTTTCATATGAACATACCTTAGTGTTTTTTTAATATCTTTCTGTGTGGTTAACCAAATTGAATTCCGTTTGTTGTTTTAGAAAATAAACATTAGGAGTTACAATTTAGGCTCAAGAATCATATATAAATGTTATGAATTGACCGAGTTTTGTGAGTTATAAGTTGGGTGCCTAATCTAGTGAGTGGAACATATGTTTGTGTATTGTAAGCCTGCGATGTGACCTGAAAAACCTCATTAGGTTCTGTGTTCTTCATGAAAGTTGTAGCTTTATATGTTAGGTTTCCTTGGAGTTGGAATCACTCAAAAAGAATGTATATAACTCAAGTTATGAATAAATTAGTAAGTAAAGGTAAGCAATCACATTTGGAGTTAATAGTTGTAGGTTTATAATTTTAAAAAATAGTAGATGATAAAACTAATTCTGCATATCAGCATAAAAGTTTTAGGTAAATGCATTATCTTTCTAAAAAAATTTATATCACCCTCATATCAGTAGTATAACTATAGATATTATATTTAGACTACACGATAAAATAAAAGAGTAAAATAAGAAAGGATAATGCAAGTTGTAATGGCGTTGATGGTTTTGGTGTGAAATATTGATATGTATCATATAATTATGAGTGTCATGAATGATTAAATGTTTGAAAGTTGTTTGGTGAGCAAGAATTAAGGATTTGACTCACTGTATGATATTTGTGTTTATTACAGTTGAGTGTATTGTGTGTTGATGATGATGGTTAGGGTATGTCTGATGAGGTGCATCCCAGCTGCAGTTGGGGATGGTATGTAATGACTCGATTAAATATTGATATTGTGATGTATGTTAATGATATTAGTCAGGGTGTGCCAGATAAAGTGTCATCCTAACTGCGGTTGGAGTGGTGGTGTGATGACACGGTTAAATGTTAGCATTATGATTTATGTTGTGAGTGAGACGACATATGAATATGGCAGTTGAAGAAGTTTTGTAAGGATCGCCTTTTGTGTGGTGCTTTGAACTAAACCTCTTGAGTTGTTTTGCACTACATGGTTGTACCTATGTGTTACTGGCGTAGAAGAAGACAGCTTCGGGTGCATACCTGAGAGAGCATGCATGAATGTGACAGTTGGAGGAGTTTTGTAAGGATCGCCTATTGTGTGGTGCTCTGGACTAGACTACTGCTTCAGACGTGTATCTGAGAGAACATGCATGAACATCATTAACATGAATGAATTTATATGTGTGGATATATAATTTCTGTCACAGGTATGAAATGAATTTATATGTTTATTTTTTGTATTTTAGTTGACTGTTCATTCTCTTTATATGTGTCTTAACATGCGTGAGACGTATTCTCATCCCTTGTTATTTGTTGTTGCATTTTGTTTGGGTCGAACGTCATTTTCAGGTGTGCAAGATCATGATGATATTGTTAGTGATGAATGTTTCAAATTTTCTTTAACTTTCTGTTGGGATACTCTGATTAGGTGTGATCTTGGATTAGGGAGAATTATTTAATATTTTTCTATTATGAAGATGAATTATTCAATATTTCAATAAGTTTTAGTAATTAAGAATCTTGTAAAACTCATTTGTAAAGCGTAATGTATTTACTCATATGCTATGTTTTATTGTATTATAATTTTAAAAAATAAGTGCATATCAAGATATTTAAATCCTTTTACCTAAATGCAAAGTCTATTATTTTAATAACAACAAATTTTTTGTTATTTTTTTAATTAATGAATAAAGTGTTTGAGGGTAGAAAGGTATCATACAACATATTCTTATGCCTAAAATAAAAAAATGCAAAATTTTATTTTAACATAAAGTGAGATCTTTTAAATTAATAATAATATTTTATTCTATTAATTTTTCTAAGGATATAATTAAATAATAGGCTTTGATATAGCAATTAAGAGATATTCTTATTAATAAAAATTAATGAATAATTATTTTATTTTTGAGAGGCCAAAAACAAGGATTTTATTTTATATAACCTAAAGATCAATCTTGAGTTAGATATACCTAAACCTGAATAAATACTATGAAAATAAGCAAATATTAAAATTCTACAATCATATCTTTTATACTTAAATCCACCTTTTATGAAAACGGGAACAGGAGTACCAGTTCGACCCACATGTTGCCATCCATTCTTTAGGTGTTAGATTATTATAGCTAGTACCTAATTAATGTTTTAAAAAAAAAGAATAGCTAAATTAATGAAGCAATGGCAGAAATTTTTAAGCAAAAGTAGCCATAACCAAATTGCAGATAGAATACCATATCTTCATGTATGGAGCCTCAAATTTTCAACAACTTTACCTGGATAGAGATTTTTTATGCGAAAATCTCATAGTTTCCCAAGAAGTTTTGAATGTCTTAGGTGTCACACACAAGTCAAATGCCAACTAGCAACAATGGAGTAAAATCCAAATGGGTAGCATTGATGCATGGACCAATCACATAAATACAATAAATCAGTTAACTCTAATTCAAAGTCTCCTCTCATGTGAACATCCCAGCAGCAACCATATTTTCAATTCAAAAGAGGCCAAAATTCAATCACTTGAGGCATTGAACACTTGTCATTAAAATACTATTGTGCATAATTTTTTGAGTTAGCTTCCAAATATGAAATCCCAAGTGGGAGCTAGGTTGCTGTTTTCATATGCATGAACATAGACTATAATAACATCAATTTGTGGCACCTCAACAATAGACTGATGTCATTTAAATATATATAAAAGTAGCCACAAGTCACAACTTAGTCTACTAAATGTTTATATATAAACTGGTGATAAGTCAAGCTCAAGCAATTTGGTTGGATGACATGCATAAAAAAAAGCCCTAAAACAGTTATCTGACATGCATTATTCATCATAAAATAATTACGGTGTACAGAAGGTAGTATCGAAATATATTTTGAGATAATTACATATACACTTTTCTAAATTTAATAATTATACATATATCTTTTACTTTTTAAATATTACTCTTATATATTTTAAGAGGTGTTAGTATAAAGTTTGAATTTAAAAAATATTGATATAAATTTTTTAAATATACAAAAGATATAACTATGATAAATTCATAAAAATAAAAAAATAATGTAATTTTACTAAATCGGGTTGATATATCGTAGCTATCTCATAAATTTTATATTCATACAAGAAGTTCATATTCTGTTTGTCTTAAACGTTTTAAGCTGACTATTTTACGCGGGAAATACTAAATTTTATTATCGGCATCCATATATAAATTTTATATTCAAGACATCACGAAAATTTAGTGACACGTGATCCTAGGTCCTAGCTCCATTATTAATATTATCATATGAATATATGTACTGATTTTTCTTTTAAAATTAAAAGTAAGAGTAGTAATCAATTTATTAGTTAGTTTCATTATTTGTACAATTTTTACAACACAACATAAATGTGGTCGATTTAGGAATGGCAACGGGATAGGGTGGTGCAGGTTTGATTTTCTCTATCTCTGTTTCTGCAAAGTGTGGGATGAGTTCAGGTATAAAAAGAATGAGTATGAAAATTTAATTTTCATCCCTCTTTTCATTGGGTATTTTCAGGTTTGAGTATACCTACGAGTACCTGTTATATTATTTTTTACAATTTAAATTTACCTATTTATTATTAAATAAATTATATATATTAAGTTATTAATTATATTTTAATTTAAAAAGTATATAAAGAATAATTAATAACAAAAATTATAAATTAAAGTTTAAGCATTAAAATTTTTAATTAAATATATAAATTTAAACATATTATATAATCAATAAAATTATAACAGGGCGGGTATGGGTTCGGGTACAGGGCGGGTAGTTATATACCCATACCCATACCCCTACCCAGTTTAACATATCAAGTAATATTCATACCCATACTCGGTCAAATCAGGTAATACCCGTTAAAATTGGGATGAGTTCGGATGTGTACCTATAGATATGGGTATTTTTGTCATCCCTAGGTAGATTTGTAGGCAAATGAGACAGGAGAATTTTTAACTATGGTCGGAAATTTATTACGGGGTTATTTAAGTCAAAATTATGTGTTCTTAAAAAATTGTACATGCAAGATTGATCTATGTTGTAAGATAAGTGTTTTAAAAATATTCTACAATATATAATTTTTTATAAATTAAAAATTATATCTTAAAGTCTTTAGAAATTGTGAACAATGATTTTAGAAAAAGTTTAATTGGTATACACGAGAGTGTAAGGATTTTTATAGTGATATTCAATTACAACCCTTCATTCATGGTAAATTTGTTTATTTACTCGTTACTACTTTAAAAGTCACATAAATAAAAAGTCATGATTAAAAGTCAGTGTAAAAATTTTTTACCCTGATAGTATATACCAATTAAACTCTTTTAAAAATTGCTATAATGTTATATAAATAATTTTTTTTCAGCAACAATTAATTAATTGTATTAATAATTTTATTTCAAATTGAATAATTAAAAAATATAAAAATGTGAGTTTTCTAATTTTTCAACCACTATAGAAAAATTGTGTATAATCTTAATGTTGACATGATATTATAGGGACCACAAAATAATTCATGTTCTCTACAGTCATATCCAGTGATTCTTATAATTAGGGGTCTAAAGTGTTCACGATGCGGTTTAGTTTGATTTTTACCATAAAAGTTACCTAAACTAAATGAGAAAATTAAGTGCGATTTGGTTTGAAAGTATTATAAAATCCTAATCAAAACAAGTCAATCGTTAGCAGTTTAGTTTGGTTAAGTTTTTCAGTTTTGAAAATATATTATTATGTATTATTTAATATGATTTCTAATACTTCTAAGAATATTTAAATAGTTCGTATTACTTTCAAAATTATTTAAATACCTACCGATCATTTACTAAAAATCAACCTCAGTTAAAAACTACTTAAAAAAAATTTTTTACCACATATCTAATTACTAAAAATTATAGTAGTATTACTCACCATTATTTATTTTCTGCATAACTATGCATTATTTGGAAAAAAAAAATATGCATATTGCGGTTTGGTTTGGTTTTGATTGATTTTCAAATCATAAACTGCAAAATCAACCCAAACTACGCGGTTTAAAAATTTAATAAACCAATCAATTCCAAACCATTTTGGTTTTTTGTTGGGTTTCCGTCTTTCGCTTCTGTTGATTCAGTTTTGAGCATCCTTACTTGTAGGTTCTTAAATTCAAGATACCATATCTTCAAAAAATTGTTCATTGGAGAACTATCTACATGGTAACATGTGTCTCTTAAAAACAAGCTGAATATCTTTTGCAAGATATAGTCTCTTAAAATTATTTTTTTCAGCAAAAACCAATTAATTATACTAATAATTTTATTTCAAGTTCAATTAATTTAAAATAAATATATAAAAATGTGTATTTCTTAACTTTTTCAACCATTAGAACAAAATTGTAATTAGTATTTTAAAGTTAATATAAAAAGTTATTTAATATTCTCTAATATACCCAAAAATGAGTATGTTAAATTTTAATAATTAATTAAAAATTTCCTAGGACACCCAAAGTGAGTACCATATAAATTTTAATATTTGGTTTAAGTATCAAAGTAGGCTCAACAGGTCACCCCAACCCTCCACTGATTCAAACTAAGTTGTACACAACAAATTATCAAATGAAAGTAATTTGTAATCCATCCCACTTAACTTGCGAGTTAGTCAGTGGGGTCAGGTAAACCTAACCACTTAACCAAAAAACTTCAAAACATTCATTAAAATGTCACTTAAAAAATGAAGAAACTATCTTTTTATAAATTATATGCATGTTATTTTAATATTGTTGTTTGAATAATTTACATGTTTTTTTATTAAAAAATGTCACTTAAAAAGAAAAATGAATTTTTAATTGTTTTTTATTTTTTTTAAATCTAATGGACTAATCCACCTAACTCATTAGCTCATAATAGCCCGACTGAGTTGAATTCCTTAAGAAGGTGGATCGGACCAACCTAACCCATTTAAAATGCAACTCGTGGTAAGCTAGTATATATGGGTTGGGTTGGAGCATTTTTAATAGTATTAACCATTGGATTTGTTGTAAAAATTTGCTTTGTTAGTTAGTATATGTTATTGTTGTAAGAAAATTGAATTTAATTTCATAAATCCAATAAAAAAATGTTATTTTTTAAGTTCTAATATTTTACTTTAATTAAAAGTAAATTTTATACCTAGAGCATCTCCAATATTAAAAGCTTAAGATATCCACTTTGGATATTTTAGAGAACATTAAATAGTTTTTGTAGTCTATATAATATCATGTCAATTTTAAGATATTATGTACAATTTTGCTTAAAGAAATTATGAAAATCTTATTTTATTTTTTATTTTCAATTTATTGAGTTTGAAATAAAATCATTAATTAATTGGTTATTTCTGAAAAGATAATTTTTAATTACAAGAAACCATATTTGCAAGGATATTCACTTTTTTAAAAAAACCTATTACATATATGGTCTCCAATAAACAATTTTTTAAAAATATAGTACTTATAGTTAAGTAACCCGTAAAAAATCTCTAATAAAAAACTTTCAACAAATAATTAAGTGGAAACCACATGTATATATTAAAATTATTATTTTTTTATTATAAGTTTAAAATAGGTTTTGATTTTCTCCACACATACATTTTAGTATAATTAATAGCAATGCTAAATTTTGTCAAGAAATATAATTTTAATGGAATGATGGATAAAGGTCATCTCCAAAGTTTTAAGATGTTAGACAAACAAAACCTTGTAAGATTATAACTACAACATATTTCTTAAACATCATTTACTTATGATAGTCACCATGGGTAAACCTAGAAGACTCACAATGTAAAATTGTTCAGTTTCAAATTCATGTAGTTGATTTTCTTTCCCTTTTCTTCTTCTTCTGTTATTATTTTAAATTTATCTACTTTTTTTTTGTCTTTTTATCTTTTTTACTCTTGTTGTATTCTTCTTATCATGTGGTCTTTATTCTATCTTATATTATCATAATGGCAATGATGGTGATATCGAAATGATTGAAGAATTAGTGATCATTGTTTTTTTAAGTATTATAAGGCTACTCTTATACCCCAAAGAATGGAAGAATAGTCAAACTCCAAATAAATATAAAATTAATAATGTGTAGCCAAAACCTTTAGTAAGTTTTTTCGAGATGTTGGTCACTTTTAAATTTCATTATTGTTTCCATGAGCTAATACATAACTTTTTAAAAGGTCACCCATCAATAAATGCTCTCCAAATCTATAACACTTGACTATGGAGTTTTAATGTAATGACCTATTCAAAAGTAAATGTATGGTGTTACTGGTGGAAAAAAAATCAATGACCTAATATTAATTTATTCCTTTAACTCAACCTTAATTAACTATATAGTCTCACATTGATCAAATTGTTAGAATATGAATATCTCATTTTGGAAATTAAACAAGCCAAAATAACTATTTAATAATTTAATCTAATAATTGAAAAGAAAATTAATAGTGTTCAAAACACATATAGCGAAAAAGTTACATATACTTTTATGTTTAAAATTATCACAATTAATGTTTAAAACTTAAAAACATATCCCTATTGAAGTCCCTTATTATAAATTTAAATTTTTCTTCAAATGTACGAAGACTCCATGTATATCTACAGTAATATTATTCTTTGCTATCAACCTTTGAACTTATGCAACTAAAATTAAGAATCTAGACACATAAAAGATTATTAGAAAGAGATTCCTAAAAGTTATCAATAATCAATGTACATTGTCCTTTTATAATTGTTTCATCAACCAACATGAGTATTTCACCATTGCAACCATTCTTATCCGCTAATACTTCTTGGTAACATCCAATTTATTATATTGTTTAAAATTGGTTTGACCATGTCATATAAAGTCACCAAATTTATCACTATATTATTTATTAAAATACATAAATAAATGTTATCATGCATACTTCTATTTAAAATAATAGTTTCTTAATGTGGTGTATTACTTATATTTTTCGTGCTAGCAAAAAACATAATAACATTCCCCATATAAAATTTATTTATTTGATCAAATTTAAATTCTTTAATTTAATTACTAAATAATAAATTTTTCTTTTGCAAAGATTAGAGCACTCGCTAATGTGTGATCCCATAGATTCATTACTAAGCCAGTATATCAAATTAATTTATTAATCAAGGTTGGCATCTTACATTCCTTAATAACATGAAATAATATTCATTACCCTTCAAGAACCTTTAGAAAATTAATATAATTTTTGTCCATCTTTAAAGCTTTGAGTTAGCTCTAGAGTATGATATTACTGTGAAACTCTAATAAGTTAACACATGTGAATAACTTTCATATATGTTTATTCATCAAATTAACCTAAATAAGATCTTAATTTTATTTTAGAGTTGATGGATTCCATATTCAACTGGATGGAAATCTTCTGTCCCAAAATCTTGTCTCATTTTCTAGCTCCACCAATCAAGGATTGTCATGCCATTTAATGAGCTATATATTAGATAAAAAAATAAAAAAAAATTCATTAAATAACAAGACATATCATGATTGGTGGGGACAGAAAATAAGACACAATTTGAAAACAAATGATTTTCATCCTTAGCACTATACAACACTAGGTGTCCAAAATCAAATATAACAAATAACTTGTTAATTACTATAATAATCTCAAGTTAAATAAAACTATTACACTTAGGTTCTTCATGAGAATTTCTTATTAACAATTTAACGGTAATATATTAACCATTAGCTAGGAATTTTTTAGTAGGGTCGGTCAATGATTATATCCTTATATGTCTCATATATATATGTAATTTTAATAAATGAGATCTATTAAT
The DNA here is from genome assembly GCA_037954015.1 of Psophocarpus tetragonolobus. NCBI lineage: Eukaryota > Viridiplantae > Streptophyta > Magnoliopsida > Fabales > Fabaceae > Psophocarpus > Psophocarpus tetragonolobus. Next base: position 28,852,104 of record CM075694.1, on the reverse strand, counting down.
CTTTATCTAACAAAGACCATTACATATGTATTGATCTATCTGCATAATCGAATTTCTATTTTCAATGATCCTATGATCAAGAACAATTTAGATTAAAATTATAAAAGACTTATTTCTCATTATCATAATAAATACAAAACTAGGAAAACAAACTATATCGAAGCCCAATGCCAAGCAAATTCCTAGACTACAAGTGAATAAATTGGGTTCCATTAAGTGTCTTTAACTCGAACGACACTATTGAGAAGATTTAACTTGACCTATTTTGATAGATCCCCTCAGAATCACGGATCTAATCTCACGAAGCGGGAGTGATCGTTCGTGTTCCTCACCGGAGGACCACTGCCTTACTTCATTTAGCTCCTTTCTCTTCTCTATTGTATAGGCAGTTTAAAGCATTTTAACCAGTCTTTCAAGTGATTGAAAACTCATAAACAATTTCAAAAGAATTTAATACTCTAGTAGTAGGTGGTGGTCCAGAGTTGAGTCTGGTCCTCTTAATGAGGGCATATTATTCTTTTTCTATTCTTCTTTATATGGTCTTGGACGGAAAAAGACATGCTAGAAGAGTTGTTTTCTTCTTATTCAAGGACATTTTTCATATAGTTATTTATTCAAACAATAAATATGATAATAAAATATTATTTTATTATTTAAAATAATTCAATTACAATTACATTATGGATGAGATCTTGAACATTTTTTTATATAGACAAATGTTAGTTTTATTAGGGTGGATATTTAACATATTAATTTATTCTCAGCAACTAGAATATGAACCTATCACTTTGGAAGTAAAAAATAAATATTTAATAATTTAATTCGATCTCTGACTTTGGTAAATGAAAGCACATAAAAGTTTGATATGTTGTTTGGAATCCAACATTTAGAGAAACTTCTCAATTATTTTCAATTTATAATTCTTTATTGAATAAATAAAATAGGTGATCAAATTGGTTCGATTAAAATATTCTTGATCCTGACATTTTGATTTGTTGTTTAGCAGACGAAATCAAGTAACATTTTGCATGTTGGAATTGCAATGCTGTGTTTGAAAATCCCTTAATCAATTTCGCTACTTTGAAAGAAAACCCTAGTTTATTGAAAGATTTTAATATTGTTGTTGTAACGAAAAAACTAACACACACCCTAGAATAAGCTATATATATAAGCAGATCCTTAGGATCTCCACATTTTAAAAGTCCACAATATGTACTAGATTTTTATTTTTGTCTCCTAATTACGTTAACTTGACTTTTGTATTGACATTATTGTTTCCCTAAAAATATTAAAAAAAAATTATTTTCAAATATTAAGATTTGAGGGACCAAATTTTCATGATTTGAACGGTGCCTTTAAAAATTTTAGGAATAGAAAATTAAAGTTAGACGACTATTAAATGAAAATTAGAGGATAAAAACAATACTAAATTACTAACCTTAAACTTAAATGATAAAAATGCTAATTTTTATCTTAGGAATAAAACATGTTTTTAGTCTTTAAATTTTTAAATTGATCATTTCGTTTCAAACTTCACAAACACGTATAAATTTAATTCCTCATTTTTAACAGTAGTAGCTTTATTAACAAAATTCATGTGGCTGCTATTTGAAAATAAAAAATTTTAACCATTATAAATTGACACAATATATATATATATATATATATATATATATATATATATATATAATATTTGAATTTAATATTCATTGAGAACTTTAAAATTTCATATTTCAATATTTATAAATCTTCAGAAAACATACACATAACATAATATATATATATATATATATATATATATATAATATTTAGATAACAATTTCTATTATAACTTAATTTATACCGATAATATATATATATATATATACACTTTTGTATCAGTTTATAATATTTTCAAATTCCATAATTAGAAAAGAACAACTAGACTACACTGATAAAAAGATAGACTAAACCAAAATTTACTAAAAGTATTAGAAACAAAAACATTAGCCTTTATTAGTTTAGTGTCTAATTAATAAAAAAATGCGTACTGTGCATGTGCAATGGACCCTCCTACCAAAAACAGCCGAAAATTGTAATGAAATTATTTAAAATTTTTTAAATAACAATATAAAAATTTAATTAGTAACGGTGAAAATGACAGTATATATGTTTTGCAAGTGGATAATTATAAAAGCCCTAGCCTGCCTATTCTGAAACTAATCCCTAGCTTGTTAATTATACTTTACGGAAGAGTCATGCACTGCTACCAAGTACCAATTAAGTTAGTTAATCATCATTGACAACTTTTTATGAAACAATTAACAATTAAGTACGACGTATTATATACAAAATCCAAGCATGCATGCATCACCATGAATAAAAGGAGCTAGGGGAGGAATTAATTAGTCTTAATTTATCAAGTCTCTTAGTTGGATAATCATTAGCAATTAACTAATTGTTAATATTAATATAATTAATTATTATGTATAAAAGCGCGTTCTTAATCTAATACCTGCCTGTTGCTGGAATATGGATGCACACACCAGTGTCACCGAAATCAGTATTATATTTTTTTTATCAGTATTATATTGCATACTAAGTCTATACATAGAATACAATTTGTTTGTTGTACGTATATAGCATATACCTATGTACTTGAATGTGTACGTCAAATTATAAATTGAAACACGTGTTTGTTAATTTGCTGCATGAATTCTTACAACTTCTTTTCTTTCTTTTGTTGGACACATATGACTAAATAAGAGCATATAAAAAGGTGCATATCTTACTTGACAAGGTAATTTCATATAGTTAATTTATACTCAATTTTATTATTTTTAATATAATATCATAGTTTATCTTATTAGTTTATTGTTGTTGAACCTATTGTGTCATTATTATTGAACCATCTACACATGTTAAACTTTATGCTTGAAATGTCCAGTCCTCGACGTAAAAGGTGTGTGTTGGAGATCCCACATCAATTGACTACTTATATGACCAAATAAAAATATATAATAAGGTTCAAATCTTATCTTACAAATTAGTTTTGTAGGATTGAGTTAGAGTTAATTTCACAATTTCTAATATTTTTGTTTGCTGAATTCTCACAACTAGCTTCAGTATATGTTTATTATTATAATAATAATAAAAATGTTTCTATTCTTCTTTTTCTTGAAAGTAAGATTTCCATTCATCAAACTTTTAATATTTGTGCATATCGAACCGATTTAAAACTCTAAATAACAGTATAATAAAATAATAATAATAAGAAAATATTTGCATATAGCATTTAATAATTTTATTAAATTCCATATATTTATTTTAATATGTATTCTTATATGAATAATTTAATAATAAAACTTGTCCTTAGTAAAAAGGATCTAGCAATCAATTGGTTGAATAAGGTACTTGATTTATTATAAATACTTTTACATGTGTTTGATTCTAATATGGACAAAAAAAAATAAAACTTATTCTCAAAATAAAATAGTATTGAATTTAGTAATTTACTATATGACTTTGAGAACTTAATATTCCCTTGATTGAACCTAATAAGGGATGTGACTCTGTTAACAAGATATATTAGATTTGTAGAAGAATGAATTTGATTCTAAGAAAATAGATTGTTGGATGCAGAACCAAATGAGGAATTTTAATTTAAGTATGGTTAAGTTTATAGACTATTCCTATAAAAAAGAAAAAAAAGTCTATAGATTGACAATTAGTCTCATGGTTAACCTAAAGAATTGTACTCAAAGTTTCCATAAAGAGCTAAAAGTCCTAATTAAGTTTAAGAAAAATTTTCATAACATAGAGAATTTACTTTTACTGGCTTTTGTTTAACTTTTGAGGAAATATTTATATTAAGAGGAAGGATAGCATGAACCACCATAATAGGTGGTTGACTATACACCATATTTATCACCCTTTAACCTAGGATGTTTACTTTTATTATTGACTATCTCCATCACCTTCTCGTTTTGTTCACCTTCACCACTTCCTTATTTGTTGTGTCTAGTTGTTCCTTCACCCTTTGGTGTTGTTAGTTTGCAAAAACATATGAAGATGGTTGAACTGTATTTTGAAATTTTTTCACAAGACGTATGCATCTATTAAAATTGTTCAAAAGGTTTTTATAAAAGACAAGACACAAGTTATTGAAAAATATTTCAAAATCATTTTCTTAAATCAAGATAAATTATTCAATGTTAGATAAAAGAATTAAAGCAATATTTTTATACTAGTTCGTCTTAACCTTGAAACTATGTCTAATTCCTTTACAACTATTAAAGTTTCACTAACTTTAACAAGTTACAAGTAGTTTTCCCCAACCACTTCTAACTTATCTCTTAGTAGTCTTTCATTGGTCTCTTCAAGCTAACAACTCAAGTAATCTTTCATTAACATCTCCAAACTAACAATTCAAATAGGCTTTCGATAGTCTTTTTAAGATATCAACTAAGTAGTCTTTTAATAATCTCTCCAAGTTATCAACCCAAGTATTCTTTTACACCAAGTCTCTTCAACCTCTTTTCTGAATCAAATAATTTAAAGTTTATGATGGATATATCATAAGGGTTAAAATCTAACTCTCAAGATATACAAATTATTTAGAAGTACTTATAAACAAAGAAAGCTTCACAAAGAGAAGGAAATTTGAATTTCGTGCTTATTAGAAGTTTGTATAAGTTTTCTCTCTTTCTTGAAAGCTTTAGAACTCCATATATATAGTAGTCTTAAAGAAAAGTTAAAATCGTTATGACTCAGGAAGGGTAAACCATGCATCCAAGAGTGATTTTGTCTTATCTGTTCGTTGGAGTATTTAATGCAACATTAATTTCTTTTTACGAACTAATCACATTAATATTATAGAACCCTTTGCTTATCTTTCTTTTTGTTATAATTGATTTCTTTGATATTTAGCTAATGTGTCAAATCTCTTTTATCAAGATAAGGGTTCAACTTTTTATACATTTAATCCATCTTTATTTACATTTTAGCTCCTTATTTTTTTCCTATTAAAATTGTCTTGTTATAAATCAATGAGAACTTTTTTGGACACTAAATAAATATATTTAATATAAGTAAGTGATAAGTAAAAATGCATAAAATTTTAACCATATGCTTATATAGATAATTTGATGTGCGTTTAACATAGATAATTTTGTTTCTTGTAATAAGTGTCTTTCTAATAAACAACTTATTTTTGCATTTGTTTTACCTGTGCATTTATTGTTTGTGTTTATTGTGCAACCATACTTCAACAAAGCCTCTCTCTATGACACTAAAAACCCTTATGGCGCTTGATCTCCCTTTGCCTTATGAAGTGCATTGCCACCTTCCTCACATCCTTCACCTATGTCAATAGTCTAGTTCTCCAACATTTATCTTTTCCAGAACCTCACGAATATCGGTATCTCCAATACCAACAAATCTTTTGGCCCCTTCATGATCCTCACACCTATGAACAAATTAAAAACCATTACTTTACGTATGGCCTCTCAAATTTGATTCCAAAATGGTTTCACTCAATGATATTTCACACCAAAACACTTTTTTTTTTTTATTTTTTATTAGTCAAAACCCTACATTTGCTAAAGGCTTAAAGCCCATGAGTAGTCCTTTTTGAGATTTCTGGCTGCTTTCGAGGTTGACAATTGTTCTCGCAAACTAACAAGATTTTTCAGCTTAGATCTCACTTGCCTCTTGAAAAAGTTCTCAAATGGTTACATATTTCTAATTACTTCAAGTCAAAAACACTTAATTATAAAATTCTTAAGTAACAAGTTACTGGAAAAATAAAAGCCTTCTGTTCTTATGGTAGCAATAATTAATTTATTTAAGTTATCGTTGATTTATAATCTCATACATGTACAACATTAATCTTTATTCAAATACCTCTTTGACCTCTTCCGATTTAAGAAACACATTAATTCTATCATTTAACTTAAAAATTTAGATAGCCAATCTCTTATTTATTATAATATATGAAACTCGATCAATTTGATTGATTAGAAAACTTTCCAAACCCATTTGGTAAAGTTCACAACTTTATGCCGATATATTCCAATTCATTCAATTTTTTGTTTTCAAAATCAATCAACAAACATTCCACATGAGAAACCACACACATTAACCAGTAGAAAACTTGAAACATATATCACATCCAAGTTAAGGATCAACAAAGTTTGATGAAGAATATGCAAAAATATAAGACAATTCAAGTGACAATTGAAAGGGATGCTTAGACATAAAAAGTCAACGGAGAAACCACTAATAAGACGATCAAAGATGGAAGCAACAACAGTAAAATCAGAGGATAAGAGGGGATTCAAGGGAAAGAAGGGATGTTATGAAGAAATTGACTATAATAAAAATGTACATCCAGATTAATCCAGTAGTTTGTAATTGTGGTTCAGGATGACCGCCTTAATCTTCATCTCATCTGAATTCTTATCTTGAAATCTAGCTTAAAAAGAAATTTGTTCTATATATGAATATTCTTCAAAATCAATGCTCTTTTATATAGAAAAAAAAATACCTTCTCTAGTTACTAGAGTTATCCAAGGAGAGATAGAAACAGTCATGTGTTTTAGGTCATTGATATATAGTATTTGTTAATATACCTATGTTGGGTAAAATCGAGGGAGTTAACACCACTGTTAAAACCCAGGGTTAAACACCAGAGAGATGTATAACCATGAAATATGACTCCATATATAAGAGAACATAATATCACTCTCAACCCGAAACCTTAAGACATTAGGTTTGTGAGTCTTTCTCACTTATATATTACTCAACTTTTTAATTTTTAATAACATTAAATAGAACAAATTATAAAATACTCCCTGTAACAATATTTTTTATCCATCTCAATTTCATGATAAATTATTTTTTAATCTTGTTATTATTTACAAGAAAATAATTTATTTTCTAATTTTTTCTACAAATAATTTCTTTTCTTCAAATATTTATTTACCCTTTTACTTGTGTTTTTTTTCTATAATATTTACTTGGCCGGGGGAAAAATATTTAACAAATGATTTGTATAGTTAGTCGGTGGAAGATAAAAGGTAACCACTACTGGTCCCGATCCCTCAATCACTATTGGTCCACCTAGCTCGTGGTAAAACATCAAAGTTGATACATCAGTTCCTCCAAATGTGACTGAATTCTCAATTACGGTGATCCAATTGGTGCATGGAAAAGTAGCTGAAATAACTGTGGTAAAAAGGGTTAGGGGGTTGGATACATTCATCCTTTAAATTTGCAAATTTCATTTTAATAAGAGACAAGAAAATAAATGACTGAGTACAAATATCATGAAAATAATTTAAATGATAAAAATTTAAATTTTTAAAAAATTTATATATATATATATATATATATATATATATATATATGTGTGTGTGTGTATCATATTATTTTATAATAATTTATTCATATATATATTTTATCGATAAATTTGAATTACTTTTTGTAGTGACTAGTTAGGATAAATGAGTTTCTTTACCATGATTTTTAAAGAATACAATGATAATTAAGTTTTTTAAAAAAACTTTTATTAAACTTTTAATTATATTTTTTTTATGTAAAAAAAACGTTACGTTTAAAATAATATGGTTAATTAATAGTTTTAAAAATAACGAATTTAATAAATCAAATAAGATTTCGTACATCAAACCAAATAATTATAATTAAAAAGTAATATAAAATACTAAATAAGTCAAAGTTGAAGATACCTGGATAAATAAATATTACTAAAAGTAACATAGAATAATAAATAAAGTGAGGTTAGTGATACGTCACTGATTATTTATAACTAAAAGTAACACAAAACAATAAATAAAGTGAGATTAGGGACACCTCACTAAATAATTATAACTACAAGTAACATAAAATAATAAATAAAATGATATTAGGGACATCTCACTAAATAATTATAATTAAAAGTAACATAAAATAAACAAGTATAATATTTAAAAGTCATAAATGTCTCCTCCCGCTTACCTTAATAATTTGAATAATATAAGAGTTTGAATTTTTTTTTTCTTCTCTGAATATGCACTCACTATTACTCTTAGTTTTCTTTCATAGGTTCTTCTCCAAATTTTTTTCACGTTTGCAACCTCTATTTATAGGCTTATGAAGGTTAAATGTTCAAGTACAATTTCTTATATCATAATTACTTAGTTACTACATTTACTTTCTTTTAACTTGGATATAGGTAAGTTTTAGTTAGTTACGGATAAGTTTTGTTAGCTTTCTTCTTACCTTCATGTGCTAATTTTTTTCCCCTTCATTCTATCTTTATTCTTTCCTTCATTTCATTTTTTTCTTACGTTGTTTTTTTTTTTTCTATACAACACATTACCGCTTTTATATATATAAATTTAGAATTTATTTTGAAATTTTATCATATATATATATATATTATTTTATTATAAATATATATTCTTATGATATATATATATATATATATATATATATATATATATTACCATATTATATATTCTCCAATAATACATTATTGTACTAATAAGATTTGTTTATTACTATTATTATAATAATAATTATTATTATATATAAATATGCCTAAAATTTTAAAATAAACTATAATTAAATATTATTTTTAATTTTATTTGGTTACTAAATATATATTAAAATTAAATATTTTACTATAAATTTGGAATATTACAATTCTCCTGTACTACAAAAATTTCATCCTCAAAATTTTTTTTACTCATTAAATAAATAAGGATATTTTTCTCTAATCTTCTCCTCCAATTCCCATGTAGCATCTCCTGTGACATCATCCCAGATGACTTCTACTAGTAGAAGTTGTTTATTTCTCAAATTTTTTATCCTCTTGTCTGCGATTTGTACATGCATTGTTTCAAATGTAAGGTTATCCTTTAATTGTACTGTATCAGGCGTTATTATATGAGAATGATCATATATATACTTTCTTAATTGAGACATAAGAAAGACATTGTGAATATTAGAAAGAATAGGAGGTAAAGAAATTTGGTAAGCAACAGGACCTATCTTTCTAAGAATTTGATAAGGATCTATAAATCAAGGAGTAAGTTTTTTTCATTTCATTACTCTACCAATTTCAGTTTTTGGTGTAACTTTCAAGAATACATGATCATCTTCTTGGAACTCAAATGACCTTATTTTCTTATCAGCATAACTTTTCTGTCTGTTTTTAGTTATTCTCGATTTTTCCTGAATCATTTTGATTTTCTCAGTGGTTTGTTGCACCATTTCAGGACCTAAGATCAAAATTTCCTTAATCTCAAACCAACATAGAGGTGTTCTGCATTTTCTTCCATATAAAGCCTCATAGGATGCCATACCTATACTAGAATGGAAACTATTGTTATAGATAAATTCAATCAAAGGTAAGTATCGATCCCAACTACCTAAATATTCTAGCACACATGCTCTCAACAAATCTTCTAACAATTGTATAGTTCTTTCTTACTGTCCATCTGTTTGAGGATAATAGGATGAGTTAAGACGAAGCTTGGTTTCTAAGACTTGATATAAACTTACCTAAAATATGGAAGTAAATCTAGGATCTCTACCAGATATAATGCTAGATGGAACACATGTAATTTTACAATTTTTTATATATATAAGTCTGTCAGCTTTTCTAATGAATATCTAATGTTAATGGGTAAGAAGTGAGTAGATTTTGTTAGTTTATCCACAATAATCCATATGGAATCAAATTTGTGCATTGTTCGTGGTAATCCAACCACAAAATCTATTGCTATACTATCCCATTTCCATTTAGGTATATCTAAAGCGTGTAACATTTCGGCTGATTTTTTATGTTCTATCTTAGCCTTCTGACAAGCCAAACACATGGCCACATATTGAGCTACTTTCTTCTTCATCTTGGGCCACTAAAATATTTTCTTAAGATCTTGATACATTTTTGTTGTTCTGGATGTATACTCAACTTGCTCTTATGTGCCTCTTCTAAGATCACTTTCTTAATTTCTATGTCGTTAGGTACACATACTCTATTGTTGAATCTCAAGATTCCTTCTTTAACTAAACTAAACTTTTCACCATTTTTTTCTCCCAACAATTTTGTTTTCTGTTGAATAAATTCATCAATCCTCTTAGCTTCATAGATTTGCCTTTGTAAGTCACTAATAATTTGAACTAAATTCAATTGTATCCTATCATGACTTACTTTAACTGATAAACTCATGTCTCTAAATTCTTCAATCAAATTCATCTCATGCACCATTAATAAAGAAACATGTAATGATTTTCTAGTTAATGCATCAACCACTACATTTTCTTTTCCTGGATGATAATGTAATTCAAAATCATAGTCTTTCAAGAATTCCATCCACCTTCTTTGTCTCATATTTAATTCCTTCTGATAAAATAAATATTTTAAATTTTTATGATCACTAAGAAACTCAAATTTACTACTATACACATAATGTCTCCATATTTTAAGTGCAAAGACAATAGTAGTTAATTCTAAATCATGGGTTGGATAATTCTTTTCATGTGCTCTCAGTTGTTTAGAAGCATATGCCACTACCCTCCTCTCTTGCATAAGAACACACCCTAATCCCATTTTGGAGGCATCACAAAATATTACAAATTATTCATTAGGATTGGGTAAATTTAAAACAGGTGAAGTGGTTAGTCTATTCTTGAGTTCTTGAAAACTATTTTCACATTTTTCTGTCCACTCAAAAGTTTGTCCTTTCTTGGTGAGTTGGGTTAAAGGCATGACTATCTTAGAAAATCCTTCAATGAATCGTTTATAATATCTAGCCAAACCTAGAAAACTACGGATTTATGTCACTATTTTTTGTGTATCCCACCTTAAAACTGCTTCCACCTTAATTGGGTCCACAGATATTCCATTTTTGGAAATCACGTGTCCCAAAAACTTAACTTCATTTAACCAAAATTCAGATTTAGAAAGTTTGGCATACAATTGTTTGTCTTTCAAAATCTAAAGAACAATATTCATGTTCTTCATGAGTCCTAGAATAAATAAGAATATCATCTATAAATACCATCACAAAATGATCCAAAAATGGACGAAAAATCCTATTCATATAATCTATGAACAATAAGAGAATTAGTCGCACCAAAAGTCATTACTTGATATTTATAACGAGCATACCTTGTCCTAAAAGCAGTTTTCTGAATGTCTTCTACTTTTACTTTAATTTGATGATATTATGATCTTAAATCTATCTTTGAAAATACACATTCTCCTCTCAATTGATCCATCAAATCATCTATCTTAGGAAGGGGATATTTATTTTTTATGGTGAATATATTTAACTGATGATAATCTATACACAACCTATAACTTTCATCCCTCTTTTTAACTAACAAAACATTAGCTTCCTAAGGTGATATACTAGGACGAATGAATTGTTTTTCGAACAAATCTTCCAATTGTTTCTTTAGTTCAACAAGTTTAGAAGGTAACATCCTATAAGGTACCATTAAAATTGGTCTTGTGTCTGGCAACAAATCAATTTAGAATTCAATTTCTCTATCAGGTAGCAAACTAGAAATATCATCGGGAAAAACTTTAGAAAAATTTTGAACAATAACTATGTTTTCCAAGTCTACTTGTTCCTTTTTTTTTCTTTTTTTTCTTTAAAAAGTAATTACAAATATCTATGAAATTCATTCCCTGAATACTTTTTTTATATTAATCCTAATGACTCACCATTAGCCAGTAACCGGAGAGTCAGTCTTCTCATATTCACATGCTATATTTCACATCCTGATAACTTTTTCTAGTGTAACCTCATCCATATCTAAGCATGCAAATGATGAAAATATATATGTTGTATTATTTCGGGTGCATTCTTAATGGAATCACCTTTCTAACTAGTATTGACCTAATCGTAGAAGTGTGTTTAAATTTCAACTAGAGATATATAGAACGAAATAGAACTACGAATAAAAGGAGATTATCTCGAATTTTGTTAGTCTACCAATATTATTGTTCATAACATGTTTTTATGTAATGTAACTACATTAGCCAAATTGATAATCAATCTATTTCTTCTAAAAAGATGTATAAATTTGAATTTGAATTTTTTTATTTTCTAGCTCTCCATATAAACTATAAAGAGAAGTAAAAACACCAACAAAAGTTAACATGAATAAAAATAATTTTATTCTTAAATAAGGTGGTCAAAGGTTTGATTTGTAATCTATAAAAAAACATTTATTAACAAAAGCTAATGCATTGACTAAATCCAAGTACCTCAATTAATTGTTGATTCTCAACTAAAAAAAAGGAAAATCAAAAGCAACCTATTAGAGTTGATATAATAGTGGACATCAGTTTGTTTGAATTTAATTATAAGGTTTTAAGTTAAAAAATCTCGTTCCAATTATTATAGCAAAAAATAATGAAGAAGTACAAAACAAAGAAAGAATGTCATCAAGCACATTATATTTACTCTGACTAAATTGATCATTTAATTGTGCCAGTGCGCGGGGCCTATTTTCTTACATGTACTTTGTTAAAAAATTCTATGTATTGTATCATTATTACACTCAGGAGGTGCATCGATCATAGTAAATTTCAATATCAATGATGGTTTCAAAGATATTACACAATATTTATGAATTTGTATGAAATGATACCATTTTGATTGTAAACTTCTATTGTATGAATAATGAAGAATATTGTTTAGATATACGAAACTATGTAGGTTATAAAGTATGACGGTTTGTCTACATGGTAATCTCTCAAATGGAAATGTGATGATTTGTTTGAGACATGGTGATCTTAAATGAAAATATGATAGTACGTTTAGGATATGATATGGAAATATATGATAGTATGTATTGATATGATGGAAATATGATATGGTTTGATGAGGACATGAAAATCTTAAATAGAAACCTAATAATTTGTCTGGGGCATGGCCATGTCATTTGAAAATGTCATGATCTTAGATGGAAATATGAAAGTTTGTCTAGGACATGATGATCTTAGATGTTGACAAGACAATCTCAAATCGATATTATATAATATATGATAATGTTTTGAAATTTAAGTTTAATTTAGAAAATGTTGTGAAGAAATACGTAAAACTCTTCACTAATTTTACTCAACTATAAGGTAAAGTCATAAAAAGAAAATTAGTCATGAAAAGTCATCGACTATAAATTAATTAGTTCGTATATTAGTATCATGCTGACTTGTGTAGGTAAAATTATGAAAAATTTTATATGAATTTATATTATACTATGATATGAAGTGGAAACGTTTTGCTACAAGTATTTTATCTTTAAAAATTTAATGACCAATAGACGAACACTGAGGTTTAAAACTAGGACCTTATATATACCATTTTAATATCTAATCTTAGTGATTCGTTGAAGTGTATAAACTAAATTTGTGAAAATGAATTAATTTAATGATATTTTTTTACCACATCAATGATAATCTTTAGGCTTAGTGCTTTTTATTCCCCATTTTTAGTGAATTTTGGCATTTTGTTTCCAATATTTTTAAAATTAACAAATTTTGCCTAGACATTAAATGGGAGACGTTGACTGTGAAAAAAAAATGTTATCTATGACTCACTTTCATTTTTTATATTCACCAGTTTGATTTGATTAAATCGGTCATATAATCAAACCAATTCAAATCATGTTGAAATAATAGATTTTGTTAAAAATTGAAATTAATTGAGCTAAACTAATTTACTTCTTTTTATTTGTATTTTGAAACAATGTCGTTTTGATAGATTAAAAAAAATTGTTATTTTAATTATATCACTTTATAAAAAAGAGTTATATCTAGAGAATAAGTAATTGATAATAATTTAAATTTAAAATTTATAAATTAGAATAATTAAATTTTAATATTTAAATGCTAACAATTTATGAACTTATTTAAAAAATTATGTTATTAAACTATTATTTATAAATTTTGTTTTTAAATTTTAGTTTAATTATTATTTTAAATATTAATACTTTATGTTTATAATAATGTATCATTAATTAACTTAAATTTTTATATATAAAATTATGTTAACATATTAATTTTAATTTTTAATACAAATCAGTGCAACTATTAATCATATGATCCGGTGACTAAACCATCAAACCACAGCGTTGAGAAACCAGTTTGTAATAATAACACCTGAGACATGCATACAGTGTTGTGTTGATTTAATTACTGTCTTTTTTATATTCTTATTACTAAAACACCACTAAAGAATCACCCGTAAAATTTTTTATGTTGAAAACATTCTATAATATATAGCGATTGATTTTTATTTTCTGCTGTGATTTGAATAATATTTTTAAGATAAAGTGGAGCGTGACATAAGTATACTAGCTAAGGGTGTCACATTACATGGCAGATGTTAAGACAAAAAGTATTTTGATTGTGACTAAAATGTCATCATGCACCCAACTTTATTTCAATTTTTGTATATTGTACTAGAAAGACAGCCAGTCTCACATGCTTTAAAAATGAAATTTAAGTCAAATAATATATATATATATATATATATATATATATATTATAAAAATAAATTGTTGAGACCAGACTTTTCAACTTAAGGGAAAAAATCAAGAAAATTATTTATTTAAACAAAAGCATAGTATTTTTATGACACTTAATGTGTGTTTGACAACAATTTTATAAAACTGTTTTTAGTATTTTAATATTTAACAACTAAAAAACTTGTTTGGGTAGTGTTTTTTAAAAATAGTTTTTAAAAATAATTTAGTATTTTAGCTTTTAAAAACTAAAAAACAGGAATAACTTTAGTAGTTTTGTTTTTTAGTTTTTTGTTTTTATTTTGAAAACTCAAAATACAATGAGAATATATTGTTTTTTATTTTTCATTAATGATATTTCAATAAATATAAACAATTTTTTTTCATTTTTATATTTTAAAAACAGTTTTTAAATAACACATTTTTTTTCTCTTCTTGAGAAAACTGTTTTTGAAAACTCTTTTCAAAAACTAAAAAACAAAATCAATCCAACTGGAACACCTAAAAGTAGTTTTGATTTTATGTTTTTTATTTTTGTTTTAAAAACTCAAAATACAATCAAAATATATTATTTTTTGCTTTTCATTAATGAAATTTTAATAAATATGAACAAGTTTTTCATTTTTACATCTTCAAAACATTTTTCAAATAACACTTACCAAACAAGTTTTCGTTTCTTTTCTTCCCGAAAATAGTTTTTGAAAACTATTCTTGAAAATTGTTTCAAAAACTAAAAAACAAAACCAAACCCATCAAACTCTAAAGTGTTTGTTTGACAACAGTTTTATAAAAATGGTTTCAGTATTTTAATATTTAAAAACTAAAAAACTTGTATGAGTAGTGTTTTCTGAAAATAGTTTTTGAAATCAGTTCTGATTTTTTAGTTTTTAAAAACTAAAAAATAGAAACAACTGAAAATAGTTTTGCTTTTCAGTTTTCTATTTTTGTTTTGAAAACTCAAAACACAATCAACATATGTTGTTTTTTATTTTTTATTAATGAAATTTTAATAAATATGAACAAATTTTTCTATTTTTGCATCTTTAAAACAGTTTTCAAATAACACTTGTCAAACAAGTTTTTTTTTCTTTTCTTTCTAAAAATAGTTTTTGAAAACTATTCTTAAGAACTCTTTTTAAAAACTAAAAAACAAAATCAATCCAATTCAACCCTTAATTTTGCAATTGGTGTAACTCAAAATGTAAACTTCAAATCTAAATTAAATTAAGGGTTGATAAAATTTAAGTAAAAATTAAGAGCATTTAAAATATAAAATTAAAATTAATGTGTGATATTCAATGCAAGAAAATTCTGATGACTAAGGGCTTAATTGGTTTGGTTTTGATTTTTAGTTTTTGAAAAGAGTTTTCAAGAATAGTTTTCAAAAACTGTTTTCGGGAAGAAAAGAAACAAAAAAAACTTGTTTGACAAGTTTTATTTGAAACTTTTTTAAAGATGTAAAAATGAAAAAAATTGTTTATATTTATTAGAATTTCATTAGTGAAAAGCAATAAACAACATGTTTTGATTGTATTTTGAGTTTTCAAAACAAAAATAGAAAACTGAAAAACAAAACTACTTTCAATTGTTCCTGTTTTTTAGTTTTTAAAAACTAAAAAACCATAACTGTTTTCGAAAACTGTTTTCATAAAACACTACCCAAACAAGTTTTTTAGTTTTTAAAAACTAAAATACTGAAAACAATTTTATAAAACTGTTGTCAAACAAGCACTTATTAAAATATAAAATTCTTTTTCTTTTACTTTTGACTATTTTTTATAAATCATTATTTATGCTAATCCCAATAGTTGAAAATTTTAAAAGAAAATGAAGTTGAACCAATTATGATTGCATTAATCTGGAAATAAAGTTAAATTTTCATGAGAATTAATTCGATATTAGTGTTTTTCTTGAATTGAAGTTACTAAAAAAATAACAAAAAAAATTAGACACAATTATTTTGTTTATATATTCAAGTAAAAAATTAATTAAGAATTAATCTCTCATAGTATAAAGATTTTTAGAGATTCAAATTTTCTAACAAAGTTTTTCTTATATGCATGGATTGAGAATTAATCACTTATCATATGTTTAAGAGTAAGTTTATTTGCTAATCATATGTTATACCATGACTATCACAATTATTATTTTTATTTTTACAAATTAGTGTCTTGTTAAAAATATTAAACTATATTAAAAATTTTAAATTGGTGAATTTTGATGTTAATTTTTATAAGAATTTAAGAAAATATTTATAAATTCTCTCATACTTTCTTAAACTCTCAAATATATGTTATTTATCAATTTTTAATAGGTTTAAATGAGAGTAATGCTGGTACATTAGTAATAATTTTTTTTGAAAACTATAAAACTAACTTAACTAATTACTTTTATAGGTATGTGTAATTTATATTAAAATGTCTTATAAAAAAATAAAATGAGTATTTATTTATTTATTTATATACCTATTTGTATTAAATAGGTTAATGGACATGTATATCCCTCAATAAACTAGCTAACAAATTTCCTAGTTAAAGGCGATCATCAAATAGATTAATAAATTTAGGTTAAATAATTTATCACCAAACACACCAATAGATTTTTTTTATCATCAACAAATATTACATGCATATAAGCAATAAAAAATTGATGTGTTAGAACATAAAATCTAACTAATTTTTTTCTATTTAATGATAGTATCTCCAAAATATCCTTAAGTGTCTTATCTTCATCAACCTTCTTTTTTTATTTTGTTTTACAAGACTGTAATAGGTATTTTAAGAAATTAACAAACTTTTTTCATTGAAATTACTGATATTAAATACAATTAACTAAATTTCTTGATGGTTTTATTTTTGTTTATATTTTAGTTTAGTAGGAGTATATTTGACTAGAAATGTTAACCTTGAGAGCATATTACTAAGGAATTAAACTTCTTTTTTATATAGACAAACGTTAGATGTTACTGGATTGATTTTGTTAGTAGAAGAATTCAACCTCATAATTTTTTCCCCTTTCATGTATGGACTTTATCAACAGACCAATTTTATAAATCCTTACTGGGAATCAAACATACATAGTTAAGCAAAACATGTGGTTACCACTTATCTCAACCATGTGCTAAAAACAAATACTAGCAACACATCATCTAGTACAGTTTTTTTTTTTACAAAAAACTTTATTATTAATAAAAATTTATTAAAAAATATAAAATTTAAAGGATTCCACGTCTCATTTAATGTTTCTAATTTTTAATAAATTCCAATCAATTGTGAAATATATCTCATCACTCAAGAAAGTATACCATTAGTAGAGATAAGTAGATGAATTCAAGTCTATAAACCAATTGATTAAACCCGGGAGGTTGTGAATGATGGATCATTTATTCTATATTTTATTGTTTACGAATGTTACTCAATTATAAATGTTGGTATATTTCAGTGTAATATTTTAGTTTAAAAACATCAATTATGATGTTATAACTCTTTTTGTTGATTTATTTTTCAAAATTGTTGTTGAACTCATGGACCAATTTCACAATTTGTTTATCTACATGTTGGACGGACTAGATACAAACTTAGGAAAAAAAAATCTATTTTAGGTTGCAGGTTGGACTTATATGACCAGTTTAAAATTTGAGTTTTGCAAAATGAGTCTTAAATGAATTGAACTAGTTCTTCTATTTATCTCTAGTTGGTAGAACTTCTTATTGGTAGGGGTGTTTAAAATCGAACCAATCCAAACTAAAATAAAAAACTAATTAAAAAATAAAAAACCTATAAAAAATTAAAATTGTTTGGTTTCTTTAGTATATTAAATTTCTAAACTAAGCAATTTGGTTCAATGTGTGATTTAAGATTTGAAAACCAACTTACATTGAACCAAATCTCAATATACATAACTCATATTTTTTTCATCAAATAATGCCTAGGTGGAAAGACATGACATGATTCGTTATAAATATAGTCATGTGGGAAATAAATAATAATTACTAGCATTACTATAATTTCTACTCGTTAGATATGTGATGAAATTTTATTTTCTAAATAGTTTAGGGTAAGATGATTTTTAGTAAATTAGCAATAGATGTTTTTTATTATTCTTATATAAAAGTAAACTCTTACGAGTCTCCGAGTCGAGTTCACGAGTTAAGTTTATCAAACTATCATGAGTCTACGTAGACTTTCGAATTTAATAACTTTGTTTAGAAGTATTAACAATCATATTAAATAACACTTAATAACAAATTTTCAAGACAGCAAAATCGAATCAAACCACACCACTAATGATTGGTTTGGTTTGATAAGGATTTTATAATGCTTTCCAACCGAACTCACTTAATTTTTTTGTTTGGTTCAAATGATTTTTACGGTAATATCTGAACCAGACTGCACCATGAATTAATATTCTCATTGGTTAAATCATATTTCATTTGATAAATTCAAAATTAGCTCAATCAAAAAGCATAGATTTACTTATTAAATAAAACAATAATATTATATTATATAATACTAATATTTCATTGAAAATAATTATTTATAAGCAGTTTAGCCTATCAATCTTAATAAGATTTTATAAAATCCAGACCTAGCTAATTTTTAAAACACTTAAACCTAGTTTATTTTACTAAATAAATTAATTCAAATTAAACAATATTAAATACACTAAGTCTTAACCCTAGCTTAACTTATATTTTCACTTTTACTTATTGCATCTAAGTAATTGTTAATGTGTAAATACACCAATTTTTTTTCAAGGGGCAAGCATTAAGTTAGTAGATGAATTAGTACTCTCAAATTTCCATATTTGAAAAATAAAAATTATATTAGAGTTAAGTTTTTCACTTCTAGGAAACAGAAGTAGAACATATGTGTAAATGGAACAAACACAAAAATAAACGGTCAAGAAATACACTTATAAGGAACATACCGACTTACAACGTAAATAACAAAATGATTTAGAACAGATGAATGAATCAACACATCTCTTAAATACACATTGGTAAAACTTAATGCATTTGCGCTTATTTTTTCACTTACATTAAATATATCCATTTTGTGTCCAAGAATGTTTCTCACTTATATACAATGAGACCATTTTCAAGAAACAAAAACAATAAGCTAAAAAGTACAAAAAGATGGGATCACAACATGAAAGCAAGTTTCCTCAGTGAGAGAGATTTAACACTTTTTTATTCTTTGTTATCAAAGAAGTCAACTAGTACAAAAGGAGATGTAAATAAAGTATTTATCATATCAATAATGACTAGTTGGTGAAAAGAAACTAATGATGCATTAAGTACTGCCATGGACATACTAGAGGAAGACACTCTAAGATACGAAGATCAACCTTTATAAGTTACAACAATCAACTTTTTATGAAAATTAGACACATAGACACGATATAAATATACTATTTTATCATATCAATAATGACTAGTTGGTGAAAAACAACTAATGGTGTATTAAATGATGCAATGGACATACTAGAGGAAGATACTCTAAGATGCAAAGATCAACCTTCATAAGTCACAACGATCAACTTTTTATGAAATAACACACACAATATAAATAGAATATTTTATCATATCAACAGTGACTAGTTGGTGAAAAGCAACTAATGATGGATTAAATGCTCCAATGGACATACTAGATCAAGACACTCCAAGATGCAAAGATCAACCTTCATAAGTCACAACGGTAAACTTTTTTTTAAAATGACACACACATAATATAAATAGAGTATTTTATCATATCAACGATGACTAGTTGGTGAAAAAGAACTAATGATGCATTAAATGCTCCAATGGACATACTAGAGGAAGACAACACAATATAAATAAAGTATTTTATCATATCAACAATGACTAGTTGGTGAAAAACAACTAATGATGCATCAAATGCTCTAATGGACAAACTAGAGGAAACACTACAAGATGCAAAGATCAAGCTTCATAAGTCACAACAGTCAACTTTTTATGAAAATGACACACACAATATAAATAGAGTATTTTATCATATAATGATGACTAGTTAGTGAAAAACAGCTAATTATGCATTAAATGCTCCAATGAACATACTAGAGGAAAACAACACAATATAAATACAGTATTTTATCATATCAACGATGACTAGTTGGTGAAAAGTAACTAATGATGTATTAAATGCTCCAATGGACATACTAGAGGAAGACACTCCAAGATTCAAAGATTAACCTTCATAAGTCACAACAATAAACTTTTAATGAAAATCATACACACACATATATGTATGTATGTGTGTGTGTATAGAGCCCTACGGATTTAAAAGAGATAACTTACATAGATTCTTTCTTTGTAAAGTCTTCTCTATTTGTATATTATTTGTATGGTTGTGGCATCAACTGACTTGTGGTAGAGACCCAGGTGGGCCAATCATAAGTCTGCTACAATTAAGTAAAAAATGTTGCGCATTGATAAATGTCTAAATTACCTATTTTTATATAGGTAAAAAAGAAATTGCCCTAATTCCTACTTATTCAAAGTCTTGTTTTCCTCCTTTTTATACAAAAATAGAATATTTAGGAAAAATAGTTTTAGATTTACATTTGTGCATTTTACTTTTATTTTCTTGCTTTCCATTGCTTGAGACAGGTTTTGAAGAAGGTTAGAAGAGTTGAAACCTAATTGGTGTTGTAGCAATATTTAGACACTTAATTAGGGAGCAAATGTTGTTTTGGTGTCGGTGCCCAATAGTTAGGAAGTGGATGCCCAATGCCTAAAGCTAGCACCCAACGACAACCAAATGAGCGCCAAACGCTTGCCAACCCGAGAGGGTTTTCTTTCGCTGTTTGGCCACCCAACGCCCATGATACCACTGACCAACTCCTGGGCTCGAATTGCACCCATTTTTAAAAGAAAGTTGCATCTTTTGTTTGAGTTATGGGAGGATAGCGCCTAATTGACCTAGGGCAACCTCTAGCTCATCTTCTTCCCTTCTATCACCCCATTTACATAATATTTTTTAATTCCATTCCATAAATCATTCTCTTCACCTCTATGGAAGGATAGGTCTTTGGTTAGGGTTCCATTTGTGACTATGCCTTAACTATATTGTATATTTTGATGTTATCAATCTAATGTTTATTACTCATTGTTTGAGTTCTTATTTACCTTATGCTTTGATTTTACATATATTGTGGATTAAACTTATTGAATGAGCTCAAGAGAGGATTTTAACTTGTAAAATGAAAAGAGCTTCCAATGAGGTTTACTGCTCGAGAAAGAGTAAAACTCGATAGTCTAATACTCAAATAGTTTAGTCCTTTACTTGCAAGAAATTGAAGTTAAGGGTACTTTTATGAGTGACGGGAATGTGAGTGATAAACATTGATTTGTGAATCATGTATGCATTTGAGGGATGATATAGTGAGAACGAAACCCTACCAGGCTTCTCATATCAGTTACTTTAGTTTACCTTTTATGCCCTTTACTTTTTGCAAATTTAGAGTTAGTTTAAAATCAATTTCTCTATTATTTACAAACAATTAGTATTGAGATTCTTAAGGTATCAATCTCGTTCTTATGGGATCGATCCGATATTTATCGGTACTACATACTACTGGTACACTTGTCAGATGTATAGTAGAAAATTTGCTCATCATGCTTTGACTATTAGCTAGAGTTTTTGGCCTAGTAAGCGCTTAATCCAACAATTGGTATCAGATTCAAAGTCACGAGTTTGACTCCCAGTGGGAAAATTGTTGAGGAGAGATTGTTTGCCTAGTTGTGGTATCAATTATCTTGTAATGAAGACCTAGATGAGTCAAGTCACAGTTGACTCGTGACACTTGGGTTGTTATAATTAAGTAGAAAGAGTTGCACTATAATTATAAATAATAACTTTTGACTTAATGATAAACGTCCCATTCAATAATAATAGACCACGAAATATATATCCCTTGATTTATTGGGTTATAGATTAATCTTACATACAGTTGCAATACATAGTTGATGTTGGTTTAAGGAAATTTTACACATAAAAAAAATTGAATGGAGGATAAATATAATAACTAAAAAATTATATATTATTTATATTTTTTATTTATTTTAAATACTTTTGTGTAAAAAAAATAATAAGTTTTCTTGATTATAATAAAATAATTCTGGGCCATTTGGTAAATAATACGGCTTAACTATAACTTTTAAGTTCCATATTTTATATAATCCGTAGTTTCTCTATTTTTAAATAGAAACATTTTGTTCTTTTATAAATTTTGAATTTTGGTTTAATCCTCAATTTTTTATTTTATTTCTTTTATTTTGTTTCAATGAATATACATCCGTTTAAAGTATTACTCCTTCTGTTGCATTTGGAAAAAACAATTATCCGAAAACAAGTGTTGTCTTTTATTTTCAATGTAATATTAATTTCTTTTCTACTAATATTCTTAATAATGTTAATTTAGTTTTTTAATATAATAGTAATATTAAATTTAGTTTTTGCAAAATTATTATCTATATATTAGTTTTTATTGATCTATTTAAAATAATATAGGACAATACTTATTTTGGAAGGAAGAAAATATAAAAATGATTTTACTAATTAAATGTAAGAATGTAAGTAAAATTAAGAATGGCACAAAAATTATGAATACTTTTAAATAAGAGATTAACAAAATGTATCTATTTTAAAGTAGAAATTAAAATTATAATTTTGCAAAGGAACAATATTAAACATGACTTGTTTTTCATATGATAATATAAGAAATTAAAATATGTATTACCCAAAAGCAATATAAACTATTAAGATTTTATATTTAAAACTTTTAGAAAGATATAACTTATGTTTTTTACTTTTTGACTTATTAACAAATTGTATTCCAAATAAAAACAAGAACACTATAAATTACTAGAGAGAAAGCAACATTGAAATACTAAATGTCGGGTATAGCATATAATCAATGTTCACTAAATTAGTTTCACTATTTAGTAAATAATTTGATTTGAGGATATTAGATGCCCCCAATCATAAGTAACTTTCCTTGAAGACAAAAATAATAAGCCTCATCAGATTCTAAATCATTTCAAGTGAAAGAAATATCAATAATCTGGGTTTGGCCACTGGTTTTTGCCCATTCCGTTCCCACAATTTCATCAAACTCGTGTTCTGGTTTCGTCCTAGGCCCATAGGTTACAATCATATAGAATTGGTGTAGGTTCACCTCAATAATTTGGAGCATTTAACAGCATCGAAAATTCCACATATGCATTAAATTGTTGGTGTCTGTGTAGTGGACCGATAGAGTTAAGGTGGAGGAAGATTCTAGTCAAATTGGGTCGATTTTGCTTTGCATCTAGTCAATTATTGTTCCAATCTCAACTAGTATAGCTATATATAGACATAACATTGTAGAGTATTGCTGTGATATATATATATATATATGTGTGTCTATGAATTGACAAATAATCCTAATTTTTAATATTCCGCGGGTTGCACACACAGAAACACGCATGGTTTCTCACATTGTCCCTCTCCAAGTGGTTTTGATATTCATTTGCTTCTTTTTTGGGCTATTTTGCATTTAATTCCTCATCTACTCGTGGTGGAGACGTGGGCTGTAACATGAGTAGCAAGTGTTGGAAAGGATTGACTATATATATTAAGGATAAATTCTATCACTAAAAACATGTTTCCAATCATAGTTTCAAAATCCAATTAGGAGGTTGACCCGGTTGAATACGGGATTATGGATCACAATTCAAATGGGTAAGTAATTGATCTGCATAAACATTTATACACTTACTTTAATAGTATATAAAAAAATCACTTATAAAATTACAAATAAATATAACATGACAAACTTATTTTTAGTTTAAATTAACTAATATAAAAATTAAATATAACTTAAAAATTATTCTTTAAGTTCAAATTAAATTCATTCACATTTATCCATGAGTTGCAAGTTATAAATTTTAACTTCTTGTAACCATAATCTTTAATAACAAACAATTTTCATATTATATAAATATAAATTTATAATTTCAACAGTCACTTGTAACAATAAAGTAATTTTTTAAAAATGAAGAGAAAACATAGAATAATTAAGAAAACAGATTTGATAACATATTAACAAATATCATATAATTAATAAAAATAACATAATTTTTAATAATTTAAAAAAATTGAATGATCATGTCAATCTGATTCAACCTAGGTCAATGTAGTTCAACTACATCGGATCATTGGTTTAACTCAAGTCGCCTCTGGGCAATGACATGACTTACTTGATTCTAAACTTGACTTGATTTAACTACCAGTTAATTGGACTAACCAAGTCTTTAAAATTATACTTTTAATTATAGGAAGGAAAAATTATTATTTTGGTATGATTAAGGTCTAGTTTGTGAAATCTATATTTTAAGTGCATTGAATCAATCTTATTTGCAAAATAAACATTTTTTCTTTTCTTTAAGTTGCATATAGCATGTCAAATTTGTGATAAATGAACTAATATGTATACTTGTGTTGATTTATTTATATATATATATATATATAATATATGAGGAGTATTCAGTCAGGACATTAGGCGTTCGGTCTAAAGTGTTCAATCGTCAACCTACACACAACTTAGCCTTAACAAGGGAAATAGGTAATGACAGATTAAGAGATTAATCAACCTAAATCTCGATTATTAGCCAAAAATCAAACTTAAGGCTGTATTACCTAATTCTAGGCTGATTAGGCAAGGCCAATAGATAAAAACTCAATCCACCACTATAAATAGATAACAGATATCGAGGTAATAAACAAGAGTATTTTTAAGATATTGTTCATTCGTTCTGGGCCAAACTCTACTTGACTTGAGCATTGGAGTGTTTCTTGCAGATCCTTCCCTTGTTTAGAGCAAGCCCTTGAAGACCAAAACCAGTACCCAAGAACCAAGCACGTGCCTGAAGCGAATATACAGGTACATTTTGGCGCCCACCGTGGGGCCCAAAGTAAAACCTTGGATTCCACTCTAGTATTGACTACCTACTAACTATGGCAAGAACAAGAAGCAATGGAGGAACGACTAAGAAGGCCAACGAAGGAGTGTGAACTAGGACAACGACTGGAAACCCCGAAGTGGTGGACGAATCCACCCTGGCTGAGGTCCTTAGGTTGTTAAGGGAAGATGTAGCAGAGGTGAGACATGAGACAACCGAGATCCAAAATTGGAACCAAACAAAGAGAAATGACGAGTCTGACCATACAGGGGAAGACTCCCATAGGGGGGAGTGAGTAACGCCTACACAAAGTCGACCTCCCCCGAGCCAGTCTACGACCTCCCTAAGGAGTCGACCTTCTCATAGTCGAAGGCAAACCGAGACCCCCCTCCCCCCGAGAGAAGTGTTACCTCACACCCAAAAAGGACCATAAAATCTCCCCCTACAAGCGATGTCGCCCATCGAAGTAGGTAGCATAAAAGAGGAATGAGCACTAATAGTTAGACCCATCACCCCCTTTACATCCAAAATAATGGAGATACCACTCCCAGAAAGTTGGAAGCATGTCTCCTTGGAGAAATATGATGGGACTTCGGACCCTGATGTCCATTTGACTGCCTTTATGACCCAAGTAGGAATGTACACTAAAGAACAGACATCCTGTGTAAGATATTCTTCATGTCCCTCTAGGGACCAACATTGAATTGGTTCATAAAACTTCCCCCACGTTCGATGGACAATTTCCAAGCCTTGGCAGCCATGTTTGGCAATCAATTCGCAATGTCTTGGCCACATCGATTCACCTCCCAAGTGCTAACAACTTTCAGACAGGAGAAAGAGGAGCCTTTTTTGTCATTCGTAGACTGTTTCGGCAAGGCAGCTTTGAGTATAAAGGATTTGCATCCAAAAGTGACTCTCACACCTTTTGAACCAATCTCTAACCAGAAGATTTCGCAAAAAGCATGATTCATTCCCTGCCAAGGAGTATGGAGGAGATGAGAAGCCAAGCTATCTCATTCATAGAAATCGAAGAGTTACAGGCCTTCTAGAGGAAAACACCAGAAGCCCCAACCCAATATTTGAAGGAGACGGAAAAGGGAGACAAAGGGAAAAAGAAGGAGCAATTTAGTTATCAGCCCCCTATAGGACCGAAATACAACCATTACACACCCTTGAATACTTCACGTTCTAGGGTCTTAGAACCAGCTTTGGCAGTAGAGCTTTTAGTTATACTAGAAGGGCTAACACGCCACTAGGGGTTGATACTAGTAAGCACTGCAGGTACCACCAGAACAAGGGATACTCTATTGAAGAATGCTCAGCATTGAAGGACAAGATAGAGGCCTTGATCAAGCATGACCATCTAAAAGACTATGTCTATCACCAAAAAGGTGCACACCACCAGTATCGTCATAAGGAGGACCATGGTCAAGATGGCCATAACAGGAAAAAAGAACATTATCGCTCCAGAAGATACAAAAGGAGAAGTAGGAGCAGAAGTAGATCCAAGGAGAGAAGGAATACTACTAGGTATTCATCCTAAAAAAGGGATCAACACAATAGCTGGAGATTCGTAGGAGGAGAAACCACCTCTTCCTCTACAAAATGCACCTTAAAGCATTGAGATCCATAAATACCGTGATGTCTCACCTTAGGCAAATAATGTCCATCATCACCTTTACGGACAACGACTTTCAAGCCGTGTACCCACAATAGGAAAACCCTATGGTCATTAATGTAGAAATATCCAACTATATTGTGAGAAAAACTCTTGTTGACCAAGGGAGTTCGGCAGATGTGCTCTACAAGAAAACATTTCAAGAGCTCGGCATCCCAAAGGGTTAGCTAATGCCATATGACGAACCACTCATTGGGTTTGCGGGAGAAAAAGTAGCGACATGAGGATGTATTGAATTGTATACCAAGTTTACAGATGATAAAGGCCTCAGTCGCACAGTGAAAATAAGATACATAGTAATTGCAGGCCAACAAATCTTACAACATTCTAGTAGGAAAGCCATCACTTAAAAAGTTGGGAGTCATAGTGTTCACCTCACACTGGCCATGAAATTCACATCAGAGAAAAGAGGATCACCACGGTCTATGCTGACTAGAGCGCGGCTAGAGAATGTTATCTGGCCAGCCTGAAAATCTGGCCTTAGGAGGACAAGTAGGATACTCGCGTCGTCAACATTCTCACATGTTTGAATACTTCAGACTTGGACCTAGAACCAAGGCCTAACGAGACTGATAAGGTAGAACCACTAAGGACACTTGACCTTTCCAACTAGGAAGAGAGTCAATTCAAGTTACGTATCTTGGTTCCTTCCTGCCGAAGAGGGACCAGACAAAGATTATGGTAGTAGTACGTGAGAATTCAGACTTATTTGCTTGGACAGCTACAGACATACCTGGGATAAACCCCCATTTCTTATTCCATAAGTTGCCAGTACGCATCTTCACCAAAACTGTGGCACAAAAAAAAGAAAAATGGGAATCAAAAGACTCAAAGCAACTAGAGAAGAGCTGAAAAAGCTCATGGTCGCAAAATTTATAACAAAGGTGAAGTATACCACTTTGTTATCCAACGTGGTGATGGTCAAGAAGCATAATAAAAAATGAAGGATGTGCATGGATTATACTAATCTTAACAAGGTGTGTCTCAAATATGCATATTCACTGCACAACATTGATAGGCTAGTAGATGGAGTAACTAGCCATGGAGCCCTCAGTTTTTTGGACGCCTTTTTGGGTTACAATAAGATTCGGATGCACCCAGTGGATGAAGAAAAAACAGCTTTCATCATCGAAGATGCCACGTACTGCTACAGGGTCATGCCTTTCATCTTAAAGAATGCGGGGGCCACATATTAGAGGCACATGGACAAAGTTTTCCACTGACATATTGGGAGAAACATGGAGGTACATGTGGACGACATGGTCGTCAAATCCAAAGGGGTTCAGAATCACGCATAAGACCTAAGGAAAGTGTTCGAGGCTATAAGAAAACATTCTATAAGCCTCAACCCAAAGAAATGTGTTTTCAGCGTCCAGGGTGGAAAGTTTTTGGGTTTCATGATCACGAAAAGGGGGATAGAGGCTAACCCTGATAAATGTTTGGAAATCCTAGAGATGAGAAGCCCAGTAAACTAGAAGGAGGTGCAATGCTTGATGGGAAGGCTAACAGCACTCTCTAGATTTTTACCATGTGTTATCGAAAGGACCAAAGCTACATGACCTTGCTTAGGAAGACATAACCATTCAAGTGGACGGAAGAATGCGAAGAAACATTTGTCACACTAAATAGGACCTTGGCCACCCCACCAGTACTGGTTAAACCAAGTTCGGACACTGTCACAGTGTATCTATCGGTTTCTCTTTCGATGCTAAGCACCATCATCGCGCAACAAAATAAAATAGGACAACATCCTGTATACTTCACAAGTCGCATCCTTTGTGATGCCAAGGTCAAGTACCAAGTAGTAGAGAAAATGGCTTTAGCATTGGTAAATATAGCAAGGCGTTTGAGGCCCTACTTTCAAAGCCATAAAATTGTTGTCTGAACTAACTGCCAATTGCGAGAGTGTTAAGAAAGCTAGAACTAGCAGGAAGGATGGTGGTCTAGTTCATAGAACTGTTAGAATTCGACATCTGCTACGAGCCGAGAGGTCCCATAAAGTCTCAACTATTGGTTGATTTCCTCAGCGAACTTCATCCTGCCGCCAAATGCCAAGTGACCAGCTAGCACAATGGACTGTGCACGTAGATGGGTCCTCGAACAACGGAGGAAATGGAGTAGGAATCATTATCGAAGGACCAAAAGGTTTGGCCATCAAACAATCGCTATGCTTCGACTTCAAAGCCTCCAACAACCAAGCTGAGTATAAAGTTTTCCTTGCTGGTCTAAAACTGGCTGAAGAAGTAACAGCCAAAATGGTTAGATGTTTAACAGACTCAAAGGTAGTAGCCGAATAGGTCAATGACTCGTTCCAGACTCAAAAGTATTATCACGCCTTCAGAAAAGTTCAGTCTAAGTTTGATAAGGTGGAAGTAATTCACATACCTCAGGACCAGAATGAAAAGGCAAATTAACTCGCCAAGCTGGCGAGTACAAAGAAGTTAGGACAACTCAAAACAATCATTAAACAAGAGCTTTCAACACCAAGCATAGAAGTGTGCGCCATTTCAGCAACAGATGATTGGAGAAAGGACATTATAGGCTACATACAGCATAATTAACTACGGATCCAATTCATGCCAAAGTTTTAAGAATAAAGGCAATTAGGTTTACAATAGTCACAAGGGAGTTATAAAAGAGAGGGTTTTCAACACCCTTACTCAAATGCTTAGCATCAGAGGAACCTGACTATGTCCTCTAAGAAAACCATGAGAGCATATGTGGAATGCAAACAAGGGGGTGAACATTGGCTGCTAAGGTTTTAAGGGTTGGATGTTATTGACCCACTCTTCAAAAAGACTGTCTGGCCTTCGTCAGGAAATGCACACAATGTCAGAAGCATGAAAACCTGATTCATTAGCTAACAAATGACCTAAAGGTAATTGCAGCCCCATGACCATTTTGCAGTTGGGGGATGGACATTATCGTCTACTTCCCCATAGCAAGAGGACAAGTGAAATTTTTACTAGTGGCATAGAGTACTTCATGAAGTCAATAGAAGCCAAACCCTTAGCCACCATCTTAGCATAGAATGTCAAAAAGTTCTTTTGGAAGAATGTCATCACAAGGTTCGGAATCTCGTATGTCGTAGTTATGGATAATGACCTTCAGTTCATGGACAGGAAACTAAACTCCTTGTTGGAAGGGTTGAGCACCAAGCACAGGGTGACCTCGGTCGAGCACCTGCAATCAAATGGCCAGGTTGAAGCTGAAAACAAAGTAATACTGGGGGAATTGAAAAAGAGAATGATTGAAGCAAAGGGAGGATGGGCCAAACAAATCCCAGAAATCCTATGGCCTTATAGGTGCACCCCACAATCATCCACAAAAGAGATACCGTTCAAACTACATATGTCATTGACGCTATGGTGCCTGTGGAGATAGGAGAACCATCCTATAGAAAGACTCATTTCAACCAGGAGTCTAACCAAGAAGTAATGTTGATAATGTTAGACTATATAAACAAACATCGTGATAAAGTTGTGATAGTTGTTGAAGCTTGCAGACAGAGAATGGCCAAAGATTTAACACGAAAGAGCTCAGAAATTCCAGAAAGGTGACTTAGCTTGGTAAGCTACGAGGGAAGCTAGGAAGGACAGGGTAAAAGGAAAATTAGCTCTGAACTGTGAAGGACCATCTCGGATCAATCAAGACCTCGACAATGGCACTTACAAACTCGAGGAGCTGTTAGGAAAACTCATCCTGAGAACTTGGAATTCTACTCATCTAAAGCACTATTACGGTTGAACATGTAACACAAACACTCTTTTCCTTACTCAGTTTTTTTCTTAATGATGGTTT
The DNA here is from genome assembly GCA_037954015.1 of Psophocarpus tetragonolobus. Lineage (NCBI taxonomy): Eukaryota > Viridiplantae > Streptophyta > Magnoliopsida > Fabales > Fabaceae > Psophocarpus > Psophocarpus tetragonolobus. Next base: position 28,821,133 of record CM075694.1, on the reverse strand, counting down.
TTACTGAGAAGGTTTTTAACGAGGCTAGCCTATGACATAATGAAGTCTTATTCGTTTTTTCTAGAGCAATTTATCTTTCCTGCAAAACGCTTTATCTCCTTACTACTTTGTTCTGTACAAATAAAATGCCCTACCAACTCGCCAAAGAGTTCAGTCCATGTAGCACTCACAATTCAAATAAAGTGCCCTACCAACTTGCCAAAGAGTATGGTCTAGGTAGCACTCACAATTTAAATAAAGTGTCCTACCAACTTGCCAAAGAGTTCGGTCCAGGCAGCACTCACAATTCAAATGAAATGTCCTACCAACTCACCAAAGAGTTCAGTCAATGCGAAACTTGCAACTTAAACAAAGTACCCTACTAGCTCGCCAAAGAGCTTGGCCCAAGTAGCACTCATAACCCAAACAAAGTATAATGAATGAATTTGCAGCGATTATTCTCAAAAAATAAACATAGGTAAAGAAAACAATACAAATATAAGTCAATTAGCCGAAGAGGAAGAAGAAATTTTCATTAAATATGATCAAACTTACAAATTTTAGAAACAAAGGTATAAATAAAACTAAGTCCCACACATGTCAAGCCCGAGTACAAAAGGTCTAAAGGGCCTACACCTCAACCTATATATTACAAAAAGACAAGTATCATGACTGAAGAAAAAGAAAATGACAAAGGCATTAAGGGCTTGGGTGAAATTCAGCATTTCCACCACCATCCATTTCTTTGGCACCATCATCTACCTCGTCCTCCTCTTCCACACGAACAGTTCGTGAAGGACCAACAAGAATCATGCATGGGGCATGTTCATCCAAACTTAAATCATCAGCCACATCATCAAAGTGCCTGAAATCCCCGTTGAAGAAGTCCCAATTAAAATCAAACTTGAAATCTTGGGGGAATGTGCCAAAGTGGAAAGCTTGGCGCACAGCTTGATGGAAGTCGACCTCATGTTCAACACATTTTTTCTTTTTGGGATGCTTCTGGTATTTTAAGAAGCCTTCCTTTGCGACATTGAGATCTTGACTCAAAGACTCACAGCTCCTCTCACTCTGCCTATGCACAGCATTAGCCCACTATATCTCTCCACTGCCTCTTTTATCTTCTCATCTTTCCTCCTGAGCGCAATAGCATGGTCTTCAACTGAGACTATGTTCTTGGATTTCTCCTTCATCTCTACCATTTCAACATTCAGTGAGTCAGCGGCCTTTGTGGCCACCTCAATGAATCCTCATAATGCCTCATCTGCTGTCTCAACTTGGTCATCTTCGTGGCGAAGAGGTCATGACCTATGACCTGTAGGCGAGCCAAAAGTTCGCCATAATACACCAATGCAAAGTGGGATCCACGCCCACCAGCTGCGCCTGACCTACCTCAAATACATTCTCGTCGAATTGCCACATGGTGGTTAAGGGATCAAAGTCCTCATTAAAGAAGGAGGAAGTCATTATAGAGGGGGGGACCACCAGACTAGGAAGGAATTCTTCGGTTCTTTCTTTCTTCGACCTATTAGAAGAAAATTTTTTATCTTCTCTGCTTTTCCTCTTCCCCTTGTCTTTGTCTTGTTCTTTTTCTTATTCCTTGTCTTTTTGTTTTAATTTGCCTTTCTCATACTCCATCAGAAGGGGCTCAATATCTACTGGTGGATCCCTTGGCAAACGGTCCATTTAAAAAATTTGTTGAGGAATGGCTTATTCCTCACTTTCTACTTGAGCTTGCTTTATTTTGCAGAAATAAACCACATTCCCACCACCGACCATAACAACACCTGCACAGAGCAACATAAACATCAAACTGAATATCTATCAAAATCAACAAATCGAACATCATGTTTGACTACTCACTCTCTAAATCCTTAAAGGGTGTGAGAGACTGGAACAACCATATCAATTCCCCCACAAGAAGGCACCGAGGAAGAGAGTTGTAAAAGGCAACACCCGCTAACTCCTCGGCCATGAGCAACTCCGTTGGATAGCAATCATACCTCTTCAACATTTGCTTCTAGTAGAAAGGGAACAACTTCCCCCTATTTCGATCATAAAAATGTTTGCGACTAGACTCTAGATCGACTAAGATTTTGAAGAACTCGATTTTAAATTTCTTGTAAGAAATGGTGAACAAATGAAGAAGGGAGTGTTTTGGATTTCAGTACAAGGAGACCCATTTGCACTTCTCGTGGGGACGAGTAGTGAAGTGATGTAAAAATAGAATTGACCTTGATATGGATGTACAGACACAAAACCCAAAATGCCTGGACACAAGCCTAGACATTCGGATGTAGTTGCATAAGGACAACATTGAGAATGCAAAGAACCTCCATAGTGAAGTCATTGAAAGAAAGACAAACTTGGAGGTCTCGAAACATGCAGTCATGCACATAAACAAACTCACGATTGTCCTTTTTTTTCCCTATCAAGATATACTAAATCTAATTTGACAAAGCTATCACCACGACAACGTCTAATAAAGAAAGGAAAATCCTCAACCCTCTCGAATGGGAACAACTCTACATTCTAAACTTTAAGAATGTAAAGAACCCCCATAGTGAAGTCATTGAAAGAAAGACAAACTCGGGGGTCTCAAAACATGCAGTCATGCACATAAACAAGCTCACGATTGTCCTTTTCTTCCCTTTCGAGATATACTAAATCTGATTTGACAAAGTTGTCACCATGACAACATCTAATAAACAAAGGAAAATCCTCAGTCCTCTCAAATGGGCATAACTCTACATTCTTAACAAAGCTAATCAACATCTTTTTGGTATTATAGTGGGAGAAGTAAGCAGCCACCTCTCCATCTACCCAATCATACCTCAGATCTAGAATTGGAGGAAAATCCCTTTTGGGATTCCCAACCCGCTTATGCTTAGGAACCTTAAGGCTCTTCGGTTCTTCAGCGAGAGTGGACTTGGTTGCAGCTACAGCCACCCCAGTCGAAGATCTGACATGAGGGAGGTGGCTGAGCAAACATTGCTTTCCTTCTGTGAGGGTTGACTTCGGTTGAGTCTGAGGCATCGCTCCGAGACGAAGAAGATTGAGAAGGAATATAACTAGAAAAAGAAGAGGAAGACATTTCAGAGGAGCGTACCTGAAAAGAAAGGAAGAATGAAGAAACTGAGGATTTTTTTGCACTCATATATTTCGGCTTAGAAGGAAGTGAATTTGGTAAAGGGAAGTTGAAGATAGGCCCCCCTTTTTATAGCCAATAGTCTTAGGGGAACCATCACGATCCCCTACATCCAAACGCTTCAAATCAATGGTCCAGATGCACGTGTCATTTCCGCTTCCCTACCACCATCACATCCCACAGTAGCCTGAGCAAGGCTCTCATTCGTTTTTCCGAACTCTATTCTTTTTTCTTTCAAGCTTCAAACCTCACTTCGCTACAATTGAAACTGGGGACAAGTGTACATGAGGAGGAGTATTCAGTCAGGACATTAGGTGTTCGGTCATCACCTAAACACAACTTAGCCTTAACAAGGGAAACATGTAACGTTAGATTAAGAGATTAATCAACCTAAATCTCGATTATTAATCGAAAACCAAGCTTAAGGTTGTATTACCTAATTCTAGATTGATTAGGCAAGACCTAATAGGTTAAAGCCCAATCCACCACTATAAATAGGTAATGGATATCAAGGTAATAAATAAGGGTATTTTTAAAGTACTGTTCATTCGTTCTGGACCGAACTCTACTTGGCTTGAGCGTTGAAATGTTTCTTACAAGCCCTCCCCCTGTTTGGAGCAGACCCTTGAAGACCGAACCTAATACCCAAGAACTAAGCAAGTGCTTGAAGCGAATATACAGATACAATATATACGTAAAAAATGTGTAAAATTAACAACTTTTTCTTTAATTTCTTTAAACTAAACTCTAACATACTAAATATACCAACATTTATAATAATTTTAACATATATATCTCGTACGTTAAATAATTTCAATACTTAAAACATCACAACATTTAAAGTATTGGTATGAGCAACACATATAATTAAAAATTTTCCTTAAATGAGTTAGCCCTGTACAACAATGGGTCACGAGCTCATATATAAGAGAATATGACACCACCTTCAACCCAGAACCTTAAGGTATTAGGTTATGGGTCTTTCTCATTTATATATTACTAAACTTCCCAATTTCTTACCAATGTGGAATTTCAACTCACACTTGCACTTCAACAATCTCCCTTTCAAGTGTAAGTCTCTTCCACATTGTAAACTCTTCCTCCAACAGAGGCATACATTTAATGACGGCCCCTTATTCACACTGCCCTTAAATACAAGGGAACACGCCTCCTGAAACCCTTGTTAGGAGGACTTTCGATGAAGGAAATCCACCGTCAACCTTCCATCGGCTCTGATATCAGCTAGTTGTTGGGTCAATCTGAGAGGGTTAAGCACCGAGGAGATGTACAACAATGGGTCACGAGTCCATATATAAGAGAACATGACATCACCTTCAACCCAAAACTTTAAAGCATTAAGTTATAGGTCTTTCTCACTTATATATTACTCAACCTTCCAATTTCTTACCAATGTGAGACTTCAACTCATACTTGCACTTCAACATAACCCACATATTAACTCCATCAATTCTGTGCGTTTCTTGGGTAAGACCTATATATCAATCAAAAGTATTAGTTTAATGGATCATTCTGTAGTTCTAGGTATGTGTAGCCATTCTTACTTTTAATTTAGTTTCTAAAAATATTAAAATAACAAAAAATTTTTGAAAGATCATATTTTGTCACTTTAATTGTTAAGGATAACTATTTATTCATTAAAATTATAGGTTTAAATATGAATTGGTCTTTTGTGCTTTTTTAATATTAGTTTTGTAAGTGTTTTTTCTTTTAATTTTAGTTTATAACTTTTGTTAATTTTTTTTTAATTTTAGTCCATGTCATCTACTTGACTTTCGAAAGAAATAACATGACTAAATGCGCATAATTTGATGAAAGTATAAAGTAGGTTTGAATTATACTGTACTAGACACAAATTATAGTATGCCAACTATCAATATTGAATTGATTAAAATGGGAATGAATGTGTACCTGAATTAGCGTTCATGTCCATGAGTTCTATTGAAGAGAACTCTAGGAGGTTCTTTTGGCTACCTTCTGAGGGGTTATTATAGAGAAATAATAATAATTCTTATGTGTAAATTTGCTTAATGGGATGGCAAATTTATAACCCCCCAGGGTAGGCAGAGACCTCTTTTAATTGGGCTTTTTAATCTGATTGACCTAACCCATCACAGAGTCAATCTCACTGTAATCCCAGTTCAAATAACCATATTGATATTTTAAGATATTGTCGGTTAAAGATAAATAACCATATTGATATAATAATCATATCTTATATTGTCGGTTAATGATAATAGATATTGAGTGATACTAATCCACAATTAATTTCAACATTCTCCTACTTGGATAGTGTCAATCAATAATCAACATACAAATCATTAAGCTAAAACGACAATTGTCGATATATCATATATTAATTAACGATATGAAAAATTTGAGCAACAAAATAAATATCCGATAGGGACAATTATCATTTGCATTTAGCTAGTATTTTTCATAAAATGTATGGCATAATGCAATCCCATAAATGACACTACAATGGTCCAAGCATAAAAAAAATGCTAATAAGAAATATGAAAATGACGTCAACTAGAGCATGTGTCTTAAAGAAAATAGAGAATCAGACTCTCACTAACTTAATACATCAAAAGCCTTAACTAAACCCATGTGAGTTACATGAATAAGAAAAATTCCAACAGTTAAGGCCTTAGTCAGTGGATCTGCTAACATCTCCTCAGAATCAATGTTTTCAATCCGAGTATGAAAACTTTGAATTTGCTCTCTAACAAACTGATACTTGATATCAAAATGCTTTGAACGAGTAAAGCTTTTGTTGTTTCGAGAGAAACTCACAGCAGCAGTATTGTCACAGTAAATCACAAATGGCCTGGAAATACTTTCAACTATGTGAAAATCAGATATCAATTTCTTAAGCCACATGGCCTGGCGAGTGGCCTCAAAGCAAGCAACATACTCTGCTTCCATGGTAGAGGTAGCTGTAAAAGACTGTTTAACACTCTTCCAAGAGATAGCTCCTTCTGCCATCATAAAAATAAAGCCTGAAGTAGATCTACGATCATTAGGGCAACCAGCAAAATCAGAATCAGAATAGCCAGTGACTTGAAGTTGATCAGACTTCATAAAAGTCAACATATGATCCTTGGTTCCCTGTAAATATCGCATGACCCTTTTAACGGCTTTCCAATGACCCAAACCTGGGTCGCTCAAGTATCTGCCTAAGGCATTGACAATGAAAGCAATATCAGGATGAATACAGACTTGAGCATACATCAGACTACCAACAGCGGAAGCGTATGGAATTTTCTTCATAGCATTCACTTCTTCATCATTATGAGGACATTGTTTGTTAGATAATTTGTCACCACGTTGCACAGGTGCAGCACATGGGGAGCAAGCATTCATGTTGAACTTCTTGAGAATCTTCTAGATATATCCCTTTTGAGACAATTCAACTATGCCACGTGACCTATCATGAAGAATTTGGATGCCTAGAACAACAGAAGCTTCACCAAGGTCTTTCATATCAAAATGCCTACACAACATTGATTTTGTCTCAACCAATAGGCTCTTACAACTACTAGCAAGAAGAATGTCATCAACATATAATACGAGAATGATGAAATTACTCCCACTAGTCTTCAAGTAAATGCATTGGTCTGCAACATTTTCCTTGAAGTTGTAAGTAGTGACAACCTGGTCGAATTTTAAATACCATTGCCTAGATGCTTGTTTCAGTCCATAAATGGATCTTTTAAGTTTACATACCAAATGCTCATTGCCTGCCTCAACAAAACCATCAGGTTGAACCATGTAGACATCTTCAGCAAGATCTCCATTCAGAAAAGTTGTCTTTACATCCATCTGGTGTAGCTCTATGTCATAATGAGCAACTAAATCCATGACAACTCGGAGTGCATCCTTCGTTGAAACTGGTGAAAAAGTTTCTTTATAGTCAACGCCTTCCCGTTGACTATAACCTTTAGCCACTAATCTAGCCTTATACCTATCAACCTTTCCATCTGGAGTACGTTTTGTCTTAAAGACCAATTTAGATCCAACAGGCTTGCAACCTGCTGGTAAGTCCACAAGATCCCAAACACTATTATGAGACATGGAAGACAATTCATCATGCATAGCTTTTAGCCAATCAGAAGCATGAGAACTAGAAAGTGCTTCCTGAAATGTGATGGGATCGTCATCATCATGTGGATCATATTCGTGCTCCTGAAGGTATACAACATAGTCATTTGGTATAGAAGGTCGGTGTATTCTCTGAGATCGTCTTAATGGGGCCACATCAACATCATCAAGTTGTTGATCATTGAGTTGTGATTCATCAACTTGTGGCTCTGTCATTTGTTCATCTTGCCTTTCATCAATTTGTTCATCTGTGTGAACCATTGGGGTTGAGATGTCTGTAGGAAGAAAATAAGATGGTAATGGAAGCATGGTTCGATCTTCTCTAAAGGTCATCAATCGAGGTGTGTAACTCCCACTGTCCAAATCATTCTCAAAGAAAACTGCTCGGTTAGATTCAATAACTCGTGTAGAGTGAGAAGGACAATAAAATCTACATCCTCTAGAACCGATGCAGTAGCCAATGAAATAACCGTTAATAGTTTTGAGATCAAGTTTCTTTTGTTTTGGATTATAAGGTCTTACTTCTGCCTTACAACCCTATACATGGAAATGTCTCAAACTCACCTTTCTTCCAGTCATTTGCTCAAAAGGAGTTTTCACAGAATTAGGGAAGAAAACTGAACATCACAATAAAGGAAAAAAGTGATTTAAAAGTTCAGCTTAAAATAAATCCCTAAGCAAATTACAATACATTATAACTTAAATTAATAAATCCTAGCACCGATAGGGTACCAAAAAAAATTAACATAAGTCAAGAGAAATGCATTGTACAACAACAAATTATACTAATAATAACACACCGATAGGGTATAATTATCACTAATATAATGAATCAATATTTATTTCATAAATTTCATAAATAATGCTTATTTCATATGATTTTAATCATCTTAAAATATGACAAACAAAATTCACATCATCATGCCCACGATAGGCAGGTCATCACAATGCAAAATATTCAAAATTTGAGAGTAATATACCAAAAATAATTCGAAATTACGTCTCAAAATTAAATAAATTCCGATATTATGAAATTTCAAAAAATTTAATAATTTTAATATTTGCGCTTCAGTCCTTTAAATTTAATAAATTTAATAATGGCGGCGCTGTTCCATTGCACTTGCACCAGCCGGGAACCGAACCGGGTCGGTACCGTGGCAGGGTACTATGCTACCACTAGACCACTGGTGCGGCTTTATCCCTTTCGTCTCAACCCTACAATCGCCATTTCTTTCTTCTTCTATAGCGCCGGGTAAAGGCATTCCGACACGAGTCCGTCTCCGGCGTCCCAAAATCGGTCCTCTGGAAGGCCAACGCCTTTGATTCTGAAGCGCCGGTGGAGCAGCACCGACGGGATCCTGGCGAGGCTCGAAGCGCGCAGGGTAGAACCGTTCGAAGGTGACGGAGAGCCGCTGGAACGGGCAGCGCTGGAGGCGCCGAAAAAACCCCAAGATCCGACGGGATCTGGGACCAAAACGCGGTGGAGAACCGCTGGAATGGGCGGCGCTGGAGGCGCCGAAACTCCAAGATCCGACGGGATCTGGGCGGCCGAAAAGCAATCTCCGCCGCGATCTGGGCGGCCGAAATGAGATCTTCACCGCGATCTGGGCGGCCGAAACGCGATCTCCCGCCTCTCTCTCTGATCGCCGCCCTTCTCAGGTTCAGATCGTGGCGTGTCGAGGGCGCAAGGAAGGTGCGGCACGGCAGGGCTGGGACCACCGGCAGGGCCTCTGGCCTCGGCGGATGACTCGACTGCCGCCGCACAATTGCCCAGGTATCATTCGATCTCTCCCTCTCTCTCAATATGTGTGTATTTTAATGTTAAAAATAGGGTTTGTTCAATTGACAACCATAAAATGTATCTAGTTTGCTCTGATACCAATTGATGAAAGTATAAAGTAGGTTTGAATTATACTGTACTAGACACAAATTATAGTATGCCAACTATCAATATTGAATTGATTAAAATGGGAATGAATGTGTACCTGAATTGGTGTTCATGTCCATGAGTTCTATTGAAGAGAACTCTAGGAGGTTCTTCTGACTACCTTCTGAGGGGTTATTATAGAGAAATAATAATAATTCTTATGTGTAAATTTGCTTAATGGAATGACAAATTTATAACCCCCGAGGGTAGGCAGAGACCTCTCTTAATTGGGCTTTTTAATCTGATTGACCTAACCCATCACAGAGTCAATCTCACTGTAATCTCAGTTTAAATAACCATATTGATATTTTAAGATATTGTCGGTTAAAGATAAATAACCATATTGATATAATAATCATATCTTATATTGTCGGTTAATGATAATAGATATTGAGTGATACTAATCCACAATTAATTTCAACATAATTATGATGGATAAAAATTGTAAAAAATTACATGAAGAAATATTTTTTAAGTATTGCATAATTTGTTGCTACTAAAAACAAGAAATTGATAAACTCAAATTATATATTGCTTCAATTTTTAATGTAAGTTAGCAATTTTAATAATTTTTAGCTATTAGAAATTATATAATAATTAATAAATATTTATTCATGCAATTTTGGCAATTTGTAGTGGTAAAAAAAATACATTTTTATTCATGTTAGTGTTTTCAATGACAGTAGAGAATAAGAACTAAAATAAGAAAACCAATAAATGGTAGAACCAAAAATGAAAAACGAAATTACAGAAACCAAAATAAAAAATAAAATAAAAAATGCTAACTTAGATATAGACCACTTTCATATTTAAACCAAAAATTATATTAATATTGTTCCTTAAGTCACACAACTTTTTAAAGTATGAACTAAATTAACATACTTTTACGTTCACAAAAACTTTTTTTAATTAAAAGGTACACTCTCAAAATTATTTTACAATTTCCTTTGTTTTAAAGAGTAAAATATCAACCTTTCATCAGAAACGAAAAGGACTATTTATCATTCAATTAAAGGAATGCATACACGAGATGGCAAATCCTCTACGAAATTGCAATTTAGTGGTTCTACACTTTCTACACAGATTAAATGTCGGTAAAAAATAAGAAAGTTTTTGTCTTTTTAATCATGTTGGAGTATAATAATCCAAAAGTACTTACATAGTATATGTATGTGTACTAGTTAGGACAAATAGGGATATTCATTGCATATCATAATCTCCAAATGTGAATGAATATATGTCCATTTCATTAAAGTGTCACAATTAAGAAGCATAGTAATTAACAGTTAGTTGCTGGGTGTTTCTTTCTTCTTCAATCTCTATCTGTGTTTCGAATTTTAAGCTCTTTCTATTAATTTTACTTTAGGAAGGAAAGAAACAAAAAATGATAGCTGGATTCCTCAAGAAAAAGGGTTGAAGAATACGAAATTGACTTCATTCTTCGGCGCCTTGTCTAGCCCTAACGGCTGGGGCAATTCCTTTCACACTGTTTAAAGCACGTATTTATGCTATAGTGATTAATTAAAAAGCTAAAGGCTACTAGTGTTTGCATGATGGGTCAAAACACCAATTTATTTTTGTCCCTTATTAACTCATCGATCTTATCAACTCAAAATATTTGGATCATGATTGAGTTATGTCTACTATACAAACATAATTAATATATCATTATTATTGAAATTCAAGTGCGCATATATATATATATATATATATATATATATGAAATCTCATATTTTTAGGCTTTTCAGTTCAAAAATTTATACAAGAATAGTAAGACAAAAAAGTCAAGTAATTTACAAACACAAAAATAAAAGCAAGAAGCGAGAGTAAAAACCAGAAAAAACAAAAAACTATATCTAAATGAAAAAAACGTACATGCTTTCAAAAAACAAAGCTTAACAAAAAAAACATTTACAAGATATATATAGTAGTTGCAACATGTAATGTGTCTTAATTAACTCACATGTATAAGATAAATGCTAAAGACTATAAAGATACAATAGAACCTCTTTTAAAAATATACAACAAATAATTTACAAACATAAATACTAAACTATCGATTTACTCTAAATGTTCTCATCAACGTTATTATGAAATATTTTTTCATCTCAGTAAAAATTTATGCTTAACTCGCTCACAAACTATAGAAACTTTCATCTTCTGAGACATAATATTTATATGATATCAATTTAAATTTATTTATCGATAAAAGCATATATTAAGATGTTTATAATTTTAGATTTTTAATTAATTTTATTTTGCTCCATGTAAAAATTAAACACATGTCGTGAGGTTTATGCTAACTCAACAGGTTTTCAATTACTTTCAAACCTTAATAATTTTATTATACTTCATTTATTTTAATTATATGTTAAGTTTCAATTATTATATTTGTTCCTATTATATATTCTGCTATTAACCTTGTACTATATTTTAAAATACTTTTGGATATGATTTTAAAATATTTTTATTCAAGTTTAATACAAACTAAAAATAATTATGCATGTAAACATTATACTTTGATGATATTAACTAGTGGAATATTTAAAATAAATATTTTAATAAAATTATTCAATGAATAATAGAAAATTAAAATAACTCTGTCATTTATTATTGTCAACTTCTCTTAGTATAACGTTGAAATAATTAAATAAACATTATAAATAATATAGCAGTTAAAAATAAAAATTGTATAAATAATGTATTGGTTTGGTTAAATATAATTTTAGTGTTTTAAAAGGAAAAAATTATTTAATTAATAGATAGCTAGACATCTCATAATTACAAGAAATGAAGATGTTTGCATGATTATAGATCTAGTACAAGCTAAACAATATATCTAGATCTCTCACCCTTAAAAAATGAATCAAATACAGATTCAAGAATAACTTCAAATATTACTATTTTTCTGTAAGATCCTAAAATCTTAATGTTATTTATGTCAATAATTGACTTAATCTAAATATATCTTCGTATAATTGATAAACCAAAAACTGAGGTATAAATTTTATCACAATACGTTCAATTTAATACCATAGATATCATTAATGTAATCGAAAGTGAAATAAATTATAACATAATACATAACATACTACAGTAGCTCACCCAACAAACCTCGTCGTCTAGTGAGGATCTTGTATTAGACCGTCCGAGTAATAAAGACTTCGCTCATCTAGACATTTTGTTGGGCGAAAAACCCATTTAATTAGTTCTAAACAATGAGTGATTTATACTAGGTGAGACCTCTCGCTAGGCACAAAACTACAATATAATCCTAACAAGATCATGCATATAGCAGAACCTCTACTACATAATTACTCAAACTTGTTGACATATAATTCTACATTCATATAGCATACGTATAATATTTTATCTATCTCTTTACATCGTGTTCAAATAACTTCCATATAAAACATAACAGTCATATAAACTTAACATTAGTGCTTCTAAATTTAACATAAACTCAAATAACATTAGTGCTTCTAAACTCAAATAATAGTATTCCTATATATATATATATATATATATATATATATATATATATATATATATATATATATATATATATATATATATATATATAATAACATCCTAAAACTTTCAACACGATCTGGCATCAATCACTCTACTACATCATGTCCCTCTGCAGTATTACCACTATTTGCTTCCATGCAAAGCACGACCATCACAGTCATGCACAAACAAAAACACAAATTGCAAGGGTAAACTCATGCAATAAGAATCAACATAAACATATACCTAACATACAATTACATTCTTGTCCAATCTTAGTCACATTCATAATAACTCAATCACATTCATGTTCACCATGAACCTGAGCAATCAACATATAATCTAACACTTTATGGAAAAAATCATTGAATTCAAATACTTAGCAGCCTATTTGACTTTCCCCACACTGATATATGGTGTCTACCTAACCTATGATGATAATCAGTTGAAGACTAGGTATACCCAATTAATATCTAACTGTTGTTTGATGTCCTGTTGATCTATTTTGATAACCAATTGCTATTTGAGTATATCCTTTAGGTACATGTTTTCCCTGTCTCGACCTTGGAATCAATATGTGTTCACCCTAACTCGGCCTTAATACTAGGATCATATAGCCACTATGTGTCCCTAATTCAATGTATCATAATCAATAATTTGTTACCTACCAATAATAGTCCATATCACATCCCATCAATCATTATCTCAATCAATGATCTGTCTCATAACATTCATAATTTCAATATCACAAGTAAACTTCAAAATATTCAAATCATTACTCAATCAAAATCTCTTCATAATTCATAACCAAACAAATCATTCAGATAACATAATCAAATTCAAAATACTAATCAAAATCTCAATCATACACATATAAATATATTTAAAACCATTAAATCAAACTTTCCTTAAATTAAAATAAAGTTTGAATTTTCCTTACCTATTTCTTTGCTCAAAAGCTAACTACACCCAAAAGAAGAGGATCTATCTGAAGAAATGACTCAAAAATCTGACAAGAATTTCATATAAAATAGGAACCTTAGAATTAGGATTTTTAAAGAAATTCTCTTTTCAACAAGAATAATAGGATTGAAAATGAACAGAAAAAGGTTTGATTATTCACTATCAGACTTACCAATGACAGTGATTACTTAGAATGAGTAGCTATTGAAGAAACAACGTCCAATTTCGTCAACCAAAAGCTTCACATGCAAAGGCAAAGAGGGGACAGTGAAGGAGAGAGAATTTGATGTGCAAAGTGAGAAAATTCAAGGAAGAAAAAAAGAGTAAGGTGAAGGAAGAAGAAGAAGATGATTAGGGGTGGACTTCGTCAGTTATTGACTTGCTATTTGCACCCTCCTTTTCCTAAACAAGTTTTCAAAAACTCCTCGAAACACAATCAAAACATTCTTAAATAAAAAAATAACAATTATATTCCCCTTTCCACCTCTCAACCACTCTTTTCAAATTAATTAACTCCTATTGATATTATTAATAAGCTCAATTATTCTCCCATTACTATATCAGTCTAATATAATTAAGCATTTAATTCTTTTAAAAGATTGAAAAATGATAGTTCGATTGTACTAATAACTCATAAAACAAAATAGAGGAATTTTTACAATACCCTCTAACCCATATAACCAAGATTTTTGCAAAGTCACTTGACAAACTTTTTCCACACAAAATGGCCTGCCTTTAATTAAACACCAAAACATTTATTGCACAATATAGATAACCAAATTATACTTTGGATACCTTTAGAATATATTTCTTTTGCTTTAGAAATTCCATGGTGTTTCCATATATTAGAGCGATAATTTGAGGGGAAAACATTCATATATCCTAACCAACTATAACAGCTCATCTGAACCTCATAAAATGGTTTATAGTAAAATAGCAAGTGTGAAGCTGATTCTAGTTTATTGTGACAGATAGGATGTATATTACCCTTTAAAAGACTAACATTCCTTTTTGTAAGTTCAATTTTTGTAGGGATCCGATTGTGAGTTACCTGTAAAGTAAAAATTTGATACCTTAGATGACACTTTGTTTCCATATGCTTTTAAAAAAGGAAGAATCATGTCCATGAGATCCCCATAAATTGATCTATAGGTATCTTTTATCGAGTAACATGCATTGTTCCCTAAGCTACTTGAAACATCCTATTTTTTTAGAAAAATAATATAGTAATACAAATATAATTTATACTAATAGACTTAAATTAATTTATTGTTGTTTTTTATTAAAATAAATTGAGAATTGTTTTTATGAAATAAATATGGATGCAAATAGTAAGAAAGTTTAATTTGTTACCGCTAGAAAGATCAATCCAATGTTTAACCTAATAATTCAGAGGGGTTAGGTTATTGCGTTTCAATTTCACGTTTTTGACTCTGAAGGCTTGAGACAAAGCTACAGAGAGAACTTTGTCAAAAGAGCTTGAAGAGAAGCGTTTGGGGAGTTTAAGACACACCTTTCACAATCAGGATCATCCTTTAAGGTAAGAGGGTGGAAACTATATCTCGTATGGCATGTGTAGGGAAGATAGGTAGTGAAACGATCCTTAAGTTTCAATATGTTTTATATAATGTCATTCAAGGGTTATGAACACCCGCAACGAGTGCTAATATAGGTTTTAAGTGTAAATATGTGAATATATGTATTGTAATTTAATTCCTATATGATTGATGTACAAATGAATGTTTACATTGATTTTGTTGATTTTTAGGGATCATTAATTATTGGGTAAAATAGTTTAAATATAATTATTATTTTTCCATTGAGGTGTTCCTTTTTATACCCTAGAAATTAGTGTTCTTGAATTTGTATTAATTATAACAATTGTAGTGGTGCTCTTTTGCAGTCCCTTGTGATCAGTTATAACAATTTGATTAGTTGGAGATGAGGTTATCATTAGTTTATCAATATTTTATATCTGTTTTATTTTAAAAATTGATTGAGAATAATTTAATTTCAATTTTATATTTAGAGAAAGAAACAATGGAGATTCATAATGCATATTTTATTATCAGCATTCATGATCTTCAGATGAGAAAACCACTAGGAAAACGATATAATTTGAGAAAGTGGTTTTCATGAGAGTTTAACACTAAATATTATCTACATAATGTCATTGGTTTCACCCTAAAACAATACCTAGAACTAAAGTTATTATCATATAAGTGACTAAAGGTTGAACTGCCACAATTAAGGAAGTTTTACAATCAGCATTCATGATTTTCATATGAGAAAACAGATAGGAAAACAATGCAATTTGAGAAAGTATTATTCATGAACGTTATAGTTGTAGATGTTAGCTAACCAATGTTGTTGGTTTCATTAAAAAAGATACCTAGAGCTCAATTTATGATTATATTAAAGGTCAAACTGTCAGAATTAAGTGACGGATTCATGTTTCCTCCGAGTTTTAACATAGTAATTTTTTTTTAACTCTTAAGGTCAACATAAGAGTTGTAGATAAATGTCATATATTTCAAACTAGATAAAAAATATATCATAGGGTTAATAAATCTCTAGATATCAAATTTATACTCCACAAAGGTCATAGAGGCTTATTAGAAAATGAGTGAGAAAATCTTCAAAACTTAGAAAATGATGTGGCGAGCTATGAATGTAATAATCATATGTGAATATATGAGAAACTGAATGTATTCAACATTATAAATAATATTTTTCTCCGTAAGAATATGTGCTTTGAATAATTTGTGTCAAAAAGTTTATTTGTGCTAAGAGTCAAGTCTAAGTTATTACTTAACAATGTGTGAACTCCCATTTGTTGGATCATTTGTGAAGTCTAGACTTTGTTTAACAGTGCTTAAGTCTTGTTTTTCATAGCCATGTATCTATATGTGTGATGTGTTGTGCAAGAGTTCATGCATGCATTCTTGCATTTTGGGTTCCTTATGGCTTGTGCTGACCTATAATGGGTGTCTGAGGTGATTGTATAGCCCAGGGTGTGTTTTAGGTTCCCCTATAGCCTCTATTGTCCTGTAATGGGTGCTTAAGGTGGTTGTGTGGCCTAGTGTTTGGTTTCCCCTATGGCTTATGCTGACATGTAATGAGTGCTTAAGTGGTTTTGAGACCTAGTGTTTGGTGTGCCCCTTGTGGCTTTCATTGATCTAGAAATGGATGCCCTTGGTGGTTTGTGTTTCACCATATACACAATATGTGTGGTGCTAAGAGCTATGGTACCACATGCATATAGAGTTAAGAGCATAAGTTGTCATGAGTCAAGAGTCTTGAATCATTCTGTGTATGCACTTGTGATGTGTTTATTTGTTGTGCTTTAGTTAACTACTTATTTTCTTTATATGTGCCTTAACATGCATGAGATGTATTCTCACCCCCTAGCTATTTTTTGTTGCATTTTTTTTTTTGGGTTGAACGCCATTTTCAGGTAAGCAAAATCATGATGATATTGTTGGTGATGAATGTTTTGACTTTTCTTTACCATTTTTCGTTGGGATGCTCTGATTAGGTGTGACATCGGGTTAGCGAGAATTATTTAATATTTTATGTTATGATGATGAATTATTCAATATTTCAATGAGTTTTAGTAATTGATAATCTTGTAAAGCTCATTTGTAAAGTCTAATGTATTTACTTATGCTATGTTTTATTATATTATAATTTTCAAAAATAAGTATATATTGTGAGATGTGGATCTTTTTACCTAAATGCAAAATCTACTATTTTAAATAAACAAAATTTTTATTATTTTTTTAATTAATGAATAAAGTGTTTGGGGGTAGAAGGGTGTCACACTACCTCTCCCCACCTTCATTCATATTTCATATCATGTCTCGGTTGTACCTTTTTAGAGCCATCTCCAATTCCTTCACCCACTTAATTTTCCAATTAAGTAAATCTCTCCTCCATTGAAACTGTAATTTCCATTTTTTATCACACTAAACCCCAACCTCTAAGAGGATAATCTAGGGAATAATGATTTGAACCCTCCTACTCCCTCTACCTTCTCTCCCAAAATTTGAACAAAGAAGCATCACTTACCAATGCTTAACATTTCCATTGAACCAATCTCTCACTCCCTCATCTAATGTCACTTTCACAATATCTTTCCCTCAGTGAGAGCCCTCTCTTCATTGCTTCAAGATCAGTTTGCTTATGATATCTCCCATGTATCTAGCCTATAGAATTTTTACCTAGAGAACATCTTTTTCAAGGATCCTCAATCTCCACTTACCATGAACTGCTTTGCTAAAGACCTCCACATCTTTGATTCTAGGTCCACCTTGATTTTTCTCTTTACACACTAGTTCTCATTTTATCTATGTTAATTTTTTGCATTCTTCTTATTTTCCTTCTAGAAAAACTCCTCTGTATTATTTAAATGGATTCGGACACCTTTTTAGAACCCGTTAAAAGGGGGGGAAAAGAAAAATGGATTAAATATCATATTCGCTTAGGCAAATTGGTCCTTCAAAAAATGTGTTTTGTTGCTTCCAAGATTATTTTAGTGTAATATAAAATATATAAAATAAAATAAAATATTAACTATCATTATTAATATCTTAAAGTATACATTAAAATAATAAAATAAATATTATAAATAATGTAATGGTAACTTAAACAATGCAATATTTTGAAAAATAAATATTTATCATCGATCAAATATTTTTTAACTAATAAAAAATAAAAAATTAACTGGTATAACTTATGAAACACAGCCTTATTGCATCATTCTGAGGCGGTTTGTACCAAATACTGGCAGTTTTTTGTGTTAGAAAAATGCTTAATGTTATGAAACAATTTTCGTGGGTAACACACGGACTAATGTATTGTAATATTTATTTTAAAAGAGTCAATCGTGGATTCATATGTTTCGCTATTTGTATGGAGGTAGTTTCCTTGGTACCGTACTAAATAGCATCCCTATGCTTCTATGTTTCATATATATATATATATATAAGCATATGTTTCAGGTTTATTATGTTTCAGCATTTTTTTATTTAGGTATATTAACTTTTAAAAATTTTATTTTAATTTTTTATATTTTAAAAAGTTTTATTTTAATTTATTCTTTAGTATTTCGTTAATTTTCAATACATTTAAAATTTTGAAACACTTAAATTAAAATAGTACAACTAATCGTTATTAATCTTATTAATATTTTTTAACTACACCCCGAACATAATAATAAGAATTAAACCGCGAGTTCATCTACCACATAATAAATATAATTATCAAAATTGTGAGTTAATTTTAATTTTGAGCATTTTGACTTATTAGATAATTATGTCTAAAAATTTTTGAAATTTTAAATATTTTGATTCTAATTTGTATTTATTTGAAGTAATTTATACTTATTAGATAGATTTAAATTTATTATATATTGAAAATTTTCAAATTTTATGTTATTTATTAGTATATTTTTAGTAAAATAAATTCTTACTATTCTACTATTCAATTTTATGAAATAAATTTATTAAACTTTCGCTAACTTACATAAATTTTCAAGATAACGTAGATATATAATAACAATTATATATAATCTTAGTGACATAGAATGACACATGAACCTTGAGTATGGAGGGATAAATATTGCACATATCTTTTTATAAAAGATAAAATAATTTTCTTAAAAAATAAAAAGTATCAAAACTTTTAAAACTTAATATACTAAAATAAAAAAACAATAAAAATTAATAGACCAAAATTAACATTTATTCAAATATTAATAAGAAAAAAAATTATAGATTAAATATTAATTATTAATGTGTTAATTTTTATTATTAAAGAAATTTGAACTTATAACAGCTTTCTTTTCAATCTCTCTACTTTACCACCAAACAAATCTAATATAAGTTATAACTTTTAAGAAAAAGAATTGTATAAGATCCGTGTAAAAAGTTTTGTAACAACATTTAATCACATTCATTTATATATAATAAATTCATTGATTTTACCTTATATAAATTAAGAATTATATTAAATATCAATATAAAACTCTTTTACATTTTCACGTCATATAAATTACACTCAATATTAATATTTTAAATGTTATATATATATATATATATATATATATATATATATATATATATATATATATATATATGATGCTTGAATTGAAATCCGATATTTTTTTTATGGATCATAACTATAGGAATTCTACCGGAACTGAACAATATTATTACAGATGAATTTTTTTTTTCAAATATTTAACACATTATAAATTTAGAATTTGAAATTTTTACGTCTCTAATAAAGTTGAATGTAAATAAATCATTTGTGTTGGAGGGAGGGAATGCTGTGATGATGATGAATCCTACATTTGTCAAGGATTTGTGATCAAATTAAAGGGACGCTAGCCAACGTGGTATGAATACGAAGCTTACATTTTATAGCTGTAGTAATTGTACTGTAACGAAGAAATGCAGCAGAGGAGGCTCGATTTTCCGGGACCCATTCTATTAATATTTCTGTACGAAGTATTGATTATCATATTTCGGAGATTTTTTTTTTTTTTAAAACTAATCATATGTTCAGTAGAAGAAACAAATTGTTTCTTAAAATACAAAGAGGATTATTTACTCCTAGGAATCATATTGGATCATATCATGTCTATCCTCCTATCTCATATTTAACATGCATAGTATGAGATTAGCATATCAATCCGAGAACCTGCACCCCTTATTCAAACCAAAGGAATATGATAGTCATTTCCACGATACTACCTTTATAGACATGACAATGTCAACTGAGTCCACAGTTGTATTATAAAAAATAATCTGGTTTCTAGTAATCCAGATACTCCAAACCCCAGTAAACCAGAAAACGTACCTGCACTCTTTCCTTCGTTTTTCAGCCATCCATGCTGACGATGAAAGAAAAAGCTGAGGCACCTCCCCCGAAATAGGTCCTTGAATTCCCAGCCAACTGATTATCTTATTCCAGACATGTTGGGCCTTAGCGCACCTTAAAAACAGATGATTTCTATCTTCAGTAGCATTACGACAGAAGACACATAGAGCCTCCTGACCTGGGATATCAATGCCTCTCTTCAATAGATTAGCCGTGGTTGGTAGCCTGTCTAACAGTAATCTCCATGAGAGAGCAATTACCTTAGAGGGTAATCTGTCTTTCCACATTCGTTGCAAATCTCTAGGCTCCACGTCAAGCAGCTAGACATCGGCAGTTGCGAACACAATACCGAATAAGCCTCCGCAACTGAGAAGACTCCATCCCCGCTAGTCTTCCAGCTCCATTTATCCGGTCTGAAGTCCACAATCCTCACTTGGTGCAGCCTGTTTTGCAGAAGACGAAATTGCTCTTCTTCCCAAACAAATAGGGCCCTCCTCCACTCCCAGCTCCACCCCTCTGTTCCCTTCTTTTTGTCATTAACAGTGATGCCCTTATCTACTGCTAACCCATATAACCTGGGAAACTCGAGACTAAAGGATCTATCTCCTATCCAAGACTGTTCCCAAAAGAGAGTATCCTTTCTGTCTCCTACCTTTTTGCTAACGTTGTTCCCAAACCAGTCTGGTGTGATCGCTTCCGGACCATCAATAGCCCATAGGTCCCTCCACCACTGAGAGGCTTTAGACAAATTCTGCTGTCTTTGGTTGAACTTGTATGTGTGGCCATATCTACATTCCAGTAAAGTCGCCCATATTGCCTTGTGCTCTGTTAATATCCTCCACCTCCACTTTGCAAGCAAACTCAGATTGAATTTCCATAAGCACTTTACCCCCAGACCCCCTTCTTCCTTAGGCCTACACACATTTTCCCAACTAACCCAGGCAATTTTGCTCTCCTGATCCTTTCCGCCCCACAAAAAAGACCTTTGCAGACCCGTAATGACTTTTAGGACTTTCTTGGGCACCTTGTAAAATGAGAAGAAATACAGTGGAAGGCTAAACAATACTGAATTTATCATAACCAACCTTCCTGTGAATGACATATGTTGTTCCCTCCACCCTGCCAACTTCCTCTGAAATTGTTCGATAATTGGTTTCCACGTTTCTACCTTTCTCGGGTTCACACCCACCGGAATCCCCAAAAATTTAAAAGGTAGTGAAGAGACGACGCAATTCAAGATGTTGTTTACAACACTTACAAACGAATCTTCTACATTTAAGCCAAAGAATTGGCTTTTGCTGTAATTCACTTTTAGTCCCGATGTCAGCTCAAAACCACGAAGAATAACCTTCAGATACCACACCGATGTCAAATCCGCTTCCCCCATCATGATAACATCATCTGCATATTGCAGTATTGAAAACTCTGCCCCCGCACCAATTTTGAGCTCTTTAAACACCCCTTTCCCTACAGCTGACCTGAACAATCCAGCTAAGGCTTCGGCTACCACTAGAAACAGAAAAGGAGAGAGTGGGTCCCCCTGCTTCAAACCTCTTCCCGGCCTAAATTCAGCTGTCGGGCTCCCATTGACTAGAATTGAGACGTAGTTATTCCTGACAATACTATTTATCCACTTTTGCCATAAGCTCCCAAACCCCAGCCTAGCTAACATATAATCCAGAAACTCCCAATCTACCGAGTCATATGCTTTTTGGAAATCCACCTTAAACAGGAAACACGGTCTCTTCTTCCTCTTCGCTCAGTCCACTATTTCATTTGCTACCGTCACCCCATCCAGGATCGACCTACCTGGCAGAAATTCTGATTGGCACTGAGATATCAAATACCCCATTACTTTCTTCATTCTCAATGACAGCAGTTTAGAGACAATCTTTTGAATGCTAGAAATTAAAGAGATTGGTCTAAACTGAGATAACCTGTCCGGTCTTGCCCTCTTGGGAATGAGGGTAAGAAAGGATGATGTCACTCCTCTTGGTAATACACCTGATTGATGGAATTCTTGAACTGCACTTATGACGTCATCTCCTATTATCCCCCAACATGATTTATAAAACTGGAAACCAAATCCGTCAGGGCCCGGGCTCTTTCCTACCTCACATGCCCACACCGTCTCTTTTATTTCTTCCGTCGAAAAAGGCTCCTCTAAGCTTACTCTCTGCTGAGCAGTCAACTGATTGAAAGCCACCCCATCCATCTTTGGTCTCGTCTGTTCATCGTCTTTAAAGAACGATTTAAAATGATGTAGCACATGTTCCCGGATACTCTGAACTCCCTCCAGCCATCCGTCTTCTGATTTAACTGCCAATAATGAGTTTGTATAGCATCTCTCCTTAAAGCATTTATGGAAGTACTTTGTATTGTTATCACCATGTAGAGCCCATTTTACCCGAGATTTCTGTAACATGGACAGTTCCATTCTCCTTCCAAATATTCTGAAAAAATATCTTGTCTCTGATGGCCACTGTCGATCATCCTTGGCCTAACTGGTGATCCACCGTCTCCAATTCTAAAACCTTCTCTGCCAGGAGCTTCTCATCGTGATTCCAGTTTTCTTCTCTCTAGTTTTTAATCTTCAGCTTCAAACCTTTCAATTTACATGCCAACTGATACATCTTCCATCCTTGACCATGCTCTGATGTCCATACCTCTTTCACTAGATCCATGAAACCTGGCTCCGACAGTCAAAAAACTTAAACGGTTTAGGGCCCCAATTCTGCTTATTCACCTCTGTTAGGATCCAGCTATGGTCTGAGAACTCTCTAGTTCTGACTCTTTGAGCTGTGACGCCCCATTCCTCCATCAGTTCAATTGTAAACAGGAACCGATCCAACCTACTAGATGACTCTCCATTCGGTGTTATCCACGTTGCTACTTTTCTGATGACTGGGATATCCAACAAGCCCATTGACTGGATAAAGAATTTAAAGTCAGACATCTCAATTGTTGAGTGGTAGCTTGACCTCCCTTTAAACTCACTCCTATCCAGTACTGCATTAAAATCTCCTCCAAATACCCACTTAACCTCTGGAAATCCTCGTTTTGTCATCATCAAATCCTCCCATACCTTCCTTTTCCCTTGAGCCGAACATGGAGCATATATGTTTACCACACAATTAACTTCAGTTGACCTGTTCCTTCTGAAGCCAATTCCAAGGAATCTCTGCCCTTGAATAACCCAGACAACCTCCAAGAGATGTTTAATCCAGATTGTCAGGCATCCTCCACTAAGCCCTGCTGACGGTAATATTCTCCAATCGCACTCTGCCGACCCCCAAATCTCCTGAACCTCCCAATCATTTACCCTTCTGCACTTTGTCTCCTGTAATAAACACATATCTATGTCCTTCGTTTGCAACATTCTTCTTATCCTTCTTCTTTTGACCAGATCCCGGAACCCCCTCACATTTAAAGAGAAGATCTTCATCTAATTATACCGCTCAGTCCTCATTTCCCTCCTTTCCTTTTCCCCAATATCCCTCTCCTTCATCCTTCTTAATTCCTGTATATATTTGTTATCTGATTGTTTGGCAGATATTCCGATTTCCTGTAGTGCCTTCCATATTTTTTCCGCTTCCTCCTCCTCCTGCCCGTTTCCTAGGTCGGCTTGCTTTTGATCCTCCAAGGTCCCACACAGCATTAATTCATTCCCATCAAAACTATTTCTCCTGAGTTGTTTCCATATGGACACCGCTCTCCTTTGCCCATTCCCTCCTCCGGTCACCTCTTCTCCACCTACTAATACCCATTTTTTGTAGTAATAAGGCATTGTGGAAATAGATTCATTTTTTCCAATAGCAAAATCTGCATCCTGACCGATTTCGAAAATTTCAGCCCTTTCCCGCAGGCCCAAACCGGATTGAGAAACAGGGCCGCATAACGCCCGCTCCGCGTCCTGGACCTCGCCTTGGACCTCGGATCGTTGGCCCACATGACTCCACGTCCCGCGTGCAACGGTCGTGTCGTCTGACAGCAGCTTGGCCTGCAGCGGCGCGTTACAGTCTGGGCAGGTTCCTTGGTCCGCGAGCGTGAGTGACCGGCTGCAGGATCGCGTGGAGCTGTGTGCGTGCCTGAACCGCTGACGTGATTTTCCTCGAGCCGCGCATGACAACCTCCTGGCACGCTGTCCCTTCTGAGGTGACACCCTGACATGCCTCGATAGTCGTGCTCCGCGTCTCGATCCGTGTAGATAAGCCTCCGCTTCCCCTTCTTATTCGGGCACTCTTTTCTTGTTCCTTTCTCCTGTTTTTCCCGAAACGCACTGGTCAGACCCCATTTCTGCGCTACAGCTGCCCCTGGCATTCCCCCCTGTGCTCTGTTTTTTCCCAAAAATGGGAGTTGACCCCGTGCACGGTAACTGAGCTGTTATCTCCCTTCCCCTGTCCACCTGCGCCTGCCCCCCTTCACTGTTCCGGTCAAAACCATCGATGGTAGAGCCTCCGTCCGCCACGAGCCGCGTCTTCCCCCCTTCCGAGATTCTGCACTCAGAACTAGACCGGTTTGAGTCTTTGACCACCGTGTCTCCGCCTAGTCGGAGAACGTACCCACCACGGTCATCACTTCTGACCTCCTCCTCCTCCCCGTCGTTCCAGTTTCCATTACAAAACATTTTCCGCTTCAGCTCAGCCAACCTCCTTTCCGCTTCATCCGATTCATCAAAATCTTGCTCCCCCTGACAAGAACTGTTTTTCGATCCATAGCTCGAGCTAACTCGACTGTTCTTTGCCTCATTTACCTCTTCCACCTCTTTCACCCTGATATCAAACTCCCACCCGTCAATACTCGTCCTTACCACCTCATCAAGCTTCCTTATATCCTTCCTGGACACCACCATCTGTGCTACATCGTACCTCTCATTTTTTTGGGTACTTTCTTCCACATACAGAAGCTCACCGAAGGGCGCGATTAGAGTAGAGAAAAACTTTTCCCCCCAAACATGTAATGGAATCCCGTAACAGTTCACCTTGACCTTCCTTTCAGTGTCAACTGATCCCGGCTCCCACTTCTGTATCCCCACGAACCATTGGTCAAACCATTGCTATTTTGTCTTCACGGTCTCTTGGAGCGTCTCCCTCCCTTCCGTTTCCAACAGAACCTTGTTTGCCCCCATTGGAGTCGCGCTCACATTGTAGATGCCATGATTCATCAGGAAAAAATCTGCGTCCTGAAAGCCATCCCTTTGTTACATACTTCTCCCACGTAAGCCTTCCGAAACCGAGCCACCTTTTCCACTGGTGCTGTATACACTAGCTTCATATTCGCATGTTCCCTCTCTCCTGCTTGGTCTCTCCCATTGTTATGGTTAGGTTTCCCATGGGTAGCTACTACCGATGCAAAGGATTTCCTCATTTTCCCGTTGACTTCAGCTTGTTGCCCCTTTTGCCTAGCATCTGTGTAAAAAAATTTTTTATCTTGTCTCCTACTTGCTATTTTAATCTTTCTCTTATTTTGCTCTGTTCGCTGCTCAAACCGTGGTAGATTGACCCACAGTTTTCCCGTTCCAATGAAAATATTATCCAGTTTAATCACCAACATTTTTTCATCGGCTACCTCCCTGAATCTGGCGAAGCTAAAACGTTGTCCCTTTCTATTCCTCTTGGTTGGGATTACCACATCCTGGACTTTGGCATATCTCCCGAATATCTCCCACATGTCTTTTGCCATATATTCTTCATGGGAAATTTGTAAAGAACACCGATGTTATACTCCCCTCCCATTTCCTTTCGTCAATTTCTGATTTCCGTCCACCATTTACTTCCTTTGTTCTCATGACCTCTTTCCTTCTCCTGACCTCCGTCCACCATCCCTTTTTCCTAACTAGTCTTCTTATTTCGGAGATTATAGGACATTGAAGTTGTGCCCTATTGTTTTAAACACTATTTTTTTCTATAAGATATTCTCCTGTTACTGGAAATTAGAGAAAGGCTCGTGAAATTTTCATATATGAGATTTATTTATGTAGGTGAATTTTATATATTTCATGAGTTTTTTTTTTTTTTTTTATCATTGATTCAAATTTGTTGAAAAATATAGATTTTGATCAATCTTACCTTTTATCTAATGTTTTTTTATTGTGATTTTTAATTTGTAATAAATACCAATAAATAATAAAATGGGTCGTTTAACTTTTAGATCGAACTCGCCATACTAAAAAAGTTCACATTTAATAACAGTTGCAGTTCTGATGGTGACCCAAGTACTTAAATTCATTTCTCTTGTTCTAATTGCTCTTCGGTGGGAAGGAAAGAAAATTGGAGAATGAAAAAGTTGTATAAGAAAATGAGAGGAGAATTGTGATTTTTCTTATTTCGTTAACAAAGAAAATAATAAAAAAAATCATTAATATAGTAAATCTTACATATTTAACTTTTCATTTAAACCAGATATAAAATAAAATAATATAAAAAAATTAACTCTTTTAAAATTATTTTTATTCATAAATAAGAAATTATAAATATATAAGTAATTTTATAATTATAAAAATTTTAATTTATAACTTTTTCACTATTTTCATACTACAACAACTTTAATTTCTACATTATTTCATTTCATTTTTTTTTTCTTTTCTCACAGCATTTTGAAAGAGAAACAATATTAAATATTTGAGAAGAAGATAGCTAGAAAGATAAATGTGAGATATTTAGATAGATCTCACCCTTTAAAATTTATTTCTCTGCAAAATTATTGATATATCAAACTATTTTCTTTATTTCTATTTTGTTATTTTATTTCTATTTTGGCGTTTTAGTTACTAACCAAACATAGGATGCATGTTTAGTTGTTTATTATTTATCCATATTTAACTAAGAAAGCAACTAAATATTAATAGTACACTCTCTATAATTGATAAAAATTTATTGGTAACTCAAATTTATATAAGAGATCCAGTGTAAGTACATCCTTATCACATAGCTATAAATAAGTAGTTTACTTTGTTTATTGTAATTATGCTGTAAAAATAGTTTCAATTTGTGTATAGATGTATACAAAAAGTTGTTCACTTTTTTGTATGTTGAAAAGAGAGAAGAATATACTACAATCTTATTTTGTTCTTGAGGATGGGATATATATTTTCTAAAACTCTTGCTAAGCCGTACACTTGTAAATGAAATCTTGGGTGACGAAGAAAGTATGGAACGAGATAAGATCCGTATCCAATGGTCAGAACTTGTGTGCATGGAAAGTGACCAGTGGTAGTGGACAACCCAAAAATCTTCTTTCAACATTCATACATAGTTACACACAGACATTATCAATTTCAACCTCTAAACATTATTTTAAATAGTTTAATACTTATACATTATAGGTGTTGTGTTTTCACTCCTCATTAAAATACTAAAGATAAATAAGCATGAATTAAATCAATAAATAGTTATATACTAAGAATGTAATTTTAGAAAGTTAAATTAATAATAAGAAAGTTGAACTATTCCTGCGGATTTTTCTTCATGAAAATTTATAGAATTTTCTTTTGACAATTTTAACATTGATGGTACTAATTATTTTCGAAATTTTTTATATACTTTAGAAAAAAAAATTTGAATGGAAATATTTTTAGCTACTATTCTTCGATAAGAGTGTGTTTAGAAATTTTTCTTCAAAAATATTTTTATGACTTTTTTTTTATCTTAAGTTTTTTAATTTATCATTTTTAATATTTTTAGTTGTAAATTAAAATTTAATATTTTAAATAAAATTATCTTTAACTAAAAATAATATGTAGCACAATATAAATAACTTATGATAAGTCTAAAATAATTTATACTTAAAAATATTTATTAATTATAAATTTTAATTATAATATATTTATATATTTAAAATATTTATTTATTACTGTTTTTAATTATATAAAATAGACATTTATCGTATCCAACATGCACAAACTAAAATACTAATATATAGGAATTGATTAATATATTATACTAAACTACTTAGTTTTACATATAAAAAAAATACATATAAAATTAAAAAAAAAATACGAGGCGTTCAATTTTTGCATTGTCTTCGAAATTTTATTTACGAAATTTTAATTTAGTTTTCTAAAATTTATTTTATTAGTTTTCCTGATCATAAATTTAATTCTTTTAAAACATATCTTTATAACTGCTTATTTAATGTGGAATTGAAAAATGATTAGCACGATTTATTTAAATATATGCTAGCTTACCATTGTACTAGAAACTATTTTGAAAAAAAAAATAAAGTTTATCAAAACCAAAATCAACTATTTTTTTCTATTTTATTATTTCTCACCAATCAACTATTTTTCGAAGATTATAAACTTCAATTGAGTTATATACAAATTATTTTTTTAGAGTATTTTTATTAGTTGGGAAAATGAAAAAAAGTTACTTCTAAAACCTATGCTTTTTGCTTGTTTGTGAGGCAATCATTAATCTTGAAAGTGGTTGAGTATTTCAAAAAGAGCCATCCACATAAAGTTTTCACAAGTGAGAAATCCACACTAATAAAGAAGATGAGTACAATGTTATGAATTGTAGAGTATGAGATGTCAACTTTCGAGGTGTTACAAATCGTATTATAGCAAAGTTGTATAATCTAGTTGGTATGATTCGAGATGAACTAAGTGATAGTTGGTTTACATCATGAACGTTAACAATGGTGCAGAGTGGTTGTTGGTGCAAAAGAGATGAGACATACAGAATGTGATTGAATATTTGAATATACATATTAATGAAAGTAATCTATAGGTTCAAAGCACAAATTCGATCAATTTAACTTGAAACAATTGAGAAATATATAACCTTTTGAGAAGTTTTTCAAGAATCATGTAAATGGGCCTAACCATACTAAACTATTAATTTGTATGAACAATTTTTAATCCTAAAAATTGAAAATTCATACTAAACTATTAATGAATGAGTTTTATTTGTGTAGATTTTTGCCAACAAAAAACTTGAGTGCAACTATTGAGATGATATTATATGATAGTTTCTCATTGTCATACTATAATTAATAAACTCTTATTTTAAATTTAATGATTGTTTAAACTTTAAAGTAATAAAAACAAAATTTATTTTCATCCTATAAACTTTCTTTTCATATATAAAAGATGAGAGTTGTGTCCAAAATTTGAAGAGAATTTTGTTAAGGTTTTCAATAAAAATAAAACAGTAAACGTACCCGTTAGTTTCAGTAAAATTATAGATGCAAATCTTTTTTTTTAAATTACATAGAACTCTTTATTTTGTGTATTTATTAAAGTTATACTTCTGGATGTATATAAACATTATACTAACATTCATCTCAAATCTTACATTAATACCTTTAAGGAGTGCGAAAGTAGTGGTTAAAAAAGTAGGAAGTATATGTGTCCTTACATTAAACATCAGTTATTGCATCCGTAATTAGATTAAAAAAAATAGGCTTACGTAAGTTTTTTGTCCTTAAAATTTCACCAAAACTCACTTTACGTCCTTCAAATTCAAAAATATTTTTTTAATCCTAAAATTAATTTGTTTTTTATACTAGCATTTTTCATTTATAAGTTTCATATATTTAGTTGTACTATATGTTAAATTGAAGATTGAGGGAGTTAGGATTATAGAGGACAGTAATTCACAAATACAAAATTGTGTTTTCTATCACCAATTTTTTAAGGACATTAACAGAAAAAAAAAACTAAAAGTTAATCAAAAATTAAAAAATAAATATTTTTGAATTTTAAAGATTAAAAAATAATTTTTTGTAAAACTTTAAAGAAAAAAAAATTATTTAAGAAATCAACATTGCAATCATCCAAGTGTAAGTATACTGGATGCACCACTTTATAGTCTGTTAACCATTGTCCTCTGAATGATTGATTACTAGCTAGGTCTAGCTATAAAGTTCCATTATTTTGGGTCTGTAAACGGTACAACATCACATGTTGAAGAACTTACCATATCTTTTCCATGGCTTCCAAGATTTATTTATGGTGATGATGACGACCAATGAGCCAATAGAAGTGTGCTTCGTACAGGTGTCTTGCTGTTGCTTCCTTGCTTTTCTAATATTATTTTGTCAAAACACAACACTGAAACTTGAAAGACATTAATTATTACTTTGGACAAAGGTTTTCTGTGAGCAAGTAAAAGGTGGGGGCCTCATGGGTATGGTTGCTGCAACGTTCCATGTGTTAAGCCATGGGTCCACTTGTGTTTTTGGTACTAAGATTAAGATATATGCTATTTTTAGTATCTTTTTTTGGAAGTTGAAACACCCTAGAAAGGGGATGTTTAATGTGCAAAATTGCGCAACTTGTATCCCTTTTTATCGTTCCAGAAATTATAATAATATGATGGATAACGTATCAATATTTATTGGTATAAGTTATACGAGGTTTGGTTTGTTTTAAGCTCTGAGTTCAAATCATATAAATAACAAAATTAAGTATATTGTATATTCTCTCCCTCTGTCTCTTTCTATGATTTTGCTTTATACCAATATTTTAATACATTACCTTTTTTTCTTGAATGAATACATTATATATATGTATAGATACTCTTGTATATATTATATTGTTTTTCTTTAATTTTAAAATAGTACATTGTTATATTATGGTAAATGTTAAATAATTAGGAGTTATTATGTAATTTATTCTCTAAAATTAGATATTAATAGGATTTTATTCTCTTACTCAAGTTGACTAAAAGTTAATTTATTTTAAATTATTTTGTAAGTTTTGAAACTATTTAATTAGACTTACCATATAGTATAAAAGGTGCATTGTGATGGAATTGATTGTATAAAATTATTGGAATTTGATAACATAAATAAATAATAGTTATTAAAGATACAACCTTAATTCATTAATGGGTATTTTTGAAATATTATCATTAAATAAGGTAGAAATAAGTTAATGTTTACTTTTATTTTAGAAAAAAATATTTTTTATTACTTATATTTAGGTTTGGAAGGAGTAATGTCTTAGTAGAATTAAGGATGAGTTTAATTCTTTTGTCCTTTTATGTAAAAAGAATAAGTTTAATTAGTACACAGAGATATTTAATTATATTTTTTTGTTTATATGACTTTTAAAATATTAATGATAAAATTAACAAACTTAGCATAAATGAAAGATTGTGATTAAATGTCAATGTAAAAAATTTTACACTAACAACGCATATTAATTAAACTCTACTCTATTATTAATGTATATGTTGATGTTGATAGCCACCATAACTAGGGATACCAAAAATCTTCATACTTGTAGTAACACATCAAACATGTCCTCGTTTTAGCAAATGGTTCAAATATGAATATTATTCGAATTTTTAAAATTAGGGTAAAAATTGTGTATTTAACTTTTTATTTTTTTTATTGTAATTGTTGAATTTATGTTATAAATCATTACATTTTTAAATTATTCAATTTAATGGTATACAAAATTAGTTTTGGATTTAAAATTAGACAAATTATGTAAAAATTATATTATTGTAAAGAATTAAAAGATTATGGATTGATTATTTTAAAAAAATTATTCTATCCACTAATGGAAAATTATTATTAGAATTACTTTTAAATATTATTGTAAAAGTCAACACATTTATCATACATTAATACAGGTGAGATAGATATGATTAGATAATTGTGTAAAATTATAGATGACATTTTTATCTATTGTAAAATAATAGTTATTTTTAGTGAGCTTAGATAGGGAGGGAGGGGGTACAAGTTTACTAACTAAATACATAGATAGGAATGGGACAAGTTTACTCAACCTCAGTTGGGGAAGGGAGGGGGTACAAAATTTCATGCCTAACCGTCACACTATCGTCATTGTTATTACAAGTCTACAACCACTATACCAGTGCTATTCTATAATCATTGTCACACCTCTATCACCACCACATACATTGTTATTTTTGTTACCATTGCTATTATTGTAATTTCCATTCAATTATTTCTACTATCATTTATTTCATGGTTGTTGTCACTATTACTACATTATATTAAATGATAAGAAAAACACTTATATATATAAAGAAGTTTTATATGGATACTTAATCACAACCTTTTATATGGTAAGTTTGTTGACTTTACCAATTAATATTTTAAAAGTTATATAAACAAAGAATTGTAATTAATCGTCAGTATAAAAGAGTTTTACAGTAATAGTGTATAAATATTAAACTTTATATTATTCATGTAAATAACAACATAAGATCATCCAATATTATCTAATGCACACTAAACCATCAATTAGATTAAAACTTATCTTTTACTTATTCTGTCATATTAATATCTTACTTTTATATCTTATGATATCCTAATTAGCCAAACCAGCTGTAAAGTCATGCTTACAATAATTTTTTATTAATTATTAGGTGATGGTTTTTAAAATAATATAGCATATACAAATTAATATGAATATTTTTTTTTTCCAATTTTTTCTCATTGTATAACTTGTACGTCAAAATTAAATCTCATTAAGCAACAGTTAAATTCATATTTTACTATTATACCTTCATGTTGATGTGGTAATTACCAAAATTCACATCCTGAAATTTTGATTTTATTTACTTCTATCGTCTCAAAATAAATGTATTCATATGTTATTTTAAAAGGTAAAAAAATTAATAAATAGATAAAAGAAAATAATAATTTCATAATACTAACTTAATATTATATTAATATCATATTAGAAAACTAAAGTGATATTATTAAGTATATAAGTGAAATCATAGTAATGCTACGTTAAAAAAATTAAATATAGTACCTTTTTAAATGGACAAGATTTTTCTTTCTATTATTGTTACGAGTTGTAAAGCATATTACCATGACATAGGATGCAAGAAATGGATTCATTATATTAATGTGATCCTTTTATAAAATTATTATTTAATTACAAAAATATGTGTTCATGAACTCAAGACTTTTTATTAAACTTAATTGTTTTTAAATATTTATAATTTTGTTTATTCTGACAAATTAGGAATGCAGGTAAATGTAGATAAATGAGGGATTTATAATTAAGCAGAGGAGTTGTATTGAAACCAAATACTTAGGCACGCAACCAAAAGCAAGTGAAGTGCAATGGATCACCGTTTTTAACACTGTCAAGTCAGCTTTACGATTTGCGTAGCAGGTTTTTTAACCATTTATTTTATAAAATACTATGTGTCACTCTTAACAAAATAATTATTTTTTTAAATAAAGACACAATTATGTATATTGATTTACATATATTTTAAGATTTTTTTTATTTTTTAATTTTTATACAAGTAATTATTAAAAAACAATAAAGAGTAACATTAGAAACCAAATATAAACCTCAAAAGAGAGTGAATTGTCTTTTTATATATATATATATATATTATAGATTATAGATACAGAAAAATAATTTTACAGGTATCATTAAATATAATTATAAAATACATATATAATAAATATATTAATTTTATAATTATTATTTTAAAAAATATATAAATAATTATTTATGATTGGATTACTGTCTCAAAAATAAAATAAGTAAAGTACAATCTTTAGATTCACTTATAAAAAATTTAGTAATTTTATTAAATAAAAAATCCCACAAATTAGATAAAAAGAGTTTAACGTATAGCCTTAAGATTTAAAAAATATTTTTTAAACTTTGTTTTAGGTTAAATTCACTGTTTGGCCGGATCTGGTGACTGTATAATTATTACATTACCATTAAAATCAAAATATAATTATAACTTTTTATAGTAATATTGAACTGGCTTAAGGTTAGTTATATTGAACTGATCTGAAGGTGATTATACCGGAAAAAAGAAAGCAATAAAAAAGAGTTTAATTGGTATACATTGTAAGTGTATTTTTTACACTGATATTTAATCACAACTTTTCATTCGTGGTAAATTTATTTATTTTACTCATTACTATTTTAAAAGTCACATAAATAAAAAGTCATGATTGAATGTCAGTGTAAAAATTTTTTGTATACCAATTAAATTCAAGAAAAAAAGTGTAGCAAAATTTCCATTTTGGCTAAATTATTGTACTGATCTCGATATTATTATATAACACAGGCTATTGTTTATTAAAGGAGTAAGTATTAACTATAGTTTAATTAATATGCTGCTCTCCAAATTTGTAATTAAATTTTTTAATTATTTTTAATTGATCCTTTGACTTATAATTATTTCAATTACGTTTCTGCCAGACTTAATAAAACAAATAAAAATTCACTTCAAAATAAATTGAGGGAAGAAATGATAAATAGTTTAATTAGGAACCTAATTAAAAATACTCTATCTTTAGATGTTAGTATTCTCACCTTTATATGGCAGTATTCTTACTTTTATAGGTTCCTAACTTGGTATTATTGCCTTCTTCAACTAATATAAAACTAGATATACTAAAAATTAGTTTTACTTTATTATTCAATTATAAATCATAATTTATATTATTTTTAAGATGTTTATTATAAAAATTAATAAATTTATCTTATAAAATAATTTAACGATTAGATTATTATGAATTCATATATATATATATATATATATATATATATATAATTAATAGATAAATAAAAAATATATAATATTGATTTAAAACAACAAATCTTAATATTAATATTACATTAAAAATTAATAAAATTATTAAAATATTTATAAAAAACAACAATACTAAATTTAAAAACTAAATTACAAGAAATTCATTAATAACGTTTTTTATTCTTCGAAACAACTTGATGACATCCTTATTTTAAATCAATTAATTAATATAATTTTTTTTATGATAAATTTATTAATTTTATCAATTGAGTATAAAATTCTATTGCACCATTTATATAAATTTTCGATAATTCATACAACAATGATAGAGTAACTTTCTGTATGATATATACGGCATTTATATTTTACTCGATCATGTCAAACTCAAGATGGAATTGGATTGAAAAACAAATCTAGGGAAGGATTATTGTTTGGGAAGATTTTTTTTAAAATAAAAAATTTATTTTTTTTTTACAAACAAAAATTGTATATTTTCATTCATTAGTTTAACTAAGAATTCCATTCAGTGTATAACCTGAGCTAACCAAAACATCTACCTGTCAAGGTAACAACAACTAATTACAATTGATTCCACACATCACATTAAGGCATATATGTGTCCACAACCTTCATATACTACATACTCTTTAAACACAATAATGGGTTGTTACATGAGTTAGAAAACACACATTTTCTTCTAAAACCAAAACGATAAAGTATCCATTTCCATGAAGTTAAGTGTATAAAAACAAGAATATCTAAATACTCCAAAGTTTTATTGTTAAAAACAATCTCGATATCCAAATACTCCCGTACACTACATGCCTAAACAGGTACCTGAGCTTCCTTCTATATTTTCTTACAGTCCAAGAACCTACCTTATGGAACATTTGAAAAATATCAGAGGGTAAAAGTGACACTCCAACCCACCTTAGCACTATACCACACTACGTGAAAGACCTTGTATGTCAAAAAAAGGTGTTTGCATTCCTCTATATGCTCCTTACGCAGAGCATAATTTTGTTGAATACTTTAGAATTCCATACTCTTTTCTTCAAATTATCTACTATAGGGAGTTTGGTGAGCAGTAATTTCCATGAGAAGACAATAACTTTAAAAGACAATTTATTATTCCACAATCATTTCAATGCCTTGGATTCTTCTCCTATGTTACTCTCATCAGATACTCATGAGCACAAGGACTTGGATGTTGCTACCACTAAAAATGAAATATTTTCTGAGAAACTACAAGCCCATTCATCTTCAACATCTTGTACTAATAGAACATTTTGTAGTAATTCAATCAATGAAAGTAATATCTCTCCTTCCCAAGCAAATAAGTTCCTTCTCCAAGACCAATTCCAATACAGTAAACCAATCGTTGTACCCCTCATATTGTGCACAGAGATATCCTTTTCCATTGTCAAACAAAATAGTCTAGGAAATTTTTCGCATAAAGGTCCACTGCCTAGCCAATTATGGTTCCAAAACATATAATTTCTCTACCATCACCTATTTCCCTCTTTATCTTGTTTACAAACCAATTGGGAGAGAAAGTAAGATTATTATCAATTGACAACATGTTCCTCTACCAAATAAACCACTTTGATGAGTAAGGAGTTAACTATGGATTTTCTAGAAAAGAGCTATATTTACTTCTTAGTAAAGGACACCAAATTACTTTCTTATCGTTAAAAAATCTCCACCTCCATTTAGCCAAAAGAGTAGATTAAATTTCCTAAGGTATTTAACACCCAAACCCCCCTCTTCTTTAGGCATGTGTATCCCATCCTAACTAACCCAAGTAATTTTACTGTCATCATTAGAAACCCTTTAAAGAAATTTACATTGCAGAGTAGTTAAAGTTTGAATTACTTTTTTTGGAGCCTTGTAGAAAGAGAAGTAATACAAAAGAAAACTAGTTAGGACAAAATTTAACATTATGAATCTTCCTTCAAAGAGCATATTTTTTGTCTTCCAACCTGTCAACCTCTGTTTGAATCTATCCACCACTAGATTCCATGACACAACACAACGAGGATTAACCCCAATTGGAATCCCTAGAAATTTAAATGGTGTAGCAGTACAATTTAGCATACAAGCCACAACACGTGAAAACAAGTGATAAACATTTAAACCAAAAGCGACTTTTGTGAAAGTTTACTTTCAATCCAGACACAAATTCAAATCCTCTCAAGATTACCTTTACAAACTAAATTGTTCATAATTTTGTCCCCCCATAAATATTTCATCGTCATCATATTACATAATTGAATAATTGGCCTCATCTCCCATCCTGAGTTGTTTGTATTTTCCACTTTTGATAACACTTATGAACAAACCTAATAATCCTTTAGTCACTACCAAAAACAGGAATGACGATAATGAATCTCCTTGTTTAATTCTTTTTCCGAGTTGAAATTCGACTATTGGACATCCATTAACTAGTATGAATGTGTGAGTCTTCCTAATTAGAGTTGTTATCCACATCCCCCACCTTTGACCAACACCCTATCTAGAAAACATATAATCTAAATAATGCGAGTTGACTAAATCATAAGGTTTTTCAAAATCTACCTTAAAGAGAAAGTAGGAATTTTTTAAGTCTATGAGCCTAGTCAATGATCTCATCAGTAATCAAAATCTTATCTAGTATAGATCTGTCTGGTAAGAAAACTGTTTGAAATCCTGAAATAACCCCTGATAACACTCTCCTAAACCTTTCTGCTAAAATTTTGGAAATTATCTTGTGAACACTCGAAATAAGATATATAGGACTATATTGAGAAAGATTTTGTGGATTCACCACCTTAGGGATCAAAGCTATAAAAGACAAGGTGATCGCATTAGGTAACTTCCCAGAATTGTGAAATTCCTGAACCGCCTTAATCAAATCCTCCCCGATAATCGCTACTAAGATTTATAGAAATTCATCCCAAAATAATATGACCTTGGGCTTTAGCCTCCTCATAAACCCAAACTGCTTACTTTACCTCCTTTCTAGTAAATGATAATTTCAGAAAATTCACGTCCTCTTCTTAAATGTGGGTAAACTCCATGTCATCAAGGTTCAGCTTGGCCAACTATTTTTCTGAAAACACCTGTTGAAAGTGATTCAGCACTATAGCCTTCACTTCAGTCACGTCTTCTATCCATCCCTTTTTTAATTAAGCGCCAAAATTTTATTCTTTGCACATCTCATCCTATAGCCATTATGAAAGAAACTAGAATTATAATCCCCTTCCAACGCCCAACGAATTCTTGATTTCTACAAGATTATATTCTCCCTAACCCTAGCCTTACCCAGTACTCAGACAAAATATCATTCCTAATCGAATTCAATTTGGCAGATCCATCTATTATTTTTTTATCCACTACATCCAACTCCTTGCTTTTATTATCCAACAACTCCTCTTCACTTAAAAACACTTCTTTACTCCAATCTTTTATTTCCTTCTTCAATCCTTTTAGCTTTTGGTTGAATTGAAACATGTACCACCCCCTCCCACAATCATTAGAATTCCACACCTTCTTGACCAAATCATTAAAACATGAATGTTATAAGTAGTGATAAAAAAATTTAAAAGGTTTACCCCCGCAGTTCAACCTATTATCCTTTATTAAAATCCAACAATGATAAGAAAACTCTCTAGAGTCAATCCATCAAGAAGAAATTTTCCAATAATCACATAGCCTATGAGAAATAAAAAACGGTCTAACCTCCTGCAAGCAGTTCCATCTACTGAAATCCAATAGAAAGTTTTACCATATACTGGAACATCCACAACCTCTTGGGCAACGCATATGGGTTGATACAATTACTCCCCATTTTTTAACTCAAATTTGAAATTGGGTTGAGATTGACGTCCTGTCCCACCCATAACAATTCTATTTCATCATGGACCCTAATCCTTGTTTTATCAAAATAAGATCCAAGCCTTCATTTCTATCAATGCTTGAAATTTCATCAAATGGGGTAGCCACCCTTGACCCTTGTCGTTTCATCCTTTAAGTCCACTAGACCCTCCCTCTATCACTTTAATTGCAAATATATGCTCATCAATTTTAACTCTTAACATGTAATTTATTCATGCAGCTTCATATTCACTACAAGATTTGCCACATCGAATATTTCCTTACTCTCTATTACTTTATCCATATTCAAGAAATCCTCGTAAAATGATCCAATAATAATAAAAAAAAAATCTTCATTCCATATGTGAGACATGACAACAAAAAACTTAATTCATATAATTCTTTCAGTGTCAATAAAGGAAGGATCACATTGAATAATCTTTGAAAACCACAAACCTGTTTGCCTTGTTAAATCATGGACTATTTACCCATAACTTTACATCCCCTATGAATATCTTATCCAACTTAAGTGCTATCATTCTTGCATTATTACCCTAGCAAATCAAACAAAGTCAAATCTATTACCTCCCTTTACCTCTCTTTTTTGGAATCACCACTTCTTTGATATTACCATACCTTTTGAAAACTTTCCACATATTTCTTGCTTTTTACTCCTCACGAAAATGGGTGAAGTAGATGGAATTGTGCTCTTCTTGCCTTCCACCATCCCCTCTTTAGTTGGATCCGCTAATCTTCTCATATCTAGACCTATCTCTCTTAATAACCTCTCTCCACTCACCCTCCCACTCACACTTAACCTTAAATAAGTTATATAAAAAACACTCAAAACATATACACATCAGAAAAATACTTAATTTCTCTCTTTATTTTATTTATTAGTTTTTTTTTGTATGTGTAAAACAGTCTCCGAAGCTTTTTTTGAAAAGTATTACAAAATTGAAAGCTATGCAAGTCTGTGTATATAGTTTTTTTTTTTAAAAAAAAAGAAATTCAAACCTTACCAAAAATGTTTTCTTTAGAGGTAACAAATGTGTCTGTTTCTTTATTCTATCTTAATAACTCTAATTATGAATATCTATTACAATTATTTTTTGAACTTTTTTGCCTTTTTCACTTTCCCTTTTATATATATACGAATCTCGATCTCTAAACTATTTTAGATCTCTCAAAAAATTGTCCCCCTTCTCTGTTTTCTTTTCTTGTGGTTTCTGAATTTGGTTTCATCCTTTCAAAAAAGGATCCACATAAGAAAACAGAAACAACACCTTGTGAGCTTTAAAAAAAATATAGAACAAACCTTAAATATTTAAGAGCATGCAGTTAGTCAAAATGATGTTACCTTCATCCAAGAAAAAGATTCTAATAATAATGGGTTAGGTAGTGAGGTGTACTTAAAAAAAAAAAAGTCATTTATTTATTTTATTAAAGTATTATTATATTTTTTAACGAGCAAGTATTAAGTGTTAATATATTAATTTTTATTAGTAGAAAATATTTGAATTTGTAATCTTTCTTATTTTTACTTATATATTTTGTAATTATACCAATCTTATAACTCAAAGTTTTATTATATTGAATTTCAATCTCCATGTGAAGTTTTTCGTGGTAAATGGTGTGTTGACCGTAAAGTATTTCTATTTTTCTTTTAATACTATGGTAAAAATAATCTTTAAATGATTAATTTTGAGAAAATTATATATGCTTTTTTAGACAGATTTGGACCAAAATATTTTTACCATAATTTTCTATATATTTTCATGAGTCGTAAAAAATATCATAAGTTACATTTATATATTACTTATAGTGATTAATTTACCTAAAATAACTACTTAATCAGCCTTTAAATCCAATACTTGTAAATAATTAATCTCTCTTGGTAAGAACATTTGCCTGTGCAGTATTTATGATTAATCGTTGTCAATTAATTAAGATGTATCCAAAATATTAAATCAAATATGTTTATTAAAATATTAATTTACTAATTGATATATATAATTAAAAGGCTACTTAATTAAAGATTAAGTTCATATTATAGAAATTTAAAAAATAATGTACATCTTGAGGAGTAAAAAAATAAAATATATATACTAAAAAAATTAATTTTTTTTTATAAAAATTAGATATTTGTTAAAAAGGAAGAAAAATTTTGGGGAATAAAAAAATAAAATAAATATATTAAAAATTACAATTTTTTTTAAAAAATGTATTTACTAAAAGGGAGGGAAAAAATTTTAGAAAATCATGATTCTTAAGAAGACCCATTGGTGGGAATCTTCATAGAAGTTGGGAGACCATGACCCTTCCACTCCCCAAAATTTTTTTTTTCTCTTTTAAATAAATATAGATTTTTTTTAAAAATATTTTTTTCGTATATCTATTTTTCATATAATTGTAATTTAAAATATCTATTTTATTATTTTACTATCCAAACTATTTCTTCTCTTTTAATGAATATATAATTTTTTTAAAAAACTACAATTTTCATTAAGTATATCTATTTTATTTTTTATTTCTCCATTGGGCAGATCCGTCCCTCACTAAACGTGAGCGTTTTGTTTGATTTAACGCGATTTTAATATGTGAAACAATGAACCATATGAAACTGTACTGTTTCAAAATTAAGAAAACTAAACAATCCGAAATTAAATCAATTTTTACAATTTAGAATTTTCAATTTGGATTTCAAAATCCGGGACGATCCATACGAGTTCATAAAAAAATGTACTACTTGAAAACGGTAACACCATTTATTTTTAAGAGACACGTTTCAAGGCTTATAAAAAAAACAAAAAAGAGACACGTTTCAAGTTCAATTAGACTGAAGGTGACCAAGGGACAAATAATGAAAATTAATTTATAAGGATTACATGATATTACAGTTAAAATATTGGTATAAGGCGACATAATTGGAAGACCCGTAATTTTTTTTTATAAGAGCACACTCCATTTTAAAACTAACTAACTATTCGTGTAACTATATAAGTAGCAAAGATGTTTTTTCTTAAATGACTCGATTTATCAATTGATATAAACTCCGACACTAAATAGCAAAAAAAAAAAAAAACATTTGGATGATAATTTCATTGCAAAATCGATGGTTGACAAAATGTCATAAATATCATTTAGTAATGTACATATTTAGTAACGCTTTACAAACACACATGTGATAAAGTGATAAATAATTTAATAAAAAATTGTTTGACAAGAATGCCGGTAGAAAATGAATCACTTTAGGACATTTTAATGAAAGTAATTTATTTGGATGTTTCATGAAAATTGTGTTAAATGATTCCTATATTGTTATTTTATCACTAAGTAATTTAAACACAAATTTATCTTAAAAAACTTTAATAAATGTATCTTTTAATTTTTTTTCTATTTTCATTCATCCATTGTTTTAGGTAATTTTTATGTTAAATATATTATTTTAATGAGAATTCATTAATTATGTTAGGTGGTTCTTACATAAATATATTATTTCATTATGAAGTAATGATTGTTTTATTAAATAACTCAATTTTAACTTCAAATAAGTGGTTGTGTCACACATACATGCATTCTAAAGACAAACAATGGTTATTTCGGTAAAAGAAACTGCACAACAACCCTGTTGATGTATTGATGAGATCATGTTTAGTTATTTGCCTTGATAATAAACCTTAAGAACCCCACTAAACCTAGGAAATTAATTCACACTATTCATTAAATTTTCATTTAAGAAGCCTAGAAAACATAGAAATATATACTTTAGTTTTAGAATTTGATTTTTTTAAAGACATTGACCTTGCCACTTAAGAAAAATGAGATAATGAGTAATAAACTATGGGTTAGATCACCATAAGTTATATTGATAAGATCATACATAACTATTTTTCTTGATATGCCTTCGTTAGAAGAACCCCGCTGAGCCTAGGAAATTAATTCCCACTAAACTTGGGGTGATGTCACTAACTTAAAAAAAAGTTTAATTAGTATGTAGTCACAGTTTAAAAAGTTTTATACCAGCATTCAATTATAATATTTCATTTATGGTAAGTTTGTG
Source organism: Psophocarpus tetragonolobus (assembly GCA_037954015.1). Lineage (NCBI taxonomy): Eukaryota > Viridiplantae > Streptophyta > Magnoliopsida > Fabales > Fabaceae > Psophocarpus > Psophocarpus tetragonolobus. Next base: position 28,778,177 of record CM075694.1, on the reverse strand, counting down.
GACTTATTTACCAATTAATACTTTAAATGTCATATAAATGAAGAGATGTGATTGAATGTCAATGTAAAATTTTTTTTACATTGTCAATGCATACTAATTAAACTCTTAAAAAAATTAATGTCTAAAACTCAAGTATATGTTTTTATGTTTTCTAGGCTTCTTAAATGAAATTTTTTTAAAAAATGCTTCTATAAAAAAATGGGAGAATGAGTAATAAGTCATAGATTAGACCATCAATTCACCACAATTTGTATTGATAAGATTATATTTAATTATTTGTCTTGATAGACTTCACTAGAAGAACCCCACTAAGCCTAGAAAATTAATTACCACTAAACATAAAAAATATACTCCAATTTTAGAAGTTGATTTTTTTTAAGATATTAATGTCACCATTTAAAAAAAAGAGAGAATGAGTAATAAGCTATAGATTAAATCGCCATTTCACCATAAGTTATATTCATAAGATAATATTTAGTTATTTGTCCTCATAAGCCTTAACTGGAAGAATCTCACTAAGCATAGGAAATTAACTTCCACTAAATGTGTGATGATGTCAATATCATTAAAATAAATCAATGTCAAAAACTATATATATTTTTATGTTTTCTAGGCTTGTTAAATGAAAATTTTAAAAAAATGCTTCTTTAAAAAAAACTATAAAAAAAGAGAAAAAGAATAATAAGTTATAGATTAGATCACCACTTCACCATGGATTCAAATTCTCTCCAACATTTTTTGTCTCTAGTTCTCTCCGGCATCAATCTCAACTGTTGATCTTATTTTAGAGAAGAAAATATATTACTATGTATAATTAAAATAATAATAAATTCTTACTTTATTTGAGACAAAAAACATTGTAATATTTTATATCAATTGTCATATTAAAATGGGAGTTAATGTCTAGAGGCACTAACAATGTAAAAATATTATACACCATCATTCAACCACAATCCACCATTATTTGACTTATCTAAAGAATAAATTTACCATACTTGAAGGGTTATGATTTTTAAATAAATATTTGTTATATAATTTTATAATATATATTATTTTTAATTTGTAGTGCAAGAATATTATTTTTCCTCATTTTTGTTAGAGGATGTAACAAATTTTATTTCTCAAGAAAAACTAGTTTTAACTTTCTATCTTATCCATTTCTTTATATTTTATGGCTGAAAATATGACTAAATAAATATGGAAAAGAAACATAGGAGGATGATCCATTCACCTTCGCCACAATTTGTATTTATAAGATCTATTTAATTATTTGTCTTGATACGCTTCACTAGAAGAACCCCACTAAGCCTAGGAAATTAATTCCCACTAAACATTAAATTTTCATTTAAGAAGCTGGAAAACATAAAATATATACTTCAGTTTTAGAAATTGATTTTTTAAAAAATATTAACGTCACCACTAAAAAAGGAGAATGAGAAAAATGATATATTAGATATGTATTTGGCAAAATTATCTGAAAAGATAGTTATAAATGTTTGATAAAATTAACTGATCAAAGAGCTGAAAGTTGTAAAATGACTACTAAAGACATTATTAATCATTATATTAACAACAAGGTATGTAAAAAATTAAATATATTTTAATAATATAAATTGATTAAATATTTAAATTATATATTTAAATTATAATTTTTTATAATTACATATTTAAATTATAAATTTATATAATTACATATTTAAATTATAAATTTATATAATTACATATTTAAATTATAATTATATATTTAAATTATAAATTATTATAATTACATTAATGAAGGATAAAAAAAAGAAGAAGAAAGGGGTTCTATCATGTTAGAGAGAGAATTGATAGGGGACATTACATTAATTAATAAAAATTAAAGTTGTAAAAGAAAATCAGCTAGTAGCTGAAAATAATATATCTTTTGAAAACTCTAAGAGCGTATTTGGTTTATTTGTCATTTTTCAGTTAGCTGAACACTCAAAAGTTAAATGAAATGGTAACTAAATGATTTCAGCTTCGTTTTGACCGTAAAAGGCTCTAACTTTTTTAGGATCTATTATCTTTACTAAAAAAACTACTTCAAGTAACTTTTTCAAAAGGTTGCCTATTTTCAGCTATTAATTAATTTCTTTTACAACTTTACCCTTCATAATTAATGTATTGTCTCTCACTAATTCTCTTTCTTCGCATAATACAACATCTCTCTCTTTCATTTATCTCTCCTTTGTTAATGTAAATATAGTGATTTATAATTTAAATATATAATTATAGAAAATTACAATTTAAATATATAATGATAATAATTTATAATTTAAACATGTAATTAATTTATATTATTAAAATATGTTATAATTGTTTTAAAATACTTCATTATTGATCTAATGATTAATTATGCCTTTATTTGTCATTTTACAACTTTCATCCAGTTGATCAATTAGTTTTACTAAACATTTACAACTAGTTTTTTAACTTTCATCTATTTTTTTAGCTTTTAGCTTTCAAATAACTTTTCAATTAGTTTTGTCAAACAAATCCTTAGAGTAGTTTTTTTTTTTGAAAAAACTAGTAACTCCTAAAAAAATTCTTAGCTTTTTACTATCCAAACGGAGCTAAAACCATTTCAATTAGTTTTTCGACTTTCAGCTAGTTAAAATGATAAACCAAACACACTCTAGATCACAAGTTCATCATAAGTTGTATTGATAAGATCATATTTAGTTATTGGGTTACCTATGCTTTCGATACATAAATTTTTTCAAATTTATGGTTTTGATATATAAACTTTTTGTTAACTATTTAAAGTATATAATTATGTTTTGTCTAATATTTTAGTCATTCTATTTATTTTAACTATTAATGGGTTGTGTATCATCCTATTTATTATTAATTTATTGATTAATTTTTTGACGTTTCTTTTAAAAATTTTGTGGCAGCTTTAAGCCACCACAAATGAATAAACATAAACCCCCACCCTCCAATACACCTCCCCCCTTTCCCGTTCCCCTCTTCTCAACCCTTGCAAAATTCCGTCCAATAAACCTCATCCACCCAACTTGCTATGATGTCTCGACCTTTTTCCATTCCTTGTTTCCATTCTTTCTAGCCCCCAACTCCTCCTTAGCCCAATACTCATTTTCTATATATTATTATGATATTATTTTTATATTATGATTATTAATGTAAAAATATTCTTTTAATATTATTTTATTGTAAATTAATATTTATAATAAGTATTTTAATTTAATTATTTAAGAATTTATTTAATTATTTTTATATTTTAATATAGTAAATATTTTATTTAAAATTTAATCAAAAGTGAATGTCACTTTATTTAAAAAAGTATCAAATACTTTTTATATAATCAAATCTAAATGTACATATTCAATGGAAATGGAGAAAAATAAAGATACTATTTACATTTTTTTAAATTTTTTTATTAGATTTTATTAAAATTAGTGAGGTGTTTCATATAGTTATTTTAATTTAAAAATCACTTTTAAATTAAAGTAAAAAAAGTCAAAAATTAAATAATATGATATAACTTGTTTGTAAAAAGTTTATTTATTTTAAACATAATGATTAAAATGTTGAAAGACAAAAATGTTCATATACTTTGAACCGTCAACAAAAAGTTAATATATCAAAACCATAAATTTAAAAATTTCATGTATTGAAAACATAGTTTACTTTTAGTTATTTGTCTTGGTATGTTTCATTAGATGAATCCCATTAGGGCTAGGAAATTAATTCCCACTAAACATTAAATTTTCATTTAAGAAGCTTAAAAAAATAAAAATATATATTTCGGTTTTAGAAATTGATTTTTTTAAAGATATTAAAGTCACCACTTAAAAAAAACAGAGAATGAATAATAAGTTATAGATTAGATCAATAGCTTACCACAAGTTGAATTGATAAGATTATATTTATTAATTTGTCTCTATACTCACGGAAAGAACCCCACTAAGCCTAGAAAATTGATTGTTACTAAACATTAAATTTTCATTTAAGAAGCCTAGAAAACATAAAAAAATATACTTCAGTTTTAGAAATTGATTTTATTTAAGATATTGGTGTCAACACTAAAAAAAAGAAAATGAGTAATGAGAAATGTTAGTAACATAATCTTTAACACATTCCTCCTCCCTATCTACTCTATATGATTGGTTGAAATTTATCGACAATAACAAATTATGTGGGTCTCGTTTATCATTAAATGACTCTTTCTCCCAATTTTTTAATTTTTAATAAATTTTAACCCATAATAAAAATTGTGTTAAAGAGTGTGCTATTAGCACTCCTCATGAGTAATAAGTTATAGGTTAGATCACCACAGGTTGAGATTTAGATTCAATGATTTTGACATTAATGACTTTCTCTTATTTTAAACCATTACATTACTCTAATGATCCAGATTTTTTTTACTATAAAATAATTAATTTAAATATTATAGTAATTTAGAATAAATGAAAGCCACCAAACCTTAAAATTACTGAATTCATGCCCCACAAGTTGAATTGATAAGGCAATGTTTAATTATTTATAACATTAAATTTTCATTTAAGAAACCTAGAAAACATAAAAAACTGAGCAATTAATTCCCACTGAGAATTTATTTTTTCACTGAGTAATTAATTTCCACCAATTCTTTAGTTTTTCATTAAATATTAATTTTCCGGAAGAAGTGAAATCTCGCTGATCATTGTAATCTTGTTATGGAACTTTCCATTTAACTTAGTAACTCTCATGAGTTTAGAAGTTCACTGAAAAAGTTAACTCTTACGTAAATCCTTATTTTAATAAATTTTAGGTAAATTCGATAAAATAATTTTTTTGCTTTGGGACCATGAGAATTTCAATTCCTATTGCTTCTCTTTGCTTACCATACGAATAAATGAATGAATCATGAATGGTTGGTGCAGCCTAATTAATGTGCATTATGAATTCTCGACCTACTCAGTGCATTGCAAAAATGCTCAAAGCCCATGTAATTCCCATTTCAAGAAAATTCAATACCCAAATCTGATCGTAGCAACATTTATTAATTACCTGAAGATTATGTGTGATACAGTAAATAAATGTTAAATATATGTTGATAGGAACTTGACTTTTAACACTGCTAGAATTGAAAAACACTTTGTTTGAGAATATAATAAATTTACTAACATTGATAGTCTCTTAAAAAAAATATTTTCCCTTATTTTATGAGGACTTAAAACATTATTTAAAAAGTAATAATTAATTTTTTTCCAAAATTTTGTTTTGTAAAATATTAATATACTTAAGCTACAATAGGTAAGAATATCTTAACAACACTTTTTAATAAGCTTAATTTGTTAAATATCTCTTTTATAAAAGTAATATAATAATAAACTGATGTTGTTCAATGTAACTGTTCATGCCTACAATGAGAGACATCCCTCCCAATAATAATCCCATCGTACAATGAGACCAAATTCAATTCTTCATAGTATGTATCTGTCTGAATATACATACATACATACACTCTTCTTGGGACACGTGCTGACTTTCTTCTCTCTCTTGTGAGGGATACAACACAAGTACAAGTACAACACAAGTAGTCCAAAATCATATACATTAATGAGCTGTTGAGACATAGAGATTCCGTGTATGGAAATTGAGCTGTAATTCTAATCCCCTCTTTCCTCTCTTGTTCTTTCCCTTCACTCTCATCACCCTATAAATACCCCAAATGCTCCACTTTTTTTTGTCACACAACAAAACTTCATTCATCATTCTTCTCCAAAAGAATCAACTCACTCACACCTAACCATAAGTCATGGAACTCACCAATCTCTTATGCTTCTTTGCTTCTTTTCTATCCATTCTTCTCTTCAAACCACTCTTCAAATTCTTCCTCCCTTCCAAAGTGAGGCAATTGCCACTCCCTCCTGGGACCATGGGTTGGCCTTACATAGGAGAAACCTTCCAAATGTATTCTCAAGACCCTAATGTTTTTTTTGCCACAAAAATCAAGAGGTTCAAAACTACCCTTTTGTCACTTTCATCAACCATTTGTTCTTCAAAATGCCCACTTGCATGTACTATTTGCTACTTGGGGTTAACTTAATTCTTTTTTTTTTTTTTTTTGTTTCTCTAGGTATGGTTCTATGTTTAAGTCACACATTTTGGGTTATCCTTGTGTAATGATTTCTGACCCGGAAGCAGCAAAGTTTGTGCTGAACAAAGCTCAACACTTCAAACCAACATTTCCTGCTAGCAAAGAGAGGATGTTGGGGAAGCAAGCAATTTTCTTTCACCAAGGAGCATACCATGCTAACCTAAGAAGACTTGTTCTTGGCTCTGTCAAGCCCGAAGCCATCAAAGACATAGTCTCAGACATTGAATCCATTGCCCAAAGTTGCCTCAAATCATGGGAAGGAAAGTTGATCACCACTTTCCTTGAAATGAAAACCGTAAGCCCTCAAAACCAGAGCAAAAACAGAGCAAACTCCTCTGTTTCTCTCTTCTTTAAAAGAATAAAAACAAACACACCCTTGACAATTTCTTGTAGGTTTCTGCTGCGTATTTACCAGATAAATAATGGGTTTTCAACCTTTTCTTCTCTTCTTGTTATCTTTTGCAGTTTACCTTCAATGTGGCCCTTCTTTCAATTTTTGGAAAAGATGAAAATCTCTATGGAGAGGATCTGAAGAGATGCTACTACACCCTAGAAAGAGGGTACAATTCAATGCCTATAAACCTTCCAGGGACACTGTTCCACAAGGCCATGAAGGCAAGGAAAGAGCTTGCACAGATCTTGGCTCAAATCATCTTAACAAGGAGGAACATGCAGCAAGATCACAATGACTTGTTGGGCTCATTCATGAGTGAAAAAGCAGGCCTCAGTGATGAGCAAATAGCAGATAACATCATTGGTGTCATTTTTGCTGCTCGTGACACCACTGCCACTGTTCTTACGTGGATTGTTAAGTACCTTGGTGAAAATCCAAGTGTCCTAGAAGCAGTAACTGTAAGCATACGCCTCATAACTTTTGTCCTATATAATCATCAAGTAATTTTTCAATTTAGTGCATGCATGTTTCATTAAAAATAATTTATCTTTTAAAAAGCTTAACAGTAAATAATGAACAGTTGTTAACATTGTCCATTTTAAGGTGGATTGTGATGGAAAGAGAAGAGAGAGATAGAAAGAGAAAGTGAGAGAAAATGAAGAAACAAGAAGAATTTGAAATAAAAGTGAGATGATAGAATAAGTATGGAAAAGTTGATAAATTTTTATAAATAATTATCTCTTGAAATAAAAAACATTAAACAGGCACTTAATGATATAGAAAAAAAATCTTTCTTTTTTTTTTTTGTTATTTGACTTTTAATTTAGAGTTTAACCTTTTATGACTAATAAATCTTACTAAGTTGAAAAATCTGCATGTGGCTTGGTTTGGTACTTAAGAAGTTGTTGGTTGTGATTTTGCAGGAAGAACAAGAGTCCGTATTAAGGGGCAAGGAACAAAGTGGAGAAGAAATGGGTCTGAATTGGTCAGACACAAAAAATATGCCTTTGACATCCAGGGTCATACAGGAGACTCTAAGAATAGCATCAATTTTGTCTTTTACTTTCAGAGAAGCTGTAGAGGATGTGGAATTTCAAGGTCAAAAACCAAATCTGATAAGATACCCCTTTTTATTTTTAATATACCAAAGAATTTATATCTTTACCTTGTTAGTGATCTTGTATTGGTGACTACTTTTCCTCAGGGTATCTCATACCAAAAGGGTGGAAGGTATTACCACTTTTCAGAAACATCCACCACAGTCCTGACAACTTCAGAGAGCCAGAGAAGTTTGATCCTTCAAGATTTGAGGTAATTATTGTGCTGAACTTGTGTATTTTTAACTTTGCTATTCATATCATACCTATGTGTTTCTAAGATCAGACTTTAATAGATTCTATTAAATTATGTTGCTAGGTTGATCCAAAACCCAATACTTTTATGCCATTTGGCAGTGGGATCCACGCATGCCCTGGCAATGAATTAGCCAAATTGGAGATGTTAGTGCTGCTACATCACTTGACCACAAAGTACAGGTTGGCAAACTCGATTATTACCAAATACACTCTAAGCTGCAACCTTAATCAGTTGTATGCACTGATGTGAGGCATATTCCAAAATTTAGAATGTTGGGAAGGATTCTAAGTGAAGATGCTATTATTTTCATGCAGGTGGTCTACAGTAGGTGCGAAGAATGGGATTCAATATGGCCCTTTTGTACTTCCACAAAATGGATTCCCCATCACACTATATGCTAAAAAATAAATATCATGTCACTCAAAATAAAAACTGGGGCACACTAACCATGGCCTTAAAGCTACATAGTTTGCTTAAACTTGAGAAAGTGATGAATGAGGTCATAATAAAGGAGATACATTCTTCACTCTATTTTTTTAGCATAACAAAAGGGGAAGTCCTGGGATTATCATACAAAGAGCCAGAGAGAAGTCAGTCAATAACTGAATTTTCAATTGTACAAATCTCTAAGCCAGAGCAGAAAGTATTAATTTTTTTTTTGTTAATCATTTTCTTTTTTGTTTACAATTGTTCATTTAAGCATCTAGTTCTAACATTCATATCAAGATGGGATGTATTGAACTACCAAACTCTGTATATCCATGCAATAATACAGAAACAAAAAAGAGAAGATGAAATTTTTAACTGTCCAACATTAACCACTTTATTTTTTCTTCAACTAAAGCGTTACTAGTTTAAGACTTATGGTAGATATAACAATAAAGTATGAAAACTTTGTAAAGAAAACTAAACTTTTTTTTTTTCCCTTTATCAAAGTATTGATTTTATAAAAATATCTTCAACATTTTTATAATATTTAAATATTTAAATGATATTATTAAAAATATTAGTGATAGAAATAATAATTAAGAGAGAGTGTTAGAAAGTTTCATTAATATACATCGAGCACTGTACAAAAGTTTTATATTTATGTTCAATTATAATTCTTTATTTATATGATTTTTAAAGTATTCATTGATAAAGTCAATAAACTTATCATAAATTAAAGATTATGATTCAATGTCAGTGTAAAACTTTCTACACTAACAATGCATAAGTCACTTTCTTTATATATATATATATATATATATATATATATATATATATATATATATATATATATATATATATATATATATATAGTATTAATTAATAAAATTAACAAACTTACCATAAATAAAGGGTTGCAATGTTAATTTAAAATTTTTATCCTAATAGTGCATACTAATTAAACTCTCTCTATATATGTTAAAAGAAAAAAGATTGTGCATTCTCAGTGTAAAAACTTTTACACTAATTAAACTCTATATATGTTACAAGAAAAAAGATTGTACAATGTTAGTGTAAAAAGTTTTATACTAGTATTTAATCACAACCTTTCATATATTGTAAATTTATTGACTTTACCGGTTAATACTTTAAAAGTCATATAAATAAAGCTTATGATTAAACATCAATGTAAAACACTAAAGCAAACTCTTTTACACAGTCAAATATAGAAATTAAACTCTAAAAATGAAACAACAATAACAATAAAAGTATGAAAAATGAAAAAAAAAGTCTTCATTTCGATAGGGAATATAAAAAATTCAAGAAGATTAAAATACAATGAACTTGAATTGCTTTCAATTCAATTTTTTTATTATTCAAATGTTCTGACAGGGCAAATAACTAAGAAAGGTTAATTTTAAATTATTATTTTGCCTTTATCCTTCCTCTCAAAATTTAAACATGAAATCATTACCTATTACAGGCTTCACATTTCCTCTAAACCACTCCCCTTGTCCCCTCTAATGATGTAACTTTCATAAGATGTGTCCACCACTAAGATTCATTTTTCTAGTGTTCAAAAAATAAATTACTTATTATTTGATCATATTTGGCTTGGAGAAGGTTTACTCATAAATCATCTTCTCCATTAAGAATCCTCCATTTCCATTTGCCCAGTAGCGCTTTGTTGAAAACCTTCATATCTTTAATTCCCAAACTGCTTTAATTCTTCTCCAAACAAATTATGTCCCATTTGATCCAAGAAAACTTTTTTTCTTTTCTTGAGAACCACCCACTAAAATCTCCTTTGCATGCTTTGAATAAAATGATACACCTTCTTTAGGATCTTGTAAAAAAAAGAAAAAAGAAAAAAGGTATGGAAGAGAGAGTAGATTTGATTAGACAAATCCTCCCTCCCAATTATAAGTTTTTTCGATTCCAAGATGACAATTTCACCCTAATTTTTTTTTATATTGGTCTCTAGACTGTAACATCCTTGAATTTATAATATTTTGGATAATATATTACTCGATCAATAACATTCATTTCGCATATAAATAAAACTCAAAATATTGAAACAAAACTATTAATCACAATACAATCATTCCAATACAATATAAATATGAGTATATTAAAATCTCAAAGAAAATAACTCATGACCTACACTGCACAAGTTCACCAAGCAAAACAAGTCACCTAGCAAGTAACAGGATAGCTTGCCTAGCAAACATTGTTACTCAGTGAGAACCTTAAGATGAATGGTTCCAGTGAAGGAACTTCGCTCAGTGAGCTATGTTGCTGGGCGAAAATCGAATTTAATTTTTAACAAAGAAGAATTTATGTTGGGTGAGACTCTCTCGCTAGACATAAATCTAAACAATTCCCTAACAAAGACAACTTTGCACTAAGCTAGATGTTTTGCTGAGTGCAAAACCTAAAATCTTCTAACAGAGACAAATCTTTGCTTGGCGAACTCATTGCCCAACGAGACCATGCAAACTGCAAAATCTCATCTATATAATTCTCTGTGAATTCATCACACTTAAACCGATTCTACACAATCTAAACTTCAAACTTCGTATAAGTATCTACAACATATCAAGTTCATCTCAATACAACATAATTCAGTTAAAATTAGCTACCAAACATATCTGAATTATCTATATTGTTCCATACTCTACTAATTACATAAGATCCAAAGGATTATACAAGATTTAGTTCAAAACATAATATACTCCTAGTCAAGTCTCCAACCACAATCACATCTCATCCACCTGCCTCTCAGCATCACCACTATTATCTATTATTGCAAAACATGATCATCACAGTCATGCAAAACAAACACATAATGCAAGGGTAAGCTCAAAATGACATGAAACAACAATTCCATTAAAAGCATTGTAAATTGTCATTCACATTTATTACATAAAACTAACATAAAATAATTCACACTAAAACATTCAAACTTATGTTCCCATAAAACATAAGTGTTCATAAACACATAGTTACACAATTATATACTTTTCGAAAAAACTCATTACTTTGAATTCGGATACCAAGACAACAACTCATTCAACTTCACCACACTGGTATTTGGTATCCATCTAATAGCTAGTTAAAGTCTGAGCATATTCATTAAATAATCAACTGATGTACAGTCTATCACCCACTTTCAACATTCCATTATTATCAGAGTATATTATGTGGTGTATCATCACCCTAAACAAGACCCTAACATTGCATCAAAGCCCTAAGTGAGGCCTTAACATTAGAATCACTTAAACCTATCTCCTTGTATCCCTAATTCAAGGTACCACATCAAGGGCTTTCTTACCTCCTCGTAACAACCTAATCACATAAGTCATTTTTCACTAAATACATGTTCAATCATCCAAACACAATAATTCAATTATTAACTACACCAATCACTCAAATTAGGGTAAAAAATCCAATTAATTCATATTCAACCATAATAATATCACATACATGAAAAACTTCAATTTAAAATCAAGATTAAACTTCCCTTACCTATTTGTCCCTTAGAAAATAGTATTTATCTAACTAAGGAAAATCAACTATAGAATTCACTCAAGACCTATCAAAATCCCAAAACCAAACAAGAACCTAAGAATTGGAATTTAAAGGAATTATGTTTTTAAATAGAACAATTGGATTGAAAACGAATGGTAAAAGGTCCAAAGATTTAGGATTAGACATACCTATACTTATCCACACTCAGAATCAAAAGCAAGATTGCGTTAAATTTCGTCAATCAGAAGCCACACATGCAACCTAAAGAAGAATGGCAACAATGAGAGAAAAGGAAGTGGTGAAGGAGAAGCATCAGCAAAAAGAAAAAGAAGAAAAGAAGAAGAAGAAAGGGTTGGGGTGTATTTAGTAAGTTATGCTTGTCGTTTGCACCCCTCTTCTTAACAAACTTTCGAAAACTTCTTAAAAATCATGCCAAACTTGTCGAATAAATTAAATAACCACAATGTTCACCTCTTTACCTTAATAAAAATTATTTAAATTCAATCGCATAATATTGATATAATTATTACAACAACTAATTACTCCTCAATTAATTTATTAATTAAAGCAAAACTTAAATTTAATTTCTCTTTCTATTTATTTCTCATACTTAACACCTATATGATAACGACAATTGCATAATCTTACAATTAAGTAATCTTGCAAAAGATTTTAGCTCTTAATCATTCACCCCAATACCTCTGACACTACTTTTGTGGAAATTTACCTTCGTACCTGATGTCATTTGACAAGATCTTAGCAAACTTTTTAGAGCAATAACATTGCATATTTTCAGAGTGACCATACAAAAGATATAATATGCATATTGTTGGATCACTACCTATAGCTCCTGGACCCTCACTTTCAATTGTGAAGTGAGATTGTGATTAACAACCTTCTTAACTAGATTTCCAAGACCTTCAGCTATAATTAAGAAGAGGAAAGGGGTCATAGGGTCACCCTGTCTTAGACCTTGCTGCATACCAAATTCTTTAGTGGTACTAATATTTACTAGGACTCAGACTATTAAAGATTGAAGGCATCCACATATCCATTTAATCTATTTTTCATAAAATCCAAACCTATGAAGCATATAAAAAAGAAAATGTGAGCTTACACAGTCATAATATACTTTTTCAAATCTAATATTGGATTTTGTTGTTATTGTAAACAATATTGATAGATAATACATAAATAATTAATTTTAAAATAATTACTAAATTTGTTAACAAATCTTGAAAATTCTTGCAGTAAGTTTCAATTACTAATCGATGAATTAATACTAGTATTATATATTTATGAAGAAATATCTTACAATTACAAGAAAATAATTTTTGTATATTAGTTTGTATTATTTTTATAAATTAAAAGATCTGTTTGATAACTTAAAAAAATTCATTTGGTTGTTTTATTTTTATATTTCCTAAGAAGGGTATTGAAATTTTATTCCCTTCCATTATTATTTTTGTAGTAAAACAAGTAGTCAACTAATTATAGCCTTATAGGCATTAATGAAACTAAATGTCTAATTTCATGCACATGCATGTGACTTTTAAACAACTTGGATTTGGATAATTGGATGAGAAATTAAGAATTGAAAACATAGGAATTATATAAATACTAGAAAATGACACGATGCATATCAGTTTTAGGCGTAAAAAGGACTAGGAAAAAAAGAATAAGAAGTGAAAAATATGATCTAAACAACGTGATATATGAAGAAAAAAATAAAATAAAGAGATACAAAGATATTATATAATGAAATACGAATTCTATTGTTGAAAACTAGTTTTTGTTAATAAAAATTAGCACATTATTTGGATTAAGAGAATTTTCCTACTTTTTCATTTGAAATTTCAGTAGCATGCATACTGCATAGTGGGATCAGGGTTGTTTGGTGTTTGTTTCTCATTTTACAACATATAAATATATGCTTTCGAAGATTCAAAGTTTGACTAATTAATACACTTTACTACGTTGCAAATCCATCAATCTGCGGTTTCCTACTATTTAAACATGTCTTAATTTTCATGTTAATTAAGCAACACATAGTTGCGTCCTAGTCGATCCAAGAATATGGAATCAATATTATTTACGTTTCAGTCAACACATATAATAACATAACAAGTGATGAATATTGTGTTATATTTTTTAATATATAAAGAACTCTATTATGATAAGTAACATCTACCAAAATTTTGTAATATATCCAATAAATTAATCAATTACGAAAAGAGATTAAGAAAATGGTATTTGAAAGAATTTTCGTAACATTCACCGTATTAAGATAGAACTTTCATGGTTATAATGATGTTATTATCTAGAGTGAAAGACACCTATGATATATAAAAAAAAGAAAAGAATACAAAATAGAGAACCTAACCTATGAAAAACACAACTCAATAACCTTCACCGTACGTGTTTGGTGTTCCACTCCTTGTAGTTGAACACGTAGGTGCAAGTGACAACATTAATTGATCCTATGTAGTATCAACGTACTCGTCATATTCCTTGAGAAGGAACCAGACAGTAGAGTTTGTTAGCTTCACTAATTCTAATTGTCATGTTTAGCATTATATCTTCATAATTTTATGAATTTAATTAACATATTGACCCGTGGTGCATGCTTGTTGTACTGGGCTTAATTCTTTAATTCAGGTGTAGTGATGAACAGCTTTAATTAAAAAAATAAATTTATTCTATTACTGATAATTACTTTTTTTATAAGCTAAAAATTCTATTATAAAAAAAACGAAAAACACAAAAAATGTCTTCCGCAAGTTACAAGAATATTAGATGAGATAAATACCTAAGAAACCGAAAAAGCAAAATAAATAGTGATTAAAAGTTATCGATACAAAATTAGAAATCATTAATCATTTTGTAAAAGAATACGCTATAAGTTTGGGTGTGCAATACCATTCTCATACAGACAATTGCGTAACTTTATTCTTTTGAGTTAGAAACAAAACTCACTGCATTTCTTACCTTCTATATTTTTTAGATTTTTGCTAATCATAAGAAAGATCATGTTTTTATGATATCACTTAATTGAAAACATAGTTGTAAGGCTTCACGAGTAACATAACCACATTCATATCCTATACGACCTATCTATCACATATTATGAATAAATGAACACTTATTTTCTCTGTACTTGTGAAAAAATACCGCAAACATCTTCCCTCTATTAACATTTTATATTTGAGTATATTATTTCTTGTTAGTAACCTATTTTTGTCCAAGCTTTTAATTAATTATAATACTTGGTTAATTTAATTAATGGTAAGTATTCTATAATTCAACAATAGTTACACCATAGCAAAGTTTTCCAAACTTCCCTGTATTGCTTCAAAGTTATATGATTCAACCCTCCATTTATAGATGCCACCAAGCACAACTATCCACCTATTTGATTCATGCAATATTACAATCTAGAATCACTAGTTTTTGTGTATAACCAAACCACGGCACCGCAAGCATAAATCAGCCAAAGAGCTGCAAAATCACGAAACACAAAAGCCAAATAAGAGGAAATAATTATATATTAGACATTTGGTGAGGTTTAGTTAAAATCAAGAAAGGGTTCGAAAAGATAACAAATTCAAATTCAAATGTTAGATGATTAACACAATAAAGGAAAAAAGATATTCAGTTTTATAATGATATTTGAATGGATGATCATTAATTTATTTGAGTTTATCTACTTCTATAATATTTATAAGTTATGAGTTTAATTAGTATGTATTAATAGTGTAAAAGAATTTTATACTAATATTCAATCACATCTCTTTATTTATATGATTTTTAAAGTATTAATTGATAAAATCAACAAATTTACAATGAAAGATTGTGATTAAATGTCAGTGTAAAACTTTTTGACATTCAATTAATTTTATTAATTAAATTTAATATAAATAAAAAATATAATTAAATATCAATGTAATACTTTTATATTGTCAGTGCATATTAATTAAATTCAAATATTTAAATATATTTTAATTTAATAGATATGTATTGTGGGTGTAAAGTATTTACACCATAAATCAATATGTTTTGTTTCCTTTAATTGCACAAACTAAATTACCTTTTTAGTCTTACACTACAAAGTGTATTTTGAATTTTTTATCCTTGTATACAAACTCGTTCACTTTTGTTTTCAGTCCCACTATTAAAAAAACTTAACATAGTTTAAAGGGGATTACATGACACTAACATATATAATAATAGAGATGTGTGTTGCAAGATAAAATTACTTGCGTTAATTAGGTCCTATAGAAACAATATTTTTGTTTTAATTCTTATCAGCACACTTTCCCTATCTATTTCCTCCTCAATGAAATCCTTTCTCCTTTTTTATTCTTTTTTCTTTTCTTATCTACCTCATATCTATTACTTTATTTTAGTTTTTTCACGAAGCACCTTCTCTTATTTTGTGAATTTTATTTCTTTTAAATTCCCTTATTTAAGTCATTATCTTGTCTATCTATTTCACAAAGGATTTCATTCAATCCTTCATTAACTAGCTTAGAATTTTACTATATCAGGATAATTAATTCAAAACTCTTTTCACGCTCACAATTCAAATATTCTTAAACAAGATTTTTCAAATTTTATTGTCCCATTCCCATATGCACACAAATGAAATTTAAAGATTAACTTACTAGGTTAGCTCAATGATATACAGCCAATAGATGAAATAAATTATCTAAGTCTATACTTCAAATCAAAAAGTGAGCTAATTAAATATTCTTTTACCAATCAGTGATGAAACTCCTTTTCTCTATAGATGTTAGGTTAACATTGAAACATGAATTTGAAGTGAATACACATTATTTCTTATCCGCCCCGTGCATAAAAAAAAAATTAAGGAGAGAAAATAAACAACATAAAAATAAAATAAAATACAAATTAATTTAAAAAAATTTTAAAATTATACTTTAAAAAAATATAAGCACATAAAATATAAATTAAAAAAATAAAACAAATTTTAAAAAGTAAATCAGAAAAAAGCATATTTTTACATAAAAAAAAAACAAACTGCAATCTTCCCTTGTGCCATATTGTGATACGCGAAAAGTATGATAATAACCTGATAGTGTTACCTGCTAATATTTTGTAATTGTAATTCTCATATCATTTCTCGATGGATACGGAACAAAGAGCTTTTTAAGAAATTAATTTCTTTTAACTGATTTTTTAACGTGAAAAAAAAAATTGAGTGAATAATGTGAAAGATAAATTATTTTAGTATATAAAGAAAATCTCACTATTTTTAAGTCTATTGTGGAAACAAGTTATACTTGCATTATCCTCATTAAATTTGACTGGTAAATACTTCTTTGCACCCAGATTCACATATGCATAGGATGACCCTTTGATTTCATTTCTGCAAAAGACATAACAGGTTAGGGTTCCGTATAAAAGAGGAGGGATAGAATTTTAATATTTCTTTTCATTTTTATCGAGTATGTTAAGTTTGGATATACTTATAGGTAATTTATTATATTTTTTATAATTTATTTATTTATATATTTTAAACCAAATTCTATATTAAGTTAATTATTAGTTATATTTTAGTTTAAATAGTGTAAAAAATATGAAAAGTAAAAATTAAATGATATTTTTATCAAAGGTAAAAATTTAAGATTGTTATTTAACTATAATTTAATTATTTAATTATTAAACTAATTAATTTATATTTTTTAAAATTATAACAATAAAATATTTAATAATATATTTATGTATATACATATTGTAACAAAAAATTATAAAAAGATATAAAAATGACAGGTATGGATATCAATTTTCTTACAAATATAATTTTTTTAATACAAATATAATTTTATAATTGTTCCTATTTCTATTAATAAAATATCAATATTATTATGAAAATGATAGTAGAAAGTTTTGGT
Source organism: Psophocarpus tetragonolobus (assembly GCA_037954015.1). Taxonomy (NCBI): domain Eukaryota; kingdom Viridiplantae; phylum Streptophyta; class Magnoliopsida; order Fabales; family Fabaceae; genus Psophocarpus; species Psophocarpus tetragonolobus. The sequence goes on along the minus strand of CM075694.1, from coordinate 28,760,425 downwards.
AAAAAGGTCAAAATATTTTATATCAAAGTCTTGGAATTGCTATAGTGGGACCCACATTAATTGTAATCCACCTGTTCTGTTTTCAAAGTTGTTTAGAGACTTTTTCAAGCTAAGACATATTTTGACTTTTTCCGTTAGGGAGTTGGTATGTTGCTGCCCAGTGATGTGTTGGGGTTCATCCTTGGCTACTACTATGTACTAAGTGAAAAAACAATGTGTTATTAATTTATTATTTTTCAATCAATAAATTTTTGACATATCTAAAAGGAATATATATATATGAAAATGTAAATGATTATGTCCAGATTGATTGATTGACAACTATAGTTTTATATTTGGCTTTTAACATGAGTATATCTCCACCTTAAGTGGATCTGGATCTTATAAATAAGTCTGCAATGGGTAATTATATGGATATTTATTAGGCATGCCAATGTCTATCGTATCACGCGTTCATCTCTTCACCATGTATTTACTTTCCCCATATATATATATATATATATATATATATATATATATATATATATATATATATATATATATATATATATATATATATATATATATATATATATAATTTTTTTAAAAAAAATAAAATTTATTAAATATTCACATGTCACAGGAGATGAGAACATATTATAAAAGAAAAAATACAATAGTTAACTTCTATAAGATAAAAGAAATGATACACTAACACCTATATCCTATTACACACCTAGTGAGAGGAAGAAAAAAGAAAGAATATATAAGTATAGAAAAAAGAGATACAAAGAAACAACTTACTTACATCCCTCAATGTGCTTACTTAATAATATATTGATTAAGTAATACATTATTCTACTTAAGATATTCACAATTTTATGATTCCTAAATCACTTTAAACTTGAGATGTTATATATGACTGAGATGTTAATAAAATTGATTTTGAATGAAATTAATTTTGTACAATTAATTATGATTAAAATTAATTTTGAGATTGTAATTTATGTTTAGATGTTTTTATTATAACAACAAATTTAGAGTACAATTTTATTCAACTTAAATTGTAATTTAAAATACTTTAACTTAAAATCAATTCTTATTTTTCTCCAACTCGAATAAAATATTTTAAAATTTGTTTAAAATCAATTTTAAATTTATAATAAATTCTTCACTGCAAAACCAAACTCACTAAATTTGCAATCTGTCACTATACGTCTGTACCCTAATATTAATAACAGATGTGTTTCATTGCAATCAATTTCAAGAGGGTAACTATAATTGAGACATGATCTGAATAATCTCCTAAACAGTCATTTTAGACTTAGTTAATCTAGATGAAAGGAAAACCAAGAGTGTGTTTATTGTTTAATTTGTTTTCCAGAAGGACACTACAGATGGCCACATTATATGGCTCCATGTGAGAAAAATTGAATTCCAAATCACACGTCCTTTTCCATAGAAATTGTCTTTACAAAAATAGAAAAACAGCTTCATATAGGACTTTGTATAATCTTATTAGTCAAAAATGCTGACTCAAAATTCTGCATCTCTTATAACAAGAGCACAGGTGTCTCGCTCGTGATCTTTGATGTTGTTGTGAATTAATTGTTGAAAGGCAAAAAGTTTATGTCAAATTCATGACAGCTATACATACATGATGCATTCTAATTTACCCAAAACTTGGTTCCATCGTATCTGGGATCATATGGCATCACATATGTGTAGCGTGTTTGGAAGCGTTTGAAACCCTTTAAAATCACTTCAATTCAACAAAATACGCAGAAACATGAGTTATCCACAAAATGGATGAGACTAAAAGTTTCATCAACGTTATACAAGAGTCTTCATCGATCGTGTCAACCCTAACAGATACAGTACTACGTAATCACCCATGAAACCCAACCAACACAGTCCTACACATACTCAAAAGATACAAATGCTTATAATTACACCAATAAAAAAAACACTCCATATTAAAATCACAACATTTACAAAAGATCATCACAATAAAATACTATCTAAAAACTTCAGTGATCAATTACTAAATATAATAGAATTTTTAAATATTCACATAAACCAAATAACCACGTGTCAAAATAAATATCAATGTGTTTGCTTATGTTTTTGTTACACCCCTAATTACTCTCTGCTTTATCTACACCTAAATTACTTATAAGTCAGGTCACATGAGCTTAAAATGGTAGCTCAATAAATATTAGGTTAATTTTTTCGTTTCATTAAAAATCATAGAATGAGGCATTTTCAACTATAAGGTAAAAAACATTAATGACTTGTTAATTGTTTATTATACAAAAAGTAGAAAAATAAATTTAAAGTAGACTGTTATATAATTCTCTCAATGACCACAATATTGTTTGAGCTCAAATTATTTGAATCAGTTATGTTTGGAATAAATTAATTTAATTTCGAATAGCATTTTTTCTGCTTTCACCTTTATACTATTTTTTCCCTAATTTACTGTTTAAAAGCTTAGAAAATTTTATCAAACGGTTGATATGTAATCTTATGAATCTTTGTCCTTTATATTTGCCAAAATAATAAGATTCTTGATCAGAAGGGTTGAATATGAATTATCATGTTCAACTATATTTTTTTAGTCAGAATACAATGATAACACCAAATTCAACTAAATTATCAAAATAATAGATTAAACCATACAACTTAAATTGAATGTTGACATTGCACAACAAAAAGAAAGGAAAGGAAAATTCTGTTTCTATTCACTCTTTCTCTGCCACTGCATGTCCCAGTGACTCCTACCTATCCTTCAGTCTCAACATCTAGCAAAAGTGTGACTGGGAGAAGTAATTTTTACCCCATTTAAATCTAAATTAGGATATGTTTAGATGAACTTAAAATCATTCTGCCAGCGAAAATTACTCTCCTCACACAAAGTAAAGTGCTCATGTTCTCAGGCATAAAAGCATATATGATAGCATAAACAAAGCAAGACATTGAAAGTGAATTGAGGGCGACAAAAAGGGCCCATCATGGACACATCGGTCTTCAACAAAGGAATCTACCCTCATTTATAACTCAAATTTTCACGTATACAAATGGCATACACAAACAGATTTTGACCGCATTATCAAGCTTCTCAGTGTTTGAAAATCCATTATATTAACAGATGGATAAATGCACAAAATTGTGATAAAAGTAGAGCTTTGGTATAACAACATGGATAACCTGGAACTTCCAATGGAAGTATAAAATGCAAATGTCCCAGAACAACGGTACCTTACCTTTCCTTCAGAGTGAGTGGGACTAAAACCCGGATGCGTGGAGAAAATCCTCATGCATTTAATTTCTACAAAAGCTATTCCGTAACTAGAAGAAGTCTCTACCTGGTTATGGAATCACCCCATTCTGGGAGGCTGAAATCATCCATGCCTAATCACGATTCATATTATTCAATTTTCCATATATCAGATGATACCAAACTGTTTCTGGAAACATCACGAGCAGTAAGTCGCAAGGTAATCTATCCTCAAAAACATCATATGACTTAGAATTGTTCTTCCAACAATAAGACTAGCCAAGCAAGTCACTGAACAAGTTGGGGTTCTGACCCGAGGGTGTCACACCCATCTGCCTGACTTTTGCATCCTTTTGCAAAGCATCTTTAACATTTGGACCCTTTACAGATTGTGGCAAAGAAGTCATAGTTGTTTCTTCAGTCGTACCTCTGGCAGCTGCATTTGACAACTCTGATAAAAGATTTACATTATCCCCACTCACCGGGATATTATAGCCACCACTACCGCTCTCTCTACTTGCTGGAGTCTCTGCATAGAATGACATAATATCTGGTGTATTCGTAACAGCAGCACCACTATGATTTATTGAAGTACTAATGTTAGGGTCGAGAAGTCCTTCCAATTGCTTGAATGGGTCCAGAGTGGGAGGTGCAACAGTGTCAGATGGTTCTCCCAAGTCAAGCAATTCTGGAGGAGGAGGAGTTTGTCGATTAGTTTTCTCCCGAGATACTTCACTGGGTACAACTGCAGCTTTTGATTCCTGAGTTCTGTCTGCAGCACTAACACTAGACTTTGGAATCTTATTGCTAGTTGATGATCTTTTCTCAGTTTTGGTTGAACCACCAAACAATGAAGCTGCAAGTTTTTGCTTTTCAGGAGAAATTTCAATCCGTTGCTTTCTTGTATCATAACTATCACGAGATTTTGAATTTACAACAGTAGCAACATCCATCTGAGTCACCCCATTCGCTGGGTTTTGGGAACTAGAATTTGAGGAAGATGATCCCGGGGATGAATAAGTTGGCCTACCCCATTTCTTCTGAACACCATCAAGCTTCAGCCTAAGCTCTGAAGATCCTGCTGTCTCTGATGCTCCCACTGATGAGACCTGGTGAGTCTCCCTTGAATACAATGCCTCAGGTACTGGAACAAGGTCGGTTGAGGATGAAAGTGAAACTGGAACAACTTTTGATGGCATTGGAGGCTTTGGAACTTCGTATGCCTCAAATCTCAGACCATGAGCAGATTCATGTTGATCCTGGCTTCTGAAGTTGCTCACATTCACCATTCCATCACGCTCATCCTCTGGAACATAAGGCTGAGCACCCCTTTCTAGAGACTGCTGGACATAACCATTGAGGAAAGACAGATTCTTATCAACCTGCATAGAAGATTCAACATGTCAATCCTAGGTCAGAAAACATAGTTCATATGTTGATATTCATTGTTCCAAACCTGCATAGAAGATTCAACATGTCAATCCTAGGTCAGAAAACACAGTTCATATGTTGATATTCATTGTTCCAAACCACATTATTACAATAGTTTAACATGTGAAACTCAATGGTAAAAATTTCATGAAAAGACAATGATATGTATAACCAACAAAGTTTATAACAGAAAAGAATATAAACCTGGGCAGAATAGATACCATTATCTGAATTTTGAATTAAAGTAGCAATAGTATTTGATTAGAGGAAGAAAAACACATTATGGAAAGCAACTACACAACAGTTCAGATGTCAACAATGTGTCTATCTCAAAAATCACAAAGCATCCTTTCACCAGAAAATATTTGCAATGTCAAAGAAATAAGGGAGAAATATTTTTACAAGCTAGTCAATAATGGGCAAGGATTAACCATAATATGGAAGGATTAGATATCCAAGAGGAAGACCAAAATTTGACATCCCATCACAGAATGAGTTGAAGACATAGAAGAACCCTTAAGAAGATGAACAATGGTAAGTTGTTGGCCTTGATGATTGTTGAAAATTAATATTTTGATCTATTAGTAAAAATAGTAATAGAGGTTAGACACATTATCTTTTATTTAGAGGAAACAAAACATTCTCTTTTATATACAGTCAATGTTATTAACCTATATAAACATGTTTCCGCTGTGTATTCAAACACATGGTTTCAATCCATTTTAACATTGGTATCAAAGTCTATTCTAGCAATTTGTTGTTTGTTGCTACCGCTATCGAGCAGCCGTCAGACACCTACAAATGTCCAGTCCTGTATATTTCACGCTCAAGATGTTCTTACCTTGGCGTGAGGGGGTTGTGTTGGATATCTCATATCGATTAATGATACAGTCAAACAATAATATATAAGTGAAGTGCAAACTTCACCTTACAAGCTAGTTTTGTAAGATTGAGTTAGACACTTAGGTCTAAATTCACCATTAAGCTCCTTTCCCTTGTTGCTCCACTTCTAAGACCTTTCTCCTTCTCCAAACAATGCTTTTTATATATCTTCATTTTCTAGTGAACTTTCTGATGACCGTTAGTGACTATTTCAACCATGACCAACATCAACAAGGTTCTTTGAAGATTTTTTGTTAGTGATTACTAGCAACTTCCACTTCATTTTTCGGTGAAGAACTGTCTCTCTGTCTATCCTACTGCCATTCTTTTTAAACGTGTTTTCTGATTACTGTGTTCTACTTGTCACTCATCTTTCAGCGAAGAACTTCCTGGTTATCAACTTGACTTTGTCCTTTTCCAGCATGTTTCTCAATTTAAATAATTTTGGATCTTCACAAATACAGGTTTGAAGCCTCCAAATGTTGATTTTAAGAAAGTTGACACTTGCTTTGTTTGCCCTGAATTTTCTCAGACTAATTGATGTTTCAACTATCTGGCAATGTTATCTTTCAAGTAATATTCCTCAACTTCACCAACATCCCTGAGTTGTCTTTCCAAATATTTTTTAATGGTGGAACTCAATTTTGGTACATTTATTTTTTTACTTGCTTCTTGTAACAAGATTTAGTAAGTATCAACTTGAGGGGGAATGTTGAAAATCATAATATAATATTTTGATCTAGTAGTAAAACTAGTAATAGTGGTTTATACACACATAATCTTTTATTTAGAGAAAACAATATTTGCTATTTATTTACAATCCATGTTATTAACATAAATAAACAAGCTTCCGCTGCATATTCAAACACACGTTTCAATCAATTATTCCTCTAGCCATATTGGTATGACACATATAAAGGAAAACGAATAAAACATCAATGCAAGTGGTTTGCATACGCAAACGAAAAGGGCACTTACGAGGAAAGTAGATTGCATGGTTTTCAACCTATGAAAATGGGTAAAGGAAGACCAAGAAGGATATTGGAGGAAATTATTAAAAGGGATCTCATGGTGAATATCAATGTTGTAACTAAAGGATATACACTCAAATTTATGGACTTGACTATGGAGATACGTTCTCATTTTTAGCCAAAACCACTACCATACATCCTCTTCTTGTCATGGCAGCTATACATCATTAGCCACTACATCAAATGGATGTCAAAAATGTTTTTCTTCATGGTGAATTAGATGAAGAGGTTTACATGAAGTAACCTCTTGGATTTGTTGCTCAAGGTGGTTAGGTCTAGTGTGTAAACATTGTTGATCTCTCTATGGCCTTAAACAGTCTTCAAGAGCTTAGCTAGACAAATTTAGTTGTGTTATCCAAAGTTTTGGGATGAAATGGAATAAAGCTGTTTTTTATTGTCACACCACTCCTAGAAGATGTGTCTACCTGGTGATCTATGTTGATGATGTAGTTATTACAAGGAATGATGATGTTAAAATCTCTCAACTAGAGCAACATTCTCAACTAAAGCAATATAAATGCGGAAAAACTAATAATAACCTCAATGTCTTCACAACTTGCATCTTGGGGAATTATCGTTTCAACAGCTTGAGCATCCAAGCCAATAAGAGCTTGCAACTCATATGCACGTTGCTGCAAATCAGTTGAACTGGATGCTAATAATTCTTCAACAAAAGATTGACACTGCATGTGGACAATCAGAAGTTACAGATTAGCAGACATTGTATCAGTCATATTTCAACATCTCATTGTATTGGATGTACTATGTAGTAAAGAAAGCAGGATTCTTTCACTAACAACAGCCTAGCTACATAAAAAAAGGCATCAAATAATAGGAAACAAAATTTCATTATGGAGCATTTAGTGGAGGATCTTATTGACAGAACATTTCATAGAAAAGCAAGGTTCAAATTTATAAAACATATATAACTAAAGAAAGAAGCATTTCCAAGATATTTATAAAAAAAAAGTTTGTTTAGATTATCTTATCATCTTATTTTGTGTTCAAAACAGCTTATTATCAAAATGCTAGTAAGAACATTTGAGAAAACAAAAGTTCTCCAAAAAATAGCCAAAACCAAGCATGCTATTGATCTTCATATACCTCAGTTTGACAATTTTGTTAAATTATGCACCAAATAGAACTTTGAAACTTCATGGATCAGAATAGCCATGTATATACAAAATTTGAGCAGAAGTCAAAACTTTAGAAGTGAGAAGAATTCATAAAATGCAATATCATTGGAGAGCAATTAGTTTGTATCATGACAAAGATGGGTTAAACATGGACATACATTACATAGCAAAGTCAAAGTCTAATTGTATTCATTTAAACATTCACTCCCATCACAGAAAGCCAGTGATGTAAATGAGATACAGAACTTTAACTCAAATTCTTTCAGTAATTACCTCAGATAGCATATCAACTTTCCTCCCAGCTGCTATTTCAAATGCATAAACTTTTGTTAATGCTGAAATTGCATATGCCTTCACATCAAGCAATAAGTTAGTCCCAATTCAAAATTGTCGATGCAAGAAGATTGAACAAATTGGTATATTACAGCAGGACAAAAAGGTTAACATCAAAGAGGGGTCATACAACTAACAACATCAACATCAATAATTGAATGACATAGTAAAAATATGCAGAAAATGTATCATCAGTATTCAGCAACCAAAACAAGAATGTAAAATATCAAGGATTAGTCAATACAACTAGCAAGTGAGATAAGAGGAATGCTACCTACACAGTATTATTGGTTTGTTCTCCAAACAGTAAAAAGTAGTGTCAAACAGATTTTTAAGTGTGTATTCCAAGCATTCTTCAATATAGAATACCATTACAACAATCAGATTTCATTACAAATGCACTGCAACTTATTTGCTCCAAGTTCTAACACATACACAGATTTTCCTAGAAAAGGAACAACCGGGATCTCTCCAATGAGATCAACATAGCAATGTAAATTATGTATCAAATATTAACACAGATCATACTGCATACCTGGACAAGAAACATTTATCAAAGAAGTAAAGAAAACTGAAGTAACAGATTCAAGAGAATTTGAATAAGTTAAAGTGAAGAGAGACAAAAGATCCAGCAGAGTGGGACAAATGCATGAGCAAAATATTGAAAATCCTGATAAAACTTCTCAACAAAACTAGTATCAGGTTTTTAGCTAGACTAGAATACGGAATTTAGATTATGCCTCAAACTGTTAAACATAATTAGTGTAGTTATGCCAAATTTCAAACTGATAGAAATTTAATTTCATTCGGATGTCAATGAAAGCAACACAAAAGAAACTATCAAAATCTATCAATAATAAGTGTATCATTGCTTTCCCTTCTCCTTATCAGTATATAGTTGGATTTCAATAATATAAAACAATATAATAGGAATTAGATAACTACCTTAACAGTTTCATCATTTGAATATGCCTCGGCAATGTCACATAACTTCCCAGTGATATAAGAAGCAGAATACTTTCCATCAGCTGTGCCATATTCCCCCAGAACCCAACAGATTACCTGGAATCAGTGCTCGGAATTATTATGCTAAAAGACACATCCAACTTCTTGAAAAGTAAAACAATTGGAGAAATATAAAACATAAGGATAGAAAGTACTTGAAGAAATGCCGACGGAAGCTTTGGCTCCCCAATAATGCGCAAATATGACTCAACCTACATCTCAGAAAAAAGCTTCCATTCAGCAAGATGTGCATGAACATGACCAATTAATTCTGTACAGGACATTAAATAAACTGGTGCAATTATCAAAACTAGCAGAAGAGACACTCCAGGCCTCTATTTTTTTTAAAAAAAAAGGTTAAACAAAACATGGAAAGAGAAAAAAAAGAAGAGAGAAGTTAAATAAAACATGGAACTGGTAATTAACTTTACAGTAGTTACTTAAGAACAAAAAGGTTCAATTAAACGTGTATACCAAAATAGGGTATTCTCGTTATAATAGATAATCGATAACATACAGCAGATGATCTCAACTGACTATCAGCAGTAGCAGCATCCTCTCCAAATCCTTCACCAATCAATCGCATTAAATTATGTGCCACCTTAATATTCACAAGATCTCCAGCATGCTCAAAAACTTTATTCATGGTCTACATAATCAAAGAATAAGGTGTTATTGGTTATCAATGAATGTTTACAAAAAATAAATAAGGCAAATCACGAGCACAAATGGAACACCACTATTACCTGTATAAACCAATGATTACTAGGAGCAAATTGCTCTGCAAGTTCAACACATCGAGATGCTATATAGGTTTTATAATGGTCATCACTTATGCTAATCATATAATCAATCATCCTGTCAACAATCACTTCCACATTGGAAGACTTGGTCATTTTGTAGAGTAGTTCAAAAGTTTTTCGCTTCAGTGTATCATCAGGGTCCTGCATCATAGAAATTGAATTTTAATGTGAACTACAGAGTTTGGGATAAACTTTTCAAAGATTGAAATATTATTCCAAAAGCTAACAAATATGAGTGTCACTCTAAAGACCAATCGAGATTAATTACTAGTTCTCAAAAGCAAAAAAGAAGTGAAGATTTTCATAAACAAAAGAAAACAAAACCTGACTGAGCTCTCATACAAGTGGTGAGTAAACACTAAGTGGAACCATTCAGTAGAATAAATAAACACACAGATAAAAGGGGTAACAGTTAATGACTAAACCAGTGATATTAATGGCGGATGGCGAAACATAGCGGAAGGCCAAAATTGCACTATAAAAACATGTTATTGTGCCGCCGTGGTGTTGCCATGGTGGACATTTCTCCACAAATTATGTACAGCAATTGACAAAAAATTTGCCACGCCATGGCGCTATTGCACCATCATGGAGGTTATTTAACAACATTGGACTAAACACAAGGTGGATCCATTGAATAGATTAAAACTAGGATGATTCTCACAGTCCATCTAGGTAAGAAACACATGACAAGCATTAGTTCATGTTTGGGAAAGATTAATTTCCCAAATATAACAGCTTATTTTTCGAAAGTTCTATCGGAAAGCTGGTAGAAATATGTGATTATTTCTCCAAAATAAGTACAACCAAAATGCACTTAATTTATTGTCTACCTAATTTTGCTGCCAAATTTTCACGATGTATTTCTAAGATATGACATTGGCATGTTTTCAGTGTGACACATCCCTTCACACTTGGATAACATTTATGTATCCTATTCCTGATATATATATATGAGTTTAATACCTATGTACGGCAATGTAAAAAGTTTTGCACTGACGTTTAGTCATAATCCTTCATTTATGACTTTTTTAAGGTATAAATTGATAAAAAGTTAACAAACTTATCATATATAAAAAGTTGTAATTAAATATTAGTGTAAAACTTTTTACACTGACAATGCATAAGTTTTTTTTTTCTCTCTATATATATAGGGGGTATATATAGTGAGAAAGCCAAATTTATATGAGAGTGAAAGGAGCGAATCTCAACCACTGAAATAAAAATTAATGGTTGATATCCACCACTCATTCTGTCTCTTCATGCATTTATTATCTGTTATTCTTTTTTCTCTCTCCTCTCTTAATGGCTGAAATTTTTCAGATATTTTTCTCTCTCCTTTCTCAATGGCTGAGATTAGATGTAAGAACCATTACTCCATTAGTAAACGACTATAAATATGACCTCACATGTTCTTTGCAAATGCATAAGCTCTAAAATTTTGTCATAAAAAATAGTTATTTGTCATCCTCATAATAGAGATATTTATTGTTCTTTTCCATATACATTATAACATTTAAAAGAAAAACACCATTCTAAATAATTAACATAAAGGGGAACAAGCATACAACAATTTTACACGACCAAAATCAAAATCTGGCTAAGCAAAACCCATCCATCTTAAATCTCACGCATTCAAGGCAAATATTCTCACCTCTAAGCAGTCAATAACAGCCAGTTGATGCTGTTCCGCGACATGTGGACTTATCTTTATCAGCCGACCAAGTGCATCAATGCCCATGTACTTAAGATTATGACTGTCACTCTGCTCACATAACATCAAAATATATGTAACACGATACAGCCCAGCACAATAAACAAGCACATCATACACAAATTTCAAACAATTCGCTTTCAACAACAACAAAAGCAAACCTTCAAAAACTTTGCATTGACATCCGCAGCCGCTTCTAACAACTTAGCATTGGGATATATGGAAGCGATGCAGCATATGCACTCATAAAGAATAGCATTCCCTATATTACTTGACGAATCACCCTTCCTAACTATTTCTCCAATCACAGTATACATATGCTCACTCGCCTGTTTGTCACCACTCCCCAACAAGGCAAGTATTTTCAGCAACTTAATCTGCACATTTTCTCAAACCAAAAAGCCATTCAACATGAGTATTTTCAGCCACTTACTCTGTTTAGCTAAATTTCTCCATAAACACTGACAGAAGAAGAGAATAAGAAGGGCAATATACAATAAGTTTCTTGCATGTTTGGGTATTAGGAGCAAACTAAGTTCGGGGCAAAAGTAATTTTGCAGAGGACCCTTGCTTTTACTTTCATTCTACTTTTATCCGATGGATTTGAATTGAAATACACACACACCATTATAACTCTAATCCAAATATGAACTTGGAGCTTTTTCGGTAATTAGCTTATGGACATTTCATTTTCCCTTTCTAATTTTTCTTCTCCAATCAGTAAATATGGACTTAGACCAACCCTATCTGGATAAACTTCTCCATAACCATCTAAAGGAAAAGAAAAACAAGAAGGCATGGAACTGAATTTTCCCAAAGGCATGTAGTCATTTGATTTGAAAAAAATATTTTCTATTTTCATTTTTCAAACAACAGTTTCATTTTCAAGTTTTCAACTTTTAAAAAATAAGTTTATTTTTCCCTTGAAATTTCTATTTCCAAAAAATAAAATCGTTAAATTTATATTTACATATATGATTTAAAATATATTTATATGTAGCTTTTGTTATAATTACAACATTGTTAATTTTTAATTAAGTTTTAACATAATTTTGAGTTCTGAAAACACCCAGAATTTTAACTTCTTTTTATTTTTCTGTTTTCAGTCTTAGGGAACTTTTGAAAATATTTCCAAAAAGAATACTTTCTAATTCGTGACTAGATATATTTTCAAAATGAAAATGCCCCCCAAAAGAAATTGGGCCTAAAATGAAGTAAAAGGCAAATGATAATTGCAAAAGCAGGATAATTTTAGGTGTAGAATAGCTTAGGCGAGAAACCCAGTTGATTTAAAGTTGTTAAATTTGAAGTAGTTTAAGAGAAATTTATGAAGAAGGAAAAGTGAAGGGAAGGAATGAGGAGGACCTGAATGAAGGGGGCGGGAATGTGGTGATAGTCATAGGTCTTGGGCAACCTGTGTTCGGCAACTTGTTTGAGAATGCTAACAAAGCTAACAACAAGGTCCTTATAAGAGTTAGGATCAAGAGCAACGAGGTCAAAGAGAGGGCAGAGAGAGGCGCCCATGACGCCAGGGTCATTGTCAGAGAGCTTCTTGCGGAAACTAGAAGTGAGATGGGAAACAGAGGAAGGGGACTTGAGGTGGAAATGGTGAAGAGCCATAACGGCCTTCTTGCGGACGGCGTCGCGGGGGTGGGAGAGGAGGTCGACGACGGAGGGGAGGACGGCGGGGATGGTCTCGTCGTTGATGAGGCGGCAGACGGCGTTGAGGGCGGCGCAGACGACGAGGTAGTTGTCGGACTTGAGGTCCTTTTGGATGGTGTTGACGATGAGGATGATGAGGTCGTGGTGGTCGTTGAGGAAGAGGGTGACGGCGAGGTAGCCGGTGCGTTTGGAGAGGAGGTTGTCGTCGTGGGTCATCTTGACGGCGTGGATGTGGCCGAAGGAGGCGTCGTGGCCGAGCATCTCGACGTAGAGGAGGCGGATTATGTACTCCTTCATCTTGCGTTTGGGGATTTCGGGCTCCACGATGCGCCGTTTTAGGGTTTCTATCTCGCGCACCACGATGCGGTCCTCCTCCGCCTTCGATCGCGACTCGCCGATCGACTTCACCAGCTCCAGAAACTCCTTCGATTGCCCGAACCCGCCCTGCGATCCCATCGCCAGTTCGCGACCGATCGTCTTTAATTGCTCCATCGATCTCCCGATCAAGATCGCTTTCAGAATTCGGGGAATTTCGAGTGTCACTGAAGATCAACAGAGGGAGGGTTTCAAGTTTAAACGTCGTCGTGTCGGACGGACAAGCTGGGAAAAACAAAAGAAACCCAAAACTACCTCCCTCACTCGGCTCGTGTAACTTGTCCACAATAAAAAACTAAATTTTAATTTTAATTTTAATTAGGAAAAACTCCAAACGTTAACGGGTACAAGTTTCTAACTATGCTAAAAAATAAAAAAGTTTGGGTGAAATATTTTTTCTTTGTACTTTTTGTTAAATTTTATTTTATTTCTTGATTTTAAATTGATTATTTTGATTTTAATTTTTTTTTAAAGAAGACAAAATATTTTATTATGTGTTAACACCGAATAGTTTGTACAAGAATGAGTTTAATTAGTATACGTTGTAAAAATATTTTACCTAATTAAACTCTATAAAAATTAGCATATTATCTTTACATCTAAATCTCACAAGACAAGCACACACATCCCCTCACATCACTTATATACACACAAGCACACATAATAATGTTAAGTAATATTGTTCTAAATGTTTTTATGAAATATTTAATATAGAGGTTTTTTTTAATAAATAAATATTAGTTGTTAATATGTTAATTTTTATTATTTGGAACAGTACCACTAATTTAATACTAGAGGTTGGTAAATGAATTAATTTGTCTAATTTAAAGTAAATTCTCCTTTAAACAAGTGAAATAAGTTTGATTCATTAGATAAATGAAGTGTTTTTTAAGTGTATATTTGGTTAGTAAAGTATGTAAATTTAATGGATTGGTCTGTAGATATACACATATGCTTCTTTAAATAGTTAAAAAACTTACATTTTTTAAACTAACTAAAAATTATCTATCATACTCCTTTATGATAATCTAAAATACTAAAGTTTTTAATAAGGATTTAAAATATAACAATTTACAACAACAAACAAGTCACAATATTTTTATCCATTCTGGATAAAAATATTATGACTTGTTTAGTCATATCATCATCTTCTTCATCATCACTATCTATGATGTCATTTTCTATGATATTCATCATACAGATATGATCATCTTCAGGAATAGCAGATGTATTATCCATTCTGTTGTGTTCTATATCCACAAGGGGGGTATTTCTATAATCTGTGAAGCTTAAACTAAGACCTCTAGATTTATTGTGTATGATGGCAGTATTTGGATTTGATATGGGATTTCGTTCTTCCCTTTGTAAATGAGTTTGCCATAGATGACCCTCATTTCTTCTTGTGAATGCCTGAGCTGGCAAAAATTGTGTACCAATAGAGCTTATTGTTTCCTCTAATGGTCTAGTGTTTATTCTATATATGGAAGAAATATAATTACTTATTCTTCCTATGAAAGTAATATCTAGGTGTAGGTTATCTCCTAACCAATTTGTTCCAAAACCTATAGTTTGTACTTCTAGACTAATGTGATTAACGAAGTCTGGAAGGGTAAGTGTAAAGTTTGGAGCAAGATATATTAATGATACAGTCAATACATTTTTAAATAAATGACAAATTGAAGGAAGAAAATTTTCTTATCAATTTACAAATAATTTAGAAGATGAAGATGTTTTTTCTACAACATCAGAAAATACAAAGGTAGGTCTCATAAATAAATATGAAGTATCTACATCTACAAATTATCAGCTAAATCCTGCCGGTACACAAAATTATTCTCAAGGATTTCTTCCTTAGGAAACTGTACAAAATATTGTACTTAATGACAACAAATACATGTTTCATGGTAAAAGATTTCCTGTGGAACCAAACTTCCAAATCCCAAATTTACTTTTAAACATAGGAGGAATAGATCCTCAACTCCTCTCAACATATATTGAACAATGGACTGTTGCTGTAATCCGTGATTATGGCATACATCATGAGAAAGATGTACAGTCTTCTCAAGAAATGATCGCAAAAGGAGAAACATATCTTGGCGATATTGCTAGATCTGGCTGGGAATCTTTTAAGAAAAATTTCCCTAATGATCTAAACACACTAGTCATTGAACCCAGTCCAAATATTTACAATTTATGTTCCCTTATACAGAGATTGTTCACCTCACAATCAGCCAACGACGACAACACAATTAGACAACAAATTTATTTAGGACATCTCGAAAGATTATCTATTGAATATTTCGGGAAGATAAAAGAATACTGTCAAGATTATCTTTTGTATGCATCAATAGCTGGTTGCTTCCATGATGTTAACATTGGAGACAAAATGTTTCTTAAACGTCCAGGAAAATTAGGTCAAAAAATTAGAGAAACCTGGAAAAATGATGAGGTTACGCCCATGTTGAATAACCTCTCAATACGAATACAACACATTATGAAAATAATGGAAGACACTTGTTCTCATATTACTATACAAAAACAACTTAAGCATTTTGATACTGGGATATGTAAACAAATATACACTCCCCAACAGTATGCACAAAATATGTTTAAAAACAGAAAAAATATATCTAGAAACAAACCTAGAAATACTAATACACAAAAATTCTTAGGACCAAGAAATCCAAGAAAAACATATATCATAAGAGCTTCTAAAGCTAGAAAACCTACTTTAAATCCTAATAGACATGTTAGGAAATTAAGAGATAACAAAACTTACAAACAAACGTTAAAATGTTTTGCTTGTAGTCAACCAGGACATTTCTCGAGAGATTGTCCAAATATTGTCAATCTTTACACAAAAGAGGCGAAATTAATAAAATCATGTCATATGAATCTTCTTCCTATTGATGGAGAGGTTTCTACTGACTCTGAAATATTATCTATTATCAGTATAACAGAATACACAGATGAAATAAACCAAAAAAGATTCACAAAAATTATGATTTAATAAATAAATTTACAAATAATGAATACATTCATTTATATCCCAATAATGACAATGACTTCCCAATGGGGGATGAATACAATGAAACGGGACACATTTTAGATTATTTAGGATATTGTTTTATGAAGACAATAGAAACAAACCCCTGTTTTCACAAAATACAATTCTATTCTGGTACTGCATCAATTCCGTGCCAATATTGTGAAAGGTATTTTCACATATCTCAAATGGCTCATTGTCCACTTTGTTACAAAAATTTTTGTATTAAATGTGTCAAAGAACACCTGAATATACAAGAGATACCTTCTTACGAAAAGAAAGAAAACACAAATAAAATCTATAACAAAGATTTAACTGATACTAGAATTTCAGTATTGGAAACTCGCATAAATTATCTAGAAGAAAAGGTCATTCTTTTGGAAAAAAACAATAAAAGGGAAAACCAAAATAGATTTTCCAGAGTCTAGTTACTCATTTGAACAAAATAATATGATGGGAACAATAGAACGTATCCCATTAGTTTGTAATAAACAACAACTAATAACTTTAAAAGTATTAGTTAAATTAACTTTTCCAAAAATAAATAATAACCCATCAACATAAAAAACGATACAAGCATTATTAGATACAAGATGCTCAGAAACAGTTATATGTAAAACTATAACTCCACATCACAACATAATAAAAAGTAAACACATCCAAAAAATCAGAACAATGTCTGGAGAAATTATGATAAACGATGAACAAGTTAATAATGTTATTCTTCAATTTAGTACAAATTGTGACCTTTTTTGCCATAAAATTTTTATAAAAATAATGAGGGTAGAAAACCTAGTTCCATCAAAACAAAATATGATAATTGGCTTAGATTTTATTTTAGGCCAAAACATATCAGTTACAATAAATAAAGATTATGTTATGATCAGTGACAAAACACAAATGACACCAATAGTTAGTAGTGACTCATTAAAACAAGATACAACCCTTGATAAGTGTAGTTGTAAAAATTCAACATCTCCTGATACATGTAATTGTACTATAGATGTATCAAATATTTTAAATGAAACAGTAGAGAATTATTCCTCTTTATCTAATATACTAGACAATACAATTGAGACTTTTTCCTCAATAAAAATTTCAAAATCTATAAAATTTAAAAATATTCAACAAATTCTTGATAGGTTGAATAACACAAATATAATAGGAGAGGATCCCACAAAATTTTGGGATAGAGACCCCATAATTTGTAAACTGGAAATTATTAATTCAGATTTAATTATCAAGACAAAAGATATTCAGTTTAATAATTTGGAACAAGAAGAATGTCAGACTCAGATACAAAATTTGTTAAAACGAAAAGTAATAACACCTAGTGTTAGTTCACACAGAAGCCCTGCTTTCATAGTCAATAAATCTTCTAAACAAAAAAGAGGTAAATCTAGGATGGTTTACAACTATAAAAGACTAAAGGATAATACAATCGAAGATGATTGTTCAATTCCATCTAAAGATGTTTTAATAAATCGAATTCACGATGCCAAATGGTTTTCTAAATTTGACTTAAAAAGTGGATTTCATCAAGTTAAAATGGATCCCGAATCAATAAAATGGACAGTCTTCTCTTGTTCTAAAGGTTTATTTGAATGGAATGTTATGTCATTCAGTCTTAAAAATGTTCCTCCTGTTTTTCAGCGAAAAATGAATAATATCTTTAAAAATGATAAAACCTTTACATGTGTCTATATTGACGATATACTAGGATTTTTTAAAACAAAAGATGATCATTTTCATCATCTAAAACAAGTTTTATATAAATTGGAACATTACGGATTAATAGTTTCAAAATCAAAAATGGAAATTAGTAAAAATTTTATTGAATTTCTTGGGATAGAAATTGGTAATGTAAGTATAAAACTCCAGTCTCATATTTAAAAAAAAAAATACAGGATTTTTCAGATAAAATGGAAGAAATAAAAACACTTAGATCATTTTTAGGGCTTTTTAGGGCTTTTAAATTATGCAAGAAGCTTTATTCCTAATCTAGGAAAATACACATCTCCTTTATATAATAAAACTTCATTAAAAGGAGAAAGAAAATTTAATTATGAAGATATAAAATTAGTTCAAAAGATAAAACAAATGGTAACAAATTTACCAACTTTACAATTACCATTGGATTTAGATTACTTAATAATTGAATGTGATGGATGTGAACTTGGATGGGGAGCAATCCTTAAACGAAAGAAAAATAAACACATACCAAAGGCGGAAGAACAAATTTACAGATATGCCTCTGGTAAATACACTACAAAACCAAAAATTTACAAAACTAGCACAGATTATGAAGTAAATGTTATCATACATGCAATGGATGCATTTAAATTATTTTTTATAAATAAAAAAGAAATAACAATCAAGACAGATTGTGAAGGCATAGTTTCTTATGGTAAAAATCAAATTAATAATGATAAAAAGCCACATAAAAGATGGTTGCTTTTCAAAAATTATATAAATTTTTTAGGAAAAATTATTTATTTTGAACATATAAAAGGTTCTGATAATACTTGTGCTGACATTTTGTCCAGTACATCAAGTGTACTTATTCACATATACAAAGATCTTTTCAGATCAATGCTCGAAAATACAAAGAAGGGTGTTGTAGGCCCTAAACAAGTTAAGTCCCCTTTTGTGGCGGACCAGTACACAAAATTTGGCAAATAAGAATTACCAATTCTTACAAATATCTTCCAGTACCCTGGGAGAGATCAAACAAATGTCAAATTAAATGTTTTAATTGACAACATTTGGAATATTCCAAAATATACAACACAAAATGAGCACCACGTGACTCGTGTAAATAAGCGCATTATACAGCTTTTATTGCCAAGATAATAAAGGAGTAGCGTTAACTTCTCCTGCCTCTCCTTCTGGAAAAGGTTTCACACATTTTACCTTAATAACAGGCCCAAAAAAAGGTGTATATACATCATTTAGAGACCTCAACGAGGCTAAACAAGATCAGTTCTGGTCCACATACAAAGGCTTCTATTCCAAAGAAGAAACTGAAATGACAGTTCGGTTGGAAACAATCGATGAAGAAAAAATAAAAAATGCCTTACAATTTGAGCCTCATGCTCTAACACAAACATATGCTACTGCTACTGGCAGTATTACCCAACAAATCAATCCAAATATCCTTCTAGGAAAATTTATACAGGACTTTTTATTTAAAGTCCATGCTGAAACTGCAAATTACGAAGGATTGTTCGTAAAAACACAAACTTATTTCAATAACAGAAATCCATGTTTTGGATCTTCTGATTATTGCAAGACTGTTGACAAGGATTGTACTTGTCAGATAAAATTCATTGTGAGACGAGCTTAAATTGATTTGAGTTCCTTCAAAGATCACTTATACAGGGATGTTCTAATAACTCCTATTCTGCTACTAGAAGCATATTGCCTTCACTCATTAGTAATTCCCCCCACAGAGAGGTTCTCAGCCCTGTCCCTTGTAATAAATTCAGTCATAAACGATATTCAGGCTGAACACATGACCCAGGTGGCTTTACAAATTACCACTTCACCAAGAAGTGCTCATAATCCTAATAGTATAGCCACACATGTAATAAAATTATTTACTGAAACAAATCCAGAGATAAACACCCTGACTTTGTTTGAACATGATCCACTAAAAGGGTTGTCCATCAATAAAGAAAAATTGTATCAGTATAACCTCTGGAAGGCATACATTGAAGGATCCAACTGGAACTTCACTAAAAGAGATTATGAGGTTTTCACTCTGTTAAAAGAAACTCAGAATACTAAATTATACTGGAAAAAGATAATGGGTAACAAATTTCAACCATTCCCAATTGAAGCAAACCTTTCTCTCGTAAAACATTTTGAGAAAGAAAGGTTATACAAAGAAATATATGAAGAAACTAGTTGTCATGGCCAAAACACTCTGGGGCTATCCTCTTTACCATATGATTTTGATGACATAGAAGACTCATGTCTTCCTGAACAGATGAGGAAGAAATAGCTTATGTGTCTACACTCTCTCGACTCAGAAGAGCAAGTTAAAATTTTACCTGCGACAAAGTAATTTTACTTCTTTATTGAAGTAATAGACTGAAGGGTAAAACTTACTTACAAAACAGGTTGTCAGTCATGAAGTAACCTATACAGCAGGTCACCAGTCACTAGGTTACCTTCTCAGCCGATTTCCAGTTACCAACTTTGTCTATAAAAAGACCGTAAGTCTCTTATGCTGAGCAGGTTCCTGAGCCACTCCTTTCTCTCTAGCAAATACACTCTCCTTTTTCTCTCTACACTTCTCCCTCTCTCTAAATCCCCTCTCTCTTACATGTAAAAATTTATTCTCATCAATAAAATCAGAAGTTTCTCTGCAACCCCTTCCCTCTCCTCCCCTGTTGTAAGTATTTCCTTTTTAAATTTTGCTCATATTTTTATTTTACGCATGGAGTAGTTTTCTCCTAAGGTATCTTTAGATGCCTTAAGCAATAAATATTTAAAGATGCGAACATGATTTAAAGGCTTATCATATGTTAATTACATTTACTTTTCATCAAGTTTATAAACAGATGTCTAACCGACTCTGCCAGATTTAGCAGCTTATAAACTTGTTTTTATCAATATTATACGAAGATGTCTAACCGGCTCTGTCAGATTCAGTATCGTATTGTTGATATGTTAATATGAATATTTACTTTAAGTTTCCTTACCTTCTTTCTCATCTTATTTCTCTCTCTTTAATTCAAATATTGTTTATCTGACATATATATATTTTGGTAGTTATATAAATTTCAGATTACATTAACCTTATGCCCCAAGAAGAGTGTTACTATTTAAAACGTTGAAGTGATTGTGGCAGACAGGGAAGATGGTAAGAGGCAAAATAAATTAAAAAATATATATGTTTTTGACATTTGGATTGAATGCGATAATAAATGTGGTTATAACATATACAGGTTGGGATGACAATGGGCAAGATGTAACTTTTCCAAATTATGAGTAGCATTTTTAGTTAGTGTGTTTTCCAGGAAAATTTTTTTCTAGTCAATACATTTCTTATAGACACGTAGTCATTGAGATAGAGATGTAAGTAGTATCAAAAAAGATTTTTTACTTAATACATTATATCAATAAGTTTTCATATTTGATTATAAATATATACATTTTTTTCTGATAAAAAATTAGAATATTTTGGTTTTATTTTTATTTTTTATAAAAAACCATTAAAACAAAAACTAATTTAAAATGTAAACTTTATGAAATCATTAAAACTACATTAATACTTATATCTTAAAATTAATCATATTTTATATTATGAATGAAATTAACTTTTTTTCTGAAGGTCGAAATAATTTATTGTATAAATGAAACTAAAGAAACAAATTGTTTCAACATTATAAAGACACAATTAAGACTCACCCCTGGGTTCTATTGATTCAACTAGATCAATTAGAAATCTTATTTCATGTTTAACATGCACATCCTAGGATTTCCAAACCAATAAAAAAAAAAGTGCACCCCCTATTGAAATTGAAAGAGTACAGTAACCATTTCCACGAGATTACTTTTATAGTCATTATAATATCCACAGAGTCCACCCTTAACCTATAAAAAACTATCTGGTTTCTAGATATCCAAATACCCTAACACCCAGCGTGCCAGAAAACATACATACATTTCTTCTTCCGTTTCCCTACCACCTATGCACTAAATGAAAGGAAGAGTTATGTCAAGTCCCCTGAAAGTGATCCTTGAATCCCCAACCAACTGATCATTTTATTCCACACTAATTGAGCGCGAGGGCACATTAAAAATAGATTATTTCTGCTCTCTATGCCACTCCTGCAGAACACACATTGAGCTTCACTTAAGGAAATCTCCACTTCTCTCTTCAGTAGATTATCCATGGTTGGTAATCTATCTAATAGTAGCCTCTAAGACAAAGCTATTGCCTTAGATGGCAATTATCTTTCCACATTTATCGCAACACATTTGGATCAACCTCAATTAATCTTGGGGGGCTCCCTTTACCACATAGAACCCTGTATGCCTCTGCCACAGAAAACCCCCCATCTATATTTGACCTCCACCCGCATACATCTAAGACCTGCTCACGAATCACCACGCTCTGCATCAAGCTTTTCAAATAGCGTAATTGCTCTTCCTCCTATACAAAGAACTCCTTCCACCATACCCACTTCCACCCGAATGTTGATGGCAAAGACACCCTTTTATCCTTAACCCTGATGAACTTATCTGTCGTTATCCCACACAACCTGGGAAGCATTGAACCGATTGCTCCACTACCTAACCAATTATGTTCCCAAAACAACATGTCATTCCCATCGCCTACAATTTTCTTTACGCTGCTGTCAAACCACCCTGGTGTCACCGCCTTTGGTCCATCAATAGTCAATATATCCCTCCACCACTAAGAAGTTTGAGAAACTGTACTAGGTCTATTATTGAATTTGTAGGACTCACCATACCTACTTCTCAGCATCAGCCCCCATATTGCATTATCCTCTGTTAACATTCTCCACCTCTACTTTGCTAGCAAACTCAAATTAAATTTCAACAGACACTTTACCCCAAATCCTCCCTCTTTCTTTTATTCGGCACACGTTATCCCAACTAACCCATGCAATTTTGGTCTCTTGATCTTTTCCCCCTATAGAAAGGAACGTTGCAGTCCCATAATAACTTTTAGAACCTTCTTGGGCGCCTTATAAAAGGAGAAGAAATACAGTGGAAGGCTTGACAAGACTGGATTGACTAGGACTAATTGTCCTGCAAAAGACAGATGGGTTGCCTTCTACCATGACAATTTCGTCTGAAATTGATCGATAACTGGCCTCCATACTTCTGCCTTCCTTGGATTAACTCCCACCGGTATCCCCAAGAATTTAAATGGCAGTAAAGACACTACACAATTCAAGAGACTATTCATTGTGTACTTGAATGAGTCATCCAAATTTAAACCAAAGAATTGGCTCTTGCTAACATTTACCTTCAACCCAGATGTCATCTCGAAACCACGAAGAATTACCTTCAAGTACCATACTGACTGCAAGTTTACTTCCCCCATCATAATCACATCATCTGCATATTGCAAAATTGAGAATTTTGCCTCGTTGCCTATAGTGATCTCTTTGTACACCCCTTTATCAATACCTAATTTAAATAAGCTGGATAGAGCTTCTGCTACCACTAGAAACAAAAAAGGAGAAAATGGATCACCCTGCTTCAATCTTCTCCCCAATTTGAATTCAGCAGTAGGGCTCCCATTTACTAGAATAGACATATGGCTATTCTTGACAATGTTGATCATCCATCTTCTCCATCTACTCCCAAACCCCATCCTAGCCAACATATAATCTAGAAAATTCCAATTGAGCGAATCATAAGCCTTTTGGAAATCCACCTTAAATAGAAAGCAAGATCTTTTCCTCCTATTTACCCAATCAACTATTTCATTCGCCATGGCCACCTCATTCAAAATTGATCTACTTGGCCAAAAAGTTGTCTGGCACTTAGAGATTAATCCCCCCATCACTCTCTTCATCCTTAAAGACAGCAGTTTTGAAATAATCTTATGAATGCTCGAAATTAAGGAAATTGCTTTATACTGTGCTAACCTCTCAGGTCGTGCCACCTTCAGAATCAAGGTAAGGAAAGAGGAAGTGACCCCTCTCGGTAATGTGCCTGATTCATGGAATTCTTACACTGCATTCACCACATCCTCTCCTATGATTTCCCAACATGATTTATAAAAGTTCAAGCCAAAGCCATCCAATCCCGGACTTTTCCCACCCTTACATGCCCAAACCGCCTCTTTTACCTCTACCATTGAGAAAGGTTCTTCCAGCATTAGCCTCTGTTGGTCATTTAGTTGATTAAAATGTACTCTGTCCATACTTGGTCGCACCGCTTGTTTCTCATTGAAGAACTCTGGAAAATGATTCAGTACATGATCTCGAATGTCTTGGACTTCCTCCAACCAACACGCCTCTAATTTCATTACCAATATGGAATTTGCATAACATCTCGCCTTGAAACATTTATGAAAATACTTAGTGTTATTATCTCCATTTAACACCCATTTTACCCTGGATTTTTGTAAAATGGATTGTTCCATCCTCCTTGCTCGCCCCCAATACTCTAACAAGATGTCCTGCCTCAAATTACTAGTTGATTGAACCCCTTAACCCAACTGTTGGTCCATCCTCTCCAATTCCATTACCTTCTCTGCTAGAAATTTATCATCCTTCCTCCAGATCTCATAATTCCACTTTTTAATCATCTTTTTCAAACCTTTTAACTTATTTGCCAACTGATACACCTTCCACCCTTGACTATGATCTAAGTTCCAAAACTCTCTCACCAATTTCACAAAATCTGGCTCATGTAGCCACTGGCCAAAAATCTTAAATGGTTTCGGACCCCAACTCCGTTTGTTATCTTTTGTTAAAATCAAGCTATGATTCAAAAACTCTCTTGTACCCACCCTTTGTGTTATAACTCCCCACTCCTCCATCAGATCCAGAGAAAACAAAAATTGATCTATCCTGCTGGAGGATTCTCTGTTCGGTACTATCAACGTAACTCCTTTCCTGATCACTGGAATATCCAAAAGTCCCATTTGCTGAATGAAGAATTTGAAATCTGACATCTCTGCTCTAGAAAGATAATTTGATTTCCCTTTAACTTCATGCCTATCCACCACTGCGTTAAAATCTCCCCCTAATTACCCAATTGACCTCCAGGAACCCATGCCTTGTCATCATCAAATCAGCCCATACCTTCCTTTTACCCTCTAAAGAACATGGAGTATACACATTTACCACGCGATTTATGTCATTCAAATTCTTTCCCCTAAATCTAACTCCTAGAAAATCCTACCCTTGAATATACCATACCACCTCCAACAATTCTTTCTTCCATATTGTTACACATCCTTCGCTTAACCCTATTGATGGAAGTATTCTCCACTTACACCCCGTCGAACCCCATACCTCCTTTATCTCTCAATCGTTCACATGCCTATATTATGTCTCTTGTAATAAACAGGTGTTAATCTTGTGCTTAGCCAAGATTCTCCTAAGTCTTCTTCGTTTTGCCCTGTCCTGGAACTCCCTCACATTTAGTGAAAAAATCTTCATTTACCTATTTCGAGATATCCTCCTTTCATTCTCTGCCTTATCCCTCGTCTTCATGCTTCTCAGTTCTTCTAAATACTCCTCATCTGGTTGTTTACCAGAAATTCCTATTTCCTTTATAGCCTTGCAAATTGTACCCATTTCATCCACATTTTCTTCCTTCCCTGTATTTTCCTCAATAATTCCTTCCATTTACCTTTGGCATATCAATTCACTTCCATCAACACTATTTCTTCTTGCTTGCTTCCATATAGTCACCCGTCTCCTTTTCCCGTTCCCACCTCCAAACACCTTTTCACCCCTAACTAACACCCAGTTCTTATAGTCATATAGTTGTGTACAGTTAGATTCCCTCATTTTATCTTCTTTATGTACCCCTTTATCATTCCCTTGCATTAGGTCCTCCTCATCTCCAATCATATGGGTGTTGACCTCCATTTCTGACCCATTTAAATCGGTGGCCTTGGCCCAATAATCACCATCAAATGAGACCCGATTGGAGCTTGGCCCACCTTCGGATTCGTGGTGGATTCTAATTCCATTCCCCCTACCCACACTTGATTTATGCCCATTATGGCAATTTAAGTGTAACCTTTCTTTTTCACTCCATGTAACCCTAGCCTTGTCTTTCTTTTCAACTTCCAACATTAAGACCTTACCTCTTAAGTCCCATGCAACTAGCCTTGAACTGTGATTCACGCTTCCCACTTTGTTTATTACAGCCTACACCCTTTCATTTTCTCTGCTAAGCTCCATGAGTAAAAGTTGGTCTCCTTTATCCTTTTTTTCCCTTCGTATGCTAGCCCATTCCTCATCTCCTTCCTGAGCCCTTTCCCTTTCCTTCCATAACTCCACGGGTAAAAGTCGGTCATCTCTATCCTCTTTTGGCCTTTATGTGTTGTCCCATTCCTTCTCTCTTCCCTTCCCATATTGAGTACTCTGCCCACTTTCCTTTCTGCTTTGTACTTCCCTCAGGCCTATTTCCAGCATTCCTTCCTCTGGCCGTTGTATCCCGGAGATTTTTCCATCGGTTTCCTGAATAGTTGTATCCCTGTCGTGCCTAAGTGACTGTCCAATGGAACTCGCGCTCATTCCTTCATCTACTCCGGTCTCATTCCGCTTTTTCCTACCGAGCAGTTCCTCCTTCAACTCGGTCAACCTTTTCTCTACCTCAAACAATTCATCAAACTCTTCCACCCCCTAGCAAGAGCTCATTTCAGATCCATAACTAGTTATGTCATCCTAACTTTGCTTTGGTTTGTTTACGTCTCTAACCTCCATCACTTTGATATGGAATAACCTCTCATCAATCTTCATTTGAATGACCGAGTTTATCTGGTGCATGGCCTTTCGAGAGATGACACGTTGTGCCACATCGTACCTTTCCTTCCTTAAGGTTGCATCCTCCACATACAACACCTCCTTAAATGGTGCCACTAGAGCGTTAAAGAAATTTTCCCCCCACGCATACATAGGAACACCATAGTAACTCACCTTCACCCTCCTCTCTATGTCAATAGAGCTAGGTTCCCACCTGTATATCCCGACAAACCATTGTTCCATCTAAACTTGTTTGCCCTTTATGTTCTCTTGGAATGTCTCATCATGCTCCACTTCTAGCAATACCTTGTTAACACCCATTGGTGTTGCCTGAACCCCGTGTATACCATGAGCCATTAGGAATTGTTGCGTCCTAAAAACACTCCCTTTGCTTAGAACCTCTCCCACATATGCCTTTCGGAGTCGTATCACCTCTTCAGCTGGTGCTTTATAAACCATCTGCATTTCTTTGAATTTTCTTTCTCCATTCTCCTTTCGAGCTTTCGAACTCTGACCTTCCCCAGTATTACTCACTATTCTTGCATATGATTGTCTTCGGCTTTCATTACTTCTTGTTTATTTAACATTCTGCACCTAGCCCTTGTGCTGATTGTTTGTTATTGGTTGCTCACAGCTTTTCCTTGCCAATGAAGATGTTATCCAACTTCACTACTAGCATTTTCATATCTTCTACCTCTACAAATCTAGCGAAACCGAACCGTTACCCCCTCCTATCTCTTTTGTTTGCTATAACCACATCTTGAATATTGGCATACCGCCCAAAAATCTCCCACATTTCCTTTGTCGTACATTCCTCAAGGAAGTGCATAAAAAATACAAATGTTATTTGCCCCATGTCTTCCCCTGCATTTTGAATTCTTTGACTTCCTCCCTTACCACTCCACTCTCTCGTGTTCTTTCTTCTTCTCACCACCTTCCATTCGCCGTCCTCACCACCCTCCATTCAGTTACTTTTATGTTGAGCCTAAAATAATTAGTTGCTAGATAATTGCGAAAGCTCGTTCCAACCACTTGTATTCCTTGGTTTCACGTCTTGTTAAGTAGGGGATGTGATTAGGTAGGTGGGCTATCTACTGAATAAATGAAATTAATTTAACATAAATTTTTAAGAGTTTAATTGGTATACACTTTCAGTGTAAACATTTTTACACTTTCAGTGTAAACATTTTTACACTGACATTCACTCACAAGTTTCCCTTCATTTGTGCTAAGTTTCTTGAGTTTACTAAGTAGTATTTTAAAAATCACATAAATAAAAAATTATGATTTAATATTAGAGTAAAAGTCTTTTACACTGACTTTCAATTTTTAAATTAGTTCTTAAATATTAGTTTTAAAATTAATTTTATCAAGATGTAATCAAATATTAGTTATTAAATATTGTTTTAGGAAAATGACTTGGGTCTTGTTGTAAGTTCTTGACAAGGGGAACTTGTGTGCCAGCAATGATTTCCTTAACAAGCACCATTGGTCAAGATTCCAAGATGATATAAGGGAGTGCAAAGAGAATCTTGAAGTGCTTAGATACAAATTAAAGAGGACAATGACTCAATTGCCCAATTCATGAAATTAAGGGAGGAATCTACCGCCTCAAGAGGAGATATATTGAAGGCAATTTGCAAAGTTATATTGGTTACATTATAGAGACGCAAACTCACGTTTCCTTCATGCAAGAGGCACTGTAAAACGAAAAATAATTTCATATCTAGGTTGAAAGGTGATGATGGTGTCAGAGTTAGTAAGCATGAGGAAATTTGCGATCTGGCCATGCATTATTTTAATGCTATTGCTTTATACGCAAGTAGTGGATCCAACATAGATGCTACAGTAAGGCATGTTAGTCACAATAACTTTTTCAGGTTCGGTTTTGGGTGGTTTTAGTTTCTAATTTTAAATTTTATAAAATTAAAAGCTAATTTTGATTACTTTGAAACATTATATTCAAATCTTATCTCTCTATATATCAAAAATCGACAATAATGTTTTGTGATGGCTGTTAGAAGTTGTAACTAGTGACCATTGGTTGGAAGTAGTGACTAGTGATCGTTAGTCGGAAGTGATAGTCAATGAATCGTCACTCACAAGTGACGATCAGTGACCGCGATTAAAGGTGACAATCAGTGACTATCGATTGAATGTGACAGTTAGTGACTATCAATCCGAGGTGATGATCTATGACGAGAAGTGGTGGTCAATGACCGTTAGTAGAAGGTGACGGTAGGTGATCGCCCACCAGAAATAGTGACCATTAATCATCAATCAGAGATAACAACCGTTAATCGTCAGTCAAAGGTATGGTCAATAGTGACTAATATGTCAAAGTAATAAATTTAAATAAAAACAGAAATAACAATCTAAAAATCAAATTTTATTATTTTTAAAATTAGGTAAAAATTGTTTTAAAAATAATTAAAAAACCAAATTGAACTATTTTAGCCGAATAAATTTTTTCTTTCAAAATATATTTTAAAACAAAGAAAAAAAATAGAAATTCAAAATCACCCCTAAACTCTACCAGAAGGTCAAATTAAAGAATGCAATCTTTGAAATGCATCACCTCTTGAAACCAGTTTTTACATAAAGTTTTGGGAATTGATTGGAAAGAAAATTCATCATAGTAGCATCCTTTGGCGTGAAGTTTGAACAGGTATTTTGCACCTACTTTTAATAGTACTGACATTGCAATCATTCTTAAAATTAATAATCCGGATTTCAGGCCTACTTCTCTATAGAATGTGTTGTAAAAAATATTCCAAAAGTTCTTGCAAATAGGCTTAAAATTATCCCAAAATGTATATATAATAGATAATAAACTTTTGTGAAAGATAGATAAATTATAGAAATTCTAATTGCTATTAAAACTATTCACTCGATGAAATGTAAGCTCATGGCTATATTATTAAATAGGTGGCTTGGATGAAATTTTGTGTAGAAACAACGAATTTTAATATTGTCAATTATTTGTACAGTGATGAGGTCCAATTGTTAAAAGGCTTAGCACTTTGAAGATGCAAGGTTAATTATATGCATAGCTTGCATAGAGAATTGGGAGTTGAACCTGGGGTTACAAAGCATAGAATGTGATCTTGTAAACCATTAGGCTAATTAATTTTTCATGTCATTTAAAGATTTTAATTTTCTCTTACTCTCAAATGAGGCAAACCTATAAACAAATTTTTCTATTAATCCTTTTGGATTACAAAATGAAAAGGGTAATTGATTATTTTTTAAATTGTGAGTTTTAACTTTGTTAACGTTCTTTCTTGCAATTTTTGATTTTATCAAGAATTCTCCAATTTTTGTGTGAGTTTTTAATTCTAATAATTCCAAATCCGAATCTTTAAACTTTCAATTTGTGTATTCTTATTTTTTTCCTCTTTGAAATCATATCAAATAGAGGGACTCACCACTACTAAAAAGATGAGAAGTTAGAGGAGACATTTATAAAGATAAAGTGTATATAGGAAGGAACCTTACTCCTCACGCAATTATTTTTTGCCGACGAATGTTTCGTTAACAAGGTTGATAATACCGATGAATTGGTGTTATTGAGAAGATATATAGGCTACCAGTTAAATTTCCAACAAAAGTTTGAAATTATTGTAATATGAACACTTCTCAAAGTATCAAATATTATGAATTAACATTTTCTATTTCAGGTGTGGTCTAAGATGATATGTTCCATTATAGACGCTTTAATTAGGCTTTTAAACTAAGCTAAACTTGTGACTCAACATTGTGGTTCTGTAACAGGGCAAACAGACCAAACATTAATATTATTTGGTATTAATCCTTCAAATATGACAAGTCATGTAAGCAGACTTTTAGGCTTGCTGGACCTTTGAACATCTTATGTGAAGCCTTAATTAATACTCAAATGTATTGTTTGTCTTTGTAAATGAGTTGCTTAATTTTTTGTCCTTATAAATTTTATTTTTTGTTTTGCATTCCTATAATTTTATCAACTTTTCAATTTCATTCCTAAAATTTTTTCTTTGTAGTCCTTGCTAACATCATATCTATGACATAGCAGTTTTTTTTTTCCTAATATTAGTAAGTGTAACATAATATTTAACGAACTTGGTTAATTGACATAAATGATTTAAAACAAAATTATATATCTAATATTTTATTCGAATAAAAATATATTTAAGTATTACCTTAATATAAAATGATAAAATTATGAAAAGTCTTTTCGACAATCACATAAATATATAGAAAGATGGGAAATTTCTCCATGTCCTCATATAATCTTTTTTACATCTCCATATTAAACCTCTGAAAATCCTAATCCAAAGTTAAAAATACACCTTTGAATGCAGTGCAAGAAAAATTTTGGGGTTGCAAGGAGAAATTTTCAAAAAAGATGTGGTAAAATTATTTTGGGCCATCTACTCTTAAAACCTAACTAATTTTCCTATATTTAATCATTTAAATATTATTTTTATCACCTAATAATTATAAACATTATTTTTAAGTTAGTATATCATTGACCACTAAACTAGACACATTCAAAATAGGAAAGAATATATATATATATATATATATATATATATATATATATATATATATATATATATGAATTATGTACAAAAATTTATATTTATTTTCTTTCTATAAGTACACCTAATTAGTAATTACCAACTTCACTATTCCACTTTCTGTAGCCTCTTGTCTTCTTTGTTGAAGATTTGAAGCTAGTCGTACCACTTTTCGTTATCCATATTATCCACATTTTATCTCTCATTTTCGTTACTACTGTTTTTACTAGAATAAACTCGAATACTATTTATGGATAATGACGAAGATGCTCTTATCTTTTCTTTATCTGAATAGGGGAGAACCTGCAAAAAAAGATTTCAACGATCAAGTAAGACAATATTCGAATTATTACAAAGTAAAGAGTAATATTTTTAAAACAATTGGTGGTGGACACATACCTTAACATTAGCTATTTATAGTAAATATATAAGTTTTTATCAATTGGGTATTACCTGTGTTGAGTCGGATATTAACTTTATTTTCAATATATTGTATTTGTTAAGTGAATATGTCGTTTGTTTGGTTTAATTTTATTGGGTGTAATAATTAATTGTTAATCTGTGATTAATGTTAATTAATCTTGTCATTATGGTTTTATAGTTTTTGGCAAAGCCGAATATTCATGTCTTTTAATGTTTTGTCTCTTAGGTTATGATCTTTGCATATGTTTGGATTTCAGCAAGGCCAAAATCCAAATTATTTGTAACCCTTATTTTTTCAGTGTTTTTGGGTTATTTTCAGGTTTGGATTTTGGCCATACTAAGTCCGAAGTCTTTTTTACTCTTTCCTTCTAAAGGGTATTTAGGTCATTTTACTACTTAATTTCCTTATATTCATACAACTATAAATATCAATAAGCCAAAATACTACTAGTTTAGGTGTGTAAACTCCATTAACTTGTTCAAAGATTCACCACCTAACTACTGCAAAGGGAGAATAAGCTAAGTTTCATATGTCTTATCTCAATAGATTTCTATTGGATTTTGAATGTTTTTTATGTTGACTTATGATAAAATTTGCTCAGTTTCTTAATATTTAGTTTTGCCAATTATTTGTTGTCTTGTTATTTATTATCTTGTGATATTGTTTAATAGTTTTAATTTGTTTTATGTTATTTAATTCTAATTAATAATTGTTTTAAAGTTTTGTAAATAATTAATCAAAGACATGAAGTTCAGTTGGTTGAGTGGTAGGTAAGATATTATAAATTTCTTGATATCTGATTTTTATGAATTAAAAAATTATTAATAGTTAGTTAAAATGAATTTAATGATTTAAAATAAATTCGATTGCTTAATAAGTCATGAGTGATAAAATTTAAGAGTAAAAAAAAAAAACTTAGTTGTTTAACCATTATGAGCCTTTGGTTAATAACTAGATCTGCATGTCATGTCATACCATTTTAATAACTAAGGAATTTTTTCGATACGCGGGATAAAAAGCTCTGTTGGAAGCTTCTCAATTTCTATGAACTCTATTTTATTTAAAATTAATGTTTAGATATATAAGATTTAATAATTTTTTATTTTTTTAAAAGTTCTCAGTAGAGTTGCAATAATTTTTAAAGATTTTTCAATTTTATTTTAGTTTACGATGAGTTTCTGGTTTTTATTCAAACTCATCATATAACATTACTTGTCACTATGGACTACCACCTTTGATCAACACTCACTAGCTACCAACTCTAATTGACGATCATCGGTCGGTTATCACCGACTACCAACTCCAGCTTGTGGTCACCGAACGTCATCTTCGACCAACGACCACTAACTGGTACCTCCGGTCATCGGTCATTGACTGTCAACTCTTGCTGGAAGTCACTCAATGATACCTTTAACCTCTACCTCTGACACATCAATCATTAGTTTTGGATTTTCTAAGGATAAATGTTTTTTTTTGTTAAGATTTGAAATAAGTGTTTTAAATTTGGAAATGTTATTGTTAGTAATTTTACTAATATAAAAAAACTTACATAATTTTGTCGAAACACCATTTTTTATATAAGATCTTTTATAGAAGCTCCTATATATGTATCATCCAGACACTAATTAAACTTTTTTTAAAGATGTCTTTTGTATTAGAACTTTTGAAAAAGTTCTACTTTTATAAAGCTCTATTACATAAGCTTACTAGGACTTTTTTTTTTTCTTTGGAAGGCAAAATAATATATATAATATTGATATGACTGAAACTAAAGGTTTCAGTAGTCTGTACAGAAATGTCAATAAGTCTTGAGGACTCCAATAACAAAACAAAAACATTAGAACGGATTCACATCTACGACCCCCGCACAAACCTCCCACTGAATGGCACCACTACATTGCCAACATACATATGAGAGGGTTGCTGCACCAATCAGAAAATCCGTAACCTCTATTAAAACAAAAAAAATACAACAACCATTTTCATGTCATAATTTTGATCGACATCAAAATGTCTAAAGACTCCATAGTGTTACCATTAAAAACTATGGAATTCCTAGATATCCAGATGCACCAACAAATTGCATTCTATAAAACAAATCTACATTTAGTCCTATATTTACCTACCACCCAAGAGGTTGACATTAAAGCCAAATGAGTCAAATCATCAAGAAGGGGTGATAAGATACCAAGCCAATTAAAGACATTATACCACAAAGCCTGAGAAATCGGACATGATAAAAAAAGATGCTTACCATCCTCCAGTTGATTGTTACATAAAACACACACATAGCTACGCAATTGAGAGACCACCCCTCTACACATCAAATTATCAATCGTTGGAAGCCTGTTAAGGAAAAACCTCCATGAGAATGCTAATACTTTGGATGGTAACTTATCTTTCCACAACCGCTTAAAAAGATAGGACTTCACCACTGCTGGATTCCCATGAGTAGGACCTTTGCCCACTTCCAGATAAGCTGTGGAAACGAAGAAGGTTCCATTTGCACCTGATATCCATCCCCATGAATCAGAAGTATCGGCATGTAAAACCACATTCATCAACCTCTCTTCCAAAGATAGGAGAGTTTCCTCCTCCCACGCGAAAAGATTCCTCCTCCATATCCACCTCCATTCCAACCGCGCTGAGCTCGAAACCAATTTATCGCTTACTTTGACGTCTTTATCCAACACTAGACCATACAGTCTCAGGTAGAGTTCTGCTAAAGGACCTCCTTCTAACCAATTATGCTTCCAGAACCATGTACTTGCTCTGTCCCACGCTTCCTTTTAATATTATTGGAGAACCATCCTGGCCACTCTTCCTTTGGACCGTCAAGGTCCCTCCACCATATAGATGAGTTGGAATATGATAGAGGATGATTAGAAAAATTTTGAACCTCACCATATCTCTGTCAAGGCCCCAAATCACTTCTTTATCATTCAACATTCTCCAATGCTACTTAACCAGCAAACTCAAATTAAACTTCGTCAAACATTTTACCAGGACCTAATTACTCTCATCAATAATTAAGGTTTGGGCAAAGAGGACAAAGGAAAAGAAATTTGTTGGTGCTCCTTCGTAGTTCGTAAACAGGATATTCATCCAAAAGTAATTCAGCCCAAGGATTGATATGTTTTACCAACAACAATATGATACTACATTATTACCTCTATTCACTAATGGGTTAGTACGTAAAAAAAAAGAGTTTAAGGAGTATAACTTAATTGATACGAGAGTTATTATAAACTTTTCTTTTATATGTTTTTCATACAAAAAATTACATATACAAAGAATAAATGAGAAATTTTGTTTTTGCTTTTAAATTTAAGAAACATATAATAACTTTTAAATGCATTAATTGTTGAACTTTACTAAAAAGTTAATGAAAAAAAGTGAAACTTTGATTTCTAAACTAAGTTAGTGCCTCTCGGCCAAGCGAAAAAAAAAAGAAGACAATGTAATAGATTTTTTTACAACTATATGGTTAAGGATTAAATTGAAATAATTGTAAAACTAGTATAGTTTTTAAAGTAAAAGAAATTTTGATTCTGAGTTAAGAACAGATAGGATTTCGGTCCAAATCTTTTGTTGAACCAAAGTTGCAATTTGTTATTTAATCGGGTGATTAACTAGTAAAATGAATTTAATTAGTTAGAATTAAATTAATTGGTTAAAGGTTAGTTTATTGATGAGGTAAGTAAGTTATTATAAATCTCTTCAATTTTCACGACGGAAAAAAACATTAATTAGTTGTAGGATTCTAGCCAGGATGAATAAATATAAAACATAGCGTGTAAGAATGAATTTTTTTAGTTGTGGTTAGAATAATATCGGTTCGGCCCTTTTTCTTTTAATTGATATTTGATTTGAAGATTGGGTATTGGTCCCTGCACCAATCATTTTACTTCATACACCTGTATTTTTAATTTTTTTTTTCCAAATTACCCTTATATTTTTCATTTAAAATCTAGAATATTAAATTTAAATTTATATTTTTTTACTCCAAATTGATGTTATCAGATTAAAAAATAAACATCTAAATTCGATGTTTCGGATTTTATTCAAATAAATATATACTCATCATTAGATGGATATGACCCATTCTATGAACACTCAAATTTATGCATCCAAATTATTAATTCTAGATTGTCCATTCAAATTGGGCAATCCATATAATAAAAGATATAATCCGATTTAGTATTTCAAATTATATTTAAATCCATACATCCATCTAACAAGTAGCAACTCTACTTAAGCACTGAAGCTACGCCTCCCTTCCACCTCCACTCCACTGCTTCCCTTTGGCCACCTCTCCCATGTCTCCCATTTACCACCCCTCTTTTGCCTCAAGATAATATTTATTTTAATTATTTTGTTTCTTTCCTTTTTCAAACTTTACATTTTTTCTTTCTTTCTAATTTTATGTTTTTTTTTGTTGTAAATTTAGAAAGTTACACTCTTGTGCAACCAAAGTGCAAACTTGTGCAAATTTCATAATGTCAGAAACAAATTTTCCAAAAAGTTAAGGTTTGATTGGTTTAGTTTTGTTTTTTAGTTTTTGAAAAGAGTTTTTAAGAATAATTTTCAAAACTTGTTTTCGGGAAGAAAAGAAAAAAAAAACTTGTTTGGCAAGTTTTATTTGAAAACTGTTTTGAAGATGTAAAAATGGAAAAAATTGTTCATATTTATTAGAATTTCATTAATAAAAAGCAAAAAATAATATTCTGATTGTATTTTGAGTTTTCAAAACAAAAATAGAAAACTGAAAAATAAAACTATTCTCAGTTGTTCCTGTTTTTTAGTTTTTAAAAACTAAAAAACCAGAATTGTTTTCGAAAACTGTTATTAGAAAAACACTACACAAATAAGTTTTTTAGGTTTTAAAAACTAAAATACTGAAAACAGTTTTATAAAACTGTTGTCAAACAAGCAATTCACTCTCATGCAAAAAAAATCTATTTTTTTATCTTTTTTTTTCTTCCTTTTTTAATATTTTATTTTTTATTTTAATATTTTCTTTTAATCTTTTTCTTCATTGCTATTTTTCTAGTTTTATATCTGTACAACCTCTACTTTCACAGTCATCTTTAAGGTCATTCTCGTTTATGACACATTCTATCTTTCCTTGTTTCATTTTCTTAATTTTGGATTTACATTGGGGATAATGCAACTTTAAGTTTGGGTTGATTAGGGTTTTTAAGTCATGCATTTTTTTAGCCTTGTTTTAAGATTTCTACTTTTTGTATTTGTATTTGTATTTTGCAATTGTTGTTGAACAATCACAATTTTGTATATCTTTGTGTAACTTACATTATTGGAGTCATTAAATAGAACCCTTGAATTTTTAAAGATGTGTAATAGTACTTTGCATGGTTGATATCTTTGGCAAGTTTAAAAATTAGCATTATTATCATGCTTGAGGTGAATTTAATCATAAATGTGAGTTTTGAGCCAACATATTCGAGTGCATCTAAATCCCAAAATTTTGATTTTTCTATTGTGGAATTTCTTCTTTATTGCATTTTCTAGAACCCATTTTGAAACCATGGTTGAAACATATTCTCTTTCAAATAGGGTAAATATGATCAAGACAATTAAGACTGTTTTTTCAAATCACTTACCTTATTAAACACTTTACCTATTAGTTACCCAATTGAGCCAAACACTTTTAATTTTTGTTTGTGCCTATATGTTAATGTTTTCATTTGTCTTAGTACCTTATTAGAAATACATTTGGCAACTTTTGTGTAAAATGTTAATGTAGACGTAAGTGTTTTATATAAAGTTGTTGATAATATTTAAACACCTATATATGTATAAAAAAAGAAAAAAAGGGGAAAAGAAAAGAAAAGAAAAAAATGACATCCGCCACAAATATATACAGCAGCAAAAACTTAACAAACTCTAACCGATATCGCAATTGCAATGCACACTCTTAAACTTAATCCTTCATATAAAAATTGGTACATGGATACGGGGTGCCACTTTCCACATGACATCTGGGTCAGGTATTCTAGCACCTTATTTTAATTTGAGCAATAATCACAGTATACTTGTCGGTAATGGTCATTCAATTCTAATTCAGGGTTATGGTCATACTAGTTTGCCTCCCCCAAATCCTCCCTTAGCCTTAAAAAATGTACTTCATGCACAAAAAAAATATTAAAAACTTAGTATTTGTTTGAAAATTTACAACTGATAACTCAGTGTTTGTTGAATTTGTTCCTATTGGTTTTTCTGTGA
Source organism: Psophocarpus tetragonolobus (assembly GCA_037954015.1). Classification (NCBI taxonomy): domain Eukaryota; kingdom Viridiplantae; phylum Streptophyta; class Magnoliopsida; order Fabales; family Fabaceae; genus Psophocarpus; species Psophocarpus tetragonolobus. The sequence goes on along the minus strand of CM075694.1, from coordinate 28,722,038 downwards.
AGGATCTCAAGACGGGGATGCATCTAATGGAATGTAAGAGTCGGGGAGACCTTTATCCAATCACAATCAATACCACCACTCAAGTCGCCTCATCATCTACTTTTATTGTTTCAGTTCCATCATTATGGAAATGCTCATTTAGGTCATCCAAGACCATCTATTTTAGACTCTCTTAGGCTGAATAAATTTATTGAGTCATAAAAATCATAATTTTCATATTTGTCACTCTTGTTCTCTTGGGAAATATGTTAAGTTACCATTTGTTTCTTCTAAGTCTTACATTGTTATGCTTTTTGACATTATACATACTGATATTTGGACATCTCCTATTTTTATCTTTTCGGGACATCGTTATTATGTTTTGTTGTTGGATGACTACTCTAATTTTTTGTGGACATTTCCTTTGTCTAAAAAGTCTCAAGTTTTTTCTACTTTTCTATCCTTTAGAGCATTCATCCACACTTAATTTGAACGCAATGTAAAGAACATACAATGTAATAATGGTAAGGAATTTGATAATGGACCATTTTGGAAGTTTTGTAAAAAAAAAGGTTAGTCTTTCGATTTTCTTGTCCACATACATCATCACAAAATGGGAAATCTAAAAGAAGAATTTGTACCATTAATAATATTGTTCATACTTTACTTGTACATGCCTTTTTACCACCTTCATTTTGGCATCATGCTTTGCAAATGAAAACTTATCTTCTTAACATTCTTCCAAATAAATATGAAGCATATCAGTCATCACTCAAGATGTTTTATCAAAAAGACCTTCCTACTCTCATCTGAAGGTATTTGGTTGTCTATGTTTTTTACTGTTTCCCTCTACTACCATAAAAAAACTTTAGGCCTAGTCCACTCCGTCTGTTTTTCTAGGATACTCATTTCATCATCATAGTTACAAATGATATGATTTGTCCTCTCGTAAAATCATACTTAGTCATCATGTGATTTTTTATAAGACTCAATTCTCATTTGCTAAATTACACAATCTACAACCTCACACTTACAATTTCATGGATGATAGCCTCTCTCCTTACGTGATCAACAATTTAACCTTTCAAACTACCTATCTCATTGTCTCACCAATACCATCACCCAACCCATCCCCTACTACTTCACTATTTCGATTTCGCGACTTGTGACACATAGTCAACATGAGATTTTCAAACCCAAACAACAATTATACCTTCAAATTATTGTCACTAAATCTCCCTTGCCACATAACTCTATGTTTGCCCTTCGTGGCCCAAATTGGAAATTGGCCATGGATGATGAATTATTAAAAATAAGATGTGTGAGTTCGTACCTCGTCCACTGATGTTAATGTGATTCAGTCTATATGGATTTTTACTCATAAAGAAAATTCTGATGGTGCGTTTGAGAGACATAAGGTCTAACTTGTAGGTGATGGAAAAACTCAATAGGTTGGCATGGATTGTAGAGACAATTTTAGTTTGGTAGTAAAACCAGCAACTATTTGTACTATTCTTAGTTTAGCCATATCTAATGCATGACTCATTCACCAAATTGACGTAAAGAATGTGTTTTTGTATGGAGAACTCAAAGAGATTGTCTACATGCATAAATCCATCAGTTACAAAGACCCAAATCATCTTCATAATGTATGCCTGTTGAAGAAATCTTTTTATGGGTTCAAACAGGTCCCTTGGGTTTGGTACCAACGATTTGTTGATTATATCTTTATTATTGGGTTTTCTCATAATTCTTTTGATCATTCTCTCTTCATTTATCAGAACGGTACAACCACAACTTACATTTTTTTTTGTATATGGATGATATTATATTGACAGCCTCCTTTATTGCTACGTACACATCGATCATATCACTTCTTAGATCCAAATTTGATATGAAGGATTTGGAGGCATTAAGTTATTTTTTGGGTATAGTCATTACTTGTCATGCAGGTGGTCTTTTTCTATCCCAGAAAAAGTATGCAACTAATACCATTGAACGAGTTGACTTGACATTTAGTAAATCGTCTCCTACTCCGATTGATACTAAACCAAAGCTTGGCAGTAATGTTGACACACCATATACCAATCCTTCTTAGTATCGAATCCTTGCAGTGACGCTTCAGTATCTCACTTTCACAAGACCTGATATTGCTTCTATTGTGCAATAAGTGTGTTTATACATGCATGCCCCGAAGGAGGCACACATGTACACTCTTAAGCGTATTGTACGGTACATACATGGTACTCTTGATCATGGTTTGCATCTTTATGCATAATCTACATCCACTCTTCTTTTTTATACAAATGCTGACTAGGAGTGATATGATTCCCCTTAGCTTGTTCATAATCAATTTAGGACCCCTAGGAAATAGGCTTCCGACTTAACAAAATTAGACAAGAAGATTAAGGAATTAAACACAAAAATGCATAATTGAAACAAAATTAAAATAAAGAAAAAAATGAACAATAATAAAACAAAACACAGCGAGAACAATTGAACTGAATACGTGCAGATTGGATGAAAACTTAAAGTAAAATTGTATTTTTAGATTAGTTCAATTTTAGGTGTGAGAATTGAGAAAGAAAGGGACAAATTTGGGTGAAAGGCGTCACACTCCTAAGGACGGAAGATAAGATCGGAGATTGAACACACAAAGGGATGGTTAACCTTTGATAAATCTCTAATTCTTAGATTACTAAGAACCCAGGAGAAAGCTCTCACAGAACTTGGAAAATTGAAAAATAGAAGTCTGATTGTATTCTCCAAGAGCCATGTGCAGCCTATGAAAAAGACTCTTCCAATCTAGTGAAAGTTACAAAGAAACTCTCATAATTAAACCAAATTATTACACTTAAAACCAGAAATGTAACTACCCAAAATTAAATAACACTCAGCCCAATAATTGTAATTAAGGGGCTGCACTAATAACGTTAATTAAACTTAGCCATAATAAAAATAAAAAAGCTTTTATTTGCATAATAATTCAGCCACTATCTACCAAGTCTGACCGCCTACATTCTTGAGTTTTATTTGTGACAAACTAGCCTTCCATTAAGACCACACACTGAATTAATTTTAGCTCTATGTCCTTCACTTTAGGTGCAGCCTCCAAAATACTTGTTACTACTCCTTGTAAAGCCCCTTTTACTTTCCTAGTTCTTGCTCCTGTCATAGGAGCCCCAAGTCCTTCAAGCACCTTGTTGTCTTTGTTTGTAGGTGCATTCTCATCAAAGGGTGGTGCCTAGACGCTCCACATCTGGTTATTGTGTGTTTCTTGGTGATAATTTGATTTCTTGGTTTGCTAAATGGAAAACTACTCTATCATGATCTAGTGTAGAGACAGAATATAGAGGTGTTGCTAATGTGGTCTTTGAATCTTGTTGGATACGAAACCTTCTTCTTAAGCTTAATTGTCTAATTCGGAAAGCTATATTAGTATATTGTGATAATGTTACTGCAATATATCTCTCTAGAAATCTAGTTCAACATCAATGCACCAAAAATATTAAGATGGATATTCATTTTGTCCGCGAAAAGGTTGCTCGAGGGGAAGTTCGAGTCTTATATGTGTCATCACATTATCAAATTGCTGATATTTTTATAAAGGGTCTTCCATTGATTTTATTTGAATATTTTTTAAACAATCTCAGCGTACGCCAACCTCCTACTTCGACTGTGGGGGTATGATAAAATATATGATATTATGTACTTAGTCATAATATAGTATTCAGGTTCATAAGTTAATTACCATAGATATAGCCTAGGATATCTATTATTTTTTAAGAGCAATTTCATATTATAAGTAGTTTCTTGATTTTAGCCTATTATCTTTCATGTAATCTGCTATATAACCACAAAGTTGTTAATGGAATAGTCACGAAATTATCTTCCTTTATTTTGCTTGAAAGAGTATGAAGGTGGAAATAAGGTTTCTCACCAATCCTATGGTAAGATGCCTTTTATGAGTAAAATGAGATGGATTTTTTTACCCTAAACATTTGAGAATTGTGAGCTAAGTGAATCCATCACCTTGAGCATTATTTTTGGGAGAACTGTCTCTAGTTAGACTTTATTGAGATTTGATGTACATGATTATTTTCTATTGCATTTTCTTATCATTATTTGGCGTCCTATTTTGGTGATTTACATTTTATTTTGAGCAACAATGAGTGTTTAAGGACAAGCAAATTTAAGTTTGAGGTTATTTGATGCGTTGCATGTTTATCTATTTTTAGGTCTCATTTTTAATTATGATTTTATTTCTTTATATGTAATTTAGGCTTAGCCTTTGTGTTTTAGGTATCTTTTTATTTTATTTTGGAACTTTTTATGCTTTTAGTGTTTTAAGATATAATTTTACGAGGATTTGAGGCGCTCTTGGGTTGATTTGAAAAACTGGAATGGAACTTGGAGTTTCAGAGATAATTTAGAAGAAAATAAAATTAATTTATAAAATTTAAAAGATAGTACTCCCGTGCAAAATATGTACTATTTTATGTAATGAGTTTAGGTAATTTTATTTTTATATTACTTTTGGGCTAAGACATTAGGAAGCTCGCTAGTTTTAACACAAAGCTTTTGTTCTAGAACCAAGGGGGTTGACGCACGACATAAAAAGCAAAACTTGGAACTCTTCCTTTCTCTTTTCACCCTTTATTTCTGTTGAGATTGAAGGATTGGAAAGAAGATGTGAAGCATCTCAAGTCCTTGGAGTTTTGGTTTTGTAGTAATAGATTAATGATCAGAGAATCAAGAATTGATTGATTGAAGGAGAAAGAATTGTCATTTTAAGTTCTATTGTTCTCGAGTATTCATCACAATCAGGTGATATTGTTCTATACCATTTTATTTTTGTTTTGCACATGTTTTTTTATAATCTCTTGAGGTATTCTTGAGATTATTGTGAAATGTTACAACGGGATGTTGTGAGTAAGGCGTTGTGAGTGCTAGGGTGTCATAATTTAGCAAACTCTTGTTGGGTGCAAGAGGAAACCTATTTTCTTTTGTTGTTTTGAATCTTTCTAGGTAAAAATCTGTATACGTGGTGTGCATGTACTTTGATTTTTAGTGGAAGCAAATTAGCGGAAGACTAAGTTTGTAAACTGAATGTAGGTCAGGTTGACCGAACTAGTATAAAGCAACCGTGCAAATTCTCTTTTTTCCTAAACTCTTTGTGATTAATTGAATTGAATTTTACTATTGTTTTATGATTGGGTTTTATTGCTGCAAAATTTAATTGGATCTTTAATACAGTAAAATTTTTTCTCGGGTATTGTGAAGTTGAGATTGTGATTGAGTTATTGAATCTTTAATTGGATAATTGAATCTTGAAACTATATTTTCATTATCGATTATCTTTGATTACTTAAGATTGGTTATTGGAATTCATATTGTGGTTTAACTAAGTGCTACATGGAAATCATCATTGAAGTAATTGTTATTTTTCAAACTTGATATTTAAATCCTAGAAAGAGTTAATCTTAAACATTGTTTCAAGCTTTATTTGAAATCTTTTTTTGAAAACACTAAAGGTAGATTTTGGAAATTTCTTTAAAAGGAAGATTTTTGAAAACTTTGATATTATATTTGAATAGAAAAGTTTGTAAAAATATTTTTGGAATCTATTTAACTCTCCTTCTAGATTCCCCCTGATACCAACAATTTATGGGTTTGAGGTTCTTTATTTTTTAGTTTCTTATACTTATGACTATGCGTGAGAAGGCATTTCATTCTAGGATTGGGGTATAGTTTTTAACTCTATTGATGATAAATTAAGTATTTTTATGTTTTTATTGTGTCTCTCATTATTTTTTCTCTATTGGTTTTACTAATACAATATGTTTGGTAATTATGTTTGTAGTCATAGATAATTAGAAAAGGACCAAAATGTGAACTTAATTATTGGAACCCTGAAGGAGAAACTTATGAATTAAATAATAGAAGTAGGTTTAACCTTCGAGAACTCAATGAATTAACAAAAAGCATAATGAGTTTAATTAAACATAACTGCCACAAAAGTAGGGGTTAATTCAATTAGATACAGCTAGGTACCTTGAAAGAGAATGAATGTTACTTTAGGTTAATTCACCTCCATAGTGACCCAATAAGAGCATAAATGTTATTAAAATTGAATCAATAGGCAGTTGTGGTGTGAAACTCTAATCTTAGAAGTTTTTTAAATTTAAATTTTAATATCTTCATTTATCTTTTCTTTTATTTTACATGACATTTTCTTATATTTTACTCCAATTTGCAATATATTTTCTAAATTATCTTGAATTATAGTTTACTACGATTTGCAATAATTTAATTACCAAATTACTAACAATTATCTCTTTATCAAATGTATAGACTTCGTGAAGAAAACAATTTTATATTATTACTTTATGACATTTACCTTTGTAGTTTTCTCACATAAAATGTTAATATAAATATTAGTTTGATAGTAATATTATTATCTTTTATGTATTTATTAACTTTTAAGAAGACAATCAATTGAAGACAAAAGAAATATAGTATACCTTCCTAACACTTAACATGATGAACATATAATCATTAGTCAAGGAAATTTAACTCATATGGTTAAACATATTACATAAATTATTATAAATTCTCTCACACTTGTGTTAGTTTCTATTAAAATTAAACAAAATAAGACCATCTACTGATTTAGATATAATAATATGTATGTACCGTAGGATGTATCATGTATGATATATGACTCGCTTTTAATGAAATTATTTATGCTAATTGTCTTTTCACATTTTCATTTACTCACTTTTAATTTACATTTTAGGAAAATCTAGTCGTATTAAATTCACAATTCAAATTCATGCATTTCAAAATTTAAACTCACTTGCATTCCGCCTTACCTTTGCTTTTAAAGTTGGAGCGTTTACTTTCTTAGTTCTTAGGTTGTTTTTAAAGTTCAATTTATGTTTTCAAGCAATTTAATTACAACTATTTAATATTCAAGCACTTTACATTCAAAACACTTAATTTTTCAGCATTACATTTCTTCTTTCATTTACGTTTCGAACCTTTAATCGCTTTTTCTTTTATATTTCAACCGTTTACTTGCATTGCACTTTTCAATATATAGCAATATAATTCTAGCTTGCATATTGACTTACGTTGCACTTTTCATTTACATACTTTCTAAAGTTTACTTTTATGTCATTTCAGTTTTGACAAACTTTATTTTTCAAAGTCTTTAAAATTTTTATACGTTCCATTTATCTCTTTCAACTCTTTTTTTTTTTTTTAAAGTAATCTTTTTACTCTCTTTTTTTTATGTAAATCTTTCAACTCTTTTATTTCCAAGTCTTTATATTTGTTCAAACTAACAAGTTAAAAAAAATCATATTTGAATTAAGATTTTACTACTCAAGTCGAAGTCTTTACACATTAATTAGTATAATTGGGATTTAATTTGTCTCTCTTACATTCAAGTTAACCACGTGACATGGCTTATTTGAACAAAAAGACTCACAACTAGTAATGGATTATAATATTTAATGGTTGAATACTTGGTAAAATTTGTATTCAAAGTTATTGAAGGTCCTACACCTACACACATAACTTTTACATTAATTAATTAAGAAAGATTGTAAAATTACAACTATTATTAACTCTATAAATATCTTCAAATATTTTTTCTTAAAGTGTCTTTCATTCGAATTTGATATAAAAAAAATTATTAAAAATACAATTTTTATTAATTAAAGATAATTTTGAAATGATATCATTAAATAAAATAAAAATATGAGTAAATTACAACACTATCTTCAATTTTTGTCAAATTACATATAATTTCTTCTTTTTTTTTTCTGCACTAATCTTTTTTAAGTTTAAAATCATTATGTTAACACAACCTACATGCATGTTCGACAACATTACAATAACACTCATCTCAAATCTTATATAATAATTCTCTCATAAAGTGCAAAAGTAAGAGATAAAAAAAAAATGCATATATAATTACACTAAGCTTCAAGAGTATTGTTATAATTTACTCTAAAAATAATTAAAATTGACTTGTATTTAAAGTTTATAAACTTTTTTTTAATATTTTTACTTATAACTTGATTCCGAAATAATATTTATTAATCAGAATCACAGTAGAAAATTATTCATTAATCTTTCCATTTTTTTTTCTAACATGATAATCTTTCCTTCTTAAAACAAGTTTTTTTCAAATAAGGAGAGGGATTGAGAGGGTTTCTAGGAGAGGGAAAGGGAAGGAAGGAATTTTGATTTAAGATTATGTTTGGTTGAGATAAATTAGAAGATAGATTTTAATGAAAAGAAAGAGAAATAGTTAATTTTTTGTTTGGTTCACTAAAGAAAAAGATGTGTTTTGAAAATTAATATACTATTATATTCTTATAATATTTAATTTTATATTAGTAACTAAAAAATTAGATGAGAAGGGACTTTACACTTTTACTCCCCTCCTTAAAACTGAAAATTCATGTTTAAAAAAATCTCTCCCATTCTCTCCCTTATCTTCCAACCAAACCTTATTCTGTTATACAATATATAATATAAAATACTAATTTGTTTTATAAAAGAAATTACAGATGTTGAAAGCTCTTATGCAGAAAAAAAAATAAAAGATATTTGGAATACATATATGCACAGTGAAACTTTTATTCTGATCATATATACAAAAGGCTCATAACATCACATTCCATTGTGTGATTGATACATACTTAAAACTGCTAAAAACTCACGCCATTATGACAACAGTTTTTTTATATTTTATCACTTTTATATAATGACTAAACAAGCTAAAAGCTTAAGCCATTAATTAATTAAAACTTAACAACACAAAACAGAGAGAGGAAATAACAAAGGGAAAAAAAAAGGTACCGCAATTATCCCAAAGTACTTGAAAACCATATATTAGGCCTTAAGAACATTATTAGGTGTGATTGCTTGATGCACCTTGTTGTTTCTACCTATTGAATTGGCCACTTTTGTCTCTTCAACATTGTCTAGCTTTTTCTCTTTCATTCCCTTCATCTTCTCCTTCTGCCTCTTCTCCATCACAAAAATTTCGGCCAAACGTGCCCCAATGGAAGCCATGGTCTTGTCTGAAAAAACAAACAAACTAGTGATTGCAAAAAGTTGACTAATTAGACTTTGGCTACTTAGAATTGTTGATGGAAATTATGTTCCCAAAGATTGGAATTTATAGGAATTGAAATTGAATACGTGTAGATAAATAGTCACATTCATTTGAGTAGTGATAATCACACACCTATGGTATTTTTATATTTGTCACCCACTTAATAAATATCATTAATTGTAGTATTAATAAACACAAATAACTTTATCTAAAAACTAATTATAAGTAAATGGGATATTCCCTCTTATCCTGTTTACTAGAATTTAGATAAAGGTGGTGTTGCGTCTTTTTTTATAATATCTTTGCATTAATTATCCAATTTTAGATTTAATACTCTTAATAAAATGAAAGAGGTTATATTAAGATCCAAATTTCTGCCTGCAGTAGCGTACAGTCATTATTTAATAGTTAAAATTTTTAATATTTTATATTTTTTATTATAAAAGTTTATAATAATATATTATTATTTATGCAATCAGCCGTAGTGACGATGGAGAATCCATCTCTGTTATATTATTGACAACCAATTAGGAGAGAGAAAAATAATTATAATGACAATAAATTAATCAATGATAATTTTGAAAAAAAAAACATTGGTTAAAGATCTATAGGAAAAAATTATTTATTATATGTGAGTGCAACTAAAAATGATAGGTAAGTGTGATATTATGCATTTCCATAAAGTACTTTTTTTATAACTACTAGTTAACATTTCTTTTTATTAAGGCAACTACAATTACAACTTTTTTACTTATATAGTATGAGTAAAGAGGTTATATCATGTCATTAATGATGTTAAATTTTGTTGCAGGTGTAAGAGCATTTTTATGGGTCTGCTTAAATGATTTTTCTTAGCAATTGATGTTTATTTTGTAAAGATTACTAGAGATATCTCATGTGGAGATTATAATAAGTAATTGTTATTTAATTTAAAAATAAACAAAAATTATGTTAAATATATGATTTACTTAACTTAAATAAATAATTTTTTTAGGGATGTACCATTAGAGAGAAGAATTGCTTAAATTATATAAAATAAAAATTGTTGATCTATCAAATATGAAACTCACTTAAATAACTTGTAAAAAGTGCACTAATAAAATAAACATAATTAATTTTGTCTCACAAGTCAAATGCATGTTATTCTCTAAAATTATCTGTCTATGGTTAATAATGTAATGTGGTTATGAAATGTCTAATAATGATCAACTTCCTTTGACATCTTTTAAAAGCAAAATGAAAATTAATTACACACCTATTGAGAAATAACTAATTAAGTTCATTCAATTTTGTAAATTCTAATTAAAAAATATTTTTTAAATTAACCTTGACAATCAATATCAAGTTTAATTTCGTATTACATGAATGTATTTTGAATATAGTTTTAATTTAAAAAAATAGTTAAAATTTGCTTAAGGCCCCAATAATTTTTTTCATATAAAAGATATGGAAGTACCTTGCATATAGTTAATAATATTATGAATAAAATATTTAGTAGTAATTATTAAATTTACTTTAAAAATATTTAATATTAATAATATATCAATAATTATACACTCTTAAAATTATAATTCATTCTTAATTATTTGTGAGATAAAATAATCATATTATCTATAATCCTTCAAGACTAAAATATAATAAAAAATATCATGTTAATTAAGAAAATAAGTTAAAATTAGAGAAATTTGCATTGTCATTGGAAACATTTTATATTCACATTCCATCACAACTCTTTATTTATGATAAGTTTGTTAACTTTAATATTTTAAAGGTCATATAAATTAATAAATAGTTTGTGATTGAACATAAGTGTAAAACTCATTTAAACTATTAGTGTATAATAATTAATTAAACTCTTAACATTATTTAACTTTCATAACATGATTTTTTTTGCTAAAATATAACATCATTTTTGCTTACATTTTAGTGTAAACATTTTTTTGTGCCTTTTAATTCATTTTGGAAGAAGTATATACTACTTTTAGTATTTATTTATTTTAAAATTATAATTATTTTAGTATTTTACGAGTAATTTTTTTCAAAATTATACTAGTTTTACAAATCTTAAACCACATTTATAATTTTTTAAGTTATACCTTATTATATTTACGAATGGATGAAATTTTAGTTAGTGGCTAACTATCAATGAAAACATTAATGATCATCGGTAGTTTCAATAACACATTATTCTTTCTGGATTCATATATAAGTAAAAATACCTAATTTTACACAGATTAAGAAAATTACTTAACTACATTTAATTTTATTGATTTGATAAAAAAATTAAAATATACTTCTTAAACTACGCTTAATAATTCTCTCTCATATGTTTGGAGTATTTGCATATCAGAAAACATTTTTATTTACTTAATCGATCTTGGTAGTAGCTATTAATATCACATGACTTTATCTCTTCTTTGAGTAAAATATTAATATCACATGACAACGCACTTAATCTTGTTGTCATTTTCTAGAATTGAAGAAAAAACAAGTAGCGAATAGGACAAAAGTACCCATTTGCATTCTATGTAAAACAACTTGTAATTCTTTATAGTCCATAGGACAAAAAAAAACTCTTTGCATTCTCCACAAAGTAAAAGATGGAAGATAAAATAAATTCTTTGGAATATTCTTTATAATTATTCATCAAGAGTTAATTTTTGTTGGGATCTCATTTCTTGAGAGCTTGAAAAGTTAAAATTTTTTGAAAACTTAATTAAGGGTATTTTTAAAAAAATTGACTTTAAATAGGGTTAAATTAGTTAAAACTAATATACTTATATTTAAGTTAATTTTTTTTTTTTACATACGGGTTAAAAGGATACTTATCTAATAAGACGAATCATAATCTACAAATTAATATCTTCTTAACAAATGTGTATTAACCTTTAATAACTACTCCTTTATTAAAAAATGTAGTTGTTTAAGGTGAATGTACATCCATTAGTAAAACATTACATGTGTAGACTAAAATATCGTGTCTTGTATTATTAGAACTATAATTGATTATTAATATTTTTATGGAAGGAGGGTTAGTCATTAACTTTGATATTTATAAATTTTAATATATTAATAAATATAATTAGAAAATATTACAATTATAAAACAAACTTTGAAGAGCACACAAACTTTGGATAGACCTATTTATGTACATTTCTTTAATGCACTCGTAGTTGTGGCTTTGCTTTACAAGTTACAACTGATCAATAACCATAACCATAAGTTTATTATCTTAATTGCGCATCCACACTAGAAAAATAGAGTGCCAAATCATCATAACTTGCATGATGTAATTTGTAAAACTTAGTCTTCTTCGGCGCAGCATTAATTTATGTTTTTAGATATTTCCAAAGTTCCAAGTGTAACTATTCGTATTTCTTTGCTATCTATTATCTAAACCTCAGTTATGGGTTTTTCTGCCCCATCCAATTTTTCACAGATTAAGCATTAATCATAATTTTGTTTTTACTTTAACCCACTCTTGTATATAATTAATGACAGTTTTTTTGGAGGAAAAAAATAAGCCTCTTTTTTATTAATTTATTGTTTACTATTTTTTTTATATTTTTTATTTTCCTACCAAAAATTAAACTTTACCGTATGTTTTAATATTGGTTTTTACAATGTTTACATATTTATATTACTCATTAAAATTTTGCATAATTATTTTTTACGTTAGATTTTTAACTTAATGTTATTATCGTATAACTTTTTAATAATAATATATAAATAAATTAAAATTATTTTAATTAATATATTTTATTTTGTTGAATAATTTTTTTAAGATTAGAGTTTTAATAGAAATAATTTAAATTTAATTATTTATTATAAATATTAAATATAATAGTAAAAATTTATTACATATATAGAGAAGATAAAAGTTTTACATATATAGAAGATAAAATTTTTACAGATAATTGATACAATTTTTAAGTAAAAAATATAATATTAATTCTATCAATTCATATAAGAACTTCCGATCTAAGCAATAAAATACTTAATTCTTTTATTAACAAAAACTAATATATTAATAGCTAATATTTGACCTATAAAAAAAATAAAATATTTGACTCATCAAAAAATAAAAAAAATGATATAGATATTTTTATGAGAGAAAAATGATAGATAGATAAATAGAGTAAACTACACGGGTGATTCCAATGTTTTAAAACTCATCTCGGACCAACCGGTTCAACCAGTTCGATAGGAAACAACTATATAACTAGTCTAAGCTGCCCTTCGAATCGGAAATGTATCAGAATCGGAACGACTCGGTCAGACTTAGTTGAAAACCAACGACTCTGGGGGGTCATTTTTTTTTTAATTTGTTCTTAATAGGTGAAACAACATAATTTTGAATGAGGAAAAAACCTCTAATAATCTTCTCTACATTCAATCTTCACTCTTTGTGGCTCAGTGTGTTTGCATTTTGCTCCAATTTTTGTGGCGTTTCCGTCTGCTTTTGCGACTTGCATTGAAAATTAACATTATATAAGCTACAAGTTTAGTGTTGACACTATCTTCTCTAATTTGTTTTATGATTTTTTATAGTAAAAAAATATATAAGTTATAAAATATTTATATTTTTTAATATAATTTGAGTCATGCGTGTTAATTATGGACCTCAGGTTGAACCCATGCCTCCTTACCCTAGCTGAGTTAGAAACCACGTCAAGTCTAATACCATTGGTGATTCTAATGATATGAAATTTCTCTCGCCAAAAAATAGCAAAAAAAAAATAAAATCAAGTAATGGGAAACATAGAAAAGTGAGTCAAGAAAGAGATTTATTTTTTCTTAAAAAGTTGTCATTAATTACTCATTCATTCATATTTTACTTGTCTTTTAAGGTTTTCTTACATATATTAAGGCAAAAAATACATCATCTTAGTTGTGCATTTATTAATGAGAAAAAACACTTGTACATTGTCAGTGTAAAAAGTTTTACACTATTAGTTAATCACAACCCTTTATATATAGTAAATTTGTGACTTTCCAAGTAATACTTTAAAAGTCATGTAAACAAAGGGTTGTGATTAACTATTAGTGTAAAATTCTTTTACATTGACAATATATAAGTGTTAAACTCTTTATTTATAGGCTTAATTGCAGTTCATGCTTCAATTTTACCAATTGTTGACATTTGGCCTCTTTTTAATTGCTAACATTTTCATTCCTTATTTTAAAAAAAATTAATTTTTATTCAACTGTTACTTAACCATTGACTGTTTATTTGACGATGTTGACTGACGACGTGAAGAACTATTAATGATGTGACAATAATACTAGATGATTGTATTTTGACTTAATTATAGTCTATACCCCAAATTTTACCAATTGTTGACATGTATTTTCCCCCTAATTTTTAATTATTGACATTTTAAATCCCCATTTATAAAAAAATAATTTTTTGTCCAAAAATTACTTATTAATCGTTGATTGTTTTGGAGATGTTAATGAGCCACGTGGAAAACTATTAATGATGCAAGAGAGGAGTATGTGAGAAACGGAGACATGAGTGGTAAACACAGGGGAAGAGACACGGGGATCCAAAATCCCAAATGAGATTTTGGCAATGAAGAGGCCCTTTCATTCAACTAACTAGAAATTAACCATATTATAAAAAACTTGACATTCATATATAATTGATGACAATGTTACTACATTTTGGAATTGCAAAATAGTATACTAAAGCATTATGCCAACAAGTTAGCTATTATCTCTTTACATAAACATCATTAATGATAACAACATAAACCTTTTTACATAAACATCACTAACATAATTTCACTTTTCCCTAACAATAATGATAACAGTAAGCAACAACACAATAGACAAACAATAAATTCAAAAGTGACATGACCAAACCTTTAATCAAACAAGCAAACATAATTTCTCATCCTATAAAGACCACACCCATAAAACCTCTTTCCTGGGTTGTCTTTTGTTTATTATGTCACCATTGGAGGTTCTACTCCGCATATACACATATTGCGATGCAGACAAGGTTAAGATTCATAATTGTTGGAGACACTACTTCTTTCCATTGTTTGACGACTTCGTCTTTGTTGTTGGTTTCATGTTAGTGCATATTCTTCTCTCAAACCAATTACAGTGTAAAATAAACAATTTAAAACACAACCATCTAATGCTATTGTCACATCATTAACAACTTTCCATGTGGTCAATCAACATCCCCAAATAAATGTTCAATGATTCATAAGTAACGATTAGACAAAATTTAAAATTTCTTAAAAATGAGGGTAGAAATGTCAATAATTAAAAATTAGGAAAAAAATGTAAGTAATTGGTAAATTGAGGGTCTGACTATAGATAAGCTAAAATACAGTAATCTAGTGTCACTGTCATATCATTAACAACTTTCTACATTAGTAATCAATGTCCTCAAATAAATAGTTAATGGTTAGTAAGTAATAGTTAGACAAAAACTGAACTTTTTCAAAAATAAGGATCAAAATGTCAACAATTAAAAATTAGGTGGCAAAATATCAACAATTGGTAAAATTAGGAGCATAAATTGTAGTTAAATCCTATTTATATCAATATGAAGTTATTCTATATGACATCCAATTAGTAGTAGATTTAAGAATTAACCAATCACATTATATTTATTAATAAGCAATTGAGAGTTTGACAGACACAACAATAAAAGAATTTAGAATAGTGTGAGTATTTATTTAAAGTAACATTGGAATAAAATTATGATTATTGCATTGAAAGAAGAAAAGGTAAATTAATTTAAAAAATTATAAAAAAGCTAAAATGACTAATAAAATGAAATGAATGGATTATATAGTAAGAGTTAGTAGACTATAATTAATGCTTAATTCTTTACAAAGTTATGCAGGATAGAAAGCCCTTAATTTACATACTCTATACTATTAGTATTTTTAGAAAGGAAATATCTAGTATATAATCTTATACTTTTCATAATACACTTTTGACATAATTATATAGATTAATAAAAGTAATTATATTAATTAATCTTATTATGTTTTTAAAATATTATTAATTTAACAATTTTATCCTCACTTAATTTATGTTCAATTGCATGAGAGTGAAAAGTTTTGGTATAATAAAATAAAGAAAAAGAAAATATTTTCTAGTTTAGTATCAAAGAAAACAACAAGTAAATATATTAGTAATAGATGGGTCTCGCCTATTAGAAAATTGGTGTTTCCAAAATTACCTTTATTTTGCTCTTGCAAACATGTTCTTCACATTTTTCTTTGTTGCATTGTAGAGACCTACACATTTTGCTCTATTGGGCAGGAGACTCTTCATTTTTTTCATGATATGTTTTTATATTATTATTATTGTATTATTAATTTAGATATTAAAAATTTTATATATATATATATAGTTAAAGATTATATATTATTTTATTATTTATGATTAGATAATAATTGAAGATTTATT
This sequence comes from Psophocarpus tetragonolobus, assembly GCA_037954015.1. Lineage (NCBI taxonomy): Eukaryota > Viridiplantae > Streptophyta > Magnoliopsida > Fabales > Fabaceae > Psophocarpus > Psophocarpus tetragonolobus. The sequence goes on along the minus strand of CM075694.1, from coordinate 28,705,483 downwards.
CTTATTATCTATTATTAGATAAATCTTTAAAATCATTATTAGAAAGATCCTATGTAATCAACATTGTTCTTATTTGATCATATGAACTCATTATAAATAAATACATTGTGTGGTTATAAAAAAAATACAATTCATCTGCATTCTACATTGTATTAGTATTTTAGGTTTAATTTCTAGTTCCTTTTCATTTTTGTCTAAGTGAACAATACCCGCATAGCCAAACGGCTTCCTCAGTGTCACCTTTCATTGGAATACCTCTGCCATCAGAGTCACCTTGCTCTGGTGACCCAACCCATTGAGTCACTTCTTTCACTGCCATTATCCACACATCTCCCTTTTCTAGTGCATGATGTTGTTTTCCAACGACCCATTCTCATGTCCTATTTAAATCTTGGTTTTGCCATGTATGCTTTGACTTTTACTAATATCCTTTTCATTTCATGTGAGAAACTCACTGGCTCGACCAATTATGCCACATGGGCAGCTACGATTTAGCTTTGGTTTCGCAGTCAAGGACACTAACCACTTGACCAAACAAATTTTAGAGATTCCCGAGAAGGACAAACCCATTTGGCTGCAAATTGATGCCTCTCTCTATAGTGTTATTTGGTTTTCAATTGGCCCCAATCTTTAGCCTTATTACCAAGCATTTGACACTTGTTACAATGTTTGGGCCAGAGCCAAGAAAGTATACTCTAATGATGTCCATTGTCTATATAGTGTGATCATTACTATGATGTGCACCAAACTTGAGAACATGGATATATAGACATACCTTGGTAAGTTTGATCAATTGATTGATGATTATAATAATTTGATGTTTTTTCCATCTGATGTAGAGACCTTTCACCAGCAATGTAACCAATACTTCATGGTTCTTGCACTTGTTGGGTCTTTTTCATGAGCTCCACTCTATGTGCAATTAGATCCTAGCATCATTTACTACTTCGAGTTATGGCATGGTTAGTGAACAATTACCATGCCTTTCAACCCTTCTGCTAAATCTTCTGCCCTTGTCTCGTACTCCTTTAATCGTGCTTAGTATCACACTAAGGTCCATAACCAATCAAAGTCAACCAATGTTGCTCAGACCACCACCAATCCTACCCTTATTGAGGATGTCACTATCTTTGTCACTAACTATCATGAGTTCCTTCAATTTTGGATAACCTAGGAATCTACTTTGCTTGTTGCTATCGTGGCTTAATCTGGTAATCTTGTAGCCTTTGTCTCTCAGTCCTCTTCCCTTGAACCTTGGATATTTGATTTAGGTGCCTTAGATCACATGATTAGATTGACATACTGCAGGGACAATTGAAACAAGATATTAGTCTGGGGGATTGTATCATCTTTCACCACCAGTTGCTTGTGTCTCCAGTAATATTGTCAATCTTGCCTATCAATGCCTTGACCATCCTAGTTTGGAGAAGTTGTGTCTCTTAATTCCCAGTCTTTCTACACTTAAGTATTAATGTGTGAGTCATGTTAGTTAGGAAAACATGTTTGTCATTCGTATAGTGCTAGACTAAATAAATGTGTTGCATCACCTTTTGCATTAGTTCACTTTGATATTTGAGGTCTTTGTAGAGTTTGTTCTACTTTAGTATATCACTATTTTGTTACATTTATTGATGATTTCTCTCGTTAAAAAAAAATCCTACAAACATTTACATGGTATCAAAACCTAAACCAGATCCTAGGAGCCTGAGTATCTTAAAACCCTAAAACGTCTGTTGGTGGCCTATGGCCACTAATGAACCCTCTGTTTAGTGACCAACTGTCATATTATGGCCTTCCTCATCGATGGATCTATTGTCTAATGATCCACTGTCATATCTCTGCCTTCCTTTCAAAAGACCCTTTTTCAAAGACTTTTTCCTGATACCATTCCCATAGATCATTGTGGTATCCACGTGCACAATCAACTCAAAACACCATTGCACACAACCCCAAGCATGGCCTTTGCATGAAGTTCATGCACATGATGCATCATATATCTCTAGAAACTTTTCCCAAATACTCTTCTTGACCTTCGTTGGTTGTCGCTACGCGATGTTTATCCAACACAACTATGCTATTGGAATCATATTTCATTTATTTTATTAGATTTACCATATATGTAAAAAGTTTATTTGTATCACACATATGCTCTACCTTGAGGGAGAATGTTAAAGATTATATATTGTTTCCTTATTTATGATTAGATAGCAATTGAAAATTTACACCTTATTAGCTATTATTAGATTGACTTTTAGTCATTATTAGAAAGATTTTATGTAACATTAATCCTATTAATCATGTTGACTCATCATAAATAAAAACATTGTGTGGTCATCCAACATATACATTGACACACATTTACAAGATATATAATATATATATATATATATATAAAATAAAATGTGTGTGTGATTTATCAAACAAAGTGAGTAAAAAAACTATTTTATTTATAAAAAAACTGATAAATAAATGTATGAATAATTTTGTAATTATAATTACTTTAATTTATAATTATTTTTTTTCATATGAATCTATTTTCAACTAAAACTTATATTTTCCCTCTATTTTATCTCTATTTCCTTTGTTTTCATTCATCACACTTTCTTTGTCCTTGCATGTAACAAAAAAGGATATTTATAAATTGATAATCCTATAAATGGTGTTTAAGATAAATAGATAAACTTAAGAGAATTTAAGATATATGAGACAAAATATTAATACATGACTTTTCAAATTCTTCTAAAAAAATATAAATAATCACAAGCTTTATTAAGGGTTAACAAACAAAATAAAAATAAATTTTCTATAAAAATAATAAAATGTCTTATGAAAATAACCCAAATATTTGAAAAGCTATGCATTATAAAAAAATATTTATAGGAAGTTTAAATACTTATGTGTCGACTGTGTAAACTGATGTTTAACTGCATCTTCACGTATATAGTATAAAGTTTTTTACATTTATTATGCATAAGTCTTTTTATTTGTTTATAGCAATATATAACTATATAATAAAGGTGTTATCTTCAAGAGCAAGTGTAATGTCCAATATGTATATAATTTTATTATACTCTTAAAAATTATAGATTTTTTTTTACATGTAACTTTTTTTCAGTTCAGTCTTTAATTTTTATTAATTATTTATTTATTATTTTAATTTCATTATTTTTATATTTAATATATTAAATATTAATTTATTAAATATATTTGGTATATTATAATTTCCATGCTATTTTACTTTTATTTATTATCTTTTTATTGTTTACAACAAGTTAATTAGTTAATATTATTTAATAATATTAGTTTTATGTAAGTAACTTAATATATGATAAATAATATAGAAAATTAAATTATTTTTAACTTCTTTACATAGATTTATCATTCATGATAAATAATATCAATATCATTTGAAAGAAACAATTTGACCTAACCGCAAATTAAATCTCACATAATTGCCGAGCAAATACTACTCCCCCTAACTTAAATTAGTTTTAACTTCTGCTGGTTTTTTATTTTTAGTTTTAAAATTTATAAAAATAAAAACTAGTTTTGATTTTAAGTTTTCAAAATTTTAAAAACAACTTTGTTTTAGTTCCAAATTTAAAACATTATTTCAAATATTAACCAAATGGAATATTTCCTTCTTGAAAATTGACAGTCAAGGGAGGTATCGATGGATGATCGACGGTCAAAGGAGGCGACCGATGATTGACAGTCAAGGGTGGCAACCAGTACAACTGGAGGTGGTGACTAGTGATCGACAGTTAAAGGTTGCGGCAGATGACTTTTAGTCGGAGGTGACTGTCGGTGACTATCAGTAGTCAGAGGTGGCGACCGGTGACCGCCGATTGGAGTTGACGTTTGATGTCCGTCAGTTAAAGATAGTGGTCAATAGTGGCGAGTAATATCAAGTAATGAGTTTGAATAAAAACAGAATTGTTTTGAAAACAAATAAAAAAAAAACAAAACAAAACCATTTTTAAGGAACACGCCCCTCTTTAAAGTACATTTCAAAAGAAAAAACCAGAAACTCAAAAATACCCCAAATGAGACAATAACGTAACTTGAAAATAATTCATTAAAAAGTGATAGCATGACTTGAAAATAATTTTTAAAAATAACACTAATTAATCTTCATTTTTCATTGAAACGTGATAACATGACTTGAAAATAATACCAATTAATTAAGGTTTATTTTTATATTACTATCATTAAATTAAATGGGGTTGAGAAATTTAATATTTGCTTATAATTTGAGTCCATTTTTTTTATATTTAGAGTATTATAAATCAAGTTATTATACATTTATTTGTTTAAATCTCAAATAAATAATAAAATATAAAATTTTCAACTTAGTTGGCATCATTGAGTTTCCCAATGATGCCTTTGCATGTCTATGCTTTATTAAAAAATAAAACATAAATTTTATTATGTAAATTTCAATTCTCATGCTAATTGATAACTGTAAATTTTATTTATTAATATTTATATAATAATAGTTATTATTATTATTATTGTAAAAAATATATGATATATATGTAAAAAACTAATTTAAAAATATATATTTTATGTCAAATAAATTTTAAATTAGTTATTAAATAATATCTTCAATTCAACTATTTATAATTTCTCATATGAAAAATACTATAAATATCATTTATAAGAATAACCTTACTTAACACCATTGTAAAAATTTATTATTTGCGCTAAATTTTTTTCTCTATTTAATAAAATTACATATTAAAATATTTAATAATATTTATTTATAATATGAAATATTATAAAATCATATTAATTTTTTATACTAAAATTAAATTTCACTTATACCATATATAAAATATATTTATATATACATATTTGGTTCAATAATATTTAATTAAGTAATTAAAATTTTATACTAAAAAATTAATTTAAATATAATTAGGTAATGTATTTATTACAAAATATTTTTTGACTTTAAATTTAAAAATTTGTACTAATTTTTTTATTAGTATATATAATAATATTAACTTCTTAAAATATAAACAACTGATAAATAATATAATTAATTAAATTCATTTAATACGTGAATTGCGTAACACTTTCTTTTACTCTTTTTCACTTTTTTTCTTTTGATTATAATTATTTTTTCGATTCAATTTATATAAACCAATGTGATTCAATATAAAAAAATCCAATATAATTAGATAAATAAATAAATATACTAAATCAAAATTATAATTAAATTATTTGAATGCTATTATTATATATTAATATCCAATAATTTAAATTTAAATAAATTACAGTTACATATGCTAAATTTTAATAAATATAATTTTATAAAATTTAAAATAATTACTATAAATTCAAAAAATTTATAACAATTTTTAATTAGATGCCAATCATGCAATACATTATTTGTGTATATTGTATTGATAAATTTAATATGTTTCAAGTTATTCATATAAGACAAGTCATTTTGAAACAAGGGTAAAAGTTCATGCAACTTGTACAATCTCATGGGTACTTGTAAATCTCATTTTTTGATAAACATTTAGATTGGGTCTGTTTCAACTTTCAAGGTACCTATATCCCACCATTACTATCTATGTTACAAGTTCTAAAAATCTATCGTGAGACATTGTAGATTTTTATAAATATAAAATACTCATTTTTTACTTTCTTCTTCCATTTATTTTATTTTTATTTTTTATTTTTTACTTTTTAAATCTTCACATTCCAAAACATGAGAATAGTATTTCTAGACATGAAATCTGAAATGAAACTTTAAAACAAAACTCTTGAAATTTTGTTTGAATAGAGAATTTTATAATGTAAGGAATTTAAAATATATTGAATTTGAAATTCTTTCAATTCAAATGACTTCATTTTTTAAATATTTTGTTTGGATAAGATAATTTAAATTATTAAATTTTAATTTTTTTTGTTTGGATAGAGTATTTTAATTCTACTAAAAATAAAAAATTATTTTACTAAACAATATTTTGAAAAAAAATTGTTCTTTTTAAAAAATAATATAAAATTTTATTTAAAAATAAATTTTAGTTTCTAAAATAAGTAATACTTTTACAATAAATAAATAGAAAAATCACAAAAGTAAACTCTGCATAATTGATTTTATTTTTTTGACAATATTATGATTTTACATAAATAAATGACAAATAAATTTATGGTAAAATTTATTTTATTGTCTTAGCAAATCCATTTTATAAATTCTACTTAATAATTTATTTTCTATTTTAATTATTATAATTATTTTATTAATTTATATAAATGTTATAATTTTTAAATATAAAATATAATATTTGTGGGTTGACAGGTCAGTTCACTCAGCCTTTAGCCTGCTAAATTGATAAGTTAGGCGAGACAGATCAAAATGGGCAAGCGGCTAAATACATTAGTTTGACCTGTAAAAATGAGAGTCAGTTGGTGGGTCAGCCTGCTTGGCCCATCCCGTTTTGTCACCCCTAACCGAAATCAAGTAGAAAGTAGGTTTGAAGAATTTCAAATTCTTACTTTTTTTAATGAATTTGAAATTCTACAATTTTAACTAACCAAAATGCTTTCTAAAGTGCCTAGAATTTGAAATTCTTTTAAAATTTCTCGTCCAAACAAAGTATTTCATCACAAAACATTTGAAATTTCAAAATAAAATAAATTATCCTCTTAAAATTTTTCATCCAAACACACGGTAAAAAACATATTGTTCAACTATCCCAATCAATTATATTTCCTTAGTGTCGTGGGCATTCACATGGAAAGCTTTGACTATGGCAAAAATAGTGGAAAGTAGAAAGTTACAGGAAAATGAAAAGAAATTTGTAATTTCTCTAGATTGTTAACAAATAAAGAATTAAGAAAAGTGTTATAATAGATCTCACATATTTAACTTTCTACTTAAAAGACATGAAAATGAAAGAAAATATAAAAAATTGACTATTAAAAAAATTATCTTTAAATTATAAATAATTTTGTAATTATAATAACTTTAATTTATAATTTCTATTCTTTTTTACTCTAGTTTCTCACGCAACCCGGATAATTTCAATTTTTCACTCTATTGTTTATTTTGTAATTATATAAATAATTAAAGACATGACCTATAATAACACAAAGCTATGATCTGGTTGATGTTCATCCATTTCACTTAAAGTTCTGGTTGATCTAGTTTACTGGAAGTTGGATGAAATAATATTTATATACAAATACTTAAATTTTTAAGAATGTAAATTAGTTTTACACAAAAACAAATTATATGATAAATACATTTTTATTATAAATCAAAAATAAAAATTTATGAAACAACTTTTAGTTTAAAGTCATCTTTCAATTTAAGAAATAAAGTTTAACAAATAATTTATATTTATTTTTTAAATTTAAAATAAATTTTAGTTTAAAAATAATTTGGATTAAACTGAGCTTTAAAATAAATCATATAAAAAGATATTTATAAATTTTACATATAAAATTGAAGCTATTTTTTATTTTAAATGATAATAACTCTAACAGTTAATGTAATAACAAAAAAATAACTAATTTTACACAAATTTACATTAGTTATAGTTTTAATAATCTAAAAAATAACAACAAACATTAACTATTTTTCGCACAATTTTAACTTATTAACCTTAAAAACTAAATTTGTTAAGTACCATGGTCAACATGTGATAATGTAAAAAACGGGAACCTGATTTTGAACAGTACCTAGTATTTTCTTCAACATATAAATAATTTTTTTTTGATGAATAATATTAATTTTATAGTTAAAAAAAAAATTGCTTCTTCCATCTCAAAATAAAGGTTGTATTTATTTTACTTTTCAATGTGTATTAAATGTTTTTGCTTACTTTTTTTTTTAACGTTCAATTTTATCTCACTATTTAACAATGTTATTGTTAAATTCAATTTGATATAACTGATAACATTGAAACCATTTAAATAATTGTATCATAAAATAGAATTTAAAAAATAATAAAATAATATAAAACTATTTAAAGAATTATCATACAAAATTGAATCTAAAACAATAATAGAGGAAAAATAGTTAGATAAAAAAAATTAATTAAGCTAATTATATATATATATATATATATATATATAAAGAATTGTGATATACCTGAAAAAATTTATATAAGAAAGTTTATACACTTATACTTTTTTTTTAAAGAAAACTTCTATTGCTTATTAAAAAAAATTGCATTTGGACGTCCGTACGTCGCCAAATCATTGACACCCTAAACTAAAATTAAAAAATCTTTAAAATATCAAAATGAAGTAATTTTCAAAAAGCTAAACCTAAATATTCTCCAATTTTTCAGTGATGGAATTATTCTTGAAGTTAAAAATCATTTTTAGAATACCTTTAAAAAACATCATTATTTTAAAGTGGGACAATATTAATTATCTTCTAGAAAAAAAAGTTGACTTAATTAAAATATATTTCTTCTTCTCTTTTTTATAATTTTAAAATATATTTAATAGTTATGTCGGTTGAAGACTTTTAAACTTCAGGCTTTTAAAATATATCTAAGTCAACCATTTGAAGTAGCTTTTACGTAGCACAAAAGAGCCAATTACCAATAAGTTAAGGGCTAAACTATTAACATCTCTATTACAAAACCAGTAAATAAAATTCATGTGTTTTGGTAAATAAAATTTTTTCTTTTTGGTAAATATAAAATTAAGTGTTTGAATCATGCAGTCACCTAAAAAGATTTTCTTTTTAAAGAAAACAACACAAAAAATGGGTTTAGTTAATATATAATTTGTTATCATACATCACAGCCGTACAATAATAGAGAGGGAATATAATTAAGAATTATTTACTTGAAAGGACAAATTAAACGTTTAAAGCAGGCAACAATATTTGTTTATTACTTAATTACTTAGGTCAATGATGTAGTTGTGTTTGCTATTATGACATTATTTTGGACGTCTTTTTTCATCATATTTCCTTGATAAATTATTTATTATTAATTTAATTAAGGATAAAATAATATTTTATCGTCCTTATAAAATATCAAACACTTATATTTATTTCATAATTTTTTTCTTCATATAATTTTTATATATATAATCCAAGTAACTAACTTTGTTAATTTATCTAAAAAAAAATACGTTGTTTAACTTAATAGTAACGTGATGAATAGAGTTACACATTAGAGTTACACATTAACACAGTAAGTATGATACATATGAACGTTTTGAAAGAATCAGCGTCCACGAGATTGCAAGTTTGCCACATAAAAAGAGTTGCATGTGTTAATATTTCTTTTGTCCATGGAAAAATTCAATTTCTAATTAATCCTCACAAAATTCAAAGTTTGGTTTTAGTCCACATAAAACACAAACTTTGATTTCTTTCTCCATATAATTCAAAGCTTTATTTAGTATTAAATTAGTATACTATAGTTGAATTATAACTCAGATGATAATACACATGGAATTTACATGGTAGAATTTGAGTTTCTTAATCCTGTATAATACACTATTAAGGGTTATGAATCGAGTGAAATGATTATGATTTTTATTAATAAAAAAATAATATAGTATCCAAAAAAATTTAAAATAATAAAAAATTTACATGACATTGAAATATAAAATTGTATTCAGGGTCTGACATATATTTTAGGTTGTATTTTAAATATCTATAAAATTATATGCAAGTTTATCAACCAAATTTTTTATAATTTATTAACTTAGAGTAAATACATTATTTTGTATAAATATACTACTAGTTAGATTTAAATAAAATTTTAATAATTTTTTTATGAGTTTAACACCTATACACTATAATGTAGAAGAATTTTATATTGACGGTTTACATGACTTTTAAAGTATTAATGAGTAAAATCAACAAATTTATCAGATTTAAAGGATTGTGATTAACTGTCAGTGTATAAATGTTTTTCTCTTTTTTTATTATGTAATAGAAATATCAGTAAAGAATTATCAATGAAATTATTTAAAATTATTTTAGAGAATCCTTTAGTAGAAACTTTTTTTTTTATTTCAAAGTGAAAATAAATATTATTAAGTAGCGATAAATACTTGGAGAAAAATTTTGTTGTCCATAATATTTTATCCATATATAATACTATAATAATAGTGTCAAGTAAAAATTGTCTCCAATAATACTGTGATTGCCATTAAAAATAAAAATGTTTATATAATTTTTTATATATAGTCTAATATTTAAGATTATTAGTTTTTATTTTAATAATTCTTTCAAATATTAAAATAAATTATTTTATATTATTTTCATCATTAACCATTGTCACTCATTAATGAAGTATATTTGAATCTGGTGAAAAAAAGTATATTTAAAATAAAAGGAGTGAAAAATAATCATAATTTAAAAGCTTGAGGAATGATAATAAAATTCAAATACAATCATATTAAAAATTTGATAGATAATGATACAAAAATAAGAGTATAAGTAATAGATATATTATGTCATTATATTTAAATGAATTTTTCAATATAAAATTAGAAACACATAAAAAATTAAAATTAATTAATTTAAGATATTTTGTTAAAATAATTTAATATCATATAATGTAGTTGAGTAAATTGTCTTTCACAATTATGTATATTTCAATTTAAAATATTCTTAAATAAATTAATAAATATTAATAGAGCACACAGTATCTTTTTCTAACTAAATAGATTGTTTTTCATAAATAATATTTTGATCATTGTAAATTAATTTAAGAAAAATTATTTTACAGTTATGATGGTGTTGAGTAAATTATATGTATTGAAATTTAAAAATATTGTTAAATAATAATTTATAATATTAAATAACATATATTATAAAAAATATAAAGAAAGATAAAAAATAAAAATAAAAGATAAATAAAAAAGTAAAATAAAACTATTATTGAATAATAATTATAATATAAAACATATTATAAAAATATATATATTAATAGTTTTTTTAGATTTTTTTTTCAAAAAATAAAAACAAAAGCACCATGTGTATATACATAATATAACAAAACATTATTTTAATATAGATAATAGATTTTTTTTATCTCAATTTAGCCAATTTTTTTAAATAGTGATATATTCTTCATTGACTTTCACATGCATTTATTTTACCAATATAATTAATCGCACTGTATTGTTCAAACCATAATATAGTAAAAACTCAAAACTGCTTAATCACTTAATTGGTCCAACAAGATACAATATATCCATATGAACTTCTTAGTCTTATAAAATTACCAAAATATCCTTTATTTGATTAATAAGTTTATTTGTTTTATAAGTTTTTAGTCTTTTAAATTTTTTACTTTTATTTTTTTATTTTTTATGTATTAAATATTTATTCCTTTTTTATGTATTAAATATTTATTCCTTTTTATTTTGTTATATAATTTCATGTTTTTTATTTTTTATATTTCTATGTAAATATATTTATATATTTTTAATTTATAGTATTTTTCTTAAAACTTGTTTCTTTTTTTATTTTAAAATTTATTTATTATTTTTTATTTTATTATTATATATGTATATATAATTTGATGTTATTTTATTTATTATGTTTTTATTTTTTATTTTATATTTTATATTTCTTTTACTATGTTAAAGATTAAATTAGGAAATACATTCAATATTTTGATATATTAAAAAATATTTTTATGTTTTAAAACAAAAAATATTAAATTAAATTTATTTTTATTTATTTAGATTATATAAACCACAATATTTTTTGTTGGAAAAACTATATTTGATTAATATTTTCAAATACTATTATTGGATGAAGTCATAACCATTGTGAATGTCAAAGTTTTTTTTAAAAAAATATCTTAAATTAAATTTTTTTAATTCATTTGTTATTAATATTTGTTAAAAAATTTTAGTAAGAAAAGTCATAATAATTATGATTGTAAAAACTTTTCTTATGAGTATTTATTTATATTTTTGTCTCTATAAAATCATTTAATTTTTTAAAGAAAATTAAGTTTATTTCAGGTTTCCCTAAAATACTATCATTACTATCACTTTCACCATTATGATTGCCATTATTATCATGATTAATGTTGTCACCACTACTAGCATAACCTTAATCACCATTGTTGTCACCACCACTGCCCAGCGACAACAACAGTGATGACTAGAAATGGACATTGGAGCTCTAACTTGTAAACTAACCGTGAAACTTGCAACCTGCATAATATATGAGTCCTAAAATTTTAGACTCATCTAGATATGCGGGTTTTTTAGGCTCGATTTGAAAAACTTGCGGGTTTAGCGAGTTAACCCGCGAGCCTCGGTGAACCTCTGCATAATTATTTTTTTAATAAAAATTATTTTATATTATTTATAAAAATGGGGTGTTATAAGTAAAAAGAAAAAAATCCAATATTTTTGTGATGACAATTAAAAATTAAGATTTGAGATTTTATAATTAAATACACTTATATTTTATTTGTGTATATTTTAAATTTAAACTATTTTATTTTATATTTTAGAATTGAGAATTGAGATTATATTTAATTATTTGTGATGATATTTAATAATTAAAGTTTATTATTTTAATCGGAATAATATCAATCGTCAGATTTAATAAAAATTAATGAGCTAGATAACTAATAGGCTGTCAAGATTTTTCAACCTAGGACATGAACACAAACTCATCTCAAATCTATCTACAGTTTTTAACCCAACTCATTAGACCGAGAGAGATCACAAGAAGACAAAACAAAAAGTGATGATGGAAAAGACATAGAGAGACACACGGACATAGAGAGAGGTTGGGAAAAATTTTTATTTGACACATGTTATTCTTTCCCATCAAACACTTACACGCTATGATATTTCTAAGGGTTAACTAGTCTTTCAACTTTTAAAAACTTATTTAGGTTTGTGCAGTGTGATTTTTTATTTTAAGTTTTTAAATTTATAAAAATAAAAATTATTTTTGGTTTTAAGTTTTTAAATTTATGAAAATCATATTTTTTGTTTTAAGTTTTAAAATCTTGTTGTCAAATTTCAATCCCATATGATACTCCATTCATGACAACTAGAAACTAACTACTAGAGACAATAGTCGACGATGATAGTTAAAGACAAATCAGTGATTAGTGGTGGTGGTGATGACCATCAATTAACATCCAAAAACTGCCACTGAAGAGTCAGGATAGTAACAGGGTGGGGCATGATCATGTTTTGTCCTCGCCATCCTCGAAAATAAGGGTAGGGTTCAGGTATAAAAGGAAAACATGTTATCCTCGTCCTTGTCAGTTATGTTTGGATTTAGATATACTTGCATGTAATTCATTATATTATTTTTTATAATTTTAATTTACTTATTTATTAATAAATAAATTTTATATTAAATTTTAATTATATTAATTTAAATATATATATATATATAAATAATAATAAACAAGAATTTATAAATAAAGCTTAAGAATTTTTAAATTGAATATATAATTTTAATTGTATCATATAATTATTATAATTATAATGGAGTGAGTATACGAGCAGTTGTTACATACTCATACATGTACCCTGTTTAAAGAATCCAATAATACATGTATCCATATATAGTCAAAGCGAGTAATACCATCAAATTTGGGTCAATTTAGCATGTACCTTGGGTACGAGTATTATTGTCATCCTATTAGAGATGAATATTATAGCAAAAGACCAATGATGACTTTCAATATCAAAGACGATGATCACTGCCGGTGGCAAGTGGCCAATAATGGAGGCTAAAGATTGACGACAATTATTAGAAACAAAAAATAGTGATCAACACTTGGAGACCAATAGTGGTGGCGGAGACCCATGATTGACGTCGGTGGTCAGTGATCGACAACTAATGATGACGACTGATGATGGTGACTAGTGGTAGTGATAGGTGATGACAAATGATGTCAAACGGTTAACTTAAAAAACTTAAGTAAAAATACAAAAATCTCAAAACCAATTTTTATTGTTTGCAAATAAGATTGCAACTGTTTTAAAAATAATTAAAAAACCAAATCACAACATTCTAACTAAATATTGTTTTTGTTCTTGAAATATTGATTTTGAAAAAGTTAACACAGTATATTCTATAGAAAATAAATGGGATGAAATAAAATGAAAGTGTGAGATATGAAAGAGATGAAAGTTTGAAAAAAAGTGGAGATTAAAATTATTTGCTAAAGATGAAATAGTGGAGAAAAGGATGAAAGATATAAATTAGAGTGATGTTTTAAATAAAAAATTATAAGTTAATTATTAGATGTCTTTCTAATTTCGTCAAATCGTGATTTTGTTTTATTGAAGATATATATTTTTAAAAAATCTTGCTTCATGAGATCGAGAAAAAAACTAATCAAATACGTTACAACATAACTAGTTATGTAATAAGATAATCGATTATGCTTATAACATAATGTAATATGACATAAATTCTTAGGTGGTCTTCGACTGAAGGGGAAATTGGTGGGATGTGGATCTTTTGGTATTGTTCATTTGGCAATAAACAAATCGACAAGAATAGTGTTTGTTGTGAAATCACCATATTCGAAGGTAGGATCCAAGACTTTGGATGAAGATGTCAAAATCTTAAAAACTTTAAATTCATTTCCATATATTGTCCTATGTTTGGGGAAGGAGGAGGAGCAAGAAAAACTTAATGTTTTTATGGAGTATATGGTAGGGAGTAGTTTAGCTGATATGACTCGCAAGTTGGTGGCTCATTAAAAAAAGAGGTTGTTCGCATTTATACCAGAGAGATTCTTCTTGGTTTAAAGCATCTTCACCAACATGGAGTTGTGAACTGTGATGTCAAGTGCAAGATTGTCTTTTTGGGATCATCTGGTAACATCAAGCTGGCAGATTTTGGGTGTTCCAAAAGGGTTAAAATGAGTGAGTGTACCTATACTATTGTTTTGGTAGGACTCTTCTATGGATGGATTTGAGGTTTTGAGGAATGAATCCCTTGATTTTGCAGCAGATATATGGTTTTTAGGGTATATTGTTATTGAGATGACCATTGACACCCCTCCTTGGGCTCATCGTGTCTTTCCAAATCCTATATCCGTTTTGCTCTCTATTGCCCATGGTGATGCCTTACCTCATTTTCCACCTCATTTCTCTAATGACGGTTTGAATTTCTTGAGAAGATGCTTGCACAAACAACCCAACAAGAGGTTTACTGCTCACCAGTTACTTTCCCATCCTTTTGTTTCTTCTCAGACTTCCTCACCTCCTAATGTATTCTAGTTTCCATCTTTCAAAGACTACCATTTAGATGTTTCTAAGCCCAATCATTTCTCAATTCCTTCTCATCACGATGCCCATGGCCTCATATGCCAAAGCCTCAAACTAATGACAACTATAACTTATAATTCCTTCTTGAGGGGCCCAATAAACTTTCCAACCTCCCTCAACTTTTGTGTGGTGCCTCACAAGAAAACGATCTTTAATTGAAAAAGATGCGTAATGTGTAGTCAACACAAGTTGTTCTTGAAGCTTTGAAAACGAAAAAGGAGTGAAGATTGTGGTAGTGTGTGATTCCATGGGGCCTCTGTCTTGAGGTAAACATTTTGGAGATTTTGCTACATGGCCTCATGTAAATCCGAAGACCTTGCAATTGACTCATAAGGTAATTGAATTATTGTTAAAATGATGGATGAAGGAAGAAGCTACATTGAACGAAAAATGAAGGTTAAGCTTGGTACTCCAGAACGAAGATCTCTAACATTGATTTTCTTCACTCTCGAAGCTTCAAATCTCACAGTAACCTCACTTAAAAAATTCAATGTCACGTCATAACCTTAAATTGTAAACATGATAGTCAAAGCCTCAAATCCAACGATCAACGTTGTTAACTGACGTAAGGGACATCAATTAACAGATTTTAAAATTATTGGGACACAATGTCATGGTTTTTTAATTTAAGGGCAAAATGTCATGATTTGATCAAACTTGAGAGCACAAATTGTATTTAAACCTAAACTTTATTATTGTAGTTGAGATTCTATGTAGTCATATAAGTAATGTCAGCAAATCCATTTCCTCACAATCTATAGTTTGATGGAAAACTTATATTAAATGAGGCATAATTATGACATATTTATAATAATTAATACTAATTGTGAGATAAGAGTTAGGGAATATGTACCTAAAAAGAACATCTTTCTATCTCAAAATGACAAACGAGAAAAAATATTACTTTGTATTTTGCTACTAGAGTTTTTCATACAGTATTATCGTCTTTTTTTTTTTTTTTTTTAAAAAATAAGTTTTGGTTAGAATGGATAGAGTGTATGATAGTTTTTTATGACGACAATTGATGATGATGTATTTCAATTTTCTTATTTCTCAATTTACTAAATCTGCTTAGGTTGCATTAACACCGTGATGTAATAAAAACTTATGTTATATATGACAATTATGTTTTGTTTCATTATGTTATTTATTATTCTTTTAATGAGTTTTGTATTAGACATAGCACAATTTTTCCACTATTGTTTAGAATAACTAATAAACGATTTCAATAGAGTTAAAATTAAATGTTATATGTTAAAAATACAATGTGATAGGACATCACAAGTTCACAACCAATGGGAAATTAAGCAAAACTTGAGATTCATCTTGAAAAATACAAGCAATAGTAAACGCACTTTTGAAAAAGAAAGAAAAATTGTTAAGCTAAGCGTCATCTCATTATTGCGAATAGAATGTATAGTTTTCTAAAATACTAACTTGGGCCCTTGAAGCTTTTAGCTAAGAAAAGATTTTGAGTTTTTGAATCATGTCGATTTTCGTGGGTGAAATTATGATTCCTTGTGATGCTTGGTCACCCTTAGAATTGCTTAAAACTGTAGAAGCAATTGAGAAATAATGAGTTGATGAATAGTGCAAATACAAAATAATATACCAAACAAATATTAAATCTATGTAGGTGGTATCCAAGAGGTTCCTATTTGGGGGAGTCACCACCTTGGATAGAAAGTGGATAAATGAAGTGTCACTGTTTGGTGTAAATTTAAAAAAAAAGAAAAGGTTATTCCTATGGACATTGGATAAGCAAGTTAGTGGGGCTAACTTTGACACTTTCTTTCACATAATTAATAATAATAATAATAAAATGAAAGAATATGATTCCTTTGGAAGCCTCTTATTGGTCTCGTATAGTTGACCTTTGAATTTTGCCTCTCCAACTTGATAGCTTCTAGTGTAGTTGATAACTTCATCTCTCTACAACTTTTTTTTTTTCACATCACTCAAAAAATGTGTATATGGTATCCAAATTAGAAAACAAGGTCATCCCATTTGTTTGTTTATTTTTGTATGCTGATTTTCTTTGATGGATTTTATTGTTGAGAAAACTGAACCATTTACAGAACCCAGTGTGACTAGGACCAATATGGCTGAGCCAGCAAATGTGCCTCCTTTGACAAGGTAGCACTCACCATTCAACCACCCTACCCTATATGGCTGCCTTCTGTTCATGCTAGTGGCTGTAATCAGTAAAATACTTGCAAGTCCAAAGCTAATCCTGCAAAATATTACCATTTTGGCCCTTACAATTTGCACTTCAAAGGCAAGGAAACATAATCTCAAAGATCATTAACTTTTTCAATGCATAAAGTGTTTTTTGGTTCTCCAAGGATAAATCACAAATCAATTATGGTGCACTACTTTATTAGTTTATTATGTGACCTCTTTCCTAAAAGTGAATCATTTTTCCAACCTGTTCCCAGTAGTGGCAGGCCACTTGGCACACAGTTTCCTATAGTGATTCTGCCTTTTTTTTTTATCCTAAGTTAATAATATAAAACACAGGAAAATTAACCTGATTGCAGAAATCAAAATTTGTATCTGTATTTAGAACTAAGAACAAGGGTGTCAATTTTAATAGCAAAATGATAATCATGCATAGGCCAAAATTCTCAATCTCTAATTGCTGAGTGTGAAGTAAAAATTTAATAACGTGAGTGCAAAAGATTGAAAACCTACCATGAAATCAAAACCAGAACCTTTGCAATAGCAGGCATCTTGTGCTGGGGTTTAATTTTTCTTCTCCAACAAGCATACTTCAATAATATAGAATTTGCAATGATCTGGGCAAGAAAGAAACAAATCAAAGCTGCAATTCCCAATCCAAAAGCCTTGCTTGATGGCAAATAACACAGTTTCTTCCCATTCCACCTGAGATCCTTCTCCTACAAAACAGACCAAACTATTTAAGTACCCTTTTGAGATACAAACAAAAACTCATAACCAGAGAAGCCATATTGCAAGTACAACCACCTTGTTCCTTGTTATCTCAGCAGCTATACACAATATAAAGGAAATTAAGCCAAGGGAAAGGGAAATGATGAGGAAGATTATCACTGTGAATTTGCATCTAGGAGGTTTTTCCATGATGGGGTGGTGGTATCTATGAAGAAACTTGAGATTTGAGAAGTTTTGGAACCTTCTCAAGGAACAAAAAGATATTTAAGGTGGTGGCTTTGAAGGTGTTCTTGTGTTGGCCATGTCCCTCTTTCTTGAATAGTCTCTTCCTTTGTGATATGTTCGAGACTTCTTCATAAGTCTACCATTGGTTTGAGGGAGATACCATTCCTTGTTGAATGAACTGCTTTTGCAAAATTCTTGTTTCTACCAACTATTTTCGTATCTGTGGGAGCTGACTTAATGGTCAACTTCTTCAATTGTTTACTGCAATAACATGATGTGTATCCTAGACAGAGAATCTTCACTAAAAAATGGTGAGCAAAAATATATTCTTATGTGTGCATGACATATCAATAACAATTTAGTTTATGTTTGGTTTCACATAATTCATTATAAATCTACGGTTAGGATTCAGAATTAATAATAATAAATTAAAACAATCAATAATCTTATTTTATACTTCTTTTCATAATAAAGATATCTAAATCTAAATATAGTTGAAAGTAATTTTAATTAAAACAAAATTTAAAAAATATATGTTATTTAAAGATAAATTTTATTAACATTACGAGGGGTAGTGGTTAAGGAATCCAAACCAGTTCCATCCAATAGTCTTAATCAGGAGAAGTAATATGTGAATGGACCAAAAATGCCATAAGTTCTCACATAGTGTTTGAATGGTCAACTTTGGATAACCATAATTGAGGCATTGCATTTCCGATGGTTTTGCTCTTCTTCCTCTCTCTTTCCTTTTTTTATTTTTTTTTTTAATTTCTGGGTCGACAAGGGATGACTGAATTAATTAAGGGAAGAATTTTCTTTTTCGGAATCATCATTCTCGGAATTATTTTAAATCTTTTTTATTGGAAAAAGATATTGGTAAGAATATTTATAGAATGAGATTTTAAGGTCAACACATTTTATAAATCTTACACCACAGGTGAAAAAAAATAATATTCATAGTGGTGAATCTATTTTTCTACAAGATTCTTAAAGATCTATATGGAGATAGAAACCCACATGTGTATATATAAAAAATAAAAATTTAATTTTTAAAAATATTAATATATTATATATTTTATATTTAAATTTAAAAATAAAAAATTATATATTTTAGAATTTTAAAATTTAAAAAATAGAAAATATGAAATTTAAAGTATGTAATTAAAAAATAAATAGAAATTAAAAAAAACAATGTAATTGATATTTTTATTTTACTTTATTTTAAAATTAAATTTAATTATTTAATTTTTATTTTACAATAAATTATATATTATATAAAAAATAAATTGTAAATAAAATTTAAATTTTGGATCCATTATGACCCATATAAAATGCTTCAAGATATTAAAATAAATTTTTCCATCCCATATAAAATACTTCAAGATATTAAAATGAATTTTTTCATTAAAATAAGAAATGAGAAAAATCTTAATATAATAACATGACATTGATAAATCCAAAAAAATTGTTCAAGATCTACACCTTAAGATCCTAATAGTAAATATTTCTATAATCACTTATTTATGTGCTTAAACTAAATAAATTAATTTAAAATTTATAAATTTTAATCGGCCTATTAAACATTATATACCCATCAATATATAGTCAACTAACTGATTAAATATTGAACCGATACTTACATTAATTAATTTTTATTTATTTCTTTATGTGTCCAGTAAATTTTTTTATTAGACGTGCCTAGTAAATTTCACTTCTACTAAAAGAAACTAATTACATAAATTTTGGGTGCCAATAAAATAATCTATTTTCTACGATTATTAAAAGAAAAATATGTTTCTTCAAATAATGTTTACTCATTGTTGTGTACTTGTCTTATGTTTTTACCTTTTTTTTCTCCTATTTTATTATAGTAAATTTTTTTTCACCTTATTTAATATTTTACTCTCTTTATCTTCTTTTTCACAATTACTTCCATTATTTAATATGTAGGTTCAAAAGTTTTGTAGATGAGAAGATCTTATGTATAACTTAATATGAAAGTTGATTACCTAATATTTTATTTGATTAAATGATTATCTAATATTTTACCACAAGATTGTAAAGACCTTCTAATATATATTCTATACAAAAGTGCATTAAAAACATCTAATGTTGTGCATATACCATCCCAAGTTATCCTTAACTAGAAACTTTGGCGTGAAGCTTCTAATGGTAAATATTTTCTTATATTAAAATAGAAGATTCTCATTCTTATAATATACTTTATCAAAATTTATTGTATGCACTAATTTCAATGTAGATAGTCACTATCATTAGACAACTCGAAAAGGCAAATGTTATTTCAAGCATCTAGCAAGAAATGATCTTGTCATTTAAAAATATATTGTGAAAAGCCAAAGTTCAAACATCTATTTTGTGCTTGTGTCAGTGTAACTATTGTAGCTTGTCAGAAGATGACAAAACAGTTGGAACAATGGTTTAGCCTAACACTCAACATACTTTAAGGAAAAGTGGTCAATGAGAAAGTGACAACTCAAAGATTAGTTTCAATGGCTACATGCATTCGACGCACACACACATATATATAAAGGAAGCTTTGCATGTAGAAGGATCATCAAAGTGTGCATATATTCTTTTATTCTTTATGTGCCCAAAGCTTTCCTCGTCAACCTTTGCTTATGTGAAGTTATTTCTTAAGCTTAAATTTTAAATTCTCTCCTTTGAGAGTTTTATTATTTCAACTCTTTCATTTGCATTTAAAATCCAATGTTTAGTGACAAAGAATACTTGTGTGTATTAAACTCACAGAGAGTTTAAGGGTAGACTAGAAGTGATGTATAAATACTTGTTGTATTTCCTTTTGAAATAGTGAAATATTTCAATAGGTGCTTGAAAGAGAACTGAACATAACTCATTGTTACTACCTTTTATTACTTCGTATTTACATATTGTTAGCCTTAATAATTATCTCACTAAGCTTCTTAAGGAAGTTTTTTAAAAAAATTTGCTTTTATATGACTCTATTTAACCCTCTTTTATATATATATATATATATATATATATATATATATATATATATATATATATGAATTTTATTAATATATGATATAGTAAATAACATAAAAAAGTACAAAAAGTGCATATACATTTACTACTATTTCATAAAAATATAATACATAAAATTATATTAATTTAATTAATCCTAATTAAAAATAAAAATTTTATAAATATACAAGTTTTAAATAATTTATAACAACTATAAATAATATCTTTTAAGCCTCTTTTAAGTTTAGAAAAAAAATAAAAATACAAAAATATGCACTTACTATTTACACCAACCCTTCTCGTAAATTCACATATTGCAAATGGGCCATTGAAAGAAAAGAAATGTATTTATCAAATATAAGGGGTGTAAATAGAGATTTCCAAAAATTCAAAAAAAATGGAGGAGTGTCCTTCTCCCTGTGTTCTTCACCACCTCCCCTTCAAAACTCTCAATTAGCCCTTTGCCATTTTCCCTCAACCACTCTTTTCAACCCTCCTTCTCTGTCCTTTCAACCCAGCAAAACTTGCTGTACTAAATGTTGTGTCTATCCAACTGTCATCTATTTATTTTATAGGGATATATATTTTTATTTTTTTTAGATATTGCTATCTTAATTTTGTGATTTTTTTCTTTTCTTAGTATTGGAGGTTCTAACTGGAGATTTCATTAGTTAATGTAAAATCATGCTTCTAAAGTTTCCCTTTGGATGTCATATGCATGTTGTGGTCGATCCAAATCCTACCTTTGAACTTAAATCCATTGTGAATACATTTATATTTATGGATCGTGTGAATCTTCACTTTTCTTTCTTTTTTGTTTTTTTAAGAAGATTTATTTTCCTCTTGTAAGAATCTTATCTTTTGTTTTCTTTGACTTAATTCCATTATTTTCAGGTCGTTTTTCTTTACTTATGCTAGCTTTCTTAAATTCTGTGTAAAACATTTAGTTGTTACAGTCACGGTTGGTATAGGGCTTAAGCAATGTTAAAATACTACCTTCAGTTTCTTTTATATTTTATTTTAGAGTTTAATTATTATATATTGTCAAACATTAGTGTAACAAGTTTTACATTAATATTTAATCACAATCTTTTATTTATAATAAGTTTGTTAATTTTACTGATAACTTTTTATTTTATGTTTATTTTTTTATACATAATAATAACCATTCTAAGCGAGATGTTGTAGGGTGTAAATCCTTTTCTTACGTAATGAATTCTTAAAGTAAAAAATCTGGTTGTATTGACCATTTCTTCATTTTCCTTAATAAACATGAATAACAATTATTTTTTAATAATTTATTTTCATCTTCTGGCCACGACCCAACCGACGTGTTTACAAATATAGAAATTGTAATTATAATAAAAGATATAGTTATCGGAATTTGTAAATAACTCAAAAATTATGTTATTGACAAATTTTTATTTTTTATTTTAATAGCAGTTGAAACAATTAGGAATTATAAACGTATTTGATATATAGTTTTTGTTTCAACCTTGTTTCTGTTGGTGTTGGTATTAATTATGACACTTATTCAAACTCTTTTGTATTTTTTTATTGATAATAGTAGAGTTATTTCTTTAGTTTGTATAATATGTGGTTTTTACTTTTGTTTTGAGGGGTTTCCTATGTTAAAATTTTGGTGTTTTATTTTGTAAGAGTAGTGATTGGTTAGTGTTATACTTTTGTTGTTGCTTCTCATAGATTCTTGTAAGTTAGGGATTTATTTTCGCTGCTTTGTTTACACTTTGTTACAAACCCGTCTTGTTTCTCCATCAAAGTAGCATCAAAGCTCTTTGGTCTTGGTTTAGAGACTATTTGACTTGTTCGAATGGTGGAGGCAAATACAAAATTGTTTACTTTGAATGACACTAATTATCACTTATGGAAGGGCAAGATGAAAGACTTGCTATTTGTGAAGAAAATGCATATTCCTATTTTTTGCTACTCAGAAGCTGGATTCTATGTTTGAAAAAGATTGAGATTTTGAACACCAACAGGTATGTGGTTTTATTTGAAAATTTGTAGAAGGTAATGTTTATAATCACATTGCTAATGAGACACATGCGAGAATGTAGCGGGAGAAGATTGAGTCTTTGTATGCTTCTAAATCACGGAATAATAAATTGTATTTGTTGAACTTTCTGATGAATTTGAAGTATAGGGAGAGCTTTTTTATTTCAGATCACTTGAATGAATTTCAAAGGCTCCTAGATCAGTTATCCGGAATGAGTATCAAATTTGATGATGAAGTTTTGGCTATGACTACTAAATACTTTACCTAATGATGTTGTTTCTTTGTAAGCAGAAAAGAGTGGTGCTCTCAATGAAGAGATGAGAAGGAATACACATGATTCTTCATCCCAACCTAAAGTACTTGTCACTGAAAACATGGGGAGAGGTCAGAGAAAGGAACCGAAAGGTGGTAGAGAGAATAGTAGGAGTAAGTCCAAGTCCAGATAAAAAAATGTAGAGTGTAATTATTGTCATAAGACAAAGCACATACAAAATATTGTTTTATGTGGAAAAAAGAGAACAAAAATTAGAAGAGTAAGCAAAAAGAGAAGAATCATGATGATGATGACTGTGTTGCTACTGCTACTTGTGTTGATCTTGCTAATCTTCATGACAATGAATTAGTTAATTTTGTATCAGATGAAAGAATGTGGATTGTTGATAGTGGTGTTACACTATATGTTACACTAAGGAAGAAGTTCTTCACATCTTACACTTCTAGTGATTTTGGAGTATTGAAGATGGGTAATAATGGTGTGTCTAAGGTGATTGGTGTTGGTGATGTTTGCTTGCAAACCAACATGGGAGTGCAATTGTGCTTAGAGGAGTCAAACATGCTCTTGATGTTTGTTTTAATTTGATCTCTGTGCAAATGCTTGATGATGGTGGTTATGATAATCACTTTGGTTCTGGAAAGTGAAAACTCACTAAAAGTAACTTGGTTGTGGCTAGAGGGGAGAAGATTTCTAAACTGTATTAGACAAAAGCTTTAGTTGCTAAAGATAGTATGAATTCCGTAGATATGGAGAGATATTTGTGGCACTAAATGCTCAGTCATATTAGTGAAAAATGGCTGAATTGCTTAGTTAAAAGGATGTTCTTCAAGGGCTAAAAAATGCAGAATTGGAGAGACGTTCTCATTGCATGGCTGGCAAGGAAACTAGAGTATCATTCAAGAAGCATCCTCCATCAAGGAAGTCAAATTTTTTGCAATTGGTGCATTTTGATGTTTATGGTTCATTTAAGGTAAAATCCTTTAGTGGTGCACTTTATTTTGTTACCTTCATTGATGATTATTCTAGGAAGCTATGGGTTTATATCTTGCAAAGAAAAGACCAGGTGTTAGAGAAATTTAAATAATTTCATACTTTGGTTGAAAGAGAGTCAGACAACAAGTTGAAACATATTCATATTGGCAATAGTGGTGAGTATTGTGGACCCTTTTATGTTTATTGCAAGCAGCATGATATTGCAATAACAAGACTCCTCCTAAAACTCCTCAGTTGAATGGTTTAGCAGAAAGGATGAACAAGACATTGCTTGAGAGATTGAGACATATGTTCTCAGATGCTAAATTACTAATAATTTTTGGGGTGAGGCACTATATATGACAATGAATGTTATTAATCTCACTCTTATTATTATTCTGGACAGTGAAGTGCCAAATTTGGTTTGAGAAGAATGTGAGTTATGATCATTTGTGTGTCTTTAATTTAAGGTGTTTATGCATATTTTAAGGGATGAAAAATCCAAGTTGGATGCGAAGATAAGGTAGTGTATCTTCATTGGTTATGGTGAGGATGAATTTGGCTACAAGTTTTATTATCTTGATGAGAAGAAGCTTGTTAAAAATCGTGATGTACGGTTTATGGAAGAGCAAACCATTAAGGACATTGATAAGGTGGAGAAGATTACACCCGAAAAAGATATAAATCTGATAGATGTTGATCCTATGAGATTGCCTATTCACAATTTGGATAATGTTGAAGACAGTGTTGAACATGGTGAACAACAAGGTATTGGTGTTGATAAAAAACTTGGAGGTGGATTAGATGTTCCTATTGATGATGATCAGGAGGAGCATGAGAGATCACCTGATGAGAATCTTGATGATGCACCTGAATCCTTTCAAGTTCAACTAAGGAGGTCTAATAGACAAAGGCAACCATCTACCAGGTATTCTTCTGATGAATATGTGATTTTGACTAATCGTGGAGAATCTGAGAGTTTTGAATAGGCTTTGGAGAGTGAAGAAAAGGAATAATGACCGGATGCAATGTAAGATGGGATGAAATCCTTACATGATAATCACACTTATGATTTGGTGAGATTGCCTAAGGGTAAAAAGACATTAGAAAACAGGTGGATATTCAGGGTGAAACATGAGAATAATTCTTGTCTCCTAGGTATAAAGTCAAATTAGTAGTGAAAGGCTTCAGACAGAGAAAGGTGTTGATTTCAATGAGATTTTTCCACCTGTAGTGAAAATGTATCCATTAGAGCAATTTTGAGTTTGGTTGCTACTCTTGATTTGGAGGTACAACAAATGGATGTGAAAATTGCTTTCCTTCATGGTGATTTGGAGGAAAAGATCTATATGAAGCAACCTGATCATTTTCAGGTTAAAGGAAAGGAAGATTATGTGTATAGATTGAGAACGAGTGTATATGGTTTAAAGTAATCTTTGAGGCAGTGGTATAAGAAGTTTGAGTCTTTTATGTGTGAGCAAGGGTACAAGAAGACTACTTTTGATTAATGTATCGTTGTTATAAAATTTTCTGACGATAACTTTATTATCCTGTTATTGTATGTTAATGACATACTTATCATTGGGAAATATGTTTCCAGGATTGATAGGTTGAAGAAGCAATTGGATGAGTCATTTGCCATGAAAGACTTGAGAGCTGCTAATCAAATTCTTGGTATAAGAATCATCTGTGACAAAGAGAAAAAAAAATTTTGTTGTCATAGAATCATCTGGTATAAGCACTCCTCTTGCGACTCATTTCAAATTGAGTATTAAACAAAGTTCTTAAAAATGAAGTTGAAAAATTAGACATGGAGAGAGTTCCTTATGCATCTGTGATGGGTAGTTTGATGTATGCAATGGTGTGTACGAGACCTATATTGCTTATATTGTTGGTACAGTCAGTAGGTTTTTGTCAAACCCAGGTAGAGAGCATGGAGAGTTGTGAAATGGATTTTGAGGTATCTTCATGGTACTATTGATAAAAAGCTTTGCTGGAGATGTGATAAGACTATTTTGGTGGGCTACACAAACTAAGATACAAGTGAAGACATTGATTCGAAAAGGTCTATATCGAGTCATTTGATTAAGTTTGTAGAGTGAGCAGTGACTTGGCAATCTAAGTTGCAAAAGTGTGTGGCTTTGTCTATTACTGAGACAGAGTTGATTGCAATCATTAAAGCATGCAAAGAGTTGCTATGATTGAAGAAATTCTTGTAGGAGTTTCGTTTTGTGCAAGATAACTATCCATTACTTGTTCACAATCAGAATGTTATCCATCTTAGTAAGAATTTAACTTTCCATTCTAAGTCTAAGCATATTGACGTAAGGTATCATTGGATACGTGATGTTTTGGATGCTAAGTTGTTAGAATTGGTTAAAGTTCATACTGATGATAATGGTGCTGATATGATGACTAAATTTGAAGTCTGTTGTGAGATTGCCGGTTTTCTCCATATAGTTGTGAGGAGGAGATTAACATGGTTAGGTCAAATAGGTTTGTGGTCTTTCTCGCTTATATAACTCGAGGGGGGAGGGAGAGGTTAAACACCTAGGAAATGTATAATCATGGGACACGAACCCATATATAAGAGAACATGACACCATCTTTAACCTAAAACCTTAAGGCAATAGGTTTGTAGGTCTTTCTCACTTACATATTATTCAACTTCCCAATTTCTAACAAATTTGGGACTTCAACTCATACTTGGACTCCTAACAATCTCTCCCTCACGTGTGAATCTCTCCCTCACGTGTGAGTCCTTTCCACATTGTAAACTCCCCCTCGAGTGGAAGCATGCCTTAATAAGGACCCCTTATTCACACCAGTTTTGGTCAAACTGAGGGATTAAACATCAGGGAGATGTATAACCATGGAAGACAAACCCATATATAAGAGAACGTGATACTACCTTCAACCTAAAACCTTAAGACATTAGGTTTGTGGTCTTTCTCGCTTATATATTACTTAACTTCCCAATTTCTAACCAATGTGGGACTTCAACTCACACTTGTTCTTCAATTCTCCACATAAGAAAGGAGCTCAATACCCAATAATTTCTGCCTTGTTTTTTTCATGATACAAAAGTCATATTGCATATAACAACAATTTTGTTCCAAGATATATATTTTAGCTTACATTATTTAAATTTTATGCATAATTTAGATTAACCCAACTATACTTTATATTTGTACTGTATTTACTATCATAAATTTGCCATTGGATGCTTCAATTAATAAGTGACTTATCTTGTATTAATTATTTTGCATGAATTGATAATTAGATTCTTATTTTTCCTTTGGGTTGTCAAAGATCATGGGATAAAAAGTATTTTTTATTAGTTATTGTATTAGAGATTAATTAACCTTGGTTTCCTATAGTTTATTTGAGTTTATTGTGTACTAAAGATTAATCTTACTTTACTTTATATTTGCCTTTCATCAAAATCATGAGCTGAAAAGAAACTTATATTAGTAAATATCAAAATAATCAATTAATTATTTCTAAATGAATAAGTGATTAGATGCATGTTTTCTTTTATGTTGTACTACATATTAACCCTTTCATAATCAAGATCTAACAACAAATTGAGAAAGTATGAAAATTTTCATTTTACTTCATTTCACATTTTATTAAGAAATTAGTGATAGATGTTATCCATTCAATTCGTAAATGATTATTTACACTTAAATGATTTCTTTTAAATTTATAGCCGATTTACCATCATTCAAGTGTTAATTTAATTTTGTGGGCTATGTGCTTTTTTTACTTAGTTATCATTAAAAGCTCTTTGATAAAATGATTTGTTATATTGGACTTAAGTATCAATCTTCATCATATTTCAATTTATATTGTGAAGATTGACGCTTCCGATTTATTATTATTGTTGCTGACATGGTTGAAGGCATAGACCATTAAATTAATGGAATATATAAAAGAAATTAATGGTAAGAAAAAGACACTTAAGCTTGTTACTTGCGTAACAAATATATGTGCTAGCTAAGTTGAGGATCCATATTTTCTTCAAGTGGTTGTTATGAATTTGAAGGTAATTATATTTTATTTTAAAAATTGATAATAAAGAAATACTCACTCATTCAGTTGTCTTCCAACGGTGAGATACAAAATAATTGGAACCCTTCTCTCTTCCTTCTTTCATTTTCTCTGATTGTGAGTTGCTTCTTTTGTTTCTCTCTCTCTTTCTTTTCATGATTTTATGCTTATCTGGTGCTATTATATAAATTTGTTTTTCTTAGTAAGATTTCTTCCATCTACAAGGTTGTGATCATTACCTGTTCTTTCACACTTATAAAAGAGCATTTTTGTGTGAGAGAAAAATATAATGCTCTATATAATTCAAATAATGATACATGTATATTCTTTAATTTTGAAATTTTAATTTTTAAGACATAAGATATGATAATTTGTTATTTCAAAATTCATCTCTAAAAATTTAGGTTGTGAGAATCGGATCAGACTGGCCGGTGAACTGGACTAGTGTTGGTTTATTGTTTTTAAAAAATTAGGTATGTTAGGAACCAAACAAGAACTAGTAAAAAACCGGGTGAATCAGTCGGTTTAAAGGGTAGCCCGTTTTATTTTTTTAAGAAAAAAAATATATAA
This sequence comes from Psophocarpus tetragonolobus, assembly GCA_037954015.1. Classification (NCBI taxonomy): domain Eukaryota; kingdom Viridiplantae; phylum Streptophyta; class Magnoliopsida; order Fabales; family Fabaceae; genus Psophocarpus; species Psophocarpus tetragonolobus. Next base: position 28,676,177 of record CM075694.1, on the reverse strand, counting down.
AATTTCATAAAAAATGAAAATTTGTGGTTTTTAAAATTTTAGGTACACAAATGAGAGATATTCTAATAAGGTACTGTGAAATAAAAAATATTTAAAAGGAACTTTTGCAAATTACGAAATGTTGATTATAATTTAGAATATAAATATTTCTCAAAAAATCATTTTAGGCAACCAGAAACTTTACTTCTTTGTAATATTATAAAAGACAAGAATACTTAAACTTAATAGGATGTATTATATTTGTGTATTATAAATCATATATACCTTACTTTTTGCTAGTATATTACTATATTAGTAAAAATAAATATAAAAAATAATATTTTATTGAATCCGGTTAAACCTCGGTTGAATCTTTGAACGCTGAATCCATGCCTTCACAAGTTCAATAATTGATCTGATTTTGAAAACCTTGTGAAAAATAAAAATGTTTGTCAAAATTATGTTTCTAAAAAATACAAAGCATAACTAGCAAGATAAAAAATGTTTTGACAAATTCGCTTAGGTGTACATCTCTACTAATTTTAAATTTTAGGACTATGAGTTGTAATAGTTTAAAAATCCTAAATTTAATAAAATTTAAAAAAGTTAAATTAAAAAATATCAATACACAAATATTTTCTATAAAGAATTGTGTAAAATTTGATTCTCTATTGTACCTAGAGATATGTAGGAGCAAAAGTCCACTTTTATTGAGCCCCAAAAATAAAATATAATTAATTAAGAAGATAAAAATACATAATATTAATTCAAAAATATTTTTTTTTTCTTGTTAAAAATGTTAAAATCAATAAATAATAAAAATTTGTTAGTATGTTTTAGGGATAAAATAAACATTTTTAAAGTTGTCTAATTTTGCACATTTAGTAATGGGTAACCGACTTAAGAAAGACATCTAAGGGTGCTAATATCTTTTCTATATGTGCTCAATTCTCGAACGCAAAATCTGGTTTTATAGACCATTTTTTAAAAGGTTTTTTTTATATTTTCTCTAATAAATATTGTGATGATTCTCTGTTTTTAAATTATTTTTGTTGTCCAATCTAGATCCTTGTGTGAACACCCACACCAAAACCATTTGAGTAGTACAAGTCTATTTGTCTTCTTTTTTTACTTTGATTTTTTGTGATTAAACTTTTACTTTTGTTGCAATTTCACTTTTCTTTAAACTTCAATTTCTAACACTAAAGAGTTTATGTATAGTGCTTGAGACAATAATCTATTCTCTCCAATATTTTTAAAATTGAACCGGTGATTCGGTGAATACATTAGTTTGTAGTTTACTAGTTCAAATGTTGTTCAATCAATAATTAATCGGTCTTAATAAAATATTTTTTATTTTTAATATACTATAACAATTATACTAAATAATTTTAAACAAAAAAAAATGAAAAAATTCATAATATTAAAACAAAAAAGTATCATAAATCATACATATTTAATAAGTCATAAGACATAAGTTATATATAACATATGAGAAAAAAATATTAAAAATATAATTATAAAAGAAAAAAAGAATTTTACTAAATACACACTCAGTGCTAAGTTAACCTCCCTTTTATTAATTTTTAATTAAAGGGGGTTGACTTAGAAAATGAGGAGTGCATTTAACAAAATTCAATTTTTTTTAAAAAATTGAGAATTGGTCAAATGCTTTAACTATTAGTTTTTATCGATTTTACAAATTCATGACCAATTCTACCAGTTTTCAACCAATTTTGTGCAGTTTTCAACCAAAAACTAAATCAAATAGAAAATTGTAATGGCTTAAATATTTTTTTGGCTTAATTACAATTTATGCCCCTTAATTTTACCAATTATTGACATGTTTTCCTCTTATTTTTAATTTCTAACATTTTGTCCCCTTAATTTTAAAAAGTTTATTTTTTGTCTAACCGTTGTTCATTAAACGTTGACTGTTTATTTAGGAATGTTGATTGCTGATGTGGAAAGCTATTAATGATGTGACAGTCACATTAGATGATTGAACTACCATTCGTATCTCCTAATTTTACCAATTGCTTACATTTTATCCCCTAATTTTTAATTATTGACATTTTGAACCTCATTTTAAAAAAAAAAAATCAATTTTTGTCCAATTGTTACTTATTAACTATTGACCATTTATTTGGAAACGTTGACTAACCATATAGAAAATTGTTAATGACATGACAGTGACACCAAATGATTGGATTTTAAATGGTTTATTTTATCTTGAAATTAGTTTGATAGAAGAATACGCACAATCACAAAATTGACAACAAAGACAAAGTTGGATGAAAGCAAGTGGTGTCTTAACAGTTATGAATCTCAACCTCATCATTAGGGGATGGTGAAATTATGTTAGTGGTACTTATGTAAAAAGGTTTATGTTGTCAACTTGTCATAATTAATGATGTTTATGTAAAGAAACAATAACTTAGTTGTTGTCAAAATGTTTTAGTATATAATGTTTTGCAATCTCAAAATGGTATAAACTTTGTCATCAATTATAAATGAATGTCAAGTTTATGTAATCACGGTTAATTTCCAATTGGTTGAATGTAACATCATCTTTATTACCAATATCTCATTTGGGATTTTGGATCCTCGTATCTCCCCTGGTCCCTGTGTCTTCTCCCGTGTATGATACCCGTCTCTCCCTTTTCGCATATCCCATCCTCACTTCATTAACAATTTTCCATCTGGTTAGTCAACGTCCCCAAATAAATGATTAATAGTTAGCAAGTAACTACTAGACAAAAATTGAACTTTTTAAAATTAGGGATCAAAATGTCAGCAATTAACAATTAAGGGACAAATGTAAACAATTGATAAAATTAGGGGATACAGACTATAGTTCAATTATCTAATGTGATTGTCACGTCATTGATAGTTTTCCACATCAACAATCAACATATGCAAATAAACGGTCAATGGTTAATAAGTAATAGTTGGACAAAATTTAACATTTTTTTAAAAAAATAAAAGGACAAAATGTCAGCAATTAAAAATGAGAGAACAAAATGTCAACAATTGATAAAATAGGGAAACATGAATTGCAATTAAGCCTATTTTTTTAATAGAAGGCTTAAATAGTCTTCTATACTTTAATTTTATATCATCTAAAATGATAAAACAAAATGTTGTAACAAATTAAATGCTTTTCTAAACTTAAATATTAAGAAGTTAATTTTATAATTATAAATAATATGAATTAACATTTTGAGAGTGTATGAATGATAAAAAAAAGGTGATATATAAGTATGCAAATGTATTGTGTTAGTTTGAAATAAAAAAAAAAAGGATCTAACTTTACACCTAGAAGTAAAAATAGCAATATGGGAATGTGATGAGTCAAGAAGTCCGAGTCCTAATGACTTCATGTTTCAGTTAAACACTTTTGGGAGACTCTTAAGGAGGACATTATGAAGGTAATGACTGAGTTCTTAAAAAATGGGAGGCTTCCTCATGGAGCAAATGCTTCATTCATAGCATTAATGTACGGACGGGCCTTGGTGATTATAGACCAATTTCCTTAATTGGATGTCTATACAAGATTATTGCTAAAGTATTATCATTGAGGTTGAGGAATGCGATGCATAAGCTGGTGGACAATTGTCTGTCAACATTTGTTAAAGGTAGACATTTATTAAATAGTGTGTTGGTAGTGAATGAGACTGTTCATGAGGTGAAAAAAGGAAGACTCCCACCATAATATTTAAAGTAGACTTCAAAAAGGCGTATGACGCAATCAGTTGGTCATTTTTGTGCTATATGATGAGAAGAATGAACTTTAGCAAATGGTAGGTAAATTGGATTAATGGGTGCCTCAAATCATCATTAGTGTCAGTGTTAGTCAATAGCAGTGCAATAGAAAAGTTCAAAATGCATAGAGGCCTTCGCTAGGGTGATTCTATGACCATTTTTCTATTGCTTATTATAGCAAAAGGACTTGGAGAACTGGTAAGAAATGCTATTAGTGGTGGTTTGATTTCAGGTGTGCCTTTAAGAAATGAGGAAATACAAATTTCATTGTAGTAATTTGCATATGATACCCTACTCTTCATTCAACCAAAGACCTGTACATCTTAGCATTGAAAAGTGTGCTTAATTGTTTTGAAGTAGCATTCGGGTTTAAGGTTAGTTTTTCAAAGAGTAGAATCAGGGGTTTAAATGTGGGAGAAAGGACCATAGCAGAGTTTGCACGAATATTGAATTGTAAATCTATGAAAATTTCATTTACTTATCTAGGGATGCCTATTGGAGTGAGTGTATGTGATTGATAGAATTAAAAGAAAGCTAGAAGCATGAAAGAGTAAGAATTTATCATTTGGGGGAATAATATGTCTGCTAAAGGCAACTTATAGCAATCCCTCTATTTTACTTCTCTTTCTTCAGGCTTCCTAAGAAGGTTGACAACATCATTAGATAACTGCAAAGCAACTTCTTATGAGGGGCTTTGGTGATGAACGCAGAGTTACATGGGTAAGTTGGGAGAATGTATGCAAAGGGAAAGATGATGGTGGCTTAGGTATTAAAAATATTGAGGCATTCAATAAATCATTGCTTGGAAAATGGTGATAGAGACTCTACATGAGAAGGAATCACTTTGGGCATAGGTTCTAGAGGCAAGTATAGAATTATAACCTCTAGTTGGTCAAAAGAAGCTTTTTGTAATGGATCACAATGACGGCTAAATCTTTGGATGGTAATAGGAAGTGAACTTGAAGGGAGATGGTTCAATAACAATATGAAGAGGTCCTTAGGTAATGGAAGTACAATCAAGTTCTGGCAGGACCATTGAAATGAAGCCTAAAGCTTATAAGAAAGATTCCCCAAATTGTTCTTAGTGTCAACTCAACAACATTTGTGTGTCTTTGAAGTGGGAAAGTGGGAAGGTAATATCTAACATTAGTCTTTGAATTGGATGAGAAATTTGTTTGGTCGGGAATAACCTCTAGTGCAGGAACTTTATGAGAGTCTACATTCTAAATCTCCAAGAAATGGACTAGGGGATGAATGACTATGGAACAATCAAAGCCAAGTTGAATATACTTTATGTGATGCCTATTCCATTGTTATGCCAAGGACACAAATAAGAGGTTCACCCTTCTTTAAAGATATGTGGAGTATGAAGGCCCCTTCAAAAGTGCTGGCATTTGGGTGGAGGTTAGCTTTGGATCGGGACCAAACAAAGGTTCAACTGTTGAAAAGAAGGATTCTATCAGAATCTGAGAATGTTGTTTGCACACTACGTGGGGAAAATCTAGAAACCTCATCCTATCTCTTTTTTACATGCCCAATAACGTGTAAGATATAACACAAACTTTATGCTTGACTTGGTTTTGAGAAACCTTTGCAGGAGAACATATAAGGACATTTTTATCAACACACTGGATTATTAGGCAGACCTAAAGGTAAGATGTATTGGAATATTGTATGGTTGGTGACATTATGGTCAATTTAGCTCATGAGGAATAACATGGTTTTTAAATATAGTTAATGGTGTGTTGATTTTGTGCTTGAAATCATTCAACATAGAGCTTGGAGGTGGATTGAAGCAAAATTAAAGAGGTGGCTTTCCCTTTCTATGACTAGTATGTACAACCTTTTGTTTGTTTAAGTGGGTTGTGATAAGTAAATTTGATGTTGGGAAGTATTAGCAATCTATATAGGGTATAAGTAAATTTGTTGGGGAAAGGATAATTTGATACTTGTTGTATTAGTTGTACTCTAAATCTTTCTTGATTTTCACATCTTGTGACTATCAATTATGTTGAATATAATTTTGGCATTTTCCAAAAAAAAAACAAACTAGATGGTGATATGTAACAGAAGAAGTTATGTAAATTGTTGACTTTTTACTTTTCAATTGAACTCCCATGGTGAAATACCTACAAATGACACTCTCACGCTTAAGTCAGACAAGGTTTTGATGGAGAGCAATATGACAATATATCAATAAATGGGCAATCATGTCTCGATACTTGTTACCTATTTATACTAATGGATTAAGCTTGTACCTTTTGGGCCTTGTTCAAGTGATTAACAAATTAGGTAATACAGTGGTAATCTTGATTTTCCTTAATAAGATTAATCAGGGTTTACTAACCATCAATGTCTTAACCTTTACTAACTTGTTGTTGATGTTGCAACAGTCTTTGGTCTCCGGCCTTACCAAAGACCAAATACTTTAAGGTGTTTCCTTGTGCTTTCCTTAGGCTTCTGGTCTTCATAGAGATTTTGTCCTTCAGTCAATATGAGGGCTGAAATCCCCTTATTTTGGTCTCATTTATTCTTTAAGGATCCATCCCATACATATCTTATCTCTACCCATCACTGCCCCATCCCCATCTGTGTCACTACCCATATTTTAATATTAGAATATCCCAAACTTTTATGTTTGATTTATTATATCCAAATTTCAAATTGAGACTCTAACACTCTCTCAATTTCTCTTCTTGCATTTAAATTAAATTTTCTAAGACATCTAAATTATAATTGCTAATTTTGTTTAGAATTTATACCTGAGAATTGTGTAATGTTTATGCTACTGTATTTTGAATTTTTTTTGTGAGACCGATGAATTTGAAGATAGGATGTAATATTGTAATTAGTATTTTTTTTTTGGAATTTATCTAGTTGGGTATTTAAAAATTGTGTTTATTAGATAATTTTTTAATTATATTTAAGCAGTTTATTTTATTAAAAAAATAATTTTTTTTACTGATATAAGACAAGTACAAATATACCTGATACCGTAAGGATGGAAATGAGAAATAAGTCTCATATATCAGGTGTAAAGATGAGGACGAAAATAAATTTTAAAAGAAATAAAATAAAAATAGAAAAGATCATAGTGCCTCCTACTTACGTATTGCCACACCTTAATCATACTCAAAATTAATTAAAGAATGCAAGAAATATATCTAAAGCTAATAGTCATAACATCAAAGATTACCATGCTGTCAAATGGGATGACATTATGAATTCTTTAAGTAAATTCTTTGACTTCACCAATGATAAACTATTGTCAGATTAATTATTTTGACAGAGTCTTACAGATATATATGCTTGGCACTTTCGATTTTTTAATTTCTGCATAAGACACTTGTTATCTGCATATCACTTTCTATTTTTAAAATTTTGGTAGATTGTATGAATGTTTGATGCTATCTTCACGTACAATCCATGTTTCTCATTCTTTTCGCCTTATTTTTTTTTTCTTTTAACCTATTTTTTAATTACTCCAATTTGTAATTTACTTTTTGCATGTATAAATTGATTACTTCATTACTGTAAACGTACATTATTGTATACATGCTGAGAGTTATGCAAAAAGTTTGATTTTAGTGAGAAATTTATAATAATAACAATACAATAAAATCTATTATTACAATAGAAAGTCATAAAAGTTTCAAAAGTTCATTATAATTTACATTTATAGTGAGTTAATGACCTCACTATAATTTGAAGGTTGATATACGATGACTATAAAATTCACTATATACAATGAATTCAACCTATTATAAGTTCATTATAATTTATTTTTTTTAATTAAAGTGTGGGTAAAACCAATCTACTATAACATTTCTTAGTTTCAAATATATTAAAAAAATTAGATTTGATTTTATTATAATGAGTCAAACTATTTTACAGTGATGGGCTAAGTCCATATTTAGTTCAAGTATTACACATTGGCCTTTGTGATTTAAATAACTTTTTTTAGTTGTTGAAAAATAATCTTTTTATAAGTTTTTTTTTTAATTTGACTATTCAAATATTTTTTGTTTGGTTTTAAATCCTATTATCAAATAACAATTGTTTTTAGTCATATAGTCAAGCAATAATGTTGATTACATGACTTTCATAGTCAATTGACTTACCACTTCACTAGGAAATTTGAGATGATAGCCTTGTACAATTTTTAAGGATAATTTGTATTTTAAAGTTCAAAATACTTTATGATATCAAACAAGTTTACATGTGATTAAAATATAATTTATTAAAAAAAGTAACATAGGTTATCTCATCATACTCTTTGATTGCATGATGAGTCATTGGGTGACTAACGTTATTGTTACATATATGTTAACATTATTTTTTGAAAGTAGAAATCGAAACCAAACAAAAAATTTTAAAGGACCAAAATCAAAATAAAAATCTCTAAGGCTCTATTAGAAAAAAAAGGGGAAGAAAGTCAGAAGAGAGAAAAGAAAAAAAGAGAGAAAATATATATTGAAAATTGAAGTTGTTCAATTGTATGGAAAGTTACTTAAAAAAGATGAAAAATTATAAATTAAAGTTATTACAATTACAAAATTACTCATACATTTATGGCTTATTTTTTATGAACAAGGATAATTTTGGAGGAATAATTTTTTTTACACTTCCATTCATTTTCATTAAAGCTGACAATTCTAACAACTTGACCTGTCGAGCTTACACAACAGAAAGGGTCAAACTAACTTAGTCCATATTTCATTCAGACAATAGATTTCTAAGCCCAACAAGACCTTATATTAGGCCACCATGCCAAAATGAAACTATTTTTAAAATAATAAAAATCCAAACTTTTATTAAAAAATAAATTTATTTTATAATAAAACACAAATCAATTCAAAACAACACTATAAATCAATCCAAAACATCTTAAATAAGTTTAAAATAACATCAAAATACAATCCCAAATCAGTTAGAAACAATATCATTAATTAGTCCAAAGCAACACCTAAAGGTAGCAAAAAACAACACCAAAAATACATATTATATGAATATTTTATATTTAATATATATTTTTAACAATATATTATATTATTATTAATATTATTTTTAAAATTTATATATTTATGATTATATTCGGACTGAGTCGTGACCTATCAGGTCAGCCTGGTGCATGCCCATTTACAATGTCAAGCCTAATGGGTTGGACAAAAAAGGTTTATTGCTATTTCACCTCCTTTTTGGATTCCAAACATCCATTTATAGGCCTGCAGGTTGGCCCAGCGGGCCAAACCTATTTTAACAAATCTAATTTTCATGCCTTTTTGACTAAAAAGTAAAATAAACAAGACTCACCAAATTAGTAACATTTTTTTTTTGTTGAATTAGAGAAATAATAATTTTTCTCTCATTTTCCTACACAGGTAACTTTCCATAAAAAAATTTAAGGACTATACCAATTATTTATCACTTGATATATCCCTAAGATAGAAAAGATTCAATTTTATCGGACGATTCTTAATTAGACAATTGAATTTTGTCTATTTTAATAAAATAATTTTAAATTAAAATAAATATGATTAAGAAAGGAAAATACATTTTAAATTAAAATAAATATGATTAATACAAAAGGTACTTTTGAATTGATCTCATCCTTTAAAAAAAATTATTTTCCACTCTATATGCAACCAAACAAGGACAAAAGATCAAAACTAAAAAGACACTACAAATTATTTAAGTCTTAAAGTGATTATTGTTATCTTTAAGTTGCAAGGAAAGAAAGTATGTGAGGAGAAAAAAAGGGATGAAATATAACTGAAATTGATGTTGTTTAATTGTGTGGAAAGTGACTAAAAAAGATAGAAAATTTTAAATTAAAATTATTATAATTACAAAAGTACTTTGTATGTTTATGACTTGTTTTTATAAATAAAGATAATTTTAGAAGAGTCAATTTTTTTTTCATTTTCATGCTTGTTTTAAGTAAAAAATAAAACAAATAGAACTTACAAAATTTTTCCTTATTATTTCTTTAATGTTGAATTGGTAAAATAGTAAATTTTTTCTTATTTTCTTTCGTTAAGTAAAATTTCATTTTTCACCAATCCTACAACCTATCAAGTGCTAATGTGTGTTTTATGATGCATGTTAACAATTATTAGTATTCAATTTCTAATGAAACTTTTAATGTATTTATTATTGAGAAAGTGAAGATAGTTAAAGAACATTAAATATGTTTTCTAATACTAATTTACTTTTAATTTTAACTTTGACTTTTCACTTTAATTCTCTTTTAATTTTTATTTTTCTATTTTTTATATTATTACTTTTGCATTTTTTTATATTATTTTTTTAAAAAAAAACTAAATGTAATACAATACAATAAATATATATATATATATATATATATATATATATATATTAATAACAATGTCTTTCTTATTTTATTTTTTTATATTATTATTTATTTCTTTATTGTTATTAGTTTCAACGATAAATAAAATGTGAAATATAATAATGTAAAAGAAATAAAATAGTTTTAATTTAAAGTCTTCAATATTGTCATTTAAGTTCAACACAATACCTAATTAAAAAATATAATAATGATAAACACTATTATATTTTAAATATATATACGTTGCATTGAGTAAAAATAATATAAAAAAAATATAGAAATAATAATATAAAAAGATGTAGAATAAAAATTAAAAGATGATTGAAATGATAAGATAAAATTAAAATTAAAAAGTATTAAAAAATATATTTAATGTTGGTTACCTATCTTCATTTTCTTATATAATAAATACATCTAAAATTATATTAAAAATTACATTAGAAAAACTGGAACTAAAAATTATTTAAGCCTTGAAGTGAGTGATTTTGCTTTAAAAGAAAGAGGTCCAGGCCAGTGAATGTATCGAGAATGTGTAGTCCAATGAGATTGGTTAGTGTTCATGTAATTATTAATTAATGATCTCCTTTTAGGAATTTGCAATAGTTCATGATACTCAATGGGTCATCAAGCCTCTGTAACATATTAAATTATATATCAACTGGAAACCGTGGGTGCTGCATGCAGCATTAATAATGAATGATGAGAGAAAAATTGAGCCATAGTTATGGTCCACTGTCACCCTAATAAATCATGCAATGACAAGAAGGAAAGTTTGGAGTCTCAATTCCAAGGATATACAACTTGTAATAAATCTTATCATTGTGATCAAGATGTTGGTAGATTCTCTCACATTTGATTGGTCTGGATGCAAGAGATGACCTATAACATATGTTACCAGCTATCAGCTATCGAAACCTTCATTTTTAAATTGATATCTCAAAATTTTTGTTTTAATTAGTTATGTTATTTGATGATTTTTTTATAATTTTTTAATATTTTATATAATTTATTAAATTACATGACCTTTAAATGACATTTGTGATAGATGATTTTTATTTTTTTTTTGAAAGGCTAAGAATATATTCAAAAAAAAGAAACCAAGAGTTTCTTAGAATACAAATGGATAACGTACTCCTCCATATCCTATTGGAGCATGTTTTAAATTATCCATCTATGACATATTTAATAAACACAATCTAGGATTAACGTACCAATCCGAGAACACACACCTCCTATTAAACCCGAAGGAATATGATAGTCATTTCCACGAGATTACCTTTATAGCCATCAGAATGTTTACTGAATCCACCGGTATGTTATAAAAAACAATCTGATTTCTAGTGATCCAGATTCCCCAACAACCCGCTAGCCAGAAAACATACCTGCACTTCTTCTTTCTCTTTCCAACCACCCATGCTGACGATGAGAGAAAAAGTTGATTCAAATCCCCCGGAATAGGTCCTTGGATTCCCAGCCAGCTAAAGATATTGCTCCACACTGATCGGGCCTTGGCACACGTTAAGAACAGATGATTCCTACTTTCCATATCACTTTTACAAAAGACACATAGAGCCTCCTCTCCTGGAATCTCAACATCTCTCTTCAATAGATTGTCAGTGGTTGGTAATCTATCCAACAATAATCTCCATGAGAAAGCAATTACCTTGGAGGGTAGTCTATCTTTCCACATTCGTCTCAGATGGATGGGTTCCACCTCGGTTAATCTCGTTGAGGTCTAATGTGTGCGCAGTGCCACATAAGCCTCAACAACTGAGAAACCTCCATCCCTACTAGACCTCCAACTCCATGTGTCCAACCTGTAATCCACAATTACCACTGGCTGCAACACGCTTTGTAAAAGACGAAGCTGATCTTCTTCCCATACAAAAAGTTCCCTCCTCCATACCCAAGTCCACCCCTTCTGAGACTTCCTTTTTCTGGTTAATAATGGTGCCCTTATCTGCCGCTAACCCATATAACCTAGGAAACTTTAAGCTAAGAGGTCCATCTCCTGTCCAATTCTGTTCCCAAAAAGAAGTATCCTTTCCGTTCCCTACTTTTTTAATGACGTTATTCACAAACCAGTCTGGTATCACTGCTTTCGGCCCATCTATATCCCATAGATCCCTCCACCACTGCTAAGCTGTAGATAAATTCTGCTGTCTTTGATTGAAATTGTATGTCTGGCCATATCTACTCTCCAGCAAACTCGCCCATATTGCATTTTGCTCTGTCAATATCCTCCACCTCCACTTTGCAAGCAAACTCAAATTAAAGTTCCATAGACACTTTACCCCCAACCCCCCTTCTTCCTTGGGCCGACACATTTTCCCAACTAACCCACGCAATTTTGTTCTCCTGGTCATTCCCACCCCACAAAAAGGAACGTTGTATACCGGTAATGACTTTTAGTATTTTCTTGGGTACTTTGTAAAATGAGAAGAGGCATAATGGGAGGCTAGACAATACTGAATTTATGATAACTAACCTTCCTGCGAACGACATGTGTTTTGCCCTCCACGTAGCTAGTTTCCTCTGGAATTGTTCTATGATTGGTGCCCACATTTCTACCTTCCTTGGATTCGCTCCCACCGGAATCCCCAAAAATTTAAATGGCGGTGATGATACAACACAATTCAAAAGATTTTTTACAGCTCGTGTAAAGGAATCATCTACATTTAAACCAAAAAATTGGCTTTTGCTGTAATTCACCTTTAACCCCGATGTCAGCTCAAATCTGCGGAGAATAACCTTCAAATACCATACTGATTGCATATCAGCTTCCCCCATCATAATAACATCATCTGCATATTGCAGAATTGAAAACTTTGCCTCAGCACCAACATTGAGCTCTTTAAACACCCCTTTCCCTAAAGCTGTCCTGAACAATCCAGTTAAGGCTTCAGCTACCAGAAGAAACAAAAAAGGAGAGAGTGGGTCTCCCTGCTTCAAACCTCTCCCCGGCCTAAACTCATCTGTTGGACTCCCATTAACTAGAATTGAGACATGGCTATTCCTGACAATACTATGCATCCACTTTCTCCATGTGCTCCCAAACCCGAACCTGGCCAACATATAATCCAGAAAATCCTAATTTACCGAATCGTACGCCTTCTGAAAATTCACCTTAAACAGAAAACATGGTTTCTTTTCCTCTTAGCCCAATCAACTATTTCATTTGCTACCAGTACCCCATCCAGGATCGATCTACCTGGAAAAAAGGATGACTGACACTTAGAGATTAACTGCCCCATAAATTTCTTCATTCTCAATGACAACAGTTTGGAGACAATCTTTTGAATGCTTGAAATTAAAGAGATTGGTCTATACTGCGCTAATCTATCCGGCCTTGCCACCTTGGGAATGGGTGTAAGAAAAGATGATGTGGCTGCTCTTGGTAGGATGCCTGACTGATGGAATTCTTGAACTGCCTTTACGACATCTTCCCCTATTATTCCCCAACATGATTGATAGAAATGAAAGCCAAAACCATTGGGGCCCGGGCTTTTCCCTCCCTCACAAGCCCAAACCGCCTCCTTTATTTCCTCCACTGAAAAAGGCTCTTCTAGGCTTTGTCTCTGCTGATCATTCAACTGATTAAAGGAGGCCCCATCCAACGTTGGTCTCGTCTCTCGTTCCTCGTTAAAAAACCTTGTGAAATGATTTAACACGTGATCCAAAATATTCTGAACTCCCTCCAACCAACCAATATCTGATTTAATTGCCAGTAAGGAATTTGCATAACACCTCTCCTTAAAATATTTATGAAAATAGCTTGTATTCCTGTCACCATTTAGAGCCCATTTTACCCGAGATTTCTGTAGCATGGAATGTTCCATTCTCCTTGCCTTCCCCCAATACTCTGATAAAATATCTTGTCTCTGCTGACCACTCCCATTGGATCCTTGGCCTAGCTGATGATCCACCCTCTCCAATTCTAGTACCTTCTCTGCCAGGAAATTCTCATCTTTACTCCCATTCTCTTCTTTCCACTTTTTAATCTTCTTCTTCAAACCTTTTAACTTACTTGCCAGCTGATAAATCCTCCATCCTTGCCCGTGATCTGATGTCCAGAACTCTTTCACTAGGTCCATAAAACCTGGCTCCTGCAACCAATGATAAAAAAACTTGAAAGGTTTAGGGCCCCAATTCTGAGTATTCACTTCTGTTAGGATCCAGCTATGTTCGGAGAACTCTCTAGTGCCCACTCTTTGAGCTATAACTCCCCACTCCTCCATCAGATCCGGGGAAAATAAAAACCGATCCAACCTACTAGATGACTCTCCATTCGGGTTTATCCACGTTGCTCCTTTTCTGATGACTGGAATATCCAACAGACCCATTAAGTGGATAAAGAATTTGAAGTCAGACATCTCGATTGTAGAATGATAATCTGATTTCCCTTTAAACTCAGTCCTATCCAGCACAATATTAAAATCTCCTCCCAGTACCCACTTAACCTCTGGAAATCCTCGTTTTGTCATCATCAGATCATCCCATACCTTTCTTTTTCCTTGTAGCGAACATGGAGCATATACATTAACCACACAGTTAACTTCAGTAGAAATCTTTCCTCTGAAGCTAATTCCAAGGAATCCCTGCCCTTGTATAACCCAGACAACTTCCAACAGCTGTTTCTTCCAAATTGTCAGACAACCTCCACTAAGCCCTGTTGACGGTAGTATTCTTCAATCGCACCCTGTCGACCCCCAAACCTCCTTCACTTCCTAATCCTTTACCGTCCTGCATTTTGTCTCCTGTAATAAGTAAATATCAATGTCTTTATTATTTAACATTCTCCTCATCCTTCTTCGCTTGACCCGATCTCGGAATCCCCTCACATTTAAAGAAAGAATCTTCATTTAATTATTCCGATCACTCCTCGTTTTCCTTCTTTCCTTCTCTCCCTTATCCCTCATTTCCATGTTTCTTAATTCCTGTATGTATATTTTATCTGGCTGTTGGCCAGATATTCCGATTTCTTTCATCGCCTTCCATATTTTTTCCACTTCATCCTCCTCAGTACCTTTTCCTTTCACGTTTTCCTTTGGAGCATCCAGTTGCCCTCGCCTCATTAATTCACCCTCATCAAAACTATTTCTCCTTAGTTGCCTCCATATGGATACCTCTCTCCTTTGCCCTTCTCCTCCTCCGGACACCTCTTCTCCACCTACTAATACCCACTTCTTGTAGTCATACGGTAGTGTAGAAATAGAATCATTTTTTCCGTAATCACTATTCACCGTAATGACCCCCTTTCCTCCGTGACCAATTCCTGTTTCGGAAACATTCCCACCGTGACAAATAGCAAATCCTGTGACTGGGCCCGTAACGTGATCAGCACTGTTCCTAGCCCAGGCCCAGTCACCATTCGTGCGGTATCCCACAACGGAATCCGTCTGGATTCCGCACGGAGGTTCGGGTTGGGCCTCCGTCTGCTGGCCTACGCTGGAGTCTAGCCCGATAGCCTGCAACGGTCGCCTGTTACGAGATGTGACCAGTCGCCTGTTGCGAGATGTGACCGATCGCCTGCCGCGAGATGTGACCGGTCGCTTGCTGCGTGTCACGCTCGAGGAGCGTGTCTTGAGCTCCGTGCCTGTCTGTTCGGTCGCTGTCAGCCTGTCCCCTCCGACATGACAGGCTGTCAGATCTCGTGCTCCATGCGACACAACCCCAACTTTGAAAGCTCTTTCCCTCTTCGTCTTCCCCATTACATGCCCCATTACATGCCCGTAAAGTTGTCCTCTCTCCCACTTTCTCTGAAAAGCTCTTTGCATACACCATTTTGTCTCTGCTTCTACTCCTACCATTCTCGCCTACTCCCTGCTTTTTTCCCAACTCGGGCCTCCTTCCTGTGTGCGAAAGATGGGAACTTGTCCCCTTTCCTATTTCCTCCCCTCCCTGCCACTCCTGTCCGTCCAGGTCGGAATCGTCATCGGTGTCACCTACCGCCGGTTGCAAGCACCTCTTCCCTTCCGCTGAGGTTCTACTTTCCGATCTGGACCGATGTGTGTCTTTGACCACCGTGTCTCCTCCCAGTCGGAGTACCGGACCACGGCGTTCGGCGCTCTGAATCTCCATCTCCTCCCACTCCTTCCAGATTCCTTTGTGAAACATCTCCTGTTTCAGCTCAGCCAGTCTTCTTTCCGCCTCTGCCGACTCGTCAAACTCTTCCTCCCCCGGACAGGGACTCATTTACGAACCATAGCTAGTAATACCACAGCTATGCTTCATGTCATTCACCTCTTCCACCTCCGTTACCCTGATATCGAACTCCCACCCGTCAATATTCGCCCGGACAGTCGCGTTGAGGTGCCTCATGTCCTTCCTGGACATCACCATTTGCCCTACATCGTATCGTTGTTTTTTTAGAGTGATTTCCTCCACATACAACAGCTCTCCGAAGGGTGCAAGCAACATAGAGAAGAAATTTTCTCCCCATACATGTAACAGAATCCCATAACAGTTCACCTTGACTCTCCTATCCGTGTTCACCGATCCCGGCTCCCACTTTTGTATCCCGGTGAACCATTGGTTAAACCACTGTTGTTTCCCTTTCATGATCTCTTCTAATGTCTCCCCCCCTTCCAGTTCCAACAGTACCTTGTTTGCTCCCATAGGAGTTGTGCTCACATTGTAAATACCGTGAGTCATTAGGAATAGCTGCGTCCTGAAAGTCGTCCCTCTGTTACGTACTTCTCCTACATAAGCCTTCTGGAGCCTAATCACGTTTTCCGCTGGTACCGTGTACACCAGCTTCATTTGCGCGTCTTCCTTCTTTTCTACCTCTCGTCTCACATTGTTATTCCTAGAGCCCCCATGAGCACATACTACCGATGCAAAGGATTTTCTCATGTTACCCTTATTCCCACTGTGTTGCCCCGTTTGCCTAGCAACCGTATTATATGCATTTTGAACTTGTTTCCTCCTCTATGTGTTCGTCTTTCTCTGATTCTGTTCTGTTCGCTGATCATACCGTAGTAAGTTGACCCACAACTTTTCCGTTCTTATGAAAATATTGTCCAGTTTAACCACCAGCATTTTCACATCCTTTACGTCCCTAAACCTGGCAAAACCGAACCTTTGTCCCCTCTTGTTCCGCTTGTTTGGAATCACCACATCCTGGACTTTGGCATATCTCCAGAAGATCTCCCACATATCTTTTGCCATATAGCCTTCCGGAAAATGGGTAAAAAAGACAGAGGTTATACACCCGATTCGTTTCCCTCCCTCTGTTACTGAGTTCCTTCCTCTGTTGACATCCTTTCTTCTCCTTACCTCCGTCCACCCTTCCTCCATCTTGTTGCTACTGTGGATCATCCACAAATTTGACTCTAGATGATAAACGCCCCTCCAGATGATTTTTATCTGTTACTACGAAGATGTATAGAGTTGAGATATATTAACTTTTTACACATTGTTTCTGTAACATTTCCCTTCCTTTTAAGTTTAAGTTTAGCTCATAATTAAAATTTATTCATAACATATTTCTTTAATTTATACAATTGGAAGAAAATACATTACAGTAAACACAAAGTTAGCTAACAACAAAACCTAATAAATTAGGATGTGTGCTCTACATTTTGTTTTGGTGAAAAGGACGTGCTCTACATATTAGAATGCTACTTAACTCTATATTATCTAATAATATATAATTTGTCATCCTTTAAAGAAATTTTTCTATTTTACAATTAATATTTATAATGATATTTTTTATTTTTAAAAAAATAATATATATATATATATATATATATATATATATATATATATTTGATTTGTTAAAACTTACTAGCTAAAGTTATGTTGGAATATTCAACTCGATCAACCCAACATTATTTTTAACAATTTGCAATGGTCGATGGTTGCATTTGTAGAAATTGATCCAAAACAAACACATATACACTAAGTCTTTGTTACCCACTTCTAGTTCTATTATGTTATCTTATTTTGGTGTTAATTTTATTATCTATCTGTATATACATACTGTTTTGCATTTTTTCGAAACGATTCTTTTACATTTTAGTAAGGAAAGTAATAAATTTTTATTTGTAAACAAGAATTAAAAAACGTTTACCAAAGTTTTTAAAATAAGCAGCTATTAGCTTAAAAAATAGCCTTACTACAATTAATTGATAATCTTAATAAGATATGTTTATACAAACACTTGCCATATTTTGTGAATTTTATGAATATTACTCTATTTAATATTTAGCTTTTCATAATTTTTTTTGTATTTTAAATTTTAAATTTTAAATTTTAATAAAATATCCTTTAATTTTATTTTTTAACTTTTTTTTATTTTGTACCCCATTCAATATAATTTAGTTGCTTAAATATGAATTTATTTCCTGTAAATTTGCACTTTCTTAATTTTGGTTCATGTGAATTTTTTTCATCATTTTTACTCTGATAAGTTTACGATTATTAAATTTTAGTTTTTTTTTTATTTTTAGTCTTTATAACATTGCACTTTTTCTAATTTTGGTCCTTTTAAGATTGTTTCATTTTTGGTCCTTGCATGTTTGCACTTTTAGGGACTAGAATTTAAAAACACCAAATTTTAGGACTAAAAATGTAAAAAAAATAATATTCAAGGACCAATATTTAAAAAGTATAAATTTATGGGACCAAAATTGAAAAAGAAATTTACAAAAACAAAAATTGAAAAGCGCACAAAATTTACAAGATCAAATTTATATACGTTAATTAATAGAAAATAGAAGAATAACTTATTTTAATTATTATAAATTATCTTTTTAAAATTAAAATTTTAAATTCATATATAATTTTATTTCACTCATTGTATAAATATAATTATTTATTTTTGTGTTGGTTTTTGTTACTATTTTTTATCATGTTTTAGACATAACATTTAAAGAATTAATTAGTTTTACAAAAATAATCCTAACCCATTAAGCATGCTATAAATAATTTGAATTATATTAATTCATAGAGTCTTAGTAATAGTTAAAGAACAATTGTTATTGTTAAGGAATTAAAACTACATAAGAACAGTTGTTATTGTTAAGGAATTAAAACTAACTTTTTTTCAAATGCCAACTTTACCCCTTCTAATCTTAACTTTAAACACTCTCTTCCTATAAGCTATTCTCTCTCCTCCCTTTTTTTTTTTTCATTATTATTAGGAGTTTAATTGGTATACACGATCAGAGTAAAATATTTTTACAGTGACATTCAATCATGACCTTTTATTTATGTGACTTTAAAGTAGTAATGAGTAAAGTCAACAAATTTACTTGAATGAAGAGTTGTGATTGAATGTTAGGTAAAAATATTTACAATAATAGTGTATACTAATTAAAATTTATTATTATTATTCAATTTTACTTCTCGGAGATTATTATACATTTTTACTTCTCCTTTTTCGGATATTATTATTATACAATTTTACTTCTCCAATAATGTACAGCCAAACTCTGACTGTACACTATCAAAAAGTTAAAAGTAAAGGATATATTAATATTTTTTCCACAACTAGGTGGAAAATAAAAAACCAGTGGGTGAGAAATCAAGTTTTCTACCTAAAAAGAGTAATTTAAGCTTTTCACCAAAGATGATGGATCTTACCCGAACCAATCTTGCTATACCTGTATATTTCCTTTTAGATTATCTAGTATCCAAACTATAGGGTAGGTCTAGTTCCAAAAATAAGTCTGGTCCTAGATACAGTATAAGATTCCCTAATATACAAAAATTTAATGCTCATTATGCATAGCAGAGGTACGTTTTCCATGACAATGTAATGTATTCTTTGTAACAATTTAGATGCTTTAGTGTTACAAGTAATTAAAGTTATCACGTTCATTAATTACATTTAACTAATACATTGAATTAAAGCTAGAGTTTCAGGTTATTCGCACGCCTCTGGTAGCTATCCACTTAGAAGACACATGATTTGGATTAAAATGTTATTGGTTTTTTAGTAACATACAACAAATATGTTTTCTATTTTTTTTACTGCAACAAATACAAATATGTTTTTTTAGTAGCAAATATGTTTTTGACACTAAGAAGATCACTGTTTATTTTTAGCTACTTTGACTTTAATAATAGAAGAAGAAAATATACATAATAAAATGAGAAGTCACGTATTGTAATATAAAAAAGAAGTCGCCTTGTACTGTACAGATAACCTAGCTATACACTTGTTCAATCTTTCTCCAGATAAAATTACTGTCAATGTTATTATTTATTAATTATTCAAAAATGTACAGGTGGTTTATTAGAAACCTCTTTAAAATTTAGATTTTTTGACTTTAAGATTTAATAATTTTAATGATTTTAGTTTATTTTAAATTATTATAATAATTAAATAATTTTTTTATAATAAATAAAAAATTTAACTGATTATAATACTTTAAACTAAATTAAAGTCATTAAAGTTACAAAATCTCAAAATCAAAGAATTCAAATTCCTTCCACACACTGTCTACACGGTTAGTCATTAAACTACGAACTATCATGAAAAAAATAAAATAAAAAACCTGCCTTTAAAATTCCTTTAAAATCTCTTGGAGAAAAATATTATTCAATTATATAATTTGGTTCACCATCTTTTTTTATTTTGTACGTTATTCGGATTAAAAAAAAAAGAGAGAAAGCAGGCGTGTAATGTGCTCACTGCGTCTCCTTTTTCAATTTTTCTTAAAATCAAAAACATATTTTACAAGTATTAAACAGTTATTTAAAATCCCTAAAAAAGGTTATTTAAAGAAGAAACTTGGTTTTGCAAATACTGATCTGTAATCTAATTCTTGGAATGAATTTTAAGAATAAAAATAAATAAAAAAGGGTGACAGATGAGCACGAGTATCAACTATGACAAACATTTTGTCATCGTAACACCTAATAGCTTGACTGCATTTACTAAACAAGATAGTAACCTATGAATTATTGTTCAAATGGCAAAAATAAAATAAAAAATCTGCATGGAAAAAAATTGGTTCCATTAAATAATCTGATTCACCACATTTCTTTAGAAAATAAAAAAGCATGCATGTAATGTGCTCACTGCATCTCTTTTTTCACTTTTTTAGAAAATCAAAAAATATATTTTAAAAGTATTAAAAAATTATTTAAAATGTCTAAAAAAATTTATTTAAAAAAGAAACTTGTTTTTAAAAGACCGGTGTGTAATCTAACTCTTAAAATGAATTTTAAGAACAAAATTAAATAAAAAGATGGATGTCAAATAAACACTGTCAACTATATATGAAAGAAATCTTGTACTATGACATTTAACAACTTGACTGTACTTACTAACAACATCAGTAATCTATGAATTACAGTGCTAATGACAAAAATAAAATAAAAAATTTGCGTCTAAAATTTTTCTAAAATCACTAGGAGAAAAAATTGTTCAAATTAAATAATCTGGTATATTCACCGCTTACAAAAAAACAAAGCATGCGTTAATTTGTTCAGTGCGTCTCTTTTTTCACTTTTTTATAAAAGAAAAAAATATTTTACAGGTATTAAAAAGTTATTTAAAATTCCTAAAAACAGTTGTTTAATTGAGCATTTTTTGTTTTTAAAAAATTGAAAATAGTAGTGAAAATATGTTTGGTAATAATTTAGAAAACATTTTTGTTGAAAAAATTTTTAAAAAACAACTGAAAACAGAAAAATTTTTTTTTTTAGTATTTTCAAAAGTTAACACAATATAAAAACTTAATAACAATATTTTGATTATATAAAAAATAATATATAAATGTATTTTAAACTATATATATATAAATAATTTATAATATTTTTACTAAAATTAATTAAATTTAACAATATTTTTTTAAAAATAGGAAATATCAAATAAAAATAAACATATTTTTTAAATGTTAAGAACTTGAAAATAAAAATAGTAAGAGTGTTTATCAGGTGGGTTCAACTCATCCAACTAATAATTCAAACCAAACTAATTAGTTTAATTTTGTTTTTTCACTTAATTCAAATAAAAATAAACATATTTTTTAAATGTTAAAAACTTGAAAATAAAAATAGTAGGCGTGTTTATTAGGTCGGTTCAACTCAACCAACTAATAATTCAAACTAAACCAATTGACTTAATTTTGTTTTTTCACTTGATTGAGTTTGAATCCTACTCCTAACCATGGCTGATTGAATTTATGACTTTAACATTTGAAAATCCTAACTTAACTCAAACTAACCTCTATATATATACAATATTATTACTATATATTTACTTTATATTTTTGAGTTAGTAAAATTACTAACCTATTTTGTTTTTTGTATTTCAAAACCATGAACAATTCTATTTTATACTTTTTAAGTTAATAAATTTATTTTATTTTTTAAATTTATACAATTTGTTGTAATAAATTTGAAGAAGAATAAAAATAATAAAAAAATAAAAACAATGGTGCCACACTGTCTGCACTGTAGTACAGAATAAACCAATTTGAGCCAAAAAATTTAAGAGAAAATAAAAACTCTTCGTCTTCCTTTTCTGATTTTCTCTCAACCTTCTCATTGGTATTAAAAAAATACTCTCTGTTTTTTTTTTTCTTTTATCTGACAATTCACACTGTTACATTACTTGTAACGTTTCATTCATTCTTGGTCTCTGTTTTTAGTAGAGTTAATGGCGGTGTTATGTTAAAGTGATCAATAAAGAAAAAATGTTTGTTAGATTCCTATCTCTGTATTCTGATAATGGTGTTATGTTTTATTTTTTACGTGGTGAATAATTCTCTAACTGATTGGTGTTATTTCGTTTGCATTTCTTTAGAAGATGAAGAGGGTTGATAGGATTTTGAACCATGACATTCTGATTGAAATTTTGTCGCGTGTTCCCGCCAAAGAGTTGATGAGTTTGAAGCGCGTTTGCAAGGAGTGGCATCGCGTAATTTCGAGCCATTCATTGGTGAAAGCACAACTTGGAAGAACCAAGTTGGTGTTGACAGGGTTCATTTTTCAGGCCAAGTTTATTTGGTGCAATGAGGACATTAAAACTGTTAACTACATTTATGTGGTGGAAGAGACAACAAAAGGGGTTTCCAAAGTGAGCCAGAATGTTTTTGATTTTCTCCCTGAAGATGTTGTTGTGTTGGCATCTTGCAGAGGTTTAGTGTGTTGCCGTAGCTGTTTTCCTTTTGGGAAGCCTTTTATATATGTGTGTAACCCTTCAAATAGGGAGTGGGTTAAGTTGGAGTGGCCTTGGTCCGTTTCTCATTATGATAGAAGCATGGCATTGGCATTGGCTTTTGATTTTGACCCTTCAAAGGGTTTTGTTGAAAGATTCAAGTTGGTGAGACTGAGGGTTGAGGAAGTTCAGGTGGAAATGGATGAGGAGGGAGAGGGAGAGGAAGAGGAAGAGGAAGAAGAGGGGGAGTTGTGCTTCACATTTGACTTGTACTCATCAGAGAAAGGATCATGGAGGAAATCCAATGAAACATGTCAAAGTTATTGCAAGTTGGTCAACAATGAAGGTTTATACATTGGGGGTGTCTTGCATTGGCTCAATGGTGGCCGAGTCCTCACATTTGATGTTGAGAATGAACTGTCTTTGTTGATTCCGGCACCGGTTCCAGTTTCTGAGTTCATGGCTGTTCCTGAATTCTGTATTGGGGAATCTGAAGGGAGGCTGCATTATGTGGTTGTGTCAGAGCAGGGTGTTCATGTGTGGTGTCTTGAGGATTACTATGAGTATAATTGGACAATTGTGTTTTGCAAGTCTCTCGAGGAAATTGAAGGAACATGGCCTCAGTTCTTTATGAATTTGAAGAACCATGTGCTGGAGAGGGTGAATGGCCCGTGGGTGAATCCTCTGGCTTTCAAAGATGGGGTCTTGCTGATGAATGTGTGTGTGAATCTGTACCTCTTCGACATCAAGAACAACAAGATGGTTCAAGCTTGCACCAATCAGGATCTGAAATCCCAGAGCATGGTCAACCCCATTGTATTTGCACATTCACTGAGCTTGGTTCCGTTCTCCGCCGCAGAAAAAGGTGCCTTTGTCTCCCATGGGCTAAATTAGTACTAATAGAATACCTCAGTTGATACATATACTATAACCACTTTTACTTTGTAGTTTTTGTTCTGACGCGTAATACTCCATCAACTATTTAGAACATTTATCATATTTGACTCTGAGTTGGGGAATACAATTACAGATTACCTAAGGATTAATCACTTTGGTATATACAAATGAATGGATTAATCATCTTGGCATTGGAACACTTGGCTTAACAGAGGTAGAAGAGTTAGAATAAAAATAACAAAATGAGGTGACTCATACCTAAGGAGTGACGGATTTACCTAAGGCAAGCTTTTGTATCAATAACATACATTAGGCTTGTTATATAAAGCATAAGATGGATAGAGTTTTTATTGTTTTCATGATGCAGAAACAAACATAATGTTCCTACACAAAAACATTAGTGCTTACATTTATGGGTCTGTTTAGACAAACTTTTTCATTAAGTACTAAGGAGAAATGAGAATGTAAAATTCAAGTTTCTCTCTAAACAAAAATCATATGCATTTTTTTAAAAGTTAAACAAGAGAGATTCTACATAACGGTACATAAGTTGGTTTTAATTTGAGAAATTCAATTCATTTTTAACATTTTTATTTCGTTCTAAGTGTTCATAGAGAAGTTTATACAAACATGAACAATATATATCTGAAAATATAGAAGTACAAATATATCAACTTGTATGTGAAGTAGACTACTGCTGCTAGCATGCTATTTCTTTCTTGATTGTTGAAGATCACCCTTTATGTTATTGTAACTGAAGTGCTCTGCTGATTTTACATAACTAGCAATGGTTTTTAGTTTCTTACTTTTCTTCTCTTCACTTTCTTTTCCTTCTAAGAACTTCAAGAACATATTGTGCTGTGCAGTAAGAAATAGCTTGAACAGTGACCATTGGATTCACACCCAAAGCTGTGGGAAAGACACTTGTGTCTGCCAAATAAAGACCCTCAACTTCCCATGTCTCCCCCATTTGGTTCACAACTGATTCCTTTGGATTAGTACCCATCTTACAACTCCCCATTTGGTGTGCTGAACATAATGGTGTTGTAAGGTCTGACAGTGACCTTGAACTTTCTTCTTTCACAAATTTCTCAAATTCATGACAACTCACCTGCTTAACATTAATGCTCCTTCCCTTGTTATTATGTGTCCCAATTTCTTCAGCACCAGCTGCAGCAAGAATTCTTAGTACCTTCTCAAGGCCATTCTTTAAATTCTCTCTGTCCAATTTTTTTAATTCATAACTTATTTTAGAAGGTGAATGAATAGTTCCTGATCCTTGATCCCTTGCCAGCGCAAATACATGAGCTGTTCTAGAAAACTTGCACATTCGATCTTTTATGTCCATGCCAGAAGTCCATGGCATTAGAATTGAGAACATACCAGGATGCAATGCAGGTGTTTGGATCACTGCACCATATCCAGAATTGTCAAACTGGGCAGTAACTGTGGACATTGCTGTCATAATCCCTCCTTCATAGCTCTTTTTATGCTTCTCTGGCCACAGCTCTGGTGAAGGTGTATCAGGGAAGTGGCCCCATGCCATTGCCACAGGATGAAGGTGCAAGTTTCTCCCTATGTTTTCATTCTTCAAGCCACTTCTTTTAAGTAATGCTGGGGTACTGAGTGCTCCACAGGCTACAATTGTTACCTTAGACTCCACCACACAAATTTCTTTTTTCCCCTTGTATTCAATTTCAAAAGCAACTCCACGTGCTATTTTTCTGTCACTTCCTTTATTTTTCTTATGCAAAACTTGTATAGCCTCACAACTTGGAATAATTGCTCCATTACCTGATTTCACCAAGTCCACCAACCATGTTTCCAGTGTACCCTTTTTCTTTCCATCCTTGCATCCCATACAACACCACCCGCAGTAGTGATCAGATGAGGCATTCCTAGGAATGTTGCACACAGGATACCCCATTTCTTGACACCCCCTTCTTAATACTGCATTATTGAAGCCTTCGTCGTCTATCTCAGCTTGCACTCCCATTTTCTCACACACAGCATCCAAGGCATCTTTGTATAACTTACTTTCAAATAGTTCAAGTTCATAGCGATCACACCACTCCTTGCATACATGTTGAGGAGTTCTAATGCTGGCTGACCAGTTGACTGCAGACCCTCCACCCACTGTAGAACCTGCTAGTATTAAAACTGACATATCCTTTGTTGCAACCAAACCACTGGAGAGGTACATTTGATCCATGCTTGGTCCTTCAAGAAGGGAAAGATTGTTCCTAGCAGAATAGCTTCCTTTCTCCAATACCAGCACCTTATAACCAGCATTTGCTAGAACTCCAGCTACTACCCCACCACCAGAGCCAGAACCAACAACCACTGCATCACATTGGATAACTAAAGAAGGAGATGACAGGTTAGAAGCCTTGGCCTTTTTAGGAGTAGCGGAGACAGAGAATCCAAATCGTCTTAGAGAATCTGTAATGATGTCTCTTGGTTTATTTATATGGACAAGACCTTTGTAAAGAGGTCCTCTAACCTTTTCACTATCATCATCATCATCTTCTTCTTCTTTCTCTTCATGTCCTTCCCTCTTTGAAGCTCTACGTAAAAACTGGTTCTTCAATTGTGTTTTGAACTCTGGATCAGGTCCACAATAGCCAATTGCCTTCCACGATGGGTTGTCTTCTGCTTCATCTAGCTGCAAAATGAAATAGTTATGGTTAATATGTTACGAACTTCGTGGCAGCCTATGTGAGTTGTGTATATACATGCAAGGCATTCAATTAGTCGAGGAAGTGAGGAACTAGTCTTAGACACTTACTTCCCTTAATAATATTTTTCTAAAAGGCAAATTTCTTAAATTCAATCTTGAATAATCTGACACCAAACTTGATCATCATGTTTATTAAGTTATAAAAAAATGGAGTAATCATTGTATGTGATATTTGTTTTTTTTTTTTTTGTTACGAACTACAGTTATCCTTCATAATTAAGAGCTAGCCTTACTTAAGCCCGCAGGTGACTCTCTAAATATTTAAATTTAAATTTAAATTTAAGATTACTAATTACTAATTTGGAACGTAGACTACTAATTAATGAAGTATTAAATAATTTTAAAATTATATAAAATTGTGCACTTAATCTATTTATAAAAATTAAAAACTTTGAAATTAATTGTTAGATTATTGAAATTCAATGACTATAAAAGTTATTAAATAAAATAAGTTGAAGAAGATTTAAGTAGTGTTCAATCTTAAGATACATTGTTGGTCTTTTATATAAGCTCAGCAATTTAATGAAATTATTAAAAATATCGCTTAATTAGAAATTATATCAATATATTTGTTCTTATTATAAAAATTATCATATTTAATAGTTAGATATTATAAATAATTTTAAAAAATAAACAAAAAATAAAAAAGTGAAAACATTTCCTTACCATTTCATTCCTCTTTAGAAGAGAAATATTTTCTCATAGGTCCCATGGAAATAACTTCCTTCTTTTTCTTTTAAACAATAATGAAAACCTATTAATTATAAAGAAAAATGTTTATACAATGTGTCAGTGTAAGAAGTTTTATACTAACATTTAATTATAACTTTTTATAGATATAAGTTAATTAACTTTAATAGTTAATATTTTAAAAGAAATGTAAATAAAGTTTTATAATTAAATGTTAGCGTATAATTTTTTTAGATTGTAAATGCATGGATGTTAAACTATTATTTATATCTTACTTCCCTCCTTATTTCCTTTTGCTCAATTTTCACATAAATAACAAAGAATTAAGGTTTACAAAGGAGATAATTGTAAGATAAAAAATAGAAATATTTTGTATACGTAATTTGAGTGTTTTTATAATTTTTCAATTTTTTTTATGAAAATAATCTTGATAAAAACACATTTTTTCTTGAGAACATCATACAAGCAAAATGTTTAATCAGTTGAGGTACACAATGAAAATATATTTGATTGTATACCTTGACAAAATCTTATCAAGACATACATGATTTTACTGAGATATATGATAGAAGTATGTTATCGTTTTATATTTAGACAAATCATAATCTAGATATATTTCAATTGTGTATTTGTACAAGATCTATGGAGATACACAAGGAAAATAATTCCTCGTTATCTATCTCAACAAATCTTATTTCATGGTACATGTAAAACATATTTTATTGTATATCAATTAGTTTCCATTTTATATCATTGACATGTGTAAATAAAAGACAGAAAGCTATCAGAGAAGAAGCAAAAAATGCCATAAGAGTATTTATGGAGGTGGGTGAAAGGTAGGGTTTGTCCAAAAAATATAAGAATGGGAGATAAAAGGGATGTGAAGGTAGTAGAATTTTTTTCTTTAAATAAAAAAATAGGTTGTGACTTGAGAATACAAATACCCTGTATGCTTTTAACAAAAAATAAATCCATATTATGTGTTTTAATTTGAGTTGCTACATAGACAACCCACATTGATTGCAAAACAATCCCCTTTACTTTGTAAAAAAACCACTGGTTTAGTTTGGTTGAGTGCTAACCCAAACACAGCTTATGTTACTGTTAAACCGATGGTGTGGATGGTAAGGAGTATAACTATATTTTCCCTTCAAAATAAAATAATCCTATTAGATGGAAAACCAAGATCATGTGTGGGACACTCTCTTCTTGAGTGAGAGAATCTACTGAAACTGCCTTTTGGATGGGTCTTATCCGCCATACTTTGTGGCACATGAGTTGTAGCTTTCAGCTAAGAGAATGAGATTCCTCTCCAATGTTTTCCTTCTCTTTAGCTGGCATCATTTACTTTTCACATTTTTGTGGGACACTTGTTGTTTACCATAGCAGCGATATATATACACACATATATATACTACTAAGCATTGCATAGACATTATGGGTCTATTTGATTTTAACAAGGAAGCAATAAAGTATATTGATATTGTTTAAAATCTCAAATTTTAAGTATAGTACCTGAAATTGAATGAGGGACACATGAATAAGCATTGAGGGGGACAGTATTCCTACCTAAGGTACGGTAGGAGTGAATGTTCCGAGCAGTGAGTGTCCACTTGGATATTAATTTGGATATTTTCACATGCTAATCAAATATACCATTATGAAGGGGAAACACTAGAGCCCTTCAGTATGAATATGCGTACCCTACACTGAGTCACTGACAATTTTTGCCTTGACTTCGATGTATACAATACTAGTTCATATGAGCTAGCAGATAGCAATCATGCAAACGAGTAGTCCTATTGGCTATTCTGGTGTTTCACACTTTCACCACAATCATGCATTGCCACATTAAACTAGAATTTTTATGTAGCATACCAACCCATGACAGATCCATAATTCCAAAACCCTTTTAGCAGTTGTTCGCTTGTTTTTCATTGGCTATGCATTAAAAGGAATGTTCAACTAGAAGCAACAAGATCTTGCTTAAAATTAAATGAGACAAGTTTTATTTAGTTCGACTACTAAATTAAGAGGGGTCATGTAATTTGTTTTTCTTCAGTGTTAACTATCAGTTTATTTGTTTTGGTTAGGAGAATTTAAACTCGTAAACTCTTCATTCTTCCTTTTTACTTTTGCCACTCTACAACCTTAGAACTCTGAGAAATGATGTAATTTCTTTGATGATTAAAATGTTTGGTTTCTTTTTATTATAAAGAGATTTGCTTGGGTTGCAGTTAGTTTCTACTGCAACTAATTATTATTAAGTAGACAGTTTTTATGTTCTACTTTACTTGTTCTAAATTAGTCTTATTTAGGGATCGTTTGTATTTAAAAAAGTTTGGTTTTATTTGCTCAACTTAATCTTCTTTAGGGACTGTTTGTCAAATAAGTATGTTTCTGAAAGAAATAACTACTATTTTAGTCTGTCAAAAATATATGATAAATGTATATTTTATATAATTAAAAATTATTATAAGTGAAACTTTTAAATATAAAAAATATATCATTATAGTATATTACGAGTTTTAAATTTTAATAAGTAAATATTTGAAACATAGATTATGTATTACTCCATTTATAAATTTTAAAATTATATTTATGACTTTTTTAAAATATACTCTTAATTAAGTTAACGACAATTTTAATAATACAATACCAATCAAATAAGGATATTTTAATGTATAAATGTATGCATCAATATTTAGTTATGATAAATGATTTATAGTGATGAGTTTATCCTTAATTAGTGATATTGATTTTTAAAAAAATACATTAAAATTCAACTTAAAAATACAAATGAAAATGATAGATTAAAAGAAACAAAAATTAAAAAAAAATCTTACAAATACTCTTTTAAATATTTATTCTAATTTACATATAAAAAGTATTCCTTTATAAGATATTTTATATTAACATAAGCTATTTTTTCTTTGATTATAATCATTAAAAACACTCTCTTAAATGCTTTTTAACATTTGGAAATGAGAATTTAGACAAATAATTTCTTGTATAAAATTATAATAAAAACTCTACAAGCATTTCTAATATAGCATGTTTATTTAAAAAAAACACTTTTCCAATTAAACTTTTCAAATAAATAAAATTAAAATAACTCAATTACAATTTCTCTTTCTAAATTAATAATTAATATAGTATTTACACATTTAATAAATAATTATACAGGCAAGACTAAAAATAGATGTTTAACCATCAACATTAATCACTAACTATTCGATATATATTAAATAATTTTAAAAATTAATAGTACAATGTTTTAATTTAAAAAAAATAATTAATATACATTTATAGTTATAATTATATCTTTTTATTATATGATTTTAAAAATATTAATTAGTAAAATAAATAAACTTATCTTAAATTAATAATTATAATTGAATACTAGTGTATTCTGATGAACCTTATCAACCCTATATATTTATGTAAGAAGCAATGATACTTCATTTTTGACTCGTAGAAAAGAGACCGCGATTATTTTTCCGTGTTTTCAGTGTTTGGAATCTGTTTCTGACTCTTTTGCCACATGTCATTTTTCTTTTTAAAGCATGTATAAATAATTTTCAAAATTATTATTGAGTATATTTGGATAATTTTTTTCATAAATAATTTTATAAAAAATTAAATAAATTTTTAATAAACTAAATTAATTTCTATATTAGTTAATAAATAATTTTTTTTTCATATAAAATAAATGTTTTTTTACAAATATATTCTTTTTATTTTTAGTTGATAACTAGATGGAGAATTTCATGCAAATGTGCCCTAACTCATAAAAGATAAAGAAATAGTT
The DNA here is from genome assembly GCA_037954015.1 of Psophocarpus tetragonolobus. Classification (NCBI taxonomy): domain Eukaryota; kingdom Viridiplantae; phylum Streptophyta; class Magnoliopsida; order Fabales; family Fabaceae; genus Psophocarpus; species Psophocarpus tetragonolobus. The sequence goes on along the minus strand of CM075694.1, from coordinate 28,644,826 downwards.
TTTATTCTGATTTAAAAAAATTTAAAATAAATTGTTCTGACACTTCTAAAAAATTTACTCAAATGACATAAGTGTACTTTTTTTTTTACCCTACATCAACCTTTCCGATATTTTGATGAAAATATTACTTTTTTTACATTATACACTCCTTGAAATTCAAACGTAGGAATAGTTTACATGATTTGACAAAACTTGAAAAATAGTAGAATAATTTGCTTAAAAAATTACAAAAACACTTTATAGTTTTTATAATAAATAATTGCTTTAAGAAACAATTTCAATCAAATACACTCGTTATTAAAATAAAAAAGAATTTAAAATAAACCCTAAAAGAATTGTAATTTATTTGAATTTTTTGCTGAAGTCTTTAAGTGTGTTGAGTCGGTGAAGTGAATTGTGTGGTGTCATGTGTTTTTGTTGTGGCACAATGGATGGTGAGTGTATTTGCTACTATTGTGCATGTACATTGCTATCATTAAGACATCCAGATTCTTTTGGTGCTAAAATCTAGAATTTGTTGAGTGTTCAAGTCAACGACTTAAAGGTATCAATCCAGAGCATTCAATACTTTTAATTATTTGTATAAAGGACTATATATAACTTTTTTATATTAATAAATATAAATATTTTCTAAATTTATTTTCTTGAAATGGTCTTTTTCCTTCATCAATATCTAAAGGAAATGTTGTATCCAACTTGTTAACCCAAAAAAAAGAAAAGATAAATTAATGCCTTCTCCCAAACTTGCATTTCAATGTTACTGATAAATATTTTTAAAGTTATATGTTTATAATTAATTATAGTTTTCAATGATGGACATGCATAAGTGGATATTTAGGGTTAGTTATCTTCTCTGTCATAGTATTTTTTTAAACATTTAGTTGTCTCATTATTATTTTGTTTTATAATTTTTAAAATAATTTGAATGTTATTTCATTACAATTTTTAAATCACACTGTTCTTTAAATATTTAACTTCATGTAATTTATTTCGTTAATTCCAAGCTAATACAACTGTAAACGTCCACACTAACACATTAATATTAATAATATCAATAATTCTTTAAATAGCTTTATTGTCATTCTAAGCTTTTAATAATAAAATTATCACTAAGCATAAACATTAACAATAGTATGATGTTACCTTTAATTTGAAATAAAGTTATTTAAAGAATTATAAAATTAATTTATATCTAAAAATAATAGTAAGATGAAATTAAAATTATTAAAAGACAAATTTGAATATTTAAAAAAATATATAGAGATAAAATATCCCCGTTGATTAATAACAGATATTTACCAAAATTAACAATCACCTTTCCGAATATGTGAAATAATAGAGATATATAATATTCATCTACATAAATAAAATATTATGTATTTATAATCATTTCAAAATAAATTGTTTTCTTTTAGTCTTTTATTTAAGAAATGTATCATATATCTCTTTATTTTATAAATGAAACTAAAAAAAAAAAGATATTTTTTTTTTTTGGAAAACAAAGAACAAATTTAATTATATTTATTATGAATGAGAGACTGAAGCTAAAATAAATACTTACTTAAAGAGTTCCTGTCTTCGACTTCATTGTCAACAATGAGTGATTTTTTTCTTCTTGATAAAGAAATACAATTTAATCTCCACCACTTGCTTCCCTTCCCTTCCATCTTTTTGCTTACGTCTCTTTCTCTCAACCATATCTTTAACATTTAATTATGATCTTTTTAATAATTATAAACATTATCCAAAAGTAACCTTAACAAAAAGAGACCCTTAATTACAAACACTAAACACAAGAAATCTAGTACTTATCTCTCATATTTTTTTGGTAACACTGCTTATCTTCCATATACTATTCAAAATTTGAAAATATAAAATTTATACATTAAAGGTACCTAGCTAATAAAAGAAAAACTTATTAATTAAGAGAAAATAATATCAACTAATTAAATTTTTTAAATTTATGATATTTTATTTTATTTTAAAAATCAAACTTAATAATCATAATTTTTGATTATATATGTTTAAATTTATTTCTATTTCGTTATCTACAAAATAAAATCTAAAGACTTAATTAAGTTTTTAATTTCTGAGATTTAACTAAATTTTACTTTAGTTTCTGAAAATTGAACATAAGTTTTTGTTCTTGAAATTTTAAGTTTACCCTTTTTTTAAAAAATTAAATTTGACTAGCTTTAATTAAATTTATGAATAAAAATTATTTTTTTTTATTTTTAGAGACATAAATTAGAATTTAATCAAATTTTAAGAAATGAAAACTTAATTACGCCTAATCTAAAAAGCCAACATTATCCCATCCCAAAAGAAAAATGTTTTATGCAAACATATGTTTGCATTGTAAAAACAAGCATGCACAGTGGAAACTTGTTTGCTAACATGTATAAAAATGAATGCAATGGACACTAATGCAAAAAAGAAAAATACAAAAGACCTTACTTTTAGTAATGCCACAGAAAGAAAAGAAACAATATTGAGAAATACCAAAGAAAGAAAAGAAGAAGAAAGAAGAAATATGAAGTAAAAGACATTAAATGCAATATGTTTCTTAATTTGTGTAAGGTCTGGTATACAACAGAATGAGGGCATTAATTACCTGAGTGAAGAAGACGAGGAGAGTGAGAAGCTTAATAGTTCTGAACAGCATTCTAAGGGGTCGAAGGAAACTTTGAGACCATGATAGCATAACCTTTTGGCGTTTTAGCAGAGACAATTCTGAGAAGCTATGGAAGAAGGGAAACTTTGTAGTGAAGCATGCCATGCCACACAGTATGAATGTGCCAAACCATGTAGATAGTAGCCATAATGACAATAGCAACAACCATGTACTTGAATGTTTCAGTTTCTCACTTATCAATATCCCAAGCTATACAAATTCAACCACCAAAAAACAAAACATAGATATCTTAGTACAATATATGGTAACAAAAATTTGTATGAACTAGCCGGTTCTGTATTTGTTTTAGGCCTATTATAAAATTTTAAATGAAAGTTAAATGTACCAAATATATAGGGGAGTTATTTTATATATAATAAAATGATAAAATTAAATGATTTTTGTCTTTGTCGTGAGAGACAAGAAGTCAAGAAGCATATATTGCAATTGGAGATACGATCAACCTAAAGAAAAGAATTATACAAAACCCCTCTTAATTAAAAATTAGAGGGTGTTACTAGAAAGTGAAGTAATAGGCAAGAAAGGAAAAATAATCATAAAAAAGTATCAGGCAAGAAACAAAATCACTGTTTTAGCTTTAGAGAGTATTGTGAAATGTTTATGTGCATATATTATAATTATAAATATAATAATATACAGAATAAAGATAGTGAAAAATATTTGCAGAATGAAAAAAACTAATTATTTTTCCAGTAAAGAAACAAATTAACATGCTTTTGTTAAAAAAAGATTTGTAAATGTGATTGAATGAGTATTTCGTCCAGCAAACTTTTCTTTTTAGATTTATTTTTTTGAAAATGTTGATAATTTTAAGCTGTGTGCATGGTTTAACATGTATATAATGAGATTATGTCACATGTTCATTTCAAAGTAAACAATAGCAAACTTAGTATAATTAAATGTATGTCATTTTATTGTCAATTGCCAGAAACCATTAACTTTTAGAAAAAATAAAATCAAATTATCAAGCACTAAAAAATTGAAAAAAAAATAAATCAAAATCATGCAAATCAAGTTCGACCAAATTAAAATGGTAGTGAAAATTAACAATAGAGCTAGAATGAGATAGATAAAAAACTTAAGAGGTTAAAGATGGCTAGTCCTACATGCTCAGGTGTTCCAGCCATGGAAGCAGAAGTTTTGTAAAACTTGGCCACAGATTCATGAGAGGAGCCACTATTGTTGTTGATGTTGATGTTGATGTTGTCGTTGATGGAAGGTAAAATGGTGTCACAAAGAGCAACAAGGGACTTCATCTGCCTAGGAGAGAGAGAGTTTGTGAGAGGTTTTTGCTGTGTCTCTCTCTCCTCTTCATCACCAAGAAGACTGGTGTGTGTTTCAACACTTCCAAGCTCAAGCACAGTGTGAACTTTTGCCTCGTTTGGAATTGGAACCAACCCAAACCCCATTCTGAAACTACCACTTCTGCTATGGCTCTCTCCATTGTTCTCCATAGCTTTTTCTCTGTTCATTATTCTTTATTTTCTAACACCTAATGCTTATATATACACACAAATAACAAGTGTAAGTGTAAAGCATACTGGCTTTGGAGTTCATGTAATTAATACAAGTATAACCTGTACACCAAATTAAAAATGAAATAAATAAAAATGGAATAACTTATGTGTAATGTAATTAATTAATAATATAAAACTTGTCTATTTATTTTTAGAGAAAATTATAACATCACTCTTAAAATTTAGTGTGATTATACATACATTTCTTATTTTATTTTTTTTAACTTTTACACCTTTAAAAAAGTGTTAGTACAAGATTTAAAAAGAATATAAATCTCTCTTACCACTGAAAATATTTAGTAAAAAGAGAAAAACTCATGGATATGGGATCTACCAATAGTTCCACATACTCAATAAGTCTTTTTTTCCTCCTATAGGAAATTTTTAATATTGAAGATTTTTTTTTTTAGGAAAAATGTTAATTTAATGTTTTCAAATTTTGATATAATATTTTTAAATTTAAAGAAAAGTTAGTATAGAAAAATAATAAAAGATAAAAATTATATATAATTTGATAAAAAGTTGAAAATGTGTTGTAATTTGTTATTTTTATTAAAAAGATATCACAACACCAAATTTCTAACTCATTAAAGCCTTGATTTTTGTTTTGGAAAAGATAATCAACATGTTAACTTAAACAGAAAACTTTTCAAAGATTAAAATATTATTAATAGATGAAAAGGAGAGGATTTATAAATCTGACTGTATATAGTAACATCATTTTAGCTACATTTTATTAGAATTGACATTTGATTCATCATAGTGAAAAATATTTACAACATAGTCTTGAATAATTTATTTGCAAAAACGTATGCAAACTTCCTACGAAAATATAAATTAGGATAATTCTAACAAGAAAAATACATATTTAAAGATTTTTTATTTTTAAAAAATAATCTTTTAAACTAAGAAACTATTATTCTAGTCTTGAAAATGATAGAATGTTGCCAATTTATTCTCTAGCTAATTAATCCTATATCTAAATTTTAAATATGACTGAAAATCTGAAACAAACTCTAAATTAATTGTACTGCATGCAGTCAGGTTTAGTTTAGTAGTCATCCCCATAATCAATTAATGGCATTATATACACTAATATGCCACAGGAAATACCCTTCTAATTATGGTAACTCACCTCACCTATGACAAACTATTCAAATGGATCACTTAAATAGTTACTATTTTTTGTCAATAATTACCTTTTTTTTATGGCCAACAAGTAGAAGCTATATTATGTTAGTAAGAGTTAAGTTATGTTTTGCTCATAATTGAAATATATGTCATATATAATTGATTATTTATTTAAAATACATGTACCATTTAAAATAGATGTCATATATTATAAAGATTCAAATCTCTAATCACACTACTTGAGAAGATAGGATGAGTCTTTTAATTGTCAAATTCATCACACACAACTCACTTCATGTACTTCCTTGAACACTTTTCTTTGATTGTTTTATGCATATTCTCATGGGTAGGTTTCTCAAGGATCCTTCAGTTGGATGCTACAGAGGTGTTGAAAATTCTTTGAGATTTTTAGAACTTGTACAATTAGTGGCATGCTACATGCATTATTATTTTTGCTATTTTGTATATATTTTTTAATGACTTTTTTGCTATGTTGTATGTCTCTGGCTAAACTACACATTTTTTTTATATATCCTATATAGTATAAAACAAAGAAATCAAATAAATTATGTAGTGATATACGTGCAACTAACACGTATCAATTGTTTTGTATTATTTGGACCTTTTCGTTTGTAAAGTTCTGCATTGTCACCTTTTTTAAATACTTCTTATTTGATAGGAGATTATATTGTCGTATGTACTAGCTGTCAGATTTACACTCTCTAGAAAAAGAAATAAAGACACATTATACATTTATTTACTATCTTACATACATGCTTATATGACGTTATTTAGCATTTATTCTATTTAATGTTTCACTTCATCACTGTGAAAGTTATTTAATGTTTCACTTCATCACTGTGAAAGTTACTTGACAAATGATATTCGTTTGCAAAAAACGTGAAAATTTTACGCATATTAAATAATTATCTCATGATTGTGTGTTAGTTGTTAGTATTATATAACCTGGAAAAGAGCTACGTTTAGTGATACAAGGACATGGTTAATATTTTCAAATATTATATATTTGCTCCCATTGCCTCTCTCTAATTGCTGATCTTCTTACCCTCCGTTTTTTTATGTTTATTGTCAACAAAAATGTCTTCTTCTTTTTAGATATATTACGCTGTTTGGTTAAAACATATAGATAAAGTAATGAATTTTATCAATTAAAAATGTATTTATAATTAAATTCTGTACAGAAACAATATAGGAAGCAATTCATCCCATACATCGATGTTCTCAAATATTATTCTCTTCATTTATTTCCTTCTTATCCTTCGAGTCTTTCTTTTTCTTTCAAAAAATATTGTAACGTGTTTTCTATCTTTAACATAGTGAAAAAAATGAACTATCTATATCTTTATAGTTTCTCATATTCATATATATATATATATATATATATATATATATATATATATATATATATATATATATATATTATTCATATCAATTACATTTTCATATTATAAATTTATAATGATTAAGATCATAAAAAAAATCAAATATAAATAATGAAATAAAAATTAAATAAAGTAATCTTAAGATATTTTCTCGTAATATTTAAAGATTATTTTAAACACTTTCCCTCAAATACAAGTAATGAAATAAAGATAAAATCAAATAAAATAGTCTTAAGATATTTTCTCCTAATATCTAAAGATTATTTCGAATACTCCCTCTCAAGTTGTAAATAAATATCCATCATTCTCAACTTGCCTATAAGATCATGAAATTCACCAATTGGAAGACCCTTAGTGAAGATATGTTAGGACATAATTTGTAATCACGAGACATCTATCTATGTTATCTTTGATAAATGTCAATCAATTTCAATATATTTGTTATGTCGTACATGATTGTGGACAATGCTAATAACTGAAATCCATAAAGATATCTATCTTGATTTTGAGGTCATTAAGGATTGTTTTCATCCAAAGTCCTTCACGTATATCTTGGGCAACAGCTTGATACTAAGCTTCTGCATTAGAGTAGAATATTCTTTCTTGTTTTTTCTTCTCCAAGTAACCAAACTTTCTCTGAGGAACACATATATCCAATAATAGACTTTTTTATCACTGGCAGAACTTGTATAATGAGAGCCACTATAATTTTTCAAAGCTAATGTATCTTCCTTTCCAAATAGTAACCCTTTCCTGGGCTTGCATGTGTCTCTCTTGGGTCATGCATAAATTGGCTTACCACACTAATTGCATAAGCAATGTATGGTCTTATATGTGATAGTTAAATCAAGTCTCTACCAATCTTTAGTGAGTTTGTATATAGAGATGAAACTATTGACCAATTTTGGAACATGTAAAACATCTTTTAATGGTACATCGCTAACTCCATTAATGGTACATTATCAACATTTGCAACTATAATGAGTTGTTCTCTAGTAGTTTTGGGTGTATTAACGGAAACACTCTAGGAAGAGAGTCATGTGGTTTGTTGCCCCTGAATCAAGAATCTATGTTTCCTACAACACAAGGCTTATGACATTAAAGGAAATCCTACCTTTCACGGGTAGGGTACATGAGCCGAAGGGCTTACTCATTTATTCAATCGTGGTACTAAGGCAATCGAGTTCATCTTTGTAAGTCTTCATCTCTAGGGCATGCAATGGAGGAGTTGGTGAATCCATATTTTATTAATGAAGACAGATGATACCACCAGTAGTGGCAGCGGCGAGTGGGTATCGCCAAAGTGGGACACACACCTTTTTAGCTTACCACCTACCTTAACATTGGCAACAAGACGAATAGTGGAGACACATCCTGTTTTGTTGTTTGCACAAAAATGGGACAGAGCTTCCAGGATTAGGAACTCTGATGAAGAAAATATTTTTTTATATATTTTATTCATATTGATTACATCCTCAGTTCATTAATTTATAATGATTGAATTCACATAGAAAAGAAAATAAAGACTAAATAAAAATAATGAAATGAAGATAAAATAAAATAAAATAACCTTAAGATATTTTCTCCTAATATCTAAAAATTATTTCGAACATAAAGTATAAGTTAATTACTTTAAGAGTTTAATTGGTATACACTGTCAGTGTAAATATTTTTAAATTGACAGTCAATCATGATCTTTCATTCATAGTAAATTTGTTGACTTTACTCATTACTATTTTAAAAGTCACATAAATGAAAAGTCATGATTGACTGTTAGTGTACAAATCTTTTACACTGACAGTGTGTACCAATTAAACTCTTACTTTAATTAACTTGATGTCATGTTTTTTAAGGGAATTTCATGTCATGTTATGCCTATGCTCTCACAATTTAAGAAGATATAGTTAAGAGAACCGACAAATATAAACTAGAGTTATTATGGATGCACCCCCTCAAGTTTAATAGAATTATAGATGTACCCTTTCTTTTTTTTACATTATACATATCCTCTTTATTTTTATGTATTCATTACAAGTGTACCCTTGTGCATTTGAAAATCTTACACTAGCATCCCTCTCAAACCTTATGCTAACACCCAAGGTACAAAAGTAATGTTTCAAAAAATAGAAAGCAAATATATAATTACATTAAATCTCATAAATGCATTTGTAATTAACTCTATAAATTAATTACTAGCATTTCATTTCATTATTGTTTTGAATTTAGTACGTGCTTAATTTACTCTTTCTAATTAAAATGAATCATTGCTACAAAAATTAGTTTAAAAAATGGTTAAAATTGACTTTTAAGATTGGTTGTACAACTATTGTCTTCTCAAAAGATGTTAAAAGTAGTGACTTTTAAGATCAGTTGCAACCGTTCTTAAAAATGACATTTTTAAGAATGATTATGTTCACACTCAATCTTAAAAGTGACACTTTTAAGAACTATCCAACATACACTCATTCTTAAAATGTTAGCTTTTAAGAACTATTGTGGCTATAACCGGTGCGGCAGTTGAGACGCAATTGTGAACACTCATAGCCATTACCATATGCTTTTGTTAAGACGCAAGCGCAGTGGTGCAGCGATGCAAGCACGTCAACGCAGAGAGCGAGCGCAGTGGTGCCAAACACAAGCGTGACGGTGCAAGATGCAATCGAGGCAGTGCAAGACGCGAGCACGATGTTGCAAGATTGTGGTGGTGTGAGACATGAGCACAACAATGTGGCAAGCAGCAACCTGAGTAGTAGCAGAGTGAATAACAAGAGCGAACGATGAGTGAGAGAGAATTGAAAACAAAGAGAGTACAAGAGATTATGGGAAACACACGGAGAGAGAAAATGCAAATGAATATTTAACTTAGCATGAATAATAGGTGTTCTATGATGGATCTGTTAACATTTTCACATATCTTTCCGGGTCTATTAAAATTCTAACAGGTTTGAAAAGATACTTTTCTGATATATTAAAATTTTAACAGGTTTGAAAAGATACTTTTCTTATCTGTTCGTAACATAACAAGTCTTAAAATATTTTTAATAATTATAAAATTATCAGTACATTTTGTTTAGAATGATTTTTTTGTAATTAATAAGAAATTTCGTTTTTAAAATTGTTTTTTCTGGTAGTAAATGTTACATTTGATAAAATAAATGTCTCAAAATAACTATTCTTTTGGTTTTACATTACAAAATTGGTTATTAGCACACAATTTCAAACAAATTATAACATGTTTTACATTGAAAAATAATTTAGAATTAACTTTAGATCTAGAATTCATTACAGTTGAAGCGTTTAAGTAGTTTCTGTCTTATATCATTAGTTTTATTTCAAATTTTACTCTTAACTCACGTTTAAAATTTAAACATAAATTACATAATTTTAAAATCAATTTTAACTAATATCAATTTTACAAACCAATAATTAATTTTGGTAACACCTATTCTATCTACACAAAACCAATTAGTATTTACACACTAGAAAATGTCTATTTATCTACAAACAGACTCCATAGATAACACCTGAAAAATCTATAGGTAATCTCATTTAATTTACCAACGGATTATCTCTAGACAAAAATCCTAAGTATTGGCTTCTCGGGCTACTTAGTTTTTCATTGTAATGTTAATTTTTTCCGCTAATACCTCGAAGCTGGAATTTATTAAGAATATAAAAAGAGAAAATATTATTTAGAATTATGAACGTATAACTCATTTTGGGAAGAAGAATGCAACTTTTACACGTCTATAACAAGGACACATGTCAGGATTCTTCTATTAATAGTAGCATCTACTCATTTTGAGAAGGAAAAAAAAGTAATTTATAAGAGAAAAGTTAATTTTAATAATAAATGTATTATGGATATGCATATACACACCATGTTGATAGCATGTCACTACTAGTATTCAATACAGACAAGCCATAAAAACTCTCTTCACCTACATACCATTTTTCAATATCAAACGTAGTTGAGGTTGTTTAATATCTTTGATTGTATATGCATATATAGTACATGTCGATATTATTGTTAATTACTTTGAGATATGATGCTCCTTATTATTTTGGATATATATGAACAAAACATACTGACACAGAAAAAAAAATCCTCTTTTGAGAGAAAAAGATACATAAAATATATGGAATGAACTTCATCTGAAAAGAATTGATCCATCACATATTTTGTGTCTTTTTTCTCCTACTAAAACCATACAGTAAGAAAGAAAAAATGAATTTCATTGACACACTTACTTTCGAACTACCTTCAATATATATTGAAATCAATTATTTATGTGTTAATAAAGAATTTTTGAGATTTGGACCCACTTACATACGTACGTGCAGATGATCGAACGCCAACTTTTTTTTTTTAAACTATTTAATGTGTTTTGAAAGTATAGTAGATTTCCCTATTTCTATAGGTTGCAGTATAGGTTCTCCTAAATTTTCCTTCTCTCGGTGTTTTCTGATTTTTTGTACGTAAATTGTTTTGGTGAAGTCATTAAATTTTAAGATAGCGTTGAACCTACCCACTTAATTAATCACTTATCCTGTGAATGCATGCTGACTTAGATTTATGTAGTGTTTGGAAGAGTAGAACAAAAGACACCAAAGAATCATGCATATCCCGGATTATTATTGTTTATTTCATTTTTTTTTCTTTTTTTTTTTGTGCAAACAAACACAGCCTTGGATGATTAATAGAATATGGAGTTCGATTCTGTCAAAACTCATTACCTCTTTTTTATATAAATAAACACTAGTTTTTAATATGTTAATATTGTTTTCACTTTTATTTTATATAAATTTTCCATCAAATCAATTTTTTATATATAATCTCATACATACTTAATCATATCCAAATCCAATTATCCTTTCTTCCTTGTATGTCAATTATTCCATTACCACAAAATTCTGAACATCTCTGTAGGGGGATTTTTTTTTTTTATTTTTCTAAAAAGTAATAAATATTTTTTACACGTTAAAAGAGGCTTTTGTTTTTATGATCGTGATGCAACTTGCTTATAGTACTAACCCCTATGTATTTTGAATCTGATATATCTAACTCACTTATAGCTATTAGCTAGTACGGATTATCATTGGCGTTGTTGTTTTTTTTTTTTTTTAAAGCTAAACATATATTTAATGAAGAAATAAATTGTTTCTTAGGATACAAAATAGATTGTTTACTCTCCCATATCCTGTCGGAGCATATCACAAACTATTCACCTATTTCATATTTAACAAGCATAATCTGGGATTGTCATACCAATCCGAAAACCCGCACCCCCCTATTAAAATCAAAAGAATATGATAGTCATTGTCACGATATTACCTTTATGGACATAACTATATCAACTGAGTTCGCTGGTAATTTATAAAAAATTATCTGGTTTCTAGTAATCCAGATACTCCTTGTTGTTTATCAGTCTCCTTGCTCTGTAAATGGGGCCTGCCAATTAAAAATTATATATGGTTAATCTTTTTTAAAATAATTTTTAAAAATAATTCTCTTTTTTTAGTTTTTAAAATTTAAAAAAGAAAATAATTATAAACGGTTTTATTTTTTAATTTTTTATTTGACAATTTTATAATTTGAAAATATTGATATTCTTTTCTTTTAACCAATCAAATTATTTATTTTTATCTTTTTTTATAAATAAAAATAAATTTTATTTATACCTTTAACAAGAAAAAAAAGTGAATAAGAAAAATATAATGGATTGATATAGATTCAAAAACTATTTTTAAAAGATATAGATTAAAGTAATTATTTTTAAAGTAACTGTTTTTATGGGGAGTTTATAATAAAATAATTTTTTAAAAAGGATTTATATATAAATAAATAAAAATTTTAATTATAAAAAAATAAAATTTGTAATTTGATTAGTAAAAAAAAAATATTAATACCTCTCAAATCATAGAAGAGACAATAAACTCTCTTTTTTATTTTTCTAAGTTATTCAAAAAGTTTGATTTAAAAATTATTTTAAAAATATGAAAATGAAAAAACGATAATAAAAACATTCTATGAATAGTATTTTGTATTAGGTTTAGACGGAATGACTAAATTAAACCAAATACATACAAGCTGAAGGATCTGATTAAAAATTATAAAAAATTAATTTAACTTAAAATATGTAAAGCCGAAACATATGTAAACTTTTATTATAAAATCTCATTTATAATTATTGACATGAAATTAAGCAAAGTCAGAGTTAAAAGTTTAGTGCATTTTATTATATGATTAAAAAATAATTAATAGGAGTAATGGTACTGTGAGAGCACTACAGTAAGAGAGAAGAAATTGTATAAAAAACTGTAACTTAATTTGTTGTTGGGAGTTATACGTACACATATAAATGATGCACAAACGCCATAAGTACTTATAATAGACTTTTTAAGCTGATAGATTTAATGTTATTTTCACCAAATATTACACGTTTTTCCAATTTGGCGACTTCACTGCCGTCTCTTGAGAATCGCGTCTCCTCTTTCCGCGTTATCTGTTTTCTTCTCTGCGTTTATTCCACCTGCGCATGTATTTAATATGCTTTATAAATTGTACTACTTGCATGCAATTTAGTTTTTAAAATTTAATTTAATTAAATTTTTTTTTTTATTTTTTAATTTTTTTTAATTTTACAATGCTTTTAGAGATTAACTTTGACTATATTAAGTGAAAAAAAATATTTTTTATTTTTAAAGACCAAATCGAAGTAGAATTTAGTTAAATGTTTTAGACTAAAACTTAATTAAGCAAAAAAAAAATAAATAGAAATTACATTTTGTTTGATTTAGGTGTGAGTAGGGATGATGTTGGGTGAGGTGGGGACATTTTTTGTAGGATGAAAATCCTTTATCCTAAATTAATGTTTCAATTTCTGTATAAACCAATTAATAAACGTTGTGTCATTTAAGTAGCTATATAAAATATAAAAAAAATTAGAAGAGAAAATTCATTAAATGACATAACAGTTATTGATTGATTAGAATAAAGATTGAGATATCAACCTGGAATAAAGGAATTTTATCCTTCTCAAGTTTTTGTTTTTTCAAAAGGTGAGTGAGTGTGACTTTAGATATAAAAGAGATGATTATGAAATTTTAGTATTCCTTTTTATCTTTATTCAATTTATTTGAATTTGGGAATATCCAAAGATAATTTATTATAATTTTTATAATTTTAATTTATTTATATATTTTAAACTAAATAATATTAAGTTATTAATTATATTTTAATTTAGATAGTGTGTAAAAATGATGAAAAATAGAAATTAAAGAAAAAAACTAAAAATTAAATTATATTCTAATTAATGTAAAAATTTAAAGTTGTTATTCAACTATAATTACAATTATTTAATTATTAAATTAATTGATTTATGTATATTTTTTAAAATTGTAATAATAAATTTTTTAAAGATGTATGCGTGGTAAAAAAAATAAAAAATATAAAAATGGCCGATATAATTTAGGTACTGAAATAATATTATATTCATATTATTCACACAAGTGAAAACACATGCGACAACCATGATATTTCAATATGTTATAAAAATTTTAAAGTTTTAATTTGATATATTTTGTAATAACATGTTAATATCATATAATATAATATTTTTTAGTTACTACATATTGATTATACTTATAGATCACAGATAGTAGGATAATTATATATATTGGATATAAATGTTTTAAAATAGTTTTTTTTTAAACTATAAGATTGATTTAGTGACAAAGTTCACATATGAAAAAATGAGAGTTGTGACTTTGAATCTCTCTTTTAAAAAAGTAATTTCTTTTATTTTATTTTAACAAAATAGAATAAATATTTTAAAAATTGAACATTAAAATTTTTTTTATTAATAATGTAATTCATTTGAATAATCCTTATGAGTATAGGTAAACTGTTGGGTTGACAATTAATTAGAGGCAAAATCATTTAAAATTAAAATTAGACTATTAAAATGAATTCATGCAAATAATGTAGGATGCTTCATCCCACAGGGAGAAACCTTCAAAGATACCATATACTCTCAACCTCTCTTTTAGAGAAAATGGAAATGTAATTAATCACCTAAACATGACAGATTTAATAAAGTACGAAGAAATTTTATTTCATAATCAGAGAAAGAATCAAATACGATCCCATTGAATCATTTGAAATCTTAAATGTTGTACTAATGGGTCAATTTATTTAAATTTTAAAAATTAAAAAATACTTTATAAAATAATGTTTTACAAGAAAGAGATGAGATTTGCTTCATAAAATATACAATTATTTTAAAAAAAAGTAATTTAGACAGTTGCATAAAAATAAACAAAAAACCATATTATATTAAAATTCTAAAATAAAAATTAAAGTAACAATTTTATTATTTAATCTGTTTTTTTCTCATATATTTCGAGAATCTATAACATAAAACAAATTCATTCTTTTGATTTTTATATGTGGTTCAATTTTATCCTTCATTGTTTTTTAATAATTTTTTATTTAAAATTAAAAATTAAAAATAAAAAAATACTTTAGAAACATATATAATCAACATAGATAAATATATCACTATTTAACAAAAAAAAAAGTTGTTTATTCATAGTAAGGCACCAAGCGCCTCATTTTTTCATTGTTAATAATATATATAAATACAATTGACCATTTTGGTATTAACGTTTGGTTTTCAATTTTATCTTTTAATATTTTTTTAATAATTACTATTTAAAAATTAAGAATAAAAAATTACTTTCAAAACATACATAATCAACCTACATAATGTGTTACTATCTGAGTTAACACAAATTTAGTTGCTTTATTAATAGCAAGGAAATACCTCATTTGTTTATAGTTAATAACATATGTAAAAATAATTTTTTTTTCGTGTCCACATTTGGTTTTCCATTTTATCTTTTATTATTTTTAAATAACTGTCTATTTAAAGATTAAAATTAAAATAAAAAAATTCTCTCAAAATATAAATAAATGTATCACTATCCCAACATAATTTAGATGTTTTTATTAATAGTAAGACACCAAGTACCTCATTTATTCATAGTTAATACAATGTAAATTACTTCCTGCCTTCTAATATAAGTGTCATATTTAGAAAAAAAATAATTTTTTTCTAAAATAAAGGGTTACCTTTAACTTTTCAATGTAATATTTTTTTTTTCACTAAAGTTAATTTTGTAAAACTTTTTTTTTTTTCATGTGTAAAACAACCTATACTCATTTTAGGTCGAAAGAATTACCAGAGATGATGCTAAACTAATAGCCCAAAATGAAATTAGTTAAGCAATTATTTCTAATATTTCATGCAAGCTGTAGGCAATTAAACTTATAAGAGTGTCTAGCTTGAGTTTTGAATAATGAAAATCAAGTATAAAGTGTTATTAATAAATTAAAATAAAAAAGAACCCAATTACTGCTCAATACTTGAATTCTCTAATTTTATAAGAATTTAAAACATATATAATATATATTTAAATTGAAAAATATCTTTTTTGATAGGATTAATAATAATAAATATTAAATATGATATATAAAATTAATTTTATTAAAATTATCAAATATTATATTCATTAAATATAATCATTAAATTTAATAAACATAATATATATATATATATATATTATACATATGTTTCAAATAAATATGTTTATGTTATAAATATATTTATTGGAAACAACCGAATCATTTGATTATTTCATTATTTTTTAAAATATATGTAATATATATATATATATATATATATATATATATATATATATATTTCTTTTGATGACATACTTTTGGTTACTACTCAAAAAATAAAATTTTAAATATATATGTATGAATACACTAAACTTAATTTTTTAAAATTCAAAGGAAAAAAGAAAAATTGAAGATTTGAAGAACTTAAAACGTCATTAATGTTTTATATATAGTTTGGTTTCTATCCACTATCAGGATAACTTTTTATACTTTTAATCAATTAAAAATCATGCTAAACATAAATTTAAGATAACTATTTTAAAAATAAACAATCTTATCATATATAGTAATTGAATGAAACTATAAATTAATTAAAATTCTTTTCACTCAATGCAATTAAATGAAATTTTATATATTTATGTACAGTTCATGCATGACGATTCAGCCAACTAAATGTTAATTGAATCTTAAATTATAGTATGATAAATCAATTTTTAAATCGGTCCTTGCGATTGCTTTGTTATCTGCCAGCTTAGAAATGTCTCTAATTATTTGCTTTAATAATAAGTTGTGAAAGATAAGACACATAGAAATGCTGTCGATTAATTAGTTGATCGTTGGAGATCATTTTCCTCTCTCTTAATGCATTGATTGCACGTTACATTTTATAGTTAGTAGATCAACGTGTGACTTTCAACGACCACCTTATATACAATTAATTAGACCACTTTATGTAGAATTATTAGACCACCTTATATAGAATTAGTTAGAACACCTTATTTATTTGTATATAAAATTGAAAGAAACATACATATTAATATTGTCATTACGATCAATACATTGGATTTGGTTCAATTTGTTTTAGAGAATTTGTTAGTCAATTTGGAAGAACTATTAACGACTAGAAAAAAAAAAGTTGAATGTCATTGTCTTGTATATATATCTATATCATCCAATTAGTTAATCACACGCATAGTCAAATAAAAAGATTATATCAATCAAATATTTTTTCTTGTGTCAGGATTCTTTTCCATAATTATATATATAGCATAAATGCTGCTGTTCAAAATATATATATATATATATATATATAGCATAAATGCTTATTTTCTAATATATAATTATATCATATTTAAAATTTATAATAAATAAATATTTTGAACATGTAATTTATATAATTTACATAAACAATTTATGTTGTGATACAATGTCAACTATATATAAATGTTTGTAAGTTATAAGATTGATTTAGTGATAAAGCACACGAATGGGGAGAAGAGGAGAAAGAGGTCGTTTTTGAATTCTCCTCTACTAAAAACTAATACATTAACAACTAACATTTAACCTATAAAAAAATTATATATAGATGTTTTTAAATTATTAAAATTTAATTTGAAAATAAATATAAAAATGACATATTAAAAGATTAATGAGCATAAAACTAAAAATACAAATAAAGATGAAAGGAGAGTGCTTTGAGATGATTGGGAAATAAAATGTTTTAGTTAACTTTTAAATCAAATTATATATATTTGAAATTAAACTAAGGAAATATATTTGAAAGAAATAAAAATAATAACAAAATATAGGATTACAATAAAACCGTGTGTGTTCTGTCTGAGTCTGTATCTATTTGTATATTGTGTATCTCTGTCAGTGTGTCTGTTTGTTTGTGTGTTTGTGGTTCAATAAGAGTAAGACAACTTCTAATAATGCTCAAAGTTAATAATCATTTCTAAATTCAAGAATACATATGAGTATAAATGAATAAGAAAACCTATAAAAAAAAAAGTCTAACACTTAGTTGAGTTTTCTATTATTAGGACTCTGATTATATATAAAAATAATTAACTTTGTTGAGATAAAAAGATATTTCTTTTGTTAAAAAAACACGAATGATTACTTCTCTTAATTCAATATATTCTCTTCATCTTTTGCCCTCTTTCTCTTTATTTTTCGTTAAATACTATTAGAATATGATCAAGACGCTAACAATGAACATTCAGGAAAAACAAAAGCCGCTAACAATGAAGATAAATATTATTTCTTGTTTCTTTAATAAAACATTTTTAGCACATATTTATTATTTTTAATACAAAAAGCTAAATATTAATCATATGAGACTTTTATTAGCTATTAAACAAAATCACAGATTCACAGATATCATTCTCTTAGAAGATGTATCTATGAGAATTTTTAAAGTGAGTTTCTTAAATTAAATTATTTTTTTATGATTTCTATATTATTTTTTGTTATTACTACAATGTCATGTTGTTTTTAAAAAATTATATATAAATTTGCTTCAATGAATTTTAAAAAAACTTACATTTTTATTTTTTTATTTGACTTAATTATGTGTGGTTATTAATGAAAAAAATATGTAGTTTAATATTATATAACAATTTTTTATACAAAAAATTAATCTTGTATGAAAGAAACTCGCTCTCCCCATAAACTTCCTCGTTAAGAAATTGTTCTTTTTGACTTAAAAATACTTAAGAAACTCCCTGAGCTACAGTACAACAATAAATTGTCAATAATAATAATAATTAAACTCATAAAATTAAAAGTATTATATTATTTTTATAAAAAATGTATAAGAAAATTATATCAATTAGGAATTGTCAATTGACATCTTAACAATTGCTTCGAAAACTATTTCTTAGCATGAAATTTAGATTTGAGAAAGTCTAGAAGAATGAGTTTCCCAGATACAAGACGTGTTATTTTTTATATAAAAAATTTTTTTTTAACATTAAAAACAATTTTTTCTATCAATCACCTCAACTATAATTAAGTCCTATTAAAAAATATAAAAAATTGAGTTTCTAAATATTATTTATGGTTTTTTATTATTAAAATAAAATTGTAGATGAATTTTTAAAAATAACATGATATTCTAGAAAAAAAAATACCAAAACAAAAAAATGATTTAAAAAATCCACTTAAAAATCATTGAAGATGCTCAATCGGTTTAATAACATGAATTTGAATATTTTATATTTTATGTGAGGTATATAAACGTCATTGTCTCATAGTAAAAGAATGATGTACAAATGTAAAAATTCTTGTTGTTGCAAGATGATTTTGAGACCGACAGCTTCCTTACATTTATGCGTATGACATGTGATGCTCTGACATTATTTCTTTAATTTAATTTAAATGCTTTTTATTTTTCTCTTTTTCACTGGTTTCTAATTTAGTCCTCAATTAAAAAAAAAAATATTGCCTCTTTATGGAGTGCTTAATTGCTTATTTAACAGTTGACACCTCTAACAGGTTGCATCTAACTTGTGATCTTAATCAATTTAACTTAATCTAATTACATTTTAAGGATTGGGTTGGTATTTTGTTAATGCACTCAATTAGATTACTCGCCGGCATGTGATGCATGCATCAGTCATAGCTCTGTGGTATTTATCACAGTACTGTGATACACTTTCAGAAGAGTCGATTCCTTGTCTCAGAATTCAGCATTGAAGAGAGCATTTATTAGGGTTTCGTCGCAGCCATGTGGAAAACGTAAAAACAAACTGATTGCAAACGATAATTTGAGAAATAATTTATTAAATGGTAGTGACTAGTGAGATCATGATATATAAAGTAATTCAATGGGTTAAAGAAGTTGGTATAGAGATAATAAAAATTAACTTTATTAACAAAATTAACATTTTAACTATAAAAAAAAAAAATTCAGCTAACGAGATCACATTGTGATGCAGTACTCAAAAGATATCACACCCAATTAAACTCTCAAACTTGTCCCTCTTGAAGGCTTTAGTTAATACATTGGTAGTTTGCAATTCAGGGGGCAGTAGATTAGTTCCAACCTCCCAATGTTAACTTGTTCTCAAAATGGAACTTGGTTTCTATATGGTTGCTTTTGTCATGTGATACAAGAGTTTTAGCTAGATTTATAACTAAATTATTGTAAACTAATAACTTCATGGGTTTTTCAACATCTATTAACATCCCCTTTAGAATTGGATCCAGCCAAATAGTTTGACATGTAGCAAAGGAACCAACAATATATATTCTGCTTCAGAAGATTATAATGCTACAGCTTGATGCTTCTTAGAACACCAAGAGACCTGTGCACCTAAGAATTTGAAGTAGGTGGTGCTCTTGATAAATCCAAAATTAATTATTTTCTTAAGTTGAATTTTATGTTTTTTGTTATGTTAAAATTATTTAATTTTGTATTTTATTGTATGTTTTATTGAAATGGTGTAAAAATCGAGTAAAGGGAATATGGACATGCTTATTTTAACTTAGTCTGCAAGTCACATGAATGTGAAGATAGCACAATAGAGCTCAATTTATAAATGAATAAACAAAAGTTGGGTTTCTAAAGGGAAAAACTCTTCTAAAGTTAGAATGTGGGAATTTAAAGGGTCAAACTTTCATATACCAAAGCCAACTTGGTTTGTCAGTCACGAATGTTACAAGACATTGACTTTCAACAGTTAGAGCTTGGTTTATTCTTTAAAAGAAGAGACTTCAATACCAATCTCTAGCCTGAGCAAATCATTTTTCATGAGAGAGAAGCCATTTTCTATCTGTTGTCCCATACTCAACATATTGTATTTCATTCCATTATATGCATGTATAACATATTTTCAATTAGTGTTGCCTTGTTTTCCTTTCTTCTTAACAAAATATCACCAACAACTTGAGCTACTGTAGTTCTACTATTAGTAAACTAAATCGTGCTTTGTTTGCTTGTATCAAACTTAGAAAGCCAATATTGTGTCTAGTCATTGTTGAAGAAATTATTGCAGAAAAAAAATAAAAAAATTAAGATATCGACCCAATATAATTAAGTCATCTTCATGAGAAACCATTCAATAACGCATATTAGTTTTAGTTAATAACTTACACTACGAATTTGGTGGAAAAGTAATACAAATTTCAATAATAATTGGAAAAATAATTAATCCAACTTTTGATGTGCAAAGTACAATTTACAGTAAGTTTGAGAATATTAATGTGGTTTGATTTCAACAACAATTCCAAGTGCATATGTATTTACCTAATTGATTAATTAATTTTTTGACAAGAATTATTTTTATCCTATAGTCTATTTCTAGAAAAGTAGGTTTAATCTTTTCAATGTTACTTTTAATTCCTTACTCATAAAATCGAGCAAATTACGTAATTCACAAATTCAGAATAAAAAAGTGACTAACAAATTATACCTTATTTCTAGGCATACAATCTATTAGTTGTTCCTAAGAGTTCTTAATTCAAAAGTGTCTTCCATTTCACAATAACATTAACACAAGTGTGTAATAGGTCTTAAATAGATAATAATTAGCAATAACAAACAACAAAAATTACTAGATTGAAAGGAGAAAATACTTCTTTACATGGAAGTCATGGAGGAACACTTAAGCTCTCAACCTATTTCAACCAATTCAGAGCCATAAAATGTGAAAAACTAAAAAATGGAAGAATCTACTTTCCAAATATAGTCCTATTTATACACTGGATGACATGGTAGGTTTTTAGGGGCTCACTTAAGTGCTCTGGTGGCCTGCTTATACAAGCACAATGTGGCTTTGGAGCTTGTCTACATGAAGAGCTCGCTCAAGCAAGTTTGATGGTTGGACAAGGTATGTGAGAGACTTTCAGCCTTTTTAGAGTGTTCTTGTTCAATTTCTCTACATTCTTTGCACTCTTTGTTGTTCTTTTCATCATTCAAGTATTTTTGTGAGGATTTCTCCAAACAAGCATATTATTCTGCAATAAAATAAATTTATACCTAAATTACAACCTAATTTGGAATTCAAAGGAACAAGAGAAAATTTTAAGTTCGTTAAGCATAAGGAATGTAAATGATTGAGAATTTGGTATCTTATTACATGAATTTTTAGCAATCATGAGTCATATAATTTGCACATCCAATATCAAGGAACCAACTTTTTGAATGAGGTGCTTCATCATTTGTTGTGACCATTAGAAGCAGGAGTTCATCATCATAGTATCTAGAGCCACATGAACTCATCATCATTGTCTTTTTTATGCTTTCTTTTTCCAAGCCAACACTTACTAAGCTAGCATAGTGGTCCCATTTCTTACAACTATATATAACATTGTTGTTTTCTTTTATCGACCTTTTTTCACCTCTACCTCTTTGCTAGATCTTCTTACCTAATTCTTGTTTGGGGATTTTGATTTATCATTATCTTAGAATGATCTTGATTTGAAGGCACTCCTTATTTGTTTAAACTATCATTCGTTTTGTCTTCCATAATTAGTTCTTGTTCACACTTTACACATAACATATTGTATTTTTAGAATAATTTGTTATACAAAACTAACTAAATAACTTAGGCAATCTGACTCAAGGACCCTTTGGAAGGACACACGAAGATTCTCCTTTTCTTCCATTGCATAAATTAAGTTTAGGATTTTTTTTGTATTTTCTGTTGACTTTGACTTTTTAATAGATTGACTCCTAAAGTTGACATTCTCATTTTAATCATTGTATTTAGGCCCCCTATTTCTTTTCTAGGGTATTATAGTCATCATGTTAGGGTATGCTAGGTTGGGCTAGATTTTAAGAGAAGATGAACATATGATGATTAGCACACTCCTTCTTTTGGAATCACACCTCCTAGTCATGCACAAAACATATGACTACTATTCCTACCCCCTTTTTGCTAGTCATACGACCTCTTAGTCATGCACAAAACATTACTTTTTCCTCCCTTTTTACTAGATTACACCCTAAATGTATCTAGACTATATTAGGTGTATCTTCTTGGTTTGTTAGACATGACCATAGTTAGCCTACTGTTGAAGAGTTTTAATTACTACTCTACTTCTGGCAAGTGCATAAATCGTTTTGTAGTAGACAAAGATCAGGTCATCTCTATAGGGAATTGATAATTATATTTAATACTCAGTATTCAAAGCTAAGCTTTATAAAATTTATGATAATTGTATAACAGTGTAATATAAACAAGAATAAAGGTAGATTAAATATAAACAGCAGTATAAGGTTAAGTAAAATTCAGTAGAAATAGATGTTGGAATCTCAATTCTTGTTCAACTATTCATCAATTTTAATAATTGAATCTCTGGTTAATCTCAATTTCTTTCTCCTACAAAAAGTTTCAAACACCGATTTCTCCATGAGAGAACCTTAATCCATTGATTCCTTGACTTGAAGATTAAAATAGTTAGATATATAATCAATTAAGGGAAAGACACATAAACAATGTTCTATTTCTAGATTCAATGTTTATACAATGTTTTTCTCAAATCCTTTGCTCAAAATCCTTTTCTAATTTATTTAAGTAGATTAAATCAAGTTAAATGTTAATTAGACCAGAAACAAGCATTAAAAATAGAAAAGAACCCAAAATGAGGAATATAACCTTCAATTACGATTAAAAGTTTAGAAAATAGTTTATAGTACATGGATCTCCCAACTAAAGAAGATTTAGCTACTCATTACCATGAATAACTCACAAAATCTATAAAATTATAGAAGATTGAAGAAGAAATCAGAAAGATGATCGCGTCTCTGCTTCTGCTTCGACGTTTTTACAACTCTATTATTGCTCCTTTGTATTTCTCTGTTATGTTGGATATTAGATGTTATGATGCTCTTATTTTCCCAATTAAGTCTTTTAATTTCATTGGCTAAGTCAGGAAGTTTTTGCCCAACAAAAGCATTAAAATTCATGATCTCAAGGTAGATCTTGTTGGGCAACATGTCTCGCCGAACGACGACTTCAAACCTTTCCTTCCAAACTAGGTAATCTCTTGTTAGGTGTTGGTGCTCGGGCGACGTCTACTCATGCCACGTTTTGTCACTAGGCGGCACCTTTCGTTGGGTGCAAATTAGCTTTTTGCCCAAGGGTTTCTTTAGCTTTTCCGTTGGGCGACGTGTCTCACCCAACAATCTTTACTCTCTGCTAGCTCAATGATTTGTGCTCAACAAGCCTTTTGCTATGCGACCTTCAGGAATAGTGTAGTTGCTCTAGAACTCTTTGCTACACGACTTGGCTTACTGGGCGAAGAAGCACTAATTCGTCTTGATGATTTCTTCCAAAAATTGATACAAACATGTCAAAATTTTTCACATTAGCTATATTATATTACAAAATCATGTATAAGTATTATATATAATAAATATGTATATTTACAACTAAATGGAGTTCAAAACTAAGGAAAGTTGAGGAAATAGAAATAATTGACAAAATTTTATGACTGAAATAATCTTAAATCTGATAATTATCAACCTATCATAGTTAATTCATGGTCTAATTTGCCTAACTCAATCTATTAACCTATATATAGGATCACTCACCTACATTTACAAATCTTTGATAATTTTGAATAGAATTGAGCTTTGTGCTTTAGTGTCAGAGCCAAGAGTGGCCATGAGCTTTTCTCTAAAGAAAGAGCCTTTAAGCTTTCATCAAGTATCCCTTCTTGTAGTAAACTTCCTTCACACTTATCCCTAACTTTAGAGTAACGTGCTCACCCTTCATTTCCTTCCTTTTTCATCAACCATTTTCTTCAAACCTCTTCATAAGCAAGATAATGGGAGCAAACTAGGATCGAATCAATAACTCTTTCTTAAATTAACTATATGATAACCTTCTTCTTGTTATCATTGTGTAAAACTATTATAACCAATTCGACTGGCCGATAAATAAGCTATTTAAGCACTCTTCGAACGATATGCGTAAAGTAATACTTCGAATATACCTTTTTACGACACCTGCAATTTTTTTCTATTTTCTCATGCATTATATCTTCGAGAATCGAAAATCATCACCTCTAAAAAAAACATTCTTCTACTTACAAAACTTTACCAACAGCCGAAGAGAAGAAAATGTAACATTTTGATTATCTCTAATCTTGCTCTTGATTATCATTCAAAGGTGAGTTAGAAAGCATATTTTTCTTACTCTTCACAATTTCTTGTGACCAAAAAACTTCTTGAGCATATTAAAATATAGGAGGAAGCTTCCATTTGTGCGGTTAAACAATCAGCCAACTTATCCTTGTAGCTTTTTTTTTTTGGAAAAGCTAAGCATATATTCAAAAAGAGAAACCAAAGGTTTCTTAGAATACAAACTGATAATTTACTCATCCGTGACCTATCAGAAACAGGTGAAGACTATCCACTTATCGCAAATTTAACAAGCATAACCAAGGATTAGCATACCAATCCGAGAACCCACACCCCCTATTAAAACCAAAGGAGTATGATAGCCATTTCCAGGATATTACCTTTATAGACATACAAATGTCGACTGAATCTGCCGATATGTTCTCGAACACAATCCGGTTTCTTGTAATCCAGATACTCCAAATCACCGCGAGCCAGAATATAAACCTACACTGCTTCTTTCGCTTTCCTACCACCCAGGCTAACGATGAAATAAAGAGTTGAGACAAATCACCCGGAATCGGTCCTTGAATTCCCAACCAGGTAATGATGTTGTTCCACACCGATTGGGTCTTGGCACACCTTAAAAACAGATGATCTCTATCCTCCAGGGCAATCTTACAAAATACGCATAGGGGCTCCTCACCTAGTATCTGAACGCCTCTCTTTAGTAGATTATCTGTGGTTGGTAACCTGTCCAATAGTAATCTCCATGAAAAGGCTATTACCTTATAGGGTAGTCTATCTTTCCACATACGATGCAAATCTCTGGGCTCCACCGCTACCAGTGTTGATCCTGTCTGTTGCGAGCACAACACCGAATAAGCGTCAGCAACTGAGAAAAGTCCATCCCTACTCGGTCTCCAGATCCATCTGTCTGATCTAAGGTCGACAATCACCACTTGCTGCAACATACTCTGCAGAAGACGTAACTGCCCTTCTTCCCATACAAATAGCTCTCTTCTCCATGCCCATTTCCACCCCTCTGATACCTCCTTTTTGTCATTTACAGTGATGTCCTTATTTACCGCTAACCCAAACAACCTAGGAAACTTTAAACTAAAGGACCCATCACCTAACCAATTCTGCTCGCAAAAGAGAGTCTCATTTCCATCCCCTACCTTTTTCATGACATTATTCTCAAACCAGTACGGTATGGCCGCCTCCGGGCCATCAATAGCCCATAGATCCCTCCACCATTGAGAGGTTGTAGATACGTTCTGCTGTCTTTGATTGAATTTATACGTATGTCCATATCTGCAGTTCAGTAAGCTTGCCCATATTGCATTTTGCTCTGTTAATATCCTCCACCTCCACTTTCCAAGCAAACTCAAATTGAAGTTCCATAGGCACTTTACCCCTAGACCCCCTTCTTCCTTAGGCCTACACACGTTTTCCCAACTAACCCAGGCAATCTTGTTCTCCTGATCCTTCCCTCCCCACAGGAAAGAACATTGTAGGCCGTTAATCTCTTTTGGGACTTTCTTGGGCACCTTGAAAAAGGAGAAGAAATACAATGGAAGGCTAGACAAAACTGAATTTATCATCACTAACCTTCCTGCAAACGACATATGTTTCGCCCTCCACACAGCCAATTTCCTCCGACATTGTTCGATGACTGGTGTCCACATTTCTGCCCTCCTTGGGTTCACTCCCACCGGAATCCCCAAAAATTTAAATGGCGGGGATTATACAACACAATTCAAAAGATTGTTTACAGCGCATGTGAATGTATCTGCTACATTTAAACCAAAGAATTGGCTTTTGTTGTATTTCACTTTTAATCCCGATGTCAGCTCAAATCCACGGAGAATAACCTTCAGGTACCATACTGATTTCAAATCTGCTTCCCCCATCATAATAACATCATCTGCATATTGCAGCACTGAAAACTCTGCCCCAGCTCCAATCTTGAGCGCTTTAAACACTCATTTCCCTACCGCTGACCTAAACAAACCAGCTAAGACTTCAACTACCACTAGGAACAGAAAAGGAGATAGTGGGTCTCCCTGCTTCAAGCCTTTCCCCGACCTAAATTCATCCGTTGGGCTCCCATTGACTAAAATTGACACATGGCTGTTCCTGACAATACTGTTTATCCACTTTCTCCATAAGCTCCCAAAGCCCATCCTAGCTAACATGTAATCCAAAAAATCCCAATTTACAGAGTCATATGCCTTTTGGAAATCCACCTTAAACAAGAAACAGGGCCTCTTTTTCCTTTTCACCCAATCTACTAATTCGTTTGCAACCAGAACCTCGTCCAATATCGATCTACCTGGCAAAAAGGCTGACTGGCACTTCGAGATTAAGTTCCCCAACACTTTCTTCATTCTCAATGACAGCAGTTTGGAAACAATCTTTTGAATGCTAGAAATTAAGGAGATTGGTCTAAACTGAGCTAACCTGTCCGGTCTTGCCACCTTGGGGATGAGGGTTAGAAAGGATGATGTCACTCTTCTTAGTAAGGCCCCTGATTGATGGAATTCTTGAACTGCGCTTACCACATCGCCCCCTATTATCTCCCAACAAGATTTGTAGAACTGAAACCCAAATCCATCAGGACCTGGGCTTTTCCTTCCCTCACAAGCCCATACCGCCTCTTTTATTTCTTCCGCTGAGAAGGGCTCCTCTAGGCTTTGTCTCTGCTGATCAGACAACTGGTTGAAATACACCCCATCCATCTTTGGTCTCGTCTGTTCTTCGTCGTTAAAAAATGTTGAGAAATGATGAAAGACATGCTCCCGAATATTCTGGACTCCCTCTAACCACCCATCTTCTGATTTAACTGCCAATAATGAATTTTTATAACATCTCTCCTTAAAACATTTGTGGAAGTATTGTGTATTGCGATCACCATTCAGAGCCCATTTAACCTGAGATTTCTGTAACATGGACCGTTCCATTCGCCTTGCCTTCCCCCAATATTCTGAAAAAATTTCTTGTCTCTGTTGGTCACTCCCATTAACCCCTTGGCCTAACTGATGATCCACCATCTCCAACTCTGCCACCTTTCCTGCCAGAAAACTCTCATCTTGACTCCAATTTTTGTCTTTCCACTTTTTTATTTTCAACTTCAAGCCTTTCAGTTTACACGCCAACTTATGCATCCTCCATCCTTGACCGTGGTCAGATGACCAGAACTCTTTCACTAGATCCATGAAGCCTGGCTCCAACAACCCATGATAAAAAAACTTGAACGGTTTAGGGCCCCAATTCTGTTCATTTACTTCTGTTAGGATCCAGCTATGATCTGAGAACTCTCTAGTACCGACTCTTTGCGCTTTAACCCCCCATTCCTCCATCAATTCTGGTGAAAATAGAAACCGATCCAACCTACTGGCTGACTCTCCATTCGGAGCTATCCACGTTACTCCTTTTCTGATAACTGGAATATCCAACAAACCCATTGACTGGATAAAGAATTGAAAGTCGGACATCTCAATTCTAGAATGGTAACTTGATCTCCCCTTACACTCACTCCTCTCTAACACTGCATTAAAATCTCCACCAAGTATCCACTTAACCTCCGGAAATCCTCGTTTCGTCATCATCAAGTCATCCCAGAGCTTCATATTTCCTTGTAGCGAACATGGAGCGTATACATTTACCACACAGTTAACTTCGGTTGGATCCTTCCTTCGGAAAGCAATTCCAAGGAAACCCTGCCCTTGAATGACCCAGACCACCTCTATAAGGTGTTTCTTCCAGATAGTCAGGCATCCTCCACTAAGCCCTACTGATAGTAGTATTCTCCATTCGCACCCTGCCGACCCCCACACCTCCTGCACTTCCCAGTCATTTACCGTCTACACTTTGTCTCCTGTAATAAACAGATATCAATGTCATTATTCCTCAACATTCTCCTGATCCTCCTTCGCTTGACCCGATCCCGGAACCCCTTCATATTTAAAGATAAAATCTTCATTTAAATATTCTGGTCACTCGTCGTTCCCCTTCTTTCCTTGGCACCGTTATCCCTCTCCTCCATTTTCCGTAATTCCAGTATGTATTTGTTATCTGGTTGATTACCAAATATTCCGATTTCCTGCAATGCATTCCAGATTTTCTCAGCCTCGTCCTCCTCTTGCCCTTTCCGTTGCTCGTCCTCTCTTGGGTCATCTAATTGCCCTCGCCTCATTAATTCATTCCCATCAAAACTGTTTCTCTGTAATTGCTTCCATATATCTACGTGTCTCCTTTGCCCTCCTTGTCCTCCGGACACCTCTTCTCCCCCTACTAATAGCCATTTCTTATAGTAATATGGCATAGTGGAAATGGAGTCATTTTTCCTGAAATCACTGTTTTCCGAAATGACACTGTTCCGTCCATACGCTATAGCAGTTTTGGAAACCTTCCTCCCGTTACGAAAAGAAATTGCTGCAGTTGGGCCAAATAGTTCCCCGCTCCGGTTTTCCCCGCAGGCCCAATCGGTTTTTGCAGCTTCAGCCTTTTTTTCCCCATTGATGCACTGTTGACAGCATTGGGCCTCCGAATTCAGGCCCAGCTGAGCTGGCGTTCTGCGTACCGCGCTTGGCGCTTCGAAAGCGCGTTCCATCTCGTGCTGCGTGTGACAGCCGAGACACGTCCCTCGAGCCACGCGCTTGACTGACATGACCGCGCGTGATTGACCCGACCGACGTGATCGGCTGTCAGGCCTCGTACTGCGTGCTGCACTACCCGGCCCGTGATAACACCTCGAGTCTTCTTCTTCCTTTTCCTGCATCCATATCTCGTGCCTTTCGTCCGAGATCTCTGACACTCCCCTCTTCTTCTCCATTTTTTCTCTGGCTCTGCCCCTGTCATAACCACCTAAACTCTGGTTTTTCCCATATTTGGACGCTGACCCTGTACACGCTAGTGGGACCACTAACTCCTTTCCTCTTCCGTCCCGTGGCTGTCGTCCCTGGTCGTGCTGGTCGGAGGCATCGGTGGTATATCCTCCCTCCACCACTAACCTCCTCCACCCCTCCTTCTCGGTTCTACTCCCAGATCTGGACCTGATTGAGTAGCCGACCACCGTGTGACCTTCTAAATGAAGAGCTGGTCTGCCACGTTCGGCGTCACAATCGGCACCTTTAAACCCCTCCTCATCCCACAGCTTCCAGTTTCCACTATGGAACTTCTCCCGTTTCAGTTCGGCTAAACGTATTTTCGCTTCCGCCGATTCGTCAAAATCTTCGTCCCCCTGGCATGAACTATTTTCCGATCTAAGGCTCGTTGTCACTTGGCTATTCTTGAGCCGATCTACCTCTTCCACCTCCGTTACCCTGATGTCAAACTCCCAGCCGTCAATATTCGTCCTTACCACCGCATCGAGCTTACTGACATCCTTCCTAGACATCACTAACTGTGCGACGTCGTATCTTTCATGTCTTAGAGTACTTCCTTCCACATACAAAAGCTCACTGAAAGGTGCCAGTAGAGTAGCGAAAAATTGTTCTCCCTAGACATGTAACGGGACCCCATAGCAGTTCAATTTGACTCTCCTATCAGTATCAACCGAACCCGGCTCCCACTTCTATATCCCGATGAACCATTGGTTGAACCAAAACTGTTTCCCTTTTACAATCTCTTGAAGCGTCCCCCGCCCTTCCGTTTGCAACAAAACCTTATTTGCCCCCATCGGTATCGCGCTTACATTGTAAATACCGTGGTCCATCAGGAAAACTTGCATCCGGAAAGTCGCCCCTCTGTTTCGAACTTCTCCACACCAGCCTTCTGAAGCCGCACTACAGTTTCCGCTGGTGCTGTATACACCAGCTTCATTTTCGCATTTGCCCTCTTGCCTACGTCTACACTCCCGTTGTTTTGGTTAGATTCCCTCTGCCCACCTAACACCTATGCAAAGGATTTCCCCATTTCCCTGGTAAATCGACACTGTTGTCCCGTTTGCCGAGCGTCTATAGGATTAGTTTTTTTATCTTGTTTCGTCCTTGGTATGTTCATCTTCCTCTGCTTTTGATCAGTTCGCTGATTATACCGTGATAAATTGACCCACAGTTTCTCCGCTCCAATGAATATATTATCCAGTTTAATCACTAGCATTTTCACGTCCTCTACATCCCTGAATCTGGCAAAACCAAATCTTTGTCCCCTCTTATTCCTCTTGGTGGGAATTACGACATCCTGAACCTTTGCAAATCTCCCGAAGATGTCCCACATATCTTTTGCCCTATATTCTTCCGGGAAATGAGTAAAAAAGACAGAGGTTATATTCCCCTCCCCTTTCATTGCATCATTTACTGGTTGTCGTCCTCCATTGATCGCCTTTTTGTTCCTCACTTTCGTCCACCCTCCCTCCTCAGACGGCTGACACATTTTTACTTCTCCTTGTAGCTACTTTATGATTCCCATTAATTAATTTATCGTCATATATAATTATCCCTCAAGGATAAAATGTTGTGATTGATATTGCTTCTGTCATAGCAACGCACCTTATCAGTTGCCTAATTAACTGGTTTGAATATGTCAAATTGTATATATAGATGCATACTATGAACTGAGTATGGTAACATAATTGCTATATTGTTAATCTTATGATTATATCTAACACTACTATTAAAAAGCTGTCATTCACCTGCACAATCCAAGTGAAAAGGCATTGCAAGCTTCAAAGCATATAAATCAAACAAGATGTTATATAAATTTATAGTAAACTAAAGTTGGGAGAAACATCTCCCTTGTTTTGAAACCAACTTACATTTTCAGCTTAATTATACAATCTTTCCAAACACCCTGTAAATTTATATAACTACTTTTTTTTATACTCCAAGGGTCTTGCTAGCAAG
The DNA here is from genome assembly GCA_037954015.1 of Psophocarpus tetragonolobus. Lineage (NCBI taxonomy): Eukaryota > Viridiplantae > Streptophyta > Magnoliopsida > Fabales > Fabaceae > Psophocarpus > Psophocarpus tetragonolobus. The sequence goes on along the minus strand of CM075694.1, from coordinate 28,612,687 downwards.
TAGCATTCGACTAATTCCAACTTTAGTTTACTTGTTCTCCCATTAAATCAAAAAATCTATTAGTCGTACATAATTTCTACGCAAATAAATAAAATTACATATTACTCTCTATTTTTCAAAATTATATTTGTTAAAAGGTTAGAGCACATTTGTTATAAAAATACTAATTAATATGTTTGTAGAGTAAAATACCCTATGAATTTTGTTTTGTTGGGAATATTATTGATCATCAATGTTCATTGATGGATGATTAGTCATTGAATTGAGTAGTTGTAAAATTTAATATATTTGTAAATATAAATAGAATTTAATTAGTATGGAAATTTTTGTATTCATAGGTCAATCACAATTTTTAATTTATGGTAAATTTATTAATTTTATCAATTAATACTATAAAAGTTATATAAATAAAAAATTGTGATTGAACATTAAATAAGAGTATAATTAAAAAATAATAAATGTAGCATTGAATTTCTAAAATAATTATGGTTTTAATTTGAACAAAACTAAAATGTTAAAATAATTAACTATGATTTTTTAAGAAGCAGTTAATTTTTAGTAAATATATTTTTTTTCTAATATTAAAAAAAATTAAATAAATCCATATAATTCCATTAGTTGTTAGGTTAGAATTTGTTTTAATAAAGATGGAATTATAATATGAAATTGAGTGCTAAATAAATTCTCAAAAACTTTCTTTCTTACAATGATTTCTTAAAATTTAGTGACTTTTACGATTAAAATAATAAAATAACTGTAAAATTCATTTAAAATTGATAATTTCTAATAAATTTTAATCCATCATAAAATACTCTACTCGTTTAAGATAACTTAGAAACAGTTAAGAACACCCAAAAACAGAAAACCAGAGAGAAAATATAAATAGTACTCAAAAAATACTTATAGGTTACACACAAAATATCATGTCACAACCAAAATAAGTAACTTATAAGTAATAAACATATACACACTATACATATGCTAACAATGAGACCCAAATTGGATCATCAAACATCACACACCAGATGCGACCAAGAAACTCCTTCCATTGAGCTGGTCATAAGAAGCTTTAAACAGATGCAACTCCACCCTTAGAGATGCGCTTCTGTCAATCTCACTCCCTAATCAAGAGACTCACCTCCTTATGCTGATTCCGAATAATTATCAAGTAATTATCAGTGCAATACATGCACTACTACCGACAGAAAAATTTAGTTGGGATAGGAAACGAAATTAATATATCTGTTGCATATGTTAGCGTACATATTCATGTTCATAGTACTAGTAATTAATAGAAACTAGAGTATATGCAACATGAACAAACCAAGCGGCTAACAGTTAATACTTATTTCTTCAACAAAAAAAAACAATATTTAATACTTTGCATGGACTTTGCTTCTTCTTCTGGGTATTGTCAATAACGTTAATTATTAAGCAACAACCTAATCATACTACATTGTGAAACATATATTTATTTTTGAAGTGTCCTCTCATGTGTATATATTCATATATATTTAAGTTTTGGGACCCTGCACTTCAGCACTTGTAACTGTTATCATTAATTCATTGACAAAACTATATCTTAGCACAAAACAAGGTTGCAACATTGTGAAATAATTAAGAACATGGCGTGAGACTGGAAAGAAAGAGAGATAAAAAAGAAATAAAATGAAAGACAGAAAGAAAAATATAAATGTAATAAATTATATGATAAGAAATAGAAATTCTTTCAAACAATTTCTTAAAAAGAACGTTCTTGAAAATGTTTTGTTAGCTACATTTATGGTCCAATAAGTCTCTCTTGATGACTTTATTAGTTAAAAAGTTTTAAGAACTATTTTATCAGAAAAAATCTTTTATCACCGTCTAGATCTTTTAACGATAAAATTGAAAGATTACTCAATATATATTTTATAATTTGTTAATAATTTTTTTTTTATAAAACAAATATTTTCTGCAAAATGAAAACCTCGAAATCATCAAGTACCTATACATAATACTAACAAGAATGCCAGCCAGACATCTCTCACCTAACAATAATGAATGGTGGAATATAACTATACAATGACAGATAATAATGAGTTTAGTTTATTTTATTAGAAAGATTATTAATGTGTTTAATTCAATTTTACAAAAAAATGTTTGGAAGATGAGATTTATACTTCACTTATATATTATATTTTATAAATTATATTTTGATAGCATACGTGAGTTCTCCAATAAATTAAGAATGTTCATATTTCTGGATAATGGGTAAATATGTGAATACAATCAATATAATTATATCATAAAGACATATAAAAGTAATCATATTCAATTTGTTCTAATCTAATTAAATATTAATAGTATTAACTATTGCTTCTTTTTTTTCGTATAGAAAATACAGTATATGCAACATGAACAATAGTTAATAACATAGAAAATGTAGTATATGCAACATGAACAATAGTTCGAAAATTCCTAGATTCGTAAATTAATTCTTTCAATTTAAATTTTAATATTTTTTTATATATACATATATATTTTGAAAGCTGTAAATAGAAAATTAATAATATAATTTAAATTTTAAATATTATTTATATGTTAAAGATAAATTGGTAAAGGAATTCATTAAGTATTTTATGTTTATGGCGAGATTATGAGTTATTAAATTTTATTTTTTTAGGTTTTTATAAGAGTTTAATTGGTATACACGGTTAGTGTAAAGATTTTTACACTATATTCAATCACAGTCATTCATTCATGATAAGTTTGTTGGCTTTACTAATTAGTACTTTAAAAGTCACATAAATGAAAAGTTAAAATTCAACGTTAATATAAAAGTCTTTTATACTACCGTGTATACTAATTAAACTCTTTTTATAATTTATATTTTTATTTTATATTTTATATACTTCTTTTATATGTGATTTTACTTTTATATTATTTTAAAGAAATAATGTATGTTTTAATTTTTTTTTGTTTAATATTTTGTTTTTATATGTTACGGAAAACAAAATAGATTTTAAATTTTTTTTAACCCATGGATAAAATTCTATCTTTTTAAGCAGATTTAATTGGATCGCTAATTTTATTTTTTACAAATTTAATTTAATTAAATTTGACCAGATGAAATTTCATTTTAATTCTCGGTAAACACCTCTACAATAAATTGTAAGAAATAAATTAAAGTGAATAATAATATAAAAATTTATTTCTTGGTGACAATGTATTTCTATTTCTGCATGCAGGACACCTCTTTGGTCTTCAGATATCTTATTGGGCAAAAATATATATGTATGTGGCTGCCAAAACTTTTAGAAAAATTAACTTCAAATCTAAATAAAAATAATATATGTAGGTGCAATAAACAATGTCCTCTTCTCCATTTAATTAACAGAGCAGTGATTAGTTCCCATCACATAATAAATGATGGTCAAAATATTTTACTAAATCGAGTTAATTTACATTCCAGTGCTGTAACTTGTAATGTACCTGACAAACAGAAATAAAAGAATTACAAAGTAGAACTTGAAATTGATTACGTATATTAATTTATGCATGGTACGTAAGGACAATGTAAAAGGTAATGGAATATAAAATAAAATAAAAAACACAGTATTAAATAACACTGAATTACGTTATGTGTGCCTTATGTTGAAAATGAGGGATTAAAATTTAAAAAACAACTTCTCTATTTTTACTACAGTGTACAAAGAAATTTCGTGGATTTCACATTAATTTTCAGTCTAACTTATGGCTTATATTAACTGCAATATTAAAATATTTACTTAACTGTAACTATTACTGTTTAAATACTTACTTATTTAATTTTTTAGTGAATATTTTACTTATTTAAATATTAATTATTTTTAAATATTTACTTAACTGTGATATTAGTGTTTTTATTTTTTTTAGATATGAATTCCTAACTGTGATATTAGTGTTAAATATTTACTTATTTAATTAATGATATTTATTTCTTGAATCCAAAATCATATTTAAGATAGCAAAAGACATATTGTAATTAATTTTTAACTTTTTTTGTTAGCTAAAGACTCTATTGGGTATTATATGAAAGGAAAAAAATATGATAGATAAAAAAGAAAAAAAGAAGAGGAAAAATATTAAATAAAGTGAAAATTAATTTTTTTTATTGAGAAAAAATTTATACAAAAAGAAAAAAAATTAATAATTAATAGTATATGATTAGAATTCCTAAAAATAAAATATTTTTTCTTTATTTTTTATAAATCTCACTATATATTCATATATTTTTAATTGACTAAAATTAACAATACAATAGTATTATAAAAAATCAATATGAAGAAAAATATATTAAAAGTCTCTCCTGCACAAATAAACAAAATGAGAAGAGTCTCTTCCATAGGAAAAGATTAAAAGATAATTTTGAAAATAATTTTTTTCTATATTTTTTTTCATGTTTATTTTATTTTGAGTGGTCAGTCAAATCCACTTTTTGTTGATATATCTTCTTGTTACTTTCCTTCATAATAAACTAGAAAAATATTTTCTTTCTCCTCATTTTTCTACACTAATAATTTATTTGCACTTTCCATTTTTCATGCAATGATACATACGTGAAAAGTTTATTTGATGAACAAGTTTTTTGTAGTAACTTATAAATTTCTTTGAAACCACTTCAAATTTAAAAATCATACCTTTTAATTTCTAGCTTTCTACGTTTATTTTTTTTTGTCTTATTAGATTTCTTTTAATATTTTCTTTATAAAATAATAAATTATTATATTTTTTATTATTTTACATCTTCAACTACTTCAAAAGATAATTATACCAATTAAAAAAAGAAACCAAATATTTAATAAATTATTATTATTTATTCTTTATATTTGTATATATTTTATATTTTCATATTTAATATATTAAAAATTAATTTATTAAGTATGTTTTAGTATTTCACAAAATAAATTTAAGTTACTCTAAAAAAAGAAATTAAATTTACAGTAAAGTATGTTTTAGGTCACTAAAATTTTTTTGAAATATTAAATAGGTTCTCCAAATATTTTTCGTATTTATTTAGCTTTTCTAATTTTTAAATACACTACTTTAATCCTCCAAATGTTTTAAATAGTTTTTTTTAAAGACATAAAATATTGTTTAGATAATGTTTGGAAAATCAAAAATCAAATGTTTTTAAAAATACAGAGATCAAAATAATATAAAATATTGTAGGATATATTTAATATATTAAAAATTTTATAGAACCTAAAAAATATTTTACTCTTAAATTTACTTTATTTTACTTACAATACATAATATTGAAATAAATAATACTTGATTAATTTTATAGAAATAATTTTTCAAATACATATTTATTTTATCTTTTCCCTTTTTATTTTTAATTTTATTTTTTTTATTTTTTTATTTTTTTCTTCTTTATTTTTTATTTTATCTTTTAATTTATTTTAGTTTTTAACTTTCTTATTTTATTCATTTATTTTTATTTTTATGTTACTTTATTATTCTTATAATTTTATATTTAATATTTTAGTTATTTTCCTTTTAATTTTAAATTTTTATAAATAATCTTATATAATATATTTTAATATTTTTCAACATCATGTTAAATTTTATTTTATGTTTTTCCCCTTTTTTTCTTATTTGTTAATTTATTCATTATTTTTATTTTAATATTTTTGTATTATTTTTTAATATTTTAATTTTTTAGAACTTGTTAAAAATAATTATTCACTTATTTAGCATATGAAATATAATTTTAAATTAATTTAACAAAATATTGAACTAATTTTTTAGAAATTTCATCTCTATTTTTTCTTTTTACGTTTTATTTTCTTATTTTCTTTATTAGTTTTTATTTTATTGTAATTTTTTATTAATTATTTTTCTTTATTTTTTATTTTATTTTTCATTTATATTTTTATCTTATTTTATTTATTGTATTTTATTTTTTATTTGTCTGAGCATATAGAATTATTTATGTGTCCTTTCTCTATTATTGACATGTGTTTTATTTTTATGTATTTTTAATATTTTTTAATATTTCTTTTCATTCTTAATTTATTATTTTTTGTTTTATTTTTAAGAAACCTAGTATCATCAACGATAGAACATGATATAAAATAGTGTCATTTACAAGAGAATATTAAGCATTAGTAAAAACACATGTTTAAGTTTATATTAGTTTTGTCATTTTACCTCTTTTTAATTTTAAATGAAGTTTATTCTTCAAATAAATATATCTACTACAACTAAAATTTGTATGTGTTAAAGCGTTCTCATCTATAGTTGTCCATTATCGATATGTTAAAAAATTTACCATTATAATTTTGATATATGTTAAACAGTTTGCCATTATAATTTAGCCAATAAAAATTTGTTTAACATTTATAATCCATTCTACCAGCTTAAGTTATTCTTTGTTAGAAAATGGACATTTCAAAAATTGATCAAGAGTTATATGTATTAAGGTGGAAAATAGAAATTCAAATAATGTATGCATAAAATTCTTAAAGAAAAAACAAGTAGAAACAAGTAAAAATTATATATTTGCTAAATAATCTTCAAATTTCATTAATAGTGCAATGAATAATTTTGTCTTAATACCAATAGCAACTATTCTGATATTCCTGCTAATTAATAAAATTTAATTTAATTTTTACTTATATATAATTTTGGTATAAATTAATGAATTTTGGTTTTAGTTTCTAATAAAATTTTCATTACTTTTTGTCCCTAATAAAATTTTTATTCCTAAAATATTATCTATTTTAATCTTTTAACAATTGTTTCTTTTTATCATTGTTGTCTTTTTAGGTAGGTTATGCAAATTACTTCTTTGTTTATTTAATTTTTTGACAAGTGTTTCTTTATATCATTTGTTGTCTTTTGATATTTTATTTTATTTTTTATTTATTTTTATGTTATTTGTTTTAAGAATTTTTTTATCTTTATTGTCTTAGTTTTTAAATTTTTTTAATTTTTTTTGTATCCCTAATAATTTTCTTAGAGGAATTTTCTAGAAACTTAATACAAAATAAAAATGTTAATAACAAAAAAAATAGATAATGTGCTGACTTACTTTCTCTTCTAGACCATCTCTCACATATTTATGGTCATAGTCATGAAATTATTTTCATTTAAAAAATTCACTGATTTTTAAAATTGAAGAAACTAAATAGTTTTTATTTTAAAATATAAAACATTATAAATAAAACATAAAAAACTATAATTAAATTTTAGGACTTTCTAAAAGGAGATAAAAAAAGGAAAAAAATAGAAAAAATAAAATCTAAATTTTATTTTTGGTTATAGATAATTTTTGTAAAGATTAATAAATTTTATTTTTAGTTTCTAATAAATTTATCTTTACTTTTTATCCCTGATAAATTTTTTAGAAGAATTTCGTTAGAAACTAAATACAATGAAAAAATTATTGAGAACAAGAAGCAAAGTTCAATAGTTTATAAGGGACAAAAAATATATTAAGTCTTATTTTTTTATATTAAAATAACATAACAAATGTTGCCCTTTAAATTATTAAAAAAATCCTAATAAAAAATTATAAATTATAATATTATAAATAATTAAATTATTTTTTCATTTCATATTTTATATATAAGTATCTAACAAATATATCTTCTTCAAAAAAATGTAATAGATATATTACAATCGTAAAATAATTTTTAAAAACTCAAAAAATTATATTAGTCTAAAGGTTTATGTTGTGCTAATAGATTAATTGTTATAAGACTAGCAGATCATGTGATTGAAACTAGAAGGATGTCTTCAAATAAAAATGGAAATCTCATTTATATTCCAAGAGTTTTAATGTCTTTATCAGAACCTTCATGACATTTCAAACTTAATAGAAGACAATTTTCAATTATTATCTTATATGTCATGAAAATTAAAAAGTCACAAGTTCAATATTAGTCATTGTTGGATTGGATTTGCCTAAATTAGTCTTTGTTCACAGTCAATTATATAGCAATTTAAAAAATATAAAGCAAACATAATTTAAAGATTTTGATTCATGGTAAGGACAAAAAACCACAAAAAAACAACTACAATTTTAGTTTTCAAGGAAACATTCCAAAATCTAATGTTACAATTTCTTTAATATATTATAACTTTTTTATATTTCTTAGACTTAAAATAATATATAACTTGACTACATTTTTAGCCTCTGTTTTATATTAACTAATTAAGTACTTATATTTTTTTGTTCAAATGTATTGTTTTAATTTTTGTTATTTGACTTTGTTAGTAAGGGAACAAATAAAAGAGATTTGTTTTTCATATCAAACTTGTACTATTTATTTTGGATCTTATTTATTTTACATTTTTTTTATATTTTAGATTATCTAATATTATTCTATTTTATAGTTTTACGCAACATTTTACTTATATATTCTATAAATTATTAAAATATTATATTACAATAATAAATATGTGTGATCCAGTAACTCGTGTGTATGCACGGGTGCTAAACTAAATGTAAATAAAATTATTAACGTAATAGAATTATTTACATATTTTATCATCTTTATTAAATGTAAAATTAATTTCATCCGATTTTGGAGATTAAATTTTTTATAAGATAAATTTTTTATTAGAATAGTTTTAATTTAATTATGATAGAGATTAAAATATTTTTATAGTAGACAAAAATTTATGTTTAAAAATGTCTATTATATAAATTATTAATTTATAATTTTTGTTGAAATATTTATATAAAAATAGTTTACAAATAATTAGTTAATAATATTATAAATTAAAATAATTTTAGTTATCATAGAAACTATAAATACTTTTTATGGGAGAAAAAATATTTGTTCAATAATGTTTATTTCTATAATTTATTATAGTTACATTATAATTTATTTTTGGTGAAATATTTATATTGAAAATAATTTAAATCTAATTACTTATTACACATAATAAATTAATTTCTTAGTTACATTAGAGAGTACAAATATTTTTTAGAAGAAATAAAATCTCGCTTAAAATCATTTTGAATTATATTGTTGTTTCAATTTTGAATAATAGTTTACATTGTGTTCATTATAAAATATTTTTACTTTAAAATTGTTTTAATTATAATTTTTTTTAAATCACTACATTGTGTTCATCTTATTAATTTTTTTAGTAATTTCACCTTAAAAATAATGATACATGATGAAATGTTTCTTGGAGAGCTTCATCCTCGCTTGACCTTTATCCAAAAGTGAGGTCAAAAGATGAAATGTTCCCTTACTTCACAAAGCTGAGGGAACCTAGAGTGCAAGCTTGCCACAAGAAAAAGATAACTCAAAGGGAGAATTCTTGACTTGAGAACCAAATGAAACAACAAAACTCAATTTCATTAAAAAAAATGTTCAAAGGTGAAGAGCTAAGAATTAGTGGAGTATTTATAGAGTTTGATAAGTGCAAGCTAACCAAACTATAGTTGAATGAATCATGGTTAGATTAATTGTGGGTCAAGCTAACCAAACTAAAGGCTAATCATAGTACATTTTCCCTTCTCCTAATAAAGTATAGATATATTGGACATGCTTTACGTGTACCTAGAGGGTGTCGTAGCAAAAGAAAGTGTGGAGAGGAGTCACATGGGAGGTGTGACCATAGTTGTCCCCTTTCTAGTAATCAATTGTAGATATATTATATATGCTTTATGTATGACTTTCAGGTATGATGACAAAAAGGGGTGTGAAGGGGAGTCACTTTATTGGGCTTTACTAATCCCACTTGTTGCACCGTTCAGCAAAATCACCAAAATATTGCTTAAGAAGAAAATTACAGTAACTACAAAAAACCCTTAAACCTAAATGACCTTTTATACAATGTCATTGAAAAGCGAACAAAATAAATCCTAAAACTTGATATTCATCACTACATTATTCGCTTTGAAAGAAACTTCATGAATTCTAAAGTAGAGGTCATTTGCATGATTCCATCAATGCGAACCAACACGACATTTGCATACATGTGTGCTTAGTAGTGTTCGATTAAAATCAAAAGTATAGGAGATGTTCCCTTTGCCAAAAATGTTCATTGTAGCACAACGTGAATAATTACAAAAAGCTTAAGGGCATAGTTATCAAAATTGCAAGTTAACTTGTAAAATCGTATGAGTTTACTAGCTCTTAACTAGTTAAATTGCATGTAGAATCGGTAAAATCTGAGTAAGCTCATAAAATCAGAGTAAACTTATGAGTAGACTCATGAACAAATTTCTTGGGTGGTGTTTTTCTATACTACTCTAATTTTGAATGTTTTGAATATAATTTGTTCTTATGTCGAAAAAGGTTTTGAAATCTTAAGTATTTCAACTCTAATTTCTACTTATTTAGAATAATTTAGACTTATTACACAGATTTGAACTTATTATATATTGAAAACTTTCAATTTTTACGTGATTTATAGTTATATTTTTTACAAAGTAAACTCTTTCGATTCTACGAGTCAAGTTTACTGACCTCTTACGAGTTTATATAAACTCTTGATTTTGATAATCTTACTTAAGAGAAAAATTGTGACACCTCCCAAATTATACACCCTTATCCATTGAAGCTTTTAACAATTTGAAACAAAGTCCAAATGCTATAACTAAAAAGCATAATCTCCCTCTAATTAACAACAATGTCAAACCTTCAATGCAAGAGCAAGGATTCCATAATTGCCTATATGCATAAATGAAGATAAATTAATAATGGAAGTGTCAAACCTTGAATTTGAATGTGGCACCTGGTGATAAAAAAAATTGTTCTTCACAAAGATTTCAAGCCTAACATGTATAAAAAGTGTATAACCACCTATATAGATAGATGAGGCTAGAGAACGAAGTCAACATGATTGAAGAAGGTATGACTTAGTAGTGTCAGTATAGTCTTTTTTATTATCATAGTATATATGTATAACATGAAGTTAATTGTAAAGCTTGAGATTTTGAGTATGTATAATGATATGTGTAAAATAATAGAATTATAATGGACTTGTACATGTAAGTACGGGGCTGAGACTTGATAGTGTAAGTTGGAACTAGTATCATGATAATAGTTTTGGTGAATGCATGTATTGGAAGATAATGTCATAGAATTTACTCTTTGATTTTGTAAATGCATGATGAAAATGTGATTATATAGTGTAGTTGGATCATGTGATTTATGATGGTAGTATCTACATATGCAAGTGGAAGTCTAGTGCATTATGGGTTTACGTATGATTGAGAAAATCATGTAGCAACAACTCCATGTCTATATAATCTCGTTGGGCAACAGGTCTCGCTCAGCAGGTGTTTGTCTTTATAAAGCAATTATATGGCTTTGCGCCAAACAACATGTCTCACTCAATGCAAAGTCTTCTATGCCAAGAATTTATGTGGCTTTTCACTCAGTGATGCTTCTCACTGAGTGAAAGCTCTTCTTTAGAAACCATAGCTTATAGTTCTCGTTGGGCAACGTTTGTCGATGGGTGGGCCAAGTGCCTTAATCCCTAACTGGATGAGCTATGTAGCATGCGGTTTGTATGTTTATTTGAAAGTTTTTAAAATTTTTAGTTGAATTTATATCAATAATAAATATAGGTATAATGAATAATATGATTTATATTAATATTTCTTGGGATGTAGCATTGAGCTTCTTCAATACTACCTTTTTGTTTGGTTATCTAGCTACAAGGTCAATAAGTTATGATATTACTTGTTGGAAACAAACACAATCATATCTCATAAGATAAGAAAACACACATCTTAAACAAAAATAAAGATAATTTTTTTACCGTGGTTTGTATCTCATAACCTCATCCATGACTTTACAACTTGGTTGACTGTGGTTCAAACCCTTATCCTACATCCATTATCCCATAGCAAAACTTTGGCACAAGTAAAAAGGCCTATAAATCATTGCTCCATATCATGCATTTTCTCTCTAACTTAAGGTGTAATGATCCGCTCTTTAGATTGAATGATTCTTCTCATCTTAAAATTTTCATATATAAATTTAGTATCCTAATCTTAAATAAAAAAAATCTCTAATTTATTGACATTATCTTTAAAATCTAAATAAACCCTAAAGATAAGATAATACTTTTTCCTAAATTATATCTTAAAGATTTGAAATTAAAATAATTTAAATATTATTTCTCAATGATTTAATATTAATTTTTCATGAAATGATCCATATCCCTTGTTAAACAAATTGCTTATTATTGCTATGATGAACATAAGTAGTCTAGGCCTTTGTGATTTAAGCTAATTTCGAGTATGAAGCAAACCATGTTGGAGGAGTAATATCCATATTGCTTGTGCTCAAGTGACTTTTTTGCAATCTAGCCATTGCTTCCAACAATGACTAATTTTTCTTAACTAAAGTTAAAATTTTTTTGTTATATAACAAACTCTATCATATGTAGAGATGACAAAAAAATCCACATCTGCCGATATCCGTGGATAAAACTCGCAAAAATATTTGCATGGATAATATAAATGGGTATCTGCCACCCACAGGTACGAGTTTTTTTCTACCCACTCGTTAACAGGCACGATACCCGCAAGTACCTGCTACCCGCTAAACTAAAATAATATATTAATTTATCAAAATTCATTTATATCAATCTTATTTTTCTATGAAAACTTCATAGTTAATAAAATTATTTATTATAAAAATGCTGATAGTATAAAATAAAGATTTTATTTGTATTAAATATTTTCTTATAATATATTATATTAATCTTCTTTTAGATCTAATTAATCTTATAGAAACTAGTATAATTTTATTTCTAGATTTTCCAAAAAAAAATAATTTATTTGATAAAACTTCTTATAAAAAAATATTTAATTTTAAAAATATTATTTTTTTAAAAAAATATTCATGGGTACCCACGTATATTAAAAAAACCCCGTAGGTATTTCTATAGCGGGTACCCGACAGGTTTTTAGCAGGTAACAAGTGATAGGTTATAGCAGGTGAGGTGGCAGATAACTACTACCTCTGCCCGCCCTGACCTGTTGTCATCCCTAATCACATGTCACATAATTTATTTGTGTAACTTAATGGAAAGATATCAAATAATAAATCTTACTTTCACCGTGCAAAGTCAAGAATATACCCTACTACTTCATATATCGCATCCAAGCCTTAGAAGCAAATTACATATCAAAACAAAAAGGCTTAAAATGTAATGTTAATACTATTACAATATATAAATGTAAATATTATATAAATTAATATAATAAATATTATTTTTAAATTATCACTTCTAAATAAAGACAATAATTAATGAAACCATGCATAAAGAGAAAACATAATATAAATTGTTCATGATACTTTTAAACGTGAAAAACATAAATTTTTCCGATGATTAAAATTGTTTAGAAAGTATTAGTAGATTAGTAAGCGTACTAAATCATGTAGTATTTTTTATAAGAATGAAGGTCAAATCCACAAGAACATGATTGATAAATGAGATATTTTAATACTTTTTACTTATTTAACCAAGAGAATAAAATTTTAAATTACAATTATAAAGAGCAATGAAGATAAGATAACATAAGCTTGAGAATAGATGAGATTTAACACAAATGGAGACATAACTTAGATTTGACTTCACTAAACTATCATATGCATATATGAAACCTAAGTCATGTTTATTGTTTATGTTTACATTAACTCATAAAATGATCTAACCCTAATTCCTTACAAGTAAGGTTATACAAATCTAAAAGATCATGACTTTTCATTTCTTGTATCGTTCTTTTGATTTAGAAATTAATGTAATATACAATTAATCATATGTGGTGATAATTGCATAATAATGAAATATTAATTCTTTTTTTAGATCTATGATTTTGAATAGTCACCTAGTTCTATAAATAGATATTGAATTGTACTCAAAAGGACAACCATTAAATCAATGAAATTATAATGGAGTTTTTCACCTTTTGTTAGAGATGAGTTTCTCTTAAGAATTTATCAAAGAATTCTTTCTTGTGGCATTTTGGTTAGATTTATTAAGGGTAAATCAATATTCTTGTGACATCACATGACTTATCTTTCATTCTTGGAAATGGTGTCATGTACCTCTTTATCAAAGCATTTTTATCCTTTCAATTTTCTTGTTTACCCTAGTTCCCATTTTTTGTTAACTTATTATCTTCCAACTTAGATAGATCCACAAAATGAATTCAACCCTTATGGATTCACATTATTTGGTCTCAGAGCTTCAGCTCTAGGTTTGGAACTATGATGAATGTTTTTTATACAAGGTGTTTAATAGAATGTCATCTGTGTTTATTTGCAGTTGATAGAGGAAGTTGTAGTAATGTGGTGAGCCAAAGATTGGTGAGTAAACTCAACCTATCAATGAGTCTTCATCCTAGACAAACTAAGTTTAGATTCACTATTAGAAAATACATTGATGAAGTGACATGCAATATTGTTCTTATGGATTCATGTCATTTTCTTTTAGTGAGGTTTTGTCTGTAAGATAAAAAGATTAATTCTGAAAGACTCTCAATTTCTTTGGTGCATCAATGATGCAAGCTTAATTTGAAATTTCTTATACCAAGCCAAGTTTGTGAAGATCAACATAAGTTGAAGGAGAAAATAAAGAGAGAAGGAAAGATAAAATTAGAAAAATAAAAGTGAAAAGGAAGAAAGAGAAAGAGAAAAAAAAGAATGAAAAAATAACTACTAATGATTTTTTCTATTATTGATATTTTGAATGCACAAGATCATTATGAGTATGCACCTCGCAAATTGTCATGTGTGAGGAAGAAAAAATGTGCAGGTTTATTTTAAAAAGAATAATTGCTCTTAGTTCCAATGTTTGAGTTTGGACACCAAAAATAAAAACTTCTTTGATGCATGAATTTTTACAATTTTATTTGATTCTGGAGGTTGATTTTGTTTGTTTTAAATTATAAGTAAATAAAATTTGTAAGAAAATAACACCGTAGCTTCAAGGACAAATCTTTTCGAAGAATGAGGGAATGATATGAATCTGGAAGACCATGACTTTTCATTTCTTGTAACGTTCTTTTAATTTAAGAATTCATATAACATGCAATTAATCATATATAATTACATCATAATAGAGTATTTAATTCTTTTTTAGGAGTTATGATTTTGAATAATCTCCTAATTCTATAAATAAGAGTTGAGTTATACTTAAAAGCAAGAATCTAATTATAATTGAGGTTTTTCTCTTAAGAACTTATTAAGGAATTCTTCCTTGTGGTGTTCTGTCACACTTATAAGGGTAAATCTCCACCTTTGTGGCGTCACATGACTTATCTTCCACCCTTAGAAATGACATCATTTATCCCTGCATCAAACCATTTTCAACTATTTTCATCATTTTCATTTTCTTATTTACCCAATTCTCATATTTTATTAACTTATTATCTTCCAATCCAAATAGATCTACAAAATGAATCCAACCATGTCTGGATTCACATAAGACAAAGAGCAACTCAAACCAAGAAGTAAAGAAGATTCAAAATTAGTGTATTCTAGAGATAAAAATTTGAGTCAAAATTTATGAAAATGAAAGAACCTGAATTTTGGTGCATAAGAACTTTATATCAGGTCGCAATTACCCTTTTTTTTATCAACATTTTTCTTCACTTTGGCCACCAATTTTTTTACAATTGTAATTTGGCCATTTTTTTTTTCAATTTTTTTCTCAGAATATTGTTCTCTATCTTTTTTTTTTCCCTCAAAAACTACCCTAATACTTATAATTAGTTTCCAAGAATTAAAAAGAAGTTCTACCCCAAAAATCAAGAACTCATTAAGAACATTATGAATGTTTTTACTCAATTTTTTTAAAAACACCTAAACTCCCTTAAACCGAAAAATTTATTAATTAAACCAAAGGGGTTGATAGTTTGTCAAGAACAACTATGACCTCTATGAATATGTAGGGGTAGAATATGACTCAAAGCAATATGTAGGCAAACGATTACAAAAAGGAAGGACAAAATAGGAAAGACAAACAATATCAGTGATGAATAGTAATGCATGACAGTAACACATAACAATGCTAGTCTAACTTGTTCTAATACCAAATGATACGAACTCGTTTTCTGAATCGATAATTCTATGTCAACAAGAAGAAAATTAAAAGTAAAATGTGTAGATGAAAAGATGAAAGTGGTAGGGATGTTAACAGTTTAAGTTGGTTCAATTAAATTAATTTTAATTGGCTTGGATTGGTTCATATTGCTAGTATTTTTTCTCTAACTCGAACCAAATCAAACCAATAAAATCAAGTTGGTTTAATTCGTATTTAGGAAAAATTGATAAAAAAAATTAATTAAATCTATTTTCATTAAATTACAAAAAATAATTTTATACCTCAAACTAGTCAGATCCATTAATATACTAAATTCATAATTTTATAACAAAACATCAAGTGTTTCATATATATACCAAATTAGTCAAATTTAACTATTGAAGTAACCCAATACAATACAAATAATAAATTTGTATATATTTAAAACAACTCACTATAAATAAAATATAAAATAATAATATATATACTTTTAATTTGGTTTGGGTTGAGTTATAGTTTTAAAGTACTAAAAGTGCAAATCAAACATGGTTGGTTCTACTTGGTTTTGTTCGGGTCCGGACCCTCAAGTGAAAAAACAAAATTAAATTAAATGGTTTAGTTTAGATTACCAGTTTCGTCGGATTAACCCGAAACGATAAACACCCTAAAAAGTGGATTGAGGTAGGGAGATAGAAAGAACAATGCTATAATCCCTAATCATTGATAAGTTGAGAAAAAATTTCACCACAAAAAATAGGAATTCTTTATAAGAATTTGAAAAGGTTTTGCTTAAGAACCCAGAGAGAAAACATTTTCACTTTAAAAAAAAACTATATTTGATTTCTAAAAACCTATTTATACACTTTCACTTTTACAAAAGCCTAATTACACCTATTTATAGCCTAGGATTTCTAAAAACCTATTGAGAATTAATTTCATACTAAGAATTAAATTCTCACTTACATAAAAATCCACTAACCACTTAATGGCTTGGGAAGATTAAAAGAAAGATAAAACTGACCCCTTAAACATGTTAGCCATATGGATTTATTACATAAAATAATTTCTAAAATTCAAAGGAAAAATAGAAATGAGCTTTAATTTATTTTTAGTCCAATATTCATAATCTTGGAAAAAAGCTTGAAGTATTCTCCTTATTTCTGTATCACACACCCTTCTTATTGAAGAGAATTCAACCTCAAATACTATAGAAAGGTATACCTTGGAAGGGCGCATCTCTTATTATTCAAGCACATATTTACCATCCTCCTAGATTAAAAACAAACTTATAGAAGTCATAACATTTTATTATGAATATAATATACAACTCATGAATGAATAATCTTAAGCAAGTCATTTGATTCCCAATGCATCCATGACACATCTTATATAAATGTGGTCTCACATGAGATGTTAAGCAATTCTAATTTAGTGCATGCAAACTCTCTTGAAAATTCAAAGTATCCAACAACTTCTTATCATGAGATTGTCCATCTAAAAAACCATGCAAATCATAAGTATCATGCAAATCAAGAGTTAAAATAAAACGTATATCAATGAAAACATTAAACCTAAACATGAGCTGATAAAAAATCTTCTTCCAATAGTTGCTTATCCTCATATACCTTCATGTCTTTCCCAAATTATCTTGTGCACCACTCTTTTATGAATAACCCACTTAAAAAACAAAAGAAAGGGAGATTACGTGTCTCAGTGTATGAATGTTGAGAATTTAGACATTATTTATAGCTCTGGTTGCATACACAACCCACAAAAAGTCATTAGACAGATGTTGTGTCTTAAATTACATTTAATTAAAGCGTTAAAATCTCATAAAATGAATTTAATAGGAATAATCGACTATTAATAAATTTTCACAAAAGGACTACAAAACTTAACCCATTAATCGAATGTGCAACGAAGGAAATTGACAAAGTTATACTAGACTTGTAAATCTTATTGCGTGTATATATATATATATTAATAAGTTATTCTAAGCTATATGAGATTTTGTAATAATTTAAACAGTAAAATATATTTCAAGTCTCTAAAAAATTTTTGAAATATTATATATCTTCTAAATATTATTTGTATTTATTTAGTCTTTTAATTTTAAAATATTAATCCTCTAACTATTTTAGATAGCATTTAAAAGATCAAAAGTGATATATTTCAAAATAGAAAAATTAAAATAATATAAAAATTTTTTGGAAAATGAATTTTATATATCAATAATTTTTTAGATACTTAAAACATATTTTACCTACTTTAAAAATACAATAAAAAAACACGTCCCGTGCCCCTACGGCGAATTTCATAAGGTTGTGAACAACCACGAAACACCATTAAGTGTTATATAATAAAATGAACTAAATTAGACATTTTAAATTCTTTTTTGGCGAATAATTAGACATTTTAAATAATTAACTCAAATTAAACCTTTTCAAATAATTAAGATACTAAATTGATAATTAAACTATTTTAAAATAAAGGGACCACATTAATTATCTAAAAATAAATTATTTATTGATTTCTCCTTTGTCCTTTCTTTTACCGGAGCTATTAATTTTGTTAGTCTAGTCCGTTAATTCGTGTATCACTATTCAATGTATTTCGGATTTGATTAATCGAATAAATATTATACACAAGTATTCATTTTCCTTTTTTATTTTTTCATCCATTTTTTCTTTTTCCTTTTTTTATCAATTATTACGTATACCACTTTCACTCTTTTTCTTTTATTAATTTTTCACTTCTATATTTCTTTTTCTTTCTATCCATATTTCATAAAAAGAGGTGTACTCTATCTATATTTGTTTTTTTTTTTTTTGTACAATTAGCAATTTTCCTTGAAACAAAGATAAACTAAGAATTTGCTGGCGAAAAACATGTATCATACTTCTCGTTCAAGTTCGCCACCTAGGAATAAACTATAAATATGTAGATCTCCGAGAAGAAAGAATTTCTGATTACGACGTGTAGATACTGTATAAAGTGCTATAAAAAACCTTAAAAAAATTAATGCCATACAAGTTTGAGACTCAAAGTGAACCAGTCATACTCATATAGCAACAAAATAAATTCATTTAGAAAACATAGGAAGGAAAAGATATGACGAAATTCAATTTAATTATGCATACCAAAATGTCCAAAACATCACTGAATCATATTCAGAAGCAACATTTTTAATACATACGGAAAGTAATCCTTCATAAACAATAAATAACATCACATGCATAGAATTTATTGAGTATTTCATCATTTTATGCCTTAAAAATTATAAAAACTAACACTTAGATCTTAAAAAAAGTTAGACAAATAAATTCTAATTATATTGATGTGTTGGTTGGTTATTAAAGTACTTTAAATGTTTTAAAATATCACTTAAAGCATTTTAAGAACCAAGCACAACAACACAATTATTAAAAGAATAATTTGTCTAAAACATTCTTTGCTAATATGTGAAAGGGCTTATATTTTTCTTGGATAAAAGTAGATGTTTACTCAATTTTCTTTCATCATAAGTAGTGAAACCAAGAAGAAACAAGCTTCAAGCCCAAAAAATCTTTTGAGCTATTGTTTAGTGGGAGGTGTACGATGCCCCACACCAGGGCTGTGACCTGGACTTGTAGGGCGAAATGCATCAGAGCCACCAATCTCATCATTGGGTTTGTACCAATGTGTGGGAGGTTGTGGACACCTAGGCATAGCTGGTGATGGTGGATGAATGTGAATGTGAATGTTGTTCCTTGATGCTGCAATTGAACCAAAGTTGTATAGCACAAAAATTAAGAAAAGAAAGGTCAACATGACGGTTTTCTGTGCCATGAAGCTTAATCACCAGCCAAGAAAACAAAACTAATAGGGTTTCACTAGAGCACAACAAAAGGCTTTTGAACTAAACACTAGCTTTAGCTAGCTATAGCTGTTACAAGAAGCACTCACTGATGCCTTTGATCAGTAACCTGAGAGTGATATTTAACATGAATGTTTCTGCCCCATGTGCTATTTCATATTATTCCCTGTAGCCCTTGCAACTTGCATCCTAAACTATGGGTTTAATTAATGAAAATGGGGAACTGCTAAGTGAAAATGCAGAGAAGCATTAATCGCAATATTTCCAAATGAAGTTAGGTTACTATAAATGTTTACTTGACTTGCATCATTGCTTGGTTCTCTCAATGGTTTCCGGAAATAGAAATGTTTTGCAATTTGATTTATGGTACTATGTTTAATTAATTCAGAAAATGTTTGTTCCACTAAGTAAACTATGGATTGTTGTAAAACAGACATCTTCTGCCAATACCTGGTTTTGGTAATCAATCTCTAATATGACTTTATAGAAATAGTAAAATTGCGTATATTGTAGTCATTTTGCTGGAAGTGGAACCTTGGTCAGTCCATTTTACTTCATGTTGGAAACATATTTACTCAATTTAGAGAATATCAGATTAACTAAATAATAACCTGCATGTGTTATTCTATATTAAAATAGTTTAAGTTATCAGTACATTACTGCATGTGTTATTCTATTTAATCAAGTAAATGATAATAATAATAATATGTAATTTGTATTAAATTTTTATTATAATGTCTATTAGGTGACAAAAACAGTGTTTTGAGCCTCAAAAATCTATATCCGGTAAATAATTAAGTTCATTGACCCTGTAATTGAATCAAGTCTTAACTTTACAAGAGCAGATTGAATAATCCAAATCTCATTGATAGAAAATTCCATATTTTGTTACAAAGTGCTTAAACCTTTACTTTCATGTAATTATGTCTGCCATAAATAATTATAATACAGTAATTAAACTCAAGTCGTTCTTTTCTTTCACTCTATCTGACTTTAAAATTGGCTACTTGTTCTGCTATTTGATGCTCCGATTTCCAAGGCCCCAACTCTCATCATTGGGAGGGAAACATGCAGCACTATATAATGCTATGTTACTACTATATATAATAGATAAACTGCGTTTTAATCTTGGTTTGCCAGTTGAAAATAATATATACATTGATATTCAATCATAACTTTTTATTTATATGACTTTTAAAATATTAATTAATAAAATAAAAAAACTACTATTAACAAAGAGTTGTGATTGAATGTAAGTATAATTAAGAGTGTTTACCAATTAAATTCTTTCAAATATTAATATATATATATATATATATATATATATATATATATTAACTGCAATCAATTTTGTATTTCCTCCAAAATTAAATTTTCTATTTTTAATTTACAATTCAGTTAATGATATGTATTCTTACCTTGTTTCGTGCTAGTGATTAATGGTACTATTTAGTTACAAGCCTAATCTCTTAGCATACTTATATTTCGTACATTCAAAATGTCAATCCAACATGTCATTAATAATAATGTATATAAAAGATGGTTAATTTTATTTACAAGTGATTAATTATTATAATGATCTTATAACACTGTAACTATTGATATACGTCTTATAGTTATTAATTACATAAAATTATGAGTTTAACACTTATTTACGGTTAGTGTAAAAGAGTTTTATATTGATAGTTAATCACAATATTTCATTTACATGATTATTAAAATATTAATTATTAAAGTCAACAAACTTACCATATATAATTATTATGATTAATTGTAAATATAAAACTTTTTACACTGCCCATGTATAAATGTTTTTCTGTAAACTTATTAACAACTTATAAAACAATGTTAACTGCCACTTAATTGGGTTACAAGATTGATAATACTTTTATACATAATTAATCATATTTAATAGTCAATAACTTTATAATATTTTTAAGTAACAACTCGTAAAAAAATAAACATACGTTTATATATAATTACCTAGGTTTTCCAGAAAATGTTTGTTCCACTAAGTAAACTATGGATCGTGTAAAACAGATATCTTCTGCCAATACCTGGTTTTATTTTTATTAATAACTTTTCTGAAGCTAACATATTGCTTTACAACACGGCACCACATTCTTCAAAGAATAATATAATGTTTTTATCAGAAAATTACACAACATATATAGATTTATTGAATTGGATCGTACAAGAAGTACTCATGTATCAGGAATAATATAATATTGTTTGGTCAACTTGCAACTATTATGGGTGGATGCTTATGGCTTCCATACATGGTTAGCTATCATTTAAGAGATAAAACATATTTTTTATGTTAAAAAATGCCAAAACTAATAATAATAGACACTTCAAATTGTGATAGGAAACCATTTAAATTATTTTAATTTTAAATGTTTAAGATAATGTTTAGGAAAAAAATATTATTTTATTTTTTTAATTTTAAAAATGTTATCTTTAAATTATAGAATTTGCTTTCTCAATTAAAATTAAGATGCTAAGTTTTTAAATAAGATTTATGTGATAAAAATAATAATCAATCATCATCTTAAGCAAAAGAGAAAGTTATAACGTGAAAAGAAAATTTAAAATTTTTCAAATTATTTCAAAAGTTTGTCTCGTAATATAAGCATAACATGCAAATCACGCTAAAAAAATGGTATGAAGGATTTGCATATATTTTGGTGATCCTAAAAATTTCTTGTAAATATAAATATGAGATATGAATTAGGTAAACACAACGTTGTTATCTTTCTTTTTTATTATATGTTAATTGTATTGTTTAGTTTTTTTCTTATCATTATAAATAAAGAAAAATTTGACTGTTATTATCTATATTTTATATTTCTATAATTAGATTAATTAGCTATATATGTTGATACTTGATTATATATAGTGTTGTTGATGTGAATTATAATTTTACTAAAGGAAGAATTTGTTAAAAATTAATTCTTTAAGATAAATCAATTTCTCATAACAGAGAAAAACTCAATTATAATTTTATTGATTCAATTTCATTTTCAAATAAAATTTAGTCACTATATATAAAACTAAGTGAATTTTGAAAATGGTAACTCTTAAAAAATGAATTAATTACTTCATTATCGGCAATTTTCCTAGCTATTAGCCAACTGGACTAGACTGTCTGCCAATTTTCTTACAAATTCATATCATCAGTTAGCAAGATTCATATTATTATTCTAAAAACACAAAAGAGGCAAGATTCATATTATTTAATTTAGTGTTATTTCTAGTTATTGGAACTTATAAGCAGGCACAAATTAATGAACTGAACAAATTAAACAAGACACTAAAAATGAAATAGAATTAATGACAGATTAAACTCAGTACCTTATTTATTTGAATAATATCTTCAAAAATGTTAAGAGTACAGCAGAAAATGAAAATAAGCACGCGACACAAGCATCAGAATGTTTTGAAGAAAAAGAAGATTCTACAACAAATTAAAGTTCAAGGTGTGGAGAACGTGACAACTAGTTCGTTTTCTATGTTCTCTTTTCAGACTAATTACAACTTGGACATTGATATGTGAGAGGAGGAACATACTTCAATTAATTTATATTTTTCTTATATTTACTCAATATATATTATACTGTACTAAATAATTTATAGATAGCACAAAATAAATTTATACAGCGATACAATTGCAAAACTCTTGTGTATGACATATAAGTTTGTTAACCTATATAGTAAAGTTTAAAAGCAGTAACAATAATAATAATAATAATTTCTTATAAATATATTATGAGTTTAATTGGTATACATTGTCAGTGTAAAAGATTTTTACATTGACATTTAACAATGATTTTTCATTTATGTGACTTTTAAAGTAGTAATGAATAAAATTAACAAATTTATCATGAATGAAGGGTTGTGATTAAATGTCAGTGTAAAGATTTTTATACTAATAATGTATATCAATTAAACTCATATATTATTTCATATTAAGATGTTGTGTAAGTAATTTTTTAAAGGCATGATTAGTGATTATCTTTTATTTGAGAATTCAGTTAAATTACTTGAAATTGGGAGAAACGAAGGGTCCAATCTTAGTCATAACCTAGGCAGTTCTTCATGTTAATTTTCAAGTAGCTACTAGTACTTGCTTTCATATTTATTATTTAATTTATAATTCTATTAACCAAAGGCCAATTTAGAATTCGCTTGAAAAGTTAGATTAAAATTGGGAAGCCGAAGTTACGTAGGCGATGCTCAAGATACTCAAAGGAAAAAAGAGAGATGAGGCTGCTCAAGATACTTAAGGAAAAACAGAGATGAGGAAAGATTGTGACTTAATTCAATCATTACTGTTGATAAAAATTAACATTATTAATAACATTAATATTTTTTCTATAAAAAAATGGTAGGCTGATTTACATACTATAGGGCAACTAAGATTGTAGTCTGACAATGTTAGAAGAAACTTAGAGGATGGTAAGGAGGTAATGTTTTGGAAATATAGGTGGTTAGGAAAACAATGTGTAGGTGATGTGCATGATAAATTGTTTGAGTTAGTGATCCATAAGAATATAATGGTCAAGCAAATGAAAGGGGAATGATAAGGTTGGTAGTGGAGCTCGAGAATATAGTTATTTGCATGGAAGAAGGAATTACTAAAGGTGTTAAGGTCTAGATTGGAGGTGGTAAGTTTAACAAAGGGTGGATTTGGTCTGCAGAAATGATAGGAGTATATTATGTAGGTTCTACGTATAGCTTACTTCCATCTATCATGTTACCTAACAACTATGCATTCTTTGAGATTTATTAGGAAAAAAGGATTTCATCAAAAGTTTAGTGTTAGTTTGGAAGTTGGAAACTAACAGGATGTCAACTGGAGATAATTTGCAAAAGCGTGAGATTCTAAATGAGGAACATAAACAATGTGTCCTATGTAGGGAGTCGGTGAAAAGAAACTAACATTTGTTCATCAATTGTGCAGTGTCTACATTGATCTAAGTCAAATTATGTGCCTGGTGGGGGTTTGACATGATGTTACCATAACGAGTTTCGAAACCATTGTTATCAATTGCAA
This sequence comes from Psophocarpus tetragonolobus, assembly GCA_037954015.1. Taxonomy (NCBI): domain Eukaryota; kingdom Viridiplantae; phylum Streptophyta; class Magnoliopsida; order Fabales; family Fabaceae; genus Psophocarpus; species Psophocarpus tetragonolobus. The sequence goes on along the minus strand of CM075694.1, from coordinate 28,587,737 downwards.
GATCTAGTCAATGGCACAAAAGCTTTGAGGTGCGTATGATCTTTTGTTTGGTTCGTTGGAATTTGACACATTTGGAATGTTAGAAATGCGACTAATATAATAGTCACTCCTTGCGTTATTCACTTAACTTAACAATTATAATAATATTTATTTAGTTTATAAAAAAATATATTAACAACTATCATTAATTTAGGGTATGATGTCAATTAAGAATTAAATTGTATAATCTTGCATAAAAAACTCTTAGTATTAATTGCAATTTTTACACTTAATTTATTCACTTATCTAGTTTTAGAAACATTTGTTAATTTATTAAAGAAGAAGTATTGTCAAATTAATCGATAAAAGACGACACATTAAGTAATAAAAGCTTTTAATTATAATGTGATATTTTTAGTATATTTAAGTGTCATCTAGTTAGAAAGAAATGTATAAATTATAATACATTAATTAATTTTTGCATATTTTATTTTAAATTTTGTATTTTAATTGTTTTTGTTATTTTTCAGTGATTTTTAAAATGCAGGGAATTTGATTTGACCATAAATTAAAGCACGCAAAGATATGTGGAAGAGAGAGGCTTTACAAAGTTTAAGGAGAATTAAGTGATGTGCAGAGTTTTATAGTAACCTTGCACGTAATTCATAATGCAAATCTAAAAGGGCACATGCACACTGTGCAAATCTAAAGGGGAGATTATTGAATTTGTGCCTGCTTCATGTTTTATTTCTATTTTATTATTTTTAATTTTTAAGATAATTTAGAGTTTAAATAATTTTTAGCTACATCAATTTTATTAGTTTTTCTTTTAGCTACTTTAGATAATTTTATATTAGAGTGAGATAGACTCATAGATGGGTCAAGCTTGTTCTTGTGATAATTTGTTATTTATACAAAAGGCTCCCATGACAATAAATAGATAAACTTATCCCCGTTGAGTTAGATGAATTGATATCAGAAATTATGTATATTCTTTGATCATTTTAATTCATGTTTCTATCCAATTTAATTATTTGTTCTATCTTTTGTTGTAAATCACGTTTGACTTGATCACTCATTCTCGCAAGATATGAATGACTTGAAAAATTATTTCACATTCGGAATTGATAATAGGTAAGAAAGATAATGAACATCATCAACTAGGAGTGCAAAGAGGTTCATTAACCATCCTTATGTTAAATTGACTAAGGAACCAGGGTTTAATGGTGAAATTTAAACTTGGTTTGTATAAGGAATTAGGGTTCAAATACTTTTATGCATTGATGAATAAATAGAAACAAATAATTGAATTAATTGGTAAATTGTATGCATGAAATTCAACCCATACGATATTTTCGATCTTAAAACTTTATTAATGCTTTGAAATTATTATTTGATTAAATTACTTTAATTTAAATATTACATTTTCTAATTGTAATTTATTTCAATTGGAAAATTCAAATAATTTTTTTCATATAATCTGTTCCTGAATAGAACTCTTCGGATACTCTCGGGTAGAACTCTTCGGATATCTCTTTTGTCACTACTTGAACTTGAGTTTTCCACACGGTGACCAGACAAGTGGGTACCTGCAAAAGACACTCTAACGCTCAAGTTAGAAGACTATTCGGTTTAAGTGTCAGATAGTGAATATATATTTAACTTTCTGTTTTACCTTGGGTATTATTCACCTATTTATAGGATGGACTGGGCTTCTTTCTATTGGGCCTTGTTTAGGTACTCAAAAATTAGGTAATGTGACCTTAATCAAGTTAACAACTAGTAATTGAGTTTTGTGCTGACTAATCCCGACTTGATCATTGGCCGTAGTCTTCGGTACCTGGGCCAAGGTTTTCGACCGTGACCAAGGTCCGAGTTTAGTGTTGAGACCGAAGTCTTTGATCTTGACCAAGGTCTATCCTGTTCACTTGCCTCCAGCTTCGGTCGTAGCGCAGTAAGGATGAAGTTAAAAGGAAAAACGAAATGTGGAAGGTTTCGGCTAAAAAGGGAGTCTTGTGATGGCTGATGTGAAGAGGCGGGAAAACAAGGGGTGCAAGATCTGAGTCGTTGATGTCATCGCGGAGGTTACGATCTGAAGGGTCGCAAAATTAGGGCCGCTGATATGGAGAGGTCTGGACGGTCATGATCCATCGTCCCGCTAGCTTTTTGGTAATATATATAGAGGGCGTTCCTTGTCCAGCCTTCAGCAGATTTTCTATCCTCTGAGCTGAGATGTCTGAATCCTGACTTGTTAATTCATCTTGCCCAAGAAATCCAACAAGGTACGCTGTTCCGAAAAAATGTCTTCATCTTCCTTTACTAGTTCTACTCCTTCTTCTTCTTCCTCTTCCTGGAGTGACGCCTCAGACTCAATCGAAGTCACCCCTTCCCGGGAGGGTAGCAATATTTGTTCTGCTACTCGTCCCCTTGCCGTTCCTGCCACTGCCACTGAAGTCGAGGCCGGAGTCACTCTTCCTGAGGGGTCACCGAAGGAGGAGGCCCCTACTCACAAGGCCATGGGAAATCCTAAAAGGGAGTTTTCGCCTATAACAGACCCTGAGTACAACTAGGTCGACGGCGAGGTTATTGCTTACTACTCCCGTTATAATAAGAAGGAAGTTTTAGTAGCATTCATAAGGACCGTGGAGTTATGCCCTTTCAAAAACGCTTTAGATTTCCCTTTCTTCATCCGTTGCTGCCGAAATGGCAGTTTTGACATGCTTGATTTTGTTTATCGCCATAAGAATGCCGAGGTTAAGTTCGATTTCTTCTATGTCCATGATTGCATGTTTTGAGACCTTGGCGTCCAAATTCCCTTTGATGACTTTACTATGGGGGTTCTCTGTATTCTCAATACCGCTCCCACACAACTGCATCCCAATGTCTGGGCCTACCTCCAGGTGTTTAAGGCCTTGTGTTTATTTACGCATGTCAAAACCAGTCCCGGTTTGTTCTTGCATCACTTCATTACTCGTCCACATGAGAAGTGTAAGTAGGTGTCCTTATACCAAAACCCTAAAAATCCTCTTCTCCAACTATATACCACATCTTACAAAAATTTCAAAACCGATTTTTTTAAACTTTTAGTTGACCTAGAAACTGGTCCAAAGCATTTTTGTGACCGACACGGGGGGTGGTTGTTTCCTTTCTACTGGAAACGAGCGCCGCGGAGGTATGATTCCTAACCTGTAGAGTTTCTCATGGCCGAGGAAGTGACAGCAGTGGCCTTTCTTGATAAAGTTGTTTCAGTCTCCTACACCCCTCGAGGACTTAGACAGTTAGTAGTCGAAGTTAATGTCTTGTCTATTTATTTGTTATGTGTATTTCGGTTTAATGGATGTCCTGTTTTATTCAGGTATAATTATGGACGGTGGTGGAAAAGTAATGGATTTCCGAAAGAGTCAGCACATTTTGGCTGATCTCTCTTTGGACGAAGAAGAGGAGGTCCCCCAAGAGATCTTTGAGCTCAACCCAGAGCCAAAAGACCCTCCTACTGACATTCTTCCTCCCACCTCCGAAGGATCAAGGGGAAAGTCTAAGCCGAAGGGCAAGGACACCAAAAAGGAGAGGGAAAAGGGGAAGAGAAAAAATAATGAGGGGAAGAAGTCCTTCTCCAACAAATCCAAGAAAGCAAGGACCGAAGATCCCTCCCCTAACTTCGTCGTCCCTACCGCCATGGTCTCCTCATCCTTCTTCCACGAAGACTTTGATCCCCTTGCCGTCATGTGCCAGGTTGGGGAGAGCTTCTCTAAGGCAAGCCAAGATTACAGGACCACCACAGACCCCACCTTTCACTGGGTTCATTACTGCAAGCTCTAAGCCCGAATGCAAGCTTTGGGTCACCATCTCTTTGCCACCGAGACCACGAAGCTTCGGCAACAGCTGAAGCGTTCAGAGGAATCATTGGAAACAACCACTAAGGCTGTAGACTCTCTGAACTCCGAAGATGCTGAACTGAAAGAGAAAAACAACTTCATGGTCTCGGTTGAGGAGCATACGACAGCCTTGAAGGAAAAGGACACGAAGGTTAATGAGGTGTTGGACATGTATAGGGAAGTCGATGCCGCTTGTGAAGAAAATGAGAAATCAGACGCTGAATCGTGATTTTAAGGCTGCCAAAACTAGGTTCTCTAAGTATAAGAAGCAGGCGATGAAGGACATTTGTGCTGAGCACGAGGTCGAGTTCTGCCATGTCATTCGTCAGGCCTACCAGTTTGGCTCCTTTCCTCAGGATTTCAAGTTCGACTCAGACTGGGACTTCTTCAGCGGGGAGTTCAACACTTTGATGAGGTGTCAGACAATTTGCCCCAGACACCCATGCCCCCTGCATGACGGTTGCGCCCGATCGTACTGAATGGGTTGATATAGAAGACGAGGGTGTTGAGGATGCCGAGGAAGTGGATGGGGGAAACGCTGACTCCTAAGCTAGGCGGTTTGTATGGGGGACTTGTGCATTTTTTTGTATAGGCTGAGATGTGGGTCTTTTGTCTTTTTGTGGTGCAGGCCTGCCGATTCTGTTTTTTAATGAAAGATTTTTGTATCACCCTTACAAACCCTTTTATAATAGACCTTTTAAGTTAATGAAAATTTTCCCTCTTTTATGCTATCTTCTTGTATACTTCAACATTTCATAGTTTTCTACTTAATCTTATTGCATGTTTGGAGAATTACCGTAGTCTACGTGTAGTTAATAGAACGTTTTAGTCTTTGTTTTTTTTTACCGTTCCTCGTGCTGAATTGGTACAGCGTTTCAATCGCGAGTGCAACCTAGACCGAACTCTATGTTGAGTCACTAGGGCATTTTAAATTGTAAGTGCTGGCTGGACCTAACTCTGTCGAGTTGGTAGGACACTTTAAATCGTGAGCGCTGTCTGGACCGAACTCTGTGTCGAGTCGGTAGGGCACTTTAAATCGTGAGCGCTGCCTGAACCGAACTCTGTGTTGAGTTGGTAGGACACTTTAAATCGTGAGCGCTGTCTGGACCGAACTCTGTGTTGAGTTGGTAGGGCACTTTAAATCGTGAGCGCTGCCATGACCGAACTCTGTGTCGAGTCGGTAGGGCACTTTTAAATCGTCAGCGCTGCCTAGACCAAGCTTTGTGTCGAGTCGGTAGGGCACTTTAAATCGTGAGCACTACCTGGACCGAACTCTATGTCGAGTTGGTAGGGCACTTTAAATCGTGAACGCTGCCTAGACCGAACTCTATGTTGAGTTGGTAGGGCACTTTAAATCGTGGCCACTGCCTGAACTGAACTCTGTGTCGAGTTGGTAGGACACTTTAAAATTGTACCAGGTTGTTCTTAGGCAAAAGAAGATAATGAGGGTAGTGGGACGAATGATCATGTTATTGAATTGAAGTCAAGCCTCGTTAAAAACCTCCCTAGTCAAAACCCTCCTTAGGGATAAAAAACCAGATGAGGAAAAGAGAACTTGCAGTACATTATGCTAGCTGTAGTAATTCTTCAAGTGAGTGGAGTTTCAGGTCCTCAGAATGAGCTTCCTAGATAATTCTTCTAGTTTGTAAGTGCCATTGCCGAGGCTTTGGTTGATCCGAAATGGTCCGTCCCAATTGGGAGCAAGTTGTCATTCTCTTCAGTCTCTTCGAACATCCCTTATCGCCCTCCACACTAAGTCGCCTTGCGCGAACTCTCATACCATTACCTTGCTGTTGAACCTTCAGGCCATCCTTTGCTTACATTCTTCCACAGCTATGGTTGCTCTGTCCTGTTCCTCATCGATGCAATCCAATGCAGCTAATAAGGCTTCTTGGTTGCCTTGTTCATCAAAGTGTGCCCTTCGAAATGATTGCTCTCCTATCTTGACAGGGATCATGGCGTCCGTTCCATACACCAGCCTGAAGGGAGTTTCCTTTGTAGAGGATTGGGGAGTACATTGATATGCCCATAGGATTTTGGGTATCATTTCGGCTCATTCTCCCTTTGCCCCCGTCATCCTTTTCTTCAACTCTCCCAAGATTACCTTGTTGGCAGCCTCAGCCTGTCCATTGTACTGTGGATGCTTCACCGAGGTCACCCTGTGTTTGATTTGCAAGCCCTCTAGAAAAGAGTTTAGTTTTTTATCTGTGAACTGTAGTCCGTTGTTGGAGACAACGACCTGGGGGATCCCGAATCTGGTGATTATGTTCTTCCATAAAAACTTCTTAACATTCTGGGGATCCCGAAGTATTCAACAGCCACCAGTAAGAATTTCACCTGTCCTTTCACCATAGGGAAAGGTCCAAGAATGTCTATGTCCCACATGCAGAATGGCCATGGGGCCGTTATTGGTATGAGGTCGTCTGCTGGTTGATGGATAAGGTTGTCATGCCTCTGACACTGTACACATTTTTTGACAAAAGCCTAACAATCTTGCTGGAGAGTGGGCTAATAGTATTCGGCCCTTAGTACTTTGGCACCTAAAGTTCTTCCCCTGGTGTGCATACCGCAGATGCCGAGATGTATTTCTCTAAGAACATAGTCAACCTCGTCAGTGGTGATGCACTTTAGCAAAGGATTTGAGAATCCTCTTTTGTACAGGTCGTCAGCTATCATGGTAAATCGGGTTGTTTTCATCCTGATGACCCTGGCTTTGGCTGGGTCTGTAGGTATCTTTCCTTTCGTTATGTAACTTGTAATTTCTTGTTGCCAATCATTAGTAACTGAGACAACGTGCACTCTAATGCTTGGCGATGTAAGCTCTTGCTGAATGATCGTTTTCAACTGCCCTGGTTTCTCGGTACTGGCCAATCTGGCAAGCTGATCCACCCTTTTATTCTGTTCTCGTGGTATGTGAGCCACTTTAGCTTTATCAAATCTGGACAGCATTCGCTTGCAGGCATGGTAGTATTGCAGCAATCTGGGCTCATTGACCAGAAAAGCATCATTGACCTGCTCGGTCACTATTTTGGAATCTGTTAAATACCTTACTGTACTCTTCGGCTAGCTTCAGACCAGCTAACAAGGCTTCGTATTTTACTTAATTGTTAGAGGCCTTGAAGCTGAAGTGTAGTGATTTTTTGACAATAAGCCCATTCGGCCCTTCTACGATTACCCATGCCCCACTTCCACTGCTTCCTGTCGACCCATCTACACATATGGTCCATAAGACCGACAGGTTGTCTTCTGGCTCGGCCAGGGGATGAAGTTTATTCACAAAATCAGCTAAGAATTGGGACTTTATGGGGCATCTGGGTTTGTACAGGATGTCAAATTCAAACAGTTCTATGGACCTTGTTACCATCCTTCCTGCCAGTTCTGGCTTTCTCAAGACCTTCGCGATGGGACAATCGGTTTGGACAACGATTCGGTGGCTTTGAAAGTATGGTCTTAAGCGCCTAGATGTGCTTAACAGGGCCAAGGCTGTCTTTTCCATGGCCTGGTATCTGACTTCAGCATCCCGTAGTATGCGGCTGGTAAAGTACACGGGGCATTTACCCCTTTTAGCTTCCTGAACTATAACGACGCTTATAGCCGAGGAGGAGACAGAGAGATACACTATCAATGTTGCTGAAGTTGGCTTGACCAATACCGGGGGGAAGCCAAGGTTCTTTTGAGGATAAAAAATGCCTCCTCACATTCTTCAGTCCATTCGAACGGCTGCGCCTTCCGAAGTAACATTATAATGGGCTTAGTCCTCTCGGCCATGCAAGGCAAGAAACAAGATAAGGCCGTCAACCTGCCCATTAGACGCTGTACTTCTTTCTGGTTGGTCGGGCTCCTCATCTCAAGCACAGCTAAGCATTTGTCCAGATTGGCCTCTATCCCTCATCTCGTGATCATGAATCCGAGAAATTTACCTTCTTGCACCCCGAAGACACACTTTTCGGGATTCAACCGCATTGAGTGTCTCTTTAGGGTTTTGAAGACTTCTTCTAAGTCTTGCACATGTTCTGCAACCTTTTCGGACTATGTTTCTTCCTATCTGCTGGTGAAAAACTTTGTCCATAAGCCTTTGATAAGTGGCCCCGACGTTTTGTAGGCCGAAAGGCATGACCCTATAACAGTACGTAGCCTCTTCCGTGATGAATGCCATCTTCTCCTCGTTTATAGGGTGCATTCGGATTTGATATACCCAGAGAAATCTTCTAGGAAGCTAAGGGCGGCATGTCCTGAAACCCCGTATACTAATTTGTCAATGTTAGACAAAGGGTACGCATCCTTGGGACATGCTTTGTTCAAATCCGTGTAGTCAGTGAATATTCTCCACTTCCCATTATGCTTCTTCACCATGACCACATTTGCCAGCCATGTGGTGTACTTAACCTCCCTTATGAATTCGGCTGCCCTGAGCTTCTTAACCTCTTCCTTCATAGTTTTTTATCTTTTGGCCCCCATCTTCCGTCTCCTTTAGGCCACTAGCTTGGCTAGAGGGCATACTGCCAATTTATGGGGTAAGAAGTGGGGGTCGATCTGGGCATATCGGCGGGCATCCAAACGAATAGTTCAGAATTCTCCCGTAGTACTGTCGTGATCTCCTTTTGGTCTTTTTTGGGGAGGGAGAAGCCGAGATATGTGACCTGGGTGTTTGATTTTCCAATTTGGATGGGTTGAATTTCCCCTGTAGGTTCAGTTTTCTCTGTCTCATCGGACCTAGGGTCTAAGTCTAGACTCGTAATGTGGTGATGTGCTAGCCTGTTGACAGCGCGTCTCTGTTGTTTTTCTTCCCAGGGTTGAATCTTGAGGCTAGCCAAGTAACACTCTCTAGCCGTCCTTTGGTCAGCATGGACTGTGATGATCTTTCTTCCTTCAGAAGGGATGGTCAGGGGAGGCGTGGACACCACGACTCCCAACTTGTTAAGGGAGGGTCTACCAAGGAGTACATTGTAAGAAGTGTTTGCTTTGACGACAATGTACCTGATTTTTATGGTTTGGCTCTGCCCAATTTCGGCCCCGAAGGGGGTATATAGATCAACACATCCTTTGGTTGCCACCCTTTCTCCAGTGAAACCAATAAGTGATTCGTCAAAAGGCATCTACTATTCAGGTGATAGGTCGAGCTCTTGGAATGTCCTCCAATAAAGCACATTGGCTGAGCTCCCTTGGTCTATCAACGTTTTCTTGACGATACAGTTGGATATTTCGATAATAATGACCATAGGGTCATCTTGTGCGGCGTTTACGGACAAAAAATCCTCATTAGTAAAAGTGATAGGTGGCATTCTAGGTCTAAGGTGAGGGGCTACGGAATTAACAGATCGCAAGGTTCGCATGTGCCTTTTTCTCAAGGATGTGGTGGCCCCTCCTCCGGCAAACCCTCCAGCAATGGTATTGATCACTTTCTTCGGGGGGCCTGGTTGGTATGCCACCCTTCTTTCCCGATATCTACTCCAATCTCTGCTTCTATTTTCGTACCCCCTATGGCGATGGTATTCGCGTGAATCCTCTTGACGTTCCTGGTCTTGTCTCCTCGGGTAGGTTCTGGCGGTAGGGACATCGGAGCGGTGGCTTGGTTGGTAAACACAGTTTTTCAGGTGGCCCTGCTGGATGAGGTCTTCAATTTTGTCTTTTAACACCGAACACTCTTCGGTAGAATATTCTTTGTTCTAGTGGTACCGACAATGTTTAGAAGCGTCGGCATCCAGAGGAGTGCTGGCTTTTCTAGGAATGACTAAAAGGTCCACCAACAACGCTTTTCCAGCACTTTTGATCTCAAGGTGTTAAGGGGGTGTATTGGTCCCTTGGGCAGCCTTTCACCGAATTGTTCTTTTCTCTTGCATTTGTCTCCTCGATCCCCCTACTTAGGTCGTGCAATGGGAGTGAGCTCATGTTCCCTTTTTTGGAACACCTTCAGTTCTTCAATCTCAATGAAGGATACAGCTCGACTCTTCATTTCGTCCATACTCCTCGGAGGAATGTGAATCATGCTTTTGGCAAAGTTTCCCAACTGCAGGTTAGTTAGGAACGTGTGAAGGGTGACTCCTGGTTGTAAGTTTTTAATGCTTAAGGCAGCCTTTCCGAAACGGTCTATGAACGACCTGAGGGGCTCCCCCCTCTCCTGTCTCACAGTTGTCAGTGCTTGAGAAGTGAACCGATGGGGCCGAGATGTGGCAAACTAATTTCCAAATTTGGTGGCTAGAGTCTGAAAGCTCTTGACCGACCTCGGGGGAAGCTGAATAAACCAATTCAGAGTTGGTCCTTGGAGGGACATCGGAAATATCTTGCACAAGGCGGTTTGATCCTTTGTGTACATTCCTACGTGGGTCATGAAAGCCGTCAAGTGGTTGTCGGGGTCTATGGTCCCATCATATTTTTCAAGGGAAACATGCTTCCAGCTTTCAGGCAGGGGAGTTTCCATTATTTCAAGTGTGAACGGGTGGTGAGGTCTGACTATGGAAGGTGTTTGCTCGGCTTGCCGAGGTATGTGGCTTGAAGACCCCTCCAGGGCACATCCATTGGCCTACACCCATGGTAAGGTTGGGACTCGGCAGGGGTCGCTGACAAGTTGTGAGGGTGTCGACTTCTCGTGGGCGCTGCCGATTCTCCCTCATGTGACTCATCTCTTAACTGATCTGAACCGTCATTTTTCGTCTAATGTCTCCCTCTGAGCTCGGTTGTTTCTCGACGCAGCTCCGGTACTTCTTCTCTCAGCTGCCTGATGACTTCTGTCAAACTGGACTCGTTCACCACCTCGGATTACCAGCTGTGGTTCTGGTTCCTGCTCCCTCATTAGCTTGATTCCTGGGTGCTGCTCCATTGCTTCTTGTCTTCGCAATGGTCAGTCAGTAACTATTGGTAGGGTCTAATGTTTTATTTCAGGCCCCACGGTAGGTGCCAAAATGTTCCTGAATGGAACTCTTCGGATACTCTTGGGTAAAACTCTTCGGATATCTCCTTTGTTACTCCTTGAACTTGAGTTTTCCACATGGTGACGCAACAGGTGGGTACCTGCAAAAGACACTCTGACGCTCAAGTTAGAGGAGTATTCGGTTTAAGTATCAGACAGTGAATATATATTTAACTCTCTGTTTTACCTTGGGTACTATTCACCTATTTATAAGGATGGAGTGAGCCTCTTTCTATTGAGCTTTGTTTAGGTACCCAGAAATTAGGTAATGTGACCTTAATCAAGTTAACGACTAATAATTGAGTTTTGTGCTGACTAATCCTGACTTGATCGTTGCCTGTAATCTTCAGTACCTGAACCGAGGTCTTCGACTGTGACCAAGGTCCGAGTTTAGTGTCGAGATCGAAGTCTTCGATCTTGATCGAGGTCTTTCCTATTCATAGTCTAAATAAAATGAATTATAAGTTCCTAATCACTGCACTATTTTATCTAAGGAGATGATTACTTATCTTAGTAATGAGTTGCTTGAGTGATTTAGTTCACTGGTCAAAATATACTATCACATGAACAGTGAGTTTAAATTGAAAACTTAAAAGTAATAATATCAATAATAATGGTACTCCCATAGTCTTGGCAACATCGTTACAAATACATTGATGAAGCCCCTTTAGTCTAAGATAATAGGTATACAGTTTACAGCACGATAATTTGTTCGATCCCAAGAAATAGTATATTGTATGCCACTAGGGTTTTCTTCGTCAAATATTTAAGATCGTTACATATACAGTGATTGAATACTCAATACCAAATTCGCGTTAAGTTAGGGAAATATTACGTTAATTGACCCATGCGTTCACCTTAGAACGATCTATTATCTATCTACTACGTTTCTTACCTACCTATATAGCTATCAATTTTACAGATAAAATATATGTTTAAGTCATTATAATTTTAGGTTATTTAGTTTCGTACTACTCGCGGGAGTCCACTTTACAGGTCGTCTCAAGAGCTCAGTGCATCTAAGGTGTAAGATCTAGGTCAAGCGAACTCCCACTCCATCATTCGTTAGCCGTCAAAACATACTTTTTTTACCTAAAGCCATTTATAACAGTCATCAAGGAACAGTGGGTACAAGAAGCTAATAGATGTAATTAAGCACAATCAAGAACTTTCATGACCTTTTAATTATCAAATGTATAAGACACAAGGGTATACACAAAGGTATTGTAAAAGACAATTTTTACTCGCCATATTAGATCTTTACTTGCTTCAGCATCGAAGTTTAATTTATAGGTATCACCAGCGACACTCTCACTCATGGACTTCCTGGAGAACCCTGATGGAAATAAAAGGAAACCTTAAATCAATAGATACAAGATTATAGTATGTATAGAGAATTAAATATAAAAAGATAGAGGAAAGATAATTTGTGTACCTCAAATATATTGAATTGAAGTTCTTGATTTTCAAGAACAAAAACCCTATGAATGATTATTGTAGAGATATGAGTTCAATAAGAACTCTTGAGGGTTTTACTACCTACTTTCTAGGGGATTATTTTAGAGAATGTGTATTGTTGTTGTTGTAATTTGCTTAATGGGATGACAAATTTATAATCCCCCAGGGTAGGCAGAGACCCCTCAAATGGGCTTTTTTTTATGATTGACTCAACCCATCACAGAGTCAATCTTACTATAATCCCATTCAAATAATCATAAAGATATTATAAGATATGATTATCACCAAATCTTAAATTGCCACATAATGATAAAATATAATTGATTAATACCAATCCACTATTATTTCCAACATTCTCCCACTTGGATGGTATTAATCAATAATACAAAGATAAATCATTAAGCTAGAATGACAATTATAGACAAATCTTATATTAGACAATGAGAAATTTGAGCTACAAAATAATATCCGATAGGGATATATATCATAAATATTTCTCATAAAGTATATAGAATAATGTAGTTCAATAAAATAATACTACATGGTCTCAAGCATCCAAAAATACTAAGAGATATGTTACTAAAATGATATTACTTCACACATATCTCATAAGAAAGTTTTCAGACTCCCACTGATCTAAGACATCAAAACTTAACCAAACCATATGAGTTATAAAACTCCAAAGTTAAGTATTTGATCAGTGAATAAAAAAATGTTTAATTAATATAATTTTTTTTTACTTGAGTCCGAAAAATTATATAGGTGAGAAAGCATAATTTACATGCATCTAATTATTCATCATAGCCCAATAACATATGTAATTACATATAGGCTACATAAATGCTCTATAATATTTGACATTTAACTAATCTGAGTTTCAAAAAAGAGTGACTATGTAAGAATCCAAAGATAAGTAAAAAATCCATAAATTCCCTACTAAAACCACATAGACACCTAGTTTATATAAAATGATACTCAGATTATTGTGGCCACAAAATGTCAATTGAGCAAACACTTAGATAATTGGTCCAAACAAAAAAATTCATAAGTACTTCAATAGTGCAAAATTGTACTCAATAGGAGTACTATCATAATAAGCACTTTTTTACAAAGTAGAAAATCATACTCGATAGGAGTATTGCATCTACAATATACTTATAGAATTTTGACCAAACAAAATGTGAAATTTTGGGTAAGGAAATGCACAATACTTAATTGCATACCAAAAGAATTAATGTGCAATACCCAACAAAATGCTCTTAACATCCATTAAAGATGTCTATTAAGATACAATGAATTATGTATCTCAATTAAAATAGGACAAAAATAAATAGTCAAGTCCTATAAAGTATGTCATATCACAATTAAATGTGCACAAGAATATATGACAATACAAATAGATAAGTCTCGAGACATGATACAAAATTATATACTTCTAAAATTTTGATCAATATTAAATTTGGGTAAAAGAGATGCACAATGCATAATTGTATGCCAAAAGGATTAATGTGCAGTACCCAACAGAATGACCTTAACATCAGTTAAAGATGTCTACAAAGATACAATGGATTTTATGTATCTCAATAAAAATAGGACAAAAATAAATAGAAAAGCCCTATAGAATATGTCATATCATAATTAAATGTGCACAAGATTATATGACAATAAAAAATATATAAGTTTCGAGAGATAATACAAGATTATATATACTCCCACTAATCCTTAATATACCAAAAAAATATTAGGATTATCATTAGGGTACACTAGTATTAAAAGTTCTAGTGATAGTGGGATGATGATTTTATAAGATAATAATAAAAGTGAATTAAAATTCACTATTATTCTACTTAAGGAATTAGAAAGTAGTATAATAACAAATGATTAATGAGAGAAGTGGTTAAAATAACAAGAATATGAAACCTACAAATTCATCCATAAGAATAAATAATTCTCACAAATGGTTTCATAATTAACCACATATTAATCAATCTTTACAAAAATATTGACCCCTATGAGGATCTTGAAAAAATAATTACATGAGTGAGAAAATAGATCACTTGATAATTTTACGTAGAATATGAGATCATAAGCAAGTTCTCAAGTAATTATAAACAAAAATCAAGTGCTACAATAAACAATATTTACACACACTTGAGAATAAAACATGATTACACGCAGCAGAAGAATGAGACATATTCTTGCATATATTAAGGATATAATAATAAATAGTCTCTAACTCTCATCCCAATTTATAATGGACATAGGTTTATTTATATATCCCAAAATAAAGCCTCTAGCTTTTACAAGAATACCATTAATAATATTATAAAATATGGTATGGAGAAATTAATCTCTTAAAATTTGGGATTCCTATATTGTCCTTACAAGAATTGCATACTAATATTGCAAATCAATAGAGAGTTTGTTATACAAGAAAATATTTTACAAGAGACCAATATAAAATCCTTAATATAGATCCCAACAATGTGATCACAAATAATGTGATAAGAAAAAAAATAATTTTATCAAGAACATTTGTTTTTGCACATGTATGATTAATTGGACATTTAAAGTAAAAAACCTTATATCACAACAATTTATTTTATAAGATATTAATTAAAATTCTAATATACAAAATCCTTCCACTTGATAAAGAAAAAATAAGTTGACATAACAAAAAAATACCCAGAGGGCTAAATAAAATTCAACTATTTCTTTATCAATATATATATATATATATATATATGTATATATATATAGAAAATTTGCACCACAAAAAATGCAACATTTTTTTTTGGTTTTGAAGGAAAAATGTCCAATTAAAAGTTATAAGTCAATATGGAACAAAAGGAAATGAGAGTGTAAATTTTGGTTCCATATAAATATAACTAAAAATGATCAAATGAGGGAAATAAACTGAACATTACAAAAATAAGGAAACATTATGTAATTCTAAAAGTTCAGTTAAAAGAGAATCCCTAAAGAAATTACAATGTACTATAACTTATATCAATAAAATCCTAATACCGATAGGGTATTAAAAAATCATTAACATAAGCCAAGAAAAATACATTGTATAACACCAAATTACATTAATAACAATACACCGATAGAGTATAGTTATCATCAATGCAATAAAAAAAATAATTATATCACAAAAGTCACTTAAATGCATATAAAATAGTGAAATTATAATTATGTAAATAAAAAAAGAAATTATGCATATTGTCCAATAAATTTGCATAATTTTAATCATATATATTATATGACCAACATACAAAATTCACATTATTATACCCATGATAGACAAGTAATAATAATGCAAATTAATAAAGAAAATTGTGCTCATAAGATAAGGACAATTAAGATTGTGCATAATTAATAAAATAACCTAAAATCAATTTATAAATGATAATTCAATATTAAAGAAAGTACAGTATAATTGGAGAATACAAATACTGTAAAGAATTATCACAAGGAAAATAGGTCCAAAATTCAAGATTATAATAGTAAAAAAATTTGAATTTAATCTTGAATTAATCAAATTTTTTTTATACTCAAAAATACCAATAATATAAAAGTATTAAATAAATATGGTATTTTTGAAAAAATAAGAATATAAAAAATTAGCAACAACATTCAATGCTTTTGAGAATGAATTTAACACATGAATCATCATACATGATCGTATCAAAACGACAAAGTTCTCCCTTGACCAAATCACAAAAATATGGGTATAAAAATGAGTCCATGCAACCCCATTAATACTTTCCAAAGTAAAAGTTAACACAAATATATTATGTTGCTCACACAAATGACTCATATTGGTCAAACATGAAAAAAGGAAAACCATTAAGTAATTTTAAAAACAATTTACCCCATAATTATTTAAAAGAAAACTAGGTTTTAAAGGGGTAGCACTTAAAAAAAAAAGTTTCAATATATAATTTACCCATGTAAGAGTAAGGAAATGAAACTTTAACATGTTATTTTAACAATAACAAGTAGCGTAAACCCTCATTTTTTTTTTTTGTGAAAGAACTAATAGTGAACTATATTATAAAATTTCACTAATAACACAAAAAATCTTCAATTCAAATTTAATTTTCTAATAGAAAACAACCATAATTCTCTAATAGAAAACAACCATAATATGTATCTAATTTGGCTCTGATACCAATTTATGGAAATAAAAGGAAACCTTATCTAATTTGTGTTATTAGTGAAATTTTATAATAATACCATCCAAGTGGGAGAATGTTGGAAATAATAGTGGTTTGGTATTAATCAATTATATTTTATCCTTATCTGACAATTTAAGATTTGGTGATAATCATACCATCCAAGTGGGAGTCATTGATGGAAATAAAAGGAAACCTTAAATCAATAGATACAAGATTATAGTATGTATAGAGAATTAAATATAAAAAGATAGAGGAAAGATAATTTGTGTACCTCAAATATATTGAATTGAAGTTCTTGATTTTCAAGAACAAAAACCCTATGAATGATTATTGTAGAGATATGAGTTCAATAAGAACTCTTGAGGGTTTTACTACCTACTTTCTAGGGGATTATTTTAGAGAATGTGTATTGTTGTTGTTGTAATTTGCTTAATGGGATGGCAAATTTATAATCCCCCAGGGTAGGCAGAGACCCCTCAAATGGGCTTTTTTTTATGATTGACTCAACCCATCACAGAGTCAATCTTACTATAATCTCATTCAAATAATCATAAAGATATTATAAGATATGATTATCACCAAATCTTAAATTGCCACATAATGATAAAATATAATTGATTAATACCAATCCACTATTATTTCCAACAAACCCAACATCTGTTCACCGTTAAGTACATTAATTAGGCGCCCACTATGGGGTTCATGTGAAAATATTCATGGCTACCAGAAGAACACGTTTCACTTATGCGGAAACACCTACAATTTCTTAATGGTTAAGACAGAATGAAGAGCTATGACGGCAAAACAAAGAGCTACGAGCCTAAAGTCGAACCATTGCTAACACTGAATACGACAGAACCAACCGCACTCCTACACCCCTAGGCTACACCTCTGCTGAGGTCACACACTCTGCGACCTATGATATCGATGTCATCTAACATCCTTTTACTGCCAGAATCATGATTATACCCCTTCTTGCTAGTTGGAAGTATCTTTCTCTCAAATAATATGAGGGTCTCTTAGACCCTGATGCATAGATTGATGACTACATCACACAAATGAACTTATATACCATTGAGGACACGATCCTATATTGTGTATTCTCAACCTCTCTGAATGGCCCAACGTTAAGGTGGTATACTCAACTCCCAGCAAACTCTTTCGCAATTTTAAACAATTGGTTTCAGAAATTCATTGCATAGTATGCAACTAATCACCCCCACCAAACGACATCTATTGCCTTAGCCACTATGCGCTAGGGGAGAACGAGTCGCCCCACGACTTCATGGAGAGATTCGCAATTACAACTATTCAAATCCAAGGTCGTCTTAACCCTAAGATTGCCCTCCACTTCATGCTAATGGTGACTTTGAATCAAATGTCCTATTCTTTTTTCTCATTTTGTTTGAGGCAAGCCAAATAGAGAGTGAAATGAAGAAATATGGGAAGGGTTCCAAGCCTCTTTTTTTTTATTAAGGGCTGCTTACTCTACCGGGTGAGGGACACCCTATGTGCAGGCAACAACAACACCAAATCTATGAAATCAGAATCGAATCTTTGTTTTGGCTTTCCCAATTCATCTGTGAATAAGAATTCAAGGGCAATTTCACCCAAGGGATACAAATCTCAAATCCCTTCTCATTGCTTTGATGAGCCAATGTTCTACACACAAAAGAACTGCACATACACAAATAAAATAATTGAGAATCCTAGCTGTATCTCTCACTCTTAACTCCTTCTCAAATTCTGGGTGTACACAAAGAAGCCCTACCATGAGTACGACTTAGCCCCCTTTTGTTAACAACATGTGCAAGAAACCTACGTATAGCATGGACGACCTCAAAGCCTGAGCGGCAGGCTATATTTAGATGAAGGAGCATATTGCATTTAGGAAAAAGTTCGATTAGGCACTGACCTAAGAGCTAGCTCTTCATCTAAAGAACCCTATGACAAGCTTCACCCCACCAGTGATTGGAACTTCAAAAAAAAATCTCACAAGGAGCAAAGATATGAGAACCATAACCTCTCAACACAACCCGAGGAAAACCGATCTCATAGAACTTTTTCCCCTGAATAGAATTCCTCTAAGGCTGACCCCAGCAAGCATTGTGGATACCACCAGAATATTGGACAAACTACTGAGGAGTGTTAGACGCTAAAAGATAAGATTGAGAAGCTGATCTAAGTTGGACACCTTTCATGGTATGTCTAGCACAAACTGTCCAGTAGGTCTGGAGAAATTTACCAAGACCGATACTAAGGTTCCTCTAGTCACAAACATTGTCACCAAGGCAACAGAGATAGGCTCGTTGAGCCTCAGCAGTACAAGGCCAAGAGAAATAAAGATGATGATCTCAAAGGGGTGATTAACACCATCTCAAGTCAGTTTGCAGGAGGAGGACACACCAACTTAGCTCGTAAATGGAACCTTAGAGTAGTGTACAACGTGAGCTCGAGTGGCACTCCCAAGCCTAAACCTTCACTTAACATCACATTCTCAAACGCCTTGAGGGAGAATATCCAGACCAAGATGACCCCATGATTATATCCATTGCTGTTGTAAACCAGTAAGCCAACAAAACTTTGATTAATCAGGGAAACTCAATTGATGTCCTTTTTTGGTCCACTTTCCTCCAACTTGGCCTCTTAGACTCCTTTGTCTACCCTTACTATGAATCTTTGTTCGAAATTGCAAGCGCTAGGATACATGCAAGGGGGTATGTCGACCTCTTCACTAAGTTCATAAGGTCAAGCAAAGTAAGTTTGTCACAGTAAGGTACCTCCTGGTGGATGTCCTATCATCCTATAACATCCTCATTGGTAGACTCACACTCAACAAGCTAAGGGTCATCGTCTCCACACCTCATTTGGTGATGAAGTTCCCATCATCCAATGGGTTCATTATTGCTATGAAAGCTAACTTGCAGGAGGCAAGACAGTGCTACTTGTAGAGCCTAAGGTTCCTAAGGTCACATAACTCCCCCACCCCAACAACAATAAAAAAACACGCAGACAGTGAGTGTTAATATGGTTGACCAAATAAACCTCAACCCTAGAGTCAAGCATGAGGATTCATGCCTATTATTGTTTAGACTTTGATTGATTGCCAAATAAGTTGACCCAAAATAGTTCACCAAAATTGGTAGTTGTCTCAACCTGATAACACAACAGTAGGTCTCGAACATAGTCATAAAAAATGTTTATCTCTTTACCTGGAGTAGCTTAGATATACCAAGAATTAACCCTACATTCATCTTTGTCTGGAGTAGCTCATAAAAAATAGCGATGGTGGCGACCTTCTAGAGAATTTAGCGGGGTTGACAAGAGAGACCAACGTGTTAAGCTAGGGTTTGGTTTATGGAAGAGATTTTTGTGTGAGAGAATTATGTGAGCTAATTAACAACTCAATCTTACTAGTTTATTGAAATTCTATGGTTATTACTATGTTTTCTTATTTCTCACTCTAACCATTTTTTCTCACTTTTATATATATATATATATATATATATATATATATATATATATTTGTTCATTAACTTTTTTCTCTTTTTCCTCTATACATCCTAAATTGTAGTCTACTCTTATCATTTAACAAATTAATCGAAAGTTAATTAAACACATGACGTTTGCAACTTTGCTGGAAGATAAATTATAGGTAGGGATAACAAGTAAACATATATTTGTAGGTAATTCCCGAACTTGTCCCAAAGTTGACGGGAAATTTCTGATTTGATCGGGCATGGGTATGAGTATAGGAAATACTTGATTTGTTAAGTCGGGAAAGGAGATATAGTGCTTGTTTGGCAACATTTTTATAAAATTGTTTTCAGTATTTTAGTATTTAAAAACTAAAAAACTCATTTGGGTAGTGTTTTTTAAAAACAGTTTTCAAAAATAGTTCTAGTTTTTTAGTTTTAAAAACTAAAAAACAGGAACAGTTGAAAGTAGTTTTGCTTTTCAATTTTCTATTTTTGTTTTAAAAACTCAAAATATAATCAGAATATGTTGTTTTTTGCTTTTCATTAATGAAATTTTAATAAATATGAACAAGTTCTTCCATTTTTACATCTTCAAAACAGTTTTCAAATAGCACTTGTCAAACAAGTTTTTTTTTCTTTTCTTCCCGAAAATAGTTTTTGAAAACTATTCTCGAAAACTATTTTCAAAAACTAAAAAACAAAATCAAACCCGTCAAGCTCATACATTCCTATCTTGTCCCCTTCCTTGCCTCATACTGACCTTTACTCACCCTTGTTTTCACCCCGCCTTTATTTTAATAACTAAATTACCTCAAACTCTTACCCTTAATTTATTAGATAACTTTTGAATTAATTCATTATATTCAAAAATTTATTTTTTATTGAAAATATATTTTTTTTGTAGATATAGGACGAGTACAGGTATACTCAATACAGGAGACGAAATGTTACATAAATTTTATACTCGTCAACTATAAGGATAGAGATGAGAATTAACTTTAGGAGCAAGGATGGGGATGAAAATATTATACTTGTCCTCGCCCTACTCCACCCTATTACCATGCTTACTTGTAGGCTGTATGGACATTAATTAACTACAAAAAATTAAATAAATTGTTCTTCTTATTAAGGTTTATGCTCACCATGCCAATAGTAAATAAATTAGGGTTGGATGTATAGGAAAGATCTACAAACACCATGAGTCCATCCAAATTTTAGATTTTTTTTAAATATAATTGTTAAAAAAATTGAGTGTGATTTATTAAGTTTATGAATTTTGCGAGCTAAGTCTTTACTAGTTGATTAACATATTCGATAGTTATAACTTTTTAATGATAAATAGAGTTTAGTTTGTTTTAAAAATGTAAAAAAAAAATCAATTGTTTTGTTTTTATTTTAAATTAATATATTTGAGCCAACATTAAGTCTGTGAACTTCACTAATCAAATACAAACTCTAAAATTTTATATTTATTTAGAGAATCGAACTTATCTAACCTATTTAAAATGCAAGTTTCGTAGATCAAACCTTAAATGGGTCTGGCCAGTATGTCTACCCACCCCATGAATAAATTATGAACAGAACAAGGAAGGAATTTTATTACAAAGATTAGATAGTGTATAAAGTAGAAATGTTCATTTATTTGGATCGATCCGATTAACTCAATTATCTGAACTAAACAAATTAAAATGGCTTAAATTTTTTGTGTTGTTCAGAACTGACCCGAACCAAACCAATTAGAAATGATTATGCTCAATTCATGAAGTTAGGATTTTAACATCTAATCTAAATTGAACTGAACCAATTAACTTAACTTAATTATGAATTTATATTTTATGACTCTATATATGTTAAACAATAGTCACTTTTTTACTTTTATATTTTATCTTATGTCTTATGATCTGACCTTAAACACTTAGATTATGAATTTATTTTTTATGACTTTACATTGAACAATAGTCTTTTTTTTTTTTTGACAATTTAATTTGTTTATAATGTGTAGTTAGTTGTGTGTTAGACTATTATTGGGTTTCTTTAATTTGATATTACAATTTGAAGTTTGGTATTCATGTTTGGAACACTTTAAGATAAAATTATAAATTTTGTTGATTAATCATTAATGGATATAGCTAATTTGGTGTATAAAATTACAATTTATGATTTATTGGAAATCATTTTTATCTGATTTTGCTGAATCGATCTGAAATAAAACCCAATTAACAATGATAAGATTCATTTTTGTTTAAGAAAAAAATCTAAAATTCAAACCCAACTAAATGAATCCAATTAAATTTAATTGATTTGGATTTTTTTTTCTCCTTTAAAACAGATAAACCGGATACGTCAACACTCATAATATAAAGAATTTATCAAAAAATGTAAAGTCAATATTAGGACTCAAAGTGGTCCACTTAGCATAATATTTTTAAATCAGCTTACATTTATCCACCATATTCAAGTGTAGGACCTGAGATTAATTACTGCTATTGGATGAATGCAAACTGTATTTGTTTATTATTTTATTTACATATAAATGGGGTTGTGAGAGAAAAAAAAATTATATATAAATATTATAGGATTTATGATATATAAATAAAAAAAATAAAAAAGAGATGTTAATAAGTATATAAATTAGAATGGATATACGTATATCATTCCTCTTACTTTATCCACTTATCATACTTTAGTTTATAGTTACTTCGAAGATCCTCCTCCTCCATTAGATAAAGCCACATATTTTTAATTAGTCGTTATCGTCATAAAAGACAAAACTAAAGTGATATGAAGCTTAATTAGAAAACAAGATTCGCAGTCCAAGATACAATTATTTAGAAAACATAACAAAATATACATAATTTCATAAAACAATGCTTTTATGACACTAAGCAAATAACAAATATGAAAAAGATAAATCACATTTTTATTTAATTTGTTATATTTTATCATCTATTTTCAATTTACCTACACATAAATATAAATATCTACATATAAAATATGCATGATGGTAAAGGACAAAGTGGGAGACAAATTAGGGAAAAATTACAAAAATGAATGGTTTTAAAAACTATAAACCAAAATGAGGTTGTTTCACCATAAATTATCAAAATGGTGTCGTTTGAACGATTTTTGTGAGGATGCGCCAACCAAAGAAGGGGAAATTACATGGTTTTGCATGACTCGTTCTAAATGCACTAACTAGAGAGATATCTCCCCTAATTTGTTATTTTTCGTGTTGGATGTGCTAAATGGTTGAGAGGAAACTTGTTGTTCTGTGTCCCATGCATGAGAGGTCATGGGTATTGTTTGATGAAATCCTTCCAACAAGTGCATTGATTGTGTGTAGTATAGCCTTGAAAAGTAAGAAGATCATATCCACAAGGACTTGAATGATACTATATATGAAAATTTCAATGTTTTTTACTTGTGATAAATAAAAGGAAGAAAGTTTTTACTACAACTACTAGAGACAAGATTGAAATAAAAGCATAAACAATTAAATATAAAGGGTTACAAAGATAAATTTTGGTTAAGTTTTGACTTCACTAAACCTTCACTCAAGTCTATACATGACCTAATAATCATCGTTTACTACTCATGTTTCCACCCCATAAAAAATATCCGAACCTCAATTCTTTGCAAGCAGAAACTAAGCTATTTGAGATTTAGATTATCAATTTCTTGTATAACCTAAATTTAAATAACTTGCATTAAAAAGATGAACTTAAGATGGTCAATGAGTGCTTTTACTCTATTTCTGGCAATAAACCTCATTGGGAGCTCTTATCATTTTACAAGTCAAAATTGTTTTTCAAGCTCATTCAACATGTAAAATTCACTAAAGAGAAATAAATAAAGCATAGGTAAAGAAAAGACACCAATATTGAATAGTAAACTTTATTAAAAGAACAAAATATACATAAGAGTTTCAAATTTAGTTATATCAAACCTCAATTAATGAGACGCCTAGCCAACCATAGGGATGAGAAGTATGATCAATGGAGGGGAAATATAAAAAATAGAAGTAAAGATGGAGAATGGAAGAAGAAAGTGACTTTGGAACATGCCTTAGGTCAAAAAGGTATGTAATCATTCTTCAAACAAAAAAGCACTTTTAAATACTCAACCGACTTGAAATACCATCGTTCAGTGGTCACAAAACGACTATTGGGCGCTTAAGAAACTTGGGTCTAAATTAAACACCACTGCTAGGCACTCACTCCATGAGCATTGGGCAATTGTAATGCGAAAATAGAATCTCTCTATCAACCAAGTTGGACGCTTTGAATCTCATCATACTAGCAATTAATGATATAACTAGAAATTTTTTTGGTGAGTAAGAACATAGTTCTTAACGTTTTCATAGAAAAATATTATAAATTTCATAATTAAAAAATACATTTTCATGCAAAAATTCTAAGAGTTTGCTTCGTGGTTCCAAACCCTCTCCTTCTTTGTGACAAACACCATTGTGGCTCACTTTGCTCCCAAACCATTCCCTTCTCTATGATGAACTATTAGAGGACCTTGTTTTGTATAAAAGAGTTTGTTGCCCTTTGGAAGATATATTGCTTATTCTTCCATGGGATTGCTCTTCCAGGATCTTCTAGCAGGATTCTATGATAAACCACATAATGATATTACATATTGATTTTGAGTACAATTATTGACATAATGGAATGAGAATATTGATTATGATATATGTGAAAATAAGTAGTAGTATCGCAATGTTGTAGTAATGCATTCATGCATGAATTTATCATCTTGACAATGTTAGAGAAAAGACCAATCATCCTTACAAGGTTAGAGAAAAATCCCTAACTTTGGTTAATATAATACCAAAGGATTAGTCAAGTAGAATAAGACAAAATCCCAGTCATAGAAATTCCACTTCTTTATACAAGTGCTTAAGATGATTTTCAAGGAAAATCTTAAATTTAAATGCTTAAATGACCTCATTCTTACGTATTTTTTACTTCTACATTTTTCTCTTTATAAGAACTCATCTCTTCGATCTAGTATTTTTCTTCGAATATTCTTAATAATAGACATCACAAGAATTATCACTTTTGTTGTTTCAACATTTTTAGTTAAAAAAAGAGAGACAAATATCGGATCTTATAAGCAACTTTGACAAGTTGACAATAAAGGGTCTTAATAAGATTGACTATTAAGCAAGTACCTTTCAATAATCTTGCTTTTTGGATTACCTAAAACCTTACTTCATGTAGATATGTCTTCTATTAAAAATTATTAGTATTATTAATAAGTGAATGAAATTTCATATTGATAAATGATATTATCAAAATATATAGTATATACTGAAATACAAATATCTTTTTATAATGCTTAGTTAAACTCAAATTTATCATTACTAACTGAGAATTTATTCAATATATAATTGTTCAATATTGCATTACTCTTATTAGTATTAGTCAAGTATCTAGTTCAATTGGTTGAACAGAGTGCATGAATTATTATAACTCTTAGGATTAATAAAAAGAAAAAAAAGTCTTATTAGTATTAACTCTATTAGCTAATATGTATGACCATCGATGACACCTAGGTTAAAATTGGAACGTAGGTCGAGGGATTATTAATATTGTAACTGGTCATATTGTACTTTCAAAAGTAATTTTTAATCCACCATTTACATAAAATTAAATAATTAATTTACTCATTTCACCCCCTCACGATAAGGGTGTGCTCGATTCATATATGACTTGATAATCTCTCTTATATGTATGCGCTTTAAAGGAAATAATTCTGAGTAGGAGGTAGTGCAAAGTTAACTAAAAGTACATATAATTGGGTTTCCCTGGCATTGCTTTACAAAAAGGCATCACATTCTTCAAATAATAATATATAACATTTTTTAAGCAGACAAAACAAACTTATTGAATTGGTTCATACAAGAAGTACTCCCTAAAGCATGAATAATATAATATTAATTGTGTGGTCAAGTTGTTAATATTATTAGTAGTGGATGCATGTAAAAATTTTATATATAGAGAGCTAACAGGGGGTGTAGGGAGAGAAAACCTTTGCAGTGTGTGGTCAAAGTGTGCAGACTCATGGGTTGAATTTGGGCCTAAAATGCCTAACCTGCTAAAAATCGAGTATTTTCTTTGTGCACTTCCCAAATTTATTCATGCACCTCCAAGAATCTTGAAATTTCAAATTTTCCCTTTTGAATTTCATAATTTCTTGCACCTCCATATCCATGTATTGATTGGTATGAAGCATATTCTTAAGGTTGTGGATCATGAAATCTGGATTGTAGCTTTGGTGATTACCATCTATAAGTTTGCCATAAATCACTAGAAGGGGAGGTTAAATTATGATTTTAAATATTGAAAGCAAACATGTCTATGTTTGATGACTTTTAAAAGAGTTTTAACAAAAGCAAGCAGGACAAATTTTGAAGAAATGTTTTTACAAAAGCTTTTTGAAATAATACTTTACAATATGAACTTTGTAAGCAGAAGATAAAAACAAGATTCTTATTCTAATTCACCTCAATATCGAGGTTATGTTAAATTTTTTAGTAGCTAATAAGGTTTCACTATCTTTATCAAGATACAAATAGTATTTCCAAGCATCTTCAAACTTATCCTCAAGTTTTCTTTCCCTAGTCTCTTTAAGTTACTTTCCCAAGTATTTTTTTCACCAAATGTCTTCAAGCTCTTTACTAAAACAATGGTTCTAGTGGTTTATAAACAAAAGACTTAACATATTATGCTACATGTTAAATACGGATACACTATAAGTTCTACTAGTCTAACTCTCAATATATACAAATGTTTAAGAAGTTTTTGAAATATGGTCCTTACAAAAGATCACAGAAAAAAAGGGCACTCAAAGAATTTGAAATTATTTAGTATTAGAAATGGTGAATTGCGCCTAACTCAACCTCACAAAATCAGCTTGTAAGGTAAGGTTTGCACATCACTTATACTATTATTTGGCCATATCTCTAGTCGATGTGAGACTTTGGTGTCTATCCCAATACACCCTCTCACATCCTGTGCTATTTGGGCTTGGTGCGTGCATAACAAGGTGGGTAACCTTTTTAATGAATCTAGGATAAGTTCTGATACCATAATAGAAATGGTGAAATAGGTCTAACTTAACCTTAAAAAATTGGCTTGTAAGGTAAGGTTTGCACTTCATTATATACTTTTGTTTACCCATGTCACTAGCCAATGTGGATCTCCAACACACCCCCTCACGCCGAGGACTGGACATCTCGAGCATGGATTTTATATTTATAGGTGATCCGATAGCGGCCCAACGGCGGATGACACGATAGGCCCAACAACAATTCATTATGAGTGGGTTCAATAGCGGCTCGATAGTGGCCCGATAAGCCCAACAACTAACCGCTAGGATAGGCTCTCCTTTTACGATAGTAAATAGGTGACCCTTTTAATGGATTTAGGATAAACTCTGATATCATAATAGAAATGGTGAAATGAGCCTAACTCAACCTCAGACAAATCGGCTTGTAAGATAAGGTTTGCTCCTCACTATATACTTTTTTTTACTCATATCATTAGCTAATGTGGAACATTTAGAACGTGATCTTCTTTGTCTTCAGATATTCAACACTCTTATTTATAGATTTCTTGAAAAGATAATTGTTGTCACATAAGAAACTTGTAAAGTGCATATGGAGCATTTTCGTCTGACTCCGTTTGATCATGCATTAAATACAACATTAAATGTTTTTCATCAATTAGTCACACTTGATATGAGATAACATTATCCTTATCTCCTTTTTGTATACTAGTTGACTTTTGAAGCAACTTTGTTGTAGCAAATAATCGGGAAAATTATCCAATCACTCTAAAGCAGGCAACTGTTTGTTGTGTTTGCATCTAAGTCAAGACTTTCTTGCTTCAATACATCTGCGTCTACATTTCTTGTTTCTGCTATGTGTTTGTACCCTTGATATAATATTGTTTCTGGATTAATAATTTCAACATAAAAATTAAACAAAACAATGGGTAGAAGGAAATGAAAAATGGATTAAGACAATAAATAGAAAAGAAACAATGCCGCAATTTTAGATTGATAAGTTGACCAGGATTTGTCACAAAGAGTAGAATTTCTTTGATAAAAATCTAAAAAGGTTCAACTCAATAACCCAAGAGAAACTAATTCTCATTATTAGCAAAAGTCAATCTTTTATAAAAAATTCAATATGCATCATTCATAAAATGTGAGGTATATATATATATATATATATATATATATATATATATATATATATATATATATATATATATATATATATATAGTTGTCCTAAGACATACCAAATGATATATCTTCATGATCTTGCGTTCGAAATTTTTTCATTATTTTTGTCAATCCTTCATTATTCTCTCTTTCTTGGAAGTATGCATCACAAAATACCACAAGAAACATGCTTTATTTTTTTTATTTTTTATACAAAAAATATATAAAAAAATCTCGATTGAGACTTAAGTACCTAATTACCCATCCTTCTAGATAAAAAACAAACTCAAAGAACTCATCAAATATCATTTGCAATGCAACATATAGCTAATATCCTAAAGTAATTATTTTGAATTTTAATGCTTCTTTCACAAATCTTATATACATTTTGTATTATATGAGACTTTAAGCAATTCTCATTCAATGTGTACAAACTCTTCTCGAAATTCAAAGTATCTAACAAATTGTCATAATTAGATTTTTCATCTAAAGAATCATGTAAGGACACCAAAGACATAGAAAATGTATTATGTGTTTCATTCCAATAGGGTTTATCACTCTCATCCTTTTTAAAAAATAACATACATAGAAGAAGGGATCATATATATATATAAGTTTAAATTATGTGTGCTACCATAAGTCTCACAAATTTGGATTCATCACCTAAAACAATGTCATGCAAACCATAAGTATTGAGTAAATAATGAATTAAAACATGTTGCATATTAATTTAAAAGATTAGGTCTAGAGATAAAATGATCCAAAATTTTATTCTTCCAATGATTGCTTCGATCTAGATAAATCTCCTCTTTTTCAAATTGTCTTACCAATCCTTTATTTACAAATAACTCTTCGTTAAAAATCAAAACAAAATAATTTTTACTATTAGAATCACAATTTAAAGTATTATTAGAATCACAATTTAATGTATTATGACATTTATACAAGCATTTTAAGCATTTCATCCGATTACTCTAAGGAGTAGAAAAAATCCAAGAGTTAGGAGCATGTTTACTAAGTTAAGATTTTGAAGCTTCTTTGCTTAAGCGAGGAGGAAGATTACTCCTTCTTGAAATTGCTCTTATCACTAGAAGAATCATGGTGGTGGTTCTTATTGTAAGAATATCTTGATCGATCAACAAAAACATGAATTAGCAACTTGTATTTGCCAATCAAACAAAAGTTATCGTCATGGGTAGTACTTGTATAGATTTATTGATTTGCCATATTGCGTACAAGTTATTGCAGATTTTTTGGTCGCAACCTTAGATGACCCAAGACAAGAGAATTTTAGAATTTTAAAAATTTGAAAGTTAAGAAAAAAAAGACAAAAATATATTATGAATTACCCGATCCGAATTTGTATACTGTATTTTGGGTGGAGGTATTTAGGAATTTTAAAACTGCAGGGGTACAAAAAGAGAAAGCAATCCGTGACAGATTGACTCCATAGTTCACACTCCAAACTCACCTCTAAACGCAAGACAAGATTCTTCCTTCTCTGCCGCGACAGTCACTGCACTCAACCATCCTCAGAACCCCTCTTCTCAGCCAACCTCCAAAGTCCATCATCAACCCAACCCAATCGAATCCAATCCAATCCTCTTCTTCCACAGTTTCAACGCAAAATCAACCAAAAGCACGTTTCTGAAAACCCTCTGGATGCCCCCAGACCCATGAATCATAAAATGGAGGCAATGGCCGAAAACCCAGGTAGGTCAAGAGGGTTAAAATACCCATCCAAAAACCCTAACAAACCGCAAGCAACTCCCCCAATTCCCAAACCCAACCAATTCCCTTCCCACCTCGACGCGCCCAACGTCTCGCCCACCGCGCGTGCCCTATGCGACATCCTCACCCGCTCCTCCCCTCAGGACATCGAATCCTCGCTCTCTTCCTCGAGAATTGATCCCGAGGAAGAGTGCGTGAACGAGGTCCTCAGACTCTCGTACAATTACCCCTCCTCGGCCGTCAAGTTCTTTCGATGGGCCGGACGCGGAAAAAAGCACCCGACCCATACGTGGAACTTGATGGTCGACCTACTGGGTAAAAACCAGCTCTTTGAGCCCATGTGGGACGCTGTCAGGTCTATGAAACAGGAAGAGAAGCTTTCTCTCTCCACTTTCGCTTCCATTTTCCAAAGCTACTGCACCGCCGGTAGATTTAACGAGGCCGTTATGAGCTTCGACGTGATGGACAGGTACGGCGTCAAGCAGGACGTGGTCGCCGTTAACTCGCTCCTCAGCGCTATTTGCAGCGAGGACAACCAAACCTCCGCTGGCCTCGAATTCTTCGAGGGGATTAAGGGGAAGGTGCCGCCTGACGGTGACTCCTTCGCCATTCTCCTCGAAGGGTGGGAGAAGGAATGCAATGCTGCCAAAGCTAAGACCACGTTTGGGGAGATGGTCGTCCGTGTTGGCTGGAACAAGGACAATGTTGCCGCCTATGATGCTTTTTTGATGACACTCCTTCGTGCTGGCCTCGTGGATGATGTTGTGAGGTTCCTTCAAGTTATGAAGGACCATGAGTGTTTTCCAGGGTTGAAATTCTTTACCAATGCGCTTGACTTTCTTGTCAAGCTAAACGACGCTGATCACGCCCTCCCCACTTGGGATGTGATGGTGAGTGGTGGCTTGATGCCTAATTTGATCATGTACAACGCCATGATTGGCCTGCTATGCAACAATGCTGTGATTGACCATGCTTTTCGCCTGCTCGATGAGATGGTCTTCCATGGCGCTTTCCCAGATGCCTTGACTTATAACATGATCTTCGAGTGCTTGGTGAAGAACAAGAAGGTTCGCGAGACTGAGAGCTTTTTCGCCGAGATGATCAAGAACGAGCGGCCGCCCACCGCCTCCAATTGTGCTGCAGCCATTGCAATGCTGTTCGACTGTGATGACCCTGAAGCTGCACATGAAATTTGGAGTTATGTTGTTGACAATTGTATCAAGCCACTTGATGAATGTGCGAATGAGTTGGTTGTTGGGCTTTGTAAATTGAGTAGATTCACGGAGCTGAAAAGGGTTGCTGAGGACCTTCTCGATAGAAGGATCCATATATATGAATCTACAATGAGCATACTGAAGGATGCCTTCTATAAAGAAGGCAGAAGTGCAAGAGACAGATATGATAGTCTTTATAGGAGATGGAAAGCCCATGTTAAGTTGTAAACTGAAAAACATTTGCTTTTTTTTTTGTTCTAAATTTTTGGTATGCCCAACCTTTGTCGCAAGAGTCAGGCAGGTTATGCTTGTTCTTGACTGTCTTGGCATTGCCTACTATGGTGCTCTACAAGTTTCATCATATTCACTCCATGGTCTTTTTCCTAGTAGTTATATTTCCTGCTAACTCCTTTTCTGCTCCATATATTAAAATACTAGTTGTTTGTATCAATATTTTTTAGGAGGCTAGTGACACTGAAAATTGGGATGAACTTTCTAGTAGTTCATGAATCATAGTCAATTTGTATGCAGGATTTTTGAGGTAGGCATCCATGATTGAATGATCATAATATAAAAGGTCCATTTTGGATATAATGCTGTATGAAAATATATATGTTTGGCTTTCAGGTTATGACTGTTATTCTGGCAATGTTTCTCCAAGTTTTGGTTCACATTGTGGTACAGGCAGTTCTTTTTGTCCATTTTCATTTAAATCATGTATCTTTGAACAAAGTCTCAAATTGAGCTTTCTTGTTCTGTGTTTCTACATGGTAATTTTATTGTTTATGTGTAGGGATGACCAAATTTCTTTGAGGTGTACCATTAGAGTCCCTGTGGATTGTTAGCATGTAGAGAATAGAGATGGGGTTGAGGACAAAAACCCTACAAAGTAGTAGATATGTGAACAGGCAGGCAATAGGCATTATATATCTCACCTGACAGTCTCCAAAGTTTAGTTGTTTTTTTTTCTTAATAACCTATAGTAATATAAATTATAAAAAGTATCTGGCCACCATTTACACATACATGTTTATTTTCCTTTTTCACTGCACCTGTGTTCTCTTTATTGCTTTTTTCCATGACTTGCAAAGCATGGATAGGACAGTTCTAGTTAATATATAAAATGTGTTTTTTGACAATGTTTTAAAATAGCCATTATGGACTATGGTATGCCATGGTGTTTTAGGATCTCTCTTCCATTTGTCATCAGTTATTTTCCATTGTATGGTGCTGCCTGCCATCCGCCGTAGCTCTCATCGTTTCTGTCATGGCACCTGCCATACCACAGCTGTGTCACCCTGGGCAGATTACATTACTCTCTTGTCCCGTTAAAACAACACATTCAAAAGATTCTTTTTATTAGTACATGTACATGCATTATTCAAGGTTATTAGTATACCAACCATAGTTTTATAACAGGAAGATGAAGAGTGATAACAGAATATTAGAGTCATAATAAGGATTTATTAATAGCTGTAAATGTTTAATGGGCTAATATTTCTAACTAAGAGAGAAGGAATAAATAAGTAGAGAGAATTTGTAACTGTCCAGTAGACAGCAATGAAGTCTGGAATACATAGGAACGCAGGGAAGTTAGTGGATTTTAGATCAGATTTCCGGTGGCAGAGTCCAGGTCTCTTGAATACTGGGTTTATATTTTCTGTTATTCAACAATTTGTCTTGTCCATTCAAGTTTTTTAATTCATATCCACTACTCTAAAATTGGGAATTGATTTGAATAATTTTTCTATTATTTCTGTTGAAAATCAGAATAAAATAATATACATTTATTATTTGTAGGAAAGTAGAATTTGATTTTGAGGAAACAAAAAGTTCTCTCATTATCAGTATTTATTGTAATGACACGAGGATGTGTATTCTGACACAAGGAAATAACTCAAATCTCCCATTTTTCTCTCTTTTATGAATCTCTAATCCAAGGTTTCTATGAAAGTTGTATGGAATTCAAATTATTGGTATGTTCATTTATAGAACATGCTGCCCCTGATCCGCATACTCTCCTTTTGCTATAGAAGTTAGGCATCCTGCATAAAATATCATGGACAATTCTATCTATCTCTCTTCCTCCATAGGCTGCTTGTCTTTCCTTTCTATAGGCATGGCTTGATGAACAAAGAACCTGGCAGATCACTATTTGTTCCTTTACACATAGTTATCAATATTAGATAGTGGCCTGGGGCAGTCATCCTCCAAAAACGCTATAGTGGGAGTCGGATAACTGCTATTTAAATCCCTATATAAATGCATCTTACTAGATTTTATATAATGTATATATGCTAAAAAATAAAGAATTGATTGTAAGGAAATATATAATATATGTATTTATATTGTTTGCATATACAAAACAACAAACATGACATGTATACACTAAAAGTCTAAGACACTAGCTAAATATCATCATCTTTAGCTTAAATGTCAAGGATTTCAACTTCATCTTCATCATTTTCATTCATTCCTATAAATTTCCTCTTTATTTCCAATTCCATTATCATCTTCCTCTTGCTCATCGTCATTATGTATTGTTGTTTGATTTGTTCTTCCAATTTGCATAGAACTAGAACCTGTAGCTGCATTCTTAGCTCTTTTATGCTGCCTACTGTATGTAATAGGCTTCCCTACCCTTGTTGCAGCTGCCACAACTCCCCAAGTTAAATCATTAAACACAATTTTGTCTTCTTAGGTAGCTTCTTCATCTTCATTAGCCATTTCACCATTCAGTCATTCATTACTCCCATCAACATCATTCAAAACAATAGCATCTCTCACATCTTCACAATCAAAATGTTGCTTTAGTGATTGGTTATATTTAATGTATACCAAATCATGCAACCTTTGATGCTCAAGCCAACTTCCTTTTTTAGAATGAACCTATTTTATATAGACACATAAAACTAAATTAATTTAGATCTTTGACATTCCTAAAACATTAAAACTAACATACATAATTTTAAAATTTACATACATACTCAAAGATGCTCAAATTTCTTTCACATTATGAACAACTGCAGGTTAAGCTTAATACTTTAACAACAAACTTTTGTAAATTTGGAACTTTTGATCTATGATTCTTCCACCATTCAGCTGTAAACAAAATTCCACAACTCATTAGCTCCTTTTCAAAATTAAATAATGATTATTTAAAATTATAAAATGATCTTTTATTTACCAAGAGCTAAAGTAGACTTTTGTCTTATTACCACAGGAAATCCAAAATGGTATCCCGCTCTTCTATAAGTGATAGCTCACGGGTTGCCATATCTTCCTCCTCATTACTTCCAGCTAACCTTTGCATGCACTTGTATAACCCCTCCATCACTTCTGCATCATTTTCAAGACTTGGATTTCCATAAAAGAATTAAGGATTTAGATAATGAGTAGTTGCATAAGGATGATGGAGTTGACACTCCCATCTTCTATCAATTATTTTAAAAACCTTTTTGTATTTCTCTTTGTTCCCTTTGAATCCATTTTGGATAGCATCTTTCATCCTATCCATCGCTTATATATATATCTCATTGTTGGTTTTTTCTCAATATCAACCAGCCTCAGAACTTGAACTATTGGTTTACTATACATTTGAGAGTGTAAATCACATCTGCCGAAAAAGTGGGCATAAGAACAATGTCAGTTGTTTTTTTACCTTTAGTTTCCTTGGCTACCTTTGATTTCAACCACTCATTAGATGTGAGCATCTTTCTAAAGTTATTCTTTTGATTATGCAACCTATGTAAGGTGAGAAAAGTTATTGCAAACCTAGTCACTCCATACCTAACCAATTCAGTTTTGTTAGTGAATCTTCTCATGATATACAAGGCCAAATAGTGGTTTGTAAATGTACCTTACAAGACTAATCCCCCTTTTGATAGTATTTTTCACTCTTGCTATCTTCCCAATGTCCTCTAACATTAAATGAAGACACTAGCCTTTGTAATCTAATAGATATTTCCTTTCAATTATGCTTAAATTTTAACATTGAACAAAATAGGCTGGTTTTGCTTGTTCTTGACTTTATCAGCTGTGCCTTTCTTTGAAGCAGTGTTCTGAGTTTCATTGTATTCTCTCCATGGTAACCTTTTGATAATTTAAAATGTAGTTGTACTTCATATCCAATTCCTGTATTTTCCTTATATTAAAAGTTTTATGTTAACATTTTGTAGACTGATCATACTCAGCTACCTGAGATGAATTATATGGTTCATGAACTGTAGGGGATTTGCATTCTGCTTTATGTAGTCATGATATAATAATCATTATAAGAATAATTAGTATGACTGCAAAGTTCTATTTTAGTATTTGCCTTTGACTATCAGTTTATGATTGTCAACCTAGTCCTAGCATTGTTTCTCCGACTTGCAATTCTTATTTTGTAGGATAGGCTGTTTTTTTGGGTTTTTCTTGAAATTTACTCATGCTTGCTTAAAGCAAAGCTGCAAATTGAATTTCCTTGTTCCTTGCTCGTACACATTTTATTATCAATGAAGGCTTTAATGCGAGTGCCTCATGCTAGTATAGTACTCTATAATATTCTGTACATCTATTATTGATGTCATTGTCCTGGTGGTGTAAATGGGGAGTCATGATACCAGAATTGTGGCTGTAACATCAAAGGTTTCATGGTCTCTGCAACTGCATCCACAGTTGCAATGTAAAACACTAGGACCACAACAAAGGCCCAAAATGGAGAATCAATAGATAAAGTTCTTTTAAGGGTGTACATTCCCTTTTGAGGGCTTTCTTTTGTTACTTTGTTTTTGGTGGTTTCATGCACTTAGATTGATGTTGCAAATACAAACACTATCAATGCTGTGAGTCATGGCCTCATGGGGTTTTCTTTTGTTTTTTTAAGCCCATTTCATACACAGATTGACAGTTCCAAAGAGATACACGTGCTAAACCATTCTTTGTACAATATGACCATTATGAAAGGTTTTTCAGTAGGAATATGAGTTTAATTGTGGGTATGCACACTCTGCCCCTTCCTCTCCCCTCCAGGGCTGACTCAGAGAACATAGGTGTTTCTGAATCAAAACTCATGAATTATCCTATCACTCATCCACTGTAGGCTGCTTCTTATTTCTTGCTCCAGCCATAGCTTGATAAACAAAGAACCCCGGCAATGCTCTGTTTCTTCCTTTTCATT
Source organism: Psophocarpus tetragonolobus (assembly GCA_037954015.1). Taxonomy (NCBI): domain Eukaryota; kingdom Viridiplantae; phylum Streptophyta; class Magnoliopsida; order Fabales; family Fabaceae; genus Psophocarpus; species Psophocarpus tetragonolobus. The sequence continues at coordinate 28,551,510 of CM075694.1, read as the reverse complement.
AAAATGTTCATCCTTTTTATTCTAGGGCTTGAGGAGTGAGATTTTCTTCTTGGCTAACAAGATTGTGGATCTTCATAGAGGGATGTTGTTTATAGTGATATTTCCATTTTTTCTTTCATTTCCCGCATATTTTTACTTCCCTTGGTCATTCTTCTCGCAAACATGCTGTCAAGCTCCAAAAGATGCTGATGCCAATGTTGCAAATTGTCCAATGATTTGGCCAAGCTAAGGGCAATATTTTATAATTTAATGTGGTTGAAAATTTACCTTGAAAAAGGTTTATTGGTTAGGTAAATCATGTAATGTTTGCAAGTAACGTGCCACCAATTCAGTGTATTCTGGCATTGTTAAACTTTTTTATTGACTACTGATCTGCATTCTACTGTTTCCCCACCTTTAGCTCATTTAAATATGTTACAAGTGTCTATTTTTTTTGGTTGGGAATAGTTTGGGAAATGGCAGCTACAATTCGTAGGCCATGTTTTGCCATAAGCCGTAGTACCAGCGTATGGTGTTCCTTATAAATAGCATTCCAAGATGGATGGGTACTGAATTTAAACTAGTTAACTAACTCACTAACAAGTCTAGTTATTACTTTGTATCTTCTGTCAAGTGTTGAGAATTGTAACTTTGTATAAATATTAACATGCTTTAGAAAATTATGAATGGTTTAAGCCATAACTCAGGCAGATATCAAAGTGTTATTTTGCAATGTACATTTTAGCATTATAAGCAATGTCAATTATTAGTGTTTGTTTCTAAGTTTATACAACTTTCGAGGCTACTAAACCTGACTGAAGAGAGATATATGATTGACGTTCAATGGCCTTTTAAACGTGAAAACAAAACATAGCTTTAGTGGGAGTTTAGTTATACATTTTGAAATTAATTAATGGATCCATAATTGATTTTATATAAATTGATATGTTTCGTTTTGCATCCGAAAATAATTCAGAAATGATTATTAATTTTGGGTTGCAGTAACATAAAGTAATTTTTATGTTGAATCAAGAATTTTTCACTAAATGTTACTATTAATTTGTTTTTATAATAAAAAAAAACCAAACATAAATTATATTATCCTAAAAGATAAATTTTATAAAATTAGTTTCATTTAAAATCAATTTTGTTAATGTCTATCTAAACACATATTTAAGTTTTTTTTTTTTGGTAATATGTGAGATGCAGTTTCTGTTTTTGTTAGAGATCCTTGTTAAAATCCTGTAAAGTCTGGCCAGGAAGACAAGCCCTTTGGACTCTGCTGCAGTTGAAATGTTGAAATTGACAAGACAACCAGAGAATTTATGTTTTTAAAAGAAAAGAAAGGAAAAACTGAGGAGGATACTTGCGATGGCCCTTTTTGCTAATCAGTTGGAATTTGTAATGCAACAATGCTGCTGTTGGAACACTGTGTAGAAAATAGAACATAAACATGACCAGCTGCATTGGCTTTTCCTGAATGTATTGGTGTGCTCGAAGAATGGTAGTTTGTATTCTATGGTTTCGTCCTAGATTACAAAGAGAATATATTTTTGGGATACAAATTTGAATATCTGGATTAGATTTTTTTTGCCTTTATTTAATTGATTATGAATATTTAGTTGTCAGAAATTGCAAATCAATTTTTAAATAATAGTGGCAATTTTGTAAATTGTTTCTAAAATTTTATAAATCATATTTAGTACATAACGGAGTTTCACTAATGACAGGGACTCAATAAATTTTCTTAAAATGTTACGGACTCAGCACAATAAATTACTCATTGCAACCTTCTAAAATTTGTTGGAGATTCTCAAAATTTATAGAAGTTGTACAACATAACAACTGGTAAATGGTTTCTAATTGGGAATTTGAATTAATACTTCTCTAATTTAAAGTAATATTTACTCTTAAAATTTTTCTTAAATTTCAATTTGATTCTTAATTCCCTCTCCTCCTTTCTTCTTTATATAATTTTCTTCACCCTCACTCTCTACTCATTTTATTTTTTGTCTCTATTTTCTTTTTCCTCTCTCCTTCCCTGATTAATGTATACATATAATATAGTTATTTAATTTTTAATTTTTTAATATAGTAATTTAATTTCTTATTTTTTAGTATTGTTTTTAGTATAGTTATTTAATTTATTATTTTTTTATTATAATAAATACATGTTTATTATATTAATTTACTTAATGTATTATGTGTTTAGTATAATTATTTAACTAAATATTTGGTTAGTGTAGTTAATTGCATATAGTATAGTTATTTAATTTCTTATTTGTTTAGTATAGTAATTTAATTAATTTTTAGTATACTTAATTTATTATTTTTAGTATATTTATTATTTTTTATTATAATAATTACATGTTTATTATATTAATTTACTTAATGAATTACGTGTTTAGTATAGTTATTTAATTAAATATTTAGTTAATGTAGTGTAGGAATAGTTATTTAATTTCTTATTTTTTTAGTAGAGTAATTTAATTTCTTATTTTTTTAGTATAATAATTTAATTTCCTAATAGTTATGTTTTTAGTATACTTATTATTTTTTTATTTCTCTTATTACTCTCTGGCCACCGTTTGCCAGAGAGTAAAAAAAATTTGTCGGAGAGTATAAAAATTTGAATTCTTGTACTCTCCAACAATTTTTACCGAAGAGTAATTAGGAGAGATAAAATGAAGGGCATATAAGTTTTTCACCATGAGAGTAAGTGTTACTTTAAATTAGGGGAGATGTTAATTTGAATTCCCCTTCTAGTATAAAATGTGTCTACCCTTAAAAGTGCTATCAGGTGCTATGAATTGCCTCAGATTTAAAAATAAACTTTCACAAGAGCAGCTTAGGGGGTATAATGCGATGATGCAGTCCTTTGCATATATGCTAAATTGCAGGTTAATACAATTGTCGTTTTCCTATTTGGGGATACTAGTGGGCATAAATGTGAGAAGTGAGAGAGTATGAAAATCGATTATTGATAAAATGATAGCAAAGCTAACTTCCTAGAAACAAAAAAATTTATCTTTGGGAGGGAGGATTTATTTAATCAAATATACTCTCTCATCTAGTTCGTTGTACTTTTTGTCTTTTTACATGATCTCGAAGAAGGTGGCACTTAACATTCAAAGTTTGCAAAGGTGATTTCTCTAGGGTGCTTCATATGAATATAATAAAGTTGCATGAATTAAGTGAGACTTAGTGTGTAAAGAAAAAAGCAAAGGTGACCTGGGGATTAAAGATGTGTTGCCTTTTAACAAAGCATTACTAGGCAAGTGGCAATGAAGGACACTTCAGGAGATCAAAATTATTCTAGCCAAATATAGGGATGACATGAGGAATAAAAGGTCCTCGAGGTAGTGGAGTGGGGAGACTCAGTGGTGGAAGGGTATATTAAAGGTAACATCTAAAGAGGGAGTGAGTGATTGGTTTATTGGAAACGTCAAACCAATGATAGGAGATGGGTCCCTATTCAAATTTTGGGAGGGAGGATGGGGTGAGCTAGATGATCTCAAATCTTTGTTTCCTAGATTATATGCATTATCTAGTCAAAAAGAGGCTTTTTTAGGTGAGGTAGGGGGTTGGAATGGTGATAGATGGGAATGATGATTTAGGTGAAGGAGAGAACTGTTTGGTTGGGAAAAAGTGTGGGTTAGGGAGTTGGAGGAAGTTCTTGATGGAGTTCAATTGAGGTGGGAAGTTAAAGACGACTGGAGATGGGTAGGTAGTACAAATAACAATGTTCAATACTCTGTAAGAGAGACCTATGGTTTAGTTTATGGGGGACCTCAAGGCTTTCAATCACATTTCTTTAACAGTTTATGGAAGTCGAAGGTGCTATCCAAGGTCTTAACATTTTCTTGGAAGGTTTCTCACAATAGAATTCCAACTATGGTTGGAAAAAAGAGTAGGTTAGGGAGTTGTAGGAAGTTCTTGATGGGGTTCAATTGAGGCGGGAAGTTAAAAACGACTAGAGATGGGTAGGTAGTACAAGTAACAATGTTCAATACTCTGTAAGAGAGGTCTATGATTTAGTTTATGGGGGGACCTCAAGGCTTTGATTCACATTTCTTTAACAGTTTATGGAAGTCGAAGGTGCTATCCAAGGTCTTAACATTTTCTTGGAAGGTTTCTCAAAATAGAATTCCGACTATGGTTGGGAAAAAGAGTGGGTTAGGGAGTTGAAGGAAGTTCTTGACGGGGTTCAATTGAGGTGGGAAGTTAAAGACAGCTGGAGATGGGTAGGTAGTATAAATAGCAATGTTCAATACTCTGTAAGAGAGACCTATGGTTTAGTTTAATGGGGACCTCAAGGATTTGATTCACATTTCTTTAACAGTTTATGGAAGTCGAAGGTGCTATCCAAGGTCTTAACATTTTCTTGGAAGGTTTGTCATAATAGAATTCCGACTATGGTTGAACTGGCAAAGCGGAGTATCATCCCTTCAACTAATGCAGCATGTCTGGTCTATTGTAATCATATGGAATCTATGTCACACCTGCTTTTCACATGTGAGTATATTATCATGTGGTGGATGAAATGTTATAAATGGTTAGGTTATGTATGTGTTTTGTCTCTAAATTATCACTCTCATTTTTTGGCAACATCTAGGTATTATGAAAACCAATAGGAAAAAGTTTGTGGATATCCTCTATATTATTTAGTTAGCCACTATGTGGAGGATTTGTTGGTTAGAAATAATCTGGTGTTTGAAGGGGTACCTTTTAATGTTGAACAGGTCTGGCATGATGCTTTACAAAGATCATGGTTGTGGGTTTATGAACTCTAAAAATTCATCAGTCTCCTTTTATCAATGGTGTGCTAATCTAAGATATTGTTTTTCTTTATTTAGGTACTGTAATTTGTTTTTATTACATTGGACTTTCTCTTTGCTTTGGGGGTTTTGTAATATTTGAGTTTATTAATCTACTGTTTCTGTAATGCACAAATACTTTTATGTCACTCCTTATGACATAGAGGTATCTTGCTCCTATTGAATAAATTTTGTCTTTTTTTTTTAAAAAAAAAGAATCACCATCTAACTCGCCTAACAATTTGTCAACATACCTAACATGTTAGACCTCATTGAAGATGATTGTTGGATTTTAGTTTGAAATTTATATAAATAAAAACTAGTTTTAGTTTTAAGTTTTCAAATTTTAAAATAACATTTTTTTTTATTTTCAAATTTGAAATATTATTTTTAAATCTTAACAACACTAGAATTTTTTTTTCCTTAGAAATCGAAAATTGATAATGGTGGTTGGTGACTGCTAATTAAAGGTGGTGTCTGGTGATTTTCGATTAAAGATGGCTATTAGTGATCGATAGTTGGAAGTGACAATTGGTGCCCATAGGTTGGAGGTGGTGGTAGGTGATCGTCGATCAGAGATGGTGATCGGTGACTATCGATCGGAGGTGACAGTCTATGACCACTAATTGGAGGTTGCGGTCAACGATTTACAAGTGGAGGTGGCTGCCAGTGACCATTGGTCAGAGGTGGTAATCGATGATTGTTAATCAGAAGTGGCGATCGTGACTATTAGTCATAGGCAATGGCTAGTGACTATTGATCAGAGGTGGCTGATGCAAGCCTCCTTGAATTGCCAAAGATCATCTCCTTGCCATGGTTCCTTAAGTGAAATGGAAGGCGAAGAAGACAAATTGTTGATGGAAGGCACCACTCCAAGGAGATAAGCCAAAAGGAAGGACCCTTTTCACACACACTCTACATATTAACTAATGACACCCCTAACTAGAGAAATGACGGAAAATTACAAGGCCTAAATGAAAGAGAAACAACTAATATATACACCAAACACAAAGACAATTATTAAGGGTCTATATAATTTTCATCTCAACACGAATTGAGGTCTCTCATGCTCCTTCCTAGCCATGTCTTCTTCTATCCTCCTAGTCATGACCCTAGTTATGGGGCCCTTGGTAAGTAAGATTGCATCAATGATAGTCGTGACCGCCAATCGAAAGTGGTGGCTAGTGACTGTTGGTCGAATGTAGCAACTAGTGACTATCATCTAAATGTGGAAACCAATGACCATTACTTGGAGGTTGTGGCTGATGATCGTCAGTCGAAGGTGACGATTTGTAATCGTTAGTCGAAAATGGCGATTGATGATCACCGGTTAGAGGTGGTAGTCAATAGTAACAAGTATGTTAAATGATGAACTTGAATAAAATTATTTTGAACATTTTTTTTGAAATGGGTGAAAATTATTTAAAAAATAACTATAAATCCAACTTAAAACTATTTTAAACTATTTTTATCAAATAAGTTTTTATTTTTAAAATATTTCAAAACAAAAAAACTAGAAAGTGAAAAGCATTCCAAACATTAACACTTGCAGACTAACAGGGACTTGCAATCCTACAAATAATTTGACAGTATTGATTTATGTTAATACTAAAATAAATTATATATAAAAATAGGATATTTACAATTATTTTGTGTCTGGTTTTTGTTTCATTCATGTTTTTTGAATTATCCGGATTGTATACATGCTGATACTCCAGATGGTATGTGCAACTATCGTTTTCTACGTAGCATGTTTCTAAAGGCATTAGATCCTCTGGAGTTTAAAATTTAAAATTGAACTACACAGCACCCCAGCATTCATAATTTATGTACGAGTTTTAAAAAACAAAATGTATGCTTTATTTTAGAGGATATTAAATAATTATTTTGAAAAGTAAATTACACATACATTGAAGTTTTTCTTATTATATTTATTATCTATATAATTTTTACATTAATTTTAGTCTAGTGAAGTATTATTTTTTGTTTAAAAGAAAGAATTAATTTGTATAATAATAAAAAAGTAAATCTCATGAGAAATATGTATAATTTACTATAGTTTGAAAGATTTAAAGTTAGATATTTGTAGTTAAAATAGCAATGGTAGAAAATCTTGGACGGTAATTAAAATATTTTTCATAAATATTTTTTTATTAGTAACGACCTTAATCACTCGGCTCAAGACTCCTCACTCCTTTTTCAAAAGCATATTTTACATATATTTCATTTAAATCCTTTTTCATAAACTTAACGCGTATCGTTGAGTAGATTTTACCTATCGTATATTTTCCATGAATATTCTTTCAAATGGACACATAACACCTTTGAGATTTTGATATTAGAGCATCTATAAGTAGAACCAAACTTTACAAAAGCTGATGTTTTATTTTTTTCTTGTTCATTTGCTAACTTGGTTTTCTTTTTTTTTTTCGGAGTGGATTATGACTGCCTAATATTTTGTTGAGATTGTATTCTAAATTTATAAAATGCAAAGTATTTTAAACATTATAATTATGAAGTGTAATTTTTACTTACAACACAGGGTCAACACAATAGCTTATTTTATTAAAAAAGAACTTGTAATTTGTAAATATGCTCGTGTCTTGTAAAATTAAGGCAAGTTCGGATCTGTAAAAACATATATAGGACAGAATTTACTCTGTACACAAAACAAAGGAATAGGGTAGGATTTAGCACTGCAAGTTTGGTATTTTTACCTTTTTCACAACAAAATAACGACCAAGATTCGTAGTTGTTGAGAAGCTTATGCTATGTAAATATGAAAATATAAATGCATAGATCTAATGCTTTAAAGTGAGGAAAGGAAGATTCCAAACCGGCAAATCATTTAGTTCCCTCACTGCATAAGCTTCTTAGATACTCTTTTTCCCTTTACATGACATAAAATTAGCAAGATAATCAAGAAGCATGTTTTAGTACTTAGTTTTTTGTTCATGCGGTTTCTCCATGGCTACCACTATGCCAAAATTCAAGCGAAAACTTGTAATGGGTGCAAATGGGCGCACCAACCCTTTGGTGTGGCTAGTGGCAATTATATGCACCATCATAGCAGTAGCAGTGGTGGTTGTAGGCATTGTAGTGTTCATAGGGTACGTAGTGATCCACCCTAGAGTGCCTGTGATAAGTGTCACAAATGCTCATTTAGACCTTCTGAGAAATGACTATGCTGGCTTGCTCCAAACCCAACTCACAATTGTTGTGACTGCAAAGAATGGGAATGCCAAGGCTCATGCCAGCTTCTCTCAGATCACTTTCAACATTAGCTACAAAGGCCAAGACATTGCTGTGCTTGTTGCTGACCCTTTTGAGGTGCCAAAGAACAGTTCAAAGGACCTCAGCTATGTGGTTCAGTCATCATCTATTCCACTCACTCCTGATCAAATGGAGGATGTGAGTGATGCTCACAAAAGAAATGAGATTGAGTTTGATTTCAAAGGTGCTGCCAGGACTCAGTGGAGGGTAGGTCCTTTAGGGTCTGTTAAGTTCTTGTGCCGTCTTGATTGTGGCCTCAGGTTTCAACCCTTGAATGGCACCTACATACCCTCTCGCTGCACTTCCAAATCACATTGATTGAGCCTCCCATTTTGGCAAGGTCTTGCACATATTTTCACCCTCTTCTTTGTGTTGTTCATGTTTAGCTTTTATATTCTTACTATTGTAGCTTTTCAGGTAATAAATTAAGAATATTTCTAGTCTTTGTTTTTACAGTGATGTTTTAATGGTGCTTGATAATTATGCATGCATGTATTAAGACACTCTTTTAGGAAGATTATTATACAAATAGTAGTTCTAGATTCTAAATAACAAAATTAATCATTTTGTATAGAGCTTGTTTGTCACATTTACTTTGCTTTGCTGAAACCCTTTGATTTTCGTTTACTGGTTTTGTTTATTGGCACTTTGTAGCTGCCAACAAAGTGAAAATACTATAAAGAAAAACCTTTTTTTTTCCTTTTTAACGGTTCTTCAATGGGAAAGTAGAGATAATTTGCAAAACTGCAGAATGGGCAGATAGTAGATTTAATTCTACCTTTTGCTTTTTGATTTGCAAGTATTCATTTCTTCCACTGCTAAGAAAAGCAAGAAAGTGGGAAAATATTATATACAGAGATTCAAATTACCACATACAAAGAGAATGGAAGAAGAGACTAGAAAAAGCTAGACATTCCTACAACATTAAAAGTTGTTATATAATTTCAGCCTTTGCTTCTTTTTGCACCTTTCTAGTGAAGCTTTTCTCTGTAGCCTTGCATGTTTTACGCATTTGGCACTATCTTAGTTGCTTTTTTATTTTCTTTTCTTTTAAGATCACTATCTTTTATTTTTATAGAGTAGAGATAACTATCTTAATTGTTAAGTTTTTGCGTGGTATCACCTTTTTCGTTTTATTGCAACACTATGTGTGTAATACTCTGTCCAGGTGTCATTGGGATTGTATCCAAGAAAGTTCTATCCATCTGCTGCAAGTAGTGTAACATAACAATTTCTTTTCAGATAAAAAAAATATATTATAAAATAAAAAATAATATCTTAAGAAAATTAATTTTTTTAACGTGGTTCGTAATTAATAACATCCACAGTTTTTTTACAGCCTTATTTTTTTATGTGATTTGATCTCGTGAGCGTTTTGTTTTACGTTTTAAAATTGATTCTGAATGTAAAATTAATTTTAGATAAATTTTGATGTATAAGTAAACTCATAATTTATTCTACATTGATTTTGACTTAAAGCAATTTTGTGTGTATTTGGATAGATGTAAATTTTAAGTTACTTCAACTCAGAATAAATTTTAAATTATTTTATAGTACGAAATTAATCATATCAAAATGTGTTTGAAATAAGTTTTTTCATATCATGTTTTCAATGTAAAACCTGACACATAGTTAGAATAATTTTTTAGTTTAATTTGTCTTTACAATGACATTTAATAATAATTCTTATATTTGTTAATTTTATTTATTATTATCTTAAAAGTCACATAAATAAACAATTATAATTAAATATCAGTGTAAATCAGTATATATCAATTAAACTCATAGTTTTTTATGTTAGACAACAAATTTTATACTAAATTCTACTCTTTAATTTACTTTTATCGTAAAAACATCCCAACATAAATCATATAATTTCAAAATAATTTTATTATACCCAATTTTCGAAATCAATTTTATCAATATCATTCAAATGCGCATTTATATGATTGCATTCATGATTTTATGACAAGATTTTAGACAATTGAAAAAATATATATAAATTATATCTCTGGATCATCACCTCTTTCACTTTTCACTTTGGGTTTTACTTAAATATTTTTTTCCATTTCATAATATCTTCGAGGTTTAAAAATAAAATAATTTAAATTATTTTAAAAAAGTACTACAAGTTTGAAGCTTCGAGAATGTTGAATTACTAGTGCATAATGACCCGAAAAGCAACAAATATAGCACAATACAAGCTTTTTAAGTTTTTAGTAGGGCTCGTATGCCTTAATTGAATAAAACATGTTGTCTTTAGTTTAATTAATGTCCTTTGACTCCAACTGAGGATAAAGAGTTAAGTTTTTTAGGCAAACGGTGAACGGAGTGCATTTAAATAAGTTCATAGAAAAAGCTTGGATGTCGGAAAAAGCATAATACATTTACCCATGGTGCTTTTTATAAGTTTTGTCTTAAAATTAATGACAAAGTGTACTCTTTAAGGAGGTTATTCTAAGCATTAAAGGAAATTCTAAGAAATTAAGGAAATCTCAATGAAATTTGTAAAGAAAATAAAAATCAGGGCGAGGTTTGTATGTTAGTCATGTACTATAATTTGATTATATATCTAAGTTAGTATGAAATCTATTAGTAGTTTGATAATGGGTTATAGTATTGTCCTTATATAAATTTAATAAATTTTGTTATAAGGTTAATCTAGTGGCAATGTCCATATGTTGAAAAAAGGTTTTAGTACTTGGTTAAAAATGACTTCATGGGATTTGTTAGTGAGTTCTATGCCAATGGCAAATTAGTGAAGGGAGGGAATTGTTCTTTATTACTCCCATTCCAAAGAACTTTAATTCAACTTCGATTGGTAATTATCGACCTATCTCCCTGGTGGGGTATATGTATAAGGTGTTTGATAAGATATTGTTTAAAAGGATGGTGGCGATGGTTCACCATGTCATTGCAGATAATCAATATGCTTTTATGAGGGGTCATCAAATCTTGGATGGCATTCTTATTGGTAATGAAGTGGTAAAGATGCTGCATAAGGAAGGAGGGTTTGATATGTATGAAGGTTTATTTTGAGAAGGCATATGACTCTGTGTGATGGGAATATTTATGGAGCACTATGGAATGTTGGGGTTTGGGGATAAGTGGATAGGGTGGATTAAGGAATGTGTGAGATCGACAACAATTTTTGTGCTAATAAATGGTAGTCCTATAGAGGAGTTTAAGGTAGGTGGGGAATTAGGCAGGGCGATCCTTTTTCACCTTTCTTGTTCCTTATTGCAGTTGAAGGGTTAAGCCAATTAGTGAAGTATGTAGTGGAGAGTGGTTGGTGGAAGGAATACATTATAGGGAAGAAGGGGCTTGGTGTATCACATATCTATTTTGCAGATGATACACTATTACTGTCGAGGATGGATCTAGAATCAATGGTGATGATGAAGGCAGTCTTACAAAATTTTGAGCTAGTATCAGGCCTTAAGGTTAATTTTTATAAAAGCCACCTAATTGGGGTTAATGTCAAGGAGGAATGGTTAAACAAAGTAGCATCTCAACTGAATTGCAAGGTGGGAGACATGCCTTTTAAGTATTTGGGTTACCAGTTGGAGCAAATCATTATAAGCTAGATATGTGTGGTACGCAAGTGATTACAGATCTTTGGAAACAATCATATTACTCTAGCAAGGAGGATGGTTATCATTAAAGCGATCTTGTCAGCATTTCCAATATATTCTCTTGCACTTTTTAAAGCTCCCATGGGTATTATTTCTTAGTTGTATGCTCTATTATCTAATTTTTTGTGGCTAGTGAAGAGGAAAACAGGAAGGTGACTTGGGTATCCTAGGAGAAAGTATGTCGGAGAAAGGAGGATGAAGGATTAAGGTTTGAGACACTTGGGGAAGTTTACAAAGATGCTACTTGGGAAATGGAAATGACGCTTACAGATAGAACATGAAAACCTATGGATGAAATTGCTGAAAGCTAAGTATGAACATGAAGATGGAAATTGGGAATGCATGAGGTCACATTGCTCTAGATGGTGGATGGATTTGTATTCAATAGTGATGGAGGGGATGAGGAATCCAAGGGTGTGGCTTAGTAATATTAGGCGTAGTGTTGGAGATGGGAGGAATGTTGCGTTCTGGAATGATATATGGGTGGGGGATCGATGTTTTCAAGAAAAGTATTAGAGACTGTATAGAGTTGTAGTAAGTAAAAACGTATCAGTGAAAGATATATGGGGTCCGAAAAGAAATTGTTGGAAGTGAGAATGGCGAAAAGAGTTATTTGTTTGGGAGAATGATCTTCTGCTAACTTACAACGACAAGTAGGCATTGTAGTACTACTAGAAGGGGTACAAGATGGTTGGGTGTGGAAGGTGGATGATTAAGACTATACTCTGTGGCCTCATCGTATAAGGTTTTCTCAGTTGGGACGAGTTAACTTCAAGATGCCTTTTTCAAAAAATGTGGAAGAAGGAGGTCCCTCTAAAGGTTAAAATTTTGGTGTGGAGATTGGATGCTAATTTAGTCAAGTGGAGAATTATCCAATGGGAGATGACTTTGGCAGAGAAAGGACAGAATCACATGTTTTTATCTTGTGTTGTGGCAGGAAGAGTTTGGGGTGCGTTGTGTGATTGGTAAGAGGTGAGCACAATGTTCACAATAACATTTTGAAATCATATGGAGCATTTTGGTGGGCTGGTCGGGGAGACTACTTAGGCAAACACACCATGGGTTTTTGTGTGGTAGGTTGCAGTTTGACATATGTGGAAACCAATAAATGTTTTAGTGTTCAAAACAACAACTCTTGAGGTTCAACTGATAGTTCTGGAGACACAAGTAAGCTCATGAGACTGGTGTAAAGCAATACATTTATCAAACCACACTCTGACAGAGTGGATCGTGAATCCATGTTGTTGCATTGAGTGAACAGATGGTTCAACTAAGTTAAGTAGACTATTTAATAATTTATTGTTTGTGTTTTGACTATCAATGTTTCTGGCTTAAGGGTGACATTACTTGTGTTTACCCTATAATATATGAAATTTCTTAGTTTATCGAAAAATAGATAGGAAGAAAAAATCGTGTATTCAAATTCATCTACTAACAAAAATCTAACATATTAACAACTAACATTTGCTTATAAAAAAATAAACTTGTTAGAAAGTATTAAAAATGTTAATTGATTAACTAAAGTATAACTAATCTTACAAATAATTTTTTTTTGTCGATAACCTTATAAAATAAAATTCACATTTGAAACTCACTTTTGTATTATAATTTGGGCATACATCTGTAGACTAAAGTCATATAGAATCTTCAACAAAAAAGTTATTTATATAGGCATGTATCTCCCATATAACGATTCTTAAAGTGTAAAATGATGTAAAATGAAAATGCATGTAAGCAATTAATGGTAACAAAGTTTATCAAAAAGTTATAATGAGATATAACGGTCACCTAGAATTTAGATCTTTTCTATTACGCTTTGAAACAACTAGGAGAAATGAAACTTTGATAAGAATCTAAAGTATAGTAATATTCAAACGCTTTTCAAAAAAAAAATATTAATATTCAAACTTTCTTCTTATTTTAATATTTAGTTTAATTTGTAAATAATTCTTCAATCTTACAAATTTGTTTTTTTTTTCTTTTAGTTCCATAGTATTTTTTTTCAGTTCTTTAATTTTATTGGTTTTAGTTCGTATGAAATATGTTAATATTGGTTTTAGTCTTTGTGACATAATTTGTGGTTGCAACAATTGATGACATCAGTATGATGTCATGACTGTTAGTCACGTATTTAATGACAAGGACTAAAAATGAAAATGTATAAAAATTATTGAAACAAAATATTTACGAGACCATAAAAACAATTCGATATATATATATATATATATATATATAAATAAAAGGATGTTTGCCAAATGTAAAATTTTTTAAGCAACCAAAAACAAAAAAACAAATTAAAGTTAGGTATCAAAATAAAAAATAAAGATTTAATATCATTTATAAAAAATAAAATTATTTTACTTTATAGGTAAAAAAAATTATTTAAGTTTTAATAAAAACAGTTAAACTTCATTTACATCTGCACATTTTTATTTTTAAAAAATTTAAAAATTTTAAATGATGTAAAATTAATGATTTGATATTTTGTTAGTCATACCATTAATTGATCAATAACTAAAAAAGACTTATTTAATATATTAATTTAAAACATTAAAAGGTTTGAGGTACTTAAAATATAAAAGATCAAAGTTTAACCTAGTTTACAGGTAATACCAAAAATTAAAAGAAAAAACTACTCCACACACACAATCCTTATAGACAGCATTGAACAATACTCAATTGGATATATGTCTGAAAAATAAAACCATTACATGGTTTGGTATTTGCTTTTTTGGTGCTAATCCCATACATAGTAACTATTTATATATGTAAATGTACAGCACCATATACATATACATATATATATATATATATATATTTAAGTTTATTGGATTTTGTTTTACTTCACTGGTCCTCTAGGACTTTTTTGTGGAAACTCTTGTTAAACCACCACAATATTCCTGAATAATTAAGTAGTATGATATGGCATTCCAATTGTTGATATCTTTCCTCATACGTTCCATTTATACACAATTGGCAGCATTAGGATGCAGAGAAGGCCTTATAATGAATGATGAATTGAACCATCAACAAAAGAAGGACAAGTTTTAATTAGTACGTACACTTAAACTTCAGCATATATAAAATCATAAAGAGAATGAAGATGAAAAAATGCTTATTACCAACATGTAGCCAATTGACATAGCTGTAGTAACTTTCTATCACTGACAGCATATAGAGGGAAACAGTGATCTGAAGAGTGAGGATCTCTTATTTGTTAATTTAGAAATTAACTCTAGTTTAATTATGAAGGAATTTGAACATTAGTTACATACCAGAAGAAACCGTCGCAGACTTATTTTACCAGATATAATCCTGTAAAATAATGTAATATTATAAAAGGAATGTAATAAAACAACATATATAAACCTTGTTATGTTAATTAATTTCTAAATAGAATAATATAAAAATAACAGTGTATGCACTAAAAGTATATGAACGATTCGTGGAAGAAGAAAGATAAATATTACTGGAGAGAAAAATTGAGACAAATAATTGACTTGGCATAACTCGTGTAATGTTATATTCTATATAAAAGTTTAGAATAACGACAATATGATTAATTTAGTCTCAAAAATAAAAATTTTGGCAAAATATTTTACTCTGAATATAAGATTACTTAGTAAAGGGATGAAAATGAATAATTATAAGATGCATAGTATTTGAGGGAAAGAGAGCATGCTACTCTCATACTGCTTCAACAAATAAAAATGAAAAGAAAAAAAAAGGTAAATAAATGCTACCATTTATCATTTTCCAAAAATTAAACCTCAATTATTGACATGCACATTTCAACTACAATGAATTAAAAACAATAATAACATTTGAATCTGATACAAGTTAACTTAGAAGCTGAGTGACTTACTCTAAAATAAGGTATTATTTTGCAATATATAAAATTGAGAAGAAAATATCTTAAATGAAGAAAGGAAATCTTCTTATTCTATCCCGTGTTCCTTTCTTGTTTTTATCGATTAAGAAATGTTATATTATTTAATAATTTTTTACAGTTTTTATATAAATTATTAAATGATACAATGTTTCTTTAGTTGATGAAAATAGAAAATGAAATACAAAATAGAGACGAATTTTATTGTTATAGACATCATTCTCATAGCCACAGCTAATAAAGTTTCATGTTTAAGCAAACTGAATAATTACCCTTTTAATATATATACAAACGTGGTCCATATGAGTAGGGCAAGCATCATGGTGATGGAAATGTCACGAAAGAGAGTCGCCAAACTGTACTCAACGATCTCAAGTATTAACCATATCGTTGTCATTCCAACCAAAAGTGAAGCTAATACATTTCTGTTCCTCAATGATAACATAGCTGCCACACCAAGTTTCCAAATTATCAGAATCAATTCATGGATTCTCAAAAGTCAACTTTGTTAAAGTCATATATACTGGCATAATGCTAAGAAAAAAAAAAAGAAGAAAAGAAGACAGTAACAATGGTAGTTTTTGCAAGGTTAGTGCATGTTTGGGTTACCCTTAAAAAAATACTTTTAAAATTATAAACTTACTGTGAGACATGCTTGTTTACTTCCAAAATTGCTTCCAAATTGGATTTTGTAAAACAAAACTTGAGTTATTTTTGTAAATTGAGTTTGGAAACTTAAATTTAATAAATTAAGCTTAATTTTAAAAAATTTTATTCAAATATGTTGTTAGCCCTCTTGTGACTTGCTGGCAAATTACAAGAATGTAAGATATATTATACCAATGACTTTATTGTGAATAATGTGAAACATGGAGTTTGGTCCATAATTATTTAAGATATGGTAATTTGATCATATACATCTTCAATAATGTTTATAATGACAAGAAAAAAATACGAAGAAAAATGATAACTTTTTTTTACAAAGTAAGATTAATTGTGTATAATTAAGTTAAAAGCCAATTTTTGAGAAAACTAATTAACATGAGAGAAATATTATAAATTAGCTTATAAAAAAATAATTTTTTTACTTCTTATTTTTATTTCTTTCCTTATAATACTTCAAGAAAAGTTTATTCAAACAGACATTGTGCTCCTATGATCGTTTGTGCTGTTCCATGTCCAACATAAGTTATATAACATGAATAAAATCTATGAAAAATTTAGCATGGTAGCTTTACCTCTTCTAAGAACTTCTTGCATTGGTTTTTCCTGTGTAGAGAGCTTTGCCCGTGTTTCTAATGATGAAGATGATGTTCCATAATTTGCCATAGTTCCTTCCTTCTTGATTGATATTGTTTTCTAGTGTGCTATCATTTATATTGTACATCCAATCATGTTATTTATTTATTCAAGCACAAGAAGAGGATATTCTATGCTGAATATTAAAGAAAGTAACGAGTTGGGGTTAAGTTGAGGATAGCTTTGCATTCTCACTAACCCTCTAAAAAGTCTAAAGTATCTATGCCCCAAATGAGGGTACTTAGTCACGTGAGCTACCGTGAACAATGGCGGGGCTTAATTTGAAGGGAAGCCACAAATTCATTAAATTAATTTTTAAATTTGGTCATTAAACTACATAAAAAAAGAGTAACTTGAGTACATTTTAAATATTATGATTACTATTTTATTGAAATTTTTTTATTGCACTTTATGGTTTTTTTTTAAATTAATTACACCGCATGATTAATATAATAATGTTTTTCTGCAGATATTATTGCTTTTTTTTTTTCCTTTCAATAATACAAAACCATCTTTTTTTTTGCAGTTCTGTATGACTTTTATATAGATCGTCACTCTGATAGAAAACATTATATAATATAATACTAGTAAAAATATGCACGGTTGCCTTTTTGTGTTTGCATTTCTATTACGTCGTTACATTTTATTTAACTAAAATTTTATACATTTAAAGTGACATATCTATTTTTATATTGGTTAATCTCTTAATATATGTCTTTATATTTTTTTATTGTGCTAAAATTAATATATTGTAAGAATTCTCTATTACACTATTGTGTGGTGAGTTATCGTTCGATATGCATTGATATTTATATTAATTTTAGTTTATATAAAAAATAAATATATAACTGTAATAATATATCTATAATAATAAAATTGACATTTGTTAAAATATTTTTTATGTTAATTTCAATTAAAATTACAGTATATAATCTAAGCTAATTTTATAATATAATTTTTTTTAGATAATGGAATCATCGACTGTCCTATGTTATTTATTTATTTATATTTATTACTATATATTGATATGTATAGTCAATGACTTACTATATATTTATTATATTAATTTATTTTTCATCAAATATGATGAAGTGATTGATGAAGTGATTTTGCTGGGCTTTTTGTGTGATAATTTGTGTGGCGTAAGTAGCGATAGGAAATAAACTAAGGTCTCCGTTTGCAAGAACTTATAGGATAAGAGCTTCTTACATAAGAATTTATAGTATAAATTCTTAAATTCAATAAGCTATATATGTTTGAATATACAAATTTATAAAAGCACCTATATAGAAATAAATTGTTTGATATATATATATATATATATATATATATATATATATATATATATAAATATAAAGGGAGAGAGGGGGAGAGAGATAAGGAAGGGAAAAGGAGACGGAGATGGAGAGAGAGAGGGAGAGAGAAAGAGAGACTCACTAATAAGTTTTAATCATGAGAGAGACAAAAAATGAGAGGTGAGAGTCAAAGAAAATACGAATTTTCAATAAACTTAAAACAACTTTTTATAAAAAGCTACTCTAAATAGCTTATTCAAATAAGCTTAAAATAGCTTATGAGCCTTATATAAGCGCTTTTATAAATTTATCTAAACATTTGTATAATCACTTATAAGATAACATAAGCTTAAATAAAATGTAAATTATCTCTTCCAAACGAGGCCTATATATGTAGATAATTCTGAGCTCGTCCCAGCTTTGACAGGGAAGTACTACCCCTTTTAGGTTCCTTTGTTCACTCGATCCTTGTTGCAAATTAATAAAACATCCTTAATTTAGTTTAATATCATTACTAAAGTGCTTCTATTCTAAAGAATCATGTTTTTTTTATTTTGTTTAAAAAAATGTTAACTGTGTTTTTGATACATAAACATTTCAATGATTTATATTTTGGTATATCAAGATTTAATTGATTGGTTAATGTACATGAAGGTTTATTTCGTTAAGAATGTAATACATTTCGTCTGTTGTTTTATTAACTAGTGATTTGGCATAAACATGTCTAATAATGTGAAGCTATGTTGGAAAATAATAGTCACATTACAGCACGTCATTTTTTATTACATTTTGTGGCGGCTAAAAGATGCTACAAATTAACAAAAATTACTCCGCACCTTGTTGTCCCATTGCAGAAACACCTAAACACACCGAAACATAACCCTATTACACACTAACGCAATCTGTCACTTGCAACAAACAATGCTTGTCACATGTTATCGCCATCCCGTCCCACATTCTTTTTCTTCACCATCATAGCCTCACGTCCCTTCCACCTCACAACCCCAATCCTCAACCTCATCGCCCATCAATTCAATTCCTTCATAGTTTGCGCTGATTCCTTTGGCCTCTCATCTGAGCATGTCGCCGCCAATTCCAATTTTTGACTTTCCCCTTTTGCTGTTAGAGGTCTCCTGTCTGTTTTCTTTCATCGTTGCCTTCGCTAGTGTCGCCATTGTCATAACTTCCAAGAACGAGCTTTTGGCGGGGATTGGTGCCATATTTTCTCTGTTCAATATTATATTGCTTGCCATCAGAGTTTTCATCAACACAGGGATTCGAAGGCGGCAGTGAAGGCACATATGTGTGGAACAGGGAAAGGTAGGTTAGAGGTGAACTTGTTGGAGAGGATTGAGAAGTTGGAGACGAATTTGAGGAGTTCCGCACTCTTGTTAGGGTTTTGTCTAAACAACTTGAAAAATTGGGGGTTAGGTTTAGGGTTACGAGGAAGGCCTTGAAGGATCCCATAGTTGAGGTCATTGCTCTCTTTTTGCAAAATTTTTTGTGTGGTTTAGGGTTTTGAATGTGTTCATGTGTAGAATGTGGTTGTCAGTGAGTTTGCTAGGATTTCAATCATCGAGCATGATGAGGATCATCAAGCATTTTTGTTGCAAGTGACAGATTGCATTAATCTGTAATTAGGTTTATGTTTAAGTGTGTTTAGGTTCTTCTGCAATGGAACAATGAGGCACAGAGTAATTTTTATTAATTTGTAGTGGCTTTTAGCCATCACAAAATATAATAAAAAATGACGTGCTGCAGTGTGACTATTATTTTCCAGTGCGGCCTCACATAATTAGACACATGTCATGCCAGATCACTAGTTAACGGAGCAACAGATAGAATGTACTACATTCTTGATAGAATAAACCTTCATGTATATTGACTAGCCAATTAGATCTTGATGTACCAAAATATGAATTGTTGAAATGTTTATGTACAAAAAACATAGTTAACCCTTTTAAAAAATATTCTTTTAATTTTCGACAAGTATAGGTAGGTGTAATATACGATAGAGATGTATGAACAAAATTGGAGGCAAGAACAGTGATAGTAAATGCCATACCTACCTACTGCATTCCATTGATATCCCTATGCATATGAATGATTTTTTTTATTAGATAAAATTAGGGTTTTTCACTAACAGAAAGTGCTTCAAGGAAAAAATTATAAATTTAGAGTAGTCAACGAAAAATTTACCAAGATGATAGCTAATGGCTAAAAACGCCAAAGCAATTGGTATTTTTACAAAGGTCACTTGAGCACAAGGCAAAAAGGCCAATTCAAATAACATTTTTGTTGAGTTGGCCTGACAGCATGGTTCTCGAAACTGCAGCCCAAAAACTCCAAATGAAATGATTTTTTTGGTGTCCCTTGTGCAGAGTCAAAAACCATTAGAGCTTGATTTTCGGTTGCATTTTGTTTTGATTAGTGTTCCATTTAGAGTTTGATTTTGGGTCACATTTTGCTTTTGTCGTACCATTTAGATTGTGTGATCCTATTTATGATTAGTGTGTAGTTTCCAAATTAGAGAGCATGCATACTTTTTAACATAACTTAGATGCTGGAAGTGTTTTTAGTATCTTTTGTTAGGATTCATCTTTTACCTTTAGTGAAACTAGTCAGATTCTAATTGGATAACAACACTAAATGCACCCATGTAATTGCATCTTCTAGTTTTGTCATTTTTTTCTTTCTCATGTTTTAGCATTTTTTTATGTGATCGAGGTTGATTTCGTTTGTGTTTCTTAAAGTTTTAACCGTCATTTTGTGTTGTGTTTTGGTTTTTTCATGAATAGTGGAGCTAGAGGAGGGAATGCTGATTGCGGTTTGCAGCAGTCTATAGAATTTGCTCTGTGCTATTTGGAGAATTCTGATTCAATAGTGACGATCTAGGAATTCAGGTATGTTTACTTTGCAAGAGTTGGAGTTTTATAGTATGGAAATTTTATGAAAGTAGGGTGAACTCAATTTTCAACAATATTTTAGAGAATTGTATTTTGGAACACCAAAATCGTGTGGCGTTTTTGGTACAGCTACAACTGCTCCACATGTTAGGTTAACTCCAGTAAAAACACCATTTGAATTGGTGTTTTTATCTATGCTTACATGACTTTTGCAAAAACGTCAGTTGTTTTGTTATTTTTTGTTGTCAAACTATACTATTTTAATAAATTTTTTATTAACTACCCTAAATCTATAATTTTTCCTCTTGAAGCACTCTATCGTAGTGAAAAAGCCGTTAAAATTATGAAATCAACTCTATTCCAGTAAAAAATCGCAGGTAAAAAACAAAAAATATTTCATTTGAGGTAGTCAGACTCTCGTACAAAAGGACTGATATTAAGAAAAAGAAGTCTTCTGATTATTTGTTTTATTACTTAGAAAAAGTATTCGAGAGATTATTATTATTAATTTAATTAATAGCGATGAAATATTTTTGTTGAGATAAATTAGAAAAAAAAAATTCTTTCTAAGGGAACGACTTGCGAGTCGCATGTAACTCTAACTATTTAAATATCTACAGTGGAGAAATTCTCTTTAAAATGTTTTTCATGAATTCCACACAAAAAAATACTCCATCACATTGTTATATTTCATTTATTAATTTATAATTATATTATTATAAATTATTTAAAATTATGAAATTTGTAAGATTATTACTACTTAAATATATTTTAAAAAATTAAAATAAAAATATAAACATAATTAAATTATATTTTATTTAAAATGATGAAAGTAGTTAAATTTACTAAAATAACACAACATAAAAGATACTAATTAAAACAATAAAAATTACATAATTAAAACAATAAATAACTTTTACGTTATAACCATATAACCATAACTAATGTTGTGAAGACTACTTGATCACACTAACCCGATCAAGACAATAGGTCAATGAATTATATGTCAAACTGGTAGATTAGTAATTCATTCAATTTAACGTAATCGGTTTATATATATAAAAAAGAAAGTATAACATAATTTGCCTAACACACTCCAAATTTAACATTGTTAACAAAACAAATTTTGAGTTGATGCTTCTTGTAATGATGGAACTTTAGGGTTAGATATAATATCTTTAAAGTTTAAACACTCTTAATTTCAAATTGTAAAATATAAATTAAAATTACAATCAACAAGTCAATGTCACATTTGAAGAGTTTACCATATATATTCAGCAAGTCAATGAGACACCATTGTATGGAACATGAGCTCATAAATCTATTGAAGAATCTATTAAAAACCTTGGTTTCTGGGAATGTAGGATGAGAGTGAGTGATAATGAATATCATTTTTTTTTAATTGTGAGCATTGCGAGGGTGTAAATTAAAACACTATACTTTTATCATATTTATTATAATAATATTTGAAATTATTTGAAATAAATTATACTTTGTGTTTAAGAATATCTTTTATTGCAGATATCATGGTTGTTTTTCGGATTACACATCGACTGAGAACAACACTATTTGCAAACTCTTTTTGAACTCGTTTTATTCATTGAAATTTCAATTTCATTAAAAATGTTGTTTTTAAAGCATGAGGGAGAAGTTTTTGAAGTCGAATGAGACTTGAAGATTAATTTCTTATTAATTAAAACTTCCTTTTAGTTTTGGTTTGAAACTATTTTATGATAAATGTTCTTGTAATTGTTTTCATTTTCTAGAGGCCCAAATTTGAAATTATGTTTTGTTTCCCATGTAAGAATTCATGCATTTACATACAAAATTTATTCTTTTCTTAAAATTATTTACTATTTTTATTATGAGTTATTACTGTAACGACAGATGTTACATCCTCTGTATAACTTTTTCCCTATAAAGTGTCAATATCTAATTTCTCTACATCCTTTACACTCCTAGTTGCTCTTCTCATCTAATTTGTTTGTATATGGAAATTTCTATAAACAAGCATATTATAAGTAAACAAACATATTATTATCTAATTTTTACCTAAATTATAATTATAACCTAATATGGAGTTCAAAGAAAAGAAGAGGTAATTTCAAGGTTTATAACCAAAAGAAGTGTAAATTATTGCAAATTTTATGTATTAAAACATGCATATTCAACGATCATCAATAAAGTGACGAAATAAGTATTACAAATTAGGAGAAGTCAAATAAAAAATATTTCCACATATAAAAACTAAATGAGAATAAAAATTATTAATAATATTTTTTACAAAAAAAATTAATAAATTGTTCATAAGATTACTTCAATAAAAAATAGCATGAAGCATTATTTGATTTTCAAATCAATTACAATCTAATCAAGAATAAAGAAAAAAAATATTATTTAATCACTAATGTAATATTTTATATAGTTTAAAATATCAGTAAAATATTATTATTAAAAATAAACTAATAATACTTAAATATTTTATTTTAAAAAATTATAGTTATCTCCACAATATATTTTTATATAATAGCTATGTAAATGGATGAAACATTTTATTATCTTTATAATAAGTACAATAAAAGGTATTAAATATTAATATTTTTACAATCAAATCCTCAATTAAAAAATTAACTAAATCAAAATGTTAAATTTTTTATTATTATAAATATTAAAAAATTAAAAAAAAAATTAGGGGACCAAACCACTAATATTTCAAATAAATTCGTCCTTCACGATATAGTACCAATCCTATCTATCTCGTAGGATAAAGATCTATTTACAGTACTAGTTGTAAGAGTTAATTAACTTACACTCCAATAACTTGATATAAAATACAAATTTTGTTAATATTATTGAATTTTATATTATTATTAATTTATCAAATATACAAAATTCATGTATAAAATTATTTGATAGTTAATTATATAACATTAACCTATAAAATAATATTTAAAAATATATAAATATTCATTATAATAATCATATCTTTGATTAAATTTAAGGATATATCTGTAATTTAAAGTTTCTTTCTTCACTCTCTTGCCTTCTCTCTCCTCTCCTGGGTTATTAAAATTTTAATTTTCTCTCCTCCCATTCATTCACTCTCTTCTCTAATTTATTATTATAATTAGATTACTTATAAGAAAATCATGCAAATAATTTAGAGGGTCTTTGTTCGAAAAACTTTTTTTGATTCATTTTGAGCAAACAATTTTCATTTCTAAATTTTCAAAACTTAAAAAATATATATATTTCACTTAATATTTTTAGTTTAAAAAATAAAATTGTTAAATTTAATTAACTTTAGTAAACATATTATAATATAATTTATAATATATTTGTATATAGTTTTTGATATAATTATAAGATTATTATTTAGTTTTTACATAGTTGTAATTTTAAAATTACTAAAAACAACTTTCTTTAATTTTTCTATTTTCAGTTAATTTTTAAAAATATTTTAAAAAATATTATTTAAATCATAACTAAACATATTTACACTATTATTTTTATTCATATAAAAATAGAAAAAATATTCAACACAAACCCACCTTATATATATTTAAGGTTTCTATTGTGAAAGTGTAGCATAAAATCTGTAGGAAATAGAAAAATATAGTGGTTTTTAAAAAGTACACCATGCAAAAAAGAAAAAAACCATTAATATAACTCTTAAATTCAAAGTAGGAAAATTCATTTATTAGAGTATGGGGGCGACAGATAAAAGCATTTATTTGCGTAATTTTTAAATTCAAAATCCCAAAAGCAGATTGAAATAATGAATTGATTACCTCGGGCCAACAATTAAATGAGCTCATTTATTTATGTTTTTTAAAAAATAAAAAATGAGTTTCAAACAGAGTCCCATGTCCACGTGGCACCCAGCGAGCTCGTTTAATTTTGAAATCATATAAAGCTTCTCTCAGAAAGAAAGTGGGTTCGCGTTCGAGATCCTAACACGGCACAGGGACCCACTATCTGGGCCCACCACAAAATCCTGCGCCCCACTATCGTGACCGTTGGTGCAAACGAGAGCGTCATCAGGCACCGGGAACCGCTGATCGAACGGTGCAGATTCATCGAAGACGCTCTTCTCTTCGTAACCCGATGCACTCGCTCTCTTTCTCGTCGATTTCAATCATTCTTTTCTGTTTCATTTCATGCTTAGTAGTATTAAATGTTCACCAACACGCCATTACTCATTCTCTTCGATTCAATCTTCATTCTTTCTTCGCTTCTCCCTCTCACAAAAAATGAAGCTTTGCACTTTGCACAAACAAACAACAACAACAACGCTCTCTGTTTCAACTAGCTCAGGTTTTTTCTCCTTCCACTCTCTACACTCTACTACTTTCTTCTATTTTATATTATACGCTGCGTTTCGATTCTGTTATCAAAATAAACTCTGTTTCTAAAATCCTTCGTTTTTTTTTTTGTATCCTGTAAGAATCTTAACACTAATGCAATAGGTTTATGCCACTTTTTTATTTTATGTTTGAAGGAAAAAAAAAAATCATGCAAAAGTGATTATAATATCTGAAACTGAAAATGTGAAAAGGTCGAATCTACGTTGCACATGCTGCATCAACGCTTCCTTTGCTTGCTTTCTCACACTTTTTGACTATCGCTTTATAAAAGTTACGATAAGTGTACCTTTTATAACACAGTGCACTTTTTTTTTTTTTTTTTTTTTTTTAATTTGACCTTTTTAAACTCTTTTTCTGATACAACGTGATGTGTAGCTTTATTTTGTTTTTATTTTTTGACTTGGGTTTTCAAAATTAGGATTAAGTTTGATTAATTTTATCTAAATTTTTATTGATTAAAAAGTGAAATTTAAGAAATAAAAAACTTAATTAAAGTATAATTAAATATATTTAAAGTATAATTACCTATAATATACTTTATTCTGTTTTAACGTGTAATATATTGTAATAATATATGATCCATAACGTACTTTTTTAAGGCAAAGTTTGGTTTTAAGGAATTTATTTTATTTTTAGTACATTAAGGAGCTTGTTTGGTTATTTTTTTTATCTTGTTTATGTACAAGAAAATAATTTTGGGACATTATTGTTTGTACTTGTTGATGGACACAGTGTGGTAGTTATTGAAACAACAGAGAGCTTTTTCTAGTAAAGCCTGAGTTCACAGTTCAAACCATCATCACTGAAGTGCAGAGGGAACAAAGAGAAAAGGATAATGTCGCTGATGAGAAAAAGATTAGCTTGTTGCACTAAGGAAACCAAGACCAGCATTGATTTTGATGAGCCAGAGAGTAAGTCCTTATTTCCAATCTTACTCTTGTATCTGTATTCTGTGATCTTCTTTTTCTTTTCGAACGTTACTTCATTATTACATTAATAAAAAAGATAGGATAGTTAAAAACTTAAAATCTTGGGCGCGGAAAAGTACTGTTAATTATGAAGGAACTGGTTTTCTAAGTTGAAAATTGTGTATGTTTAAAAGGCTTTATTAATTAAGTGACCTCAGAATCAGTTGGATTATATCGTAATTAAGTGACCTCAGGATAGGTTTGGTCGTATTTGAATTTGAATAATAAATAGTTTCAATAAGTTATAATATGTTCTAATAGAATATGGAGAAGTATTTTATTTGTTTGTATTCTAAAAAATTTTTTGTTTCTTTTATTAAATATATTCTTAGTCTTTTAAAAAAAAAAATAGTTTCATTTGTGGGTCTTTATTAGTAAATTTTTTACAGAACCACAACGGGTACTGAGGGTGAAAAAAAAAAAATATATCAAGTGTAACCATTAATCATATTTAAAGCTTTCCAGTTTTGACTGAGGGTCTGACATGTGTTTCTGCTTTCTTACTCAATTAAAACGGTGAGATTTGAATTTGAAATTTAACGTTTTTCTTCGGTTTCTAATAATTAAAACATCTGATATTGTAGTCATATTTCACTAGGTTCGAAACATCTCCTTGTTAAGGACCATATTAATACTTGGCCCACCCAGTCTCATTATAATAAAATATTGAAAATTTTCCATTGTCTATTTTCTACACTTCTCCTGTAACATGACTTATAAGCTTCATGAAATAAGGTTCTTTTAATTTTTTAATGCAAAAAATAAAAGTAAAGAAAAAAGAATGGTCTGCTGCGTGCCATCCTATTAAAAAAGGACAACGTTAGTACTTTATCAATTTAACAACATATGAATTGTTTTCTCAACTGAATTTTTCTTGTTTGAAATTTTGAATAATAGATTATTCCTGAGTTGGAAAGTCTGCTCATTTTTTGTGCTTAACGAGCAGTTTCTCAGTGAAAGTCTTTCACGAATTTCTCACTTTCTCTCCTTAACTATCTTTGTTTTGGAAATTGATGTTTTTGTTAGTAACTGTAAAAATATCACTTTAATTTTAGTATTATAATTTTGGAAAAATATGGTACTAATTAAATGAACCGTCCAAAAAATTCAAAGCATACAATCCAAACTTTAGTGTAGCGAAAAACAAAATGAAAATTAAAACACAACTTTGAATTAATGTTTTCTTTCTATTTGTATGGGAATTGGGAATTGGGACCCATGCCTGTGGATTATATCTTCTCCTCTTCGGTTTCATATCTTGTCCTTGTTATTATTATTATTTTTATTTGTTCCCATTTGAAATGGAATTAGTTGTTGTGTCCCATTCTGTCATATCACCGAGAGCTTGTTTTTCATTAGAAATTTTTTGTCTTACATGATATTTGGTTCAGTTTAGGTGATGCATCATATTCAATTTTCTTTTCCATACATCCAAATTTTTTTTAAATAATATCTTTGTTACAACCTAGTAACCAGGAGACCCAACAAAAATCCCAGAACAAAAATATGAACATTTTAAAATATTTTAACACATGAAATTGAAATTGTAAAAGAAATTGTAATTCTAATTTAAATTCAATCCAAAATTAAAATTCTATTGCACAAAAGGCAAGGTGGAACACACGGTAAAAAAATAAATAAACAAATTCGCTGAGGAAGACAATTCCATGTGAGTACATGTGCTATATCTACATTGTGGACAAATTTGACCGATAGCTATACCCTTTTTTCTGGGGTAAACCTGAGAAGTGCAGTTGGTAACGTATCTGGCACATATTTTATGTAAGCACTTCATAAGACAACAATGCCGTAGGTTATTTTGTCTAAACAATTCATCAGTTTATTAACAATTGGTTTGGTTTGTCAGACAAACAGATATAGATATAGTTTAAATTTAAATGTTAACACTGGCGATGATGATGTACATTCTAAACAATATTGCAATAGGGCCATCAATTTCTTAAGATGACCAGCAGAAATGTTTAACCTTGTAGTGGGGAAACGTCATAAAATTCAGTAAAATATCAGTGAATTGATATTTATTCGTGCTAAATGAGAGTGATAGGATAACTCTACATTTCTGAATTCTGAAGACCCCAAGTGTTCGAGTCTCTGTTTTATAGATGTGTTAAATAAGTTTGTCGATAATTTTGTAAAACCTTGTCATGTAAGGTATGTATGTTTCAGAAGTGGCTAGTGTTTGTGTGAAACACGTAGGAGAAAATGTACACTTAAATAGTACCAACCAACTGCAATCTTGTGCGAAAGTAATTTTATGCTAGAGTTTCATTGTAAATAGTGTTGACATCTTTCCAGTTTTAGTTTTATTTCTTCATATGATATTGGAGCTTAACATTGCTTTATTTATATAACATCAAATTAGAACTAGAATTAGAATACTTACCTTTTCTTTACATTTCCAACCAGGTATTCATACTGTTCTTGAAAATTTGGATTTTGGTTATACTACTAAATTCAACTATAACAGATGCTGGAAATATTTTGAATTTATAATGTTTCAGGGATTATGACACATAATGGCCTAGAGAATTGCACTTCGGATAATCGATCTTATGGAGATGAAAGCAGAACTAGCAGAGGAGATGGCTGTATAACTGATTCTTTTAATGATGATGACTCCAGCTGCTCATCCAGTAAAGATGCTTTTGGATCATTCTCTTCAAAATGTTTGACAATGAAAAGAGATGAACAAGGATTGGAAGAGTGGGAACTCGCAGAAAGTCCTCAACATTTTTATGTTAAAGAGAAGTCTGCTTTTGACGTCAATAGTTCAGATGTAGATGCCATGAAAGAAAAGTTTGCAAAGCTGTTGCTAGGTGGTGATATTACAGGAGGAGCTAAAGGCCTAAATACAGCTTTGGCACTATCTACTGCCATAACAAACCTTGCAGGTTGGCTATAAGTGCCATTTTACGCACACTATCTTTTGGTTTCATTGACGAGTGCATATGATATAGTTTATAAAATTTATCACTGGAAAAAGAAATTGACTGCATTTTCAAAGCTTTTAATTTAAAGATGGTAAACAAAATTATTTTCCATCCTGTATACAACCCCAAAATCCACTTCAAAAAGAGAACATATGATCATGCTCGTTTGTGCTGTTCTACTGTTACTCTTTTTAGCCAATCTGAAGTAAGATGAAAATATGCAGTGACAGTTTTTGGTGAATTGTGGAAATTGGAACCACTATGTGAAGAGAGGAAGAGCAAATGGCGACGAGAAATGGGCTGGCTGTTGTCTCCTACCAACTATATGGTTGAGTTAGTTCCTGCTAAGCAAAACGGTGCCAATGGTGGGATCTTTGAGGTAGGTATATTTTGCTTGAACCAGAAAGGAAAAGGTGGAACATTTTTCGTATATGTCACTTGCAGTAAAATAACATAGCAATTCTCTTTGTACAGATAATGACCCCAAAAGCTCGCGCAGACATCCAAATGAATCTTCCAGCACTTCAGAAGTTGGACTCTATGCTTATTGTAGGTCATCACTTCACTCTCATTTATGACTAGGAAACGCTCTGTTACTTGTTTGATTGACATTTTTTGGTATTTTGGTTGACAGGAGACACTAGATTCAATGGTGCATACCGAGTTTTGGTATGCAGAGGAAGGAAGCCGATCAGAAGGGAGGAACTCAAGTGGAAGACAAAGCAAAAGATGGTGGCTTCCATCACCCCGAGTGCCAAGAACAGGGCTTTCTGACATTGAAAGAAAGAGGCTGCTTCATCATGGAAGAGTAGTACATCAAATATTCAAGGCTGCCAAAGCTATCAATGATAATATGTTGCTTGAAATGCCCGTGCCAACAATAATTAAGGATGCACTTCTGAAGGTAATCTACTTTGATGGTTTGAATTTATATGATTTAGTCTCAAGCAAATTGCTCTGCATTAGTGGAGGTTAGGAAGCGATAAGATGACAACAAAATGGGGTAGTCTGTTAGAAATTGAGTGAAATTTAAGGTATCTAGTATGTTGATGAATAAAAAGGATTTCTGATGTGGTCTATACTTGTTCAATACTGCATGAGGTTAGTGATGTAAATTATGATATTGAATAAAAAGAAAGATGTACTGTAAGGAATATTCTTGGTCTTTAATCCAAGCTTAATTTCTTCATGCACGAGAGAATTGCATCTTGAGATATCCCTGATCATGATTTTTTTTGTCTTGTAATCTTCTTTGTGTCATTTCTAAATCTACCTGTTTTAGTCTGGAAAGGCAAGCCTTGGAGAGGAACTGCACAAAGTTTTGATGGCTGAATCTATCTCTGGAGAAGAAATGCTTAAAGCTCTCAATTTGAAATCTGAACATACTGCCTTAGAGACCATTAATAGATTGGAAGCTGCTACATTTTCATGGAAAGAGAGAATTATACAAGATAATAGTGGCAAATCCCCAGTACGAACCTCATGGTCTTTCATGAAGGACCCTTTGTCAGGCATCGACAAGATGGAACAACTGTTGGAACGTGCAGAAACACTTATAAATCTGCTTAAAACCAGATATGCAAACCTTCCTCAAACATTTCTGGATGCTGCAAAAGTTCAATATGGCATGGTGAGTTTTAAGGTTATGTTTTTGTTTAGTTTACCTTTTTTTTATAGACAAATTTAGTTGTTAGTGTTAGTTTTTTTTTTTTTTTTTTATTACTTTTGTTATTGGAGAGATTCAAATCATAACCTTTTCTTCCCCCTCTTGTCTACATCTCTGACAATACAGTTAATGAACACTTTTGTTAAATCAACTTGTGTCTATTTAATAAATTAGATAGAAAAGAAAAGTTAATGAACACTTTTGTTAAATCAACTTGTGTCTATTTAATAAATTAGATAGAAAAGAAAACCACAGATATCTAAGTTGTTGATGATCACAAGTTTCACCTTGATGAAGGTGTGGAATTTCTGGCAAATATTAGTGTTAGTATTAATTTTTTTTTCTGTTTACTTTTGTAGGATATTGGGCATTCAATTCTGGAAGCATACTCCAGAGTCCTTGGAAGTTTAGCCTTCAGCATACTTTCTAGAATAGGAGATATTTTGCAGGAGGATGCTTCAAGCAATCCCAATACACCTCTTTCAACAAGTTGCTCTCCTGGGATAAATTTTTCTGAAGCTTGGGTGGTTGGTTCACGTATCAGGCACTCATTAATGGATAAGATGAACGAAGCAGAGGGACAAGATTGTGATTCTAGTGTTGGCAGCACTTCTGATATAGAATTCTCATCCACTGAGGCCAATGCCAGCTCTGTGCCTGCCACACCAAGCCGTGGTCGACTGTGGTGCATTGGTAGAAGCCACTAAAAATGTGTCTCTTCAAGATTCCCCAGAGGCTCTTAGTATGGCTTTTGTAAATGATCGAGTATTGTTATAATGTTATTACCATATGTGAGCGATATGAACAGAAGCAAACTGACATGTTTGCCTTATAAATTTTGGATGTTTTTGTTTCTTAGGAATTTTGTATCTTGTGCACAAGATTCCTGTCGTAGATTGTGATTATATCCGAGTCTCTAAATTAGAGGAATGTTGCCAACCCCGTTTACAGTACCATAATGCTACACTTGTGTTATACCATGGTATCATTCTATTTATTTTTCTCAATAAGAAATGGATATGACAACCAATCGTGCAGTCCCCTCACTCTACATACTATACTTTCCAAAATATAACAGCCCTCCCCTTAACACGTCCCTCCCTGGAATTACATTCTATATTTTTTCCACCAATCAGATAAATAGAAGTTAGCCAGTTATGCAGCCCCCCTCTCACGACATGAATTACATTCCAAAAATAAGACCTCCCTAACACGTTCCTGAATAGTTGAAGTTTGAAGTTATAAAATTGTTTTAGTAATGTTCTTATTGTCAGCTCTAGGAGATCGTTAGGGTTGTGAGCTTGTCGTCCCTTCACAGTATTATTATGAAAAGGTGTTTTAGGGAGTTTAGAAAAGAGTGTTTATCTCAAAGATGTTAGACTTCTAGTATACCGGCACAAGTAATAAAAGCCATATGAAAGGCAAGAGGAAGAAATTCCAAGTTTAAATTCTTCTTGCTAAGGAGAAATCTAATATAGTAACAATTAATATTTGATGATAATAAAGAGTTCAATGTTAATGCACTAACAATGTTATTCAGCAAACTTATAATATATAAAAGATTTTGATTGAATGATAATATAAAATTTATTTATACTATTAGGGTCCTATTTAACAATCATGAATTTGGTGTTTTTTTCTGTCTATGACAGACGCAGCAAGATTCAAAGACCAGAGTACATAAACACTTCAAATTATATTGGTTATAATTTGTTTAATTAGTTAGATTGTTATTGTTGATTAGTTTTCTAATAAGCTCTATAAGTAGAGCACAAACTACTCTCATTTTTGTATGTTTTAAAATTTTTCTTCTAATTCAATGAGTTACTTTGTTGGTACTCATCTCCTCTTTGAAATCTGATATGTGGCCACATCAATTAGGTGATACTTGCAACTCTAATCAATTTTCTGATAATCTATGACAGATGCGGCAGGATTCAAAGACCAGAGTACATATGACACTTTCAAAATTTTTGTTCAATTGCTTCAGCCATAACCAACCTGTAAACAGTATATTTTGTATAACTTCCTTCACAACGAGATTATCATGATTGAAGATACATCCCTTCCTTTTGTTCCACACACCAAATTATTCCACACCATAGTGAAAGAGATCCCTTCAACTCCGGCCAGTGCTATGGTGATAGAGGTCTAAAATAATTTTCTTAAAAAATAATTTGAGTTATATATTACACACCTTTTTTATGTGACATTTTTTTAATACGAGATATTTTTGCTTTAATTATATATAAGCAAAAAAAATGGACATTTTCTTTTAACACCTCCATTCGCTATTTGCACTCCCTAAAAGTTTATATTTTTTTACAAATTCCTAATATACCCTTATCCCTATGTCATTTAAAATTTTTGAATTTATTTTTTTATTGTCTTGTCTTGTTGTGCTTTATCTTGCTACTCTTGTATGTCAAACACCAATTGTCATATTCTATCCTATTGTAAATTCATAATCATTTTTATAAATTTTTAGGGTATTATTCGTTGATTTAAGTGTTATTTGAAAAGGAAAACACAATTTTATTCACATATAATTTTATTGATTTAAAGTTTATGCTTTAGGATTTATGATTTAGGGTTTGTTTGTGTTTTTTATTCATATTAACGTTGATTCACGAATATTACAGTGTTTCGGATCACTTGATCCGGAAGTCACAATAATTACCTCCTAGAACACCTAGTCCGGAATAAGCATTTGATCCACTTTCGGATTAGTTGATCTGAAATGTACATAATGCATTCTAAATCAACTGATCCGGAATGCATTATGCACATTCTGGATCATGTTGTCCGTAACATACTTGTTGAATTTCATTTGCCTTCTGAATCATGTGGTCCGGAACATACTAGCTGAATCCTATTTGCCTTCCGGATCATGTTATCCAGAACAGACTTATTGAATCTCATTTGCCTTCCAAATCATGTTATCCAGAACATACCTTCTGAATCCCCTTCCAGGTCATGTTGTTTAGAACATACTTGCTAATAGGTGCTCGAAGCAGCGATTGGAGAGGTGCGGTGGTGGCGTGCGCAACTACTGTAATGTGCTTTGTCAGCCAAGTAAGGTAAGAAAAGGAGAAGATATTTTTGGGTTTTGAAAAAAATTGTAAAGCCTGGAAGGATGCGAATAGAAGATAGGGTGGTATTAAATGCAATTGTCAAAAAATTGAATTTTGTTTTAGACTCAAATATAAGAAAATCCAACTTTAAAATATTTTTATTTTGTATTTAAGATTAGTAAAATTATATGATAATAACTAATTTTTTTAATGTATGTAAATTTAAATATTTTTACTTAAGAGGAATTACAAACCAGTAACAAATAATATTTTTTTGTTGATGCACCAAAAACTTTAGGCTTAATTGTTTTATCCTTCGACTAGTCTGCCTCTAGCAGAGTGCTCCCAAAACTGTGTAGGTTAAAATATTTTAATGTTTCTATAGGTTGCTTTGTTTTGCTTGTAATGTAGGTTAAAAAAATTTTGCTTGTATTAGAAAAAACCAAATGGAGTGGAGTGAAGTATATTTTGCAAAGTTTTCAAAATTGGTTCAGTCACTAAACTAGTAAAGGCATCAGTTTATAATTCAAAGGATTAACATGGATTAACTGAGGTTGAATCGGATTTAATAAAATATTCTTTTTATATTTTACTACTAATATAATAATATATTAAGTAAAAAAAAGTTATATATAATTTATAGTACACAAATATAATGATACATTTTATTCAATTTTAAAACAAAAAAGGGGTTAACTTGTGAACAAACCGGTTTTGACCATTTTTCAGATTTTATGACGGTTCAACCAATTTTTCTTTGGTTTTGAAAGCCCTCCAGATATTAGGAAATAATGGATCGAGCATTGGTTTGATTCTCAGTTCGGTTTGATTTTCAAAACCTAAATATTTTGTATTGAATGTGTAAATCTTACTCTATTGAACAAAATAATGAACTACCTCATGTATTAAACTAAACTTAATTTAGGGATAGTATGATAAATAATTATTTGACTTAAATATAATTGATGCTTCCAAAATTTTCTATTTTAGATATTGTGTTTACAAAGTTTAAAATTGTAACATTATGTTCCCAAATGTTAAAATGTGTGAATTCATACTCCTCTGGGTGATTGTGATTGACATTGACAATTAACTGTAAATATTTTGATTGACACATGTAAAAGATCAAGTGAGGTGACAGAGCATCATTATTTAATAAAATGGTTAAGTTAATGTTTTGAGTTTACTTTATCCTTTTATTAAATAATAATTTTCTTTTGTCAAACTCTATACTTAACTCTTTTATTAAACATTAATTTTATAGCACATCACCTAATTTTACATTCAAGGGTATGTCTAAAATTTAAAAAAAATGGGATATCAATTATATTTAAAACTAATTATTTGTCTCTCACATTAACTTATTATCTCTTCTAGAAGTTATTGTCAACACATTTCTTCTCTCTCCTGGTAAATAATTGTTTTTCTTGTCTTCTTTCTTTTGTCATCAATAGTAGAATACTAATATAATTATAAATAATAATTATGTATACATTAATAAGAGTTTACTTAGTATGCAATGTAGTGTAATAAGTTTTACCCTAATGTTTAATCATAATATTTTATTTATGTTAATTTTGTTGACTTTATCTATTAATATTTTTAAAAATCGTATAATTGAAGAGTTATAATTGATCATTAGGTGAATACTCTTCTACCGTGTCCTTTCATACTGATTAAACTTTATTAATGATTTCATAATTTTTTTTACGTAATTTATAAATTATAATTTATGTTTATATAATTTATAATTTATGTAATTTATATTTTATAAAAATTCAACATAAAATTATATTTTAGTTTAAAATTTAATTTTAAATATTAATTTAACATAAGTTATTATACAGAAGTCATGTTTAAAAGAAATTTTAAATTTCAATTAATAAAATTTTATAAATTACATTTGATTTATGTAATATAATATGTATAATTTTCTTAAAACTTAAATGATTTATATTTTCATTTGAAAATTAATTTTTGAATTAGATTTAAATTAATTACTTTAAGAAATTAAAAATTAGTTAATAAAAAAAGTGAATTGATTAATACATTGTATTTATATTATGATTTTACTTTAAATTAACTTAGGTTACATATACATTAATTTATTATCATTTTAATATATGTTAAGTAATTAGTTTATTTATTTTTATGAGAATTTTTTTTATGTTAAATATAGACTTATTATCATTTTAACATAGAACACAAAGAAAACTAATAATTTTTTTTATTAACTTTTATGTTATTAAATTAATTAGTTTAAATCCAATTCACAAGTTAAGGTTTTAATAAAAATATAAATCAATTCATATTTAAAAGAAATTATACAATTTAAATATAGATAAATTAAATGTAATTTATAAATTTTTTAACTGAAAGCCAAAATAAGCTAAAGAATTTTGTATTTTTCAGAGTTTTATTTAGATGATGTGAACCGATCAAGGATTTTCTTCTATGTAGTTGGCACCACCTTTCTCAAATTTAATTGAACTTCATGCAGGGTCGTTATTGTTGGCATTCTCTGATTTGACTAGTCAAACAACACTCCATTTTGATAATTTTTTTTTAAAGTATTCCAAAATAACTAGACACATAAATAAGATACTCTCACATCAAACAATGATGGTAATGATCACTATAATAATAATTATATATTTTTTTAATAACATTATGTTAATAAAGAAATTTTTAGTAACATTTTTATGTTGATACTTTTTTATTAAAAAAATATTACTAAAAATTTATTTTAGTAAAAATGTTACTAAAAATCTTTACAATATTATAATTAAAAATATGGTTGATGCAAAATGTTTTGTAATATATAAGGATTGTTACTAATTATTTTTTGAAAATAAAATAAAACATTATTTTTTATATATAATATTTTAAAAAATACAATTTTAAATAAAAAAAATTATTTTCATTATTAATTACATAAGCATACAAAATAAAGGACTTGGACTTGGAGTCCAAACATTAAAAAGATTGTTTTAAAATTGTTAATTGTATTATTAATGATGTTGGTTATAATTCAAACCTAGCTTTAGTCCTCTTCTCTTTATTAAGGAAATTTAGCAGCATTAAAATCTAGAGTTTTGATATGATTTTTTTTTATTTTAAAAAATTAAATATCCTTAAGATACCCTTTTGAGTGCAAAACAACTTTCTCTAGTTAACTGTATTTCTAGCTCATCCTAATAGAATCTAAAGAATTGTTATTTCCCCACCCACTCTTTTCCCCATCCACATCCACTTAAATATTCTGAACTTTTACCTCATCTACATACTTTGGTGTGCCATTACTAATGTCTTGCTTTGCAAGTGACTATTTTTAACCTCTGTCTACATTTTGCTGAAAATTGTTTATTGTTTACAAGATTAAAAAGAGCGTCCGCAGTAGTAGACGACTATTGATCATTGTCAAGTACTACATGTATCAGTAACTAATTACACATGAAATTTTTTTCAAAGAAACCTTTTAAATCAATGCAAAATCACTAATCAAAGCATGCCCTATAAATTTCATCATGACCTCCATTCTTAGTAAGGCAAATAATGAGTAGCTGCATGTTCAACAAACAAACTAGTTAATGTTTACATCTCAAAAAAAAAAAAATATTAGAAAGATCACCTCAATTAAGATAGTACTAAATATCTTAATGAAAGCTGGATTAATGAAAACACCTTGATATTGGATCTGAATTAAATATAAAATGAACCAATAGGAATTCAATGACACATAATGGAAATATATATAGGCTCAGGGAAGTATATTCACACCAAACTATTATATCATGAGAAATATATATAAGAGAAGTAATGGATTTTCGCATGACTGGTAGAGGATGCATTCACACAGAGACTATTATTGAGTATTGATTTTCTCATGAAGTAATGAGGGAAGAGAGGAAGGGGTTTTCATGTACACAACTACCTTTGTTAAGACTCGAAATTCACAATTCAAATTGCATGATGGCATAGGATATGGCAAGTCAATCATATGCATAATGTAATTATGCATCACAACTTATTTTAAATCATGCAATATAGATGAATTAGTGCAAATTCATTTCAGACTACAAATCATAAAATCAATGGATGCATCGAGATTTTTTAGTGCTTGTTTGTTGATTGAAACAAAAGCTCCATATTGGAGCTTCTCACAATTTCTAACAGGACTTACATACCAATTGTAATGAAATATTAAAAAAGAAATGCTTGCATATGGAACAGGATTCCACAATAACTATAGTGAGGATTTTATTGTTTTGTTCTGTTTCTAGGCAACACGTCTTGTGTGGCCATGGTTTAATATATATGTTTAGTTTGCTTTTAAAAAAATAAAATAAAAGGTTAATCAAATATTTTTTTATTAAAATATTAGTATTTGTTAAAATTAATATTATTTGGAAAATATTTAATGATTAACATTAATTAACTTTACTTTTTTTCTTAAATTCAATTAAAAAGTAAAACATTTAATTTAGACCTCAAATTCCTAAAATGAGAAGAGAAAAAAAAAACACATGTGATGCAATAATAATAATAATTAATTTTTTAAGACTTAAATTTTATAGCTATAATATAAAAAGTAGTATTTTAGTTTTGGTATCTAATATTTTTTTTTTTATTTTGGTCGTGATAAATTTTATTTTAAAAAATGGTGTTTATTAATGTAAATGATGTGATTTTTGAGTTAACAAAAGATAAATTATTAGTTTATAACAAATAGCAATTAGAAAATTAAAAAAGTTAGATAGAAAATTAAAAAGTTAAGTAAGAAAATAAAAATACTATATATTAAAGGTAGAAAAAATTAATTAAGTTATATATATATATATATAGAGAGAGAGAGAGAGAAAGAAGGACAACTTAAGTGAAAAAAAAGTTATAGTAAAAAATGAGAGAACTCACTAATAACCATAGGATTTCAATAAACGGTTCATATTGAGTTATTAATTAAACAAACTCACATGATTTTCTTATAAAAAACCTTCCCATAGACTCTTAACCAACACTCTTGTCACCCTACAAAATCCTCTATAAGGACGTAACCACTACTGTGCGTATCTCTGTCGTTGCTGTTGACAGTGGTGGTAGTAGAATGAAACATACACAAGTTGCCACAACTTAAAACCCTAATCAAATAACAAATGAAATTGAGAACAAAAAGAATTCAATAAATATAGGGCTGTGTAATGAGAAAGGAGACAAAAACAAAACAACGTGAAAGTCGGTGATGTTTTGAATTCAAAAGAGGACAAAGTAAATTGTGTTTTTGAAGCATTGTTCTTTCACTATAATTATAAAGTGTTCCAAATTTGAGTTTACATCATAAAGTCACGCTTCTGTCTCTTGTTTTTTGTTATTGGGAACAGAACAATCGTCATGGTGAGATGAAGATGGTGAGATGAAGGTAGTCGCGATCTTGCAGAGGATTCTTCAGGGGTGACGAGAGCGGTTCGTTAAGAGCTTGTGGGAAGGTTTCCGTGTGAGAGAATAACATGAGTTTGTTTATTAAAATCATATGATTATTATTATGTTTTCTTATATCTCAATAACCCTTTTTTTCGAGACATTCTTCTCTCTCCTCTTAATGATTGGGATCTGCAAAGGGAGTTCAAATAACACCTATAAATCTAATGATTCTAAATTCAATATGAAATCAAATCTTTATTTATTTTATCTTATTTTAAAAGTAATGTTATCCTAAACCAATTTATCTTTAATCTTTTAATTATTTGATTGATGTCTTCTAATTATTATTATTTCAAATGCAAAACAAAAAAATATTTAAATTACTAGCAATGACTAATCTATACTAATATATGATTAAAAAAATAGCTTACACAGAAATTCTATTTTGTTAATGGCACTTTTGTTAAATCAATTAATCAGAATTCACTCTCCATCTATCAACTATCTTAATTACATTTCACAAATAATAACATTATAATTTTTTTTATCAAAATGGAAGATTTTCAAATTTGATTTATTAATAATCTTTTTAGACTAACTAAAAATTGTTGAATTATTCCTTCTCAAGTATAAATACTATTTTAGTTTTATACGACAATCTTATAGATTTATAAAAATAAAAACTAGTTTTAGTTTTAAGTTTTTAAATGTTTAAAAACAACATTGTTTTGATTTTCAAATTTAAGACTTTTTTTTTTTATTTTTCTTCCTTAGAGACCAAAAATCAATAGTAACGATCGATGATCGATGACCGTCGGTCGAAGGTGGCAACCAGTGATCGTTAGTCAAAGGTGACAGTTGGTGATCATCCAGAAGTGGTCGTTGATGATCAATGATCAGAAGTGTCAGTCGGTGATTGTCGGTCAGAAAGTGGTAGTGGGTGACAGTGGATCAAAGGTGGCAGTTAGTGATCACTGGTTGGAGGTGGTGGTCAATGTCCGTCAATCAGAGGTGACGACCCGTTACCACCAGTCGAAGGTGGTGGTTGATGACCACCAGTCAAGGGTGGTGGTCAATGGTAACAAATGACGTCAAAGTGATGTTGAACTTAAATAAAAATAGGAACAAAAATCTGAAAAACCAGATTTTATTGTTTTTTAAATTTAAAATTGGTTGAAAACAATTTCCAAAATAACTAAAGAACTAAATCAGAATCATTATTGACAAACACGTTTTTGTTTTCAAAATATAATTCAAAATAAAAAATAAAAACTTGAAACTACCCGGGCCTAAAGTTTCAATGTTTTAACTTACAAATATTTATTACTTATTTATGTCATCATATCTTCCAAAAATAATAAACTATCATTATTTTTAATTATTTTATATTAGTTAAAATATTTTTTTACAACTATTTAATTTTATTTAAATATAATATCGATTACAAATACAATATCGACAACTATTGACTACAAATACAATATCAACAAAGGAAATTAAATTCTAGTTTATTAAAGTATTTTGAAAATAAAAAAATAGAACTTATCAATAAGATAGAATAAATAAAGATTTGATCTCATATTGAATTTAGAATCAATTACAATCATCAGATTTAAAATAATTTTAATGATTAATATCAAGTATAATTCTTTTAAAATTATATTAGAGTTATTTAAACCCCATTTTATAAATATATATATATATATATATAGGGTAGTTCTAGGTGAAACACCTCATGGGTGTTTTCCCTGATGTCACACTTTGTTTTTGACAAAATGACCTCTTATTAAAGGTTGTTATGATAGGGAAAATTATAGTTATTAAATTTTATTATTTATCATTAGAAACTTTTCAATTGTAATAAAGAGTCTATTATTTTTGCTAAACACTTTAATTGATATACACATTGAAAACTTGTATTCTACAAGCTTCCGTACCAAAGTGAAAGAAACGCAATAGTTGTTATTTGAAATCCCAAGCTTAAAAAACTTGTGTTATATAAGCTGTTTTAGTATCGCAAGTAAGTTTTTCTTTTTCTTTGTCACTCATTAATTTTGTCACTTTAATTAATAATTATCTGCAAGAAATTAAAGTCATGTATTTTACTTCTGTTCACTCTCATGCAACAAGGTAATAGTATTTTCGGTATTGTATTTATAGCATTATAGTCAACGATATAAACATTATTCGGTATTGTATTTATTTGGTTTTTGTAAAGAGAATGATGCAATTTTAATAATTTAAATAAAAATTTATTTATAAATATAGATTATGTTTTGCAAAATTCCATTTTATATTTTTTATTATTTTTTAAATAAAGCCGGGTTTTATTATTTATCTTTTCTCTCACTATTTGGTTGATAGATTTATTTTATTTTTCAAGAAATTGATAATGACAAATGATAGCAATATTAAACTATCAGGAATTAAGAAAAAAAAAACAAATAAATTAGCCTAGACCTCTTATGCTCAAAATATATTTCATATGACTTTGAGAAAAAAATGGTTTAAATTAAAAAATAAACAAATGCAACCAAGATTTTAGCAAAAACATAGAAGTATCATATAACAATTAAAAAGTAATTATCTTAGTAAGTTACCTATATTGAATCCTATTCATTGAATAAAATATTAATATATCTAACGGATATGACATTGTATTGCACTGGATGCTTCACCCTAGAAGCACCCATATATATATATATATATATATATATATAAGTTAGTTAAGAGTAAATTTAAGTTAGCTACTCTCCATCATTACATGATTTAATGCAAGAAAATGAAAGGTTAGAAATGAAGAATAAGTCTCTTAAATTTACTATTGAAGGAAGTGGATCCTCTCTCTGTATATAAATAAAAGGTGGTCTGACCTAAGAGCATATCCAATGACAAATCCTTGAAGAAACTTGTCATTGGAGGAGTCCTGGGTGACATCAAAGTTGTTTCAAAAACTTTTTGGGTTGCTTCTATAAGCAACAATTGCTTAAATATAATAATATTTCCTTTTAACTGAAAAAGAAGGAAATGCAAGAGAAGAAGGGTGCGACCAGCAAAGGAGGCAGAAGGTGCCACTGACAAAGGAGGCGTGCAGTAGAGCGGCGCAATGGTGGGGTAAAAAGGGGAGAAGAGAAGAGAAAGAAGAGAAGGGAGAGAAGAGCGTGGCATGATTGTCCAGCATAGAGGCAGGATGTTCGGCGGCGTGACAACGGTCCAGTGGCGGTCGTGGGAAGAAGAGAAAAAGAAGAAGAGAAGGAGAAGAAGAGAAGACTGAGAAAATTGTGAAGTTGGAGAAGAAAGAGAGAATGGAAAAAAATAGAGAGAAAGACATTATAGGAATAAAGAGAAAGTGAGAAAAAAATAAAAAAATGGAACGTTGAAAAATTAAAAAATTGAACATTGGAGGAATGGAATGTTGCAATTGTAATGTTGGATTTTTTTTTAAAAAAAAAGAATAGTAATTTTTATTTAAGTATAAATAATATTACAAGGAGACCAAAATTCTACCAAAATCTTCTCAATCTTGAATTCTGTTTGTCTCATTTTCAGTTAAATTGTGTGCTCAAATTTTTTTTCATTATGGATCATAATCAATATAATTATCATTATCAATATTATTACCATCTTTTGCAAAATCAACCACCTAGTACGAGTGATAATTCTAAAAATCCCCAAAATTTTTGTATCCACCATTATTTCCAATGTATCCACTAGCATGTCCTACCAGTGAAAATTCTCGTAACGCACAATTCCCTGTGTTTCCACCACTGACACCATCCCAATCATCAGTCCTACGACTCCTTCATCCAATCCACATATTCCTAATAGCGAACCTGAATCACCTCTTAAACTCAATAGTATCCAACTCGATGGGAGCGGTGAAAATATATCACAGAAAGAATCTCGTGTGCCATTCACAATCCCAAAGGATATAATTTTAGTTCGATCATAGTTGAATGTTTCAAAGGATCCAATTGTTGGAGTTGATGACCTGTTAAATTAATACTATGATGACGACCACGACTGATTCTGATTCACAACTAGAACTATCACTCAATTAAAG
This sequence comes from Psophocarpus tetragonolobus, assembly GCA_037954015.1. Taxonomy (NCBI): domain Eukaryota; kingdom Viridiplantae; phylum Streptophyta; class Magnoliopsida; order Fabales; family Fabaceae; genus Psophocarpus; species Psophocarpus tetragonolobus. The sequence continues at coordinate 28,507,910 of CM075694.1, read as the reverse complement.
TTTCGATGGAGCAAAATTTACCCTACAATTCAAAAATTCATTGATTGCTACAAGAGAGGCGTTTGTTGGACCAAAAGAGGTGAATGACAGACACAACTAACATGTCTGAAGAGCAACTTTGGTGTAATAAAAAGTATTGTGCCTATCTTAAGCAAAAACATGAATTTTAAAAATTGTATTAGTTATTTAAGTTTACTTGTTTTGTTTGTATAATGTAACTGCTGGAAACTAGCAGTTAGAAACTAGCCGTTGTAAAAGTAGTTGTCGGAAACTAGTCATTATAAATCATGATATATATTTGTGTAATGCTTTTTCATTCTCAAATCTTCTCTTAATCTTACACAATATTGTTCTTTCACTCAAACACTTTAGTTATCCATAGGATGGACTTCGACGACAACTTGGATGCATTATTGGATCAAGTTTTAGATGAGTCAATTGAAAACAACATTGAGGAAGAAGTGATAAGGTTGGTGCTTGAATTAATAGGAGCCAACAACACTCTTCGTCGTTCACATAGAAGAAGGGTGGTACATCGTAATTGGGAGGAAGGTCATGATCGATTGTTTAATGACTATTTCTCTGACAATCCAATGTAAACAAAGACTCAGTTCTGAAGAAGGTTTCGTATGCGAAGGCATATGTTTTTTATAATCATAATGACCCTAGCCAATCACGATGAGAACTTCCGAATATGGATAGATGTAACACGTAGGAGAGGCCTATCACCATTACAAATACACTAATGCTTTTTGTATTTTAGCTTATGACTCACCTGCTGATAGTGTACATGAATATATTCACATTTGTGAAAAACACTGTTGTGGAATGCTTGCAATGATTTGTATAAGCTATTTGTGCAATATTCGGGGATGAGTACCTAAGGAGGCCTAATAACAAAGACATAGAATAACTTCTACAAATGGGAGTAGTGCATGGCTTTCTAGGTATGTTAGGCTTAATTGACTGTATACACTGGGAATGAAAAACCTGTTGCATGGAAAGGTCAATTTTGTTGAGGTAATCATGCTAACCCAACAATCATTCTCAAAGCAGTTGCATTACAAGATTTGTGGATTTGACATGCATTTTTTGGTACTACAGGGTCAAACAATGACATTACTATGTTAAATGCATCTAATGTATTTAATGAAGTTATGTCAGGTTGTGTACCTATAGTGAATTTAATCGCCAATGAAACCTAATATGATATGTGATACTATCTGGAGAATGATATTTATCCAGAATTTATCACATTTGTGAAGACCATTTCAATGTCACAATAGGAGAAGAGAAAATTATTTGCAAAACGACAAGACAAAAAAGGATGTAGAACGTGCATTTGGGGTGCTTCAATCGTGATTCACAATTATTTGTGGTCCGACACGTTTTTGGGATGCTCATACCATGAAAAATATAATTTATGCATGTATCATATTGCATATTATAATCGTCGAGGACGAACAAAATACTTATCAAAATCATGTTGATTATGATATTGTTGGAAATAAAATGTTGACATTGAACATATCTTTGGGTGTCCATCTAGTTTTCAAATCTACATACTTTGAGAGGAGAGTAGTGGTTCAAAATAAAGACAGATACCGACAACTTCAAGTGGATTTGGTTGAACATATTTGACACGATTTGGAGTAGAAAATAATCAAAATTAATTTAATGTAGAATATTGTATCTTTCATTGTCATGTCTTTTTTTCAACGTTATTGTTTTTAATTTTTATAATAGTATGTATTTCAATTGTTACATTTTTATTTATATGTTATGTAATTGTTATTGTTTTTAAATTAAAAAATTATTAAATATTTTGAATATTATTTTTTTTGCAAGATAAAAAAAACTATTTGATATGCAATAATTAAATATTTTAAATTACTATAATTTTAATAAAATTCAAAATTAAAAATTATAAAATATAAGTTCTTAGAGTTACCGTTGAATTTGGAAAGAAAGAAACAACTATTTTTTTTTTTTTTTTTTTTTGACTAATGTCTCTATGGGGATGACATGTCTAGCTCTAGCTACCCCAATTGACAAGAATATTTGTAGTATGAAACCTGCTCCAGATCATCCTCTTGTTATTACTCACATTCACTGGACCTATGAATCCCATTACTAAAGATTTCGGAAATCACACAGCCTCAGTTTGTTGCAGGGCCTAATCTGTGATCCCAATTATGGGTCTTTTTTTAAGGGCATTACTCTTGTTAGGGATCTTAACTTTGGTAAATTGATTGAGGTAGATAATTTTTTTATCAGCCAAACTTTTTTATTAGTAGTTACCAGTAGCTTGTTTAAGAGGGCGATGATAAGTCTTTAATCTTTATAAATTAAGTTAAATAAAATATATTTAAACTGAAATAATTTATAGTTTGATATTTTAAAATTTTACATGAGATACAATAATTATATGTGAAGTTTTTTTATTTTTATTTGTTGTATCAATAAATTATGTGGGCTTAAATATCTTTGTAAAACATGTAAAACTATTTAATTTCATTATAATATTTTAATTTTTTTATCTTTTTTACTACCTAACATTGTATTTTGATTCTGGTATATTTTAATTATTATATTTTTAGTACTAACGTTTTCAATCTTTTAAATTAGTATGTTATTAAATGTCTTCATTAAATGAAACTTTTATGATAGGTACTTTTTTAAAAATGAAAATTTTAAAATACTAAAGTTAAAATATCAAAATCAAAATAATTCCATTACATCTATTAATTATTTATGTAAGCATAAAATCTAGGGAGTTCATATGACATTAAAAATTATTGTATTTGGAATTGTTAATTATATTTTTAATGATGTTAATTATTAGTCAACGATGACTTTAGTCCTGTTTGAGGAAACAACATTAGAAATTCAAATTTAGAATTTTGATATATTTTTTTAGTCTCACCCCAACCCAAGAAATATCATTGGAGATACCTTTCAGCATACAAAACAACATCTTTTAATTTTGCTCTTCTTCTGTTAGGAGTATTTTTAATTCTAACACCATCCCACTCTTTTTTCCTTTCATTTAAGTTTAGAGATAAATTTTGTATATTTCAAAGAATCATAGTGATTATGATTGTTAACTTTCCCCTCCATCTTCACTTTGCTGCTGTCATTGCAGATTACTAATTTGAAAGTGGCTATTTTTGACAGATAAGTCTTACCATGCCTATTCTATTTACATTTTGTTGAAAGTTGTTTGTTGTTTGTTTACATCTTCATGCGTTTGCAGTATTACCTGTATTAGTAACTAATCAGACATGAAAATTTTCAAAGAAACTTTTAAATCAATATAAAACCACCAATCAGTAAGCATACCCTATATACCCTATGAATATCAACATAACCTTTATTCTTAATAGCAATAATTCACAAACAATGAGAGATATATAAGGTTAGTTTTATAGTAAATTAGAAAAATAGAAAATTAGAAAGATAGAAAAAGATAGGAAGGGAGATGTTGCATATTTGAATCTCCATTAATATATTAATAACTAATATTTAGTTTATAAAAAAAAAAAATTGACAAACAATAAGCAGCTGCAAAATGAAACATAATTTATATAGGAGTAGGAATTAAAGAAGACAAGATGATAATATATATAGTCTCACGCAAGCGTATTCACACCAAACCTCTTATATCATGAGAAATATATATAAGAGAACTAATGCATTTTCACATGACTGGTAGAGGATATGCTTTCTCACAAAAGACTATTATTGAGTATTGACTTTCTCATGAAGTAACGAGGGAAGAAAGGAAGGGGTTTTCATGTACACAACTACCCTTGTTAGACTCAGAATTCACAATTCAAATTGCATGATGATAAGATTTGAAAAGTCAACCGCATGTATCATGTAATAATTATATATGCATCACAACTTATGAATCATGCAAGATAGATGAATTAGTGCAAATTCTTAAGTACTTGCTTCTTTTCCTGACAGCCTCTAATCCCATTGGAGCTTCTCACAATAACTGATGTTACAATAGGTACTAAGCAAACTAAAAGCTACGACTATAGTCTTTCTAAAACGAAAACGAACAAATTTAAGAGCAAAGAAACGAAAAACAAACTACATTGTGTCATGTCAAGCTAAAGTAAGAAATCAAATGACAAAAAAGAAAAGAAAGATAATATACTCGTATATGACCATCCTTCTGTTTCCTCATCAACATCAAGTCAAGGTAAGGTAAAGAAGACGAATACATGGAGGGTGAACAGTGAGTATGGAGGGTGAACAGTGAGAACAGAGCGAGAATAGTGAGAATAGAGTGAAAACAGGGGAATTAGTACTTGAACAGGGGAAACAGAGTTCTGAAAATTTGAAGCCAAACGAGTAATGATGGAGGGTGGACGGTGGCAGGGAGAAGAAAGGATGTTAGACGGAGGAGTGGTAACGGAGGAAATCAATCATCTCTCGTCGCACGGATAGGAAAGGGGAAGATTACAACAGTTTTTTTCACTCATTTCCCAGAGGAGTACACGGCAAAGGAATTGTGGAAATTTTTGGGAATTACGCTAGGATACAGGATGTCATAATACCAAACAAAAGAAACAAGAGAGGGCAGAGGTTTGGTTTTGCTAGATTCAGCGACGTGCAAGATGTGAAAATGTTAATGGTGAGACTGGATAATATTTTTATCGGGAAAGAGAAGCTATGGGTTAATATCCCACGTTATGAACAACGGCACGAGCAGCAGACCAGAAAGAAACACAAGTGGAATTGGCAACAAGTAAAGGAGGATCACCGTTTGGATGATAGGAGGAAGACTCACCAATTAGCAAAAAATAAAAGTATAAGAAAATCTTATGCATCAGTTGTACGCAATACTGGGGGAATCAAGATCTTGAGTGAAAGACAGGAGGAAGCAGTAGATGTGCAGATGGAGTTCAAAGCTTCAGAGGAGGAGTTAAGCCGACTCCAACGAACATATGTGGGTGAAGTTCGAAGCAAAGGAAGTGCTTTTAGGACTCAACTCTTCCTAATGACTCACGGAATATACAGGGTTCGAGCAACTCCAATGGGGGCAAATAAAGTACTGTTAGAACCGGAACATGGAGAGACTCTCCAGGAGATTGTAAAAGGAAAACAACAGTGATTAGAACAATGGTTTGCCGGGATCCAGATGTGGGAGCCAGGAGCGGTGGACACAGAAAGGATGGTTAAGGTGAACTGCTACGGTATTCCTTTACACGTTTGGGGGGGAAATTTTTTCCGTAATATAGTAGCAGCGTTCGAGGAGTTATGTTATGTGGAGACAGCTACAACACGAAAGGAGAGGTTCGATGTCGCACAGATGTTGATATCTAGGAAGGAGATGAAAATGCTAAATGCGGTCATTCGAGTGAAAATAGATGACCGGATGTTCCACATCTGAATGGTGGAGGTGGGAGACAGGAATGAACCAAAGTCAGATCAAGAGTACAAAACGAGTTATGGCTCTGAAATGAGTTCTTGTCATGGGGAGGAAGATTTTGACGAATCGGTGTAGGCAGAGAAAAGACTGGCGGAGCTGAAAGAGGAGATGTTTGGGAAAGGGAACTGGAAGGTGAACGGAGAGGCTGACGGAGGCAGCGTCAACCATGGGAACGAGTTCTCCGGCGGGGAGGTGAGACGATGGTAAACAAAACAGACGGGTATAACTCCGGGCTGAGGGAACCATATGTACGGTTGCCGGAGTTAGGTATAGGAGAAAGCTACAGAAGAAAGGCTATTGTGAAGGAATGTCAAGAGGGGCAGGTAGGGGAACATGAACTAATTGACCAAAGGTCAAACAAGGTGGCGTAGGCTTAGTCTGTGCGGCTAGGGGAAGACGTTACGAAGCAGGTAGTAGAGGGGAAAGGAAACGGCAACGGCAGAATTTCAACGAAGGAAGGGGGAAAGCCGGATTCTATGGATTTCGGTAGAGAAAGCAAAGAGGGGCGGGTGGAGAAAGCTGATACAGGAAGCGAATATCACGGACCAAGGTATGAAGCTCGGGGCTCAAGGCTGAAAGGGGTACAGAGGGTGGTTGATGGATGGGATACACTATCTAATCCAAGTAACCAGCCCGGTTGGATCCCAGTCAATTTGGGCCACATTGACGTGGAACAGGCCCAGTGGAGTAATCAGCCCGGTCGGTCCATAATCAATTCGGGCCACATTGACATGGAACAGGCCCAATGGTGAGTCACGAAGGCCGGAAGAGGAGAATGGGCCCAATTAGCAGTGATGGATCCAGAGGAACGGATGGACTCAAATTCGGGCTCAATTGTAAGCAAATATGAGAGTGAAAATGGGATTTTCTGGAAACCGGAAAGGAAGGTGAATACATAATATGAAAATAATGAATACAATGCCACAAAACCATACGATTATAAGAGATGGGTAGTGGTTGGAGGTGAAGAGGTGTCTGGAGGAGAGAACAGGCTAAGAAGGCAGGTAGCTATATGGAAGCAAATAAGAAGAAATAGTGTCAATGGGTGTGAACTAATAAGTTAAAGGAAACAGGGAGACTCAATGGATGACGAGAAGGGGAAAGGAAAAGAGGTGGATGAAATGGGTAAAATATGGAAGGCAATGAAAGAAATCGGAATCTCTGGTAGCAAACCCGATGAGGAGTATATACAGGAATTACGAGAGATGGAAACGAGGGATAAGGTGGAGAAAGAAAAAAGGGATAGGAGGATAGCCCAGAATACTTAAATGAAGATTTTTTCACTAAATGTGAAGGGGTTTCGGGATCGGGCCAAGCGAAGAAGAATCAGGAGAATTTTGAATAACAACGACATTGATATCTGCTTATTTCAGGAAACAAAATGCGGGATGGTGAAGGACTGGGAAATTAAGGAGGTATGGGGGACGTCAGAGTGTGAGTGGAGAATACTTCCTTCAACAGGGCTTAGTGGAGGGTGTTTGACAATCTGGAAGAAATATTTGCTGGAAGAGGCCTGGTTTATACAGGGGGAGGGCTTTCTTGGAATTGGATTTAGAGGAAAGCGACCAAATGATTTTAATTGCATGGTAAATGTGTATGCCTATGTTCGCTAGAAGGGAAAAGGAAGGTGTGGGATGATTTGATGATGACAAAGCGTGGATTCCCGGGGATAAATTGGGTAATTGGGGGAGATTTTAATGCCGTGGTAGATAGGCATGAGTTTAGAGGGAGGTCTAATTATCACTCTCGTACTGAGATATCCGAATTTAAATTCTTTATCCAAAGAATGGGACTTCTGGACATTCCGGTTATTAGGAAAGGAGTGACGTGGATAGCTTCGAACGGAGAATCATCAAGCAGGTTGGATCGATTTCTTTTTTCTCCGGATTTGATGGAGGAGTGGGGAGTCACAGCTCAAAGGGTGGGCACTAGAGAGTTCTCAGATCATAGTTGGATTGTAACTGAAGATAATAAACAGAATTGGGGCCCCAAACCATTCAAGTTTTTTTATCACTGGATGCAGGAACCAGATCTTGAGGAGTTGGTGAGAGAATTTTGGGTCTCAGCACAGGTTCAAGGGTGGAACATGCAACAGTTGGTAACCAAACTAAAAGGTTTGAAGGTGAAGATTAAAAAGTGCAAAGGAGAAATTTGGGGAAAGGATGAGGAATTCTTAGTAGAGAAGGTGGTTGAGTTGGAAAGGGTGGATCAACAGTTAGGTGAAGGGGTCCAAGGAAGTCGTAAGGACAGACAGGACATTTTGGCGGAGTATTGGGGAAAGGCAAGGAGGATGGAACAATCCATGTTACAGAAATCTAGGGTTAAATGGGCGCTAAATGGTGATAATAATACTAAGTATTTTTACAAATGCTTCAAAGAGAGATGCTATGAAAATTCCATATTGGCGATCAAATCAGGAACGGGATGGCTGGAGGAAGCTCAACAAATTCGCAGTCATGTATTTGATCACTTTTCAGAGTTCTTCACTGAAAAAGAAGATGGTAAACTAATCATGGATGGGGTACACTTTAATCAACTAAATAATCAACAGAGGGAAATGCTGGACGAGCCTTTTGGAGCAGTTGAGATAAAAGAAGCGGTCTGGGCATGTGAGGAAGGGAAAAGTCCAGGTCCGGATGGATTTGGATTTAATTTTTATAAATCTTGTTGGAAAATCATAGAGGAGGACGTCGTGAAGGCGGTATAAGAATTTCATCAAACAGGAATATTATCGCGAGGGGTCATATCATCCTTCCTTACCTTGATACCGAAGGTGACAAAGTCTGACAGGTTAGCTCAGTATAGACCAATCTCGTTAATTTCAAGCATTCAAGATATTATTTCTAAACTGTTGTCCTTAAGAATGAAGAGAGTCATGGGGGATTTAATTTCTAAGTGTCAGTCAGCATTTTTGCCGGGAAGATCCATCCTCCTGGATGGGGTGGTAGTAGCAAATGAGATAATTGATTGGGCCAAACGGAAAAGGAAATCCTATTTTCTGCTTAAGGTGGATTTTCAAAAGGCTTATGATTCGGTCAATTGGAATTTTTTGGATTATTTGCTGATAGGATGGGGTTTGGGAGTAAATGGAGAAAGTGGATCAATAGTATTGTTAGGAATAGCCATGTGTCAATCCTGGTAAATGGGAGCCCAACGGCTGAATTTAGACCAGGGCGGGGTTTGAAGCAAGGAGACCCATTTTCACCTTTTTTGTTCCTAGTGGTGGCTGAAGCGCTATCTGGACTATTTAGGTCAGCAGTTGTTAAAGGGGTATTTAAAGAGCTCTCTATTGGTGATGAGGCAAAGTTTTCAATATTGCAATATGCTGACGATGTTATTATGATGGGGGAAGCAGACTTGCAATCAGTATGGTACTTGAAGGTAATCCTTCGTGGTTTTGAGATGACTTCGGGGCTAAAGGTGAATTACAGCAAAAGTAAATTTTTTGGTTTAAATATGGATGATACATTCAGGAGTGCTGTCAACAATCTCTTGAATTGTGAGGTATCTACACCGCCTTTTAATTTTTTGAGGATACCGGTGGGGCTTAACCCAAGGAAGGTAGAAGTGTGGACGCTTATCATTGAACAATTTCAAAGGAAACTGTCAGGGTGGAAGGCAAAACACTTGTCGTTTGCAGGAAGGTTAGTTCTCATCAATTCCATATTGTCAAGTCTTCCTTTGTACTTCTTCTCTTTCTACAAGACACCTAAGAAAGTATTGGAAGTTATGATGGGATTACAACGCTCCTTTCTGTGGGGGGGAAAAGATCAGGAAACCAAGATTGCATGGGTTAGTTGGGAAAGTGTGTGTCGTCCTAAGGAAGAAAGGGGTTTGGGGGTAAAATGTTTACAAAAATTTAACTTGAGTTTGCTAGCAAAGTGGAGGTGGTGGTTATTAACAGAGGAAAATGCAATATGGGGGCAGCTGCTGGAAGTTAGGTACGGCCACAAATTCAATAATAGACCTGCTAATTTCTCTCGAACTTCTCAGTGGTGGAGGGATATATGAGCTATTGATGGACTGAAAGCAGTGGTACCAAAGTGGTTTGAGACCAATGTGACTAAAAGAGTAGGGAATGGGATGGAAACTTGCTTCTGGGAACATAATTGGTTAGGATCTGGAGCTATAAGCATAAAATTCCCTAGGCTATATGGTATATCGGAAGATAAGCTCATCACTATTAACGATAAAAGAGACGTGTCATTGTTATCAAGCGGGTGGAAATGGGTATGGTGGAGGGAGCTATTTGTTTGGGAAGAAGATCAACTATGCCACTTACAAAGTCTGTTGCAATCAATTGTCTTTTCGGATCAGGTGCCGGATGTTTGGAGATGGGGGTCAAGTACGGACGGAGGGTTTTCAGTGGCGGATGTATACAGGGTTCTGCCTTCACAACAGACTTCGGTAACATTAATTGAGGTTGAGCCAAAAGAACTAACACGAATGTAGAAGGACAAACTACCATCTAAGGTAATTGCTTTGTCGTGGAGGTTAATGTTAAATAGATTACCAACCATGGATAATCTATTGAAAAGAGGAGTCTATATTCCAATAGCGGATGCACAGTGCGTGTTTTGCAGGAACAATATGGAAAGTAGAAATCACCTCTTTTTAACGTGCATCCAAGCTCAATCAGTGTGGAATAAAATGATAAACTGGCTGGGAATCCAAGGACCAATTCCAGGAATATAACACAGCTTTTCCTCTCATCGTCCGCATGGGTCGTAGGAAAGAGAAAGAAGAGGTGTAGGTATGTATTCTGGCTTGCTGGGTGTTGGGGTATCTGGACTGCCAGAAACCAGATTGTTTTTTACAGGATACCGGCAGACTCTGTTGATATTATGATGTCCATTAAAGTAATCTCGTGGAATTGATTAACGTATTCTTTCGGCTTTAATAGGGGGTGTGTATTCTCGGATTGGTATGTTAATCCTAGAATCTGTATGTTAAATATGAGATAGAGGATCTAGGATGTGATATGTACTATTAGAATGTGCAGTAGTGTGCACCCCATCTTTTGTTATGTAGAAACAATTTGTTTCTTACCTTTGAAATAAAATCTTTGCTCTTCAAATAAAAGAAAATACTTGTATATGACCCAATATCATACAAATTAATAAAGCAGCAAGACATTTTGCTTTAAGAGCAAGGGTAAACATAAAAGGTTTTTTAGGATTTACTGGTAGTTTCAAAAAATATTTACATATTTGGGGTTGTTTAAAAAATATTTACAGAGATAATGTTGTTAGACTTGTTGACCACGAAGCATAACTAAAATGGGGAACTTCTAAGCTTTTTTTTTGTAGTGTATGCAGCAGATGCGTGGAAGATACTCCTTTGACATGACATGGAAGGCACCAGCATGTGTATAAGGCGTGAGAATGAATCACAATGAATAGCATGTAGGGCTGGCTTCTCCATGATCCGATGGAAGAATTAACCTCTATTATGATTAAGTTTTTAGTACTAAGGTCACACTAAAAGATGATTAACAAGGTTACTTATGTAATCGTATTTTAATATTTAAATATAAAAATTAATATAAAATGTACATTTTTTTATTTTGTCAGTAAAATTGTAACGATAAATTTTGTTATTATAATATTGTATTTGTAAATATTAAATACATAAATTCATTTAAATATAATTTTATTTTATATTATGAATAACAAGTTTTATGATAGTGAAGAAGCCTCCATCTAACTTACAAGTATCAGTTTTTTGAGTTAGAGACACTCTAAACTTTAACAATTATCCTATCATCAATGATCTTAAACTTGTGAGCAAAATTTCACCTTTTTCTGCTTTTGCTAAGGGATCATCTTGGTAATTCTTGCTTGCACCTAAAATTGGTAACCTTTTTCACTTTTGTTGTTATTTATATTATGATTTGTTGTGAAGCCCTATTTGATGTGTAAAATTGATGTTACTAAATTTCTTTCCCAACAAGAGAAGAGAATCGTTCCACACATACGCCTCACCTGCTATTATTTATATCATCTTCTTTTCTTTTGTATCTCATTCCTCCGTGTCAACCTTAAACCTAAATAATTAATTAAATAAACCACGTCATGGTGTCGAAAGGAGCTTTGGTTAGTGTGTGATAGTATCTCTATGATCACTCATAACAATATATAAAGGAAATATTCTTTTGATATCCACTTCTTTTTATTTCAATTTTGTCCTTTAAAATATTTTATATTTCTATTCAAATTTTATATAACTTTTATTTTATACCATTTTCATAACTGCGGATACACTAATATTGAGTTTTTAATTTAGAAGTACTGTCATCTTCTCCTAGATAAACTCCCATAGTGTATCTTTTTCTTTCTCTTCAATGTGAATTTTGTTGTGAACGAAAGGAAGCAAGAAAATCAAGAATAAAGAAAAAAAATATAATATATTAGGTTAAAAAGATGAAAAATACTAGCAACATACTCCTTTTAATATATTCTACATGATTGATTGGAATTTGTTCAAAATAATAAATTATGTGTATTTCGCTTGTCATTAAATGATTTTCTCTCTTAATTTTGTAATTTTCAATTAATTCCAACCAATAATAAAGAATATGTTAAGAGGAGTGTATGAAAGAGTATGTTGCTAGAACTCTTTTAAAAAGATAGAACTCTCTGAATTTTGTCTGATAAAAATAAAAATACATGAAAAACTAAAAAATTTAAACTAAAAATTATGATAATTTAGACCTTTTTTAATAAAATAAATTACAAAATAATAAAAACCTAGTCCCCAATGGAACCAAGGTAGCTTTACTAAATAGCGATGTCCAACTACTGTCAAAGTGAAACAAATGGTTAAGATGCTGAAATTTGCTTCCTCATGAATTGCAAGTGGGTATCAGCACAATGCTTAAGGAAGCTGTCAAATACGTGAAATTTTTAGAACTCCAAATTAAGGTAACAACTTAATTATAGTCATACTAAAATCTTAAAAGAAATAGAGACTCATGAATGAATAAATTATGATTTGAATTTAACATCTTCCGAGCTTTGATGATCTCTGGATGTACGCTCCCATTGCTTACAATGGAATGAACATTGGACTACGTTGAAAGCTGATGGTGCCTTTTGACATCTTAAAATTGGTTGATTTAGAGGAGTCTATCGCGTCGATCTTAGTGAACCATGCTGACCTCGGTTGTGCCCTGAAGCTACCGAAGAAGTTCGTTTCAGTGTGCCACTTCCACAGTTGTTGGGTGGGGTTAATATGCATCATGATGGAGAATGGATTGAAGGTGCCACAATTGGATAGTTGTTACTATGTGATACATTTGCAGTAATTGATAAAGGGGCAACATGAGGAGGTATTGGAAAAAGGAGTTGAGGTGGTGGAGATGGAGGAAAAGGAAGAAGTAGAGAAGTTAAAGAAAATGAAGGGATCTTATAAAACCCTCTAAATCAATTTGGGAATTCTACATATCTTTTAATCATGGGTCACATTAAATATCTATTGACACATTAGATAAGTTAATGTTTAAATTTTAACCATCAACTATATTGTTTTGATGGATGGACAAAAATAACCCATTTTTAAAATAGGATACAAAAAGTACATAACTACTAAATAGAAAGTACAAAGTATAATTTAATCTTTCTTTTAAATTATATATATCCTTTTACTTTTATGTACTCATTATAATTATATCTCTCTTTTTCAAACTACACAAATCTCCATTTATTTTTGTATTATTATATTTTATTTTGTTTGAATATGATATAATCAGCTTTTTTACAACTTTGTAATAGTGTGTGACAATGGAGGTAAAAGTGTTAGTTGTAAAGTCAAAAAATATAAAAAATGCATGTGTAATAAAATACAAAACTTATGTAGTACATATATAATGTAATACAAAATTTTAAAAAAAACACATGTGTAATAAATTTATGTAGAGTTTTGGAAGAAGATGGTACAAGTGTAATAAATACATAAAAAATATGGAAGGTTTATATAATTTAAAAAGAAGAAAATGATGCATTTATAATTACACTAAATATTAGAAATTACATGTAATTACTTTTTAAATACAAAAGAATTTACTTTTAAATTATTAAATAATTATAGAAAGGTGGGTCCGTCCGGTCAAGTGTCCACCACTCAAGGACTAGAAAGTGACGAAGAAATATCAATGTAGCAAATCAAATATACCGGAGAAGGAAAGCTATTAATTCGCTTTTTTCCTATTATAAGGAAATATAGATAATTATTCTTTAACATTAATTACTTGCACCTATGGTTTGCAAGGGTAAATAATAGTGTTAGTATATTTGTTTGCTATTTATTCACTAAATCTTAAACTATTTGTTTCTAACTAATATTGGATTTGTATTAATTATTAATTATTAATAATTAAAAATAAATACAAAAAAGAATTATATAATTAAGGTGGATACATAATGTAATTACGTGTATAAAAACTTGTGAAAATGTCATTGACCCATGTACAATCTCTGGCTGCATGAAAACCGGTAAACGAAAAAGGAAAGGAGTTGGAGTGGTTGAAAATAACTAGTTTATAAGCAGATTAAAAAGTTATAAGTTAGTATCTTGATTTGAAAATGTTATAAAATTAATAAGTGAAGACATACATTGGATAAAAAGTAATGGTTAACTTTCAAATTTCCTTTTTTCTAATGTTATCAAATGTAGTCAGTAAAAATATTTTGCTTGAACTCAATATTTATAGTCCCGCACTTGAAAAAAGAGGGTTATCAGCTCTTCAGAAGAGAGAGATCTACTTGCATCTCGTAGGGTCGAGTTGAAAAATATCAGAGAAAAAGACTGGGTATAACTTTGGTGTAGGTAAAAAGACATAGCTTGAAATACTTGGATATAACCCAAACATTTGCATGAAGTTGAGTGGGGGCACAATTTACTACTCGTAAAACTCCAATAATAAAATTATCAAATGGAAACCTAACATGAAAGACAAAAAATATTCAATTATAAATATAGAAAAAATCTTCCATATCTTTGTAAACCGACCTAGGAATATAAAATCTGGGTTCGGCTAAGAAAAATCCCTACACCATCGAATAAGAAAAGAGAACTCTTCAACGTCCTCAAAATGACATATTTCGACTTTGTTAACAAAGTCACGTAACATCATACTATTATTATAATGGGATGAGTACACCCCCTACTTCCCCATCTACCCATTGATAGGAAGGGATCAGAATAGGAGGATAAGCCTTCTTCAGATTACCCCTGAATTTTTCTTTAAGGGTCTTTTGCTAAACTAGCAGCCTTTCAATGAGGTAAAGATTTCGGGTCTGAGGGTCTTACATGGTCTGCCTACAACTCTTGACGAGCCACAAACTCGACATTACTGCCTGAATCAGAGGGTGAGACTTTTGCAGATCCAGAGGATCAGTCTTTCACAAAAGGATTTCTGAAGAAGAAGTAGAATAATACATTTGGTCAAAAAGAAACAAATAAGACGTAAGGTGTACCTGACTCCGAAGAAGAAAGGCTGAAAGAGAATTTGGCAGAAGAATGAGAGAAATGGAAAAGTGTAACTGAAATTGTCATGATTTCCTCCTTATATAGAAGAATTTAGCCCAAAACTCACATCTCATCACCACTGTTCAAATATTTCTAATCAACGTTTCGGATCACACGACTTCATTTTCTCATTTCTGCTACAATATTTAGGTTTTCCAATTCGTGCCCTCGGCGACTCTTGGTGGGAAAAAGCTTTCATCTTCACCTCTAAAACTTGATTATCTTATCATTTTTTCCTCGGTATTCGCCCCCACCAATATGTTCAAATTGCCAAAAACTTTTTGTTACCTCTTTTAAGCCTTCACTCTTACGCTCTTCACTTCAAGTCAATCCTGGAGGCAAGTGTATGTATATAAGGAAATTAGGGTAGTGAAACAACCTAAATGAACATGAGAAGGAAAAAAGCAAAAGGACTTTGGATTTTGGCCATATCAAAATTCGAACTTAGAAATAACCTAAAAACACCATAAAGATATAAGGGTTACAAAGATTTCGGATTTCAGCCTTACAGACATCCGAACAGTTCCAAAGATCATAACCCAAGAGACAAAAATATTAAAGGACATGGATATTCGGCCTTGCTGAAAACTATAAAACCATAATAACAATATTAATTAACCTTTAATCACATATTAACATTTAATCATTACGTCTAATAAAGTTGAATTAGATAAACAACATGTCCACTGGACAAAGATAGTATAGCTAATATCTGGTTTAACACAGGTAATACCCAACAGGTAAAAACCTATATATTTGCTTTAAATAGCCGATGTTGAGGTGCGTGTCCAACAACTAATTTTGAAAACATTACTCTTTACTTTGTAATAATCCGAACATTGTCTTATTTGATCATTGGAGTCCTTTTTTGTAGTTCTCCCCCATTCTAGATAAAAAAAAGCTAAGGGCATCTTTGTTAGGTTACTCATGAATCATGTTCGATCTTATTCTGTTAAGAACATTTTGGCACCCAACGTGGGGCACGAAGTAAAACTAGTCCCCATAACTGAAGATTGAGAAGACATGACTATCACTATGAGTCATAGAGCTGCACCTCAAAATAAACCCCAGAATGAAAAAGATACACCTCGGTAACCAGAGGTCGTACACTTAAATAGTCTCATAGAGATTCTCAGGTTACTGAGAGAAAAGATTGCAGAACTCAAACGCAAAAATGTTGTGTTGTGTAATCATAGTTTCTGAGAAGATGGGATCAATAAGAAAAAGAAACAAGGAGAGTCGTACAAGGGTAAGTTGGTGACCCCATCCTGCAGTGGACCATCCATGAGGCACTTTGCAAGACCATCCAACAGCCAACACATGCGTAGCCATTCAACCTATCCAACACTTTAAGAATGCCCAAGAGAAGCATCCACCCTAGTCCAAGCCACACCTCCTTTCACATCCTTTCCCATACAAGTTGTTTCCACTCCCTACAAACCATACCACCCTTTGCCCCATGGATCAGGGGAACCTTTAGAGAAATTCAGTCACACCATCCTTTCACATCCGAAATCATGGATGTCCCCTTCCTCAAAAGTTGTAAATATGTAACTTTAGAGAAATATGATGGAACTATAATCCTGACCCTCATTTCAATAATTTTATGACACAAATAGGCATGTTTACCAAAGATCAAGCAGCCTTGTGCAAAATCTTTCCAATGTCACTTAGAGGGCAAACTTTGAACTGGTTCATCCAACTTCTACAATGTTGGATTAACAGTTTCCAAATGTTGTCTATGAGATTTGGAATCCATTTTGCCATATCTCGGCCACATAGATTCATGAAAGTCGCTTTGGCCACTATCAAGCAAGAGAAAAACGAACCCTTGCAAGCCTATATAGACCGTTTCGGACAAGCTGCTTTGCTATAAAAAACCTTCCTCCAGATGTCGTCTTTCACACCTTTATGATTAATCTTTAACCGGGAGAATATGCTGCTATCTTAATTCATTTTCCACCACTAAATATGTATGAACTCAGGAGGAGGGCAACACCCTTTATTGAAGCAGAAGAATTAACTTCTTTCCATAAAAAAGCTCAGTCTGAAATGCTAGGAAATTCCCAAAAAGATAGAGATAAAAGCCCCCACCTATAAAAAAGAACTTTTAGACTCTACATTATATTTTTACATTGATTCTTTTCCCAGTCACTTGATTTAGATCGTACGGAAACATAACTCGGATTAAAAGTTTCGTAAGTACCCTCTAAAAAAAGATTACATCTTTTCGGCAAAGGTAGTACTTTATCATTTCTTCGGCTAAAGTGTACCCTCTCAAGCTAAACAATTTGGTCTAGGCAGTACATAACAATATTTCTACCGAAGTATAACATTTTAGGAAAGACATCATGAAATAAGTATTCTTCTAAAATATAGGAACCTATCGTACTTACAAACATTAAACAAGTTTTTATAAACAAGGTAAATAAAAAAAGAGTCATATTTTCATTGAAGCACTAACCAATTACAAAGTATTTTTTACATAAAGAAGGAGAAATCATATTTTGGCCATCACAAAACATGACTCATACATAAAAAAATAAACAAAGAAGTTTCCTAAGAGGCAACCTCATCATGACTTTGACCTTCTGCCTCTTCGGCTTCGTCTACACTAGCGGTCTCTTCGGCCTGAGTGTTTGCTTTAGGCGACGACAGAGGAGATTCACCATCTGGCAGCAAAAAAATCAATGGTGCCAAGGTGTTTGTATTTACCTCTGAAGATGTCGTGATCTTCCGAAAACTTGAAATCATCCGAAATGGTGAAAAAGTGACGTGCTTGGTGCACCGCTTGGGGAAAACCAGTTGCGTTCTCCTTCATGACATCCTTCTCTGTTTGCTTCTTATATGCGGGGAAGTCCTCCAAAGCCCGATCTTTAACCCGTCTGTAGCCTTTGCGACTTTTCTCGCTTTGATCACAAAGAGTCCTCAAGCTCTTAATTTGGCCATGGATTTCTTTCAACGCCTCATCTTTCTCCTCCAACGCCTTAGCCTTTTCGGACACAATAGCATCCTTTGCCTTCAAAGCCTCTTTGTGAACCTCGGACAAATCCATTTTCTTAACGCTCTCTTCTAACTCTTTTAGCTTGTCTAAGGCATCTTTGACTTGTTTGGCCGTCACCAGCTCATCCGCAAACACATGCTTCCCCAGCGCCTGCACGCAAGCTTGAAGCTCACAGTAGTTTTGCCATTTGAGGAAAAACTTCACCCTTCCAACACTTTTCGGCCCCTTCAGAGACAGAGTTGCCGAACTTGCTTGTAAATGCCATGGTGTTGAGAATAAGCTCCAACAAAATGTAATAAATTGTTTTGAAAAAAAAGAATCCTTAATTAATTAATTAATTAATGTATATATATATATATATATATATATATATTCCATATTAATTATCTTGGAGGTAGGATGGTTTTATAAGACACCATATTACGTCCTAAAGTTTTGTTACAAACACAAGAAGAACGAATTCCTTATGTCGCAAAGAAAAGAAAATAAGATATAACAAAACAATAGCATGGGTTGCATATTAATTTATTGCATCCTAACATCATCAAACCACATTAATCATAGAATGATACTCCTCTAGAGTTACAATAATTAAACTGTACACGTACATAGTAGCCATTTTGAGCTCTAGCCTCAAAAGGTAATATTTGCAAACATACATATCAGTAGCACGCCATACCATTTATTTTACATACAATCTTATGGTGCCTAAGATGCGTGTAAGGACTAGGCAACAATGTTAGTCTCATAGGTAGCGTCCAGGACTAAGTTGGGTACCCATAAAATGGTCTTGTTGCCAAGGAAATGGCAAACAGGCTTAGTTTGGGGATGAACTCCCATAAGATGTTGAAGCAGTTGATGATTCATGCTTGAAGTATCTGAGTGGCAAGCAACAAGCGTCTGAGTTTTGGTTCCATCTGCAGCCACCAATTGAACCATAAAAGATGTGGTTTGGTGAACTTCATGACAATAAAATGCAACCTTTTGGAAATTGAGCCTATGACAAGTCATTGCTTTGTCTCCAAGATTTTGCACGCCTTCCACGGTGTATTCCTCTTGCTTGCTGACAAACAAGCTTGAAAGTGCTTGAATGTTCTTTCCCATCTTTGAAATAGCAAAATCCATTAATGATCCTAAGGATGTTGCACAAAACCTGTGCTCTCCCTTTGCTTCATCATTCCTCATACATACATCAGCAAAGGTTAATACTTCTTTTTCAGGGTCTTTAATTTCCTTTTGCCACAAAGAAACAGAAACAGGTGGTGCTTCAGACTTGTAAAATTGTACTTTCATAGTCGGGATTTGTCTATCGGTAAAATCCTTTTCATAAGGAAGATTAACCATATGTTTCTTTCTATCCCAGAAAGCATTAGGAAGGTCAGAACAGATGGTAGATTAAAAACGATCAGAAAGATTCTTGATACGTTGTTTGATATAAGGAAGAGAGAGTTGACTCTCAATTTGTTTGAAAGAAATTTCTTCTTTTAGGAAATTGATTTGATTAAGTTTAAGATCAACTTGATTGATATTCCTGTAGACAGGTTTGTCAAGGAATTTGAATACGATTGTCTTCCCTAAGTGTTGGGTGGATATACCTATACTGTAAATATTGATTGGGAAAATAGATTTGATGAATGGAGTTCCTAAGATTACATCATTCTTAAGATTTTTTATCAGAAGAAACGGAGTTTCTACTTGGAGATTGTCTTTTTGTATGATTGCCGAAGGAAGCTTATATTGGATTTCTAGTTTAGATCCACTAGCCGTCCTAAGCCGTTCGGAAGTTTTATGGAAGTATTTGGTTGGAATAAGTCCTTCCAAAATACAGTTTGAATCAGCCCCGGTATCAAATAGAGCAATAGTTTTGAAAACGAAGTCGTCGATGAGAATAGTAACATCAATATAGAATTTTTGGATGCTACATTGATTGATTAGGTTGTTGAACAGAGTATCTTCGTTTGATGAATTATGATCAGACTCATAATCCTGATTACAGTTTTCATGGTCATTTGGAACCATGTTATCAGATAAAGCTGCAGTTATTTGAGATATGATAGTCTCGTGCAACTGTGATTGAGTTTTGAGTTCTCGGACCTCAGATTTAAGAGAACGAATTTCAGCCTGGAGGTCCTGAATAGTAACTGGCTTGGCTGAAGATTTTTCCAGTCGTTTGAGAGTTTGAGTAAGATCAAACTTGTTATTGACAAACCTATTATCTAAATGCGTAGGTTTGGGTTTTGAAAGAATCGCTTTTAATTTCTCAAGATACTCTTTTCTATCCTGAGAGTCTTGAATAGATTCTATAGCTTCAAGCAATAGATTTTGCTCATCATTGTGAATGACATTGATGAATGGAGATTCAGAACTTTCGCTACTAGAGGAGGAAAGATCATCGTCAGCTTGGATGTCGTCAGAAGATATCTTGACCTTTTCATCTTCTCTTCTGAGGAACTATCAGAAGAATTTATCAAAAGATTGTTAAGTTGATCCTGGACTTAAGCTATGATATTACCATAACTTAACTGATCATAAGGAATTTCTCCGTTAAACTAGGAACGGATTTTTTCCCTAACTTTGTCTCTTAAGGATTTTGGGAGTCCAGCTAGGAAGGTTTCTTTCCAAAAAGGTTGGTGACAGTCATCTCTAGTGTAGACTCGAGTGAGAAAGGTGTCCCTATACCACCTAAAATTTCCTAACGTCTTACACTTAAGAGTAGATAGGAGATCTCCAGAACGATCTTTGTAGATGGAAGGATCTCCGATAAAATGTTTGACAATGACCATGATTAAGGTATTAACGGCGTTGGGAATAGGCTTTCCTTTGTCAGTAAGGACGTTTCCTTCAGCGTCCGTTTTGACTGCCGTAAAGATTTCATGTTTCTCATTATCAGAAATGTAATTGTCCCACCAGCCTTTGAGTTGGCCAGAAAAGCCAGCGGTCAGGATTTCTACTATAGTCTCATCAGTGCTATCTAAAGCAGTCTGATATGCAGTGGAGACCATAGTCATATGTTGAAGAGTATTAAGAATGTTATACTCAGTTTGACCATCTATGTTCCATTCATAGATTTGATTGGCGTTGAAGGATCTTAAACTTTGATCATTCTTTTCCTCAAGAAGGAGATCAGGAGCAGTAGCTCGATTGTAGTAGAGTTTAGAAGGCTACTTCCAATTGAGAGCCTTACTAAAGACAGGATTGATTTGAGGAATAGACTTACTGCTAGATGCAGCATCCTCAGATTCAGAACCTATGGAAGAAGTTCCTAACTTGTTAATCCTAAGAGATTGGTCCTTTTGGGAGACACTCCTAGTGATTGGTCCTAGCTTAACAGATCCTACCTGTGAAGAACTAGGGGTATCAGGGATAATTACAGAATTATCTTTAACTTGATTGGATTTTTCTAAGGCTTTGGTCCAATTTTGATGAATAAGCCTAAATTTATTTCTAGTCTCATTTGTCAGACTAAAAGGTTTGAACAAAGGTTTTGAAATGGAGGAGGTCTCATCTTTTTTAGTTCCTGAGGATGAGGCTTTCCCTACAAGGTTTTCTCCTAAAACTTGGAGGTATTTGTTGGTGTAATTATTTTGTTCCATAAGGGCTTTAATATCTTGGGCTCCTATGGTTTCATCAGATTTGTGCTTAAAGGGTGAAGCTAAGTACTCATCCCCTAAGTCTGGAATAAAATAGCTGCTAGACGGAGGTAAATCAGACTTAATGAGTTTACCATTTTTACGGTGCCAGACAATTATGGTATTAACAGAAAGGTCTTCTGTGATTGTAATTGTCCAAGGAGGATAGATTTGATTCTTATGAAGGTAGACATTTAACCAATCAAAGAAACAGACATGAGTTTGGACTTTGTTTAGAAATTCATAAAAAGAATCGATAATTTTTTACCTATGGTCACCCTTAAAATTGCTAAGAAACCATTTCCTCTTAGAGGTCCAAGTCTCAAAGTAGAATTCCTTACGAAGGGTTGGTTTGTCTATGGTGTAACTATTCATAGTTGACCATACTGCATTTCAGATTGAGTAGGAGAATGAATTTCTGAAGAGACTTCTTCCTCAGTCCTACTGTAGATATTTCTAGGGATAGAAGACGAGTTATCTAACCCTTGAAGATTGATTTCTGGAGTAATAATTCTGGGAATTGAACTCCGATTTGATTGGGAAGCTATAGAAAAAGATCTTCTGGCACTAGTATAGGCTGATCTAGAAGCTTTGGACCTTGAAGAGAAAGAATTTCTCCGATCAAAGATAATTTCTACCTTACCAGCCTCAGATTGTCTAATTTCCTGGAATTCAGGGGTTTGACGAGGTAGGGTTGGTGTAGCTTTTTCAAGTTGCCAAGAGGTTGGTAACTCTACCTCATCCCACTTGATGAGTTTGGGAACGGCAACATTTGCTTTGGTCATATCTGTGAGAAACAAAGTTGTTTCCCAATCATTGGTTTTAAGGAGAACTCTTGAGTTACAAGTGTTCATGACCTTATATTGGATTCGATAGAGGAGAGCTGCAGGGATAGAACCTTCTTTCATGTTTAACCCATGCAGACGAATGTTTAGAAACAATGAATCTAAGACATTTCGATCTAAAAGACTCACCGTTTTGTTTGGAAAACAATTGAAATAAACAGGACCATGTCCTAGACTGGTTTCTACGGTTCCTATGAGGGAATCGTGAAAGTCATTGTGCCTAATATCGTGAAGGCACATGAGGATTGAGGCGTTAAGACCTTCCCTAACAAGGGGTTTGACAGTTACTTGAACACATCCTATATGGAGGTATTTGTACTTCCTAGAATGTTCAACTATGGATTGTTTGGTAAGAAGATGGAATTCCTCACCGGCTTGGGGATCCAAAGGGATATTGTTTTCAGCAGTCCTAATGATGTAGTCAAAACTACGGACATATTTGGATTCGTCAGGAATATAAAGTTCATCCTAAGGGATTTTAGGGATTTCCCAATTGTCGATTGCTTGATTGATATCCTCAAAGCAAACTTCTTCTTCGAAGATATTATTTTTGGGAGGTATTTCCTCGACCGATTGAACATGCTCAGTGAGCGGATTGCTAGAGGAAGGAGAAGAGGAGGAAGAAGATTTGAGAGAAAGGCAACGTGAGAGAGAGCGAAGAAAGGAACTCATTTTTATAAATCTTCTAGTATCATCACCTTCACTTGGTTCGATAAGAAACTATTATTCTAGATCTAAATCTAAGTTTAGCACAAAATTATCATCCAAAGGTATTCCGGATTCCAGGTTACAGACAAAACTTTTTTTTTTTTTTTTTTTTTACAAAACACGAACAGAATCACAAGATTTACAAAACATCATCTCTTTCAGAATTACTTTATGAATGAAATAATTATTCATGGTAGAGACAACCAGCAAAGGCGCATAGGCAACATGGACTTACTGCCTCCCCTTGGGACTTACTGCCAATCCAGCCCCAGGCCACATACCAGATACACACCATGAATCATTACTCAAAGAAGCCATAATAACAAAAGAGATGGACAACGAAATAGAAATATTAATAGAACAGAAGAAAATTAGAAAGGAGCTGGATTTACAAGGCGGTAATCCGCGCAGTACCAGTTTTCCCAAATTAGAAAATAGGAGAAGTTTCCCAAAACTATATATATATATATATATATATATATATATATATATATATATATATATATATATATATATATATATATATATATATATATATATATATATATAGTTTAATTGATATATATATGATCATGATTGAATATCAGTGTAAAAATCTTTTATAACTAACGGTATATACCAATTAAACTCATATATATATAAAAGAATAATCTTATTGAGATATACTTTAATTAGTTAATATTAACCTGAAATAAAAAAATAAAAATTGCAGTGATATTAATGTTTTGTTTTCGTTCCATAGAGAAAATTTGAAATTTTTAAAATTTAAATGTTGTGAATTTGAAACATTTTAATTTTAAAAAATAATTTTTAAATATTTTATTTGGATAAATTCAAACTATAATTAGGATAGTATCATTCAATTTTTACCACAATAGTTGACACTCTTAACTATTTCAAATGGATCCAAAGAATTTAAAAGACATTACTTATCTATTTTTTATTTTTCATCTTTTATTTTCAAAGTTGGGATTTAATTATTTATTTTATCTTAAATATATTATTAGCCCTCAGGACATGATTAAATTCTATTATTGAGTTTTAACTAAAGATTTAATTATTTTTTTTCCTAAAATTTTTTAACATTTTTGGCTTCTATAAAGATTTATTATGATAAAAAGTAAAATTTAATCGTATTTGATGGATAGAATGCCTTTATTTTTTCTAAAATAATGATAATGACCTATTGGTATCATACTTAAACAATATTTTATTTGTTTCTCAACAAATTTGTGTAAATATTTGTTATAACTATGTTATTTTTTAATGATTTTACTGTTACTTTTTCATTTTTTATGGACTACTTAATGGACTTTTATTTTGAAAAATTAGTGTATGTTGAAAGTTTTATTTATAAACTTCTATTTTAATGTTTTATTTCCTATTTTATAAAAAATAAAATAGACAAAAAAATTTTAATTTGTGGATCCAAATTGATCCAATCCATTTTTAATTGAATTGTATTAATAATTTTTTATTACAAATAAAATATGATGCAATCAGATTAAAATTGATTAGATCGAATCTTATTTTATTCTAAATTCAATCCAATTTTATGCTTGCCTATTTCTAGTAGAAAGAAACAATATAGAACAAGAGAGAAAAAAAATAAATATCAATAATTTTAAATTATTTTTTCTTTTGTATAATTTAAAGTTCTATAAATTTAACTAATAAAAACATTTTTACAAACTACTAAAATTTTAATTTTAGTTGAAATTTTGCATCTAAATAACATATTCATTGCAATTCACAAAGCATTTATTCATCGACGAAATCAAATAATATTTTCTTCCAATGAAGTAAAAATTTATAAAAATGATATTTTTATTCATTTGTATAAAATATAATAATATTTGACAATCGTTTTTAAAAAGAACCCTGATTTTTAGTTTTTAAAATTTAGTTTTAGTTTCTAAATAAATTTATTTTAAAAATTTTCTAATTTACTAAAATTGGTTTAAACATTTTTTATAATGGTGACAAGGATGACAAAGTGATAGCAATGGAATAGCAGCATGGTCGAGATGATGGTGATGATGAAGACCATATTAGTTGTTGTGTGGTGGTGGTATTAGTGAAGTAGAAAATTTGAACCAATTATGTAACTCGTTTCAAATATACCAAATAATTAACTTCAAGAAAATAGTAGACAAATAATTAAATATTAAACCTTAAATCAAAGTATTGATTTGTTAGCAATTTAGTTTTTAAAACATTAAAGGTCCATTTGGTGAACCAAATAAGGAATAGGATAAGGTAACTTTTTCCTATCATATCTTGTATCAAGTGTTTGATGGACCAATATAATAGGATAAATGTATCCTATCATACATCTAGTGTAATTTTTATCTTGAAGGGAAAGTTGTTTATCTAAAAAATAACTTTAATCAATTTATCCTATCATACCATCTAGTAACTCTCACTACACCAATCCTTCTATTATTACAATCACACCTCTCAATCTCTGGTGAATCTTTTGCATCTCTCTTCTCTCCTTCTCTCTTTACTTTTATTCCTACGAAAATAACGGTTATGGCCATATCTATAATAATGCAAAAGTGAAACTCCCACCTATTTCCTTTTCTATTCTCATTGTTCCTTGTTGTGACCTCCCACACACAAAGACAAACTAGAATCCAAAACTTTCATGTTGGAAAACATGGCCTAGTCTCCAATTCTTACTTCCCAATTTTTATTAATAAACTACACCTAACTCTTATTAGCCGTAATCTTTTACTTTCTGACTTAAAAAAATTATTTATTTATTTCTTAATTTGACCCTATCTTTATGCTCTTAAACTTATTATCTTCCTAAATATTTTGAACTTATAAAGTTTTGGTACGTTCTTTTCAAAAAAAAAAAAATATACCAAGCAAAAATCATTGTTATTTTTATAAAGATCAAATTAAATATAAAATATAGCATATATTAATATAGTTTTATTAAGGAAACAATGATGTTTTATTTCCTTAGTGCTTTACGAGAAAAAAAGGTAATAACGACTAATAATTTTGTCATAACACAAAATATTTAAAAACATATAGTTAGAGTTTAATTATGATAATTAATATTTAAATAACTTATATTGTTAGGGAGGTTGATTAAATGTGAAATTTTTCACCTTATGAAATTTTGAGAACACAATGACAATTGGATGTACTCAATTTCTTCAATAACTAATTATAATTATAATTATTATTGAATTTTCCTTCTAAATAACCCCCTTATTTTTATGTATTGATTATAATTGTATCTCTTGTACATTTGAAAATCTTACACTAACACTCCTCTCAAACACCTCTCAAAAGATATAAAAGTAATATTTAAAAAAGCAAGAGGACATGTGTAATTACATTAAATTTCATAGATAGGTCTTTAGTTAACTCTATAACTTATAATAAAGACGTGTTAAAATCTTAACTTTCTTTTCACCTTTATTATCTGTAATTTTTTTAATAGAAATAAAAGGATTAATTAGATGTGACATCTTTTTAATTCCAAGTTTTGAGACGTATGTTGTGCAATTTGTTGTCATAAATCTTATCTCTAAAAAAATTAAAGTGTTAGTCAAAATTATATTTTTAAAGAATAAACTGTAAAATAAAAATGCTTTAATAGATGGTCTTGAGTGTATACTTTTGCCAAACAAAAAAAAAAATAAAGATTAAAAATAAGTTAACTTTTCTATTTACTCTCTTGTAAATATATAAATGTTCTTATGAGGGGTGTTCATAGATTTACGGATCTATCTGAATCTATGAACATCCCTAAAAATTTCTTCTCAACAAAATTTATCTTAATGAAGATTAAAATGAGAGACAATTATGAATACACCTTTCAGGTTTAGTATAATTATAAATGCACTTCTTTTTTTCTTTTAGGTTAAATTATAACTAGTGTCTCCTTATTTTATCACTTACATACTTTTTGTTCCCCTATTTTTTCCCTCATTTTTCTAAAAAGAGATAAAATTTATTCTTCTATCAAAATGATATTGTTGACTGTTAATATTTGAATGTTGACTTGCTTACCTAGTGTGATTAAAAACAAGATTACACATGTGACATGCTTAACAAATAATTAGTTATTATTAGGAAGTTACAAGTTAATAGGTGGCAAAGGTAATTAGCTTACTTTACTGTGACAGACCCCGACAACACAGTGGAGCATGAACGGAGAAGAGAAAATAAAGGACACGATGACACGGAATCCGACGTCCCCATGGGCGCTGCTAGAGGAGGAGGCGGGGACATCACCACCATCGCTCCATGCACAACCAAGCAGAAGAAAATGGGTCCCAAGAGAACCACACAAGAGAGGGAGTTTCAGAAGAAGCTTTAGGTTCTCGTCGAAATCTTAAAACCCATTCCTTTCACACCTTTGAAAGCCCTCGATTTCGAAAAACACCAGAGCAAGACGATCTTCAGGGTTTTTGCTCAGAGGAAGATGACTCTAATGCTTCACAAGAGCTAAATGGAGAGCGATCTTCAAGTTTGAGCCAGGAGTATTCCACATCTCTATAGTTAAAAGGAGAAAAAATCAACTTCTAATAGAGGATTCTACAGTCTACGTCTTCAAGTTTCACTACAAAATTTC
The DNA here is from genome assembly GCA_037954015.1 of Psophocarpus tetragonolobus. Taxonomy (NCBI): domain Eukaryota; kingdom Viridiplantae; phylum Streptophyta; class Magnoliopsida; order Fabales; family Fabaceae; genus Psophocarpus; species Psophocarpus tetragonolobus. Next base: position 28,480,150 of record CM075694.1, on the reverse strand, counting down.
CCGAATCTAAAAGATAAGCAATTGGATTATTCATTGCTTTGCTTGATATATTGGATGACCAAATGATGCTGTTTGTACCATTGTGAAGCACAATAATCCCTTTTTCACTGAGATTAAGGACTCCTGATTTATTTTTGAGAGGAATATTTCAGTTAGCCACCCACACCACTGCTAAAGGGGTTACGTTTGTGTACCATATACTCAAATATCATCTAGTTGAATTTCCTGGATTGGAGAAACCCACTTCAATAATTCCACCAATTGAAACCAAAGTCTCGCCATCTCTGATAGATTGGTTCGTTGCTAAACTTTCTAGTGAAGTGGAAATTCCTAACATATTGGAGAATAAGAAGAACCAAATACATAACAATAGGAAGCTATGAGTATGCACCATTATATCATGGGAGGAATAGGAATAATGACTACTAAACTAGGGAAGATAGGGCTTAGTGTTGAGTAAGTGCTCTTGAATATGGGATGCAAGCCGTATGGGATGAGACATTGCGGAATAGAAAGTTTTTCTATTAAAAGAAACAATATGCAGACCAAATGTACGTTTAAAGATGTCAATTCTTTATATGGACTCAGTTTTTTCTATTTTTCACTCGTCTTCTCAACCATAAAAGTTAATATAAATATCAATATCAGCATAGCATATAGATTACTTGAATGAAGCTGCCAGCATTTGGTTTGGTGCATGTAGAAATAAGGCGAACACCAAGTTGATGTTGGACGTATGCGCCATATATGTCCCTGCTGCTCCCTCTATGGTCAACCAGGGAAAAAAGGTGGACTTCATAGCCTACTGAGTCTTCATGCTACTATTCAATTCCTCCACAATAACTCCTACTACCATACATGGTGATCATGACCAGCACCTCCCGTTCGGGTGGACATTAAAAGTAAAACAAGAAAACTGGTAGTCACTTATGATTTATGTGTATTGGAAATATGTTTTGGTCTATAACCATTAGACAAATATAAAGTACTGGTCAAAAACTGATCAGACATCAGTTAAACCGTAACTATAAACTATAAACTGCAGTTTTGTAATTAACTATTGTAGTTACAAATTACAGTTTAAACAAGTAAAACCACAGAATAAATCTATTTTAATAATTTATTTTTAAAATAAACTTATTTAAATAATTTTTTTTAAAAAAAAACTCACTTAAGTCAATCTACCAAAAATAAATTAACGGCGGAGAATCCTACAAAACCTAGTCCCTAATGGAACCAAGGTAGCTTTTTCTGAATAGCGATATCCAACTACTGTCAAAGTCAAACAAATGGTTAAGATGCTGAAATTTGCTTCCTCATGAATTGCAAGTGGATATCAGCACAATGCTTGAGGAAGCTGTCCAATATGTTAAGTTTTTACAGCTCCAAGTTAAGGTAACAACTTAATTATGTTATACTAAAATATTAAAACAAACAGAGACTCAAGAATGAATAAATTATGATTTGAATTTAACAGCTTCGGAACTTTGACGATCTCTGGATGTACGCTCCCATTGCTTATAATGGAACGAACACTGGACTAGATCTCAATATAACTCCAAACAAGCAACCATAGCAATAAAAGGGTTGCGGAAATTTGAGAGCTGATGGTGACTTTTGGCATCTTAAAACTGGTTAATTTAGAGGAGTCTATCGCATCGATCTTAGTGAACCTTGCCGGTCTCCGTGTGGCCTGAAGTTACCGAACAAGTCCGTTTGAGTGTGCGACTTCCACCGTTGATTGGGCAGGTTAATATGCGTCGTGATTGAGAATGAATTGAAAGTGTCACAGTAGGATAGTTGTTATTTATGCTTAGCATTTGTAGCAATTGATAAAGGTGTAACATGAGGAGTTGTTGCAGGAAGGAGTTGAAGTGGCGGAGGAGAAGGAGGGTAAGGAAAAAGAGGATGAGCCACTCTTACATTGAGAATTTTGCACACCTGTTAATCATGTGTTACATTAGACAACAATTTAACATATTAAGCAACTCAACATCAAATTTTAATACCCAATTATTTTATTTTGACGAAAGGATAAAATTTATCTATTTTTTAAAAAGGAGTAAAAAATGCACAAAAAAAAAATATGGGGTAAAAAGTACACAGTTACTAAAATAGAGGAGACACAAATTATAATTTAACCTTTCTTTTAAATGATATAGATACCCCAACTTTTAATATTCATTACAGTTGTATTTCTACTTTTCAAACAGGCCTCCATTTTTTGCATCATTACATTTTATTTCATGTGAATATGATATGAATAAGTTTTTTTAAAACTTCGTAACAGCGTGACAATGGAGGTGAGGGGTGTCAGCTGTAAAGTTTTCAAAATACAAAAAGTGCATATGTATATTTAATATTATGCAAAACTTAGAAAACACATGTATAACAAATTTATATATGATATTACATCGTTTTGAAAAGGTACAAGTATAATAAATACGTAAAAGTAAGAAAATATTTGTATAATTTAAAAAGGAGTAGATGTATCTATAATTACACTAAATCTCAAAAGATATATACACAATTACTTCTTAAAATTATATGAGTTTAATATTTAAATGTAAGAGAATTCTCTTTTAAATTATTAAATAATTATAGAAAGGTGGATATGTCCGGGTCACGTCTCCACTCAAAGGAATAGAAAGTGACAAAGAAATATCAATAATACAACAAATAATATATACGGGAGAAGAAAAGCTATTACTGGCTTTTTGCCTATTATAAGGAAATATAGTTAATTATGCTTTAACATTAATTACTTGCACCTATGTTTTGGAGGGTAAATAATAGTGTGTTAGTATATTTGTTTGCTATTTATTCACTATTCAATGTGATTTGTCTCTATAACAAATCTTAAATTATTTGTTTCTAACTAATATTGGATTTTTATTAATTGTGAATAATTAAAAATAAATACAAGAAATAATTACTATAATTAAGTAGGAAACATAATGTAAGTACGTGTATAAAAACTTGTGTAATTACGTGTACAATCTCTGGCTGTACTGTATGAAAAGGGAAAACTAAAAAGGAAAGGACTTGGTGTGATTACAACTAACTAGTTTATAAGCTGATTAAAAAGTTATAAGTTAGTATCTTGATTTGAAAATATTATAAAATTATTAAGTGAACACATCTTTTGGATAAAAAGTAATGGTTAACTTTCAAATTTCTTTTTTTCTAATGTTATCAAATGTAATAAATTGTTTAAAAAAGGAAAGACGAATCCTTAATTTAATATATATTCCATATTAATTATTCACATATTGGAGCTACGATGGTTCTGTGAGGCACCATATTACTTCCTAAAGTTTAAGTTTTGTTACAAGCACAAGAAGAATAAATTCCTAAACTCCTTATTATGAAAAGAAGAGAAAATAAGATATAAAAGCGCGTTGCATATTTATTACATCATAACAACGTCAAACCACATTAATCATAGAATGATATTCATCTAGAGTCACAATAATAGGTAGATTTTGAGCTTTAGCCAGAAAAGGTAACATGGATAACAGTAGCACACATACAATCTTATGATGCCCAAGATGCATGTAAGGACTAGGCAACAATGTTAGTCTCATAGGTAGCGTCCATGACTAAATTGGGTACCCATAAAATGGTCTTGTTGCCAAGGAAATGGCAAACAGGCTTAGTTTGGGGATGAACTCCCATAAGATGTTGAAGCAGTTGATGATTCATGCTTGAAGTATCTGAGTGGCAAACAACAAGCGTCTGAGTTTTGGTTCCATCTGCAGCCACCAATTGAACCATAAAAGATGTGGTTTGGTGAACTTCATGACAATAAAATGCAACCTTTTGGAAATTGAGCCTATGACAAGTCACTGCTTTGTCTCCAAGATTTTGCACGCCTTCCACGGTGTATTCCTCTTGCTTGTTGACAAACAAACTTGAAAGTGCTTGAATGTTCTTTCCCATCTTTGAAATAGCAAAACCCATTAATGATCCTAAGGATGTTGCACAAAACCTGTGCTCTCCCTTTGCTTCATCATTCCTCATACATACATCAGCAAAGGTTAATACTTCTTTTTCAGGGTCTTTAATTTCCTTTTGCCACAAAGAAACAGAAAGAGGTGGTGCTTCAGACTTGTAAAATTGTACTTTCATGGTTTTGCCAAGATGAAGGTCTTCTTTATAGAACAAAATTCTAGGGTTGTGTCCATCATCAATTTGCCTTGGGAGATCATAAATTTCAACACCTGGGTTGGAATTATAAAAAACATCAATTTTTTTAAAATGATTATGAATATATGGTTTACATTATTTTGTTTAGATTTTTTACTTACCGTATGTATGCTTTAAAATGTGTTTTAGGTACAAACATTAAAAAATTTTTGTTTATAGTACAATTAATATAAAATATTTTGCTGATCTTAATACGAGTGTTTTCCTCTCTAGTTTTAGATATATCTGTTAAATTGACCAAGTTGCTTATAAGTCGAACTGTCGCCAGTTAAGTTTATAATTAATTTTACACATAAATTATTTTAGAAAAAGTAAACTATGTTTTTGATATAATATGATAAGATAGACACATACATTTTCTTATTTTTTGTTTTTAGTATATTATAAATTTAAATATTTTAGTGGTCTTAGTATGAATTATTTTCTATGTTTGTCTTTTTAGTACAAATGTGCATTGACGTATGTGAACTTATGAAAAAACATTGACAAATGTAAAGTTAATGATAGTTAAGTGAATTTTGTTTGGATTAATTTTTAGTTGTAGGTATCTCAAACCAATTATTTTGTGATGTATTTGATGTACTCACTTGGAATTAGTCAATGAAATTAGACAATCTTTTGAAAAAGAGGTGACTCTTATTCTTTATTAAATATTTCCTTTATAAAATTCTTATTCAATGTTTGTTTTGTAACAAGTTAATCCTAATTATGAGAATAAGTTAATCATTTAACATAATTGTTGACTAATCGAATACAATCTTACTCATGTGACTAAAATTGGACACAGAAATAAAAGAATTGGTACTAAGATCAATAAAATATTTTATATTGTACTAAAACAAAAAATTAAACATTTTAAAATTTTTGTAACAAAAACACATTTTAATTTATGTTTAAAATTAATCACATTTTAATTTTGCTGTCAACTTAACTGATTTATTTAAACACATCAACGGAGAAAAATATTTTATATTGTACTTAAAGATATATTCTTAAAAATTTGTGTACTAAAAATACATTTTACTCAATCAACTTGTGGTGGGAAATCTGGATATCCCTATCCATATAAAAAATGAATAAATAATATATTTATAGAGAAACTTCTTTTCTTATTTTTTTTATCTTTCTTTGAGGGCTCCACCTCAATTTTGATGTCTTTACTACATTATTACACAACCAATCTTAACTTTAATATTAACTTGCCAAGGCATGATAGGAAGATGACAATCTATAATAATGAAGAATTCAATACATATTTCATATAAAACCAATTAATTAACCTGAAGGGAGAGGATTCAAAAGATCTCGCAGTGCAGTAGGAATGGGAGTGTTTGGCCAAACAGATTGCCAAAGATCTTCATCATCTGGCACAGATAAACGGCCATGGCTTTCTCCTGCATGAGCAAGCTGCCACAACAAATATGTATACACTTACATAACAACATTAATTAATTGGCAAATGGCAACATACAAACATAGATCTAGAAATAGAGACCACTATAGGTGTATAGCTTTTTAGTTTGTGAAATGAATCGATCAGCTAGCATAATATATATGTTGATTATTATAATTGTTGTTTAAGTTTCTAGACACTTATAAAGAAACTGGTTAGAGCATGAAGATTGAAACTTTAAAGCTTCTGATTTTTCTTTTTTGATAATTATAAGCATGGCTGCTGATTAATATTATAACCAATAATGCACTTACAAAGAAAAGAATGGAAAATGAGATAACTAAGTATCGAAATTCCATTCTTGCAATATATAAGTGAGAAATTAAAGAGTGGAAAATTTGTGACTCAAACTCTTGCCGAGATGGTGACATATATATAGCGAGGAGGGAATAGTCTACTGTTCAAAAAGATTAGACTAGAAATGATAAGGACCACACAAATAGAAATTATAAAATTAAAAGATGAATAAATTGTAAAATAAGTGTTATTTGGATAGAAAGAAATAAAAAAAAGAAAGTAGAAAAATTTCTCTATTCCAGTAAAAAAATTTATATTAATTAAAAAATTACTCTATTACTAAGATGTAATAATTAAAATATTTTTTAGATTTGATTTTTATTTGATGAAAATTTGGTGGTGTTATATGAGACATTAATTTAAATTTCAATTATTTTAATATTTAACTATCTGTTATTTTTAATATTGATCTTTGGGTTAATTGAGTATTAAATTACTATCAAATCTAAAAAATAAATTATTTAAAAAATAAAATAAGTTTCTAGACACTTATGAAGAAAGAGCATGAAGATTGAAACTTTAATTAATAACCAATGAACTTACAAAGAAAAGAATGCAAAATGAGATGACTAAGCATCCAAATTCCATTTTTGCAATATATAAGTGAGCAAGAGAATGCAATTTCGTGACTCAAACTGTGGCGCAGATAGTGAGATATATATAGCAAGGTGGAATATCTTTTACTGTTAAAAAAGATTAGACTAGAAATGATAACGATCACACAAATAGAAATCATAAAAATATATAAATTAAAGAGGAATACATTGGAAATAAGTGTTATTTGGATAGAAATAAATAAAAAACTAAAGTGGAAAATTTTCTCTATTACAGTAAAAAAATGTTTTATATTAATTTAAAAAGTACTCTAGATGTGATGATTAAAATATTTTTTAATTTAATTTTTATTTAATGAAAAATTGATGTTATATGAGAAATTAATTTAATTTTTATAATATTTAATTATCTACTATTTTTAATATTGATATAAAAGTGAATTATTGGAAATATAATTCAAATTATTTTAATTTTAAATCTTTATATATTGTTTAAAAAAATATTGTTTTATCTTTAGAATTTTTTAAGATTTAAAGATATTATTTGTAAAATAGATATTTGTTTTCTCATTAAAGATTAAAATGTGAGGTCTATAAATAGAGGTTATGATAGCTAAAGAGGAGGTCACTAACTTAAGTGAAAGAAGAAGTTATAATGTGGAGGAAGGGGAGAGTTTGCCAATTTTTCAATACTCTCAAAAACTTGTTTGAATGTATATATTGGTGAATTAGGTGAACAAAATAATTTTGTTATTTTTCTTCTTTCCTTAATTGTTAACTTTTGATTGTTGATATGTTTTTCTTATCCATATATATATATATATAAAAAAAAAGAAGAGATTGTTATTGATGTGTTTCTGTCCCAACATTAATTAAGTATTAAATTATTGTTAATTCTCTAAAATAAATTATTTAAAATAAAAGATAATAATTTTTTTTCAAACTATTATTGGTATGGATGGCTAATGCACTACACTCCAACTAAAAATAATATATATATATATATATATATAAATAAAATATGTGTGTATGAATTTAAAAATTAGCAGTGATATTACATTTTTAATATTATAAAATTATAATTTAAAGGATAAAATGGTATTGATAATATTTTTAAATAATATTACTTGCCTATCAATTATAGAATATAAATATATAATAACAGTACTGTGAGTTAACATTTTATTTCTATTCAGAGTTATCAATATTAAACACAACAATGATTAAATACTGTAAATAAGACCACCAAGCAGGTGAATGATAAGGGTTGTTTTAGCTTGATGAAAGATATTTAAGTTTCATTCCTGTGAATGCAATTAAGTTAAATACTCTGAAAATTTGTTAGTTATAGTGTGGTCTTATAAGGCTCCAACTGTTTTTAGTGGAACGGTAACTAAACAAAAATTAGTATGAGTCATTTTAATTTATTTGAAAATATATTTATTTATAGGTTTATATTAAAAATGGATGTTTTGATATAAAAGAAATTTAAGCATTATTTGTACAGAAATTTAAACATTTATTTACATGTTTTCATATATTGGCTTTGATAATAAAATTAAACAGAAATTTAAACATGTATGTATCATTTATATTAAAAATGATTTACAGATTGTCTACTTTTGTTATTTATATTAACTCCAAGGAGAACAACTATTTCTGGGATAACGGGACATCAAACAATTATAGAAAGCTGAGTCCATTTCCGTCCATTCAAAGGAGACACTTTTATTAAGAACCGGACAAGGAAATAAAGTTGTTCTTAAATTTTAGTTACTTAATTAAGTTTGCGAATTCCTAAGTAAAATAAGGCACTAATTAAAGAATTAAAATAATTTTTATTAAGAATCCATGAACACAATTAAAATTCCAGGAGAAGGTAGTTTTGTTCCAATAATAAAAACTTTTTTTAGTTCTTGTGCAGAAAAAGGGAGGATTCAGTCAAAGCGTTGGATATTTGACTTAAAGTGTCCCTCTCCAACAAGGAAGACAACTGGCAACAGATTAAAAGATTAATCAGCCTAAATCTTGATTATTAGCCGAAAATCTACCTTAAGGTTGTATTACATAGTCCTAGAATAATTAAGCAAGCGTAACACGTAAAAGTTCAATCCATCTCTATAAATAGGTAACAGATATCGAGGTAAAAGAGGTATCTTACTCTTGAATTACTGTTCATTACTCTAAATTGAACTCTATCTGACTTGAGCATCAGAGTGTTTTTACAGGTTCCCCACCTATTCAGAGTTAGCTCTCGACATCTGAGTCCGACATGAAGGCACAAAGGAAGGCAAGAAACTTAAGTCAATTTGACAGGTCCGACATTTTGGCGCCCATTGTGGAGCATGAAGTAAAAACTTGGATCTCACTAAGTGTTAACTATCTACTAGGACGACGACTAGAAATCCTGAGGTGGTAGATGAACCCAGCCTGGCTAAGGTCATCAGGTTGTCAAGAGAAGAAATGGCAGAGCTGAGGCGTAAGACAGTTGAGATTCAAAACCAAAACCAAGCGAGAGGGAATGACGACTCTGACCACGGGGGGAAAGACTCTTATGGGGGAGAGTCAGCAACGCCTACGCGAAGTCGATCTCCCCCAAGTTAGTCTGCAACACCCTCAAGAAGTCACCCTTCTAACAGTCGAAGGTAGGTTGAGAGTCCCCCAAGAGAGGTGCCATCCCACGCTCAAGTGGAACCATCAAATCCCCCACCTCTACAAGTGGTGCCACCTTTCGAAGCAGCTAGCATGAGGGGAGAAGCAACATTAATAGTCAGGCCTCATCACCCATTCACACTTGAGACAATGGAGGTGCCACTCCCGGAAAGTTGGAAATAGGTCTCCCTGAAAAAATATGATGGGACTTCGGACCTTGATGACCACTTGGCTGCCTTCGTGACCCAAATAAGGATGTACACTAAGGACCAAACAACCCTATGTAAGATATTCTCCATGTCCTTTTAGGGACCAGCATTGAACTGGTTTATACAACTTCCTCCACACTCAGTGGACAGTTTCCAAGCCTTGGTGTCCAAGTTTGGAAACCAATTCGCCACATCTCAGCCCATCACTTCACTTTCCAAGCATTGACAACTGTTAGACAAGAGAAAAGAGAGCCTCTTCGGTAGACCGCGTCGACAAGGCAGCCTTGAGCATAAAGGACTTACGACTAGAGGTGACCCTCCACACCTTCTTAACCAATCTCTAACCAAGAGATTTTGTGAAAAGCATGATTCACATCCCTTTGAGGAGTATGGAAGAGATGAGAAGTTGGGTTGTCTCATTCCGATTAAGGAGTTGTAGGCCTTCTAGAAGAAGGCATTAGAAGCTCCAAACCAATATCTTAAGGAGAGGGAGAAGGAAGACAAAGGAAAAAAGAAGGAGTAATTCAGTCATAGACCAACCAGAAGGTCTAGATACAGTCACTTCACCCCCTTGAATACTTCACGTTTTAGGGTTTTAGAACAAGCTCTAGCAGTAGAACTCTTGGTCATGCTAAGAATGTCTAATACACCACTAGGGGCAGACACTAGCAAACACTGCAAGTACCACTGGAATAAGGGACACTCCACTAAGGAGTGTTCGAGATTGAAGGACAAGATAGAGGACCTAATCAAGCAGGGTCACCTACAAGACTAAATCTATCAGTAGAAAATCACATATCACCAGTATGGCCACAAAGAGAATGATGCATTCTTGCAATGCTCTCCCTAGGATCTTGCTTCAAGAGGTTCCAATGGTGGAAGAAGGTGTAGATGAATAGGAAGAAGATGAAGATGGAGGCACCACTCTAGGTAGAGATAAGCCTAGTTTGTAAAAGCTTGCCATAGGGGAAGGAACCCTTGATAAAAACCATAGAAGCACTCTCAAGTTTAGAGAGAAGAAGACACTCTCAAAGAGTCTCACAAAGTCTAATTTGTATCAAATTGACTAAGATCCTTACAAGAGTGAGTGAGGGAGTTATTTATAGAGAAGAAAGGGGGTGTTGGACGTTCAAAGGGCTAAGGAAAAGAAAGGGAAAAGATCCAAACAAGTCCCTAAGAAATAGGATCTATGTTCCCTCTAATTTGAATTTGAATTTTGGAGGGAAGTGACACGGCACTTCTAAAATTCAAATTCAAACAAAAAGCAACAAGAAAAAGCCATGTAAGAGAGAGAAGGTGAAGTGGCACCACTTATGAGGGAACAAGGGAGCCCACATGTCTCCTACATGTTTCATGTGTTGGTTAGAAAGGTTTTAGAAGCAATTAGGGGTGTGGAAATGAATAACCACACATCTAAATCCTTCTAGGCGAAGCCCAACTAATTAACACACTCCTCTAAAGGGACTAAACACACCTCCTAGAGAAAATAAAACCTATGGACCAAAATACAAGGCATAAAATTACGAAATTACACCCAGTCAAAAAACTACATAAACTACACAATTTATTTACATAGTTTTAAGACTATGGCCCTAAAGTCTTCATGAAGCTCCTTCTTAGCCATGTCCTCTCTATAATCCTCCTAGCCAAGGTCCCTTGCTAGGGAGGAATGCACCAAAGAATCAGGGCCAAGATGGCCATAGTGAGAAAAGGGAACACGATCATTCTAAAGGATATAGGAGGAGGAGCAGAAGTAGAAGCAGGTCTAGGGAAAGAAGGAATGTCTATCAGGGAGGCCACCCGAAAAAAGTGATTAACATAATAGCTGGAGGATTTGTAGAAGGAGGGGTCACCTCGTTTTCTCGCAAAAGAAACTTTAGAGCATTGAGGTATGTAAACTCTATGATGCATTACCTTAGGCCAAGAATGTCTGCCATCACCTTCACAGATGAAGATTTTCAAGCCATAAACCACAATAAGATGATCCCATGGTCATCAGTGTGGAAATATCTAATTGCATTGTAAGGAAGAGCCTTGTGGACTAAGGGAGTTCGGTTGATGTGCTCTACTAGAAAACTTTCTAAGAACTTGGCATCCCAGAAGGTCAGCTAATGCCATATGACGAGCCACTCATTGGGTTTGCAGGAGAAAGGGTAGCAAAACGGGGATGTGTCGTCTTCTATACCAAGTTTGGGGATGACAAAGGCCTCAGACGCATGGTGAAAATAAGATACATAATGGTACAGGTCAACACATCTTACAATATACTACTAGGATGACCCTCCCTCAATAAGTGGGAGTTATATTATCCACCCCGTACCTGGCCATGAAGTTCCCATCCAAAGAGGGGAGGATCACCACGGTCCACACCGACCAATGTGCTGCTAGAGAATGTTATCTGACTAGCTTGAAAGTATGACCTTGGGAGGAAAAACAGAAGACCCACGCTATCAACATGCTAACATATCCGAACTCTTCATATTTGGACCTAGATCGAAGGCCTGACGAGACTAACAAGGCAGAGCCCACAAAATACACCTAACCTTTCAAAATAGGAGAAAAATCAACCCAGATCACGTACCTTGGTGCCTCCTTGCTGAAGAAAGACCAGAAGGAGATCATGGCAGTGGTACACGAGAACTCAGATTTGCTTGCCTGGACAGTTGCAAACATGCGCAAGATAGAACCCTGTTTCTTGTTTCATAAGCTGTCAGTCTATACTTTTGCTAAGCCCGTGGCACAAAAAGAAGAAAAATAGGAGCCAAAAGGTTGAAGGCAGCTAGAGAAGGGGTGGAGAAGCTTATAGCCGCATAATTTATAAGAGAAGTGAAGTATACCACCTGGTTAGTCAATGTAGTAATGGTCAAGTAGCACAACAGAAAGTGGAGGATGTGCATAGATTACACCGATCTCAGCAAAGCATGCCCAAAAGACGCATAACCACTATCTAACATTGACAGGCTAGTGGATTGGGCAGCAGGTCATGGCACCCTCGATTTTTTAGATGCCTTCTCTGGATACAATCAAATTCAGATGCACCCTCTAGATGAAGAAAATATAGTGTTCATTATCAAAGACGTCACATACTTCTATAAGGTTATGCCTTTCGGCTTAAAAAACGTAGGGGATACATACCAAAGGCTCATGGAAAAAGTCTTCCATCAGCAAATTGGGAGGAATATGAAGATATACATGGGCGATATAGTCGTCAAGTCCGAAGAAATCCAGAGTCATGCACAGGACCTAATGAAGGTGTTCGGGACCATAAGAAGCCATTCTATGAGACTCACCCTAAAGAAATGTGTCTTCGGTGTACAAGGTGAAAATTTCTTGGGTTTCATGATTACGAAGAGGGGAATAGAAGTTAACCCAGACAAATATTCGGCCATGTTGAAAATGAGAAGCCCAACAAACAAGAAGAAGGTGCAACGTCTGATGGGAAGGTTAACTACCCTCTTCAGACTCTTATCATGTGTTACCCCGCCAGTATTGGTCAAACTAAGTTCAGACACACTTGTAATGTACTTATCGATCTCCCTCTTGGCATTGAGTTTCATGATCACGCAGGAAACTAAAGCAAGGCAAATCTTATTTACTTCACAAGTTGCATCCTTCAAAATGTCGAGGTCAAGTACCAAGCAGTAGAGAAGATGGCTCTAGCATTGGTGAGTATGGCAAGGCGTTTGAGGCCTTACTTTCAAAGCCACAAAATGATTATCCGCACTGATTGCCCAATTGCAAGTGTGCTAAGAAAGCTAGAACTAGTAGAGAGAATAATGGTTTGGTCCATAGAAATCTTTGAATTTGATATTCACTACGAATTGAGATACCCCATAAAGTCTCAATTGTTGGCTGATTTGCTCAATGAAATTCAACCACCGTGGACACGCCGAAGGACCAGCTGACTCAATGGATTGTGCATGTGGATGGGTCCTTAAACAATGTTGGTAGTTGAGTAGGAATCATCGTAAAAGGACCAAACAACCTTGCCATTGAACAATCATTATCCTTTGGCTTCAAGGCCTCCAAAAATAAAGCTGAATACAAAGCTTTGCTCGCTGGTTGAAACTAACTGAAGAGGTAGGGGCCAAGGTGGTCAGATGTCTAACAGACTCCAAGGTGGTGGCCGAATAGGTCAATGATTCATTCCAAGTTAATGAGCTTAAATTACTAAAGTACGATCATGCCTTCGAAGGATGCAGTCTAAGTTTGATAAGGCTGAAGTGGTTCACATACTTCGAGACAAAATGAAAGAGCGGATCAATTGGCCGAGTTGGCAAGCATAAGAAGGCTAGGACAACTAAAAAGAATCATTTAGCAAGAGCTGCCGTTACCGAGTATAGAAGTATGTGTCATTTTGGCGATAACAGATGACTGAAGAAAAGACATTACGACTTACATACAGCATAATGAACTACCCACAGATCCAGTGCAAGCCAAGATATTGAGGGTGAAGACAACTAAATTTACAATAATTACGAGGAAGTTGTACAAGAGAGGGTTCTCGACTTCCTACTCAAGTGTTTAGCACCGGAAGAAGTTTACTATGTCCTCCGAGAAGTCCATGAGGGTATCTACAGAATGCATGCCAGGGGAAGAACTTTGGCTGCTTATGTTCTAAGGGTTGGGTACTTTTAGCCCATTCTTCAGGAAGCCTGTTTGGCCTTCGTAAGGAGATGCACACAACGTCAGAAGCATGGAAACCGAATCCACCAGCCAGCCAATGACCTAAAGGTGATAGCAACCCCCTAGCCGTTTTGCATGTATGGGATGGATATCCTTGGCCCTTTTCCCGTGGCAAAAGGACAAGCACAAAAGTGAAGAGTTGGCCACCATAGATTACTTCACAAAGTGAATAGAAGCAGAATCCCTGGCCACCGTCTCAGCACAAAATATCCAAAAGTTCTTTTGTTAGAACATCACCATAAGGTTCGGGATCCCGTATGTCGTGGTCACAAATAATAGCCTCTAATTCACGGACCGAAAGTTGAACCCTTTCTTAGAAGGGTTGAACATCAAACACAAGGTGACTTCGGTTTAACACCCACAATCAAATGGGTAGCTGAAGTTGCAAATAAAGTGATATTGGGGGAATTGAAGAAGAGAATGACTAGGGCAAAATAAGGATGGGCTGAACAAATCCCAGAAATCCTATGGACTTACAGGTGTACCCACAATCATCAAAGAAAGAGACACCGTTTAGACTAGCATACGAAACTGGCACTGATCCCAGTGGAAATATGGGAACCCTCATACAGGAAAACCCACTTCAACGATGAAACCCAACCAAGAGGTGATGTTGGCCATGTTAGATTGCATAGACAAAGATCATTATAAAGTCGCAATAGCCACCGAGGCCTGCAAATAAATAATGGCATGGAGATTCAACATGAAGGTCCAAGCTCGGGAATTTCAGATAGGCGACTTAGTGTGGCAAGCAACTGGGGAAGCTAGGAAAGACAGGGCAGAAGGCAAATTGGCTCCAAACTGGGAGGGACCATTCTGAATCAATCAAGCCCTAGGCAATGGCGTTTACAAACTCAAGGAGCTATCAGGCAAGCTCATTCCGAGAACTTGGAATTCTACCCATCTGAAGTGCTACTACAGTTAAACTATGTAACATAAACACTCTTTTCCTTACTCAATTTTTTGTCCCTAAGGAGGGTTTTTACTGATAAGGGTTTTAACGAGGCTTGTCCATGACATAATGAAATATTACTCTTTCCTTTTGACTGACACTATTTATCTTTCCTGAAGCTCCTAACTTCTCACTACTCTGTCCCATACAGACAAAAGTGTCCTACCAACTCCACAAAGAATTGTCAAGACAACACTTATAACTTAAGCAATGTTTAAAGATAAAATTATTTAATGAAAGAAAAGAGAGTAAGCCTAAAGATCCATTGGAATAAAAAACACCGCCAACTATAGAAAATAAATTCGCGACGACAATATTCAAGAAAATATATACGTAAAGAAAATAACATGTGCATAAGTCAATCAACGTTTCATTACAAAGTCAAAACTAAGGAGCCTAAATACAATAAAGTTTAAAAGGCTTGCACCTTGGCCTATACATTACAAAAAGCTAATATCACAAAAAACTTAGAAGACAAGGGCTCAGTTGAACCTCCACATTCTCGCACTATCCACCTCTTCAGCATCATCGTCTGTCTCATCCTCCTCCAACACACAACAGTTCACAAAGGACCAGGCATCATACAAGGGGCATGTTTGTCTATACTTGGGTCGTCAAGCACATCATCAAAGTGCCTAAAATCCCCACAAAAGAAGTCACAGTTTGAATTGACCTTCAAGTCTTGCGAGAATGTATTGAAGTGGAAGGCCTGACACATTACTTGGTGGAAGTCGACCTCATGCTCAATGCATACATCTTTGGCAACCTACTTTTGGTACTTCAAAAAGCCTTTCTTTGCGACGTCGAGATCTCAATTGAGAGATTTGTGGCTCCTCTCGCTTTGCCTATGTACAATATTAGCCCCACCTGTACCTCTCCATTACGTCCTTTATCTTCTCATTTTTTCTCTTAAATGCAACAATATGGTCCTCAGCCAAGACCATGGTCTTGGATTTTTCTTTCATTTTGGCCACTTTGGCATTCAACGAGCCCACAACCCTTATTGCCACCTCCAACAACTCCTCTGAACACCTTAGTTGTTGCCTTAACTTAGTCATCTCAGTAGCGAAGAGGTGACAACCCAAAGCTTGCATACAAGTCAAAAACTTACAGTAGTGAACCCAATGGAGAGTAAGACCAACACTAGCCAAATGTGTCTGACCTGCTTTGAACAAATTCTCACTAACTTGGAACATGGTGGTGAAGGGGTCAAAATCCTCATTAAAAACGGAAGGAGTCATGAGGGCCGGAGGGACCATTAGACTGGGCAAGGGATCTTCGATCCTCTATTTCTTCAACTGTTGGACAAAGACGTTTTACTCTCCTTGTTCTTTCTTTTCCCCTTGTCTTTCTCTTTCTTGAGCTTTTTTTCCTTTTGTTTGGACTTTCCCTTCTCATACTCTATCAGAGGGGGTGTGACGTCTACTAGTGGATCCTTCAGTGAGGGGTCCACCTCAAAAACTTGCTGAGGAATCACTTGTTCCTCATCTTTCACTAAAGCATGCCTGTTTTTTCAAAAGTGAACAATGTTTCTAGCGTCATCCATAATAATACCTACATAAAACAACAATAATATTAGGCCAAAGACACACACACACACACACACATATATATATATATATATATATATATATATATATAATAATAAATCAACAAATTAAGCACTGTGTTTGGCTACTTACTCTCTAAATCCTCAAAGGGCATGGGAGATTGGAACAACCGTATCAATCACCCCATGGGGAGGCTCCGAGGAAGTGTATCTAAAAAGGAAATGCCCGCTAACTCCTCGGCCATGAGCAACCCCGCAAGATAGTAATCATACCTCCTCGTTGTTCCCTGATAGTAGAAAGGAAACAATTTCTCCCCATTTTGGTCATAAAAATGTGTCAGACCATACTCCAGATCGACCAAGATTTTAAAGAATCCGGTTTTAAAATTTTTATACAATGTTGTGAACAAATGAAGAAAGGAATGTTTTAGATTTCGATATGGAGAGACCCGTTTGCACTTGTCATGATGCCGAGTAGTGAAATAACACAAGAATAGACCAGGATTAGCCTTAATATGGGTGTATAGACATAAGGCCCTGAATCCTTAGAGATAAGCCCAAGCATTTGGATGTAGTTATGTAGGAGCAACATTGAGTATGCAGAGAACCCCTGTGATGAAATCGTCAAAAGGAAGACGAACCTAGAGGTCTCAGAATATACAGTCGTGCACATAAAAAAACTCACAACTATCTTTTTCCTTCCTACAGAGGTATATTAAGTCAGGTTTGACGAAGCCATCACCACGACAACGTCGGATGAAGAAAAGGAAGTCTTCGGCCCTCTCGAAGGGGCACAACTCTACACTTTTGACAAAGCTTACTAGCATATTCTTATTATTATAACGGGAGAAGTATGCAACCACCTCCCTATCTACAATCATATTTTGGGTCCAGAATAAGGAGGAAGTCCCTGTTGGGATTCCCAATGCGTTTACGAGTAGGAGCCTCAAGACTCTTTGGTCCCTCATCAGGAGTAAGCTCGGCCAGAGCTGTTAGCCAACATAAGGGAGGATTATTGAGTAAACATTGCTCCCCTCCCTCGAAAGGATGACTTGGTTGGGTTTGAGGCATCACCTCGAGATGACGAAGACTGAGAAGGCACATAACTCAAAAAAGAATAAGAAGACATTTTGGAGGAGTGTATCTGACTAGAAGAGAAGAATGAAGAAGTTTAGAGTCTCTGGGTGCTCAAATGTTTCGGCTTAGAGGAAGGGAAATTTGGTGAAGAGAGACCGAAGACAGGCCCCCTTATTTATAGCCAAAACCCCCAGATGAACTGACACGATCCTCTTAGTCCAAACATTTCTAATCAACAGTCCAGATGCACGCACCTTTTCTGTTTCTCATACCACTGTCACATCCCACAGTAGCAAGGGAAGTCACCCTCCATTTTGGCCGAACTCCATTTTTTCTTTTTCAAACTTTGATCCTCACTCTGTTGTAATCGAAGCTAGGAAAAGTATACAGGATAAGGGAGTATTCAACCAAAACGTTGGGTATTCGACCCAAAGTGTTCAATAGCCAACCCGAACACAACCCCTTCTCAACAAGGAAAACTGGCTAGCGATAGATTAAAAGATTGATCAGCCTAAATCTTAATTATTAGCCAAAAACCAACCTTAAGGCTGTATTACCTAGTACTAGACTGATTAAGCAAGGTCCACCAAGTAAAAGCCCAATCCATCTCTATAAATTAGTAACAGATATTAAGGTAAATGAGGTATCTTATTATTGAATTACTGTTCATTACTCTGAACTAAATCCTATTTGACTTGAGTGTTGAAGTGTTTTTACAGGTTCTTCACATATTCAGAGTTAGCTCTCAGCATCTGAGTTTGGAACGTAGGTGCAAAGGAAGGAAAGGAAAGACAAAAAACCAAAATCACATATTCGAAGTCAATTTGACAGGTACAATTGTTATTCAGTATCTTGTGTTATGTTATTAGGATCTCTCTTAAAACAATCTTTTAGTTCGTCAATGACATAAATTTGCAGTGTATTAGAAATACAATTTGTTGCACTCTGTGTTTGGGTTATTCTTATCTCTACATGCATCCAAGTTAAACTTTCGTAGTTTTGGGTTCACATGTATATTTTAAAATTACTAAATCTAGCTAAGATCTAAACAATAATAGAAAGTTTGGTCCACTGGTGTGCATTGAAAGGAGCCACTCTTAAGAAAGAGACAAAGAAATACAGCTAGTCTTAATGGACTATGAAATAATGTTGTTCTTACAACTTTTTTCTTATTTATTATATATTATTATAAATAATTAATTAACGGAGAGATGATCAGGTCTCATTTTAACAGGCTAAAATACTTCTTTAATTGTTTGTGTTTTTAATTATATTTCTTTTGGTATCTTAATTATTTTTTAAAATGTTCAATTTAACAGTTTATGTTTTAAAATAAATTAAAATACAACAACTAAAATTTTTCGGGAGAGTTCCTAATTAAAATAAGGGCACAAATTAAAGAATTACAATGTTATAATTTTTTTTTATTGAGAATCATATGTGATGAATACAATTAAAATAATAGAAGGATGCAATTTTCCACATTTCAATAATTTTTTTTTAATTCTTAAACAATATGTTATTAACTTTTCCCTTAAAACAATATTCTTGTATTCCATTTGCCTATGGATTAGAAATACAAGCATTTGGTGCACTCTCTTTGATTCTTATCTGCTGAGAGGGTTAGGGCCGGGTTTGATAGGTGAAAATGCTGAGAGGGTTAGGGTCTGAGAGCTTATTAGGGTTGTGAATATCTTTGAAATTGGTTATTAAAATAACTTATTTAATAAGTATATTGTTAAAATGCAAATTGGGTTGTTTCCTTGTTTAATTTTATAATTTCTTTTATTTATTGATGGTACTTTTTATTCATCTTTCGGTGAAGTTGTTACTTTTTTTTTTAATCCCCATTGTAGAAGTTAAATATCTGATGGTTTAACAACTCATCACGAACGATGATAAGAGTTGTTACTTGTTAGCATATCTATTTGCAAGATATCAAAATACTAATTAATCATGGGAATAAAAAGACAACGGAAGACTTTGTAATATAGAAGAATCAAAATATAATTATTAGGTTACATTTTATTTCAAAAAGACCATCATAATTAACTAATTTACGGCATCATCTTTTCACAAAAAAAAAAAAATAAATTTATGGCATCATCTCAAGAAGCATGAGTGATGAGGACATGCAGCTTGGAGGACCTATGACAAGGGCAAGGACAAGAAGAGCTAAGGAAGCTATTTAACAAGTATTGACAGCCCTTTTGGAAAAAGAGCCAAACATTGAAGAAATAAAGTTTAAAATTGTTAATTGTCTCAGGACTGAAAAGAACAATACTTGACCTTAATGGAAGAGAAGTTTGGAATAAATTAAACTCATTTTCTTGGAGTTTACTTAGTTAATGGTGGGCAACCAGAATTGTCTAATTAAAGTTGCAGCCACCTAGTTTATCAATTCTAATTAGTATACGTGTTTAATTTACTTTGGCAGTTACACTTTGTTATTAAGCTGCCCATTATTAGTTTTTATTATTTTGTAACTTCAGCTGAATTTAGAAAGCCACTAAACCTACACAAGCTGAGTTTATTAGGCATATAAATTTGGGCAAGATTGAGATGTAAGGCAGAATATTTTGGAAATAAAAAAACTAGTTGAGGTTTTCTCTCCTTTGGGTTCTTGACAATCCAAAATCTTTTGAGATTTATCAAAGGTAATTCACCCCTTTGTGTGTGCAATCTCGTAGACATATCTTCCATCCTTGGAAGTGTGAAGTCTATCAATTCCAATTCCATTTTCTGTCTTTTCCATTCATACTCAATTCTGCCCAGCAAACTCTATGGTCAATTGCACAGGAAAGTCTTACACTATTCGAAAACTCGTTTACTCGTTCAATTTCAATAACTTTTAATTTCCATTCTATGTCTAAGAGTTTGACAGTAATTCTAATCAATTTATTTTTGGCAATTGTTTGCATTCCACGTTGATTAATTTTGTTAACGCGGCCAGCTAAATTCCTAGGGTCCTTTCAGAATCCTAAACTGACAATGGATTCATATAATTTGGTATCAGAGATTTGGTTTCTAGGAATTGCAAGGCTGCACTTCGGGTAATTTCTTTCCTTGATTCTTATCATCAATAATATTACCTTAATTGTCAATCAGTTAGGCTGAACCATTGCAAAAGTTAAGCCCTTAAAAAAATCTGAGGTTCTAAAAAAAAAAAAGGAAGAGGAATTTTGAAAATCTGAAGAAAAAAAAATATAGAGAAAAAAAAAGAAGCAAAACAAAGAATGCAAATGTGTTTAAAATATATATATATATATATATATATATATATATATATATATATATATATATATATATATACCATATCTGTTCATGCATAGCATCTCTCCTATTCTCTCCTTGTAGTAGATCCTGTGTAACATCCGGGCTTATCTGTTCATGCATAGCATCTCTCCTATTTTCTCCTTGTAGTAGATCCTGTGTTTCTGGTATCAGAGCCTGATGGGGAAATAGGACTTTATTGTTCTGGATCTAAGTTTAATTTATCATTCAAATTATGATTTGATGCTATTCTGTTCTGGGGATGCAGACTTTCAATTTGTTGTTCTTCTGAAAACCTGGGTACTTGCCCTTGATTTTCGAAAACTGCGGTTTTGTAAGCCTCGTCGGGTTGAAAAACTCATGAGGTGTGACGCAGAAAACTGGTACTGCGCGGATTACCGCCTTGTAAATCCAGCTCGTTTCTGTTTTCTTTTCTCTTTACTTCTGTTAATATTCTCGTTGTAAGTGTTTATCTCTTTTGTTATTATGACTTCTTTGAGTAATGGTTCATGGTGTCAACGGTTTGGCCTGGGGCTGGATTGGCAGTAAGGCCCGAGGGAGGCGGTAAGTCCATGTTGCCTATGTGCCTCTGCCGGATGTCTCTACCATGGATGATTATTTCATTGATGAAGTAATTCTAAAAGAGATAATGTTCTGTAAATTTTGTAATTCGGTAAGTTTATTTTTGATTAATTTTGCTGTATTAAAAATAAAAAAAAAAAAAAAAAAAAAAGTTTTGTCTGTAACCTGGAAACTGGAATACCTTTGGATGATAATTTTTTGTTAAACCTAGATTTAGATCCAGAATAATAGATTTTTATCGAACCAAGTGAAGGTAATGATACTAGAAGATTTCTATAAAATGAGTTCTTTTCTTCGCTCCCTCTCTCGTCGGTTTTCTATCAAAGCTTCTTCATCTTCTTCCCCTTCTTCCAACAATCTGCTCACTGAGCAAACTCAATCGGTTGAGGAAATACCTCCCAAAAATAACATCTTCGAAGAAGAAGTCTGCTTTGAGGATATCAATCAAGCCATAGACAATTGGGAAATCCCTAAAATCCCTCAGGATGAACTTTATATTCCTGACGAATCCAAACATGTCCGTAGTTCCGACTACATTATTAGGACTGCAGAAAACAATATCCCTTTGGATCCCCAAGCTGGTGAAGAATTCCACCTTCTTACTAAACAATCGATAGCTGAACATTCTAGGAAGTACAAATACCTCCATATAGGATGTGTTCAAGTAGCTGTCAAGCCCCTTGTTAGGGAAGGTCTTAACGCCTCAATTCTCATGTGCCTTCGCGATATTAGGCATAATGATTTTCACGATTCCCTCATAGGAACCGTAGAAACCAGTCTAGGACATGGTCCTGTTTATTTCAATTGTTTTCCAAACAAAACTGTGAGTCTTTTAGATAGAAATGTCTTAGATTCATTGTTTCTAAACATTCGTCTGCATGGGTTAAACATGAAAGAAGGTTCTATCCCTGCAGCTCTTCTCTATCGAATCCAATACAAGGTCATGAACACTTGTAACTCAAGGGTTCTTCTCAAAACCAACGATCGGGAAACAACTTTGTTTGTCACAGATATGACTAGGGCAAATGTTGCTGTTCCCAAACTCATCAAATGGGATGAGGTAGAGTTACCAACCTCTTGGCAACTCGAAAAAGCTACACCAACTCTTCCTCGTCAAACCCCTGAATTTCAGGAAATTAGACAATCTGAGGCTGGTAAGGTAGAAATCATCTTTGATCGGAGAAATTCTTTCTCTTCTAGATCCGAAGCTTCTAGATCGGCCTATACTAGTGCCAGAAGATCTTTTTCTATAGCTTCCCAATCAAATCGGAGTTCAATTCCCAGAATTATTACTCCAGAAATCAATCTTCAAGGGTTAGATAACTCATCTTCTATCCCAAGAAATATCTACAGTAGGACTGAGGAAGACATCTCTTCTGAAATACATTCTCCTACTCAATCTGAAATGCAGTATGGTCAGCTATGAATAGTTACACCATAGACAAACCAACCCTTCGTGAGGAATTCTACTCTGAGACTTGGACCTCTCAGAGAAAATGGTTTCTTAGCAAGTTTAAGGGTGACCATAGGTCAAAAATTATCGATTCTTTTTATGAATTTCTTAACAAAGTCCAAACTCATGTCTGTTTCTTTGATTGGTTAAATGTCTACCTTCATAGGAACAAAATCTATCCTCCTTGGACAATTACAATCACAGAAGATCTCTCTGTTAATACCTTAACTGTCTGGCACCGAAAGAATGGTCAACTCATTAAGTCTGACCTGCCTCCGTCTAGCAGTTATTTTATTCCAGACTTAGAGGATAAGTATTTAGCTTCGCCCTTTAAGTACAAATCAGATGAAACCATAGGAGCCCAAGATATTAAAGCCCTTATGGAACAAAACAATTATACCAATAAGTACCTCCAAATTTTAGGAGAAAACCTGGTAGGAAAAACCTCATCTTCAGGAACCAAAGACGATGAGACCCCTTCCATTTCCAAACCTTTGTTCAAACCTTTTAGTCTAACTACCGAGACTAGAAACAAATTTAGGCTTATTCATCAGAATTGGACTAAAGCCTTAGAAAAATCAAAACCAGATAACTCTATAGTTATTCCTGATACCCCTAGTTCTTCACAGGTAGGATCTGTTAAGCTAGGACCAATCACTAGGAGTGTTTCCCAAAAGGACCAATCTCTTAGGATTAACAAATTAGGAACTTCTTCCATAGGTTCTGAATCTGAGGATGCTGCATCTAGCAGTAAGTCTGTTCCTCAAATTAATCCTGTTATTAGTAAGGCTCTCAACTGGAAGCAGCCTTCTAAACTTTACTACAATCGAGCTACTGCTCCTGATCTCCTTCTTGAGGAAAAGAATGATCAAAGTCTTCGGTCATTCAACGCAAATCAAATCTATGAATGGAACATAGATGGTCAAACTGAGTATAACATCCTTAATACTCTTCAACATATGACTATGGTCTCCACTGCATATCAGACTGCTTTAGATAGCTCTGATGAGACTATAGTAGAAATCCTAACCGCTGGCTTTTCTGGCCAACTAAAAGGCTGGTGGGACAATTATGTTTCCGACACTGAGAAACATGAAATCTTTACGGCAGTCAAAACGGACGCTGAAGGAACCGTCCTTACCGACAAAGGGAAGCCTATTCCCGACGCCGTTAATACCTTAATCATGGCCATTGTCAAACATTTTATCGGAGATCCTTCTATTTACAAAGATCGTTCCGGAGATCTCCTCTCAACTCTTAAGTGTAAGACCTTAGGTAATTTTAGGTGGTATAGGGACACCTTCCTTACTCGAGTCTACACTAGAGATGACTGTCACCAACCTTTTTGGAAAGAAACCTTCCTAGCTGGACTCCCAAAATCCTTAGGAGATAAGGTTAGGGAAAAGATTCGTTCCCAGTTTAACGGTGAAATCCCTTATGATCAGTTAAGTTATGGCAATATCATAGCTTATGTTCAGAAGGTTGCTCTTAAAATCTGTCAAGACGACAACATTCAAAAGCAATTAGCCAGAGAAAAGGCTCAAAATCGCAGAGATTTGGGTAATTTCTGCCAACAATTCGGTCTTCCTTGTTCCAAGAATCCGGGAAAGACTATCCATAAGAAACATTCTCAGCAACAGCTGAACAAACCCAAACGCAGAGTCTATAGGTTTAAGACTCGCCAATCTAAAACCAAACATGGCAGGCCTCCTGATTCTAATCTTCGTAACACTAATCCTCCCAATCTTTCTAGAGAAACTAGAAATTGTTATAAATGTGGCCGTAAAGGTCATTTAGCAAGATTTTGTCGAGTCTCCTCTAAGATTCGTGAACTTAATCTTGATCCTATTGTTCAGGATCAACTTAACAATCTTTTGATAAACTCTTCTGATAGTTCCTCAGAAGAAGAAAACGATATCGCCAAGACATCTTCTGACGAAATCCAAGCTGATGACGATCTTTCCTCCTCTAGCAGCGAAAGTTCTGAATCTCCACTCATCAATGTCATTCACAATGATGAGCAGAATCTGTTGCTTGATGCCCTAGAATCTATCCAAGACCCTCAGGATAGGAAGGAGTATCTTGAAAAACTAAAGGCAATCCTTTCCAAACCCAAACCTACACGTTCAGAAAATAGGTTTGTCAATAACAAGTTTGATCTTACTCAAACTCTCAAACGACTGGAAAAATCTTCAGCCAAACCAGTCACTATTCAGGACCTCCAGGCTGAAATTCGTTCTCTCAAATCTGAGGTCCGAGAACTCAAAACTCAATCACAGTTGCATGAGACTATCATATCTCAAATAACTGCAGCTTTATCTGATAACATGGTTCCAGATAACCATGAAAATTGTAATCAGGATTATGAGTCTGATCATAATTCATCAAACGAAGATACCCTCTTCAACAACCTTATTAATCAGTGTAGCATTCAAAAATTTTATATTGATGTTACCATTATCGTGGACGATTTTGTCTTAAAAACTACTGCTCTATTTGATACCGGAGCAGATTCAAATTGTATTTTGGAAGGACTTATTCCGACCAAATACTTCCATAAAACTTCCGAAAGACTTAGGACTGCTAGTGGATCGAAACTAGAAATCCAGTATAAGCTTCCTTCGGCAATCATCCAAAAGGATAATCTTCAGGTAGAAACTCCATTTCTCCTGATAAAAAACCTTAAGAATGATGTCATCTTAGGGTCGCCGTTTATCAAGACTATCTTCCCTATTCAAATTTCCGGTGAAGGTATAACCACCCAACATTTGGGAAAAACAATCTTATTTAAATTCTTAGACAAACCTGTCCATAAGAATATTAATCAAGTTAATCGAAAACTTAATCAGATTAACTTTCTTAAAGAAGAAATTTCCTTCAAACAGATCGAGAGTCAGCTTTCTCTCCCTCATGTCAAAAAACGGATCAAGAGTCTTTCTGATCGTTTTCAATCCACCATCTGCTCAGATCTCCCTAATGCTTTCTGGGATAGGAAAAAACATATGGTTAATCTTCCTTACGAAAAGGATTTCACAGACAGACAAATCCCGACCAAAGCTCGGCCAATCCAAATGAGTCACGACCTTGTCACTCATTGTCAAAACGAAATCAAGGACCTTTTGTCCAAAGGTTTAATTAGAAAGAGCAAAAGTCCTTGGTCTTGCGCAGCTTTCTACGTTAACAAAGCCTCTGAAATAGAGCGAGGCGCCCCAAGATTGGTTATCAATTATAAACCGCTTAATCAAGCTCTCCAATGGATCAGATATCCAATTCCAAATAAGAAAGATTTACTCTCCCGACTACATTCGGCAAAAATCTTTTCTAAGTTTGATATGAAATCTGGATTCTGGCAAATCCAAATCAATCCTAGTGATCGCTACAAGACGGCTTTCACTGTTCCCTTTGGGCAGTACGAATGGAACGTAATGCCCTTTGGTCTTAAAAATGCTCCATCAGAGTTTCAAAATATCATGAATGATATCTTCAATCCTTATTCGAATTTTTGCATTGTCTACATCGATGATGTTCTTATCTTTTCCCAATCTGTGGATCAACACTTCAAACATCTTGAAATCTTTTTCAAAATAATCAAACGAAACGGTCTAGCCATTTCCAAAACCAAAATCTGTCTATTTCAGACTAAAATCAAATTCCTTGGTCATTATATTTTTCAAGGGACTATCAAACCAGTTTGTCGAGTCATCGAATTTGCTGACAAATTTCCCAATCAAATCCTAGAAAAATCGCAACTTCAAAGATTTTTGGGTTGTTTAAATTATGTCGCTGACTTCTTTCCTCAGCTCAGTATAATTTCCAAACCTCTTCATAACAGACTCAAAAAGTCTCCTCCACCGTGGACTGATATCCACACCAATATAATCAAACAGATTAAGCAGCAGGTCAAAGTATTACCCTGTTTGTATCTACCAAATCCCAATCTCTTTAAGATTGTAGAAACCGACGCCTCTGACTTAGGTTATGGTGGTGTTCTCAAACAACGCATGCATCATACAGAAAATTGCATTGCATTTACATCAAAATACTGGAACAAAGCCCAACAAAACTATTCTACTATTAAGAAAGAAGTTTTGGCTATTGTTCTGTGTATTTCAAAATTTCAATCTGATTTACTAAATCAAAAATTTTTAATTCGGGTTGATTGCAAATCAGCTAAAGAAATTTTACAAAAAGATGTAAAAAATCTTGCATCAAAACAAATTTTTGCCCGTTGGCAAGCAATCCTAAGTATTTTTGATTTCGAAATAGAATATATCAAAGGTACTTCAAACACTCTTCCCGATTATCTGACTCGTGAATTTCTTCAGGGTCATGTAAGATGCCTCCGAAACTAAGAATGAAGGTCGCCCCTTCACGAGGCCGGGGAAAAGCAGTTCGGGGATCATCCCGGGCAGGAGAATCATCCTCCATTGAGGATACCCAAACCATCCAAGTCGCCTCACAGACTGCCAATCAAGGGTCATCTACCCAGACTGGGTCTTCAACCCAGCAGGCTATCATTAAGTCTGAGTCATCAACTCAGCAGGCCATCACCAAAACGGGGTCACCCACTCCGCAAACAGCAAAAGGGTCTTCTACCCTAGCCACCAAACCATCTGATTATGCGATGACTATCCCAACCTTGTAAGCCCTTCAAGACTGTGGGTTAACCAATCTTCCATCTAGATCATGGAAACAAATCTTTTCAGAAGAAACCGATGACCTCTTCTGGAACCAAAATCTGAAATCTATTATTTCAGACATAGCCCAATCTAAAATTACCCTAAATCCAAAAGCATTGGTAGAGCAGCCTCAGCCAATTGCTCAAAAACGACCCTCTTCCTATCAACCAAAAGAAGGAAGATTTTATCCAACAATCCAAATGGAACCTGAATTCTGGGATTCCAATCCAAACAAGATTTGCGAAAAAATCTTTCCACCAACATTTTTATTCAAACCTTTTAGTCTCAATAAGACTAGAAAATTTTATGAATTTATTTTGGTGGACTCAAAATCTGTTTCAATAAAACATAATTTTGATAAAAATGATAACACCGTTATCACACATTCCACTTTTCAAATTTTAAAAGTTCTTACTTTTAAAGATTTCGAATCGAAACCAAACCAGGTAAGAAAATTCTCCCAGCCTTTTGACCCGATTGGTTATACTTACTGGGATTATATTCAAGCTTGGACCAATATTTTTTGGTTTCAAAACAAACATAATCGGCACTCGTGGCTGATTTATTTCAAGAAAAATGTTCGTTATTTCTTCCCTCAGTGGTTTGCTGAGTGGTGGGATTACTTCGGACCCATCCAATCCATCCTTCCTGAAGAAGTAAAGGTCGGATTCAATCAGTTCAAATCGAGAATTGAAGAAGGAAACAATCCGTTTCATCCATCTCTTCGGTTCTTCTCAATCTTTTCCTTAGCATGGATTTTTGCCTGGCAACATCAATACCAGAAAAATGCAACAAATCCTAAGCTCTTGCCATTGTTAGGGAAACAAGCTTCTGTCAAGTGGTGGGATCAGTTTAACGCTTCCCATGCCAACTCACAAGGAGTGGCTTTATGGTTCCAGAAGAACCCAAAAAGCCTCAAATCGGCAGACCCAGAGACCTGCCAATTCCTCAATCGCAAGGCCAAGATTGCAGCTGCCCTTGCAGCCTCAACAGATGATGAAGCCTTGGCAAAGAATCTTCATCAGATTTTGGCTCTCCTCTCTACTGACTCAGAAGCCAGTTCATCAAAAGGAAAGTCAAAGAAAGAAGACAGTTCGTCTGCATCCTCTTCCTCCGGTTCATTTTACCAGATCGAGGAGTCTGACGAAGACTGATACAAATCCACGCAAGCATTTTTGCGGAAAATCACTGTTCAAGCACTGTTCATTAATCACTGTTCAAGCACTGTTCATTAATGCGGAGCCGCCAAACACTGTACACTGTACACTGTTCACTGTAGCGGAAAAAAGGAGTTACTGTTGTAATAGTTAAATTTACTGTTGTAATAGTAACTTTCAAAATTCTATAAATTGTAATCGAGGGTTCAGTTGTGGGGGACTCGAACGGAAAACTCAGAGCTTCTCTCTCCTCTCTCTTCCCTCTGTTCATGTAATAATCTTCAATCAATACAACTTTTTTGTATTCTTTCTGCTTTCTGCTGCATACTCTCTGCATAATCCGGCCTTGTGCTCTGGTATAACTGTTGCATGCATTAGCATAACATCCGGTCTTGTGCGGATTACCGCCGTGTAACATCCGGGCATATCTGTTCATGCATAGCATCTCTCCTATTCTCTCCTTGTAGTAGATCCTGTGTTTCTGGTATCAGAGCCTGATGGGGAAATAGGACTTTATTGTTCTGGATCTAAGTTTAATTTATCATTCAAATTATGATTTGATGCTATTCTGTTCTGGGGATGCAGACTTTCTATTTTGTTGTTCTTCTGAAAACCTGGGTACTTGCCCTTGATTTTCGAAAACTGCGGTTTTGTAAGCCTCGTCGGGTTGAAAAACTCATGAGGTGTGACGCAGAAAACTGGTACTGCGCGGATTACCGCCTTGTAAATCCAGCTCGTTTCTGTTTTCTTTTCTCTTTACTTCTGTTAATATTCTTGTTGTAAGTGTTTATCTCTTTTGTTTTTATGACTTCTTTGAGTAATGGTTCATGGTGTCAACGGTTTGGCCTGGGGCTGGATTGGTAGTAAGGCCCGAGGGAGGCGGTAAGTCCATGTTGCCTATTTGCCTTTGCCGGATGTCTCTACCATGGATGATTATTTCATTGATGAAGTAATTCTAAAAGAGATAATGTTTTGTAAATTTTGTAATTCGGTAAGTTTATTAATTTTGCTGTAAAAAAAAAAAAAAAAAAAAAAAAAAAAAAAAAAAAAAAGTTTTGTCTGTAACCTGGAAACTGGAATACCATTGGATGATAATTTTTTGTTAAACCTAGATTTAGATCCAGAATAATAGATTTTTATCAAACCAAGTGAAGGTAATGATACTGGAAGATTTCTATAAAATGAGTTCTTTTCTTCGCTCCCTCTCTCGTCGCTTTTCTATCAAAGCTTCTTCATCTTCTTCCCCTTCTTCCAACAATCTGCTCACTGAGCAAACTCAATCGGTTGAGGAAATACCTCCCAAAAATAACATCTTCGAAGAAGAAGTCTGCTTTGAGGATATCAATCAAGCCATAGACAATTGGGAAATCCCTAAAATCCCTCAGGATGAACTCTATATTCCTGACGAATCCAAACATGTCCGTAGTTCCGACTACATTATTAGGACTGCAGAAAACAATATCCCTTTGGATCCCCAAGCTGGTGAAGAATTCCACCTTCTTACCAAACAATCGATAGCTGAACATTCTAGGAAGTACAAATACCTCCACATAGGATGTGTTCAAGTAGCTGTCAAACCCCTTGTTAGGGAAGGTCTTAACGCCTCAATTCTCATGTGCCTTCGCGATATTAGGCATAATGATTTTCACGATTCCCTCATAGGAACCGTAGAAACCAGTCTAGGACATGGTCCTGTTTATTTCAATTGTTTTCCAAACAAAACTGTGAGTCTTTTAGATAGAAATGTCTTAGATTCATTGTTTCTAAACATTCGTCTGCATGGGTTAAACATGAAAGAAGGTTCTATCCCTGCAGCTCTTCTCTATCGAATCCAATACAAGGTCATGAACACTTGTAACTCAAGGGTTCTTCTCAAAACCAACGATCGGGAAACAACTTTGTTTGTCACAGATATGACTAGGGCAAATGTTGCTGTTCCCAAACTCATCAAATGGGATGAGGTAGAGTTACCAACCTCTTGGCAACTCGAAAAAGCTACACCAACCCTTCCTCGTCAAACCCCTGAATTTCAGGAAATTAGACAATCTGAGGCTGGTAAGGTAGAAATCATCTTTGATCGGAGAAATTCTTTCTCTTCTAGATCCGAAGCTTCTAGATCGGCCTATACTAGTGCCAGAAGATCTTTTTCTATAGCTTCCCAATCAAATCGGAGTTCAATTCCCAGAATTATTACTCCAGAAATCAATCTTCAAGGGTTAGATAACTCATCTTCTATCCCAAGAAATATCTACAGTAGGACTGAGGAAGACATCTCTTCTGAAATACATTCTCCTACTCAATCTGAAATGCAGTATGGTCAGCTATGAATAGTTACACCATAGACAAACCAACCCTTCGTGAGGAATTCTACTCTGAGACTTGGACCTCTCAGAGAAAATGGTTTCTTAGCAAGTTTAAGGGTGACCATAGGTCAAAAATTATCGATTCTTTTTATGAATTTCTTAACAAAGTCCAAACTCATGTCTGTTTCTTTGATTGGTTAAACGTCTACCTTCATAGGAACAAAATCTATCCTCCTTGGACAATTACAATCACAGAAGATCTCTCTGTCAATACCTTAACTGTCTGGCACCGAAAGAATGGTCAACTCATTAAGTCCGACCTGCCTCCGTCTAGCAGTTATTTCATTCCAGACTTAGAGGATAAGTATTTAGCTTCGCCCTTTAAGTACAAATCAGATGAAACCATAGGAGCACAAGATATTAAAGCCCTTATGGAACAAAATAATTATACCAATAAGTACCTCCAAATTTTAGGAGAAAACCTGGTAGGAAAAGCCTCATCTTCAGGAACCAAAACCGATGAGACCCCTTCCATTTCCAAACCTTTGTTCAAACCTTTTAGTCTAACTACCGAGACTAGAAACAAGTTTAGGCTTATTCATCAGAATTGGACTAAAGCCTTAGAAAAATCCAATCCAGATAACTCTATAGTTATTCCTGATACCCCTAGTTCTTCACAGGTAGGATCTGTTAAGCTAGGACCAATCACTAGGAGTGTTTCTCAAAAGGACCAATCTCTTAGGATTAACAAATTAGGAACTTCTTCCATAGGTTCTGAATCTGAGGATGCTGCATCCAGCAGTAAGTCTGTTCCTCAAATTAATCCTGTTATTAGTAAGGCTCTCAACTGGAAGCAGCCTTCTAAACTTTACTACAATCGAGCTACTGCTCCTGATCTCCTTCTTGAGGAAAAGAATGATCAAAGTCTTCGGTCATTCAACGCAAATCAAATCTATGAATGGAATATAGATGGTCAAACTGAGTATAACATCCTTAATACTCTTCAACATATGACTATGGTGTCCACTGCATATCAGACTGCTTTAGATAGCTCTGATGAGACTATAGTAGAAATCCTAACCGCTGGCTTTTCTGGCCAACTCAAAGGCTGGTGGGACAATTATGTTTCTGACACTGAGAAACATGAAATCTTTACGGCAGTCAAAACGGACGCTGAAGGAACCGTCCTTACCGACAAAGGGAAGCCTATTCCCGACGCCGTTAATACCTTAGTCATGGCCATCGTCAAACATTTCATCGGAGATCCTTCTATTTACAAAGATCGTTCCGGAGATCTCCTCTCAACTCTTAAGTGTAAAATCTTAGGTAATTTTAGGTGGTATAGGGACACCTTCCTTACTCGAGTATACACAAGAGATGATTGTCACCAACCTTTTTGGAAAGAAACCTTCCTAGCTGGACTTCCAAAATCCTTAGGAGATAAGGTTAGGGAAAAGATCCGTTCCCAGTTTAACGGTGAAATTCCTTATGATCAGTTAAGTTATGGCAATATCATAGCTTATGTTCAAAAGGTTGCTCTTAAAATCTGTCAAGACGACAATATTCAAAAACAATTAGCCAGAGAAAAGGCTCAAAATCGCAGAGATTTGGGAAATTTCTGCCAACAATTCGGTCTTCCTTGTTCAAAGAATCCGGGAAAGACTATCCATAAGAAACATTCTCAGCAACAGCTGAGCAAACCCAAACGCAGAGTCTATAGGTTTAAGACTCGCCAATCTAAAATCAAACATGGCAGGCCTCCTGATCCTAATCTTCGTAACACTAATCCTCCTAATCTTTCTAGAGAAACTAGAAATTGTTATAAGTGTGGCCGTAAAGGTCATTTAGCAAAATTTTGTTGAGTCTCCTCTAAGATTCGTAAACTCAATCTTGATCCTATTGTTCAGGATCAACTTAACAATCTTTTGATAAACTCTTCTGATAGTTCCTCAGAAGAAGAAAACGATATCGCCAAGACATCTTCTGACGAAATCCAAGCCGACGATGATCTTTCCTCCTCTAGCAGCGAAAGTTCTGAATCTCCACTCATCAATGTCATTCACAATGATGAGCAAAACCTGTTGCTTGATGCTCTAGAATCCATCCAAGACCCTCAGGATAGGAAGGAGTATCTTGAAAAACTAAAGGCAATCCTTTCCAAACCCAAACCTACACGTTCAGAAAATAGGTTTGTCAATAACAAGTTTGATCTTACTCAAACTCTCAAACGACTGGAAAAATCTTCAGCCAAACCAGTCACTATTCAGGACCTCCAGGCTGAAATTCGTTCTCTTAAATCTGAGGTCCGAGAACTCAAAACTCAATCACAGTTGCATGAGACTATCATATCTCAAATAACTGCAGCTTTATCTGACAACATGGTTCCAGATAACCATGACAATTGTAATCAGGATTATGAGTCTGATCATAATTCTTCAAACGAAGATACCCTCTTCAACAACCTTATTAATCAGTGTAGCATTCAAAAATTCTATATTGATGTTACCATTATCGTGGACGATTTTGTCTTAAAAACTACTGCTCTATTTGATACCGGAGCAGATTCAAATTGTATTTTGGAAGGGCTTATTCCGACCAAATACTTCCATAAAACTTCCGAAAGACTTAGGACTGCTAGTGGATCGAAACTAGAAATCCAGTATAAGCTTCCTTCGGCAATCATCCAAAAGGATAATCTTCAGGTAGAAACTCCATTTCTCCTGATCAAAAACCTTAAGAATGATGTCATCTTAGGGTCGCCGTTTATC
The DNA here is from genome assembly GCA_037954015.1 of Psophocarpus tetragonolobus. Classification (NCBI taxonomy): domain Eukaryota; kingdom Viridiplantae; phylum Streptophyta; class Magnoliopsida; order Fabales; family Fabaceae; genus Psophocarpus; species Psophocarpus tetragonolobus. The sequence continues at coordinate 28,446,297 of CM075694.1, read as the reverse complement.
AAAACTATCTTCCCTATTCAAATTTCCGGTGAAGGTATAACCACCCAACATTTGGGAAAAACAATCTTATTTAAATTCTTAGACAAACCTGTCCATAAGAATATTAATCAAGTTAATCGAAAACTTAATCAGATTAACTTTCTTAAAGAAGAAATTTCCTTCAAACAGATCGAGAGTCAGCTTTCTCTCCCTCATGTCAAAAAACGGATCAAGAGTCTTTCTGATCGTTTTCAATCCACCATCTGCTCAGATCTCCCTAATGCTTTCTGGGATAGGAAAAAACATATGGTTAATCTTCCTTACGAAAAGGATTTCACAGACAGACAAATCCCGACCAAAGCTCGGCCAATCCAAATGAGTCACGACCTTGTCACTCATTGTCAAAACGAAATCAAGGACCTTTTGTCCAAAGGTTTAATTAGAAAGAGCAAAAGTCCTTGGTCTTGCGCAGCTTTCTACGTTAACAAAGCCTCTGAAATAGAGCGAGGCGCCCCAAGATTGGTTATCAATTATAAACCGCTTAATCAAGCTCTCCAATGGATCAGATATCCAATTCCAAATAAGAAAGATTTACTCTCCCGACTACATTCGGCAAAAATCTTTTCTAAGTTTGATATGAAATCTGGATTCTGGCAAATCCAAATCAATCCTAGTGATCGCTACAAGACGGCTTTCACTGTTCCCTTTGGGCAGTACGAATGGAACGTAATGCCCTTTGGTCTTAAAAATGCTCCATCAGAGTTTCAAAATATCATGAATGATATCTTCAATCCTTATTCGAATTTTTGCATTGTCTACATCGATGATGTTCTTATCTGTGGATCAACACTTCAAACATCTTGAAATCTTTTTCAAAATAATCAAACGAAACGGTCTAGCCATTTCCAAAACCAAAATCTGTCTATTTCAGACTAAAATCAAATTCCTTGGTCATTACATTTTTCAAGGGACTATCAAACCAATTTGTCGAGTTATCGAATTTGCTGACAAATTTCCCAATCAAATCCTAGAAAAATCGCAACTTCAAAGATTTTTGGATTGTTTAAATTATGTCGCTGACTTCTTTCCTCAGCTCAGTATAATTTCCAAACCTCTTCATAACAGACTCAAAAAGTCTCCTCCACCGTGGACTGATATCCACACCAATTTAATCAAACAGATTAAGCAGCAGGTCAAAGTATTACCCTGTTTGTATCTACCAAATCCCAATCTCTTTAAGATTGTAGAAACCGACGCCTCTGACTTAGGTTATGGTGGTGTTCTCAAACAACGCATGCATCATACAGAAAATTGCATTGCATTTACATCAAAGCACTGGAACAAAGCCCAACAAAACTATTCTACTATTAAGAAAGAAGTTTTGGCTATTGTCCTGTGTATTTCAAAATTTCAATCTGATTTATTAAATAAAAAATTTTTAATTCGGGTTGATTGCAAATCAGCTAAAGAAATTTTACAAAAAGATGTAAAAAATCTTGCATCAAAACAAATTTTTGCCCGTTGGCAAGCAATCCTAAGTATTTTTGATTTCGAAATAGAATATATCAAAGGTACTTCAAACACTCTTCCCGATTATCTGACTCGTGAATTTCTTCAGGGTCGGACTCATGTGAGATGCCTCCGAAACTAAAAATGAAGGTCGCCTCTTCCCGAGGCCGGGGGAAACCAGTTCGGGGATCATCCCGGGCAGAAAAATCATCCTCCATTGAGGATACCCAAACCATCCAAGTCGCCTCACAGACTGCCAATCAAGGGTCTTCAACCCAGCAGGCTATCATTAAGTCTGAGTCATCTACTCAGCAGGCCATCACCAAAACAGAGTCATCCACTCCGCAAACAGCCAAAGGGTCTTCTACCCTAGCCACCAAACCATCTGATTATGCGATGGCTATCCCAACCTTGCAAGCCCTTCAAGACTGTGGGCTAACCAATCTTCCATCTAGATCATGGAAACAAATCTTTTCAGAAGAAACCGATGACCTCTTCTGGAACCAAAATCTGAAATCCATTATTTCAGACATAGCCCAATCTAAAATAACCCTAAATCCAAAAGCATTGGTAGAGCAGCCTCAGCCAATTGCTCAAAAACGACCCTCTTCCTATCAACCAAAAGAAGGAAGATTTTACCCAACAATCCAAATGGAACCTGAAATCTGGGATTCCAATCCAAACAAGATTTGCGAAAAAATCTTTCCACCAACATTTTTATTCAAACCTCTTAGTCTCAATAAGACTAGAAAATTTTATGAATTTATTTTGGTGGATTCAAAATCTGTTTCAATAAAACATAATTTTGATAAAAATGATAACACCGTTATCACACATTCCACCTTTCAAATTTTAAAAGTTCTTACTTTTAAAGATTTCGAATCGAAACCAAACCAGGTAAGAAAATTCTCCCAGCCTTTTGACCCGATTGGTTATACTTACTGGGATTATATTCAAGCTTGGACCAATACTTTTTGGTTTCAAAACAAACATAATCGGCACTCGTGGCTGATTTATTTCAAGAAAAATGTTCGTTATTTCTTCCCTCAGTGGTTTGCTGAGTGGTGGGATTACTTCGGACCCATCCAATCTATCCTTCCTGAAGAAGTAAAGGTCGGATTCAATCAGTTCAAATCAAGAATTGAAGAAGGAAACAATCCGTTTCATCCATCTCTTCGGTTCTTCTCAATCTTTTCCTTAGCATGGATTTTTGCCTGGCAACATCAATACCAGAAAAATGCAACAAATCCTAAGCTCTTGCCATTGTTAGGGAAACAAGCTTCTGTCAAGTGGTGGGATCAGTTTAACGCTTCCCATGCCAATTCACAAGGAGTGGCTTTATGGTTCCAGAAGAACCCAAAAAGCCTCAAATCGGCAGACCCAGAGACCTGCCAATTCCTCAATCGCAAGGCCAAGATTGCAGCTGCCCTTGCAGCCTCAACAGATGATGAAGCCTTGGTAAAGAATCTTCATCAAATTTTGGCTCTCCTCTCTACTGACTCAGAAGAAGCCAGTTCATCAAAAGGAAAGTCAAAGAAAGAAGACAGTTCGTCTGCATCCTCTTCCTCCGGTTCATTTTACCAGATCGAAGAGTCTGACGAAGACTGATTCAAATCGACGCAGACATTTTTGCGGAAAAATTATTGATCAAGCTACTGTTCAAGCACTGTTCATTTTACTGTTACAAGCACTGTTCATTAATGCGGAGCCGCCAAACACTGTACACTGTACACTGTTCACTGTAGCGGTAAAATCGAGTTACTGTTGTAATAGTTAAATTTACTGTTGTAATAGTAACTTTAAAAATTCTATAAATTGTAATCGAGGGTTCAGTTGTGGGGGACTCGAACGGAAAACTCAGAGCTTCTCTCTCCTCTCTCTTCCCTCTGTTCATGTAATAATCTTCAATCAATACAACTTTTTTGTATTCTTTCTGCTTTCTGCTGCATACTCTCTGCATAATCCGGCCTTGTGCTCCGGTATAACTGTTGCATGCATTAGCATAACATCCGGTCTTGTGCGGATTACCGCCGTGTAACATCCGGGCTTATCTGTTCATGCATAGCATCTCTCCTATTTTCTCCTTGTAGTAGATCATATATATATATATATATAAAATTGGCTGAATGGTTCATGCTAGAAATTCTTCATTTTGAAGGTAATATTGTGTTTGATTTGAAAGAAAAATTACTGCACCTTGTTTGTTTACATTTCTGAAATTTTGGGCTGCACTTCTTGGTTACAAATTGTGTCAATTCCACTCTGTTTTGGCTTCACATATACTGCACATTCTTGCTGGATTTTGCTACACTTGTTAGTTTCATTTTAAGCCAAAATTTTATCCTCTGTTTGTGTCTTTACCTGTTAAAATTGGCTGCACAATTTTCTACTCAAAATTCTGGTTGTGGCTGTTTGTACCTTTGTTTTTGTGTGCCCAGTTTTTGTCCATTTCTTTTCGTACTTACTTTGTTTTCATTTTGAGATAAATTTCTTCAGTCTTGTTGGTGTAAAAAAAAAAAATTCCAGTGTTGTCCTAGTATTTGTTGCTATCGTTGGGTTTCATTTTAGTCATTTTTGTTTGTTTTCTTGTGTCTTATTTGCCTGCACACAAGTTGGTGTTTGTCTTTGAGTTTTTCTCTTTTGGTTTGTTAAGAACTTAAGGAGGAATAAAGAGGAAAAAGGCAAGAGAGTTTCATTATAGTAAAAGCCAATTTTTTTAGCGCAAACACTTGAGTGGGTGAGAACATTTTCAAACACCACATACATACTTTTTATTGTGACATTTGACCTGTTTATTTATCATGGCGGAAAGAAATAATAACAATGATCTTCAGCTTCAAATTGCTGCATTATCTCAGCATTTAGAGAGATTGATGAAGCAACAACAAGATGAATTCCATGAGAGGTTGGACCAATTGGAGAATAGAACCCAACAAGGAGGAGGAGGAAGGCCAAATAGAAATGAAGGAAGAATAGAAGGAGTGAAGTTAAATGTGCCTCCTTTCAAGGGTAGGAGTGATCTTGAGGCATACTTGGAGTGGGAGTTAAAAATTGAGCATGTGTTTTCTTGTAACAATTATAATGAGGAGCAAAAGGTGAGACTTGCAGCTGCTGAATTTTCTGATTATGCACTCATTTGGTGGAATAAGTTGCAAAGGGAGAGGATTAGAAATGAGGAGCCTAGGGTGGACACTTGGGCTGAAATGAAGAAGATCATGCGAAGGCGGTATATACCTTCTAGCTTCCATAGGGATATAAAATTAAAACTTCAGAAATTGTCTCAAGGAAGCAAGGGAGTGGAGGAGTATTATAAGGAGATGGAGATGTTAATCATCCAAGCCCAAATTGAAGAAGATTCTGAGCTAACTATGGCTCGCTTCCTTAGTGGTTTAAATCATGACATTAGAGATGTTGTTGAGTTGCAGGAGTTTGTGGAGATGGAGGACCTTTTACATAAGGCTATTCAAGTTGAACAGCAAATAAAACGAAAGAGTACAACAAGAAGTTCTACCGGGTATAATGCTTCAAATTGGAAGGATAGAGTTAAGAAAGAGGGTGCTGCCTCCTCAAGCAATGCATCACTTTCTAACCATGGAAAAACACCTCAAAAGCAACCTGAACATCCTCCTAAAAAGACTAGAGAAGTGAAGTGTTTCAAGTGCTTGGGCATGGGTCATTATGCCTATGAGTGTCCCATAAAGAAGATTGTTCTTCTCAAAGATAATGGGGAATACACAAGCCAATCAGAAGCTAGTGGTGGAGAAGAAGAGGAGAGTGATGGAGAATTGAAGGCTAATGAAGGAGAGTTGTATATGATTAGGAGGATGCTTGGAAGTCAAGTCAAGGCCGAGGATGCATCTCAAAGGGAAAACATCTTTCACACAAGATGTTCAGTCAATGGTAATGTTTGTTTGGTAATTATTGATGGAGGGAGTTGTACCAATATGGTGAGTTCAAGATTAGTGTCAAAGATGAACATGGACACTACACCGCATCCTAGACCATATAAACTTCAATGGCTTAGTGAAGGAGAAGAAGTTCAAGTGAAACAACAAGCAATAGTTTCGTTCTCTATTGGAAAATATCAAGATAAAGTCATATGTGATGTGGTTCCCATGGAGGCCAGCCATATCCTTTTGGGAAGGCCGTGGCAGTATGATACCAAAGCCATTCATGACGGCTTCACTAACAAATTTTCTTTCATGTATCAGGATAAAAAGTTGGTTCTCAAGCCTTTGTCTCCTAAAGAGGTGTGTGAGGATCAAATTAAAATGAGAGAAAAGTTAGCAAATGAAAGAAAGAGTGAAACACTTGAGAGGAAGAGCGAAACACTTGAGAGGAAAAATAGAGAAAAGAAAGATATTGAAACACTTGAGGAAAAACACACTTGTTTAGCAAAAAAAGAGGAAGTTAAGAGGCTGCTTTGTGCAAGACAACCCCTATATTTTTTATACTGTACAAGTCAGTTTTTGCATGCTAACCAATTTGAAAATTTTGAATTGCCTTCTTGTGTTAAACCTCTTTTGCAGAATTTCCAAGATGTTTTTCCAGAGAGTGTACCTAGTGGATTGCCACCTTTGAGGGGAATTGAGCATCACATTGATCTCATTCCAGGAGCATCATTACCCAATCGGCCAGCATATAGGAGCAACCCACAAGAAACTAAGGAGATTGAAAGGCAAGTGGTTGAACTCATGAGCAAAGGTTGGGTGAGAGATAGCATGAGCCCGTGTGTTGTACCTGTGATTCTGGTGCCAAAGAAAGATGGCTCATGGAGGATGTGTTCTGATTGTAGAGCCATAAACAACATCACCATCAAGTATAGGCATCCAATTCCCAGGTTAGATGATCTTCTCGATGAACTTTATGGTGCATGTGTGTTCTCAAAAATAGACTTGAAAAGTGGCTATAATCAGATTAGAATTAGAGAAGGTGATGAATGGAAAACTGCCTTTAAAACTAAATATGGATTGTATGAGTGGTTGGTTATGCCATTTGTTTTGACTAATGCACCTAGTACTTTCATGAGATTAATGAATCATGTTTTAAGGGAGTTTATTGGAAAATTTGTTGTAGTGTACTTTGATGATATTCTCATCTATAGCACTAGTCTTGAGTTGCATGTTGAGCATTTGCAATCTGTTTTGAATGTGCTTAGAAAAGAACAATTGTATGCCAATCTGGAAAAATGCATTTTTTGTACTGATCATGTGGTATTTTTGGGCTTTGTTATTAGTGCTAAAGGTGTATTAGTTGATGAGGAAAAGGTTAAGGCCATCCAAGAATGGCCAACACCTAAGTTTGTGAGTGAGGTGAAGGGATTTCATGGTTTAGCAAGTTTCTATAGGAGATTTGTTAAAGATTTCAGTACATTAGCTGCACCTCTAAATGAAATTGTTAAAAAGAATGTGGTTTTTAAATGGGGAAAGAAGCAAGAGGAGGCCTTTGCTGCCCTTAAGCATAGGCTAACTAATGCTCCTATTCTTTCCATGCCTAATTTTGCAAAATCATTTGAAATAGAGTGTGATGCATCAAATGTTGGTATTGGGGCTGTTTTGTTGCAAGATGGGCATCCGATTGCTTATTTTAGTCAAAAGTTAAGTGGGGCTGCCCTTAACTATTCTACTTATGATAAGGAATTGTATGCATTGGTTAGAGCTTTAAAAACTTGGCAGCATTATTTGTTACCCAAAGAGTTTGTCATTCATAGTGATCATGAGTCATTGAAATATTTGAAAGGACAAGGTAAGCTTAACAAGAGGCATGCTAAGTGGGTAGAGTTTTTAGAACAATTTCCGTATGTCATCAAACATAAAAAGGGGAAAGGAAATATAGTGGCTGATGCGCTTTCTAGGAGGCATGCATTGCTTTCTATGCTTGAAACTAAATTGTTTGGTCTTGAGTCTTTGAAAGGCATGTATAAGCATGATGTTGATTTTGCTGAAATATTTGTTGCATGTGAAAGGTTTTCTGAAAATGGATACTATAGGCATAATGGATTCTTGTTTAAAACAAATAAATTGTGTGTACCTAAGTGTTCCATTAGAGAGTTGCTTGTGAGTGAATCACATGAAGGGAGTTTGATGGGCCACTTTGGGGTTCAAAAGACTTTGGAGATTTTGCAAGAGCATTTCTTTTGGCCTCATATGAAACGATATGTGCATAAGTTTTGTGACCACTGCATTGTGTGTAAAAAGGCCAAATCTAAGGTTAAGCCTCATGGATTGTATACTCCTTTGCCTGTTCCTGAATATCCTTGGACTGACATTTCTATGGACTTTGTTTTGGGGTTGCCTAAAACAAAGAATGGAAAGGATTATGTGTTTGTTATTGTTGATAGGTTTTCCAAGATGACACATTTCATTCCTTGCAAAAAGGTGGATGATGCTAGCCATGTGGCTGATTTATTTTTCAAGGAAATAGTGAGACTTCATGGACTGCCAAGGAGCATTGTGAGTGATAGGGATGCAAAATTCCTTAGTCACTTTTGGAGGACCTTGTGGGGTAAAATTGGTACTAAATTGCTGTTTTCTACTACTTGCCACCCACAAACTGATGGTCAGACTGAGGTAGTCAATAGGACTTTAGGCACATTGCTTAGGACTGTTTTAAAGAAAAATCTTAAGTTTTGGGAAACATATTTGCCTCATGTTGAGTTTGCTTATAATAGGGTTGTCCATAGCACGACTAATTGTTTTCCGTTTGAAATTGTGTATGGGTTCAATCCTTTGACTCCTCTTGATTTGTTGTCCATGCCTAACATTTCTATGTTTAAGCATAATGAAGCACAAGCTAAAACTGAGTATGTGAAGAAGTTGCATGAGCAAGTGAAGGCTCAAATTGAAAAGAAAAATGAGAGTTATGCAAGGCAAGCTAACAAGGGTAGGAAGAATATCGTGTTCCAACCTGGTGATTGGGTTTGGGTACACATGAGAAAGGAAAGGTTCCCTAAACAAAGAAAGTCAAAACTCTAACCAAGGGGAGATGGTCCTTTCCAAGTTCTAGAAAAGATCAATGACAATGCCTATAAGATTGATCTTCCAGATGAGTATAATGTTAGTGCTACTTTTAATGTGTCTGATTTAGCTCTCTTTGATGCAGATGAAGATGCTATTGATTTGGGGACAAATCCTCTTCAAGAGGGGGGGAGTGATGAGGACATGCAGCTTGGAGGATGTATGACAAGGGCAAGGACAAGAAGAGCTAAGGAAGCTATTTAACAAGTATTGACAACCCTTTTGCAAAAAGAGCTCAACATTGAAGAAATAAAGTTTAAAATTGTTAATTGTCTCAGGACTGAAGAGAGCAATACTTGACCTTAATGGAAGAGAAGTTTGGAATAAATTAAACTCATTTTCTTGGAGTTTACTTAGTTAATGGTGGGCAACCAGAATTGTCTAATTAAAGTTGCAGCCACCTAGTTTATCAATTCTACTTAGTATATGTGTTTAATTTACTTTGGCAGTTACACTTTGTTATTAAGCTGCCTATTATTAGTTTTTATTATTTTGTAACGTCAGCTGAATTTAGAAAGCCACTAAACCTACACAAGCTGAGTTTATTAGGCATATAAATTTGGGCAAGATTGAGATGTAAGGCAGAATATTTTGGAAATAAAAAAACTAGTTGAGGTTTTCTCTCCTTTGGGTTCTTGACAATCCAAAATCTTTTGAGATTTATCAAAGGTAATTCACCCCTTTGTGTGTGCAATCTCGTAGACATATCTTCCATCCTTGGAAGTGTGAAGTCTATCAATTCCAATTCCATTTTCTGTCTTTTCCATTCATACTCAATTCTGCCCAGCAAACTCTATGATCAATTGCACAGGAAAGTCCTACACTATTCGAAAACTCGTTTACTCGTTCAATTTCAATAACTTTTAATTTCCATTCTATGTCTAAGAGTTTGACAGTAATTCTAATCAATTTATTTTTGGCAATTGTTTGCATTCCACGTTGATTAATTTTGTTAACGCGGCAGCTAAATTCCTAGGGTCACCACTGTCACATCCCACAGTAGCAAGGGAAGTCACCCTCCATTTTGGCCGAACTCCATTTTTTCTTTTTCAAACTTCGATCCTCACTCTGTTGTAATCGAAGCTAGGACAAGTATACAGGATAAGGGAGTATTCAACCAAAACGTTGGGTATTCGACCCAAAGTGTTCAATAGCCAACCCGAACACAACCCCTTCTCAACAAGGAAAACTGGCTAGCGATAGATTAAAAGATTGATCAGCCTAAATCTTAATTATTAGCCAAAAACCAACCTTAAGGCTGTATTACCTAGTACTAGACTGATTAAGCAAGGTCCACCAAGTAAAAGCCCAATCCATCTCTATAAATTAGTAACAGATATTAAGGTAAATGAGGTATCTTATTATTGAATTACTGTTCATTACTCTGAACTGAATCCTATTTGACTTGAGTGTTGGAATGTTTTTACAGGTTCTTCACATATTCAGAGTTAGCTCTCAGCATCTGAGTTTGGAACGTAGGTGCAAAGGAAGGAAAGGAAAGACAAAAAACCAAAATCACATATTCGAAGTCAATTTGACAGGTACAATTGTTATTCAGTATCTTGTATTATGTTATTAGGATCTCTCTTAAAACAATATTTTAGTTCGTCAATGACATAAATTTGCAGTGTATTAGAAATACAATTTGTTGCACTCTGTGTTTGGGTTATTCTTATCTCTACATGCATCCAAGTTAAACTTTCGTAGTTTTGGGTTCACATGTATATTTTAAAATTACTAAATCTAGCTAAGATCTAAACAATAATAGAAAGTTTGGTCCACTGGTGTGCATTGAAAGGAGCTACTCTTAAGAAAGAGACAAAGAAATACAGCTAGTCTTAATGGACTATGAAATAATGTTGTTCTTACAACTTTTTTCTTATTTATTATATATTATTATAAATAATTAATTAACGGAGAGATGATCAGGTCTCATTTTAACAGGCTAAAATACTTCTTTAATTGTTTGTGTTTTTAATTATATTTCTTTTGGTATCTTAATTATTTTTTAAAATGTTCAATTTAACAGTTTATGTTTTAAAATAAATTAAAATACAACAACTAAAATTTTTCGGGAGAGTTCCTAATTAAAATAAGGGCACAAATTAAAGAATTACAATGTTATAATTTTTTTTTATTGAGAATCATATGTGATGAATACAATTAAAATTATAGAAGGATGCAATTTTGCACATTTCAATAATTTTTTTTTAATTCTTAAACAATATGTTATTAACTTTTCCCTTAAAACAATATTCTTGTATTCCATTTGCCTATGGATTAGAAATACAAGCATTTGGTGCACTCTCTTTGATTCTTATCTGCTGAGAGGGTTAGGGCCGGGTTTGATAGGTGAAAATGCTGAGAGGGTTAGGGTCTGAGAGCTTATTAGGGTTGTGAATATCTTTGAAATTGGTTATTAAAATAACTTATTTAATAAGTATATTGTTAAAATGCAAATTGGGTTGTTTCCTTGTTTAATTTTATAATTTCTTTTATTTATTGATGGTACTTTTTATTCATCTTTCGGTGGAGTTGTTACTTTTTTTTTTAATCCCCATTGTAGAAGTTAAATATCTGAGGGTTTAACAACTCATCACGAACCATGATAAGAGTTGTTACTTGTTAGCATATCTATTTGCAAGATATCAAAATACTAATTAATCATGGGAATAAAAAGACAACGGAAGACTTTGTAATATAGAAGAATCAAAATATAATTATTAGGTTACATTTTATTTCAAAAAGACCATCATAATTAACTAATTTACGGCATCATCTTTTCACAAAAAAAAAAATAAATTTATGGCATCATCTCAAGAAGCATGAGTGATGAGGACATGCAGCTTGGAGGACCTATGACAAGGGCAAGGACAAGAAGAGCTAAGGAAGCTATTTAACAAGTATTGACAGCCCTTTTGGAAAAAGAGTCAAACATTGAAGAAATAAAGTTTAAAATTGTTAATTGTCTCAGGACTGAAAAGAACAATACTTGACCTTAATGGAAGAGAAGTTTGGAATAAATTAAACTCATTTTCTTGGAGTTTACTTAGTTAATGGTGGGCAACCAGAATTGTCTAATTAAAGTTGCAGCCACCTAGTTTATCAATTCTAATTAGTATACGTGTTTAATTTACTTTGGCAGTTACACTTTGTTATTAAGCTGCCCATTATTAGTTTTTATTATTTTGTAACTTCAGCTGAATTTAGAAAGCCACTAAACCTACACAAGCTGAGTTTATTAGGCATATAAATTTGGGCAAGATTGAGATGTAAGGCAGAATATTTTGGAAATAAAAAAACTAGTTGAGGTTTTCTCTCCTTTGGGTTCTTGACAATCCAAAATCTTTTGAGATTTATCAAAGGTAATTCACCCCTTTGTGTGTGCAATCTCGTAGACATATCTTCCATCCTTGGAAGTGTGAAGTCTATCAATTCCAATTCCATTTTCTGTCTTTTCCATTCATACTCAATTCTGCCCAGCAAACTCTATGGTCAATTGCACAGGAAAGTCTTACACTATTCGAAAACTCGTTTACTCGTTCAATTTCAATAACTTTTAATTTCCATTCTATGTCTAAGAGTTTGACAGTAATTCTAATCAATTTATTTTTGGCAATTGTTTACATTCCACGTTGATTAATTTTGTTAACGCGGCCAGCTAAATTCCTAGGGTCCTTTCAGAATCCTACACTGACAGTGGATTCATATAATTTGGTATCAGAGATTTGGTTTCTAGGAATTGCAAGGCTGCACTTCGGGTAATTTCTTTCCTTGATTCTTATCATCAATAATATTACCTTAATTGTCAATCAGTTAGGCTGAACCATTGCAAAAGTTAAGCCCTTAAAAAAATCTGAGGTTCTAAAAAAAAAAAAGGAAGAGGAATTTTGAAAATCTGAAGAAAAAAAAATATAGAGAAAAAAAAAGAAGCAAAACAAAGAATGCAAATGTGTTTAAAATATATATATATATATATATATATATATATATATATATATATATATATATATATAAAATTGGCTGAATGGTTCATGCTAGAAATTCTTCATTTTGAAGGTAATATTGTGTTTGATTTGAAAGAAAAATTACTGCACCTTGTTTGTTTACATTTCTGAAATTTTGGGCTGCACTTCTTGGTTACAAATTGTGTCAATTCCACTCTGTTTTGGCTTCACATATACTGCACATTCTTGCTGGATTTTGCTACACTTGTTAGTTTCATTTTAAGCCAAAATTTTATCCTCTGTTTGTGTCTTTACCTGTTAAAATTGGCTGCACAATTTTCTACTCAAAATTCTGGTTGTGGCTGTTTGTACCTTTGTTTTTGTGTGCCCAGTTTTTGTCCATTTCTTTTCGTACTTACTTTGTTTTCATTTTGAGATAAATTTCTTCAGTCTTGTTGGTGTAAAAAAAAAAAATTCCAGTGTTGTCCTAGTATTTGTTGCTATCGTTGGGTTTCATTTTAGTCATTTTTGTTTGTTTTCTTGTGTCTTATTTGCCTGCACACAAGTTGGTGTTTGTCTTTGAGTTTTTCTCTTTTGGTTTGTTAAGAACTTAAGGAGGAATAAAGAGGAAAAAGGCAAGAGAGTTTCATTATAGTAAAAGCCAATTTTTTTAGCGCAAACACTTGAGTGGGTGAGAACATTTTCAAACACCACATACATACTTTTTATTGTGACATTTGACCTGTTTATTTATCATGGCGGAAAGAAATAATAACAATGATCTTCAGCTTCAAATTGCTGCATTATCTCAGCATTTAGAGATATTGATGAAGCAACAACAAGATGAATTCCATGAGAGGTTGGACCAATTGGAGAATAGAACCCAACAAGGAGGAGGAGGAAGGCCAAATAGAAATGAAGGAAGAATAGAAGGAGTGAAGTTAAATGTGCCTCCTTTCAAGGGTAGGAGTGATCTTGAGGCATACTTGGAGTGGGAGTTAAAAATTGAGCATGTGTTTTCTTGTAACAATTATAATGAGGAGCAAAAGGTGAGACTTGCAGCTGCTGAATTTTCTGATTATGCACTCATTTGGTGGAATAAGTTGCAAAGGGAGAGGATTAGAAATGAGGAGCCTAGGGTGGACACTTGGGCTGAAATGAAGAAGATCATGCGAAGGCGGTATATACCTTCTAGCTTCCATAGGGATATAAAATTAAAACTTCAGAAATTGTCTCAAGGAAGCAAGGGAGTGGAGGAGTATTATAAGGAGATGGAGATGTTAATCATCCAAGCCCAAATTGAAGAAGATTCTGAGCTAACTATGGCTCGCTTCCTTAGTGGTTTAAATCATGACATTAGAGATGTTGTTGAGTTGCAGGAGTTTGTGGAGATGGAGGACCTTTTACATAAGGCTATTCAAGTTGAACAGCAAATAAAACGAAAGAGTACAACAAGAAGTTCTACCGGGTATAATGCTTCAAATTGGAAGGATAGAGTTAAGAAAGAGGGTGCTGCCTCCTCAAGCAATGCATCACTTTCTAACCATGGAAAAACACCTCAAAAGCAACCTGAACATCCTCCTAAAAAGACTAGAGAAGTGAAGTGTTTCAAGTGCTTGGGCATGGGTCATTATGCCTATGAGTGTCCCACAAAGAAGATTGTTCTTCTCAAAGATAATGGGGAATACACAAGCCAATCAGAAGCTAGTGGTGGAGAAGAAGAGGAGAGTGATGGAGAATTAAAGGCTAATGAAGGAGAGTTGTATATGATTAGGAGGATGCTTGGAAGTCAAGTCAAGGCCGAGGATGCATCTCAAAGGGAAAACATCTTTCACACAAGATGTTCAGTCAATGGTAATGTTTGTTTGGTAATTATTGATGGAGGGAGTTGTACCAATATGGTGAGTTCAAGATTAGTGTCAAAGATGAACATGGACACTACACCGCATCCTAGACCATATAAACTTCAATGGCTTAGTGAAGGAGAAGAAGTTCAAGTGAAACAACAAGCAATAGTTTCGTTCTCTATTGGAAAATATCAAGATAAAGTCATATGTGATGTGGTTCCCATGGAGGCCAGCCATATCCTTTTGGGAAGGCCGTGGCAGTATGATACCAAAGCCATTCATGACGGCTTCACTAACAAATTTTCTTTCATGTATCAGGATAAAAAGTTGGTTCTCAAGCCTTTGTCTCCTAAAGAGGTGTGTGAGGATCAAATTAAAATGAGAGAAAAGTTAGCAAATGAAAGAAAGAGTGAAACACTTGAGAGGAAGAGCGAAACACTTGAGAGGAAAAATAGAGAAAAGAAAGATATTGAAACACTTGAGGAAAAACACACTTGTTTAGCAAAAAAAGAGGAAGTTAAGAGGCTGCTTTGTGCAAGACAACCCCTATATTTTTTATACTGTACAAGTCAGTTTTTGCATGCTAACCAATTTGAAAATTTTGAATTGCCTTCTTGTGTTAAACCTCTTTTGCAGAATTTCCAAGATGTTTTTCCAGAGAGTGTACCTAGTGGATTGCCACCTTTGAGGGGAATTGAGCATCACATTGATCTCATTCCAGGAGCATCATTACCCAATCGGCCAGCATATAGGAGCAACCCACAAGAAACTAAGGAGATTGAAAGGCAAGTGGTTGAACTCATGAGCAAAGGTTGGGTGAGAGATAGCATGAGCCCGTGTGTTGTACCTGTGATTCTGGTGCCAAAGAAAGATGGCTCATGGAGGATGTGTTCTGATTGTAGAGCCATAAACAACATCACCATCAAGTATAGGCATCCAATTCCCAGGTTAGATGATCTTCTCGATGAACTTTATGGTGCATGTGTGTTCTCAAAAATAGACTTGAAAAGTGGCTATAATCAGATTAGAATTAGAGAAGGTGATGAATGGAAAACTGCCTTTAAAACTAAATATGGATTGTATGAGTGGTTGGTTATGCCATTTGTTTTGACTAATGCACCTAGTACTTTCATGAGATTAATGAATCATGTTTTAAGGGAGTTTATTGGAAAATTTGTTGTAGTGTACTTTGATGATATTCTCATCTATAGCACTAGTCTTGAGTTGCATGTTGAGCATTTGCAATCTGTTTTGAATGTGCTTAGAAAAGAACAATTGTATGCCAATCTGGAAAAATGCATTTTTTGTACTGATCATGTGGTATTTTTGGGCTTTGTTATTAGTGCTAAAGGTGTATTAGTTGATGAGGAAAAGGTTAAGGCCATCCAAGAATGGCCAACACCTAAGTTTGTGAGTGAGGTGAAGGGATTTCATGGTTTAGCAAGTTTCTATAGGAGATTTGTTAAAGATTTCAGTACATTAGCTGCACCTCTAAATGAAATTGTTAAAAAGAATGTGGTTTTTAAATGGGGAAAGAAGCAAGAGGAGGCCTTTGCTGCCCTTAAGCATAGGCTAACTAATGCTCCTATTCTTTCCATGCCTAATTTTGCAAAATCATTTGAAATAGAGTGTGATGCATCAAATGTTGGTATTGGGGCTGTTTTGTTGCAAGATGGGCATCCGATTGCTTATTTTAGTCAAAAGTTAAGTGGGGCTGCCCTTAACTATTCTACTTATGATAAGGAATTGTATGCATTGGTTAGAGCTTTAAAAACTTGGCAGCATTATTTGTTACCCAAAGAGTTTGTCATTCATAGTGATCATGAGTCATTGAAATATTTGAAAGGACAAGGTAAGCTTAACAAGAGGCATGCTAAGTGGGTAGAGTTTTTAGAACAATTTCCGTATGTCATCAAACATAAAAAGGGGAAAGGAAATATAGTGGCTGATGCGCTTTCTAGGAGGCATGCATTGCTTTCTATGCTTGAAACTAAATTGTTTGGTCTTGAGTCTTTGAAAGGCATGTATAAGCATGATGTTGATTTTGCTGAAATATTTGTTGCATGTGAAAGGTTTTCTGAAAATGGATACTATAGGCATAATGGATTCTTGTTTAAAACAAATAAATTGTGTGTACCTAAGTGTTCCATTAGAGAGTTGCTTGTGAGTGAATCACATGAAGGGAGTTTGATGGGCCACTTTGGGGTTCAAAAGACTTTGGAGATTTTGCAAGAGCATTTCTTTTGGCCTCATATGAAACGATATGTGCATAAGTTTTGTGACCACTGCATTGTGTGTAAAAAGGCCAAATCTAAGGTTAAGCCTCATGGATTGTATACTCCTTTGCCTGTTCCTGAATATCCTTGGACTGACATTTCTATGGACTTTGTTTTGGGGTTGCCTAAAACAAAGAATGGAAAGGATTATGTGTTTGTTATTGTTGATAGGTTTTCCAAGATGACACATTTCATTCCTTGCAAAAAGGTGGATGATGCTAGCCATGTGGCTGATTTATTTTTCAAGGAAATAGTGAGACTTCATGGACTGCCAAGGAGCATTGTGAGTGATAGGGATGCAAAATTCCTTAGTCACTTTTGGAGGACCTTGTGGGGTAAAATTGGTACTAAATTGCTGTTTTCTACTACTTGCCACCCACAAACTGATGGTCAGACTGAGGTAGTCAATAGGACTTTAGGCACATTGCTTAGGACTGTTTTAAAGAAAAATCTTAAGTTTTGGGAAACATATTTGCCTCATGTTGAGTTTGCTTATAATAGGGTTGTCCATAGCACGACTAATTGTTTTCCGTTTGAAATTGTGTATGGGTTCAATCCTTTGACTCCTCTTGATTTGTTGTCCATGCCTAACATTTCTATGTTTAAGCATAATGAAGCACAAGCTAAAACTGAGTATGTGAAGAAGTTGCATGAGCAAGTGAAGGCTCAAATTGAAAAGAAAAATGAGAGTTATGCAAGGCAAGCTAACAAGGGTAGGAAGAATATCGTGTTCCAACCTGGTGATTGGGTTTGGGTACACATGAGAAAGGAAAGGTTCCCTAAACAAAGAAAGTCAAAACTCTAACCAAGGGGAGATGGTCCTTTCCAAGTTCTAGAAAAGATCAATGACAATGCCTATAAGATTGATCTTCCAGATGAGTATAATGTTAGTGCTACTTTTAATGTGTCTGATTTAGCTCTCTTTGATGCAGATGAAGATGCTATTGATTTGGGGACAAATCCTCTTCAAGAGGGGGGGAGTGATGAGGACATGCAGCTTGGAGGATGTATGACAAGGGCAAGGACAAGAAGAGCTAAGGAAGCTATTTAACAAGTATTGACAACCCTTTTGCAAAAAGAGCTCAACATTGAAGAAATAAAGTTTAAAATTGTTAATTGTCTCAGGACTGAAGAGAGCAATACTTGACCTTAATGGAAGAGAAGTTTGGAATAAATTAAACTCATTTTCTTGGAGTTTACTTAGTTAATGGTGGGCAACCAGAATTGTCTAATTAAAGTTGCAGCCACCTAGTTTATCAATTCTACTTAGTATATGTGTTTAATTTACTTTGGCAGTTACACTTTGTTATTAAGCTGCCTATTATTAGTTTTTATTATTTTGTAACGTCAGCTGAATTTAGAAAGCCACTAAACCTACACAAGCTGAGTTTATTAGGCATATAAATTTGGGCAAGATTGAGATGTAAGGCAGAATATTTTGGAAATAAAAAAACTAGTTGAGGTTTTCTCTCCTTTGGGTTCTTGACAATCCAAAATCTTTTGAGATTTATCAAAGGTAATTCACCCCTTTGTGTGTGCAATCTCGTAGACATATCTTCCATCCTTGGAAGTGTGAAGTCTATCAATTCCAATTCCATTTTCTGTCTTTTCCATTCATACTCAATTCTGCCCAGCAAACTCTATGATCAATTGCACAGGAAAGTCCTACACTATTCGAAAACTCGTTTACTCGTTCAATTTCAATAACTTTTAATTTCCATTCTATGTCTAAGAGTTTGACAGTAATTCTAATCAATTTATTTTTGGCAATTGTTTGCATTCCACGTTGATTAATTTTGTTAACGCGGCAGCTAAATTCCTAGGGTCACCACTGTCACATCCCACAGTAGCAAGGGAAGTCACCCTCCATTTTGGCCGAACTCCATTTTTTCTTTTTCAAACTTCGATCCTCACTCTGTTGTAATCGAAGCTAGGACAAGTATACAGGATAAGGGAGTATTCAACCAAAACGTTGGGTATTCGACCCAAAGTGTTCAATAGCCAACCCGAACACAACCCCTTCTCAACAAGGAAAACTGGCTAGCGATAGATTAAAAGATTGATCAGCCTAAATCTTAATTATTAGCCAAAAACCAACCTTAAGGCTGTATTACCTAGTACTAGACTGATTAAGCAAGGTCCACCAAGTAAAAGCCCAATCCATCTCTATAAATTAGTAACAGATATTAAGGTAAATGAGGTATCTTATTATTGAATTACTGTTCATTACTCTGAACTGAATCCTATTTGACTTGAGTGTTGGAATGTTTTTACAGGTTCTTCACATATTCAGAGTTAGCTCTCAGCATCTGAGTTTGGAACGTAGGTGCAAAGGAAGGAAAGGAAAGACAAAAAACCAAAATCACATATTCGAAGTCAATTTGACAGGTACAATTGTTATTCAGTATCTTGTATTATGTTATTAGGATCTCTCTTAAAACAATATTTTAGTTCGTCAATGACATAAATTTGCAGTGTATTAGAAATACAATTTGTTGCACTCTGTGTTTGGGTTATTCTTATCTCTACATGCATCCAAGTTAAACTTTCGTAGTTTTGGGTTCACATGTATATTTTAAAATTACTAAATCTAGCTAAGATCTAAACAATAATAGAAAGTTTGGTCCACTGGTGTGCATTGAAAGGAGCTACTCTTAAGAAAGAGACAAAGAAATACAGCTAGTCTTAATGGACTATGAAATAATGTTGTTCTTACAACTTTTTTCTTATTTATTATATATTATTATAAATAATTAATTAACGGAGAGATGATCAGGTCTCATTTTAACAGGCTAAAATACTTCTTTAATTGTTTGTGTTTTTAATTATATTTCTTTTGGTATCTTAATTATTTTTTAAAATGTTCAATTTAACAGTTTATGTTTTAAAATAAATTAAAATACAACAACTAAAATTTTTCGGGAGAGTTCCTAATTAAAATAAGGGCACAAATTAAAGAATTACAATGTTATAATTTTTTTTATTGAGAATCATATGTGATGAATACAATTAAAATTATAGAAGGATGCAATTTTGCACATTTCAATAATTTTTTTTTAATTCTTAAACAATATGTTATTAACTTTTCCCTTAAAACAATATTCTTGTATTCCATTTGCCTATGGATTAGAAATACAAGCATTTGGTGCACTCTCTTTGATTCTTATCTGCTGAGAGGGTTAGGGCCGGGTTTGATAGGTGAAAATGCTGAGAGGGTTAGGGTCTGAGAGCTTATTAGGGTTGTGAATATCTTTGAAATTGGTTATTAAAATAACTTATTTAATAAGTATATTGTTAAAATGCAAATTGGGTTGTTTCCTTGTTTAATTTTATAATTTCTTTTATTTATTGATGGCACTTTTTATTCATCTTTCGGTGGAGTTGTTACTTTTTTTTTTAATCCCCATTGTAGAAGTTAAATATCTGAGGGTTTAACAACTCATCACGAACCATGATAAGAGTTGTTACTTGTTAGCATATCTATTTGCAAGATATCAAAATACTAATTAATCATGGGAATAAAAAGACAACGGAAGACTTTGTAATATAGAAGAATCAAAATATAATTATTAGGTTACATTTTATTTCAAAAAGACCATCATAATTAACTAATTTACGGCATCATCTTTTCACAAAAAAAAAATAAATTTATGGCATCATCTCAAGAAGCATGACTGATGAGGACATGCAGCTTGGAGGACCTATGACATGGGCAAGGACAAGAAGAGCTAAGGAAACTATTTAACAAGTATTGACAGCCCTTTTGCAAAAAGAGTCAAACATTTGAAGAAATAAAGTTTAAAATTGTTAATTGTCTCAGGACTGAAAAGAGCAATACTTGACCTTAATGGAAGAGAAGTTTGGAATAAATTAAACTCATTTTCTTGGAGTTTACTTAGTTAATGGTGGGCAACCAGAATTGTCTAATTAAAGTTGCAGCCACCTAGTTTATCAATTCTAATTAGTATACGTGTTTAATTTACTTTGGCAGTTACACTTTGTTATTAAGCTGCCCATTATTAGTTTTTATTATTTTGTAACTTCAGCTGAATTTAGAAAGCCACTAAACCTACACAAGCTGAGTTTATTAGGCATATAAATTTGGGCAAGATTGAGATGTAAGGCAGAATATTTTGGAAATAAAAAAACTAGTTGAGGTTTTCTCTCCTTTGGGTTCTTGACAATCCAAAATCTTTTGAGATTTATCAAAGGTAATTCACCCCTTTGTGTGTGCAATCTCGTAGACATATCTTCCATCCTTGGAAGTGTGATGTCTATCAATTCCAATTCCATTTTCTGTCTTTTCCATTCATACTCAATTCTGCCCAGCAAACTCTATGATCAATTGCACAGGAAAGTCCTACACTATTCGAAAACTCGTTTACTCGTTCAATTTCAATAACTTTTAATTTACATTCTATGTCTAAGAGTTTGACAGTAATTCTAATCAATTTATTTTTGGCAATTGTTTGCATTCCATGTTGATTAATTTTGTTAACGCGGCCAGCTAAATTCCTAGGGTCCTTTCAGAATCCTAAACTGACAGTGGATTCATATCATTTGGTATCAGAGCTTTGGTTTCTAGGAATTGCAAGGCTGCACTTCGGGTAATTTCTTTCCTTGATTCTTATCATCAATAATATTACCTTAATTGTCAATCAGTTAGGCTGAACCATTGCAAAAGTTAAGCCCTTAAAAAAATCTAAGATTCTAAAAAAAAAAAAGGAAGAGGAATTTTGAAAATCTGAAGAAAAAAAAATATAGAGAAAAAAAAAGAAGCAAAACAAAGAATGCAAATGTGTTTAAAATATATATATATATATATATATATATATATATATATATATATATATAAAATTGGCTGAATGGTTCATGCTAGAAATTCTTCATTTTGAAGGAAATATTGTGTTTGACTTGAAACAAAAATTACTGCACCTTGTTTGTTTACATTTCTGAAATTTTTGGGCTGCACTTCTTGGTTACAAATTGTGTCAATTCCACTCTGTTTTGGCTTCACATATACTGCACATTCTTGCTAGATTTTGCTACACTTGTTAGTTTCATTTTAAGCCAAAATTTTATCCTCTGTTTGTGTCTTTACCTGTTAAAATTGGCTGCACAATTTTCTACTCAAAATTCTGGTTGTGGCTGTTTGTACCTTTGTTTTTGTGTGCCCAGTTTTTGTCCATTTCTTTTCGTACTTCCTTTGTTTTCATTTTGAGACAATTTTCTTCTGTCTTGTTGGTGTAAAAAAAAAAATTCCAGTGTTGTCCTAGTATTTGTTGCTATCGTTGGGTTTCATTTTAGTCATTTTTGTTAGTTTTCTTGTGTCTTATTTTCCTGCACACAAGTTGGTGTTTGTCTTTGAGTTTTTCTCTTTTGGTTTGTTAAGAACTTATGGAGGAATAAAGAGGAAAAAGGCAAGAGAGTTTCATTATAGTAAAAGCCAATTTTTTTAGCGCAAACACTTGAGTGGGTGAGAACATTTTCAAACACCACATACATACTTTTTATTGTGACATTTGACCTGTTTATTTATCATGGCGGAAAGAAATAATAACAATGATCTTCAGCTTCAAATTGCTGCATTATCTCAGCATTTAGAGAGATTGATGAAGCAACAACAAGATGAATTCCATGAGAGGTTGGACCAATTGGAGAATAGAACCCAACAAGGAGGAGGAGGAAGGCCAAATAAAAATGAAGAAAGAATAGAAGGAGTGAAGTTAAATGTGCCTCCTTTCAAGGGTAGGAGTGATCCTGAGGCATACTTGGAGTGGGAGTTAAAAATTGAGCATGTGTTTTCTTGCAACAATTATAATGAGGAGTAAAAGGTGAGACTTGCAGCTGCTGAATTTTCTGATTATGCACTCATTTGGTGGAATAAGTTGCAAAGGGAGAGGATTAGAAATGAGGAGCCTAGGGTGGACACTTGGGCTGAAATGAAGAAGATCATGCGGAGGCGGTATATACCTTCTAGCTTCCATAGGGATATAAAATTAAAACTTCAGAAATTGTCTCAAGGAAGCAAGGGAGTGGAGGAGTATTATAAGGAGATGGAGATGTTAATCATCCAAGCCCAAATTGAAGAAGATTCTGAGCTAACTATGGCTCGCTTCCTTAGTGGTTTAAATCATGACATTAGAGATGTTGTTGAGTTGCAGGAGTTTGTGGAGATGGAGGACCTTTTACATAAGGCTATTCAAGTTGAACAGCAAATAAAACGAAAGAGTACAACAAGAAGTTCTACCGGGTATAATGCTTCAAATTGGAAGGATAGAGTTAAGAAAGAGGGTGCTGCCTCCTCAAGCAATGCATCACTTTCTAACCATGGAAAAACACCTCAAAAGCAACCTGAACATCCTCCTAAAAAGACTAGAGAAGTGAAGTGTTTCAAGTGCTTGGGCATGGGTCATTATGCCTATGAGTGTCCCACAAAGAAGATTGTTCTTCTCAAAGATAATGGGGAATACACAAGCCAATCAGAAGCTAGTGGTGGAGAAGAAGAGGAGAGTGATGGAGAATTAAAGGCTAATGAAGGAGAGTTGTATATGATTAGGAGGATGCTTGGAAGTCAAGTCAAGGCCGAGGATGCATCTCAAAGGGAAAACATCTTTCACACAAGATGTTCAGTCAATGGTAATGTTTGTTTGGTAATTATTGATGGAGGGAGTTGTACCAATATGGTGAGTTCAAGATTAGTGTCAAAGATGAACATGGACACTACACCGCATCCTAGACCATATAAACTTCAATGGCTTAGTGAAGGAGAAGAAGTTCAAGTGAAACAACAAGCAATAGTTTCGTTCTCTATTGGAAAATATCAAGATAAAGTCATATGTGATGTGGTTCCCATGGAGGCCAGCCATATCCTTTTGGGAAGGCCGTGGCAGTATGATACCAAAGCCATTCATGACGGCTTCACTAACAAATTTTCTTTCATGTATCAGGATAAAAAGTTGGTTCTCAAGCCTTTGTCTCCTAAAGAGGTGTGTGAGGATCAAATTAAAATGAGAGAAAAGTTAGCAAATGAAAGAAAGAGTGAAACACTTGAGAGGAAGAGCGAAACACTTGAGAGGAAAAATAGAGAAAAGAAAGATATTGAAACACTTGAGGAAAAACACACTTGTTTAGCAAAAAAAGAGGAAGTTAAGAGGCTGCTTTGTGCAAGACAACCCCTATATTTTTTGTATTGTACAAGTCAGTTTTTGCATGCTAACCAATTTGAAAATTTTGAATTGCCTTCTTGTGTTAAACCTCTTTTGCAGAATTTTCAAGATGTTTTTCCAGAGAGTGTACCTAGTGGAGACAATAATTACTAAACTTCTCAAGCAGTAGAATATTTTTTACTTTCATTAATTATTCAGGCTCACTTGGGTTTGCCCTGGCTAGTGAGAACAAAACCATTAAGAAGACGCTGTTTGAGTTGGTAACTCATCTTCTGGTCAAACAATCAAACTGCACCATATGTTTTTCATGAGAAATACCAAATTGTGTTGAATCTCTTTTATGAATGGAAGGAGCATGACATATATTTTGAAAAAAAGAAAACGTTTAATGAATTTTTGGTTTCTCAAAAACAGTATCTTTATTTGTCTTTTAAATCTAAATTTGAGTAACACATATATATACACATAACCTAAATTTATTAATTTTACCAATTAATATATGAACGAATAGTTATAATCCATCGTTAATGTAAAATTCTTTTACAATAAGTATATGTATTAAAACTTTTTAAATTTTATTTTTTAAATTTTGATTATTTGTTTGGTTTTAAGTCTAATTTCAAGAAACGGTCAACTAATGTTTGACATGTCATTAAGGAGTGTGACATTAATTTTTTTTAAGGTAATCTATGTTTTTTAATCACTTATAAATTTATAAGTGTTATAAAATGTTTTAAATATATAAAGAAAATTTAAAAATGCTATTTATCCAAAAAAAAATTATATAAGACTATTTCGTATTTTTGGTGATGTAGGTGTTAAATCACTTAATTGTAAAATTTATTTAATAAACATTATTTTTTGAAACTAAAAATTAATAGCAAACTTGTTATTTGATATAAGAAACTAAAATCAAACAAAAAAAATTAAATGACCAAATTAAAAAACAAAAAATCTCTAAAAGATCAAAACGAAGAAGACATTATTTTTTAGGGACGAAAATGTTATTTAAGAAAAAAAAAGCACTGAAATATCAAGTGAATATAATGGGATCCTATGTTAAGGTGGTTTTGCTGTAGAATATAAAGTATTGTTTTGTTGTATTAATTCAATATATTGTACTCAACAATATGGCCCCATTGCTTTGGATACGAATCTTTGACATGTTGTGATCTAATAATAAGGTCAGTGTACTGTTTACTGGCCTACCTTTGTAGCAGAGAATATTTGGATAATAACTAGTAACTTTGTGTATTTGGTTTTAAAGAGGTTAATGGTAAAATAAGAGTTCGAACTAGTTTTGAGTTTATACATTTAATAAAAATTAATCAAACTAGTTTTAAAATCAGACAAAACTAATTTTAAAAATAGTTCAATCTATTAGTTTTATAAAAAAAATCATTTTCTTTACATTTCACATTGTTGTGTAATTTTTTGTTTTCCAAAAAAACATTACTTCAATTTGTCCATACCATTGTGTCCATATTTATAACACTATGAGAAATACATCGACAGAAAAAAATAAGTTTAAAATTAGTTTGAAACTAGTTCCGTTTACAATTGTTTTGAACTAATTTTAAACCAGTTCAGAAACCAGTTTTACAAAAACAACTTGGTTTTGAGCTGGTTTTATAAAATAGTTTACTTTTTAAATGTAAGAATTAAATTATTTTAAACAATTCTGTACATTTTGATTTTTTTAAAAACCTAGTTTCGCACACCCTTAGAATACTTGTTAAAAATTAGAAGCAATAATAAAAATACTTGTATTATTTCGGTTTGAAATAGTGAAATTTTGAAAAGAGACGTAGATTAGCTTAAGCAAACTAGCATAAAAATTTATCAGCTTCTTACTTTTCTTCTATTGTAGTGATTATAAACGATAAAATTGATTTTATTCTTATTAGTTTTATTAGAAAATTCTTGTATAAAAATTGTTTTATAACTATGTTTGGAAATGCACAACAAGATCTTTCATAAATTTGTTTCTCTTCAATTTTTTTATGTTTTTATTTATTTTACAACTTTATCATTCTGAATTTATTTTTATATTTTATTTTATGTTTTTTTCCATTTATGATCTTTCTTTTTTTATGTTATTTTCTTTTTTTTTATCTTTCTTAATTTCTTCATCTGCTTTTTTATTTTTTGAGTTTTTTATTTTATTATTTTATTTTCATTATACTCTTTATTCTTTTTATATTTCTACATTTATTGTATGAAAAATAATTTATTCTAGATTTAATATTTTTTATTATCATTCTTTATTTTTTATTTTCCATATTTAATATGTTAAAAAATAATTTATTCTATATATTTTAATATATTTATCTAATATATATAAGAAATATTGGGACAGGTGTAGTTACGACTTTGTCCTTCTTGCTTTATTAACATGTGTCTTATTTGTTTGGTTTTTTTGTCATTTCATTTTTCTTTTTAATTATCTTTATTTCTCTTCATTTTCTTTTTATGTTTTTATTCATTTTAAAATTTCTCTTTCTTAATTTTTATTTTATTTTTTTATGCTATTTTCTTTTCGTAACATCATTCTTTACGAGTAACAAAATGTAAATAATTTTTTCCTTCAAAAGATAAATTTTTAAAAACAAAAAGGGCTTTCAATAGAATTCTATAATTTTGTACATCTATGTATTGATATATGTCAAAAACATTAAGTGGACACTAATAAATTTAAATGATAAACAATTCTGATAATGTAAAATAATTCTTTACACAGTTAATTATCGAATAATATAAAAGAAAATATGTAAATTTCATTATGTTTTTATATTTCCTTGTGTACCATGATTTCATATTTATTCTCTAAAAGCAATACTTTAATGAGATATAACCTTAGTCAATAGAACAAGTTAAAAAGTTTACAAATAGTGTGTGTTTTCAGTCGACATGGTAACCTGAAAAACTCAATCATGTTATCCATAGTTTAAAAATAATATTTATTTATACTCATAAAATAGAAATATCATAAATCATCAATTATTCATAAGTCATACATAAAGGAAAATATTCTCCTAATTTAACACTCCAATTCATACCCACAAAATTCACAAGAACAACATATAGTGATTTTCATTGTCAGTTGATGTCACTCAATTTTTTGTTCTTAGAACCAGTAGATGATGTAAAAGGTCTATGAGTTCATATTTTATATAATGATGTCTCATTGTCTTTCTCATCATTTGGTAGAGATATCTCGAATCTCTTCTTCATCCTACACAAAGCTATCTAAAATTCCATCCTCATATAAAATAGAGGTATCTTATATCTTATTCTTATACCTACTGTAGGTATCTCAAATTTCATCCCAATTATAAATTAATGTATCTTAAACAATTATCACATCAATTTTTCAAATAACATTGGATCAACTACAAAAATTAGAATCAAATCATGTAAAATACCATAATTTCATAAATATCTATCATATAAACAATATATGTCACATAAGGATATAATTAAATAATTGGAAACCACAAATAAAGTATAGTCAAGAAACATAAGTCACAATAATTAACTTAAATAAAAGAATCCCAATTATCAAAAATCCAAAGAAAACACATACCAAAAATCATTATGGATTGTAAAGTTTTTTTTTTCTTAATATTTAACTCTATTAAATGATATTAAAGATTTCACAATATTTATTTATATTTTGATATACTATAAAAGTAGTTTACTTTTTTATGAAAATAAATTTTACTTAAAAACAAATATAATATTTATATATATGAATATTTTATCATTTTTCAAATAAGCTAAAAATTTCATTAAAAACATTGAAGAGAGTAAAAGATTTGCTCATAAGGAATACAACCTTAGTATTTGTGAAGTGCTAAACCTTAGAAATTTTTAAAATAAATTTTTTTAAATGTAATTGAATAATTTATTTATTACAAAATATTTTTTACTTTATTACAAAATAATGATAAATAATATCATAAATTCAATCATTTTTCTTTTTTTAACAACAAACAATGCAAAAATCATTTGGATGAAATAGTTTACTTGACAATATTGAAAAATTTGGCTTGAAATGTACAAAAATGTCTCTTATGTTCGGGTGCTAAATACATGTTATCTTTTCAATAATATGAAAAGAGGTTAAATATTTACATTATTATTTAATATATAAAATTTTATATACATTTCTCATTGGCGATTTATGATTAATTTTAATTATTAATTAAAACAAGACATCTTCTTTTACACAAATAACAATCAAAGTTGTTTGAACAACTTTGGGTCAAAATATATATATATATATATATATATATATATATATATTTATATTTTGTATAATGTAATGGTAATATTTATTCTACTCATATATTATTTATAAGATATTTCATTCATAACTTTTTTGAAAATAATACATATAAATAAATAAATTACAGATAACTAAATTCTAAAACATAAACTTCATATACATCAAAATTGCTACAAAAAACAACAACTTATAGTTGGTCCCCACTATACATATATATTACCAAAAAACATTGAACTTGATTCCATTATCCAATAGTCGCTATCTTCTCTCTTCATTTATGAAACCTATGATTGTATTATTATCTCTACTTCCTATCAAATTACGATCATCACAGCTGGACACATACACAAATAAGCAAGGATAAGCTCATGAAAACAAGATAGGAATCAAATAAAGATAAGTACAGTACAATCAAAGCATTGACATGATTCCAAAAAAGTTATAAAACAAGTCAAACACACTTATGTCCTTCTTGAACATAGCAATCAATATAACATGTTAATTAATATGACATGACGCTTTACAAAAAAATATTGAGTTCAGATACTAAGGTAACTAGGGATAGCAAATAAACTTGCACTCAAATGTAATCCCCAAACCTGCCTCAAAGTTGACAAGGATCCCCTATTCGACTAGGTATAGGTATGGGTATGAGAAATACCTGATTTGTCGAGTTAGGGATGAGGATATACATACCCACCCTATCCTCGTCCCTTCCCCTACCCCTATCCCCACCCCACCTTTATTTTAATGACTAAAATATTCTAAATTACATTTGTCTTAAAAAAATGTTTGATATTTAATTAACAAATTACAAAGTTTTCATTTATTAGATAATTTTTAAATTAATATCATTATATTCAAATAATTTATTTTTTATGAAAATCATTATAATTTTTTTACGGGTATAGAATGGGAACGAGTATTCTTGATACCTGACGAGGATGGGAACAAGGATGAAGACATAAATCTCATACTCATTGGGTATAAGGATAGGTTTTGAGAGCAGGGATGAGAATGTCATACTCATCCCCCTTCCCCCCTCCTCCCCCTCGTCGCCTCGCCCTGTTACCATGCCTAGAGGTAACCTATCTGACTTCTATCAACTTTTATTAGGCATCTATCTAATCCTTTGGACAAACAACAAGTTTAGGCATACTCATCTGATACATCCAACTGGTGTTTGGTATCTACCTAACCCATTTATGACACTTAGCTTCTATTTGAGTATATTCCTCAAGTACCCCCATCAATTTGGTACTAGGATAACAAAGACCTCAACTGTATTCCTAACTCATTGGACATTATACATTTCAAACAAGGCTAAATTACCCTATTGTAACAACACACATCCAACGTATTGTTGCAGTTATCAAAGCACAAGATATGAATAATTATTTATACACTTTACTACTCATAAATCCATTGCACACTAGTTACCTCACCATAACATCTCACATCCAACATATTATTATAATTCTCAAACATAAGATATAAATTATCATATCATTGATCCATTTCAATACACTTCAATTTATTTCACACCCACAACAAGGATTACATAACAATACATAACAAGAATCAAATAACAACACATTTATTCCTTGCCTATAATAAGAATTAAACATCAATACTTGTAATTCCAATAAATAAATATCTAAATCATAACAAATAATAGCATTACAAACAATCATAATTCATATTTTATCCTTCAGCACGTCTCCCACATCTTTGTGAGATTTTCAACAAATCTATGAGAAAACCCTTTATGCATATTCTCATTTCGCGTCCCGTCCACACCCATATGGGATTTTCCATAGCTATGTGGTGCATATTTTCATAACAATTACGAAATCCAAATAACATGCAGATAATTTCCAATCTCTCAAATCAATCGCAAAAGACTAAAAGTTCATTAAAACCTCAATGCATGTCCTAAAACAATAGTAATAAACATAGAATTATACAAACCCATAATTTTTTTATAAGCCATACAAACCATTATTAAATAAAAAATTTCCCAAATCAAAACAAAGGTTTAGCTTTTCTTACTATTTCTCTTTAAGTTTAGTTCTAGAGAAGAAGGGAACTTAAGGATCAAGCTTTTTGGCTTCCTAACCCACTTGATGAGGGGAAAACATCGGATAGAAACAGAGGCATGAACAAAGTAGCGAAAATAAATCCACCTACTTGCAAGAATCTATGAGGAACAACAACAAATGTACAACAATAGCATATCACCAAAATCACAAAATAAGACATCAAGATTTTAACGTGGAAAACTCGTTAAAGCAAGGGTAAAAACTAGAAGGTCGTCCAAAACAAAGAAATAACTTCATTATTATCAATAAAGAGTAGAAAAGACTCTCCATCAACTGTAATGATCAATGTCAATACCAACATCAAACAATAAATCAATAAAGCTTACAAATAGATAATAAGGAAGATGAAAAACCCAAAAACACGGATGTCGTATGAATTGATTATCTCCCAACTTAGACCTCGTTTCAATGATTCAAATCGTTAGAATGAAGAATCATATGTTTAGAATATGAACAAACACCTTGCAATTGAAGACACGAAAATGATCATTGCTCACATTCTTGCCAAACCCAATTTTATCTGGTATTTCACTGTCCAAAATAACAGTAGGAGTAAGATTAATAACATGCACCACCATGTATAGTGCCTCACCCAAAAAATGCTTAGGTAATTTAGCATTTGAGAGTATACATCTTGCTCTCTCAAGCAATATTCTGTTTATCCTTTCTACTAAACCATTTAGCTAAGGATTTTTAAGAGGAGTCTTCTCATGCGAAAGACCATGCTATTTACAATAAACATCAAATGATCCACAATACTCACCACCATTGTCAGTACGAATGTGTTTCAACTTCTTGTCTAACTCTCTTTCAACCAAAGCATGAAATTGTTTAAATTTCCCTAGCACCTGGTTTTTTCTCTACAAAGCACAAATCCATAGTTTCATGACACAATCATCAATAAAAGGTAACAAAATAAAGTGCACCACTAAAGCATTTCACCCTAAATGGACCACAAACATCATAATGCACCAATTGTAACAACTCTGACTTCCTTATGAGAGAATGCTTCTTGAAGGATACCCTAGTTTGTTTGCCAACCGTGCAATCAGAACATCTCTCCAATTTTGCATTTTTTAGCCCTTGAAGAACATCATTTTTAGCTAAGCAATTTAGCCTTTTTTTCACTTATATGACTAAGCCTTCGGTGCCACAAAGATGCCTCCATATCTACAACATTTACACTGTCTTTAGCAACCAAAGCCTTTGTGCAATACAATTTAAAAATCTTCTCCCCTCTAGTCACAACCAAGTTATCTTTGGTGAGTTTCCTATTTCGAGAACCAAAGTGATTATTATAACCACCATAATCAAGCATCTGCACAAAGATCAAATTAAAACAAACATCAGGAGCATGTTTGACTCCTCTAAGTAACAACTTCACTCCCATGTTGGTTTGTAGGCAAACATCACCAACACCAATCACCTTAGAGACACCATCATTACCCATCTTCAACACTTCAAAATCACCAGAAGTGTAAAATGTGAAAAACTCCTTCCTTGGTTTAACATGTTGTGTAACACCACTATTAAACATCCACATCTTTTCATCTGATACAAGACTCATTGTCACAAAGATTAACAAGATTACCACAAGTAGAAGTAGCAACATGATTATCATCATCATGATATTTCTCTTTCTGCTTACCCTTCTTATCTTTGTTCTCCCTTTATCATAGAAAACAATATTTCTATATGTGTTTTGTCTTATGACAATAATGAAACTTCACATTCTTGTATTTGGACTTGGACTTACTCTTGCTTTTCTCTCTACCACCCTTCAGTTCCTTTCTCTGAATTCTTCATATGTTTTCAGTGACAACTTCAGGTTGAGATGAAGAACTATGTGTCTTCCTTCTCATTTCTTCATTAAGATCATAACTTTTTACTACTGCAAAGAAACAACACCATTAAGGGTCGAGTTTGTAATAAAAACCTAAATGTTTCCCAAGACTGAGGTAAAGTATCCAGTAACCATAGTCCTAAAACTTCATTATCAACTTTGATACCCATTTCTAATAATTGATTTAGGAATGCTTGAAATTCATTCAAGTGATCTGAAATGAAAGAACTCTTCCTGTACCTTAAATTCATTAGTCAATTCAACAAATACAATTTATTATTCCCTGATTTAGAAGCATACAAGGACTCAATATTCTCCCACAATGTTCTCACATATGTCTCATTAGCAATGTGATTATAAACATTGTCTTCTACAAATTGCCGAATAAAGGCACATACATGTTGGTGTTCAAAATCTAAGTCTTTTTCAGACATAGAATCCGACTTTTGAGTAGCAAAAACAGGAATATGCATTTTCTTCACAAATTGCAAGTCTTTCATCTTGCCTTTCCACAAGTGATAATTTGTGTCATTCAAAGCAACCAATTTTGTATTTGCCTCCATCATTCAAGCAAGTCAAATAGTCCCAAAACCAAAGCCAAAGGGCTCTGATGCCATTCTGATGGGAAAAACACTAGATAGAAATAGAGGCATGAACAAAGCAGTGGAAATAAATCCATATGACTTACAAGAATCTATGAGGAGCAACAACAAAAGCAAATCACCAAAATCACAAAATAAGACACCATAATTTTAACGTGGAAAACCCCTCAAAGCAAGGGTAAAAACCACAGGTTGTCCAGACTAGAAAAATAACTTTACTATTATCAATAAAGAGTACAAAAAAGTCTCGATCAAGTAGAATGATTAATGCCAACACCAACATCAAACAATAAAGGAATAAAGCTTACAAATAAAGAATAAAGAACATGAAAAACCTCAAAAACACTATTGTCGTTCAAATTAATTATCTCCCAATTCGGACTTCTTTGCAATGATCCAAACAGTCAGAATGAAGAACTATACATTCCAAATCTTTTGTACAAAAATCAGTACCAACCAACGATGAACGAATATGCAGTAGTGAATTTACAGTTGCAGCTTTCTATAAAAACGGGAATGACTTTATCTCTTCTTTTCTCTCAAACTATTGGTGCATTTCTCTGACTAATGAGTTTCTCATTGTCTACCCCTCTCTTAGAAACATCTTCTCCACTTCGGTTAAATGAGACATCAAGTGAGCTTCTCAATTTTGGGCCTTTTTTCACATAGGAAAGGAACCCAATACCGAACATCACTTTCACGGTTATTGAAAGCTATCAAGACCTATTAAAACCCCAAAACCATAAATAATTAGAGAAATCATAACTTCAAGGTTGACTCTCCATGGTCGTGATTCATGCAACCCTAAGAGTGAGAAAACTAATCCAAGGAAGTAGAAGTGTGACTTACCTACGAGAATCCAAGCTCAAGATAAGGAAAAATGGAGGAAAAATCACTCCTTGCTTAGTTCTCCATGGGCGTAGCTCATGGGTATGCTCCAAATCAAATAAGGGTTTGACAGTTTAGGAAAGAAAGAAGAGCATGAGGAGAATGAAACTTCCCAGTGAAATTAAACAGATCGAGAGGTGTCCTTAGTAAATTTTGGTTTCTGTTAAGTGCACCCCTTTTTAACAGGTTTTTCCTTAAAACAAGTCCAATAATCTCAATCCAGAAGATTACCTACTATACACACCTCATACCTTACTAAACTCACCACCCATTTTTTATCATTCAATATCACTTATCTAGGTCCAAACACTTCCATAAATAACTAATCACATATTAAACATAATGAAAGAAAACATAAATATAATCACTATAACTTATCATCTCATAATTAATCAACCACTTTCACTTAAATTTAATTTAATTTTCTTTTAGTTATTTTCATACACTTATAAAAAATTAATTAAAAACAGAATGTTATGAATAAAATATCAAAATGATCTAATTAAGAATTTCATATTTTATACTTAACTAATTTCATTTTTTAGTTTAATTTTCATCTATTTGTATCTGTATTGCTATTGCTATTTCCGACCTATTAAAAAATTTATTCAAATTTTAATTCGCATTATGATGCATGGACGATACGGTAATTTATAAAAAATTATTTTATTTTCTCAATTATTTTTTAACTTTAAAACATATTAATTTTAATCCTTCAAATATTTTTTAATGAAAATTTCTCATAATCCGTGTGAATACATGGAGAAAAAATAAGGTGACATTTGGTTTAAAAAAATGTTTTTTGTTTTCATTCTCTATTTTCATTTCTAAAAACTGTTTTCATTTTCAAGTTTTCAATATTAAGAAAATATGGTTATTGTCGGTTGCTATTTTCTATTTTCAAAAAATAATATTGTTAAATTTAATCAATTTTAGCAAAAATATTATAAATTATTTATATATATAGTTTAAAATACATTTGTATATTATTTTTTATATAATTACAATATTGTTATTAAGTTTTCACATCGTGTTAACTTTTAAAAACACTAAAAACAACTTTTTTCTATTTTCTGTTTTAAGTTGTTTTTTGAAAATGTTTTCAGCGAAAATATTTTCCAAATTGTAATAAAACATATTTTCACGACTGTATTTTGTTTTCTCTGAAAATGAAATCAGAAAATGTCCAAAACAAACATCACCTAATACAGAGCACATTAATTGTATATTCATTACACCATAACAACAACAAACCGCATAATATTTTTTAAAAGGAAATTTAAGTTTGAAAATGCTTGGTTCTTAAACCCAGAATTTGATGCAATTGTTGAGTAGGCCTGGTCAGAAATGTCTACTAAATTAAGATTTTCTTTCAAGGCTCAATAAATGTTCTGAAGATATGAATCAATGGGGCAGAAAATTGTGGAGGAAATATCGTGACCAAATTGAAGCAAGCATGCGAGAATTGGAAGGCATCTATGAATCAAATATTCCAGAGCTTCTAGCTTCTTTATCTGTTCAAGAAAAGCTTAATTCTTTAAGAAGAAGCTCATTTCCAGTAAGAAGAGCAAAAGTATTTTGGTTGAAGGACAAAGATATTAATTCTAAATTTTTCATTCATAAAATCACTTCTCTTGTAGCTGATGATGATGACGTACAAGTTTATAGCGATAAAGATATGTCATGGGTTGCTCTGTACTATTCTAATAATTTGGTTTAAGAGGGAAAGAGTTGTAATGATTTCATACCTATTATTACTAGTATTCCCCTTTTCATTTCCATTGGTTATTTTATCTAAGTGTGTTTGGATGGAAAATTTTAAGAACGAAATTCTTTTATTTAAAAATTTTAAATATTTTATGATAAAATACATTGTTTGGATGAAGAATTTGAAAGAATTTTAAATTCTAATAATTTTTTAAAGTATTTTGATAAGTTAAAATTATAAAATTTCAAATACTCTTTCAAAAAGTATAAATTTGAAATTCTTTAAACCTATTTTTCTTTTATCGAATGAGTTGAGGTTATTTTTTTGTTTTATATCGGCTTAAAATTTTTTTATTAACATTGATATGAATTATTTTTTGGTTGACGTAAATCGGACTTACTTTACAATCAATTTTATTTAACATTTTTTTAGGATATGTGGCTAAGAGTTTTTGCTAACGTTGATTGAAATTGTTTTTGCAGACCTTCATTACATTGGCTACACCACTCTGCCTTACGGTACTATTATTAGAGTGTTAATGACCATATTTAGATTCGCACACCTATGATCGAGTCCACCATGCGTTGGTGGAGTTGCATGTTAGGTATATTGAGATCTAGTATGCCAATCACATTACCGTAGCATATTTCACACAACTATGAGAAATGGTATGAAACTCCAGTATGACATGAGAAACTCCAAAACATAAGACATAAAAACATGGTATAGGTCAGTATTGTGGGAGGTGCATTAATGACCACATTTAGGTCTACAGTCGTGTAGCTAATCATTAGCAGTAAAATTAATTGATATTAACCCAAAAAACCATAGAAAGATGTTGACAAAAAAAAACTTTGGTTGAAAAGAATCATTGATTAATAACTTTGAATTATTAAATATTACTAATATTAAAATAAATTTTTATTTTTTACTAGGAATTGAAATACTTTACTCAAATAGAAAATTAAAATTAAATAAATTTGAATTACCTTATACAAATAAAGCTTTTGAAAAACTAATTCATTTGAATTGAAATTCGAAAAAATATTTCAAATTTCTTACATTTGAAAAATTTTCTATCCAAACACAAATTTAGAAATACCATTTTTCAAATGAACCCTAATAAATCCCTTGATCCTGATGGTTTGAACCCAACTTTTTAAAAAAATTAAAAAAAAAATTAAGGTTTGTGTGGAATAGAAATTTTCCACACATGTGTTGCCAAACTTTTTATAGGATCCTTCCTTACATCAGTAAATGCCACACAACCATGAAAGACTTTTTATCCATATCTTTGTATAATGTTCTCTACAAAATCAGTTCAAAGTGTTAGCCAAGAGACTTAATCCGACAACACCAGTAAATGAAACTATAAAATGTAATTTTGATGTGTTGTTGCTATTACTGAAAATGAAAACATGGTTTAATCTCCACATATGTTGAATTGAATTGCACCAATTAAGAATCACGAACACAATAACTTCTTAAGGCATATTGGACACTATCATAATGACTTATCTATAGTATATTGCAATCAACAACCTCTTAGAGATAATCAAGGCCACATAACTAGCAACAAGAAAACAAAGAATTAATCCACCCAAAGATAGGAAAGTTAGAGGAAAGGAGCTCGTTATGTCTAGCGATGGGAACAAGAGGCATTACATATAGTGCTCTGTTGTACACACCCAATCTCCATAAATACAAAGTAGCTATAGGAGAATTAAATGACATTTAAAATCATAATTAAATGACAATAATAGTTGCGGTTACATATTAATTACATTTAATTATGCGCATAACACCAATAACTATATCGATTTTAAACATAACTAAAAATTGCGACTTGGTCTCTTTATAATATTATAAAATCCTTTTTTACAACAATCTCCCACTTATTACAAAAGACAAAGAAATAATTTTCAAACAAGTTTTGGGTTCTTAGATTAGATGTAATGCATTGGACCTAGTATAGTAAGCTATATGAATCAAACCTAGACTAGTAGGACTTAACACATAGTGTAATTAGTGCAGCATGCTATATGAACCAAAAACACTCGACGTATGATAGTGGTCTATCAATCACATTACACTTCCACATGTGTTGTTGTTTCGCTATATTGCGCTTTTAGGCCATGTGCATGCTTGCTTTTCATGAATGTTGTAGAAATTTGTGAAGGTTTCATGAAGTAGCCCCATTTGACACTCATATAGGTAATTTCATCAAATGTATGCGACAAATCACACACCACCCATAAGGGGCAAGACTAATAAATGACTTATTCTTACCCAAATGAACCTTCTTCATGGGATCTCCAATCACAAAGGTTGAGTTTGTCTGTTTTTAAATGGATGAAGTTTCATTTGTCTTGATGTTTCAAAAAAATCCTTTTTCCTTAAGGGTTTAAGTCACATGATCAACAAAATTCATTATTGACTTCTAACAATCTATGAAAATTGTTATATTATTTAGCAGCTATTTTATCATATTATGTCTTAGTTGAATATCTATGTTTATTCTTTCCATGCAACAAAACCACCTCCAAGTGTAAACACACAACTATTAGCGTATTTTGTCTCTCTCTATATATATATACATATCCAGTTTGCATCATTGTACCCTTCTAGTATAGGGGGAAATCTATTGTATTCAATACCAAAGTTTATGGTACTACTCAAATAGTCTTAGTTGAATATCTATGTTTATTCTTTCCATGCAACAAAACCACCTCCAAGTGTAAACACACAACTATTAATGTATTTTGTCTCTCTCTCTCTCTCTCTCTCTCTCTCTCTCTCTCTCTATATATATATATATATATATATATATATATATATATATATCTATCCAGTTTGCATCATTGTACCCTTCTAGTATAGGGGGAAATCTATTGTATTCAATACCAAAGGTTATGGTACTACTCAAATACCTTATTAGTCTAACAAATGCTTCCCAATGATCTTTATTAGAATTATTATTGTATCTCTTGACCTATTGCATAAGAAATATCAGGTATTGAGAAATTCATTAAATACAATAAACTTCTAATTATTTGGGCATACTAAGGTTGAGAAACTGGTTCTCCTCTATTTTCTACATAATGTTCTTGGGATAATAATATGTTATCTCCTTTTCTTATGATTTTAACTTCTAAAATTACACTTGTTTCACCCATGTCTTTCATATAAACCTTAGATGCCAAAAATGATTTAGTCTCCATAACTATATCATTACAGGTACCAAAATTAACATGTCATCCGCATACAAGCATATGATGACACATTTAGCATTCACAAGTTTGCATACACACATCTATTTGTTGTTTATACTTAGTTCTCATTTTAATTAAGACATGATAATTCTAACATCTCCATGATGTTTCTTCCATATAATTATAGTTACTAACAAATTCTAATAACAATTAATCTTATAAGTTCAACCGTATCTCTGACCACATGCATCTCTATTGCCAAAGAGATAATAAATAATTCTAAATTATCAAAGGAATACATTTTATTATGATTAATAAAATAATTTATATATAACAAAGTATTTATTTTAATACCAATCAATTGAATATTACTTTATATATGAGGTTATTTAAATGACTCATGCATGTTTTGTATTACGATATCTTTCAAGTTTATCCCACATATATGAGGTTATTTAAATTGTGGGAGAATTCTATCTTCTCACTATGTTGTTCTGCGGATCACCCACACTCATGTGGGATTTGACACAAATATGTGGGAGAATTATTGATGCATTTTTCCCTTTTGCGTGTATCCCACAACCTTGTGGAATTTTATACATCTTTACATTAAAACTCCTTATGCATCTTCTCCCTTCTGCGTGTTTCCCACACCCATGTGGTATTTCATACATCTATATGAAATGTGTCCTCAAGACTTGTATGAATTCAAATAACTCATACATCGATAAAATTTAAATAATTAAATTTTATTCTTAAGACATATTAAACATCCAATACTCATAAGTTCTAAACTAAAATTATGATTTACTAAATATAATATATGTAACACTCTGAAGGTGTTCAAGCAATTCTAAAATTTCATCACATATTGAAATTGTAAAACTTTCCCTCATTCTACTCTCTTCGTGTTTGCCTTCACATTGATCACATCCAATCTTCCATCACCAATGTTTGACAATAGTCAAAATCCCAAACCATGAGCCTACACTTTCACAAAATTCTTTTCATTTATTTGTTTATTTATTTGAATCAGCAAATGTGCAACACCAATAATAGCATATATATCCTTTAGAATGATGTCTTGATGCTATGAAAAATGAAAAATGGGTTGTTTCCACATATGTTGAATTACATCAATTAAGGATTAAAACAGAACAAAACCGCTACCTAAGCCATGTTGAGCACGATTCTAAATGATATATTTGAGGTGTATAGCAAGTCTTCCAAATTACAACAAATATCAAGGTTACAGAACTAGAAACAAAAAAACAAAAAACTCACCCAAAGAGAAGAGACCAAGAACAAAGCAGTTTGATGTCCTATAAGAACTAGAAGCATGATATATAATTACTGTTAGATAACATTTAAAACAATATTTAAATATAATTAATAGTTACTGTTACACTACATTTAATTACCCACATAAAAGCTAACCAAAGGCTACAACGACTTTACATTTGTAGCAAAATCAATCATGATATTCCCTATTGTATTTGTTAATCTATTATAAATGAAATGACGTTGAAAAGAAAAAACATCATCAAACCACATTAATCATAGGATTGATAGTGCAACCCCCACTATTTCAATATCAGCAACTGAATTGGGTCCTGCAAGGGGGGCTAGGCCTAAGAAGAATGTTGGTATACCAATTTGTCATAGAATTAGTTTTTTGTGTTGTTATACTGAGATATTTCCATTCTAAAAATGTTGAGTTGTTATTCTATTTTTTTCTTTTGTGGGCATCTATTGTTTTGTATTGGAGCCTAGCCTAGTATATAAGTCATTTTTGGATGATAATAAATGCAAGGAAGAAATTCAGAATCACTTGGCTGCCTTTTCTTTTATTTTGGTGGATCCCATGTCATAAAATTCAAGAGTATACATAGGTTCCAGCTCTAGCCAAAAAAAGGTAATACTTGCACGTCATACAAGCAAACCTTATTTATATTACATACAATCTTATGGTGTCCTAGATGCATGCATGGATTAGGCAACAATGTCAGTCTGATAGGTAGAGTTCATGGCTAAATTGGTTACCCATAAAATGGCCTTGTTGCCAAGGAAATGACAAACAGGGTTAGCTCCAGGATAAACTCCCATAAAGTATTGAAGTAGTTGATGATTCATGCTTGTAGTTGATGATTCATGCTTGAAGTATCTGAGTGACGAACAATTGTCTGAGTCTTGGTTTCATCTGCAGCCACCAATTGAACCATGAAATATGTGCTTTGATGAACTTCATGACAGTAAAATGCCATCTTTTGGAAATTGAGCATATGACACACCATTGCACAAAACCTGTGCTCTGAATAGGTATAATACTTCTTTTTTAGGGTCCTTAATTTCCTTTTGCCACAAATAGGTGGTGCTACGGCCTTGTCGAAATGTACTTTCATGGTTTTGCTGGGATTTCTTCTCTATAGAACAAAGTTATCGGGTTCTGTGTATCATCAATTTACTTTGGGAGATCATCTTCAACACCTGGATATTAGAATTATAAAAAAAATGAAATT
This sequence comes from Psophocarpus tetragonolobus, assembly GCA_037954015.1. Lineage (NCBI taxonomy): Eukaryota > Viridiplantae > Streptophyta > Magnoliopsida > Fabales > Fabaceae > Psophocarpus > Psophocarpus tetragonolobus. The sequence goes on along the minus strand of CM075694.1, from coordinate 28,405,389 downwards.
TTCTTTCAATAATTATGAATATATGGTTTTTACTTTATTTTGTTTTCGTTGTTTATTTATCATATGGTTTTAGAAAAATACGTGTTTATGAAAGAGGGTGTAGTTCAATTAGGGACCTACGCTAAGTCTAATAGAGATGATCTGAATTCAATTTTTACACAGTACAATATTTAAAGAGGATGATGAAATTAAGTGTTTAAGCTATCTTTTTTCTGTATTTTGTTTCCGTTGATTGTTTGTTTCAGGTGTTTGATACCCGATTATTTTCTCTTAATGCATTTGATGCTGCAATTAGTCAATGAAAATAGATAATTTTTTGTTATAAAGTGGTTGTTATATGAACATGATCGGTATTTTTTGTTTTCAAAATCTTTATTCATTTAAGAAAAAAACACTTATATACCCACTATCATGACAAGTTTGTTTACTTTAAATGTTATATAAAAATAGATCGAAGAATTGTAATTAATTTTAATATAAAATTCTTTTAAGTGTTTAATTACTCTTCATTTAATGCGCAGTTCGATATAAGTTAATCCTAATTATTCAAATAAATTAATTATTTAGCGCTACTGCTATCAAAATTAATTACACATGTGGGTATAAATTAATTATTTTAGCATAATTACTCACCTTGTCACTTAACATCATTTTGCTAAAAACATGCACGAATAAAAAAATATTTTTATTAAGACAGGTAAAATATTTTATATTGTAAGAAAATAAAATTTGTAAAAGTTTTTGTACGAAACACATTTTTAATTTACTTTTAAAATTAATTACATACGTGACTGTTAGTGTGTTTTGATATGTAAGCATCTTAACTGGTATCTTAACTGATCGGTCTAAAAACACATACAGAGAAAAATATTATACTAAAATTAACAAAATATTTTACATCATACTAAAATAATCTGTAAAAGTTTGTGTATCAAAAGCACGTTTTACTATATTGTTTACTTTCTTTTTATCTTTCTCACTGTTCTTTTGTTTTTCTTTCTTTCGGGGTCTCCACCTCAATTTTGATGTCTTTAATACTTCCTTATACGAACAATCCTAACCTTAATTTTAACTTGCTAAGGCATATAAGAAGATAAGAATCTACAATAAAGAATTCAACATATATATAACCTGAAGGGACAGGCTTTAAAAGACCTCGTAGCAGTACTAGGAATGGTAGTGTTTGGCCAAATAGATTGTCAAAGATCTTCATCATCTGTTAGATAAACGATCATTGCTTTCTCCGACAAGAGGCAGCTCCTACAACAAATATATATTCACATATATAACAACATTCATTGTTGTATTAATTGCCAAATGACAAAAATACAAATATATAAAGAGATCATATGACTAGTTAGGAGTGCTCTCAATATTACACATAAATCTTAGGGTCAACTTTCAGACAGCACATAGGATGGAATTTGAGAACTAAGCACTAACAGGAAAATGTAAAAGATAATATAGATTGTCATTGTATGGTATTTATAGAATAAAAAAGGAACTTGTGTGTATTCATGCATGGTATATTTGGAAAAATCTTCTCTCTCATACTGGAAATTTCAAATAACTGGAGGATCCAACACCCAGTACATTTGACATGTCTTTCTCTCATTCTTTCTTAGCATTCTTTCTTAGCATGGTGCATAAATCCAGGGAACACCTTTAAGGTGGGTGATTAAGGGAAGTTAACGTTGAGGTAGAGTTTGGGCCTAATTGAAGGTAGGTTAGTGTAAATGTTGTGTATTGGAGGAGATTATATATATTTTTTTGGGTGTATTGTTATGGCTTTTGATGGGACCAAATTTTTTGTCCCGTGTTCCTATACCAATTTCCTATACCACCAATTAAATCATGACACTTCAATTAAATTAACACGTAATTTTGACTTTGTTACTCCGCCCCCTCTTCTATCTTTACGATTTGTTTACTCAATCATCGTTTTTCTTCTACCTTTCTTCCTTGTTTGCTTAAGTCCTGCCACCGGTGAGCAAGAAGGTTCGTTTCTTGCAGTTTTGATTCTCACCATTTGACTCCATTACTCCTCTCTCTTCTATCTTTACCATTTGTTTGCTCAATCATCGTCTTTCTTCTACCTTTCTTCCCTGGTTTGCTTAAGCCTTGCCACCGATAAGCAAAAAGGTTCATTTCTTGCAGTTTTGATTCTCACAATTGTTTATGTGCAGTGTGCTTTTTTCACTTTCTTATCCTTTCTTCTTATTCTCAATTACCATTTGTTTAAAATTTGGATTTGTTGAAATTGTCTATGGTTCTTTCTCCCAACTTCTATATTTTTCAGTTTGGGGTAAGTTACTCCTCTCTCTTTGCTCAATACTCTCTCTTCTACCTTTTGGGTTTCTTGGGTTGCTAAAGAATTTGCATGTTATTTTCTTTTATGAAAAATAAAGATCACAAAACACAGTTTTTGTGTTTGTTGGTAATTTGCTTGACTAGATGATTCACGAATAAGTTTATGAAATGACACTATACATTTCTTTGCAAAGAATCACAAATAAGTTTTAACAAATTTGTTTTTAAGAGTAAGCAAACAAAGTCAGTAACTACAATAATATGTCAAACATGAGTTTTCAATTGTCACTAAGGAAAGAAAAGTGACAAGAAAGGTAGAAGAGAGCAAGCAAATGATAAAGATAGAAGAGAGGGTGGAGTAATGGAGTTAGAAGTAGGTTAACGTACCTTCCTTGCTTACATGTCAATTTAATTGAAGTGTCATAACATAATTGGTGGTATAGAGAATTGGTACAGGGCCAGGGAACAAAAGATTTGGTTCCCTTTTGATGATACTTTAATTTGTAATAAAATTTACTATTCCAAATTAATGTCTCATTCTCTATCCTAACAATCAATAAATGTCATGTTATTTGAAATATAAAAAAATTTATAAAAAAAATCATCAAATATAATATTTATTTATTTATTGAGACAGAAAATAAGACGGGATAGAAGATTTCGTTCCCTTTAATTCTTATTATCTATGACCAAGTATTAACCAACCATAGGGTAGCTTCTGACTTGTGATTATGTTTTGGTATTTGTTATACCTTATGATATTCATTTGCCTATAAAAAAAAAGTATAGTGAGAACATGGTAGATGTATAGCTTTTTAGTTTGCGAAATAGATCAGCATCATCTTCATTAATTATTATAATTGTTGTTTAAGTTTCTAGACACTTATGAAAAAAGGTAGTTAGAGTATGAACATTGAAACTTTAATGCTTCAGATTAATAATTAATATAACCAATGCACTTACAAAGAAAAGGATAGAAAATGAGATGACTAAGCATGGAAATTCCATTCTTGCAATATATAAGTGAGAAAGTATGGGAATTTTGTGACTCAAACTGTTGCTGAGATGGTGAGATATGTATAGCGAGGTGGTATATCGTTTAAAAAAGATTAGATTAGAAATTATAAGTACCACACAAATAGAAATTATAAAAATAAAAGACGAATAAGTTGGATATAAAGAAATAAAAAACTAAAGTAGAAAAGTTTCTCTATTCCAGTAAAAAAAAATTATTATTAAAAATTACTCTATTACTAAGGTATGATAGTTTTATTGATGAAACTTTGATGGTTATTTGAGAAATTAATTTAAGTTTTAATTATTTTAATATTTAATATCTATTATTTTTAATATTAACCTAAGGGTAATTGAGTATTAAATTACTATCGCTAAAATAAATTATTTAAAATAAAATATAATAATTTTTCTACTAATGCACTACACTCCAATAAAATAGAAAGTATGTATTGAAATTTATATTTTTTTATAGAATGTAATAATATTATAATTAATATATATTAAAAATACAGTGTATTAACACACATATACATATATACACACTTTAATGACGTTCAAAAGTTAACAGAAAGTTACATTTTAATAATATAAAATTATAAACAATATAATTATTTATTAATATTACTTACATATTATATTAAAAATCAAAATAATATTATTTTTAAAGGATACAATGGTATTGATAATATTTAAATAATATTATTAGATATTACAAAATTTGATATGATATTCCGTTTAAAGAAATAAGTAGCAAATGTGGCAAAAGTGGTCACTAAAAACAATGCACATTGTATTCCGTCAACGACATAAATATTCAGTGGATTAGAAATACAATTTGTTGTATGCACTATGTTTGGGTTATGAGTATTATCTCTAGATGCATCCAAATTAAGCTTTTGTAGTTTTGTGTTCACATCACATGTATTTTAAAATAACTAAGATCTAAGATCTAACCAATAATAGAATGTTGGGTCCATTGGTGTCCATTGAAAAGGAGCTACTCTTAGGAAAGAGACAAAGAAATACAGCTACTACTGTCTTAATGGATAATGAAATAATATTGTTGTTCTTAACTTTTTCTCTTATTTATTATATATTATTAATGATAATGGACAGATGAGGTCTCATTTTGACGAGGCTAATAAAATACATTTTTAATTGTTTTTTTTTTTAATTGTATTTTTTTTTTGTATCTTATTTTTTAAAATGTTCAATTTAATAGTTTATGTTTTAAAATAAATTAAAATACAGCAACTAAAATTTTTCGGGAGAGTTCCTAATTAAAATAAGGGCTCAAATTAAAGAATTCAAATGTTTTTTCTTTTTTAATTAAGAATCATATATGATGAACACAATTAACTTATAGAAGTATGCAATTTTCCACATTTCAATAAAAAAAATTAATTCTTAATTAATATTCTTATAATATGTTATTAACATTTTCCTTAAAACAATATTGTGCTCAATTAATGAGAGAAGTTTCCATGTGGATTAGAAATACAAGCTTTTTGTTGCACTGTCTTTGGGTGATTCTTATCTGCTGAGAGGGTTAGGGGTTTGATAGGTGGAAAGTGGAAAAGCTGAAAGCATTAGGGTATGAGATTGAGGGTTGTGAATACATTGGACTTATTAAATCGTTTATTAAATAACCGATTTAGTAAGTATATTGCGTGTTGGATTATTTCCTTGTTTATTTTTGTAATGTTTTTTCATTTTTTTATTTACCTTGCGGAGGAGTTGGTAGTGCAAGCTACATATCAAAAGAATAATGGGAATAAAAAGATAAGATCATAGAAGACCTATGTTTATTGTCAGGTTGATCAGAAACTCATATAAAAGAATCAAAACATTATTGATAATTAGGTTAAATTTTATTCTAAAATACCATCATAATTAACTAATTTATAGGCATCATCTCAAGCAGCAAATATTTATTATTTTCACTGGGGCTGAGGGATTGAGGTCACTTGGGTTTGTGACTCCCATTGAGAACCAAAAAAGTTAAGACATTGTTTGACTTGGTACCTCCTCTGGTGAAATAAATACACAATTTTGGTAAATACTTATCAAATCTCTCAAATTTCGTATATGTTTTTCAAAAGAATCCCTTTTTTTCGTTTGGCTGAGTTTGTCAAAAAATTGTTTAGTTTGTTATGTTAGAAGCCAAGCAAATCTAGTAGCTTATAGCGTTGGATAGGGTAACTAGGCTAGCTAGATTTCATCCTGGTCCTCATGTTTTTCATGAGATACCAAATAGTATTGAATCTCTTTTATTAATAATGGATGGAGCATGACATATTTCTTGAAAAAAAAAATGCTTGATGAGTTTTTGGTGATGGAAATAAAAAAAAACTCTTAAATGATAAAGGATTATAATATGTATAAAAAATAATATATAAAAAATAGAAGAAAAAAAATTTGTATACCTTATATAAATTCAATAAGAATTTTTGAAGGTTTTATTTCCTACCTTTAAGGAGATTAGTTTAGAGAATTTGTTTTGTAATTTTATTAATGAGATGACAAATTTACAATCGTTAGGGTAAACAGATTACTCAAATAAACTTTTTATGATTGATTCAATCCGTTGCAGAGTCAATTTTACTCTAATCTCATTCAAATAATCATAAATATATTATAAGATATAATAGGATATGATTATTTACAATATTTTGTCATATAATAATCAAAGATAATTAATTAATATCAATTCACTATTATTTGCAACATTTTGTTCTTGAGAAATAGTGTTTTTTGAATTTGGATCTTTTAAGTTGTTTTTTAAATTTAGTCTTATAAAGATTTATTTGTTTAGTTTTATTTCCAACTTTTATGAAACAAAATTAACTGATATATAACAGTGATATATTACTAGTCCAATTCGTCAATAAGGAGTCTGACATTCACTCTGCTGTAGAATATAAAATGATTTTTTTGTTGTTTTAATTCAATGTATTGTACTCAACAATGGTCCCATCGCTATGGATACGAATTTTGGCTTTGTAAGATAGAATACATTTTTTTAAACAAATGTAGGTTGATGTACGTATTAGTTTTGATAGGGAAAGAGTTATTTTTAATTTTGTGATTAATTATTTTTAATTTTTCTTATTTCTTATAATATATTTTTCTTATATATATATATATATATATATACATATATTAGCATAAGAAAGGATTCATTTATTTTAAAAGTAAATTTAAGAAATTTATTTTTTATTTTTATTATTCATTTTTTTGAAATATAATTATGGAAATAAACGGATATGGTTTTTTTCTACCCGTTCCTTAACAGACATGGGTTACCCGTACCTGCAGGTACCCGCTACCTAAACTAAAATAATATATATATATATATAAAAGTTATAAAATATAATATTTTTGAAAAATAAATCAAATTAAAATATTAATTATCAAAATTCATTGATATCAATCTTAGTTTTTTATGAAAACATCATAATTAATAAAATTATTTATTATAAAAATACCAATAATATAAAATAAAGCTTTTATTTATATTAAATATTTTCTTATAATATATTATATTAATCTACTTTTAGATCTAATTAATCTTGTAAAAATTAGTATAATTTTATTTCTAAATTTTCCAAAAAATAAATTATTTATTTGATAAAACTTCTTATAAAAAATATTTAATTTTAAAAAATTTATTTTTTTAAAAATATTCATGAGTACCCATAGATACCCGCAAGTATTAAAAAAACCTGTGGATATTTCTATAATAGGTACCTAACAAGTTTTTAGCAGATAACGGATGACAGATTTTTATAGCCGGTCGGGTGATGGGTAATCGCTACCCGTGTTCGTCCCAACACATTTTCATTCCTAGTTATAATACAAACATATTAATTGTATATTCATCGCATCATAACATCAACAAACTGCATAATAATTTTTAAAAGGAAATTTAAGTTTGAAAATGCTTAGTTGCTAAACAAGACTTTGATTCAATTGTTGAGTAGGTCTGGTTAGAAATGTATACTAAATTAAGGTCCCGTTTGGAGTGATTTTTGGTTTTTAATTTTGAAATTTCTAAAAAAAGAACTAATTTTGGTTTTAAGTTTTTAAAATTTTAAAAACAACATTGTTTTTATTTTTAAATTTAAAACATTGTTTTCAAATCTTAAGCAAAACACTAGTTGAAAGTAGTGGTCGAGACAATCGTTAAAGGTGATGGTTGATTATTGACAATCAAAGCTGGTGGTGGTGATTGGCGATCGGAGGTGGTGGTTATGACTGGTGGTTGGAGGTAGTGGTTGGATGACCGGTGATCGGCGGTAGTATTCAGTGATCGCTAGTCGAACGTGGTGGCCAGTGACCGCTGGTTAGAGGTGGCAACCAATGATCGTCATTCAGAGGTGGTGGTTGGTGACCGTCGGTTGGAGATGATGGTCGATGATCGTCGGTCGAAGGTGGTGGTCAGTGACCGTCAGCCGAAGGTGGCAGCTGGTGACCGCCGATTGAATGTGGCGGTCAGTGATCGTCGGTCAGAGGTGGCGGTCGGAGGTGATAACCAGTGACCGCTGGTCGGAGGTGACGGTCGATGACCGCTAGTTGGAGGTAATAGCCGGTGACAGCCAATCGGAGGTGGCAGTGAGTGACCACCGGTCGGAGGTAACGACCGATAACTGCTAGTCGAAGGTGGGGGCTGGTTATCGCCGGTCGAAAGTGGCGGCCGATAACTATCCGACAAAGGTGGCAGTCAATGACTTCTGGTCAGAGGTGGAGGCCGGTGACAGCCAGTCAGAAATGATGGTTAATGGTGACAAGTGACGTTAACTAATGAGTTTAAATAAAAATAGAAACAAAACTCTAAACCAAATTTTATTGTTTTTAAAATTAAGTAAAAACTATTTCGAAAATGAATAAAAAACCAAAATAAAACTCTTTTCGTCAAATAGATTTCTGTTTTTAAACTATATTTCAAAAAAAAAAACAGAAACCCAACCATCCTAAACGGGCCTAAAATTTAAAAGAAAGGCTCAATAAATGTTCTGATGGCATGAATCAATAGGGCAAAAATTTGTGGAGGAAATATCGTGACCAAGCTTCTTTCTTTATTGTTCAAGAAAAGTTTAATTCTTTAATTACCCAAGAAAAAAGCTCGTTTCCATCAAAGAGCAAAAGTTTTTTGATTGCCGAATGGGGGTATTAATTCTAAATTTTTTCATTCTTCAGTGCTGGAAAATTCATTAATAAAACGACTTCTCTTGTAGGTGATGATGACGCACAAGTTTATAGCCATAAAGATATGTCACAGGTTGCTCTGTCCTAGTTGTAATCATTTCATGCCTATTATTAATAGTATTCCCCTTTGCATTTCGCACTATATGATAGTGATTAATGACTCTTTTGTCTGCTCCTTTTATAGAATTTTAAAATTCAAATAAACTCTGCTAAATCCTTTAACCCTATGATCTGATTCCAACTTTTCACAAAAAAATTTGGGGTTTGTGGACTAAAAATTTTTCTCAGGTGTTTGCCCGGCTTCAAACAGGATCTTTTCCTAGAAGAGTAAATTTCATATCTTTATTCTCAAAATCAATTACTCCACTACCATCAAAGATTTTTTACCCATATCTTTGTATAATATTCTCTACAAAATAATTTTTAAAGTGTTAGCCAACAGCAGAAACTTTTTGGACACTACTAGTAAATGGAACTATAAACTGTAATTTTGATGTTGCCATATTCAAAGCGGATATTTTGTTTTGGTAGTACTTTTTTTTTTTAAAAGGCAAAGATACTATACTAAGAAGCATAACTAGGTGAAATTAAGAGTATCTAAAATTCTGAATAACAATATAGAAAAACAAAAAAACAACAACTACCTAAATACACTACACTCTCCCGACCAAAACCTAAGCAAGGGTTATATGTTTAGTAAACGTAACCTTGGGTTGCTACACCAATCAGAGAAGACACATCCCTTCTTAAACTCAAACTTATAGGTCAACCACTTCCATAAGGTGACCTAGATGAGACCAAATATATCCAACGACTCCATAGAGATTTTGTTAAAGATAATGGAGTTCCTAGTTAACCAAATACACCAACAAACCACAAAACCAAATAAAAACCTACACTTCTTTTTCCATTTACCCACCACCCAAGAGCTGACTAAGAGGAATAAGAGAGGAAGGTCATCAGGTAGAGGAGTCTGAATACCAATCCAATTGATAACCTTATACCAAATAGAATGAGCTATTGAACAATTAAAAAACAGATGGTTACTATCTTTTACTCTATATCCTTACACAACTGGCAGCGCTACTCCTCTTGAGAGATGGGAATACTTCTCCTCAGCAAATTATCAACAGTCGGCAACCTATTGTGAATAAGCTTCCAAGAAAAAGTTATTACTGTAGAAGGCACCTTTTCTTTCCAGAGCCTCCTAAAAAGAATCAACATAGAGGGAGACCTGTAACCACTTGCGACCCCTTCTTGCAAGATCCTGTACGCATCTGCCACTGAAAGGCCCTGTAAACTATCAGGCATCCAGGACCACCTATCTTGATGTTAAGGGTTGAGAACAAAGGACTGCAACAAATCTTCCAAGGGCATTACCAGCTCCTCCTCCCAAGCAAATAAACTCCTCATCCACTCCCACTTCTACCCTATAAGGCCTAGATCACTGCCTTTCATAGCTTTGAATGAAGCAAACTTATTCATAGCCAAGTAAAACAGTCTAGGATAAAGCTCTCTCAACATACGATCACCTGTCCAGATATGGCCCGAAATAGAGAATCTCCTCTATCCCCTACCTGCTTCCTTATATTTGACTCGAACCACCTCAGAGTAAGGGCCGAAAGACTATCTATAAACCAAATATCCTTCCACCAGATAGAGCAATTTGACCTAGGTCCAACTTGGTATGGAAGATTCTAAAAGTCACCATATCTACTACGAAGTAAAGGAGCCCACAAAGTATTCTTAGCATCAAGGAACCTCCACTGCCATTTAGCAAGCAAGCTAAGATTAAAAGTTGAGAGACATTTAACACCTAAGCCTCCTTTCTTCGGCAAGGACACTTTTTCCCAACTTACCCAAGAGATTTTATTACCCTCTATGTCTCCACTCCAGAGGAATCTCCGCTGAAGACCTTTAAATGACTTAATAACCTTAACCGGAGCTTTGTAGAAAGAGAAAAAATAAAGAGGAAGGCTAGATAGAGCAAAGTTCAACATCACCAAGCGGCCACCAAAGGATAGAGTTTTTCCTTTCCAAACTACTAACCTGTTCTTAAATAAGTCCACTAACGATTTCCATGTTGCCACCTTCCTAGGGTTTACCCCTACCAAAATCCCCAAAAAATTGAACGGAGGTTAGCTTACCGAGCAATTAAGAATACATTTTACAGCATGTACAAAACCAGGATTCACATTAAGGCCAAAGAAATGACTTTTAAAGAAATTGACCTTCAGACCTGAAACCATCTCAAAGCCTTTGAGAATAACCTTCAGTGTCCAAACTGACTAAAATTTTTCCTTTCCCATCATAATGACATCATCTGCGTATTGGAGAAGGGATATTTTTGCCTCTTCACTCACACTGATCTATGTAAAGACTCGTTGCTGGATAGCTGATCTATACAACCCTGCCAAGCCTTCTGCCACCACCAAGAATAGGAAAAGGGATAAGGGGTCACCTTGCTTTATTCCCTTACCAGGTTTAAATTCTACTAAAGGACTTCCATTGACTAGAATCGAGATATAGCTATTCCAAACTAAATTCATCACTCATAGCCTCCATTTCTGGCCAAACCCCAACCTACTCATCATATAATCGAGGAACTGCCAATTAACCGAATCATAAGCCTTTTCAAAATCAACCTTAAACAGAAAGCAAGGTTTCTTTGACCTATGAGCCCAATCTATAACTTTATTAGCAACTAAAACCCTATCAAGAATGGACCTCCTAGAAAGAAAGGTTGTTTGGCATCCTTGAATAATTCCTTCCATCACCTTTTTCATATGACCAGCAAATACTTCAGAGATGATCTTATACACACTTGAAATGAGAGTAATAGGCCTATATTGGGATAAGATTCCAGGCCTAGCCACCTTAGGAACCAGCGTCAGAAAAGATAAAGATAAACCTCTAGAGAGCTTCCGTGACACATGAAATTCTTGCAGCACCTTTACCAAATCTTCCCCTACAATATCCCAACACAACTTATAGAAATTCATCCCAAACCCATTTGGCCCCGAACTTTCCTCCCTTCACAGGCCCAAACTGCTTCCTTGATTTCTTCTAGAGAGAAAAAGCATTCTAAAGAGGCAGTGTTTCTGATAAACTATTAAACTGAACCCATGAAGGTTAGGTCTATCCTCACCTTTCTCCTCTAACGCATCCTGAAAATGTCTGACCACTGCATCTTTGACTCCTTCAGCTGACTCCACCCACCCCAGCTCCGTATGGACGACCAAGATATTGTTCTTGGAACATCTCTACTTAAAACAATTATGGAAGAATTTTGAATTTGCATCGCCATAAACTGCCCAATTCACTCTAGACTTATGGATAATAGCTCTTTAAATACTCCTAGCTCGGTCCCAATATTCAGCTAGCAAAAAATTTCTATCTCTGTTTATAGGTACAATACCTTCTAGAACTTGTTGATCAATCTCCTCCAACTCCTTTCCCTTAGCCTTCAACTCCTCCTCTTCCTTAACCAGCACTTAAGATCTCCACTCTTTAATTACCCCCTTCAAACCGTTCAACTTCAAGAGAAACTTATAGGCCTCCCACCCTTGAGAATTGTTGGACAGCCAGAATTTTTTAACCACTTCGGAAAATGAAGGATGTTGAAGCCAATGATCAAAGAATTTAAAAGGTTTTGCCCCCCAATTGAAACCATCTATCTTAGTCAGAATCCAGCAATGGTCAGAAAACTTCCTAGATCCTATCCATTGAGAGCCTATTTTCCACACATCAATCAGGATTTGAGAGATCAGAAATCTATCTAACCTGCTCAAAGTTGCTCCATCTGCAGAGGTTTGGGTACTACTTTGCTTGCATGGAAACCATGGTGCATTCGTCAAGGCAAAAAACTTTGAAATTCAATAGTTTACTAAGTCCAATAGAAGCTAAGACACTTATAGTTGGCCACTTCCCTTAAATACCATGATATTGTTTTTGACATTGATGGTTGAAAATCTTATTTTACAAATTTATGTCTCATTTTTTATTTTATCTAATCAATAATTAATGTGATGTTTATGAGTTAATTCAGACATGAATTTTAGATAGAGGATTTTCATCTAGTATTAGAATGAAATTGTCTTTTTCAAATTGGTGTTTAATCTCAGTATTTCACTCAATCAATAAATGTTATATCACTTAATAGATTATATAAAATATAAAAAAAACAAAAAAAAATTCATTAAAAAGTGTAACCTTTATTAATTGATTAAAACATAAAACAAAGCACTAAGACAGAGAATTTCCATCCCATGAATGCTAGGGTGACTTTTACTAGAACACAATCACGTGGCTGTTGTTTCTTTTATTTTGGTGGCTCCCTTATCCTCAAATTCAAGAGTGCACACATAGGTTCCAGCTCTAGAAAAGAAGGTAATACTTGCACGTCAAAGAAGCAAACCTTATTTGTTTTACATACAATCTTATGGTGCTCAAGATACATGGACAACTAGGCAACAATCTCAGTCTGATATTCAGGGTCCATGGCTAAATTGGGTACCCATAAAATAGTCTTGTTGCCAAAGAAATGACAAACAGGGTTATTCCCCGGATCAACTCCCATAAGGTGTTGAAGCAGTTGATGATTCATGCTTGAAGTATTTGAGTGGCAAACAGCAAGGGTCTGAGTTTTGGTTCCATCTGCAGTCACCAATGGAACCATGAAATATGTGCTTTGATGAACTTCATGACAGTAAAATGCCACCTTTAGGAAATTGAGCCTATGACACACCACTGCTTTGTCTCCAAGATTTTGCACTCCTTCCACAGTGTATTCCTCTTGCTTTTTGACAAATGAACTCGAAAGTGCTTGAATGTTCTTTCCCATCTTTGAAATGGCAAAACCCATTAATGATCCTAAGGATGTTGCACAAAACCTGTGCTCTCCCTTTGCTTCATCATTCTTCATACATACATTAGCAAAGTTTAATATTTCTTTTTCAGGGTTTTTAATTTCCTTTTGCCATAATGAGACTGTTACAGGTGGTTCTTCGGGCTTGCCAAAATGTACTTTCATTGTTTTGCCGGGATAAAGTTCTTCTTTATAGAACAAAGTTATCGGGTTCTGGGTATCATCATCAATTTGCTTTGCGAGATCATCTTCAACACCTAGATTAGAGTCATAAAAAACATATAATTTTCTTTAAATTATTATGAATATATGGTTTACTTTATTTTGTTTTAGTTGTTTACTTATAATATGGTTTAGGGTAAAACATGTGATTAGTTTATTTTGAGAATTTACTTACTTGGTGACACATTTTAAAATAAGATTTGAGTTCCATTATCACAAAATAGAGCATTAAATGATTATGATTATTATTAATAAAAAAACAAATTATTTATAAAAAAATAAAATATGTTTTTAATACACTATAGTTAAAATGATACGTTTTTACAATTTTTTGTTTTTAGTAAAATATATGTATATTTTATTGGTTTTAGTAGGGATTATTTTCTTTGAGTTATGTGGGTCAAGTGAGGTTTTTCTTTTCTAATTTGTCTGGGTTAATTATTAGATTTTAATATACATTGATAATGTAAAAGATTTTTAAATGGATGTTCAATTATATCTCTTAATTTATATGATTTTTAAATTATTAATTAGATAAAATTAATAAATTTATCATAAATTAAAGGATATGATTAGATTTCAGTGTAAAATTATTTATACGATTAGTGTAACCAATTAACCTCTAGTTATTATTTTTAGTTGTCTGATACCAATTAATATTCTTTAATGCATCTTACGTACCCACTTACAATTATTCAATGAAATTAAACTTCTTTTCATTCTTTTGTTAAAAAGTGACTTTTATATGAAAATTTCTTTATTAAGTATTTTGTTTACATAATCGTTATTCGGTTAATGTGTGTTTTTTTATGAGGAGGGATGACAAAAAAAATTGTGTATTTACCTATGGATTAAACCTGTAAAAATAGTTACATAAGTAATTTAAATGGGTATTTATCACCCGGGGACACAGGTTTTTTTACTTGCTCCTTAACAGACATGAGTATAGGTATCATAGTACTCGTACCTGCGAAGTTAAAATACTACACATATTTAATTTAAAGAAGATAATATTTTTCTTAAATAAATCAACTTAAAATATTAATTATCAATATCGATGTAACTTTTTTATAAAAAATCAATAATTCATAAAATTATTTTTTATAAAAATGTTGGTAATGTAAAACGAATATTATATTTATATTAAATATTATATATATATATATATTATTTATTTTTAGATTCAATTAATCTTGTAAAAACTTACTAGTATAATTTTATTTCTAGATTTTTCAACAAATAAATCATTTGTTTGATAAAAATTTAGTTAAAAAATAATATCTTAAAAAATAAATATTTTTGACAAATATCCGTGGATACCCATGAATCACGGGTATCAGAAAAACTCATGGATTTTTTAGAACAAGTACCCAGGGAGTTTTAAACAAGTAACGATGCAGGTATTTTATGGTCAGACAGATAATAAGTAGACATTATATGTACCTGCTTCACCCGTTATCACTCCTAATTATAAGTTAATCCTAATATTTGAAATAAATTAATTATTTAACATAATTACCTGTGAAATATGATCTTACCTAGTTGTTAAAATTACACATGTGGATATAAATTAATTATTTAACAAAATTACTCACCTAGTCACTTAACAACCTAATCGATCTGAGTAAAAACACACGCGAATAAAAGAATTTGTACTAAGAACAGTATAATATCGTTTTTCTATAAGCTAGAGTAAAACATCTTATATTTTATGAAAACAAAATTTGTAAAAGTTTTTTACCAAAAACATAGTTTAATTTACGGTTAGAATTAATTACACACGTGACTAATAGTGTTTTGATACTATTGGAACTTCAGTCAACTTAACTGATATGGTTACAAATACATGCGAAGAAAAACAATTTCTACTAATTAAAATTGGTAAAATATTTTATACTTTACTAAAAATATTTTGTAAAAATTTGTATACAAAATTAGAGATGCCAATAGTTAAGACGGGAACACATTTAGCCCTCCCATCCCTGAGCTTGAAAAGCGCAAGATAAGTTCAGATATAAAGTTTTAATTGTCATTTTTGTTAGATATTTTTAAATTTAGTTTATTCACAGTAATTCATTATATTAGTTTTTATAATTTAAATTTACTTATATATTATTAAATAAATTATATATTAAAGTAATAATTATATTTTAATTTAAAAATTATATTACTACTTACTATGCACATTTCACAATACTGAAATATAATATTATAGTTTCCTTTCAGTCATATTTTAATGTTTGACGTAAATATGAATTTATATACAGACATAACATGATTGAAAATATTAGTATAAATATATGTATAAAAGTTTGTTTAACCTATCAAGAGAGACTAGAAAAACAAAGACAACCAAACTAACTCCTACCCCTACTCCTAATTTTCTTAAGAGTAGAAAATCCTAACCCAACTCCATTCAACGTGAAATTGTTTCATAAACATTCCTGTACAAAACACATTTTACTTTATGGTATGGTTTACTTTGTTTTTATCTTTCTCACCCTCTTTTTACCTTTCTCTGAGGGCCTCCACCTCAATTTTTATGTCTTTACTGCATTATTTCACAACCAATGTTAACTTTAATTTTAACTTGCCAAGGCATGATAGGAAGATTACAATCTATAATAATTAAGAATTGGATACATATTTCATATAAAACCAATTAATTAACCTGAAGGGAGAGGATTCAAAAGATCTCGCAGTGCCGTGGGAATGGGAGTGTTTGGCCAAACAGATTGCCAAAGATCTTCATCATCTGGCACAGATAAACGGCCATGGCTTTTTTCTGCATGAGCAAGCTGCCACAACAAATATATATACACTTACATAACAACATTAATTAATTCGCAACGACAACATATATATATAAATAGAGACCACTATAGGTGTATAGCTTTTTAGTTTGTGAAATGAATCAGCATAATATATGTTGATTATTATAATTGCTGTTTAAGTTTCTAGACACTTATGAAAAAAAAGTAGTTATAGCTAGCATGAAAATTGAAACTTTAAGGCTTCTGATTTTTCTTTTTTGATAATTATAAGCAAGGCTTCTGATTAATAACCAATAATGCACTTACAAAGAAAAGAATGGAAAATGAGATAACTAAGCATCGAAATTCCATTCTTGCAATATATAAGTGAGAAATTAAAGAGTGGAAAATTTATGACTCAAACTCTTGCCGAGATGGTGAGATATATATAGCGAGGTGGGAATAGTTTACTGTTCAAAAAGATTAGACTAGAAATGATAAGGACCATACAAATAGAAATTATAAAATTAAAAGAGGAATAAATTGTAAAATAAGTGTTATTTGGATAGAAAGAAATAAAAAAACGAAAGTAGAAAAATTTCTCTATTCCAGTAAAAAAATTTATATTAATTAAAAAATTACTCTATTAGTAAGATGTAATAATTAAAATATTTTTTAGATTTGATTTTTTGTGGTGTTATATGAGACATTCATTTAAATTTCAATTATTTTAATATTTAACTATCTGTTATTTTTAATATTGATCTTTGGGTTAATTGAGTATTAAATTACTATCAAATCTAAAAAATAAATTATTTAAAACAAAGATAATGATTTTTTTCTGTCAAACAATTATTGGTATTGGATACTAATGTAATACAAACTCCAACTAAAAATAAAGTTTGTATATAGCAACCAAAAATATATCAAATAAAAAATAGTATGAATCATTTTAATGTAAATAGAATATATATAATATTTAAAAATATATTTATTTTTATATTTATATTAAAAATGAATGTTTTGACATAAAAAGAAGAGTTTAATTGATATACACTGTCAATGTAAAGATTTTTACAATGATATTCAATCAATCACAACCCTGTGAATTTATTGACTTTACTCATTACTATTTTAAAAGTTACATAAATAAAAAATCATAATTAAATGTCAATGTAAAAAGTGTATACCAATTAAAGTCATAGTTTTAATATTAAATATCTTATCTAAGATCTTACCATTGATACTTTTATATTTTATACACTTTTAGTATAAAAGAGTTTTTTATTAACGGTTAGCTACAAGAACTGAAATTTTTGGAGAGAGTTCCTAATTAAAAATAAGGGTACTAATTAAAGAATTAAAATAAATTTTTATTAAGGATCATACTTGATGAACATAATTAAAATTATACAAGAATCTAATTTTGTAACAGAAAAAGAGGGTTGGATTTCTCTGAGGAAGTGAGAGTGAATAGCCTGGAATTGTTGAGGAAAGTCTGGGACCGTAAAAGGACTTTGACTTAATGTAACTAACAATATATAGCAAAGATTATCATTATTAATTATTAATGTGTCGTTAATGTCTTTGATTGTGCCTTTAACGCTCGTGATTGCTATATATGTACTGGTTTCTTATTGTTGTATAAGTGCCTTAATGGAAAGTGTTCAAAGCATCATAAATTCTTGTCTAAGAGAAGAGAAGTGAAGGTTCAACCTGTTAGTCTAACATGAGATATAGGTGGTCCTAATAGATTAGCCTCTTGTTGTAACCCTTCTAATATGTTGGTTATAATCCTTGTAATATGCATGTTATTAAGATTAATTTCCCTTAAAACAAATCTTATATTCCGCCAATGACATAAATTTGCGGTTCATTAGATCAAATACAAGTTGTTGCACCCCGTAATTCTTATCTCTACATACATATTAAGCTTTTGGAGTTTTGTGTTCACATCTAAATAATAATAGAAAGTTGGGTCCATTGCTGTCCATTGAAAGAAGATACTCTTAAAAAAGAGACAAAGAAATACAGCTAGTCTTAGTGGGCAATGAAATAATGGTTGTTCTTAACTTTTTCTTGTTTATTACATATTATGATAAATAACCGTCCGATGAGGTTCCATTTTGACCAAGGTTTTTATTTTTAAAATCTGACAAGTCATTGAATCGTTGAAAATATGGGTTTAAGGTTTTAAGATTGAATCGGGGTTGATCGAGATTGAACCGTATTGAATAAAATATTATTTTTTATTAATATAATAATATACTAAAGAAAAAATAAGTTATATATGATTTACAATATACAAATATAATACATCTTATCAAGTTTAAGTATTGTTATTTTTGTTACAATATTACAAAGAGGAAAAGTCTCACATTGTCTAAAATGATTGTTTAGAGATATTTATATTCTAAATTATGATAAAGACTTTGTAGAAAGACTAGTAAGTGTGGAAAGTTTCATGGTTGATCTGGCCTGATTCTGAAAATCCTGATTTTGACTAGGCCAAAATACATTTTTAATTGTTTGTGTTTTTAATTATATTTTTTTGGTATTTTATTTTTAACATGTTCAATTTAATAGTTTATGTTTTAAAATAAATTAAAATACAACAACCAAAGTCTTTTGGGGAGCTCCTAATTAAAATAAGGGTATAAATTAAAGAATCAAAATGTTAATTTTTCTTTTATTAAGCATCATATGTGATGAAAACAATTAAAATTATAAAAGGATTTTCCACATTTCAATAAAAAACTATTTTTAATTCTTAATCAATATCCTTATAATATATTACATCTCCCTTAAAACAATCTTGTGTTTCATTAATGACACAAGTTTGAATGTGTTTATTAGAAATACAAGCATTTGTTTCACTCTCTTTAGGTGATTCTTATCTGCTGAGTATAGGGTTATGGGTTTGATAGGTGAAAACGCTGAAAGGGTTATAGGGTATGAGAACTTATTAAGATGTGAATATATTGGACTTACGAACTCCGTTATTAAAAAAAATGTATATTGTAAAATGCAGTTTGTGTTTTTCCTTGTTTAATTTTGTATTTACTTAACTATTTGATGACTCTTTAATTATATTGCGGTGGAGTTGTTAGCATATATGCCTACACGATAGCAAAAGACTGTTTATTGTTTATAAAACAACATCATTTTTAGAGATTAATTACTATATACTAACAATATAATAAATACTAAGGTTTGATCACAACTCTACATTTATACCACTTTTAAAATATTAATGGATAAAGTCAATAAACTTACCCTAAATGAAAAATTATGATTAAATATTAATGTAAAATAATGTATACTGAAAATACATAGTAGTTAAACTCTTTTACAAATACTTATCAAATCTTCCTAGTTTTGTATATATCTTTCAAAAGAATCCGACTTCTTTTCCGTTTTGCTTAGTTTGTCATCAAATTGTTTAGTCTGTTATCTAAGAAGGCAAGGAAATCTAGTAGCTTATGATGACAGAGTATCTAACTAGGTTTCATCTTGTTCCTCAGGCATGTTTTTCATGAGATCATTACTACAAAAATGGGATTTAACATCGATTCTAAAAAGGAAAGGACATCGGTTGCAAACCAATGTTGTAGATGCAGATGTAGAATTCAAACAAATCTGCATTTGACGGATAGCATTTGTCTGTGCTTACATAACTGTGGTTATTCAGTCCAAAGTTGTTGCAAGTGCACCACTCGTGTTTACCCTACGCCTATTAGTCACCATAAATTTGCATGCCATCAATCACACACTGGGTTGATCAAGTCCAATATCTAAACGATTAACATGCAATTTTATAACTTTAATAAGCAATCCTATACGTCCACATTTGATTTTTTTTTTTAAAGAAACTCACTACCACAATCTAATTTAGGATCAAACTACTCTGATACTAAGATATAACGTCCTTCGTTACAGTAATAACTCATAGTATAATAAGTAAATAATTATTGAAAATAAACAAATTTTTAAGATAATAAATAAAAATATCATTCTTACAAAATAACCACCTGCCCCTCCTCCCAAACAGATAGAGCTCGCCTCCACCTCCATCTCCATGTTCCCCATTTTACATACATCTCTTTTACCATAATATTTTTTGAAGTCGCAAGGCCAAATAATCTATTAAATTTGTCACTTAATATCTTATCACCTAACATAATTTGATTATCATCCCTTACCCTTGATTTTGTTTTTTGAGATCACCACTCTACCTGCCCCTAACCTGAGCTCTCTATTAGTTGCAGCTTTGTCCACCACTTGAACGTATTACTTCTCTTCCTTACCCAAGAACCACCTGTCTGTTGATACTTGGACCACAATACCTTAGTCCACAATCAATTGGACTCCACCAGAATTCTCCACTTCCATTTTCCTAATAAGGCCAAATGGAAGTTACAGATTTCACGTAACCCAAAACCACCTTCTAATTCCTCCTTTCTCATACAAACTTTGGCCTAAGACATCCAGTGAACCCTTCTACTATTTTCCACTTCCCCCCCAAAAAAAAATAAATTAAATAAGGATTCCAATTTAGAGATTATACATGTTGGGCCTTGAAAAACGATAGAAAATAAATGGGTAATGCTGACAGAACTGATTTAATTAGCATCACTCTACCTACCAAAAACATGTATTTATGTTCCTAGAAAGAAAGTTTTTTCCGAACAACCTCCACAATCAATTGTCACCTCACCTCCTCCTTTGACTAATCCCCAACTAGAAGCCTTAGGTACTTGAAAGGGGTGCTTCACCTTCTACAATTTAACAAAAAAAAAAAAAAACTTAACATGCATTCGTGTTCAATCATAATAAAATGGGTAATTATTAAATATGATAACATGCAGTTGATTGTTGATGTTTACTAAGAGTGTGTTTGGTTTGTCATTTTAGTTAGTTGGAAGTTGAAAAGCTAGCTGAAATGATTTCAGCTCCCTTTGGATAGCAAAAATCTAGGAGCTTTTTTAGGGACTAATAGTTTTTTCCAAAAAGCTACTCTGAGTAGTTTTTTCCAAAAGATCTATTATTTTCAGTTACTAGCTAGTTTTATTTTTACATGTTATCCTTCTTTAATTAATGGATTGTCTTCCAATAATTCTCTCTCATCATATTATACCTTAATAAAAGTCACGATCTAGTTCACACCTTTCTCTGACTACCTTAATTAAAGAAGTATTTATCTATATGTATAACCAATTTCTCAATATCCCTTTTTTTAAAAATAATGTCAATTTGTCCTATTTTAAAATAAATACCTTACTAATTTTTAATTAAATTATTGTTTGAAAATTTATTTTATATTTACTAATTTTATTTTAATTTTTAAAAATTTAAAAATATAATATTTTTAACGAGAATTTTAAATTTGAAAATTTATTTTCTAGCTAGTGATACTTATTTTATTTGCGATTTTGATCTCGTTAGTGAGGTATTATGTTTTGGATAGTTATACATCCATTAATTTTCATGTATGAATTTAATAATATAACTTTTAGGCCAATTCAAGTCACTAAATTTAGAGCTATGCCAATTCATCAATGTGAAAACTACAAGAATGTATAATTGTTCAATACATAAAAATATCACTCATAAACATGAAAAATATCACGCTTAAAGTATTCCTAACAAATATTTTAAAATGCATCACATTAAATTTTCAATTTTCAACAATCAACGATATTTCCTGAAATAAAATTAAAAAATAAATTAATAAAAATAAAATGCAAATTAAATAACATTAATTTTTACAATAAAAAACATATTTTAAAAAAACTAAATAATGACATTGAGAAATCAAGTATTGGATAATCAATTTCTCTTTAGGAAAAAACAAAAAGAAAAGGATAGAAATTCCTTGCTAGAGACCAAGTTAACAACGTGAATAAAAATTTCTATCTCGTACATAAATAATCTAAAAGTTGTATTATTTATCTAATTTTTATTTTTTGTACTATTTATATGGTGTGTTGTAGTTGGTAGTTAGGATTGGGTGTCAACCTTGTTGAGATGCCTATTCCTATTATAACTTCCTTTCTTTTTATCTTAAAAGAGAGAAAAATAGGAAGGAGAGAGACACCATGAAACATGAAACCAAGTTGGTTTGTTAATTAAGGTAATTTAGTTATAAAAAACTTTAATTGTCTTTTTCAAGCAATGAGGCAGCTAGTTGCCAACACAAAGCTCCAAGTATAGAATAGAGAAAACAAGTTTGATTCTACGACACCTTATTACACCTATGCAACTTAACAATTAACAACACAAATTGTTCCTCTCCTCTTCATTTTTTTTCTTATAAAAGGGAGTTATTATATTGTCTTAGCTTAAGTGTCTTATTTTTTTGTGTTTTCCTTAACTCGATCAAATTATAAAACAAGAAGAAGAAATAAACAAACCATGGGTTGTGGAAAGTCCAAGCATGATGTAGTTTCTGGAAACACCATTCTCCAATGCAAGAAATTTTATGTGAGCAACCAGGAAAATGGAATTGAAACCAAAGACACAAACAACAACCATGTTGACAATGTGATTTCAGAGCCGCAAGTGGAACACAAGGAGAATGAAAGTGTGAAAGAGTTTCAGCATGAAGTTAAGTACAATGAAGTAGTTAATGATGTGAATGGTGAAGTTGAGAAAACAAATGTACAAGAAGAGAAAGAAGATAAGAAAACAAACATGAAAAAAGAAAAGGAAGTTAGGTCTGAGGGTGGAGAAGGAAAGTCACAAGAAACTATTGTTACAAAGGGACAATATGAAATGTCAGAAGGTGAAAAAGATGGTTCAAAAGAGAATGAACAAAAGTCCAATGATACATATACTACTAGTGTTGTAAAAGAGAAAATGTCAATAGAAAATGAAATAAATGATATCAATATGGAGGAAGAAGACATGAAAGACACAAAGGTTTCAACCATTGAAGGTGAAGAAAAAGATATGAAACTTGAGATTGAGAATATTGAGAATCCAACAATCATTTAAGGTGATATGTGAAGATCAAGAAAATAAGAATGAGAACAATTGAATGTAATACAAAAATTATTCTGGTTATATATCTTTATGTAAAAAGTGCAATGTGATTAGGTATTTGCTAATGACATATGTAATGTTTCCATTCAAATTAAGTTTAAAATAGCAAAATATATATATATATATATATATATATATATATATATATATATATATATATATATATGGCTGTACATACTATTTGTCATCTTTATTAATATTTTAATGTGCATTTTTTTATAGACAAAGACTTTCATTATAGAGGTATAAGAAATACCCATAGCATAATTACAATTTGAAGGCCACCGAATGGTTGGTTAATACTTGGTATTATACACCAAGAATTAAACTACCATCAACAGTCGTACCACAACAATCCCAAAAAGAATATAATCTACCTGCCCAATACACAACATTTACACAGTAACTTCCTTTAGTCAAACCCACAAACTACCTAGAGATAGACTTCCCATAATCACCCACCATAATAATATTCCCTTATATATCAAATGTACTAACTAAGACCAACTATGGTAATGTATTTGATGCATAAATTTTTCTAACTCAAAACTCTCTTCCTTGAATATACACATATTCATTTGGCTCCTTAAAGACTAGACAATATCAATCTAAATGACCTTTCACCTTTGTCCGTTGGTACCTTTCAAATCTCATCCAATGTGTTGTTTGAAGTTAGCTTCAAGTTCTTGGTTTAATACTAGGAGCATTCCTAGTCATCATAACATATCCGCCAAACCTAGGATGCAACCCTACAGCCAAAAAAACAGATGCCCAATACTTTCTTCACTTGATTCATAGAAAAGACACAACATATTGGTTCCAGTCAGCAAGGCATTGCGTTTGTGAAGCTTATCCTTGGTTGGTAATCTGTTGATCATAAGTCTCCAACTGAAAATCAGTTCTTTTGTGGAGCTTTGGAAGTCCATAAGTGCTTCATTTCCTCCAAATCGATATCGTTTTCATGTTCCTTTTGTTGCAGTGCAAGGTAAGTTGTTTTGGTGTTGTATGTCTCTGTCTGGTCAGCGGTTCATATCCAACAATCCTTTTGATTTTGATCTACATTATGTTAGTTATAATGTCCAAAAACACTTGAACTAAGTGACTCTCCTATTCAAACCATTGTCTCCTCCAATTGAGGTTCCATGCCCAATAACTCCTTACCCATTCACCCAAGTTCGAAATCAGCTTTTCTTGTTGTGCTTAATTTTGGTAAATTCTCTAATACATATTCTGTAAAGGTCCATCACCCGTCCAGTCATGACACCAAAACCTAGTTTTATTCCCTTTCCTCACTCTTCATTCCCTCATTTCCCGTAACCACTCATCCAAATACTTACTACCACAGGCCTTCCTCAGATCTCTCCACCATATTGACAGATGACTATTTTCACTTCCCCGCTCAAGCCCTTCCCAACCCCATACTTAGATCTAATAATTTGTACCCATAATTCCTCATTACTATTGAATAGCTCCTAAACTAACCCCTCCTAGTTTTTTTGTGAGCACACCATTTCCCAACTCACCCAGTGAATTCTTCTCCTCCCCTCCTCAACCCCCCCTCCCCATAAGAAACTAGCCTGAATATTCATTAATTTATTGACAACAGTAGCATGAGCAAGGAAGAAAGAAAAGAAGAATAGAAGCAAAGAGGTCAAAAAAATTTTGATAAGGGTAACTCTACCACCAAAAGAGAGGGTTTTATTTTTCCATTAGCTAACTTCTTTTCAAACTTAAGGATAATAGGTTTCCAGGTGACCGTTCTCCTTGGATTTTCCACATTAGATATACCCAAGTGAATGAAGGGTAGATTAAGCATCTTGCAATTTAGAAGGTTCACTACTCTACAAACTTCCACTTGCTTAAGGCCAACAACACTAAAGTAGCTTTTATTGAAATTGACTCTTAAACCTGATACTAGTTCAAAATTGCTCATTATACATTTTATTGTCATTACATTCTTCAATATAGCATCTCCTAGGAAGATAGTGTTGTGTGTACCACATGTATAGCTTTGATATTGACCACGCCTAACTGCCTCTTGAACCAATCTTGTTAGCCCTTTTTGCTGCAACAATAAATAGGAAGGGAACTAATGGATATCCCTACCTCAGCCCTCTTTTAACACTGAACTCCTTAGTAGGGCTGCCATTAACAAGAATTGATATCTTAGATGATTTCAAACATTCTAAGATCTAATTAACCCAAATGTTTGGGAATCTTAATCTCTTGAGCATGTGCATCAAGAAATTCCAGTTGATGGAGTCATATGCTTTCTCATACTACATTTTGAATATAAGGCGCTTCCTCATTTCCCTTGTGGCCTCATTAATCACCACATTGAGTATCATTGCACTCTATATAAGTTCTCTCCCTCCAAGAAATGCATTTTCTCGTCTATCAATCACCTCATCTAGTACCTTATGCAATCTCCTTGCATTACTTAGTCAGAATCTTATACAAGCTACTGATTAGTGAAATAGGTCTGTATTCATTTAGCCCCTAAGGATCATCTTTTTTTGGGACTAGTGTGATAAACGAGGAATTTAGACCAATCGGTAACTTACCATTTGCATGAAATTCCCGTAGGTACCTAATAACATCATTCTCCACTAGCTACCAAAACTAATTTATGAAGTGAAAGTTGAACCTATCTAGTCCTAGGCTTTTACAGCTGCCACATTCCTATACTGCCTTCTTGACCTCTTCATTGGAGAAAGGTACAATAAGTTGGTTGTTCTTCTCCATGGAAATCATCTGGAACTGGACACCATCAAGTTACGATCTATCCCACTATGTCTCCTCAAACCTTTGTTGGAAGTGTTCCTTAATTTTCATTTTAACCAAGACTATGTCCTAATTCCACTGGCCATCCATTATAATTATGGATATGTAGTTGGTTTTCCTCCTCCAGTTAACCATATTGTGAAAGTACTTTGTGTTCCCTTCCCCTTCTGTAAGCCATTTTGCCCTTGACTTCTATCTCATCATAGATTTCAGCCTATTGGACACCACCCATAATTTCTCCTATAGCTCTTTTAGTGTTTCTATATCATTGATTAATAAAGCTTTGCTTTCACCCTTTATGTGAATTTCGTTCATTCTCTTTGCCACATCATCTTGCTCTTTACCTACATCTCCAAGAATCTAGAACGCAAAAAGCCTTAAACAGGGTATGACAATGATATGATATCTCCCTATTTAGAATTAGGTGCATTTAATTATATTAGCTTTTGCTTTTCTTAGTTTTGTCAAAATGTAACTAATCACAAATAATGGAGGAATTATGGTTCTTTCCTTATAAAAGAAATAAAGAATTAGGTGCATTTAATTATATTAAGTTTCCCTCTTCTTAGTTTTGTCAAAATGTAACTAATCATAAATAATGAAGGAATTATGGTTCTTTCCTTATAAAAGAAATAAAGAAAGAATAGATAAACTCTTGCAATCTGACCGGTTCTTTTTTCTTATTTAATGTACTACTCATAAATTATTAACTTTAATCAATAATAAAAAATAAGGAGTACATTAGTGACACTTTCACTAATACTACTCAAGAATGCAATTACAATTTAGGATTAACTACATTTTTTTGTTTTTTTCTATCTTAATTTTTATTTTGTCTTTTTATTATTGTTTCATATATTTAGTCTTCTACTAGTTTAATTCTATAATTTCAATCCATTTCCTAGCTTCATATCCAATATTTAACGGAGATATTGATTGGATATGTGATAGTATCATGAGCATTTATGTTAACTATAATATTAAATACTAAATTTAGAGATAAACCAAACTTATACAATTAAAGTAATAGAAAGATAGAATATGTGTCATAAACTTTGATAGAGGTATAGTCGGGTAAAATCTTCCACAAGGTATATTATTTTCTTGGCTTAAATATATTTTGAATTTTTAATATATTAACTAATTTTGTGTTGAATTTCTAATAATTCATGTCTGTGTGAAATCCTTAATATTTTTTTTATTTTGCAGATCCTAAAATATTTTTTAATATTTTAAATAGTTGTTTAGATGAAATTTTAATAACTTAAAATAAAGTAAAAATTTCATTAAGAATATTCTAACATAAATAAAAGTTTATTGGATCCAACATAATTTTTTTAACATATTAGGAATTGAAATTGATGCATCTTTAAGATTATATAATTAATAAAATTATTTATTAAAGCTTTTATTTGTATTAAATATTTTCTTATAATATATTATATTAATCTACTTTTAGATCTAATTAATCTTGTAAAAATTAGTATAATTTTATTTCTAAATTTTCCAAAAAATAAATTATTTATTTGATAAAACTTTTTATAACAAAATATTTAATTTTAAAAAATTTATTTTTTTAAAAATATTCATGGGTACCCATAGATACCCGCAAGTATTAAAAAAACCTGTGGATATTTCTATAATAGGTACCTAACAAGTTTTTAGCAGATAACGGATGACGAATTTTTATAGCCGGTCGGGTGATGGGCAATCGCTACCCGTGTTCGTCCCAACACATTTTCATTCCTAGTTATAATACAA
Source organism: Psophocarpus tetragonolobus (assembly GCA_037954015.1). Lineage (NCBI taxonomy): Eukaryota > Viridiplantae > Streptophyta > Magnoliopsida > Fabales > Fabaceae > Psophocarpus > Psophocarpus tetragonolobus. Next base: position 28,377,423 of record CM075694.1, on the reverse strand, counting down.
ACATATTAATTGTATATTCATCGCATCATAACATCAACAAACTGCATAATAATTTTTAAAAGGAAATTTAAGTTTGAAAATGCTTAGTTGCTAAACAAGACTTTGATTCAATTGTTGAGTAGGCCTGGTTAGAAATGTATACTAAATTAAGGCCCCGTTTGGAGTGATTTTTGGTTTTTAATTTTGAAATTTCTAAAAAAAGAACTAATTTTGGTTTTAAGTTTTTAAAATTTTAAAAACAACATTGTTTTTATTTTTAAATTTAAAACATTATTTTCAAATCTTAAGCAAAACAATAGTTGAAAGTAGCGGTCGAGACAATCGTTAAAGGTGATGGTTGATTATTGACGATCAAAGGTGGTGGTGGTGATTGGCGATCAGAGGTGGTGGTTATGACTGATGGTTGGAGGTAGTGGTTGGATGACCGGTGATCGACGGTAGTAGTCAGTGATCGCTAGTCGAACGTGCTGGCCAGTGATCGCTGGTTAGAGGTGGGAACCAATGATCGTTATTCAGAGGTGGTGGTTGGTGACCGTCGTTTGGAGATGACGGTCGATGATCGTCGGTCGAAGGTGGTGGCCAGTGACCGTCAGCCGAAGGTGGCAGCTAGTGACCGTCGATTGAAGGTGGCGGTCGGTGACCGTCAGTCAGAGGTGGCGGTCGGAGGTGATAGCCAGTGACCGCTGGTCGGAGGTGACGGTCGATGACCACTAGTTGGAGGTAATAGCCGGTGACGGCCAATCGGAGGTGGCGGTGAGTGACCACCGGTCGGAGGTAACGACCGATAACTGCTAGTCGAAGGTGGGGGCTGGTTATCGCCGGTCGAAAGTGGCGGCCGATGACTATCCGACAAAGGTGGCAGTCAATGACTTCTGGTCAGAGGTGGAGGCCGGTGACAGCCAGTCAGAAATGATGGTTAATGGTGACAAGTGATGTTAACTAATGAGTTTAAATAAAAATAGAAACAAAACTCTAAACCAAATTTTATTGTTTTTAAAATTAAGTGAAAACTGTTTCGAAAATGAATAAAAAAGCAAAATAGAACCCTTTTCGTCAAATAGATTTCTGTTTTTAAATTATATTTCAAAACCAAAAAACAGAAACTCATAACCATCCTGAACAGGCCTAAAATTTAAAAGAAAGGCTCAATAAATGTTTTGATGGAATGAATCAATAGGGCAAAAATTTGTGGAGGAAATATCGTGACCAAGCTTCTTTCTTTATTGTTCAAGAAAAGTTTAATTCTTTAATTACCCAAGAAAAAAGCTCGTTTCCATCAAAGAGCAAAAGTTTTTTGATTGCCGAATGGGGGTATTAATTCTAAATTTTTTCATTCTTCAGTGCTGGAAAATTCATTAATAAAACGACTTCTCTTGTAGGTGATGATGACGCACAAGTTTATAGCCATAAAGATATGTCACAGGTTGCTCTGTCCTAGTTGTAATCATTTCATGCCTATTATTAATAGTATTCCCCTTTGCATTTCGCACTATATGATAGTGATTAATGACTCTTTTGTCTGCTCCTTTTATAGAATTTTAAAATTCAAATAAACTCTGCTAAATCCTTTAACCCTATGATCTGATTCCAACTTTTCACAAAAAAATTTGGGGTTTGTGGACTAAAAATTTTTCTCAGGTGTTTGCCAGGCTTCAAACAGGATCTTTTCCTAGAAGAGTAAATTTCATATCTTTATTCTCAAAATCAATTACTCCACTACCATCAAAGATTTTTTACCCATATCTTTGTATAATATTCTCTACAAAATAATTTTTAAAGTGTTAGCCAACAGCAGAAACTTTTTGGACACTACTAGTAAATGGAACTATAAACTGTAATTTTGATGTTGCCATATTCAAAGCGGAAATTTTGTTTTGGTAGTACTTTTTTTTTCTAAAAGGCAAAGATAGTATATTAAGAAGCATAACTAGGTGAAATTAAGAGTATCTAAAATTCTGACTAACAATCTAGAAAAACAAAAAAACAACAACTACCTAAATACACTACACTCTCCCGACCAAAATCTAAGCAAGGGTTACATGTTTAATAAACATAACTTTGGGTTGCTACACCAATCAGAGAAGACACATCCCTTCTTAAACTCAAACTTATAGGCCAACCACTTCCATAAGGTGACCTAGATGAGACCAAATATATCCAACGACTCCATAGAGATTTTGTTAAAGATAATGAAGTTCCTAGTTAACCAAATACACCAACAAACCACAAAACCAAATAAAAACCTACACTTCTTTTTCCATTTACCCACCACGCAAGAGCTGCTTAAGAGGAATAACAGAGGAAGGTCATCAGGTAGAGGAGTCTGAATACCAATCCAATTGATAACCTTATACCAAATAGAATGAGTTATTGAACAATTAAAAAACAGATGGTTACTATCTTTTACTCTATATCCTTACACAACTGGCAGCGCTACTCCTCTTGAGAGATGGGAATACTTCTCCTCAGCAAATTATCAACAGTCGGCAACCTATTGTGAATAAGCTTCCAAGAAAAAGTTATTACTGTAGAAGACACCTTTTCTTTCCAGAGCCTCCTAAAAAGAATCAACATAGAGGGAGACCTGTAACCACTTGCGACCCCTTCTTGCAGGATCCTGTACGTACCTGCCACTGAAAAGCCCTGTAAACTATCAGGCATCCAGGACCACCTATCTTGATGTTGAGGGTTGAAAACAAAGGACTGCAACAAATCTTCCAAGGACATTACCAGCTCCTCCTCCCAAGCAAATAAACTCCTCCTCCACTCCCACTTCTACCCTACAAGGCCTAGATCACTGCCTTTCATAGCTTTGAATGAAGCAAACTTATTCATAGCCAAGTAAAACAGTCTAGGATAAAGCTCTCTCAACATACGATCACCTGTCCAGATATGGCCCCAGAACAGAGAATCTCCTCTATCCCCTACCTGCTTCCTTATATTTGACTCGAACCACCTCAGAGTAAGGGCCGAAAGACTATCTATAAACCAAATATCCTTCCACCAGATAGAGCAATTTGACCTAGGTCCAACTTGGTATGGAAGATTCTGAAATTCACCATATCTACTACGAAGTAAAGGAGCCCACAAAGTATTCTTAGCATCAAGGAACCTCCACTGCCATTTAGCAAGAAAGCTAAGATTAAAAGTTGAGAGACATTTAACACCTAAGCCTCCTTTCTTCGGCAAGGACACTTTTTCCCAACTTACCCAAGAGATTTTATTACCCTCTATGTCTCCACTCCAGAGGAATCTCTGCTCAAGACCTTTAAAAGACTTAATAACCTTAACCGGAGCTTTGTAGAAAGAGAAAAAATAAAGAGGAAGGCTAGATAGAGCAAAGTTCAACATCATCAAGCGGCCACCAAAGGATAGAGTTTTTCCTTTCCAAACTACTAACCTGTTCTTAAATAAGTCCACTAAGGATTTCCATGTTGCCACCTTCCTAGGGTTTACCCCTACCAAAATCCCCAAAAAATTGAACGGAGGATAGCTTACCGAGCAATTAAGAATACATTTTACAGCATGTACAAAACCAGGATTCACATTAAGGCCAAAGAAATGACTTTTAAAGAAATTGACCTTCAGACCTGAAACCATCTCAAAGCCTTTGAGAATAACCTTCAGTGTCCAAACTGACTAGAAGTTTGCCTTTCCCATCATAATGGCATCATCTGCGTATTGGAGAAGGGATATTTTTGCCTCTTCACTCACACTGATCTATGTAAAGACTCGTTGCTGGATAGCTGATCTATACAACCCTGCCAAGCCTTCTGCCACCACCAAGAATAGGAAAAGGGATAAGGGGTCGCCTTGCTTTATTCCCTTACCAGGTTTAAATTCTACTAAAGGACTTCCATTGACTAGAATCGAGATATAGCTATTCCAAACTAAATTCATCACCCATAGCCTCCATTTCTGGCCAAACCCCAACCTACTCATCATATAATCGAGGAACTGCCAATTAACCGAATCATAAGCCTTTTCAAAATCAACCTTAAACAGAAAGCAAGGTTTCTTTGACCTATGAGCCCAATCTATAACTTTATTAGCAACTAAAACCCTATCAAGAATAGACCTCCTAGAAAGAAAGGTTGTTTGGCATCCTTGAATAATTCCTTCCATCACCTTTTTCATATGACCAACAAATACTTCAGAGATGATCTTATGCACACTTGAAATGAGAGTAATAGGCCTATATTGCGATAAGATTCCAGGCCTAGCCACCTTAGGAACCAGCGTCAGAAAAGATAAAGATAAACCTCTAGAGAGCTTCCCTGACACATGAAATTCTTGCAGCACCTTTACCAAATCTTCCCCTACAATATCCCAACACAACTTATAGAAATTCATCCCGAACCCATTTGACCCCGAACTTTTCCTCCCTTCACAGACCCAAACTGCTTCCTTGATTTCTTCTAGAGAGAAAAAGCATTCTAAAGAGGCAGTGTTTCTGATAAACTATTAAACTGAACCCATGAAGGTTAGGTCTATCCTCACCTTTCTCCTCTAACGCATCCTGAAAATGTCTGACCAATGAATCTTTGACTCCTTCAGCTGACTCCACCCACCCCAGCTCCGTATGGACGACCAAGATATTGTTCTTGGAACATCTCTACTTAAAACAATTATGGAAGAATTTTGAATTTGCATCGCCATAAACTACCCAATTCACTCTAGACTTATGGATAATAGCTCTTTAAATACTCCTAGCTCGGTCCCAAAATTCAGCTAGCAAAAACTTTCTATCTCTGTTTATAGGTACAATACCTTCTAGAACTTGTTGATCAATCTCCTCCAACTCCTTTCCCTTAGCCTTCAACTCCTCCTCTTCCTTAACCAGCACTTAAGATCTCCACTCTTTAATTACCCCCTTCAAACCGTTCAACTTCAAGAGAAACTTATAGGCCTCCCACCCTTGAGAATTGTTGGACAGCCAGAATTTTTTAACCACTTCGGAAAATGAAGGATGTTGAAGCCAATGATCAAAGAATTTAAAAGGTTTTGCCCCCCAATTGAAACCATCTATCTTAGTCAGAATCCAGCAATGGTCAGAAAACTTCCTAGATCCTATCCATTGAGAGCCTATTTTCCACACATCAATCAGGATTTGAGAGATCAGAAATCTATCTAACCTGCTCAAAGTTTCTCCATCTACAGAGGTTTGGGTACTACTTTGCTTGCATGGAAACCATGGTGCATTCGTCAAGGCAAAAAACTTTGAAATTCAATAGTTTACTAAGTCCAATAGAAGCTAAGACACTTATAGTTGGCCACTTCCCTTAAATACCATGATATTGTTTTTGACATTGATGGTTGAAAATCATATTTTCCAAATTTATGTCTCATTTTTTATTTTATCTAATCAATAATTAATGTGATGTTTATGAGTTAATTCAGACATGAATTTTAGATAAAGGATTTTCATATAGTATTAGAACGAAATTGTCTTTTTCAAATTGGTGTTTAATCTCATTATTTCACTCAATCAATAAATGTTATATCACTTAATAGATTATATAAAATATAAAAAAAACAAAAAAAAATTCATTAAAAAGTGTAACCTTTATTAATTGATTAAAACATAAAACAAAGCACTAAGAAAGAGAATTTTCATCCCATGAATGCTAGGGTGACTTTTACTAGAACACAATCACATGGCTGTTTTTTCTTTTATTTTGGTGGCTCCCTTATCCTCAAATTCAAGAGTGCACACATAGGTTCCAGCTCTAGAAAAGAAGGTAATACTTGCACGTGAAAGAAGCAAACCTTATTTGTTTTACATACAATCTTATTGGTGCTCAAGATACATGGACAACTAGGCAACAATCTCAGTCTGATATTCAGGGTCCATGGCTAAATTGGGTACCCATAAAATAGTCTTGTTGCCAAAGAAATGACAAACAGGGTTATTCCCCGGATCAACTCCCATAAGGTGTTGAAGCAGTTGATGATTCATGCTTGAAGTATTTAAGTGGCAAACAGCAAGGGTCTGAGTTTTGGTTCCATCTGCAGTCACCAATGGAACCATGAAATATGTGCTTTGATGAACTTCATGACAGTAAAATGCCACCTTTAGGAAATTGAGCCTATGACACACCACTGCTTTGTCTCCAAGATTTTGCACTCCTTCCACAGTGTATTCCTCTTGCTTTTTGACAAATGAACTCGAAAGTGCTTGAATGTTCTTTCCCATCTTTGAAATGGCAAAACCCATTAATGATCCTAAGGATGTTGCACAAAACCTGTGCTCTCCCTTTGCTTCATCATTCTTCATACATACATTAGCAAAGTTTAATATTTCTTTTTCAGGGTTTTTAATTTCCTTTTGCCATAATGAGACTGATGCAGGTGGTTCTTCGGGCTTGCCAAAATGTACTTTCATTGTTTTGCCGGGATAAAGTTCTTCTTTATAGAACAAAGTTATCGGGTTCTGGGTATCATCATCAATTTGCTTTGCGAGATCATCTTCAACACCTAGATTAGAGTCATAAAAAACATATAATTTTCTTTAAATTATTATGAATATATGGTTTACTTTATTTTGTTTTAGTTGTTTACTTATAATATGGTTTAGGGTAAAACATGTGATTAGTTTATTTTGAGAATTTACTTACTTGGTGACACATTTTAAAATAAGATTTGAGTTCCATTATCACAAAATAGAGCATTAAATGATTATGATTATTATTAATAAAAAAATAAATTATTTATAAAAATATAAAATATGTTTTTAATACACTATAGTTAAAATGATACGTTTTTACAATTTTTTGTTTTTAGTAAAATATATGTATATTTTATTGGTTTTAGTAGGGATTATTTTCTTTGAGTTATGTCGGTCAAGTGAGGTTTTTCTTTTCTAATTTGTCTGGGTTAATTATTAGATTTTAATATACATGGATAGTGTAAAAGATCTTTAAATGGATGTTCAGTTATATCTCTTAATTTATATGATTTTTAAATTATTAATTAGATAAAATTAATAAATTTATCATAAATTAAAGGATATGATTAGATTTCAGTGTAAAATTATTTATATTATTAGTGTAACCAATTAACCTCTAGTTATTATTTTTAGTTGTCTTATACCAATTAATATTCTTTAATGCATCTTACGTACCCACTTACAATTATTCAATGAAATTAAACTTCTTTTCATTCTTTTGTTAAAAAGTGACTTTTATATGAAAATTTCTTTATTAAGTATTTTGTTTACATAATCGTTATTCGGTTAATGTGTGTTTTTTTATGAGGAGGGAAGACAAAAAAAATTGTGTATGTGAATATCTATGGATTAAACCTGTAAAAATAGTTGCATAAGTAATTTAAATGGGTATTTATCACCCGGGGACACGGGTTTTTTTACTTGCTCCTTAACAGACATGAGTATACGTATCATAGTACTCGTACCTGCGAAATTAAAATAGTACACATATTTAATTTAAAGAAGATAATATTTTTCTTAAATAAATCAACTTAAAATATTAATTATCAATATCGATGTAACTTTTTTATAAAAAATCAATAATTCATAAAATTATTTTTTATAAAAATGTTGGTAATGTAAAACGAATATTATATTTATATTAAATATTATATATATATATTATTTATTTTTAGATTCAATTAATCTTGTAAAAACTTACTAGTATAATTTTATTTCTAGATTTTTTAACAAATAAATCATTTGTTTGATAAAAATTTAGTTAAAAAATAATATCTTAAAAAATAAATATTTTTGACAAATATCCGTGGATACCCATGAATCACGGGTATCAGAAAAACTCATGGATTTTTTAGAACAAGTACCCAGGGAGTTTTAAACAAGTAACGATGCAGGTATTTTATGGTCAGACAGATAATAAGTAGACATTATATGTACCTGCTTCACCCGTTATCACTCCTAATTATAAGTTAATCCTAATATTTGAAATAAATTAATTATTTAACATAATTACCTGTGAAATATGATCTTACCTAGTTGTTAAAATTACACATGTGGATATAAATTAATTATTTAACAAAATTACTCACCTAGTCACTTAACAACCTAATCGATCTGAGTAAAAACACACGCGAATAAAAGAATTTGTACTAAGAACAGTATAATATCGTTTTTCTATAAGCTAGAGTAAAACATCTTATATTTTATGAAAACAAAATTTGTAAAAGTTTTTTACCAAAAACATAGTTTAATTTACGGTTAGAATTAATTACACACGTGACTAATAGTGTTTTGATACTATTGGAACTTCAGTCAACTTAACTGATATGGTTACAAATACATGCGAAGAAAAACAATTTCTACTAATTAAAATTGGTAAAATATTTTATACTTTACTAAAAATATTTTGTAAAAATTTGTATACAAAATTAGAGATGCCAATAGTTAAGACGGGAACACATTTAGCCCTCCCATCCCTGAGCTTGAAAAGCGCAAGATAAGTTCAGATATAAAGTTTTAATTGTCATTTTTGTTAGATATTTTTAAATTTAGTTTATTCACAGTAATTCATTATATTAGTTTTTATAATTTAAATTTACTTATATATTATTAAATAAATTATATATTAAAGTAATAATTATATTTTAATTTAAAAATTATATTACTACTTACTATGCACATTTCACAATACTGAAATATAATATTATAGTTTCCTTTCAGTCATATTTTAATGTTTGACGTAAATATGAATTTATATACAGACATAACATGATTGAAAATATTAGTATAAATATATGTATAAAAGTTTGTTTAACCTATCAAGAGAGACTAGAAAAACAAAGACAACCAAACTAACTCCTACCCCTACTCCTAATTTTCTTAAGAGTAGAAAATCCTAACCCAACTCCATTCAACGTGAAATTGTTTCATAAACATTCCTGTACAAAACACATTTTACTTTATGGTATGGTTTACTTTGTTTTTATCTTTCTCACCCTCTTTTTACCTTTCTCTGAGGGCCTCCACCTCAATTTTTATGTCTTTACTGCATTATTTCACAACCAATGTTAACTTTAATTTTAACTTGCCAAGGCATGATAGGAAGATTACAATCTATAATAATTAAGAATTGGATACATATTTCATATAAAACCAATTAATTAACCTGAAGGGAGAGGATTCAAAAGATCTCGCAGTGCCGTGGGAATGGGAGTGTTTGGCCAAACAGATTGCCAAAGATCTTCATCATCTGGCACAGATAAACGGCCATGGCTTTTTTCTGCATGAGCAAGCTGCCACAACAAATATATATACACTTACATAACAACATTAATTAATTCGCAACGACAACATATATATATAAATAGAGACCACTATAGGTGTATAGCTTTTTAGTTTGTGAAATGAATCAGCATAATATATGTTGATTATTATAATTGCTGTTTAAGTTTCTAGACACTTATGAAAAAAAAGTAGTTATAGCTAGCATGAAAATTGAAACTTTAAGGCTTCTGATTTTTCTTTTTTGATAATTATAAGCAAGGCTTCTGATTAATAACCAATAATGCACTTACAAAGAAAAGAATGGAAAATGAGATAACTAAGCATCGAAATTCCATTCTTGCAATATATAAGTGAGAAATTAAAGAGTGGAAAATTTATGACTCAAACTCTTGCCGAGATGGTGAGATATATATAGCGAGGTGGGAATAGTTTACTGTTCAAAAAGATTAGACTAGAAATGATAAGGACCATACAAATAGAAATTATAAAATTAAAAGAGGAATAAATTGTAAAATAAGTGTTATTTGGATAGAAAGAAATAAAAAAACGAAAGTAGAAAAATTTCTCTATTCCAGTAAAAAAATTTATATTAATTAAAAAATTACTCTATTAGTAAGATGTAATAATTAAAATATTTTTTAGATTTGATTTTTTGTGGTGTTATATGAGACATTCATTTAAATTTCAATTATTTTAATATTTAACTATCTGTTATTTTTAATATTGATCTTTGGGTTAATTGAGTATTAAATTACTATCAAATCTAAAAAATAAATTATTTAAAACAAAGATAATGATTTTTTTCTGTCAAACAATTATTGGTATTGGATACTAATGTAATACAAACTCCAACTAAAAATAAAGTTTGTATATAGCAACCAAAAATATATCAAATAAAAAATAGTATGAATCATTTTAATGTAAATAGAATATATATAATATTTAAAAATATATTTATTTTTATATTTATATTAAAAATGAATGTTTTGACATAAAAAGAAGAGTTTAATTGATATACACTGTCAATGTAAAAATTTTTACAATGATATTCAATCAATCACAACCCTGTGAATTTATTGACTTTACTCATTACTATTTTAAAAGTTACATAAATAAAAAATCATAATTAAATGTCAATGTAAAAAGTGTATACCAATTAAAGTCATAGTTTTAATATTAAATATCTTATCTAAGATCTTACCATTGATACTTTTATATTTTATACACTTTTAGTATAAAAGAGTTTTTTATTAACGGTTAGCTACAAGAACTGAAATTTTTGGAGAGAGTTCCTAATTAAAAATAAGGGTACTAATTAAAGAATTAAAATAAATTTTTATTAAGGATCATACTTGATGAACATAATTAAAATTATACAAGAATCTAATTTTGTAACAGAAAAAGAGGGTTGGATTTCTCTGAGGAAGTGAGAGTGAATAGCCTGGAATTGTTGAGGAAAGTCTGGGACCGTAAAAGGACTTTGACTTAATGTAACTAACAATATATAGCAAAGATTATCATTATTAATTATTAATGTGTCGTTAATGTCTTTGATTGTGCCTTTAACGCTCGTGATTGCTATATATGTACTGGTTTCTTATTGTTGTATAAGTGCCTTAATGGAAAGTGTTCAAAGCATCATAAATTCTTGTCTAAGAGAAGAGAAGTGAAGGTTCAACCTGTTAGTCTAACATGAGATATAGGTGGTCCTAATAGATTAGCCTCTTGTTGTAACCCTTCTAATATGTTGGTTATAATCCTTGTAATATGCATGTTATTAAGATTAATTTCCCTTAAAACAAATCTTATATTCCGCCAATGACATAAATTTGCGGTTCATTAGATCAAATACAAGTTGTTGCACCCCGTAATTCTTATCTCTACATACATATTAAGCTTTTGGAGTTTTGTGTTCACATCTAAATAATAATAGAAAGTTGGGTCCATTGCTGTCCATTGAAAGAAGATACTCTTAAAAAAGAGACAAAGAAATACAGCTAGTCTTAGTGGGCAATGAAATAATGGTTGTTCTTAACTTTTTCTTGTTTATTACATATTATGATAAATAACCGTCCGATGAGGTTCCATTTTGACCAAGGTTTTTATTTTTAAAATCTGACAAGTCATTGAATCGTTGAAAATATGGGTTTAAGGTTTTAAGATTGAATCGGGGTTGATCGAGATTGAACCGTACTGAATAAAATATTATTTTTTATTAATATAATAATATACTAAAGAAAAAATAAGTTATATATGATTTACAATATACAAATATAATACATCTTATCAAGTTTAAGTATTGTTATTTTTGTTACAATATTACAAAGAGGAAAAGTCTCACATTGTCTAAAATGATTGTTTAGAGATATTTATATTCTAAATTATGATAAAGACTTTGTAGAAAGACTAGTAAGTGTGGAAAGTTTCATGGTTGATCTGGCCTGATTCTGAAAATCATGATTTTGACTAGGCCAAAATACATTTTTAATTGTTTGTGTTTTTAATTATATTTTTTTGGTATTTTATTTTTAACATGTTCAATTTAATAGTTTATGTTTTAAAATAAATTAAAATACAACAACCAAAGTCTTTTGGGGAGCTCCTAATTAAAATAAGGGTATAAATTAAAGAATCAAAATGTTAATTTTTCTTTTATTAAGCATCATATGTGATGAAAACAATTAAAATTATAAAAGGATTTTCCACATTTCAATAAAAAACTATTTTTAATTCTTAATCAATATCCTTATAATATATTACATCTCCCTTAAAACAATCTTGTGTTTCATTAATGACACAAGTTTGAATGTGTTTATTAGAAATACAAGCATTTGTTTCACTCTCTTTAGGTGATTCTTATCTGCTGAGTATAGGGTTATGGGTTTGATAGGTGAAAACGCTGAAAGGGTTATAGGGTATGAGAACTTATTAAGATGTGAATATATTGGACTTACGAACTCCGTTATTAAAAAAAATGTATATTGTAAAATGCAGTTTGTGTTTTTCCTTGTTTAATTTTGTATTTACTTAACTATTTGATGACTCTTTAATTATATTGCGGTGGAGTTGTTAGCATATATGCCTACACGATAGCAAAAGACTGTTTATTGTTTATAAAACAACATCATTTTTAGAGATTAATTACTATATACTAACAATATAATAAATACTAAGGTTTGATCACAACTCTACATTTATACCACTTTTAAAATATTAATAGATAAAGTCAATAAACTTACCCTAAATGAAAAATTATGATTAAATATTAATGTAAAATAATGTATACTGAAAATACATACTAGTTAAACTCTTTTACAAATACTTATCAAATCTTCCTAGTTTTGTATATATCTTTCAAAAGAATCCGACTTCTTTTCCGTTTTGCTTAGTTTGTCATCAAATTGTTTAGTCTGTTATCTAAGAAGGCAAGGAAATCTAGTAGCTTATGATGACAGAGTATCTAACTAGGTTTCATCTTGTTCCTCAGGCATGTTTTTCATGAGATCATTACTACAAAAATGGGATTTAACATCGATTCTAAAAAGGAAAGGACATCGGTTGCAAACCAATGTTGTAGATGCAGATGTAGAATTCAAACAAATCTGTATTTGACGGATAGCATTTGTCTGTGCTTACATAACTGTGGTTATTCAGTCCAAAGTTGTTGCAAGTGCACTACTCGTGTTTACCCTACGCCTATTAGTCACCATAAATTTGCATGCCATCAATCACACACTGGGTTGATCAAGTCCAATATCTAAAAGATTAACATGCAATTTTATAACTTTAATAAGCAATCCTATACGTCCACATTTGATTTTTTTTTTTAAAGAAACTCACTACCACAATCTAATTTAGGATCAAACTACTCTGATACTAAGATATAACGTCCTTCGTTACAGTAATAACTCATAGTATAATAAGTAAATAATTATTGAAAATAAACAAATTTTTAAGATAATAAATAAAAATATCATTCTTACAAAATAACCACCTGCCCCTCCTCCCAAACAGATAGAGCTCGCCTCCACCTCCATCTCCATGTTCCCCATTTTACATACATCTCTTTTACCATAATATTTTTTGAAGTCGCAAGGCCAAATAATCTATTAAATTTGTCACTTAATATCTTATCACCTAACATAATTTGATTATCATCCCTTACCCTTGATTTTGTTTTTTGAGATCACCACTCTACCTGCCCCTAACCTGAGCTCTCTATTAGTTGCAGCTTTGTCCACCACTTGAACGTATTACTTCTCTTCCTTACCTAAGAACCACCTGTCTGTTGATACTTGGACCACAATACCTTAGTCCACAATCAATTGGACTCCACCAGAATTCTCCACTTCCATTTTCCTAATAAGGCCAAATGGAAGTTACAGATTTCACGTAACCGAAAACCACCTTCTAATTCCTCCTTTCTCATACAAACTTTGGCCTAAGACATCCAGTGAACCCTTCTACTATTTTCCACTTCCCCCCCAAAAAAAAATAAATTAAATAAGGATTCCAATTTAGAGATTATACATGTTGGGCCTTGAAAAACGATAGAAAATAAATGGGTAATGCTGACAGAACTGATTTAATTAGCATCACTCTACCTACCAAAAACATGTATTTATGTTCCTAGAAAGAAAGTTTTTTTCCGAACAACCTCCACAATCAATTGTCACCTCACCTCCTCCTTTGACTAATCCCCAACTAGAAGCCCTAGGTACTTGAAAGGGGTGCTTCACCTTCTACAATTTAACAAAAAAAAAAAAAAACTTAACATGCATTCGTGTTCAATCATAATAAAATGGGTAATTATTAAATATGATAACATGCAGTTGATTGTTGATGTTTACTAAGAGTGTGTTTGGTTTGTCATTTTAGTTAGTTGGAAGTTGAAAAGCTAGCTGAAATGATTTCAGCTCCCTTTGGATAGCAAAAATCTAGGAGCTTTTTTAGGGACTAATAGTTTTTTCCAAAAAGCTACTCTGAGTAGTTTTTTCCAAAAGATCTATTATTTTCAGTTACTAGCTAGTTTTATTTTTACATGTTATCCTTCTTTAATTAATGGATTGTCTTCCAATAATTCTCTCTCATCATATTATACCTTAATAAAAGTCACGATCTAGTTCACACCTTTCTCTGACTACCTTAATTAAAGAAGTATTTATCTATATGTATAACCAATTTCTCAATATCCCTTTTTTTAAAAATAATGTCAATTTGTCCTATTTTAAAATAAATACCTTACTAATTTTTAATTAAATTATTGTTTGAAAATTTATTTTATATTTACTAATTTTATTTTAATTTTTAAAAATTTAAAAATATAATATTTTTAACGAGAATTTTAAATTTGAAAATTTATTTTCTAGCTAGTGATACTTATTTTATTTGCGATTTTGATCTCGTTAGTGAGGTATTATGTTTTGGATAGTTATACATCCATTAATTTTCATGTATGAATTTAATAATATAACTTTTAGGCCAATTCAAGTCACTAAATTTAGAGCTATGCCAATTCATCAATGTGAAAACTACAAGAATGTATAATTGTTCAATACATAAAAATATCACTCATAAACATGAAAAATATCACGCTTAAAGTATTCCTAACAAATATTTTAAAATGCATCACATTAAATTTTCAATTTTCAACAATCAACGATATTTCCTGAAATAAAATTAAAAAATAAATTAATAAAAATAAAATGCAAATTAAATAACATTAATTTTTACAATAAAAAACATATTTTAAAAAAACTAAATAATGACATTGAGAAATCAAGTATTGGATAATCAATTTCTCTTTAGGAAAAAACAAAAAGAAAAGGATAGAAATTCCTTGGTAGAGACCAAGTTAACAACGTGAATAAAAATTTCTATCTCGTACATAAATAATCTAAAAGTTGTATTATTTATCTAATTTTTATTTTTTGTACTATTTATATGGTGTGTTGTAGTTGGTAGTTAGGATTGGGTGTCAACCTTGTTGAGATGCCTATTCCTATTATAACTTCCTTTCTTTTTATCTTAAAAGAGAGAAAAATAGGAAGGAGAGAGACACCATGAAACATGAAACCAAGTTGGTTTGTTAATTAAGGTAATTTAGTTATAAAAAACTTTAATTGTCTTTTTCAAGCAATGAGGCAGCTAGTTGCCAACACAAAGCTCCAAGTATAGAATAGAGAAAACAAGTTTGATTCTACGACACCTTATTACACCTATGCAACTTAACAATTAACAACACAAATTGTTCTTCTCCTCTTCATTTTTTTTCTTATAAAAGGGAGTTATTATATTGTCTTAGCTTAAGTGTCTTATTTTTTTGTGTTTTCCTTAACTCGATCAAATTATAAAACAAGAAGAAGAAATAAACAAACCATGGGTTGTGGAAAGTCCAAGCATGATGTAGTTTCCGGAAACACCATTCTCCAATGCAAGAAATTTTATGTGAGCAACCAGGAAAATGGAATTGAAACCAAAGACACAAACAACAACCATGTTGACAATGTGATTTCAGAGCCGCAAGTGGAACACAAGGAGAATGAAAGTGTGAAAGAGTTTCAGCATGAAGTTAAGTACAATGAAGTAGTTAATGATGTGAATGGTGAAGTTGAGAAAACAAATGTACAAGAAGAGAAAGAAGATAAGAAAACAAACATGAAAAAAGAAAAGGAAGTTAGGTCTGAGGGTGGAGAAGGAAAGTCACAAGAAACTATTGTTACAAAGGGACAATATGAAATGTCAGAAGGTGAAAAAGATGGTTCAAAAGAGAATGAACAAAAGTCCAATGATACATATACTACTAGTGTTGTAAAAGAGAAAATGTCAATAGAAAATGAAATAAATGATATCAATATGGAGGAAGAAGACATGAAAGACACAAAGGTTTCAACCATTGAAGGTGAAGAAAAAGATATGAAACTTGAGATTGAGAATATTGAGAATCCAACAATCATTTAAGGTGATATGTGAAGATCAAGAAAATAAGAATGAGAACAATTGAATGTAATACAAAAATTATTCTGGTTATATATCTTTATGTAAAAAGTGCAATGTGATTAGGTATTTGCTAATGACATATGTAATGTTTCCATTCAAATTAAGTTTAAAATAGCAATATATATATATATATATATATATATATATATATATATATATATATATATATATATATATATATATATATGGCTGTACATACTATTTGTCATCTTTATTAATATTTTAATGTGCATTTTTTTATAGACAAAGACTTTCATTATAGAGGTATAAGAAATACCCATAGCATAATTACAATTTGAAGGCCACCGAATGGTTGGTTAATACTTGGTATTATACACCAAGAATTAAACTACCATCAACAGTCGTACCACAACAATCCCAAAAAGAATATAATCTACCTGCCCAATACACAACATTTACACAGTAACTTCCTTTAGTCAAACCCACAAACTACCTAGAGATAGACTTCCCATAATCACCCACCATAATAATATTCCCTTATATATCAAATGTACTAACTAAGACCAACTATGGTAATGTATTTGATGCATAAATTTTTCTAACTCAAAACTCTCTTCCTTGAATATACACATATTCATTTGGCTCCTTAAAGACTAGACAATATCAATCTAAATGACCTTTCACCTTTGTCCGTTGGTACCTTTCAAATCTCATCCAATGTGTTGTTTGAAGTTAGCTTCAAGTTCTTGGTTTAATACTAGGAGCATTCCTAGTCATCATAACATATCCGCCAAACCTAGGATGCAACCCTACAGCCAAAAAAACAGATGCCCAATACTTTCTTCACTTGATTCATAGAAAAGACACAACATATTGGTTCCAGTCAGCAAGGCATTGCGTTTGTGAAGCTTATCCTTGGTTGGTAATCTGTTGATCATAAGTCTCCAACTGAAAATCAGTTCTTTTGTGGAGCTTTGGAAGTCCATAAGTGCTTCATTTCCTCCAAATCGATATCGTTTTCATGTTCCTTTTGTTGCAGTGCAAGGTAAGTTGTTTTGGTGTTGTATGTCTCTGTCTGGTCAGCGGTTCATATCCAACAATCCTTTTGATTTTGATCTACATTATGTTAGTTATAATGTCCAAAAACACTTGAACTAAGTGACTCTCCTATTCAAACCATTGTCTCCTCCAATTGAGGTTCCATGCCCAATAACTCCTTACCCATTCACCCAAGTTCGAAATCAGCTTTTCTTGTTGTGCTTAATTTTGGTAAATTCTCTAATACATATTCTGTAAAGGTCCATCACCCGTCCAGTCATGACACCAAAACCTAGTTTTATTCCCTTTCCTCACTCTTCATTCCCTCATTTCCCGTAACCACTCATCCAAATACTTACTACCACAGGCCTTCCTCAGATCTCTCCACCATATTGACAGATGACTATTTTCACTTCCCCGCTCAAGCCCTTCCCAACCCCATACTTAGATCTAATAATTTGTACCCATAATTCCTCATTACTATTGAATAGCTCCTAAACTAACCCCTCCTAGTTTTTTTGTGAGCACACCATTTCCCAACTCACCCAGTGAATTCTTCTCCTCCCCTCCTCAACCCCCCCTCCCCATAAGAAACTAGCCTGAATATTCATTAATTTATTGACAACAGTAGCATGAGCAAGGAAGAAAGAAAAGAAGAATAGAAGCAAAGAGGTCAAAAAAATTTTGATAAGGGTAACTCTACCACCAAAAGAGAGGGTTTTATTTTTCCATTAGCTAACTTCTTTTCAAACTTAAGGATAATAGGTTTCCAGGTGACCGTTCTCCTTGGATTTTCCACATTAGATATACCCAAGTGAATGAAGGGTAGATTAAGCATCTTGCAATTTAGAAGGTTCACTACTCTACAAACTTCCACTTGCTTAAGGCCAACAACACTAAAGTAGCTTTTATTGAAATTGACTCTTAAACCTGATACTAGTTCAAAATTGCTCATTATACATTTTATTGTCATTACATTCTTCAATATAGCATCTCCTAGGAAGATAGTGTTGTGTGTACCACATGTATAGCTTTGATATTGACCACGCCTAACTGCCTCTTGAACCAATCTTGTTAGCCCTTTTTGCTGCAACAATAAATAGGAAGGGAACTGATGGATATCCCTACCTCAGCCCTCTTTTAACACTGAACTCCTTAGTAGGGCTGCCATTAACAAGAATTGATATCTTAGATGATTTCAAACATTCTAAGATCTAATTAACCCAAATGTTTGGGAATCTTAATCTCTTGAGCATGTGCATCAAGAAATTCCAGTTGATGGAGTCATATGCTTTCTCATACTACATTTTGAATATAAGGCGCTTCCTCATTTCCCTTGTGGCCTCATTAATCACCACATTGAGTATCATTGCACTCTATATAAGTTCTCTCCCTCCAAGAAATGCATTTTCTCGTCTATCAATCACCTCATCTAGTACCTTATGCAATCTCCTTGCATTACTTAGTCAGAATCTTATACAAGCTACTGATTAGTGAAATAGGTCTGTATTCATTTAGCCCCTAAGGATCATCTTTTTTTGGGACTAGTGTGATAAACGAGGAATTTAGACCAATCGGTAACTTACCATTTGCATGAAATTCCCGTAGGTACCTAATAACATCATTCTCCACTAGCTACCAAAACTAATTTATGAAGTGAAAGTTGAACCTATCTAGTCCTAGGCTTTTACAGCTGCCACATTCCTATACTGCCTTCTTGACCTCTTCATTGGAGAAAGGTACAATAAGTTGGTTGTTCTTCTCCATGGAAATCATCTGGAACTGGACACCATCAAGTTGCGATCTATCCCACTATGTCTCCTCAAACCTTTGTTGGAAGTGTTCCTTAATTTTCATTTTAACCAAGACTATGTCCTAATTCCACTGGCCATCCATTATAATTATGGATATGTAGTTGGTTTTCCTCCTCCAGTTAACCATATTGTGAAAGTACTTTGTGTTCCCTTCCCCTTCTGTAAGCCATTTTGCCCTTGACTTCTATCTCATCATAGATTTCAGCCTATTGGACACCACCCATAATTTCTCCTATAGCTCTTTTAGTGTTTCTATATCATTGATTAATAAAGCTTTGCTTTCACCCTTTATGTGAATTTCGTTCATTCTCTTTGCCACATCATCTTGCTCTTTACCTACATCTCCAAGAATCTAGAACGCAAAAAGCCTTAAACAGGGTATGACAATGATATGATATCTCCCTATTTAGAATTAGGTGCATTTAATTATATTAGCTTTTGCTTTTCTTAGTTTTGTCAAAATGTAACTAATCACAAATAATGGAGGAATTATGGTTCTTTCCTTATAAAAGAAATAAAGAATTAGGTGCATTTAATTATATTAAGTTTCCCTCTTCTTAGTTTTGTCAAAATGTAACTAATCATAAATAATGAAGGAATTATGGTTCTTTCCTTATAAAAGAAATAAAGAAAGAATAGATAAACTCTTGCAATCTGACCGGTTCTTTTTTCTTATTTAATGTACTACTCATAAATTATTAACTTTAATCAATAATAAAAAATAAGGAGTACATTAGTGACACTTTCACTAATACTACTCAAGAATGCAATTACAATTTAGGATTAACTACATTTTTTTGTTTTTTTCTATCTTAATTTTTATTTTGTCTTTTTATTATTGTTTCATATATTTAGTCTTCTACTAGTTTAATTCTATAATTTCAATCCATTTCCTAGCTTCATATCCAATATTTAACGGAGATATTGATTGGATATGTGATAGTATCATGAGCATTTATGTTAACTATAATATTAAATACTAAATTTAGAGATAAACCAAACTTATACAATTAAAGTAATAGAAAGATAGAATATGTGTCATAAACTTTGATAGAGGTATAGTCGGGTAAAATCTTCCACAAGGTATATTATTTTCTTGGCTTAAATATATTTTGAATTTTTAATATATTAACTAATTTTGTGTTGAATTTCTAATAATTCATGTCTGTGTGAAATCCTTAATATTTTTTTTTATTTTGCAGATCCTAAAATATTTTTTAATATTTTAAATAGTTGTTTAGATGAAATTTTAATAACTTAAAATAAAGTAAAAATTTCATTAAGAATATTCTAACATAAATAAAAGTTTATTGGATCCAACATAATTTTTTTAACATATTAGGAATTGAAATTGATGCATCTTTAAGATTATATAATTAATAAAATTATTTATTAAAGCTTTTATTTGTATTAAATATTTTCTTATAATATATTATATTAATCTACTTTTAGATCTAATTAATCTTGTAAAAATTAGTATAATTTTATTTCTAAATTTTCCAAAAAATAAATTATTTATTTGATAAAACTTTTTATAACAAAATATTTAATTTTAAAAAATTTATTTTTTTAAAAATATTCATGGGTACCCATAGATACCCGCAAGTATTAAAAAAACCTGTGGATATTTCTATAATAGGTACCTAACAAGTTTTTAGCAGATAACGGATGACGAATTTTTATAGCCGGTCGGGTGATGGGCAATCGCTACCCGTGTTCGTCCCAACACATTTTCATTCCTAGTTATAATACAAACATATTAATTGTATATTCATCGCATCATAACATCAACAAACTGCATAATAATTTTTAAAAGGAAATTTAAGTTTGAAAATGCTTAGTTGCTAAACAAGACTTTGATTCAATTGTTGAGTAGGCCTGGTTAGAAATGTATACTAAATTAAGGCCCCGTTTGGAGTGATTTTTGGTTTTTAATTTTGAAATTTCTAAAAAAAGAACTAATTTTGGTTTTAAGTTTTTAAAATTTTAAAAACAACATTGTTTTTATTTTTAAATTTAAAATATTGTTTTCAAATCTTAAGCAAAACAATAGTTGAAAGTAGCGGTCGAGACAATCGTTAAAGGTGATGGTTGATTATTGACGATCAAAGGTGGTGGTGGTGATTGGCGATCAGAGGTGGTGGTTATGACTGATGGTTGGAGGTAGTGGTTGGATGACCGGTGATCGACGGTAGTAGTCAGTGATCGCTAGTCGAACGTGCTGGCCAGTGATCGCTGGTTAGAGGTGGGAACCAATGATCGTTATTCAGAGGTGGTGGTTGGTGACCGTCGTTTGGAGATGACGGTCGATGATCGTTGGTCGAAGGTGGTGGCCAGTGACCGTCAGCCGAAGGTGGCAGCTGGTGACCGTCGATTGAAGGTGGCGGTCGGTGACCGTCAGTCAGAGGTGGCGGTCGGAGGTGATAGCCAGTGACCGCTGGTCGGAGGTGACGGTCGATGACCACTAGTTGGAGGTAATAGCCGGTGACGGCCAATCGGAGGTGGCGGTGAGTGACCACCGGTCGGAGGTAACGACCGATAACTGCTAGTCGAAGGTGGGGGCTGGTTATCGCCGGTCGAAAGTGGCGGCCGATGACTATCCGACAAAGGTGGCAGTCAATGACTTCTGGTCAGAGGTGGAGGCCGGTGACAGCCAGTCAGAAATGATGGTTAATGGTGACAAGTGATGTTAATTAATGAGTTTAAATAAAAATAGAAACAAAACTCTAAACCAAATTTTATTGTTTTTAAAATTAAGTGAAAACTGTTTCAAAAATGAATAAAAAAGCAAGATAGAACCCTTTTCGTCAAATAGATTTCTGTTTTTAAATTATATTTCAAAACCAAAAAACAGAAACTCATAACCATCCTGAACAGGCCTAAAATTTAAAAGAAAGGCTCAATAAATGTTTTGATGGAATGAATCAATAGGGCAAAAATTTGTGGAGGAAATATCGTGACCAAGCTTCTTTCTTTATTGTTCAAGAAAAGTTTAATTCTTTAATTACCCAAGAAAAAAGCTCGTTTCCATCAAAGAGCAAAAGTTTTTTGATTGCCGAATGGGGGTATTAATTCTAAATTTTTTCATTCTTCAGTGCTGGAAAATTCATTAATAAAACGACTTCTCTTGTAGGTGATGATGACGCACAAGTTTATAGCCATAAAGATATGTCACAGGTTGCTCTGTCCTAGTTGTAATCATTTCATGCCTATTATTAATAGTATTCCCCTTTGCATTTCGCACTATATGATAGTGATTAATGACTCTTTTGTCTGCTCCTTTTATAGAATTTTAAAATTCAAATAAACTCTGCTAAATCCTTTAACCCTATGATCTGATTCCAACTTTTCACAAAAAAATTTGGGGTTTGTGGACTAAAAATTTTTCTCAGGTGTTTGCCAGGCTTCAAACAGGATCTTTTCCTAGAAGAGTAAATTTCATATCTTTATTCTCAAAATCAATTACTCCACTACCATCAAAGATTTTTTACCCATATCTTTGTATAATATTCTCTACAAAATAATTTTTAAAGTGTTAGCCAACAGCAGAAACTTTTTGGACACTACTAGTAAATGGAACTATAAACTGTAATTTTGATGTTGCCATATTCAAAGCGGAAATTTTGTTTTGGTAGTACTTTTTTTTTCTAAAAGGCAAAGATAGTATATTAAGAAGCATAACTAGGTGAAATTAAGAGTATCTAAAATTCTGAATAACAATCTAGAAAAACAAAAAAACAACAACTACCTAAATACACTACACTCTCCCGACCAAAATCTAAGCAAGGGTTACATGTTTAATAAACATAACTTTGGGTTGCTACACCAATCAGAGAAGACACATCCCTTCTTAAACTCAAACTTATAGGCCAACCACTTCCATAAGGTGACCTAGATGAGACCAAATATATCCAACGACTCCATAGAGATTTTGTTAAAGATAATGAAGTTCCTAGTTAACCAAATACACCAACAAACCACAAAACCAAATAAAAACCTACACTTCTTTTTCCATTTACCCACCACGCAAGAGCTGCTTAAGAGGAATAACAGAGGAAGGTCATCAGGTAGAGGAGTCTGAATACCAATCCAATTGATAACCTTATACCAAATAGAATGAGTTATTGAACAATTAAAAAACAGATGGTTACTATCTTTTACTCTATATCCTTACACAACTGGCAGCGCTACTCCTCTTGAGAGATGGGAATACTTCTCCTCAGCAAATTATCAACAGTCGGCAACCTATTGTGAATAAGCTTCCAAGAAAAAGTTATTACTGTAGAAGACACCTTTTCTTTCCAGAGCCTCCTAAAAAGAATCAACATAGAGGGAGACCTGTAACCACTTGCGACCCCTTCTTGCAGGATCCTGTACGTACCTGCCACTGAAAAGCCCTGTAAACTATCAGGCATCCAGGACCACCTATCTTGATGTTGAGGGTTGAGAACAAAGGACTGCAACAAATCTTCCAAGGACATTACCAGCTCCTCCTCCCAAGCAAATAAACTCCTCCTCCACTCCCACTTCTACCCTACAAGGCCTAGATCACTGCCTTTCATAGCTTTGAATGAAGCAAACTTATTCATAGCCAAGTAAAACAGTCTAGGATAAAGCTCTCTCAACATACGATCACCTGTCCAGATATGGCCCCAGAACAGAGAATCTCCTCTATCCCCTACCTGCTTCCTTATATTTGACTCGAACCACCTCAGAGTAAGGGCCGAAAGACTATCTATAAACCAAATATCCTTCCACCAGATAGAGCAATTTGACCTAGGTCCAACTTGGTATGGAAGATTCTGAAAGTCACCATATCTACTACGAAGTAAAGGAGCCCACAAAGTATTCTTAGCATCAAGGAACCTCCACTGCCATTTAGCAAGAAAGCTAAGATTAAAAGTTGAGAGACATTTAACACCTAAGCCTCCTTTCTTCGGCAAGGACACTTTTTCCCAACTTACCCAAGAGATTTTATTACCCTCTATGTCTCCACTCCAGAGGAATCTCTGCTCAAGACCTTTAAAAGACTTAATAACCTTAACCGGAGCTTTGTAGAAAGAGAAAAAATAAAGAGGAAGGCTAGATAGAGCAAAGTTCAACATCATCAAGCGGCCACCAAAGGATAGAGTTTTTCCTTTCCAAACTACTAACCTGTTCTTAAATAAGTCCACTAAGGATTTCCATGTTGCCACCTTCCTAGGGTTTACCCCTACCAAAATCCCCAAAAAATTGAACGGAGGATAGCTTACCGAGCAATTAAGAATACATTTTACAGCATGTACAAAACCAGGATTCACATTAAGGCCAAAGAAATGACTTTTAAAGAAATTGACCTTCAGACCTGAAACCATCTCAAAGCCTTTGAGAATAACCTTCAGTGTCCAAACTGACTAGAAGTTTGCCTTTCCCATCATAATGGCATCATCTGCGTATTGGAGAAGGGATATTTTTGCCTCTTCACTCACACTGATCTATGTAAAGACTCGTTGCTGGATAGCTGATCTATACAACCCTGCCAAGCCTTCTGCCACCACCAAGAATAGGAAAAGGGATAAGGGGTCGCCTTGCTTTATTCCCTTACCAGGTTTAAATTCTACTAAAGGACTTCCATTGACTAGAATCGAGATATAGCTATTCCAAACTAAATTCATCACCCATAGCCTCCATTTCTGGCCAAACCCCAACCTACTCATCATATAATCGAGGAATTGCCAATTAACCGAATCAATAAGCCTTTTCAAAATCAACCTTAAACAGAAAGCAAGGTTTCTTTGACCTATGAGCCCAATCTATAACTTTATTAGCAACTAAAACCCTATCAAGAATAGACCTCCTAGAAAGAAAGGTTGTTTGGCATCCTTGAATAATTCCTTCCATCACCTTTTTCATATGACCAACAAATACTTCAGAGATGATCTTATGCACACTTGAAATGAGAGTAATAGGCCTATATTGCGATAAGATTCCAGGCCTAGCCACCTTAGGAACCAGCGTCAGAAAAGATAAAGATAAACCTCTAGAGAGCTTCCCTGACACATGAAATTCTTGCAGCACCTTTACCAAATCTTCCCCTACAATATCCCAACACAACTTATAGAAATTCATCCCGAACCCATTTGACCCCGAACTTTTCCTCCCTTCACAGACCCAAACTGCTTCCTTGATTTCTTCTAGAGAGAAAAAGCATTCTAAAGAGGCAGTGTTTCTGATAAACTATTAAACTGAACCCATGAAGGTTAGGTCTATCCTCACCTTTCTCCTCTAACGCATCCTGAAAATGTCTGACCAATGAATCTTTGACTCCTTCAGCTGACTCCACCCACCCCAGCTCCGTATGGACGACCAAGATATTGTTCTTGGAACATCTCTACTTAAAACAATTATGGAAGAATTTTGAATTTGCATCGCCATAAACTACCCAATTCACTCTAGACTTATGGATAATAGCTCTTTAAATACTCCTAGCTCGGTCCCAAAATTCAGCTAGCAAAAACTTTCTATCTCTGTTTATAGGTACAATACCTTCTAGAACTTGTTGATCAATCTCCTCCAACTCCTTTCCCTTAGCCTTCAACTCCTCCTCTTCCTTAACCAGCACTTAAGATCTCCACTCTTTAATTACCCCCTTCAAACCGTTCAACTTCAAGAGAAACTTATAGGCCTCCCACCCTTGAGAATTGTTGGACAGCCAGAATTTTTTAACCACTTCGGAAAATGAAGGATGTTGAAGCCAATGATCAAAGAATTTAAAAGGTTTTGCCCCCCAATTGAAACCATCTATCTTAGTCAGAATCCAGCAATGGTCAGAAAACTTCCTAGATCCTATCCATTGAGAGCCTATTTTCCACACATCAATCAGGATTTGAGAGATCAGAAATCTATCTAACCTGCTCAAAGTTTCTCCATCTACAGAGGTTTGGGTACTACTTTGCTTGCATGGAAACCATGGTGCATTCGTCAAGGCAAAAAACTTTGAAATTCAATAGTTTACTAAGTCCAATAGAAGCTAAGACACTTATAGTTGGCCACTTCCCTTAAATACCATGATATTGTTTTTGACATTGATGGTTGAAAATCATATTTTCCAAATTTATGTCTCATTTTTTATTTTATCTAATCAATAATTAATGTGATGTTTATGAGTTAATTCAGACATGAATTTTAGATAAAGGATTTTCATATAGTATTAGAACGAAATTGTCTTTTTCAAATTGGTGTTTAATCTCATTATTTCACTCAATCAATAAATGTTATATCACTTAATAGATTATATAAAATATAAAAAAAACAAAAAAAAATTCATTAAAAAGTGTAACCTTTATTAATTGATTAAAACATAAAACAAAGCACTAAGAAAGAGAATTTTCATCCCATGAATGCTAGGGTGACTTTTACTAGAACACAATCACATGGCTGTTTTTTCTTTTATTTTGGTGGCTCCCTTATCCTCAAATTCAAGAGTGCACACATAGGTTCCAGCTCTAGAAAAGAAGGTAATACTTGCACGTGAAAGAAGCAAACCTTATTTGTTTTACATACAATCTTATTGGTGCTCAAGATACATGGACAACTAGGCAACAATCTCAGTCTGATATTCAGGGTCCATGGCTAAATTGGGTACCCATAAAATAGTCTTGTTGCCAAAGAAATGACAAACAGGGTTATTCCCCGGATCAACTCCCATAAGGTGTTGAAGCAGTTGATGATTCATGCTTGAAGTATTTAAGTGGCAAACAGCAAGGGTCTGAGTTTTGGTTCCATCTGCAGTCACCAATGGAACCATGAAATATGTGCTTTGATGAACTTCATGACAGTAAAATGCCACCTTTAGGAAATTGAGCCTATGACACACCACTGCTTTGTCTCCAAGATTTTGCACTCCTTCCACAGTGTATTCCTCTTGCTTTTTGACAAATGAACTCGAAAGTGCTTGAATGTTCTTTCCCATCTTTGAAATGGCAAAACCCATTAATGATCCTAAGGATGTTGCACAAAACCTGTGCTCTCCCTTTGCTTCATCATTCTTCATACATACATTAGCAAAGTTTAATATTTCTTTTTCAGGGTTTTTAATTTCCTTTTGCCATAATGAGACTGATGCAGGTGGTTCTTCGGGCTTGCCAAAATGTACTTTCATTGTTTTGCCGGGATAAAGTTCTTCTTTATAGAACAAAGTTATCGGGTTCTGGGTATCATCATCAATTTGCTTTGCGAGATCATCTTCAACACCTAGATTAGAGTCATAAAAAACATATAATTTTCTTTAAATTATTATGAATATATGGTTTACTTTATTTTGTTTTAGTTGTTTACTTATAATATGGTTTAGGGTAAAACATGTGATTAGTTTATTTTGAGAATTTACTTACTTGGTGACACATTTTAAAATAAGATTTGAGTTCCATTATCACAAAATAGAGCATTAAATGATTATGATTATTATTAATAAAAAAATAAATTATTTATAAAAATATAAAATATGTTTTTAATACACTATAGTTAAAATGATACGTTTTTACAATTTTTTGTTTTTAGTAAAATATATGTATATTTTATTGGTTTTAGTAGGGATTATTTTCTTTGAGTTATGTCGGTCAAGTGAGGTTTTTCTTTTCTAATTTGTCTGGGTTAATTATTAGATTTTAATATACATGGATAGTGTAAAAGATCTTTAAATGGATGTTCAGTTATATCTCTTAATTTATATGATTTTTAAATTATTAATTAGATAAAATTAATAAATTTATCATAAATTAAAGGATATGATTAGATTTCAGTGTAAAATTATTTATATTATTAGTGTAACCAATTAACCTCTAGTTATTATTTTTAGTTGTCTTATACCAATTAATATTCTTTAATGCATCTTACGTACCCACTTACAATTATTCAATGAAATTAAACTTCTTTTCATTCTTTTGTTAAAAAGTGACTTTTATATGAAAATTTCTTTATTAAGTATTTTGTTTACATAATCGTTATTCGGTTAATGTGTGTTTTTTTATGAGGAGGGAAGACAAAAAAAATTGTGTATGTGAATATCTATGGATTAAACCTGTAAAAATAGTTGCATAAGTAATTTAAATGGGTATTTATCACCCGGGGACACGGGTTTTTTTACTTGCTCCTTAACAGACATGAGTATACGTATCATAGTACTCGTACCTGCGAAATTAAAATAGTACACATATTTAATTTAAAGAAGATAATATTTTTCTTAAATAAATCAACTTAAAATATTAATTATCAATATCAATGTAACTTTTTTATAAAAAATCAATAATTCATAAAATTATTTTTTATAAAAATGTTGGTAATGTAAAACGAATATTATATTTATATTAAATATTATATATATATATTATTTATTTTTAGATTCAATTAATCTTGTAAAAACTTACTAGTATAATTTTATTTCTAGATTTTTTAACAAATAAATCATTTGTTTGATAAAAATTTAGTTAAAAAATAATATCTTAAAAAATAAATATTTTTGACAAATATCCGTGGATACCCATGAATCACGGGTATCAGAAAAACTCATGGATTTTTTAGAACAAGTACCCAGGGAGTTTTAAACAAGTAACGATGCAGGTATTTTATGGTCAGACAGATAATAAGTAGACATTATATGTACCTGCTTCACCCGTTATCACTCCTAATTATAAGTTAATCCTAATATTTGAAATAAATTAATTATTTAACATAATTACCTGTGAAATATGATCTTACCTAGTTGTTAAAATTACACATGTGGATATAAATTAATTATTTAACAAAATTACTCACCTAGTCACTTAACAACCTAATCGATCTGAGTAAAAACACACGCGAATAAAAGAATTTGTACTAAGAACAGTATAATATCGTTTTTCTATAAGCTAGAGTAAAACATCTTATATTTTATGAAAACAAAATTTGTAAAAGTTTTTTACCAAAAACATAGTTTAATTTACGGTTAGAATTAATTACACACGTGACTAATAGTGTTTTGATACTATTGGAACTTCAGTCAACTTAACTGATATGGTTACAAATACATGCGAAGAAAAACAATTTCTACTAATTAAAATTGGTAAAATATTTTATACTTTACTAAAAATATTTTGTAAAAATTTGTATACAAAATTAGAGATGCCAATAGTTAAGACGGGAACACATTTAGCCCTCCCATCCCTGAGCTTGAAAAGCGCAAGATAAGTTCAGATATAAAGTTTTAATTGTCATTTTTGTTAGATATTTTTAAATTTAGTTTATTCACAGTAATTCATTATATTAGTTTTTATAATTTAAATTTACTTATATATTATTAAATAAATTATATATTAAAGTAATAATTATATTTTAATTTAAAAATTATATTACTACTTACTATGCACATTTCACAATACTGAAATATAATATTATAGTTTCCTTTCAGTCATATTTTAATGTTTGACGTAAATATGAATTTATATACAGACATAACATGATTGAAAATATTAGTATAAATATATGTATAAAAGTTTGTTTAACCTATCAAGAGAGACTAGAAAAACAAAGACAACCAAACTAACTCCTACCCCTACTCCTAATTTTCTTAAGAGTAGAAAATCCTAACCCAACTCCATTCAACGTGAAATTGTTTCATAAACATTCCTGTACAAAACACATTTTACTTTATGGTATGGTTTACTTTGTTTTTATCTTTCTCACCCTCTTTTTACCTTTCTCTGAGGGCCTCCACCTCAATTTTTATGTCTTTACTGCATTATTTCACAACCAATGTTAACTTTAATTTTAACTTGCCAAGGCATGATAGGAAGATTACAATCTATAATAATTAAGAATTGGATACATATTTCATATAAAACCAATTAATTAACCTGAAGGGAGAGGATTCAAAAGATCTCGCAGTGCCGTGGGAATGGGAGTGTTTGGCCAAACAGATTGCCAAAGATCTTCATCATCTGGCACAGATAAACGGCCATGGCTTTTTTCTGCATGAGCAAGCTGCCACAACAAATATATATACACTTACATAACAACATTAATTAATTCGCAACGACAACATATATATATAAATAGAGACCACTATAGGTGTATAGCTTTTTAGTTTGTGAAATGAATCAGCATAATATATGTTGATTATTATAATTGCTGTTTAAGTTTCTAGACACTTATGAAAAAAAAGTAGTTATAGCTAGCATGAAAATTGAAACTTTAAGGCTTCTGATTTTTCTTTTTTGATAATTATAAGCAAGGCTTCTGATTAATAACCAATAATGCACTTACAAAGAAAAGAATGGAAAATGAGATAACTAAGCATCGAAATTCCATTCTTGCAATATATAAGTGAGAAATTAAAGAGTGGAAAATTTATGACTCAAACTCTTGCCGAGATGGTGAGATATATATAGCGAGGTGGGAATAGTTTACTGTTCAAAAAGATTAGACTAGAAATGATAAGGACCATACAAATAGAAATTATAAAATTAAAAGAGGAATAAATTGTAAAATAAGTGTTATTTGGATAGAAAGAAATAAAAAAACGAAAGTAGAAAAATTTCTCTATTCCAGTAAAAAAATTTATATTAATTAAAAAATTACTCTATTAGTAAGATGTAATAATTAAAATATTTTTTAGATTTGATTTTTTGTGGTGTTATATGAGACATTCATTTAAATTTCAATTATTTTAATATTTAACTATCTGTTATTTTTAATATTGATCTTTGGGTTAATTGAGTATTAAATTACTATCAAATCTAAAAAATAAATTATTTAAAACAAAGATAATGATTTTTTTCTGTCAAACAATTATTGGTATTGGATACTAATGTAATACAAACTCCAACTAAAAATAAAGTTTGTATATAGCAACCAAAAATATATCAAATAAAAAATAGTATGAATCATTTTAATGTAAATAGAATATATATAATATTTAAAAATATATTTATTTTTATATTTATATTAAAAATGAATGTTTTGACATAAAAAGAAGAGTTTAATTGATATACACTGTCAATGTAAAGATTTTTACAATGATATTCAATCAATCACAACCCTGTGAATTTATTGACTTTACTCATTACTATTTTAAAAGTTACATAAATAAAAAATCATAATTAAATGTCAATGTAAAAAGTGTATACCAATTAAAGTCATAGTTTTAATATTAAATATCTTATCTAAGATCTTACCATTGATACTTTTATATTTTATACACTTTTAGTATAAAAGAGTTTTTTATTAACGGTTAGCTACAAGAACTGAAATTTTTGGAGAGAGTTCCTAATTAAAAATAAGGGTACTAATTAAAGAATTAAAATAAATTTTTATTAAGGATCATACTTGATGAACATAATTAAAATTATACAAGAATCTAATTTTGTAACAGAAAAAGAGGGTTGGATTTCTCTGAGGAAGTGAGAGTGAATAGCCTGGAATTGTTGAGGAAAGTCTGGGACCGTAAAAGGACTTTGACTTAATGTAACTAACAATATATAGCAAAGATTATCATTATTAATTATTAATGTGTCGTTAATGTCTTTGATTGTGCCTTTAACGCTCGTGATTGCTATATATGTACTGGTTTCTTATTGTTGTATAAGTGCCTTAATGGAAAGTGTTCAAAGCATCATAAATTCTTGTCTAAGAGAAGAGAAGTGAAGGTTCAACCTGTTAGTCTAACATGAGATATAGGTGGTCCTAATAGATTAGCCTCTTGTTGTAACCCTTCTAATATGTTGGTTATAATCCTTGTAATATGCATGTTATTAAGATTAATTTCCCTTAAAACAAATCTTATATTCCGCCAATGACATAAATTTGCGGTTCATTAGATCAAATACAAGTTGTTGCACCCCGTAATTCTTATCTCTACATACATATTAAGCTTTTGGAGTTTTGTGTTCACATCTAAATAATAATAGAAAGTTGGGTCCATTGCTGTCCATTGAAAGAAGATACTCTTAAAAAAGAGAC
Source organism: Psophocarpus tetragonolobus (assembly GCA_037954015.1). Taxonomy (NCBI): domain Eukaryota; kingdom Viridiplantae; phylum Streptophyta; class Magnoliopsida; order Fabales; family Fabaceae; genus Psophocarpus; species Psophocarpus tetragonolobus. The sequence goes on along the minus strand of CM075694.1, from coordinate 28,345,407 downwards.
AAAGAAATACAGCTAGTCTTAGTGGGCAATGAAATAATGGTTGTTCTTAACTTTTTCTTGTTTATTACATATTATGATAAATAACCGTCCGATGAGGTTCCATTTTGACCAAGGTTTTTATTTTTAAAATCTGACAAGTCATTGAATCGTTGAAAATATGGGTTTAAGGTTTTAAGATTGAATCGGGGTTGATCGAGATTGAACCGTATTGAATAAAATATTATTTTTTATTAATATAATAATATACTAAAGAAAAAATAAGTTATATATGATTTACAATATACAAATATAATACATCTTATCAAGTTTAAGTATTGTTATTTTTGTTACAATATTACAAAGAGGAAAAGTCTCACATTGTCTAAAATGATTGTTTAGAGATATTTATATTCTAAATTATGATAAAGACTTTGTAGAAAGACTAGTAAGTGTGGAAAGTTTCATGGTTGATCTGGCCTGATTCTGAAAATCCTGATTTTGACTAGGCCAAAATACATTTTTAATTGTTTGTGTTTTTAATTATATTTTTTTGGTATTTTATTTTTAACATGTTCAATTTAATAGTTTATGTTTTAAAATAAATTAAAATACAACAACCAAAGTCTTTTGGGGAGCTCCTAATTAAAATAAGGGTATAAATTAAAGAATCAAAATGTTAATTTTTCTTTTATTAAGCATCATATGTGATGAAAACAATTAAAATTATAAAAGGATTTTCCACATTTCAATAAAAAACTATTTTTAATTCTTAATCAATATCCTTATAATATATTACATCTCCCTTAAAACAATCTTGTGTTTCATTAATGACACAAGTTTGAATGTGTTTATTAGAAATACAAGCATTTGTTTCACTCTCTTTAGGTGATTCTTATCTGCTGAGTATAGGGTTATGGGTTTGATAGGTGAAAACGCTGAAAGGGTTATAGGGTATGAGAACTTATTAAGATGTGAATATATTGGACTTACGAACTCCGTTATTAAAAAAAATGTATATTGTAAAATGCAGTTTGTGTTTTTCCTTGTTTAATTTTGTATTTACTTAACTATTTGATGACTCTTTAATTATATTGCGGTGGAGTTGTTAGCATATATGCCTACACGATAGCAAAAGACTGTTTATTGTTTATAAAACAACATCATTTTTAGAGATTAATTACTATATACTAACAATATAATAAATACTAAGGTTTGATCACAACTCTACATTTATACCACTTTTAAAATATTAATAGATAAAGTCAATAAACTTACCCTAAATGAAAAATTATGATTAAATATTAATGTAAAATAATGTATACTGAAAATACATACTAGTTAAACTCTTTTACAAATACTTATCAAATCTTCCTAGTTTTGTATATATCTTTCAAAAGAATCCGACTTCTTTTCCGTTTTGCTTAGTTTGTCATCAAATTGTTTAGTCTGTTATCTAAGAAGGCAAGGAAATCTAGTAGCTTATGATGACAGAGTATCTAACTAGGTTTCATCTTGTTCCTCAGGCATGTTTTTCATGAGATCATTACTACAAAAATGGGATTTAACATCGATTCTAAAAAGGAAAGGACATCGGTTGCAAACCAATGTTGTAGATGCAGATGTAGAATTCAAACAAATCTGTATTTGACGGATAGCATTTGTCTGTGCTTACATAACTGTGGTTATTCAGTCCAAAGTTGTTGCAAGTGCACTACTCGTGTTTACCCTACGCCTATTAGTCACCATAAATTTGCATGCCATCAATCACACACTGGGTTGATCAAGTCCAATATCTAAAAGATTAACATGCAATTTTATAACTTTAATAAGCAATCCTATACGTCCACATTTGATTTTTTTTTTTAAAGAAACTCACTACCACAATCTAATTTAGGATCAAACTACTCTGATACTAAGATATAACGTCCTTCGTTACAGTAATAACTCATAGTATAATAAGTAAATAATTATTGAAAATAAACAAATTTTTAAGATAATAAATAAAAATATCATTCTTACAAAATAACCACCTGCCCCTCCTCCCAAACAGATAGAGCTCGCCTCCACCTCCATCTCCATGTTCCCCATTTTACATACATCTCTTTTACCATAATATTTTTTGAAGTCGCAAGGCCAAATAATCTATTAAATTTGTCACTTAATATCTTATCACCTAACATAATTTGATTATCATCCCTTACCCTTGATTTTGTTTTTTGAGATCACCACTCTACCTGCCCCTAACCTGAGCTCTCTATTAGTTGCAGCTTTGTCCACCACTTGAACGTATTACTTCTCTTCCTTACCTAAGAACCACCTGTCTGTTGATACTTGGACCACAATACCTTAGTCCACAATCAATTGGACTCCACCAGAATTCTCCACTTCCATTTTCCTAATAAGGCCAAATGGAAGTTACAGATTTCACGTAACCGAAAACCACCTTCTAATTCCTCCTTTCTCATACAAACTTTGGCCTAAGACATCCAGTGAACCCTTCTACTATTTTCCACTTCCCCCCCAAAAAAAAATAAATTAAATAAGGATTCCAATTTAGAGATTATACATGTTGGGCCTTGAAAAACGATAGAAAATAAATGGGTAATGCTGACAGAACTGATTTAATTAGCATCACTCTACCTACCAAAAACATGTATTTATGTTCCTAGAAAGAAAGTTTTTTCCGAACAACCTCCACAATCAATTGTCACCTCACCTCCTCCTTTGACTAATCCCCAACTAGAAGCCCTAGGTACTTGAAAGGGGTGCTTCACCTTCTACAATTTAACAAAAAAAAAAAAAAACTTAACATGCATTCGTGTTCAATCATAATAAAATGGGTAATTATTAAATATGATAACATGCAGTTGATTGTTGATGTTTACTAAGAGTGTGTTTGGTTTGTCATTTTAGTTAGTTGGAAGTTGAAAAGCTAGCTGAAATGATTTCAGCTCCCTTTGGATAGCAAAAATCTAGGAGCTTTTTTAGGGACTAATAGTTTTTTCCAAAAAGCTACTCTGAGTAGTTTTTTCCAAAAGATCTATTATTTTCAGTTACTAGCTAGTTTTATTTTTACATGTTATCCTTCTTTAATTAATGGATTGTCTTCCAATAATTCTCTCTCATCATATTATACCTTAATAAAAGTCACGATCTAGTTCACACCTTTCTCTGACTACCTTAATTAAAGAAGTATTTATCTATATGTATAACCAATTTCTCAATATCCCTTTTTTTAAAAATAATGTCAATTTGTCCTATTTTAAAATAAATACCTTACTAATTTTTAATTAAATTATTGTTTGAAAATTTATTTTATATTTACTAATTTTATTTTAATTTTTAAAAATTTAAAAATATAATATTTTTAACGAGAATTTTAAATTTGAAAATTTATTTTCTAGCTAGTGATACTTATTTTATTTGCGATTTTGATCTCGTTAGTGAGGTATTATGTTTTGGATAGTTATACATCCATTAATTTTCATGTATGAATTTAATAATATAACTTTTAGGCCAATTCAAGTGACTAAATTTAGAGCTATGCCAATTCATCAATGTGAAAACTACAAGAATGTATAATTGTTCAATACATAAAAATATCACTCATAAACATGAAAAATATCACGCTTAAAGTATTCCTAACAAATATTTTAAAATGCATCACATTAAATTTTCAATTTTCAACAATCAACGATATTTCCTGAAATAAAATTAAAAAATAAATTAATAAAAATAAAATGCAAATTAAATAACATTAATTTTTACAATAAAAAACATATTTTAAAAAAACTAAATAATGACATTGAGAAATCAAGTATTGGATAATCAATTTCTCTTTAGGAAAAAACAAAAAGAAAAGGATAGAAATTCCTTGGTAGAGACCAAGTTAACAACGTGAATAAAAATTTCTATCTCGTACATAAATAATCTAAAAGTTGTATTATTTATCTAATTTTTATTTTTTGTACTATTTATATGGTGTGTTGTAGTTGGTAGTTAGGATTGGGTGTCAACCTTGTTGAGATGCCTATTCCTATTATAACTTCCTTTCTTTTTATCTTAAAAGAGAGAAAAATAGGAAGGAGAGAGACACCATGAAACATGAAACCAAGTTGGTTTGTTAATTAAGGTAATTTAGTTATAAAAAACTTTAATTGTCTTTTTCAAGCAATGAGGCAGCTAGTTGCCAACACAAAGCTCCAAGTATAGAATAGAGAAAACAAGTTTGATTCTACGACACCTTATTACACCTATGCAACTTAACAATTAACAACACAAATTGTTCTTCTCCTCTTCATTTTTTTTCTTATAAAAGGGAGTTATTATATTGTCTTAGCTTAAGTGTCTTATTTTTTTGTGTTTTCCTTAACTCGATCAAATTATAAAACAAGAAGAAGAAATAAACAAACCATGGGTTGTGGAAAGTCCAAGCATGATGTAGTTTCCGGAAACACCATTCTCCAATGCAAGAAATTTTATGTGAGCAACCAGGAAAATGGAATTGAAACCAAAGACACAAACAACAACCATGTTGACAATGTGATTTCAGAGCCGCAAGTGGAACACAAGGAGAATGAAAGTGTGAAAGAGTTTCAGCATGAAGTTAAGTACAATGAAGTAGTTAATGATGTGAATGGTGAAGTTGAGAAAACAAATGTACAAGAAGAGAAAGAAGATAAGAAAACAAACATGAAAAAAGAAAAGGAAGTTAGGTCTGAGGGTGGAGAAGGAAAGTCACAAGAAACTATTGTTACAAAGGGACAATATGAAATGTCAGAAGGTGAAAAAGATGGTTCAAAAGAGAATGAACAAAAGTCCAATGATACATATACTACTAGTGTTGTAAAAGAGAAAATGTCAATAGAAAATGAAATAAATGATATCAATATGGAGGAAGAAGACATGAAAGACACAAAGGTTTCAACCATTGAAGGTGAAGAAAAAGATATGAAACTTGAGATTGAGAATATTGAGAATCCAACAATCATTTAAGGTGATATGTGAAGATCAAGAAAATAAGAATGAGAACAATTGAATGTAATACAAAAATTATTCTGGTTATATATCTTTATGTAAAAAGTGCAATGTGATTAGGTATTTGCTAATGACATATGTAATGTTTCCATTCAAATTAAGTTTAAAATAGCAATATATATATATATATATATATATATATATATATATATATATATATATATATATATATATATATATATATATATATATATGGCTGTACATACTATTTGTCATCTTTATTAATATTTTAATGTGCATTTTTTTATAGACAAAGACTTTCATTATAGAGGTATAAGAAATACCCATAGCATAATTACAATTTGAAGGCCACCGAATGGTTGGTTAATACTTGGTATTATACACCAAGAATTAAACTACCATCAACAGTCGTACCACAACAATCCCAAAAAGAATATAATCTACCTGCCCAATACACAACATTTACACAGTAACTTCCTTTAGTCAAACCCACAAACTACCTAGAGATAGACTTCCCATAATCACCCACCATAATAATATTCCCTTATATATCAAATGTACTAACTAAGACCAACTATGGTAATGTATTTGATGCATAAATTTTTCTAACTCAAAACTCTCTTCCTTGAATATACACATATTCATTTGGCTCCTTAAAGACTAGACAATATCAATCTAAATGACCTTTCACCTTTGTCCGTTGGTACCTTTCAAATCTCATCCAATGTGTTGTTTGAAGTTAGCTTCAAGTTCTTGGTTTAATACTAGGAGCATTCCTAGTCATCATAACATATCCGCCAAACCTAGGATGCAACCCTACAGCCAAAAAAACAGATGCCCAATACTTTCTTCACTTGATTCATAGAAAAGACACAACATATTGGTTCCAGTCAGCAAGGCATTGCGTTTGTGAAGCTTATCCTTGGTTGGTAATCTGTTGATCATAAGTCTCCAACTGAAAATCAGTTCTTTTGTGGAGCTTTGGAAGTCCATAAGTGCTTCATTTCCTCCAAATCGATATCGTTTTCATGTTCCTTTTGTTGCAGTGCAAGGTAAGTTGTTTTGGTGTTGTATGTCTCTGTCTGGTCAGCGGTTCATATCCAACAATCCTTTTGATTTTGATCTACATTATGTTAGTTATAATGTCCAAAAACACTTGAACTAAGTGACTCTCCTATTCAAACCATTGTCTCCTCCAATTGAGGTTCCATGCCCAATAACTCCTTACCCATTCACCCAAGTTCGAAATCAGCTTTTCTTGTTGTGCTTAATTTTGGTAAATTCTCTAATACATATTCTGTAAAGGTCCATCACCCGTCCAGTCATGACACCAAAACCTAGTTTTATTCCCTTTCCTCACTCTTCATTCCCTCATTTCCCGTAACCACTCATCCAAATACTTACTACCACAGGCCTTCCTCAGATCTCTCCACCATATTGACAGATGACTATTTTCACTTCCCCGCTCAAGCCCTTCCCAACCCCATACTTAGATCTAATAATTTGTACCCATAATTCCTCATTACTATTGAATAGCTCCTAAACTAACCCCTCCTAGTTTTTTTGTGAGCACACCATTTCCCAACTCACCCAGTGAATTCTTCTCCTCCCCTCCTCAACCCCCCCTCCCCATAAGAAACTAGCCTGAATATTCATTAATTTATTGACAACAGTAGCATGAGCAAGGAAGAAAGAAAAGAAGAATAGAAGCAAAGAGGTCAAAAAAATTTTGATAAGGGTAACTCTACCACCAAAAGAGAGGGTTTTATTTTTCCATTAGCTAACTTCTTTTCAAACTTAAGGATAATAGGTTTCCAGGTGACCGTTCTCCTTGGATTTTCCACATTAGATATACCCAAGTGAATGAAGGGTAGATTAAGCATCTTGCAATTTAGAAGGTTCACTACTCTACAAACTTCCACTTGCTTAAGGCCAACAACACTAAAGTAGCTTTTATTGAAATTGACTCTTAAACCTGATACTAGTTCAAAATTGCTCATTATACATTTTATTGTCATTACATTCTTCAATATAGCATCTCCTAGGAAGATAGTGTTGTGTGTACCACATGTATAGCTTTGATATTGACCACGCCTAACTGCCTCTTGAACCAATCTTGTTAGCCCTTTTTGCTGCAACAATAAATAGGAAGGGAACTGATGGATATCCCTACCTCAGCCCTCTTTTAACACTGAACTCCTTAGTAGGGCTGCCATTAACAAGAATTGATATCTTAGATGATTTCAAACATTCTAAGATCTAATTAACCCAAATGTTTGGGAATCTTAATCTCTTGAGCATGTGCATCAAGAAATTCCAGTTGATGGAGTCATATGCTTTCTCATACTACATTTTGAATATAAGGCGCTTCCTCATTTCCCTTGTGGCCTCATTAATCACCACATTGAGTATCATTGCACTCTATATAAGTTCTCTCCCTCCAAGAAATGCATTTTCTCGTCTATCAATCACCTCATCTAGTACCTTATGCAATCTCCTTGCATTACTTAGTCAGAATCTTATACAAGCTACTGATTAGTGAAATAGGTCTGTATTCATTTAGCCCCTAAGGATCATCTTTTTTTGGGACTAGTGTGATAAACGAGGAATTTAGACCAATCGGTAACTTACCATTTGCATGAAATTCCCGTAGGTACCTAATAACATCATTCTCCACTAGCTACCAAAACTAATTTATGAAGTGAAAGTTGAACCTATCTAGTCCTAGGCTTTTACAGCTGCCACATTCCTATACTGCCTTCTTGACCTCTTCATTGGAGAAAGGTACAATAAGTTGGTTGTTCTTCTCCATGGAAATCATCTGGAACTGGACACCATCAAGTTGCGATCTATCCCACTATGTCTCCTCAAACCTTTGTTGGAAGTGTTCCTTAATTTTCATTTTAACCAAGACTATGTCCTAATTCCACTGGCCATCCATTATAATTATGGATATGTAGTTGGTTTTCCTCCTCCAGTTAACCATATTGTGAAAGTACTTTGTGTTCCCTTCCCCTTCTGTAAGCCATTTTGCCCTTGACTTCTATCTCATCATAGATTTCAGCCTATTGGACACCACCCATAATTTCTCCTATAGCTCTTTTAGTGTTTCTATATCATTGATTAATAAAGCTTTGCTTTCACCCTTTATGTGAATTTCGTTCATTCTCTTTGCCACATCATCTTGCTCTTTACCTACATCTCCAAGAATCTAGAACGCAAAAAGCCTTAAACAGGGTATGACAATGATATGATATCTCCCTATTTAGAATTAGGTGCATTTAATTATATTAGCTTTTGCTTTTCTTAGTTTTGTCAAAATGTAACTAATCACAAATAATGGAGGAATTATGGTTCTTTCCTTATAAAAGAAATAAAGAATTAGGTGCATTTAATTATATTAAGTTTCCCTCTTCTTAGTTTTGTCAAAATGTAACTAATCATAAATAATGAAGGAATTATGGTTCTTTCCTTATAAAAGAAATAAAGAAAGAATAGATAAACTCTTGCAATCTGACCGGTTCTTTTTTCTTATTTAATGTACTACTCATAAATTATTAACTTTAATCAATAATAAAAAATAAGGAGTACATTAGTGACACTTTCACTAATACTACTCAAGAATGCAATTACAATTTAGGATTAACTACATTTTTTTGTTTTTTTCTATCTTAATTTTTATTTTGTCTTTTTATTATTGTTTCATATATTTAGTCTTCTACTAGTTTAATTCTATAATTTCAATCCATTTCCTAGCTTCATATCCAATATTTAACGGAGATATTGATTGGATATGTGATAGTATCATGAGCATTTATGTTAACTATAATATTAAATACTAAATTTAGAGATAAACCAAACTTATACAATTAAAGTAATAGAAAGATAGAATATGTGTCATAAACTTTGATAGAGGTATAGTCGGGTAAAATCTTCCACAAGGTATATTATTTTCTTGGCTTAAATATATTTTGAATTTTTAATATATTAACTAATTTTGTGTTGAATTTCTAATAATTCATGTCTGTGTGAAATCCTTAATATTTTTTTTATTTTGCAGATCCTAAAATATTTTTTAATATTTTAAATAGTTGTTTAGATGAAATTTTAATAACTTAAAATAAAGTAAAAATTTCATTAAGAATATTCTAACATAAATAAAAGTTTATTGGATCCAACATAATTTTTTTAACATATTAGGAATTGAAATTGATGCATCTTTAAGATTATATAATTAATAAAATTATTTATTAAAGCTTTTATTTGTATTAAATATTTTCTTATAATATATTATATTAATCTACTTTTAGATCTAATTAATCTTGTAAAAATTAGTATAATTTTATTTCTAAATTTTCCAAAAAATAAATTATTTATTTGATAAAACTTTTTATAACAAAATATTTAATTTTAAAAAATTTATTTTTTTAAAAATATTCATGGGTACCCATAGATACCCGCAAGTATTAAAAAAACCTGTGGATATTTCTATAATAGGTACCTAACAAGTTTTTAGCAGATAACGGATGACGAATTTTTATAGCCGGTCGGGTGATGGGCAATCGCTACCCGTGTTCGTCCCAACACATTTTCATTCCTAGTTATAATACAAACATATTAATTGTATATTCATCGCATCATAACATCAACAAACTGCATAATAATTTTTAAAAGGAAATTTAAGTTTGAAAATGCTTAGTTGCTAAACAAGACTTTGATTCAATTGTTGAGTAGGCCTGGTTAGAAATGTATACTAAATTAAGGCCCCGTTTGGAGTGATTTTTGGTTTTTAATTTTGAAATTTCTAAAAAAAGAACTAATTTTGGTTTTAAGTTTTTAAAATTTTAAAAACAACATTGTTTTTATTTTTAAATTTAAAATATTGTTTTCAAATCTTAAGCAAAACAATAGTTGAAAGTAGCGGTCGAGACAATCGTTAAAGGTGATGGTTGATTATTGACGATCAAAGGTGGTGGTGGTGATTGGCGATCAGAGGTGGTGGTTATGACTGATGGTTGGAGGTAGTGGTTGGATGACCGGTGATCGACGGTAGTAGTCAGTGATCGCTAGTCGAACGTGCTGGCCAGTGATCGCTGGTTAGAGGTGGGAACCAATGATCGTTATTCAGAGGTGGTGGTTGGTGACCGTCGTTTGGAGATGACGGTCGATGATCGTTGGTCGAAGGTGGTGGCCAGTGACCGTCAGCCGAAGGTGGCAGCTGGTGACCGTCGATTGAAGGTGGCGGTCGGTGACCGTCAGTCAGAGGTGGCGGTCGGAGGTGATAGCCAGTGACCGCTGGTCGGAGGTGACGGTCGATGACCACTAGTTGGAGGTAATAGCCGGTGACGGCCAATCGGAGGTGGCGGTGAGTGACCACCGGTCGGAGGTAACGACCGATAACTGCTAGTCGAAGGTGGGGGCTGGTTATCGCCGGTCGAAAGTGGCGGCCGATGACTATCCGACAAAGGTGGCAGTCAATGACTTCTGGTCAGAGGTGGAGGCCGGTGACAGCCAGTCAGAAATGATGGTTAATGGTGACAAGTGATGTTAATTAATGAGTTTAAATAAAAATAGAAACAAAACTCTAAACCAAATTTTATTGTTTTTAAAATTAAGTGAAAACTGTTTCAAAAATGAATAAAAAAGCAAGATAGAACCCTTTTCGTCAAATAGATTTCTGTTTTTAAATTATATTTCAAAACCAAAAAACAGAAACTCATAACCATCCTGAACAGGCCTAAAATTTAAAAGAAAGGCTCAATAAATGTTTTGATGGAATGAATCAATAGGGCAAAAATTTGTGGAGGAAATATCGTGACCAAGCTTCTTTCTTTATTGTTCAAGAAAAGTTTAATTCTTTAATTACCCAAGAAAAAAGCTCGTTTCCATCAAAGAGCAAAAGTTTTTTGATTGCCGAATGGGGGTATTAATTCTAAATTTTTTCATTCTTCAGTGCTGGAAAATTCATTAATAAAACGACTTCTCTTGTAGGTGATGATGACGCACAAGTTTATAGCCATAAAGATATGTCACAGGTTGCTCTGTCCTAGTTGTAATCATTTCATGCCTATTATTAATAGTATTCCCCTTTGCATTTCGCACTATATGATAGTGATTAATGACTCTTTTGTCTGCTCCTTTTATAGAATTTTAAAATTCAAATAAACTCTGCTAAATCCTTTAACCCTATGATCTGATTCCAACTTTTCACAAAAAAATTTGGGGTTTGTGGACTAAAAATTTTTCTCAGGTGTTTGCCAGGCTTCAAACAGGATCTTTTCCTAGAAGAGTAAATTTCATATCTTTATTCTCAAAATCAATTACTCCACTACCATCAAAGATTTTTTACCCATATCTTTGTATAATATTCTCTACAAAATAATTTTTAAAGTGTTAGCCAACAGCAGAAACTTTTTGGACACTACTAGTAAATGGAACTATAAACTGTAATTTTGATGTTGCCATATTCAAAGCGGAAATTTTGTTTTGGTAGTACTTTTTTTTTCTAAAAGGCAAAGATAGTATATTAAGAAGCATAACTAGGTGAAATTAAGAGTATCTAAAATTCTGAATAACAATCTAGAAAAACAAAAAAACAACAACTACCTAAATACACTACACTCTCCCGACCAAAATCTAAGCAAGGGTTACATGTTTAATAAACATAACTTTGGGTTGCTACACCAATCAGAGAAGACACATCCCTTCTTAAACTCAAACTTATAGGCCAACCACTTCCATAAGGTGACCTAGATGAGACCAAATATATCCAACGACTCCATAGAGATTTTGTTAAAGATAATGAAGTTCCTAGTTAACCAAATACACCAACAAACCACAAAACCAAATAAAAACCTACACTTCTTTTTCCATTTACCCACCACGCAAGAGCTGCTTAAGAGGAATAACAGAGGAAGGTCATCAGGTAGAGGAGTCTGAATACCAATCCAATTGATAACCTTATACCAAATAGAATGAGTTATTGAACAATTAAAAAACAGATGGTTACTATCTTTTACTCTATATCCTTACACAACTGGCAGCGCTACTCCTCTTGAGAGATGGGAATACTTCTCCTCAGCAAATTATCAACAGTCGGCAACCTATTGTGAATAAGCTTCCAAGAAAAAGTTATTACTGTAGAAGACACCTTTTCTTTCCAGAGCCTCCTAAAAAGAATCAACATAGAGGGAGACCTGTAACCACTTGCGACCCCTTCTTGCAGGATCCTGTACGTACCTGCCACTGAAAAGCCCTGTAAACTATCAGGCATCCAGGACCACCTATCTTGATGTTGAGGGTTGAGAACAAAGGACTGCAACAAATCTTCCAAGGACATTACCAGCTCCTCCTCCCAAGCAAATAAACTCCTCCTCCACTCCCACTTCTACCCTACAAGGCCTAGATCACTGCCTTTCATAGCTTTGAATGAAGCAAACTTATTCATAGCCAAGTAAAACAGTCTAGGATAAAGCTCTCTCAACATACGATCACCTGTCCAGATATGGCCCCAGAACAGAGAATCTCCTCTATCCCCTACCTGCTTCCTTATATTTGACTCGAACCACCTCAGAGTAAGGGCCGAAAGACTATCTATAAACCAAATATCCTTCCACCAGATAGAGCAATTTGACCTAGGTCCAACTTGGTATGGAAGATTCTGAAAGTCACCATATCTACTACGAAGTAAAGGAGCCCACAAAGTATTCTTAGCATCAAGGAACCTCCACTGCCATTTAGCAAGAAAGCTAAGATTAAAAGTTGAGAGACATTTAACACCTAAGCCTCCTTTCTTCGGCAAGGACACTTTTTCCCAACTTACCCAAGAGATTTTATTACCCTCTATGTCTCCACTCCAGAGGAATCTCTGCTCAAGACCTTTAAAAGACTTAATAACCTTAACCGGAGCTTTGTAGAAAGAGAAAAAATAAAGAGGAAGGCTAGATAGAGCAAAGTTCAACATCATCAAGCGGCCACCAAAGGATAGAGTTTTTCCTTTCCAAACTACTAACCTGTTCTTAAATAAGTCCACTAAGGATTTCCATGTTGCCACCTTCCTAGGGTTTACCCCTACCAAAATCCCCAAAAAATTGAACGGAGGATAGCTTACCGAGCAATTAAGAATACATTTTACAGCATGTACAAAACCAGGATTCACATTAAGGCCAAAGAAATGACTTTTAAAGAAATTGACCTTCAGACCTGAAACCATCTCAAAGCCTTTGAGAATAACCTTCAGTGTCCAAACTGACTAGAAGTTTGCCTTTCCCATCATAATGGCATCATCTGCGTATTGGAGAAGGGATATTTTTGCCTCTTCACTCACACTGATCTATGTAAAGACTCGTTGCTGGATAGCTGATCTATACAACCCTGCCAAGCCTTCTGCCACCACCAAGAATAGGAAAAGGGATAAGGGGTCGCCTTGCTTTATTCCCTTACCAGGTTTAAATTCTACTAAAGGACTTCCATTGACTAGAATCGAGATATAGCTATTCCAAACTAAATTCATCACCCATAGCCTCCATTTCTGGCCAAACCCCAACCTACTCATCATATAATCGAGGAACTGCCAATTAACCGAATCAATAAGCCTTTTCAAAATCAACCTTAAACAGAAAGCAAGGTTTCTTTGACCTATGAGCCCAATCTATAACTTTATTAGCAACTAAAACCCTATCAAGAATAGACCTCCTAGAAAGAAAGGTTGTTTGGCATCCTTGAATAATTCCTTCCATCACCTTTTTCATATGACCAACAAATACTTCAGAGATGATCTTATGCACACTTGAAATGAGAGTAATAGGCCTATATTGCGATAAGATTCCAGGCCTAGCCACCTTAGGAACCAGCGTCAGAAAAGATAAAGATAAACCTCTAGAGAGCTTCCCTGACACATGAAATTCTTGCAGCACCTTTACCAAATCTTCCCCTACAATATCCCAACACAACTTATAGAAATTCATCCCGAACCCATTTGACCCCGAACTTTTCCTCCCTTCACAGACCCAAACTGCTTCCTTGATTTCTTCTAGAGAGAAAAAGCATTCTAAAGAGGCAGTGTTTCTGATAAACTATTAAACTGAACCCATGAAGGTTAGGTCTATCCTCACCTTTCTCCTCTAACGCATCCTGAAAATGTCTGACCAATGAATCTTTGACTCCTTCAGCTGACTCCACCCACCCCAGCTCCGTATGGACGACCAAGATATTGTTCTTGGAACATCTCTACTTAAAACAATTATGGAAGAATTTTGAATTTGCATCGCCATAAACTACCCAATTCACTCTAGACTTATGGATAATAGCTCTTTAAATACTCCTAGCTCGGTCCCAAAATTCAGCTAGCAAAAACTTTCTATCTCTGTTTATAGGTACAATACCTTCTAGAACTTGTTGATCAATCTCCTCCAACTCCTTTCCCTTAGCCTTCAACTCCTCCTCTTCCTTAACCAGCACTTAAGATCTCCACTCTTTAATTACCCCCTTCAAACCGTTCAACTTCAAGAGAAACTTATAGGCCTCCCACCCTTGAGAATTGTTGGACAGCCAGAATTTTTTAACCACTTCGGAAAATGAAGGATGTTGAAGCCAATGATCAAAGAATTTAAAAGGTTTTGCCCCCCAATTGAAACCATCTATCTTAGTCAGAATCCAGCAATGGTCAGAAAACTTCCTAGATCCTATCCATTGAGAGCCTATTTTCCACACATCAATCAGGATTTGAGAGATCAGAAATCTATCTAACCTGCTCAAAGTTTCTCCATCTACAGAGGTTTGGGTACTACTTTGCTTGCATGGAAACCATGGTGCATTCGTCAAGGCAAAAAACTTTGAAATTCAATAGTTTACTAAGTCCAATAGAAGCTAAGACACTTATAGTTGGCCACTTCCCTTAAATACCATGATATTGTTTTTGACATTGATGGTTGAAAATCATATTTTCCAAATTTATGTCTCATTTTTTATTTTATCTAATCAATAATTAATGTGATGTTTATGAGTTAATTCAGACATGAATTTTAGATAAAGGATTTTCATATAGTATTAGAACGAAATTGTCTTTTTCAAATTGGTGTTTAATCTCATTATTTCACTCAATCAATAAATGTTATATCACTTAATAGATTATATAAAATATAAAAAAAACAAAAAAAAATTCATTAAAAAGTGTAACCTTTATTAATTGATTAAAACATAAAACAAAGCACTAAGAAAGAGAATTTTCATCCCATGAATGCTAGGGTGACTTTTACTAGAACACAATCACATGGCTGTTTTTTCTTTTATTTTGGTGGCTCCCTTATCCTCAAATTCAAGAGTGCACACATAGGTTCCAGCTCTAGAAAAGAAGGTAATACTTGCACGTGAAAGAAGCAAACCTTATTTGTTTTACATACAATCTTATTGGTGCTCAAGATACATGGACAACTAGGCAACAATCTCAGTCTGATATTCAGGGTCCATGGCTAAATTGGGTACCCATAAAATAGTCTTGTTGCCAAAGAAATGACAAACAGGGTTATTCCCCGGATCAACTCCCATAAGGTGTTGAAGCAGTTGATGATTCATGCTTGAAGTATTTAAGTGGCAAACAGCAAGGGTCTGAGTTTTGGTTCCATCTGCAGTCACCAATGGAACCATGAAATATGTGCTTTGATGAACTTCATGACAGTAAAATGCCACCTTTAGGAAATTGAGCCTATGACACACCACTGCTTTGTCTCCAAGATTTTGCACTCCTTCCACAGTGTATTCCTCTTGCTTTTTGACAAATGAACTCGAAAGTGCTTGAATGTTCTTTCCCATCTTTGAAATGGCAAAACCCATTAATGATCCTAAGGATGTTGCACAAAACCTGTGCTCTCCCTTTGCTTCATCATTCTTCATACATACATTAGCAAAGTTTAATATTTCTTTTTCAGGGTTTTTAATTTCCTTTTGCCATAATGAGACTGATGCAGGTGGTTCTTCGGGCTTGCCAAAATGTACTTTCATTGTTTTGCCGGGATAAAGTTCTTCTTTATAGAACAAAGTTATCGGGTTCTGGGTATCATCATCAATTTGCTTTGCGAGATCATCTTCAACACCTAGATTAGAGTCATAAAAAACATATAATTTTCTTTAAATTATTATGAATATATGGTTTACTTTATTTTGTTTTAGTTGTTTACTTATAATATGGTTTAGGGTAAAACATGTGATTAGTTTATTTTGAGAATTTACTTACTTGGTGACACATTTTAAAATAAGATTTGAGTTCCATTATCACAAAATAGAGCATTAAATGATTATGATTATTATTAATAAAAAAATAAATTATTTATAAAAATATAAAATATGTTTTTAATACACTATAGTTAAAATGATACGTTTTTACAATTTTTTGTTTTTAGTAAAATATATGTATATTTTATTGGTTTTAGTAGGGATTATTTTCTTTGAGTTATGTCGGTCAAGTGAGGTTTTTCTTTTCTAATTTGTCTGGGTTAATTATTAGATTTTAATATACATGGATAGTGTAAAAGATCTTTAAATGGATGTTCAGTTATATCTCTTAATTTATATGATTTTTAAATTATTAATTAGATAAAATTAATAAATTTATCATAAATTAAAGGATATGATTAGATTTCAGTGTAAAATTATTTATATTATTAGTGTAACCAATTAACCTCTAGTTATTATTTTTAGTTGTCTTATACCAATTAATATTCTTTAATGCATCTTACGTACCCACTTACAATTATTCAATGAAATTAAACTTCTTTTCATTCTTTTGTTAAAAAGTGACTTTTATATGAAAATTTCTTTATTAAGTATTTTGTTTACATAATCGTTATTCGGTTAATGTGTGTTTTTTTATGAGGAGGGAAGACAAAAAAAATTGTGTATGTGAATATCTATGGATTAAACCTGTAAAAATAGTTGCATAAGTAATTTAAATGGGTATTTATCACCCGGGGACACGGGTTTTTTTACTTGCTCCTTAACAGACATGAGTATACGTATCATAGTACTCGTACCTGCGAAATTAAAATAGTACACATATTTAATTTAAAGAAGATAATATTTTTCTTAAATAAATCAACTTAAAATATTAATTATCAATATCAATGTAACTTTTTTATAAAAAATCAATAATTCATAAAATTATTTTTTATAAAAATGTTGGTAATGTAAAACGAATATTATATTTATATTAAATATTATATATATATATTATTTATTTTTAGATTCAATTAATCTTGTAAAAACTTACTAGTATAATTTTATTTCTAGATTTTTTAACAAATAAATCATTTGTTTGATAAAAATTTAGTTAAAAAATAATATCTTAAAAAATAAATATTTTTGACAAATATCCGTGGATACCCATGAATCACGGGTATCAGAAAAACTCATGGATTTTTTAGAACAAGTACCCAGGGAGTTTTAAACAAGTAACGATGCAGGTATTTTATGGTCAGACAGATAATAAGTAGACATTATATGTACCTGCTTCACCCGTTATCACTCCTAATTATAAGTTAATCCTAATATTTGAAATAAATTAATTATTTAACATAATTACCTGTGAAATATGATCTTACCTAGTTGTTAAAATTACACATGTGGATATAAATTAATTATTTAACAAAATTACTCACCTAGTCACTTAACAACCTAATCGATCTGAGTAAAAACACACGCGAATAAAAGAATTTGTACTAAGAACAGTATAATATCGTTTTTCTATAAGCTAGAGTAAAACATCTTATATTTTATGAAAACAAAATTTGTAAAAGTTTTTTACCAAAAACATAGTTTAATTTACGGTTAGAATTAATTACACACGTGACTAATAGTGTTTTGATACTATTGGAACTTCAGTCAACTTAACTGATATGGTTACAAATACATGCGAAGAAAAACAATTTCTACTAATTAAAATTGGTAAAATATTTTATACTTTACTAAAAATATTTTGTAAAAATTTGTATACAAAATTAGAGATGCCAATAGTTAAGACGGGAACACATTTAGCCCTCCCATCCCTGAGCTTGAAAAGCGCAAGATAAGTTCAGATATAAAGTTTTAATTGTCATTTTTGTTAGATATTTTTAAATTTAGTTTATTCACAGTAATTCATTATATTAGTTTTTATAATTTAAATTTACTTATATATTATTAAATAAATTATATATTAAAGTAATAATTATATTTTAATTTAAAAATTATATTACTACTTACTATGCACATTTCACAATACTGAAATATAATATTATAGTTTCCTTTCAGTCATATTTTAATGTTTGACGTAAATATGAATTTATATACAGACATAACATGATTGAAAATATTAGTATAAATATATGTATAAAAGTTTGTTTAACCTATCAAGAGAGACTAGAAAAACAAAGACAACCAAACTAACTCCTACCCCTACTCCTAATTTTCTTAAGAGTAGAAAATCCTAACCCAACTCCATTCAACGTGAAATTGTTTCATAAACATTCCTGTACAAAACACATTTTACTTTATGGTATGGTTTACTTTGTTTTTATCTTTCTCACCCTCTTTTTACCTTTCTCTGAGGGCCTCCACCTCAATTTTTATGTCTTTACTGCATTATTTCACAACCAATGTTAACTTTAATTTTAACTTGCCAAGGCATGATAGGAAGATTACAATCTATAATAATTAAGAATTGGATACATATTTCATATAAAACCAATTAATTAACCTGAAGGGAGAGGATTCAAAAGATCTCGCAGTGCCGTGGGAATGGGAGTGTTTGGCCAAACAGATTGCCAAAGATCTTCATCATCTGGCACAGATAAACGGCCATGGCTTTTTTCTGCATGAGCAAGCTGCCACAACAAATATATATACACTTACATAACAACATTAATTAATTCGCAACGACAACATATATATATAAATAGAGACCACTATAGGTGTATAGCTTTTTAGTTTGTGAAATGAATCAGCATAATATATGTTGATTATTATAATTGCTGTTTAAGTTTCTAGACACTTATGAAAAAAAAGTA
Source organism: Psophocarpus tetragonolobus (assembly GCA_037954015.1). Lineage (NCBI taxonomy): Eukaryota > Viridiplantae > Streptophyta > Magnoliopsida > Fabales > Fabaceae > Psophocarpus > Psophocarpus tetragonolobus. The sequence continues at coordinate 28,326,394 of CM075694.1, read as the reverse complement.
GTTATAGCTAGCATGAAAATTGAAACTTTAAGGCTTCTGATTTTTCTTTTTTGATAATTATAAGCAAGGCTTCTGATTAATAACCAATAATGCACTTACAAAGAAAAGAATGGAAAATGAGATAACTAAGCATCGAAATTCCATTCTTGCAATATATAAGTGAGAAATTAAAGAGTGGAAAATTTATGACTCAAACTCTTGCCGAGATGGTGAGATATATATAGCGAGGTGGGAATAGTTTACTGTTCAAAAAGATTAGACTAGAAATGATAAGGACCATACAAATAGAAATTATAAAATTAAAAGAGGAATAAATTGTAAAATAAGTGTTATTTGGATAGAAAGAAATAAAAAAACGAAAGTAGAAAAATTTCTCTATTCCAGTAAAAAAATTTATATTAATTAAAAAATTACTCTATTAGTAAGATGTAATAATTAAAATATTTTTTAGATTTGATTTTTTGTGGTGTTATATGAGACATTCATTTAAATTTCAATTATTTTAATATTTAACTATCTGTTATTTTTAATATTGATCTTTGGGTTAATTGAGTATTAAATTACTATCAAATCTAAAAAATAAATTATTTAAAACAAAGATAATGATTTTTTTCTGTCAAACAATTATTGGTATTGGATACTAATGTAATACAAACTCCAACTAAAAATAAAGTTTGTATATAGCAACCAAAAATATATCAAATAAAAAATAGTATGAATCATTTTAATGTAAATAGAATATATATAATATTTAAAAATATATTTATTTTTATATTTATATTAAAAATGAATGTTTTGACATAAAAAGAAGAGTTTAATTGATATACACTGTCAATGTAAAGATTTTTACAATGATATTCAATCAATCACAACCCTGTGAATTTATTGACTTTACTCATTACTATTTTAAAAGTTACATAAATAAAAAATCATAATTAAATGTCAATGTAAAAAGTGTATACCAATTAAAGTCATAGTTTTAATATTAAATATCTTATCTAAGATCTTACCATTGATACTTTTATATTTTATACACTTTTAGTATAAAAGAGTTTTTTATTAACGGTTAGCTACAAGAACTGAAATTTTTGGAGAGAGTTCCTAATTAAAAATAAGGGTACTAATTAAAGAATTAAAATAAATTTTTATTAAGGATCATACTTGATGAACATAATTAAAATTATACAAGAATCTAATTTTGTAACAGAAAAAGAGGGTTGGATTTCTCTGAGGAAGTGAGAGTGAATAGCCTGGAATTGTTGAGGAAAGTCTGGGACCGTAAAAGGACTTTGACTTAATGTAACTAACAATATATAGCAAAGATTATCATTATTAATTATTAATGTGTCGTTAATGTCTTTGATTGTGCCTTTAACGCTCGTGATTGCTATATATGTACTGGTTTCTTATTGTTGTATAAGTGCCTTAATGGAAAGTGTTCAAAGCATCATAAATTCTTGTCTAAGAGAAGAGAAGTGAAGGTTCAACCTGTTAGTCTAACATGAGATATAGGTGGTCCTAATAGATTAGCCTCTTGTTGTAACCCTTCTAATATGTTGGTTATAATCCTTGTAATATGCATGTTATTAAGATTAATTTCCCTTAAAACAAATCTTATATTCCGCCAATGACATAAATTTGCGGTTCATTAGATCAAATACAAGTTGTTGCACCCCGTAATTCTTATCTCTACATACATATTAAGCTTTTGGAGTTTTGTGTTCACATCTAAATAATAATAGAAAGTTGGGTCCATTGCTGTCCATTGAAAGAAGATACTCTTAAAAAAGAGACAAAGAAATACAGCTAGTCTTAGTGGGCAATGAAATAATGGTTGTTCTTAACTTTTTCTTGTTTATTACATATTATGATAAATAACCGTCCGATGAGGTTCCATTTTGACCAAGGTTTTTATTTTTAAAATCTGACAAGACATTGAATCGTTGAAAATATGGGTTTAAGGTTTTAAGATTGAATCGGGGTTGATCGAGATTGAACCGTATTGAATAAAATATTATTTTTTATTAATATAATAATATACTAAAGAAAAAATAAGTTATATATGATTTACAATATACAAATATAATACATCTTATCAAGTTTAAGTATTGTTATTTTTGTTACAATATTACAAAGAGGAAAAGTCTCACATTGTCTAAAATGATTGTTTAGAGATATTTATATTCTAAATTATGATAAAGACTTTGTAGAAAGACTAGTAAGTGTGGAAAGTTTCATGGTTGATCTGGCCTGATTCTGAAAATCCTGATTTTGACTAGGCCAAAATACATTTTTAATTGTTTGTGTTTTTAATTATATTTTTTTGGTATTTTATTTTTAACATGTTCAATTTAATAGTTTATGTTTTAAAATAAATTAAAATACAACAACCAAAGTCTTTTGGGGAGCTCCTAATTAAAATAAGGGTATAAATTAAAGAATCAAAATGTTAATTTTTCTTTTATTAAGCATCATATGTGATGAAAACAATTAAAATTATAAAAGGATTTTCCACATTTCAATAAAAAACTATTTTTAATTCTTAATCAATATCCTTATAATATATTACATCTCCCTTAAAACAATCTTGTGTTTCATTAATGACACAAGTTTGAATGTGTTTATTAGAAATACAAGCATTTGTTTCACTCTCTTTAGGTGATTCTTATCTGCTGAGTATAGGGTTATGGGTTTGATAGGTGAAAACGCTGAAAGGGTTATAGGGTATGAGAACTTATTAAGATGTGAATATATTGGACTTACGAACTCCGTTATTAAAAAAAATGTATATTGTAAAATGCAGTTTGTGTTTTTCCTTGTTTAATTTTGTATTTACTTCACTATTTGATGACTCTTTAATTATATTGCGGTGGAGTTGTTAGCATATTTGTCTACACGATAGCAAAAGACTGTTTATTGTTTATAAAACAACATCATTTTTAGAGATTAATTAGTATATACTAACAATATAATAAATACTAAGGTTTGATCACAACTCTACATTTATACCACTTTTAAAATATTAATGGATAAAGTTAATAAACTTACCCTAAATAAAAAATTATGATTAAATATTAATGTAAAATAATGTATACTGAAAATACATACTAGTTAAACTCTTTTACAAATACTTATCAAATCTTCCTAGTTTTGTATATATCTTTCAAAAGAATCCGACTTCTTTTCCGTTTTGCTTAGTTTGTCATCAAATTGTTTAGTCTGTTATCTAAGAAGGCAAGGAAATCTAGTAGCTTATGATGACAGAGTATCTAACTAGGTTTCATCTTGTTCCTCAGGCATGTTTTTCATGAGATCATTACTACAAAAATGGGATTTAACATCGATTCTAAAAAGGAAAGGACATCGGTTGCAAACCAATGTTGTAGATGCAGATGTAGAATTCAAACAAATCTGCATTTGACGGATAGCATTTGTCTGTGCTTACATAACTGTGGTTATTCAGTCCAAAGTTGTTGCAAGTGCACCACTCGTGTTTACCCTACGCCTATTAGTCACCATAAATTTGCATGCCATCAATCACACACTGGGTTGATCAAGTCCAATATCTAAACGATTAACATGCAATTTTATAACTTTAATAAGCAATCCTATACGTCCACATTTGATTTTTTTTTTTAAAGAAACTCACTACCACAATCTAATTTAGGATCAAACTACTCTGATACTAAGATATAACGTCCTTCGTTACAGTAATAACTCATAGTATAATAAGTAAATAATTATTGAAAATAAACAAATTTTTAAGATAATAAATAAAAATATCATTCTTACAAAATAACCACCTGCCCCTCCTCCCAAACAGATAGAGCTCGCCTCCACCTCCATCTCCATGTTCCCCATTTTACATACATCTCTTTTACCATAATATTTTTTGAAGTCGCAAGGCCAAATAATCTATTAAATTTGTCACTTAATATCTTATCACCTATCCACCTATCCTTCCAGAACATAATTTGATTATCATCCCTTCCCTTCATTTTGTTTATTGAGATCACCACTCTACCTGCCCCTAACCTGAGCTCTCTATTAGTTGCATCTTTGTCCACCACTTGAACGTATTACTTCTCTTCCTTACCCAAGAACCACCTGTATGTTGGTACTTGGAACACAATACCTTAGTCCACAATCAATTGGACTCCACCAGAATTCTCCACTTCCATTTTCCTAATAAGGCCAAATGGAAGTTATAGATTTCACGTAACCCAAAACCACCTTCTAATTCCTCCTTTCTCATACAAACTTTGGCCTAAGACATCCAGTGAACCCTTCTACTATTTTCCACTTCCCCCCCCCAAAAAAATAAATTAAATAAGGATTCCAATTTAGAGATTATACATGTTGGGCCTTGAAAAACGATAGAAAATAAATGGGTAATGCTGACAGAACTGATTTAATTAGCATCACTCTACCTACCAAAAACATGTATTTATGTTCCTAGAAAGAAAGCTTTTTCCGAACAACCTCCACAATCAATTGTCACCTCACTTCCTCCTTTGACTAATCCCCAACTAGAAGCCCTAGGTACTTGAAAGGGGTGCTTCACCTTCTACAATTTAACAAAAAAAAAAAAAACTTAACATGCATTCATGTTCAATCATAATAAAATGGGTAATTATTAAATATGATAACATGCAGTTGATTGTTGATGTTTACTAAGAGTGTGTTTGGTTTGTCATTTTAGTTAGTTGGAAGTTGAAAAGCTAGCTGAAATGATTTCAGCTCCGTTTGGATAGCAAAAATCTAGGAGCTTTTTTAGGGACTAATAGTTTTTTCCAAAAAGCTACTCTGAGTAGTTTTTTCCAAAAGATCTATTATTTTCAGTTACTAGCTAGTTTTATTTTTATATGTTATCCTTCTTTAATTAATGGATTGTCTTCCAATAATTCTCTCTCATCACATTATACAACATTTCTCCTTCATTTTTCTCTCCTTCATTAATGTAATTATAGTAATTTATAATATAAATATATAATTACAGAAAATTATAACTTAAATATATAATTTAAAGTTTATATATTTAATTATAGAAATTATAATTTAAATATTAATTATAGTAATTTATTATTTAAATATGTAATTACATAAATTTATAATTTAAATATGTTATTAAAGAAATTTATAATTTAAAATATTAATTATAATAATTTATAATTTAAATATATAATTAATTTATATTATTAAAATATGTCATAATTATTTTAATACATGTTGTTGATATAATGATTAATAATACTCTTATTTGTCATTTTACAACTTTCAGCTAGTTGATCTGCTAGTTTTACCAAACATTTACAATTAATTTTTCAGTTTTCAGCTAGCTTTTCAGCTAGTTTTGACAAACACACCCTTAATAAAAGTCACGATCCAGTTCACACCTTTCTCTGACTACCTTAATTAAAGAAGTATTTATCTATATGTATAACCAATTTCTCAATATCCCTTTTTTTAAAAATAATGTCAATTTGTCCTATTTTAAAATAAATACCTTACTAATTTTTAATTAAATTATTGTTTGAAAATTTATTTTATATTTACTAATTTTATTTTAATTTTTAAAAATTTAAAAATATAATATTTTTAACGAGAATTTTAAATTTGAAAATTTATTTTCTAGCTAGTGATACTTATTTTATTTGCGATTTTGATCTCGTTAGTGAGGTATTATGTTTTGGATAGTTATACATTAATTTTCATGTATGAATTTAATAATATAACTTTTAGGCCAATTCAAGTCACTAAATTTAGAGCTATGCCAATTCATCAATGTGAAAACTACAAGAATGTATGATTGTTCAATACATAAAAATATCACTCATAAACATGAAAAATATCACGCTTAAAGTATTCCTAACAAATATTTTAAAATGCATCACATTAAATTTTCAATTTTCAACAATCAACGATATTTGCTGAAATAAAATTAAAAAATAAATTAATAAAAATAAAATGCAAATTAAATAACATTAATTTTTACAATAAAAAACATATTTTAAAAAAACTAAATAATGACCTTGAGAAATCAAGTATTGGATAATCAATTTCTCTTTAGGAAAAAACAAAAAGAAAAGGATAGAAATTCCTTGGTAGAGACCAAGTTAACAACGTGAATAAAAATTTCTATCTCGTACATAAATAATCTAAAAGTTGTATTATTTATCTAATTTTTATTTTTTGTATTATTTATATGGTGTGTTGTAGTTGGTAGTTAGGATTGGGTGTCAACCTTGTTGAGATGCCTATTCCTATTATAACTTCCTTTCTTTTTATCTTAAAAGAGAGAAAAATAGGAAGGAGAGAGACACCATGAAACATGAAACCAAGTTGGTTTGTTAATTAAGGTAATTTAGTTATAAAAAACTTTAATTGTCTTTTTCAAGCAATGAGGCAGCTAGTTGCCAACACAAAGCTCCAAGTATAGAATAGAGAAAACAAGTTTGATTCTACGACACCTTATTACACCTATGCAACTTAACAATTAACAACACAAATTGTTCTTCTCCTCTTCATTTTTTTTCTTATAAAAGGGAGTTATTATATTGTCTTAGCTTAAGTGTCTTATTTTTTTGTGTTTTCCTTAACTCGATCAAATTATAAAACAAGAAGAAGAAATAAACAAACCATGGGTTGTGGAAAGTCCAAGCATGATGTAGTTTCCGGAAACACCATTCTCCAATGCAAGAAATTTTATGTGAGCAACCAGGAAAATGGAATTGAAACCAAAGACACAAACAACAACCATGTTGACAATGTGATTTCAGAGCCGCAAGTGGAACACAAGGAGAATGAAAGTGTGAAAGAGTTTCAGCATGAAGTTAAGTACGATGAAGTAGTTAATGATGTGAATGGTGAAGTTGAGAAAACAAATGTACAAGAAGAGAAAGAAGATAAGAAAACAAACATGAAAAAAGAAAAGGAAGTTAGGTCTGAGGGTGGAGAAGGAAAGTCACAAGAAACTATTGTTACAAAGGGACAATATGAAATGTCAGAAGGTGAAAAAGATGGTTCAAAAGAGAATGAACAAAAGTCCAATGATGCATATACTACTAGTATTGTAAAAGAGAAAATGTCACTAGAAAATGAAATAAATGATATCAATATGGAGGAAGAAGACATGAAAGACACAAAGGTTTCAACCATTGAAGGTGAAGAAAAAGATATGAAACTTGAGATTGAGAATATTGAGAATCCAACAATCATTTAAGGTGATATGTGAAGATCAAGAAAATAAGAATGAGAACAATTGAATGTAATACAAAAATTATTCTGGTTATATATCTTTATGTAAAAAGTGCAATGTGATTAGGTATTTGCTAATGACATTATGTAATGTTTCCATTCAAATTAAGTTTAAAATAGTAATATATATATATATATATGGCTGTACATACTATTTGTCATCTTTATTGATATTTTAATGTGCATTTTTTTATAGACAAAGACTTTCATTATAAAGGTATAAGAAATACCCATAGCATAATTACAATTTGAAGGCCACTGAATGGTTGGTTAATACTTGGTATTATACACCAAGAATTAAACTACCATCAACAGTCGTACCACAACAATCCCAAAAAGAATATAATCTACCTGCCCAATACACAATATTTACACAGTAACTTCCTTTAGTCAAACCCAAAAACTACCTAGAGATAGACTTCCTATAATCACCCACCATAATAATATTCCCTGATATATCAAATGTACTAACTAAGACCAACTATGGTAATGTATTTGATGCATAAATTTTTTCTAACTCAAAACTCTCTTCCTTGAATATACACATATTCCTTTGGCTCCTTAAACACTAGACAATATCAATCTAAATGACCTTTCACCTTTGTCCGTTGGTACCTTTCAAATCTCATCCAATGTGTTGTTTGAAGTTAGCTTCAAGTTCTTGGTTTAATACTAGGAGCATTCCTAGTCATCCATAACATATCTGCCAAACCTAGGATGCAACCCTACAGCCAAAAAAACAGATGCCCAATACTTTCTTCACTTGATTCATATTGGTTCCAGTCAGCAAGGCATTGCGTTTGTGAAGATTATCCTTGGTTGGTAATCTGTTGATCATAAGTCTCCAACTGAAAATCAGTTCTTTTGTGGAGCTTTGGAAGTCCATAAGTGCTTCATTTCCTCCAAATCGATGTCGTTTTCATGTTCCTTTTGTTGCAGTGCAAGGTAAGTTGTTTTGGTGTTGTATGTCTCTGTCTGGTCAGCGGTTCATATCCAACAATCCTTTTTATTTTGATCTACATTATGTTAGTTATAATGTCCAAAAACACTTGAACTAAGTGACTCTCCTATTCAAACCATTGTCTCCTCCAATTGAGGTTCCATGCCCAATAACTCCTTACCCATTCACCCAAGTTCGAAATCAGCTTTTCTTGTTGTGCTTAATTTTGGTAAATTCTCTAATACATATTCTGTAAAGGTCCATCACCCGTCCAGTCATGACACCAAAACCTAGTTTTATTCCCTTTCCTCACTCTCCATTCCCTCATTTCCCGTAACCACTCATCCGAATACTTACTACCACAGGCCTTCCTCAGATCTCTCCACCATATTGACAGATGACTATTTTCACTTCCCCGCTCAAGCCCTTCCCAACCCCATACTTAGATCTAATAATTTGTACCCATAATTCCTCATTACTATTGAATAGCTCCTAAACTAACCCCTCCTAGTTTTTTTGTGAGCACACCATTTCCCAACTCACCCAGTGAATTCTTCTCCTCCCCTCCTCAACCCCCCCTCCCCATAAGAAACTAGCCTGAATATTCATTAATTTATTAACAACAGTAGCATGAGCAAGGAAGAAAGAAAAGAAGAATAGAAGCAAAGAGGTCAAAAAAATTTTGATAAGGGTAACTCTACCACCAAAAGAGAGGGTTTTATTTTTCCATTAGCTAACTTCTTTTCAAACTTAAGGATAATAGGTTTCCAGGTGGCCGTTCTCCTTGGATTTTCCACATTAGATATACCCAAGTGAATGAAGGGTAGATTAAGCATCTTGCAATTTAGAAGGTTCACTAGTCTACAAACTTCCACTTGCTTAAGGCCAACAACACTAAAGTATCTTTTATTGAAATTGACTCTTAAACCTGATACTAGTTCAAAGTTGCTCATTATACATTTTCTTGTCATTACATTCTTCAATATAGCATCTCCTAGGAAGATAGTGTTGTGTGTACCACATGTATAGCTTTGATATTGACCACGCCTAACTGCCTCTTGAACCAATCTTGTTAGCCCTTTTTGCTGCAACAATAAATAGGAAGGGAACTAATGGATATCCCTGCCTCAGCCCTCTTTTAACACTGAACTCCTTAGTAGGGCTGCCATTAACAAGAATTGATATCTTAGATGATTTCAAACATTCTAAGATCTAATTAACCCAAATGTTTGGGAATCTTAATCTCTTGAGCATGTGCATCAAGAAATTCCAGTTGATGGAGTCATATGCTTTCTCATACTACATTTTGAATATAAGGCGCTTCCTCATTTTCCTTGTGGCCTCATTAATCACCTCATTGAGTATAATTGCACTCTGTATAAGTTCTCTCCTCCAAGAAATGCATTTTCTCGTCTATCAATCACCTCATCTAGTACCTTATGCAATCTCCTTGCGTTACTTAGTCAGAATCTTATACAAGCTACTGATTAGTGAAATAGGTCTGTATTCATTTAGCCCCTGAGGATCATCTTTTTTTGGGACTAGTGTGATAAACGAGGAATTTAGACCAGTCGGTAACTTACCATTTGCATGAAATTCCCGTAGGTACCTAATAACATCATTCTCCACTAGCTACCAAAACTAATTTATGAAGTGAAAGTTGAACCTATCTAGTCCTAGGCTTTTACAGCTGCCACATTCCTATACTGCCTTCTTGACCTCTTCATTGGATAAAGGTACAATAAGTTGGTTGTTCTTCTCCATGGAAATCATCTGGAACTGGACACCGTCAAGTCGCGATCTATCCCACTATGTTTCCTCAAACCTTTGTTGGAAGTGTTCCTTAATTTTCATTTTAACCAAGAGTAGGTCCTAATTCCACTGGCCATCCATTATAATTATGGATATGTAGTTGGTTTTCCTCCTCCAGTTAACCATATTGTGAAAGTACTTTGTGTTCCCTTCCCCTTCTGTAAGCCATTTTGCCCTTGACTTCTATCTCATCATAGATTTTAGCCTATTGGACACCACCCATAATTTCTCCTATAGCTCTTTTAGTGTTTATATATCATTGATTAATAAAGCTTTTCTTTCACCCTTTATGTGAATTTCGTTCATTCTCTTTGCCACATCATCTTGCTCTTTACCTACATCTCCAAGTGACTCTTTGTTCCATCTCCTCAGATAATATTTGAGTTTTCTCAATTTTTCCTTAACCACATAATACTCTTCTAGACTTCTTGTACCTTACTAGGAAAGATGTCATTTGTGAACTAGCAATCTAGAACGCAAAAAGCCTTAAACAGGGTATGACAATGATATGATATATCCCTATTTAGAATTAGGTGCATTTAATTATATTAGCTTTTTCTTTTCTTAGTTTTGTCAAAATATAACTAATCACAAATAATGGAGGAATTATGGTTCTTTCCTTATAAAAGAAATAAAGAATTAGGTGCATTTAATTATATTAAGTTTCCCTCTTCTTAGTTTTGTCAAAATGTAACTAATCATAAATAATGAAGGAATTATGGTTCTTTCCTTATAAAAGAAATAAAGAAAGAATAGATAAACTCTTGCAATCTGACCAGTTCTTTTTTCTTATTTAATGTACTACTCATAAATTATTAACTTTAATCAATAATAAAAAATAAGGAGTACATTAGTTACACTTTCACTAATACTACTCAAGAATGCAATTACAATTTAGGATTAACTACATTTTTTTGTTTTTTTCTATCTTAATTTTTATTTTGTCTTTTTATTATTGTTTCATATATTTAGTCTTCTACTAGTTTAATTCTATAATTTCAATCCATTTCCTAGCTTCATATCCAATATTTAACGGAGATATTGATTGGATATGTGATAGTATCATGAGCATTTATGTTAACTATAATGTTAAATACTAAATTTAGAGATAAACCAAACTTATACAATTAAAGTAATAGAAAGATAGAATATGTGTCATAAACTTTGATAGAGGTATAGTCGGGTAAAATCTTCCACAAGGTATATTATTTTCTTGGCTTAAATATATTTTGAATTTTTAATATATTAACTAATTTTGTGTTGAATTTCTAATAATTCATGTCTGTGTGAAATCCTTAATATTTTTTTTATTTTGCAGATCCTAAAATATTTTTTAATATTTTAAATAGTTGTTTAGATGAAATTTTAATAACTTAAAATAAAGTAAAAATTTCATTAAGAATATTCTAACATAAATAAAAGTTTATTGGATCCAACATAATTTTTTTAATATATTAGGAATTGAAATTGATGCATCTTTAAGATTAATTCCTTTTATTAAGATTCAACTTACATTTCGAAAAATTCTTTTTGTTGATACTGGTAATGGCAACGGATCGGGGCGGACATGGGTAGTGATTACCCGCTACCCGACCCGTTACAAAAACCCACCACCTGTTACCCGCTAAAAACCTATCGGGTACCCGCTACAGAAATACCTGCAAGTATCCACGGGTACCTATGGATATTTTAAAAAATAATATTTTTAAAATTAAATATTTTTTATAAGAAATTTTATCAAATAAATCATTTATTTTTTGGAAATTTAGAAATAAAATTATACTAGTTTCTACAAGATTAATTAGATCTAAAAGTAGATTAATATAATATATTATAAGAAAATATTTAATACAAATAAAATCTTTATTTTATATTATCGGTATTTTTATAATAAATAATTTTATTAACTATGAAGTTTTCATAAAAAAATAAAATTGATATCAATAAATTTTGATAATAATATTTTAATTTGATTTATTTTCTAAAAATATTATCCTTTTTAACTTATATATATATATATATATATTATTTTAGTTTAGCGGGTAGCGGGTACCTGTGGGTACGGATACTATGATACTCGTACATGTGCCCGTTAAGAAGCAGGTAGAAAAAACCCTATCCGTGCGGATATTTTCGCGGTTTTATCCACAGGTATCCGCGGGCGCGGAGTTTTTTATCATCTCTAGTTGATACATTACCATTCAACCTATTTAAGGAAATATACATCATAGAATAAAAATAATGATTGTTATAATTAACTGTTACTGTTACTATTACTATTATTAATATAGCGAAAACACAGGTGTTGTCGCACCTGTGTATTCGTATTTCTATTTTAATATCTTTTGTAAAATTTTATATTTTGAAATATAAATTGTTATGTGACATGTTTTGAAATATATTTTGTTAATTTTATATTTTTTGTTTATGATAACATGATATAAACATGTCAGATCATCAACGGATATGTCAAATGTGCAATGAATATGAAAAAATGGAAACAGGAGAGTTGGAATAGAATTCAAAATATTATCCCACCTGTGTTATTAAAAATCTTTATCATGAAATGTAAGCATATATTAATTGGGAGAAGTTAATAATAAGTATTTTGAAAAGTGATCATCAAAAGGGGGTATTGCCTTTATTACTAGTATAGATATAGAAGTATAGATATAGTATATAATATAATATCATATATTATACATTGTAGATATAATTGGACAATTATGTATATTGGATATCAATATTTTAAAGTAATTTTAGCTTAAAGTTATAAGGTTGATCTAGTGGTAAAGTATATATTTGGGGAAATAAGAGGTTATGGGTTCAAGTCTTTTTTATGAAAAATTAGTTTATTTTTTAAATTTTAAAATCGATATAAGGGTAGAATAGGTATTTTGAAAAGTAGATATCAAAAGGGGTATTCCTTTTATTAATAATATAGATTAATATATTTTTATAAAAATAAAATTTTATGGTAACAATATTTCTAATAATAATTTTTTATCTTATTTATAGCACATGATTATTTAATTTACCAAGATTAACAAAAGATGTTAGTGTTTATGACAATAAATACATCCTAAATTTATATTTTTTACTAAACTATTTCTGCCATTAATACTCTTTTTTGTTCTCGTAATTGTTTTTCGTTATCACCTTTGTTCTAATTATGATTATTTAAGTTAAAAAGTAATAGAAAATATTTTAGAATTTAATTAGTATGCATTGTTATTGTAAAAAATTTTATACGGATCAACATTCAATTATAAATACAAACTAATTAACCTCAATATATTAAGAATTAAAAATATTATAAAAATACAAATGATCAATTGCCATTTTCATTTTAGATCTTATACATAGACCCCTCAAACAAGATCTCAACTCTTGGGCTAATCACAACCCACCTATAAAAATGTCCCACTTTTCTTACCCACATAATAAGGGGATTTTTTAGCTCCTAACCTAAACAACCTCCAAATTCAGGAGCTAAGGTTAGGGTTAGAGTGGATTTGACGAGGCATGGTAACGGGGTGAGGTGGGGATGGGTATGACATTCTCATCCCCATCCTCGCTTTTAAAAGTTATCTCCATCCCCGTCCCCATACCCGACAGGTATGGGATTTATGTCCCCATCCCCATCCCCGTCGAGCATCGGGTATACCCGTACCTGTTCTATACTCGCAAAAAAAATTATAATAATATTTTAGTAGAAAATAATTTATTTGAATAAAATGATATTAATTCAAAAGTTATCTAATAAATGTAAAATTTGTAATTTATTAATTAAATGTCAAACATTTCTTTTTTTTTTAAGATAAATGAATATTTTATTTATTAAAATAAGAGCGAGGTGATGCGGGTACGGGGACGGGTACGGGTATGGGTATGGGGTGGGTATGTATATCTCCATCCATGTCCTCATCCCCGACTTAACAAATCGGGTATTCTCCATACCCGTACGTGTACTCGGTCAAACTGGGGATTCTCCATCAACTTCAAGGCGGGTTCGGAGATTACCCATGTGTATGAGTTTATTTGTCATCCCTAGATTTGACCTATACCTAAACAATTCTGATCACATATAAAAAATGTCACTAGATTATCGACCATAAATATTTTCATGCTTCACTTATTAAAATATATTTCTTTAAGTTTAATTAATATTAATATTAAATATAATATTAATTTTAAGTGATTTAAATAAAAAATTTATTTAAAAATTATTTTAGTTATGTTTTTTAAATGTATGTTCAACTTTAACTTTTGGTTTAAAAAATATAACAAGTACAAAAACAAGATACAACATCAATTCCGAAACCTATATTAGCTTTGCACACTAACATTGGTTGTTCAAAAAACTGTAATTACAATCTATGTTAAAAGTCATATAAAAAAAGAGTCATGATTGAATGTAAATACAAAACTTTTTTACATTATCACTGCATACTAATTAAACTTTATTTTTATTAAGTTTTTATTTTTCCTTGTTCACCATTATCTCATCTTAATTATTTAAAAATAATACTTTAATGAGAAATATCCTATGAATAAAACAAGTTAAAAAGATTCATAAATAGTATTTGTTTTCAACCAACACAACAACAGGAAAAACTCAACAATGTTTTTCCACAATTTAAAAAACAATGTTTGTTTGTACTCATAAAATAGAAATATAATAAATAATCAGTCATTCATAAGTCATATATAATGGAAATTATTTTCCAAATTTAACACTACCTCAATTCATACACACAAATTCATGAGCACAAGATAGTGATTTTCATTACCACTTAATGTCACTCAATCTTCAATTCCTAAAATTAGTATATGATATTTTATAAAGTAAATTGGTAAAAGATCTATCGACTCATATTTCCTGCAATGGTATCTCATTGCCTTTCCCTTTCTTTGGTGGAGATATCCCAAATCTCTTCTTCATCCTAGATGGAGATATCCAAAATTTCATCTACATATCAAATGGAGGTATTTCATATCCCATCTCCATTCTAAATGGAGGTATCTCAAGTTTCATCCCTATTACAGATAGAGGTATCTCAAATAATCATCACATCAATTTTTCAAACAACATTGTGTCAACCACAATCATCAAAATCACATCATGACAGTACTATAATTTCATAAATATCAATCAATCATATAAATAATATGTCACCTAAGGATACAATTTTTTTATAGGCAAATGTTAATTTTTAATGTATTAGTTTTATTAATAGAGAGATTCAAACTCACGATCTCTCCCTTCCTTTTTTCTTTATATGAGAACTTTACCACTAGATCAACCTTATAACTCCTACCTAAGAATATAATTTATAATCACAATATAATATTGTACACAAACATAAGTCACAATAATTAAATTATATGAAATAATTTCGATTATCAAAACCCCAAAGAAAACACACACAAAAAATCTATATCATGGAAGTGTTGACACATGGGTCTTGATTAAAGGCAAAAAAATTTCTTTGAAAAAAGAGAGGGAGTGGCCACAATATTTGCTAAGGGAAATATTGCAAAAAACCTTTAAAATAAAAAAATGGTATGTGAAACCAGATTTTGAGTTCGAGAGTTGATTATGTTGGGAAAGGTATTAGTAGTACACAATGTGCATCATAAAGACGGTGGTTACCTCTCTAATTAAACGTGCAAAGTTAGATAACTTCAAAACTATTTATTTCATCCCTTAAGACAAAATTATTTTTATTTTGTTAATTTTAATATTTTTAACAAGGATTTTTATTATTTAAATATTTATTTTCTTTTATGAAAAGATTATTGATAAATTAAATTTTTTACATTTTTAGGTTTTGATAGGAAAGGGATCTTACTCCTATGTATCTCAAAGTGTTTTGAAGACTCAGAGTTTACATAGTTCTTTATTAAATTTGTGTTTTGGTATCTTTTATTTTTAGTTTTATTAAGGCTTATGATTTTTGAACTATCATAACTCATACATACATCCTAAAAATTAAAATTGACAAGGTGTTTACCCAAATCAATTTATTAGAATATCTTTATTTTTATATTATTTTTATTTTTTGAAGTAAAAAGAAAACCTTTTAATTATTATTATTTAATATTATTTATTATATATATTTTAGATATAAGATTTTAAAATAAAAGTTCTCACAACTTATATCTCAAAATCTCAGGAATAAAAAGATATCACATCTAAATAATCATTTTATCTCTATTACAAATAAAAGTGGTAAAAAAGAAAGTTCCGATGTCATGTATTTATTATAAATGATTTATAGGAAGAAAGTATGATCAATTATAATGAGAATTGGATAAATTTGAGTATACTAAACCGTTAGAGTACATGTCCTCAAATTCCATAGGGTCAAAATTATTCAAGTTCGAATACCTTTAAATTAATTATGTGATTTTAAATTCAATACCTTTAAATTATTTGTCATTATCATTATCATCATCATCATCATTATTATTATTATTATTATTATTATTATTATTATTATTATTTTCATCATCATCATCAGAACAAAATTTTGACTAACACTTTTATTTCAGATATAAAATTTAAGACAATAAACTATCACAATTTATGTTTCAAAAATCTCAAAATTTAAATATGTTATATCTAAATAATTCTATATTGTAAGTAAAAATAGTAACAAGAAAGTTAAGATTTTATATTATTTTTTTATTTTTAGAAAAAAAAAATATTTTTAACCATGATAGAAATCAATTATGGGAGAAATTTGAGTTCACCAAAGTGTCACAGTTTATATCTTCAAAATTTCATAAGTTTAAGAAAATATCGTATTTAATTAACCTTATTTTTCCTTATTAAGAAATTATTCAATTTATATTATTCCTAATTTAATTATATGATTGTAAATGCCTTATTTCGATATAGAATTATTTCTAATTTATATTATTTTTTTATTTTCTAGACAGTAAATAAAATTATATGAAATTAAATATTTTAGTAGACAAATATCTTGAACGATCATACATTTAAAATAGGAAATGAAATCAAAGCCAAAAAGAAAATAATAATAATAATAATAATAATAATAATAATAATAATAATAATAACTAATAATAATATTAGAAATAAAAAGAAAAAAATGGTTGAGTAAAAGAAAGGAGTGGAACACTTCCACGCAGTAACATGTGTCTTTCCAAGCAATGTCATGGTCACAATTTTAGAAAGGAAAATGGGATAAATCCCTAAAAGGCAAAGCCAGAACAACAAGAACTCAGATGAGGAAGAAGAAGGAGAGTGGGAACTAGATGAGACCAGTGACGATGATAGGCTATGGGAATTAGAGGGAGGAGTGAGGAGGTGGTTGCGCGGGGGATTCACAGCGAAGCCGCGGTACCATAACCTCCAGAACATCGGTGGCGGTTCCATCCATGGTGGCATTTTCAGGGGAGGGGAAAGAAAGAGAAGAAGAAATCCAAACAAAGTTGGGTGCATACAAGAAGTTTAGAAAATAAGTTATTTTACTTGCCTTTATTATATGAGTTTAATTGGTATACATTGTCAGTGTAAAAGATTTTTAGGGTTATATGAGTTTAGGATTCAATCATAATTTTTCATTTACATGACTTTTAAAATAGTAATAAGTAAAGTCAACAAATCTACCATGAATGAAGGGTTATGATTTACTGTCATCCTAAAAATCTTTACATTAACTGTGTATACAAATTAATCTCTTATTATATTCCCTTATCAAATAGTCATTTTATTCTCTCTATTATTCCCATTCATTTTTTATTTGCTCTACGCACAATTTCTCTCAATAGGAAAAGTTGTCTTCTTCCCTAGCTACTACTATTTTTCTAGTGATTGGTCATGTTTAAAGTAACTTCCTAAACATACATATGTAACTAATATATAGCTTGGAAAAATACATTACCTACCATCACTATTTAAAATATAACAATGTAAATATATTGTCCAATACAAATAACTTAAATGAATATGATAAATACATTATCTATTATCATTAGCTTAAATAAAACAAGATATATATTAGCTAACATTTAAAATATAATCATATTCTCTACTATAGTTAATTAAAATATGACATACAAAAATATATCACAAATTCGGGATGGTAATAGGTAGGGTTGTACTATCGTAACCTGCCCACACCTATATTTAAAAAATGTATCCATATCTGACCATATACCCATGAGGGTAGTAACTTTAATTCTCATTCTCATACCCGGATACCTATATACTCATATTCGTACCTGCGATTCACACTTTACTTACATATAAAGACAATAAATCAATATCTTTTACACATAAATAAACTTAATATACAAAACAAATCAATATAACATTAAATATAGAACAAATTATTAAATATTCTCTAAAGTTTTATATGATTACACATAAACTTATGTTTTTTTACTATAACATTAAATAATACGTGAGTTTATTAAGATTTATTTTATAAATTACCCCATTTTCACGTAAATTGTAATTTTATCTTATTAAATTAGTGTAAAATATATTATATGTATCTTTGTATTCTATAATTATATTATTTAATATAGATTATAATACAAATAATATTTTTAGCAATATTTTTTCACTTAAAATTATAATTATGTAATATTATATAATATAATTATATTAATTTATATATATATATATATATATATATATATATATGTGTGTATAAAAGGTGTGGTGCAAGACAGGATGAATATTATAATAGTCATACCGGTATGTTTTTTGCGGGTCCAAACCTGCCTCGTGCCCTAACATATATCTACGAGTAATTATCCACCCTGTGTGAGGATTCTTTTAAAGGTACCAGTAGGGCCTCGATTCATTTTATTATCCCTATCACAAAATATTAAATGTATCATATTATTTAACTTTTATTAAAATAATTTAAGTTCATCTACCTATATCTAAATTATAAATTATTATCTTTTATTTCTTAAAATTTCATTATTTGTAATTACAAATTTTGTAATGTTACAGTATGCACGTACCTATTGTTATTTTCATGCCTTTCATTAAAAACAAAAAAGAAAATATTGAAAGAAGAGAGGAAACATAAAACAGAAAATCAAGTTAGTTTGCTAACACAATTTCTAGTAATAACCAACTTTATATTGTTGATTTCCACCGGTGAGGACAACTAGCTGCCAATAAAAAGCTCCAATTCTAGAATAGAGGGACAAAAATATGTTTGGTTTTGCGACACCTTGTTACACCCATGCAACCCATATATAGTTTCATCACAAACTATAATAATTAACAACACTAACCATTCCTTTCCTCCTTATTTTTTTTTTTTATGAAAGCAAGTTATCATCATACTGATTAAGTGTCTGATTTTTTTTTTTCAATTCCCTTAGGTCAATCATCAACCAAATCACATAACAAGTAGAATTAAAAATAAAAAAAATATGGGTTGTGGAAAGTTCAAGCTTGATGTTGCTTTAGGAACCACAATTCTCCAAGGCAAGAAATCCGGTGTGAGTAGTTGGGAAAATGAAACGGAAACCAAAGAAACAAACAACAATGTTGATAATGTGATTTCAGAATTCCAAGTGGAACAAAAAGAGAGTCTCAAAAAGAGTTTCACGTGAAGATAAAGATAATGTAGACCATGTTAAAAGGTGAAGCTGAGAAAATAAATGTACAAGAAAGAAAGAGACTAAGAAAACAAATGTGCAAGAAGAAAAGGAAGTTGTTGAGTCTGAAGGTGAGAAGGGAAAGACACAAGAAATGATTGTTTTAGAAGGACAATTGGAAAAGAAAGAAAATGAAAATGATGATTCATTGAAACAGAATAAACAAAAGTATGATGATAATGATACTACTACTGTTACAGAAGAGAAAATGACAACTGAAAATGAAATAAAAATGTCAATGTAAAGGAAGAAGATACAAAATACGTAGAGGGCCCAATCTCTAAAGGTGAAGAAAAAGATTTGAAAGTTGAGGAGATTGAGAATATAGAGAATCTAACAATCAACTAAGATGATATATATGTTGGGGTATTTAATCTCTAAGTGCTAGTCAGTTTTTCTGCAAGGCAGATCGATCCTGGATGGAGTACTGGTAGCAAATGAAATTGTGGATTGGGCGAAAAGGAAAAAGAAACCATGTTTTCTGTTTAAGGTGGATTTCCAGAAGGCGTTCGACTCGGTAAATTGGGATTTTTTGGATTATATGTTGGCGAGGATGGGGTTTGGATGCACATGGAGAAAGTGGATGTCCAGTATCGTGAGGAATAACCGAGTTTCAATTTTAGTTAATGGAAGCCCGACGGAGGAGTTCAAGCCGGGGAGAGGATTGAAGCAGGGAGATCCACTATCCCCTTTTTTGTTTCTTCTGGTTGCTGAAGGTCTAGCTGGATTGTTCAGGTCAGCGGTAGGGACAGGGGGGTTTAAAGAGGTCAATATTGGGGCTGAGGCAAAGTTCTCTATCATGCAATACGCAGATGATGTCTTGATGATGGGGGAAGCTGATCTGAAATCAGTATGGTATTTGAAGGTCATACTCCGGGGGTTCGAGCTATCATCGGGGCTAAAGGTGAATTTCAGCAAGAGCCAATTTTTTGGCTTAAATATTGGAGCCTCATTCATAAATGCAGCAAAAAATCTTTTGAATTGTTCTGTGTCATCCCCGCCATTTAAGTTTTTGGGGGTTCCGGTGGGAGCGAACCCAAGGCGGGTACAAATGTGGGCACCAATAATCGAACAATTTCAGAGGAAATTGGCATTGTGGAGGGCGAAACAAATGTCATTCGCAGGAAGGTTAGTTATGATCAATTCAGTACTGTCAAGTCTTCCATTATACCTTTTCTCCTTTTACAAGGTGCCTAAGAAAGTTCTAAAAGTCATAACCGGCCTACAGCGGTCCTTTCTGTGGGGAGGGACTAGCCAGGAGAACAAAATTGCTTGGGTTAGCTGGAATCAGGTGTGTCGTCCCAAGGAAGAAGGGGGTCTCGGAGTGAAGTGCCTGTGGAATTTTAATCTGAGCCTGTTAGCAAAGTGGAGGTGGAGGTTATTATCAGAGTCAAATGCAATATGGGTGAGCTTGCTGGACACTAAATATGGACACACATACAATTCTAATCAAAGGCAACATAATTCAGCCTCAGCTTCGCAGTGGTGGCGGGATTTATGGGACATTGATGGGCCGAAAGTAGAGAGACCAGACTGGTTTGTGGAAAACGTCAGGAGAAAAGTGGGGAACGGAAAGGATACGCTGTTTTGGGAACAGAATTGGATTGGTGAGGGCTCTCTCAGTTTAAAGTTTCCCAGGCTTTATGGGTTAGCGGCTGATAAAGGTACCAGTATTAAACACAAAAAGCTACCAGCTGAGGGGTGGAGTTGGGGATGGAGGAGGGAACTATTTGTTTGGGAAGAAGATCAGCTCAGTCAATTAAAAACCATGCTACAGCCAGTGGTAATTGCGGACAACAGCTTGGATAGATGGATCTGGAGGCCTAGTAGGGATGGAGTGTTCTCAGTAGCTGAGGCTTATGTGGTACTGAGCTCGCATCAGAACTCAATGATTTTTTCCGAGGTGGAACCTATTCAATGGAGACGCATGTGGGAAGATAGACTTCCGTCAAAGGTAGTTGCATTTTCATGGAGGTTATTGATAGATAGATTACCCACCATTGAAAATCTGCTGAAGATAGGTGTTGAGATACCAGAAGAAGGGGCTCTATGTGTTCTCTGTAGAAGCAGCATGGAAAGTAGGACTCATCTGTTCTTAACGTGTGTCAAAGCTCAATCAGTGTGGTGTCAAAGCTCAACTGTTTCTATCATCATCAGCATGGGTGGTTGGAAAGAGAAAAAAGAAGTGCAGGTATGTTTTCTGGCTAGCTGCTTGTTGGGGAATATGGATGACTAGGAACCAGATTGTCTTTGATAGAATTCAGATGGAGTCAGTAGATATTATGATGACTATCAAGGTCATCTCGTGGAAATGGTTGTCATATTCTTTTGGGTTTAATAGGGGATGTGTATTCTCGGACTGGTATGCTAACCCGAGAGAGTGCTTATTAAATATGCCTTAGGTGGTGAAGGGTTAATTCCCATGTTCTAATTGGACATGAATTAGTACGGTGTTTGCCTTAGGTGGTGAAGGGTTAATTCCCATGTTCTAATTGGACATGAATTAGTACGGTGTTTGCATCCTTGTACTTCAAGAAACCCTTAGTTTCTCTTTGGAATAAATTCTTTACTTTTCAAAAAAAAAAAACTAAGATGATATATGAAGACAAGATAAAAATAGAGATAATTGGAATTAATACAAAAGTCATTTTGGTTAATTGCTTTTATGTAAAATGTCCAGCGTGATAGTTGTTTGCTAATGATACAAAGTAATGTAATACTTCAATGTTGAAAATAGTAATATATATATATATAAATTATAGTCACAAGCTTTGTCATCTTGATTTATAGATGTTTGATTCTACATTTAATTATATTAAGTTTCCTTTTAAGTACAATCATTTCCATGAGTGACCGTGCATGAGTCCATGACATTGTCCAAAAGGACATTGATTGACTTTAAAGGAACAATACTAACATCTACTGTAGTACTATTTGTATCTAAATTCTTCACACTACCAAAATTACCATTTTAGTCTTCCTTTATTGTTGACACTTCATGTTAATTGATAGAATATTTTAGCTTTTTACATGTTCTTGTATTTTTTCTTTTTAAAAATTGTCTTTGTCTATTTTGTATTTCCTTCTCTTTTCCGAATCCACTTTCTTTTCCTCCCTTACTTTTTATTTTTCCAATAACATTTTTCTATTTTTCTATAATAATTTTATATTTAACTATTCTTTTCTGTTATGTTTGTATTTTAATATTTATGTAATAATATTAAATATTTACATGAATATATATAATATTCTTTAAATTTTATTCATATAACAAAGTTAATTTTATATTACCTATAAATTATTTGTATAAGAATATTAGTTAATTAACATTTAATAATAATGTTAAAATTTTCAATATGTACGAATATATATATTCAATTGTTTTATTCGAATATGAATTTCTAAATTTAGTCCCAAATTAAACATACTTTTTGTGACTAACCAAATAGGAATATAACACATTTTCTCTCAAACATACTTTTGGACCCTCCCACTTGAAATTTAAACACACCCTATATATCTATATATCAAAGACCTAATACAATGTATTTTTATTTAAAATCCTATAAACTCATTTTTACGTAGAAAACATAAAAATAGTTTTAAATAATGTAAATCAAAATTATGTGGTTGAAATGTACTTTTATACACAAAATTAATTTAAATATAAACGGTTAATTTCTTTATTACATAATAATATGTTCCCTCCATATTTAATAAGTTCATATATGAAATTTTTTTTGGTTAATATTTACATAATAATTTTCATCTTTTTATCAATTCATGATATTTTTATTACTGAAATTAATTATTAAATATCTTATTACAAAATAATTTTAAATTACATAATTAATAATATCATACATATATCAATGGTTTAATTTAATTGGTTAAATTTGATGTGTAAATTCTTTATGTACATAAAATCATAAACATTCATGATATTCAAGTGCACAAAAATAATTATGATATTCAGGTTCTTTATGTACATATAATTTATATTATCATATATAATCATGAAAATAAATTTTATTTATACAATATTCATTTTAAATTAAATAATGTTAATTTTTAAAGGTAAATTTATCTATATATCATTTATATTATAAATTCTTTTATTAATATTAAATTTTGGCATAAGTATATGATAAATATAATAAACTAATTTATTAGATATTTTAATGATAAAATATAAAATATTTTGCATAATGGGTCAAAGAAGAGATTATAATAGTGATAGGAACGTATAAATCAAAATGAAAAAAAAAATTTAAACGTTGTTTTCCCCCCACAAACATGTAATTTTTCCGTTTCAAAATTAGTGTGGTATTTAGAAAAAATTGTTAAATAAGTGTCACATCTAATTTTTCATTGTAATATTAATTTTGTTTTAATAATATCTCTAATAATATCATTTTAGTTTTTAATATAGTATTAATTCTAATATTTTTTATTAGTTGATTTTTTTTATATGGAAAACAATTTAACGTCACTCATTTTTAGACTATACTTATTTTGGCAATAGGATGTTTTCTACATAATATGTTTTTCTTCAGTGGTACCTTAATATATTTCTTATGGATTAATTCCCTCGTAGCTATGCATAAATATATACCTTCTTGATCATATTCCAGGTGGAGTATATAAATTACAGCTCCAGCTTTTTCCTAGGGAGATGACTTCAATTAGAATAAAAAAACATTAGTTTATGTTGAACTTAGAATGTTGGTGATTAACTTATCAATTTTTGAAAGTAATTACTAATAGCAGATGGATATAAAAAAAAAAAAGTTAATTATGATACACCTCTTCACTCCTCAGTTTTAGTAAATTATATATACATCTCTTACTTTTTTTTTTCTTTTATATTACACATAACTCTCTTATTTTTATATATTTATTATAAATGTACTTCTTGTATATTTGAAAATCTTAGATTAACATCTCCCTCAAACTTGTTGGAAATTTTAAATATTACAATAGACAAATGGACAAATTAATTTGTAACATGTGGTTTTAAAAGCACATTAAAATGTTTATAATCGTTTGTAAGTTTTATTACTATTAAATTTAGTCTTTATTATGTATTAAATATAACTAATTTGTAATCACACAATTAGTTACATTTAATCCTTTTTATTATAATTTATATTTGCAACAAATATATTCATTAAGAGGTGCAAACTCAAAGCATTATACATAGGTATATGGTTTCACTGTTAAATACACCTCTGACATTTTTTCTCTCCATTTTTTCTGGTTTTCCCGCTAGTTCTCGAGTTTATCTTGTTTGCTAGTTCTATAGGCTCAGCTTGTATCCTGTGAGACTTGCGAGATTACCTGAATAAATCTTTTAGGATAGTGCCTAACACGCATTAAGAAGATAATTTCTACATATTTTCCCCAGAGTTACCAGCAATCTAAAAGACTTATAGCTGACCAATTCGATTCCTTTGCTGCTACCAGACCGCCTATCCTGCACCTGAAGTCCAACTCCCCTCCGCCAACCATTTGCTAGATGTCTCCAAGATTGAGATTATTGTTATATCATTGTTGGACGGTTAAGAGCAAGGTCAAATTACAATTGCATAAAAAAGGTACACTTATGAAACTAATCACAATAATAATTCTTATACTTCGCGTGCAACTTTGAACCTCACATTTAATAAAAATAATTGTTTTTGTGAAGAGCCAGAATATTTTATCTTAGTGCTTACATGTGAGAAATGACAATCCTTCTAAACCTAAGGTTAACTTGTTGAAAGAGATGATAATTTTGTTGAGGTCATTTCTATGGTAAATATTGTAACCAATGTGAGTAAATGGGTGGTAGACTCTGGGGCTACCAGACACATATGTGCTAATATAAATGTTTTCTCCTCCTACACTCTTGTGGGGGATGGAGAAGGACAAGTTTTCCTTGGTGATTCTTGATTTACTTCAACTTTTGGGGAAATTAAAAGTTCTTTTAAAACTTACATCTAGAAAAATACTAGCTCTAAGTGATGTGCTACATATGCTTACTATCATAGTAAACTTAGTCTTTGTGGCACTGTTGAGAAAGGTTGGAGTAAAATTGATTTTTGAGTCTGACAAGATTGTCATGAAAAGAAAAAAAAAAAAAATATATATATATATATATATACATATATATATATATAATGTGTTTGTGGGAAAGAATTATTATGATGAAGATCATTTTGTACTTAATATCTTTAAAGTTATTAATGAGAATAAATTATTGATTCTTAGGATATGTGACATGCTAGATTAGGACATGTTAATTCCTTATATGTTATTAAATCACATTGACTATGCCTAATCAACTTGCATGATAAACAAAGTAAGAAATTTGAAATATCTTAAAGTGTAGGGGTGTCTACCTAAGGTTATGTTACCTGATCCTAAGAGAAAGACAATAAGACCTAAGACCTCTGATTGCATGTTTATTGGTTATGTTGAGCATAGTGCAACCTATAGGTTTCTTGTTATTAAGAGTAATGTACTTGATTGCAATACCATTATAGAGACTAAGAATATTGAATTCTTTGAATACATATTTCCTTTAAAATCTAGTATATCTACTACCTCCAATGACAACATTATTGTTGAGCAATCAGTTGAAACCTATAGTGAATCTATGATTAAGGACATAAGGCGTAGTAAGAGACAAAGAATAAATTTTTTTTGTGATGATTTTTACACGTATCTAGTTGAGAATGATCTTTTGAGTTTTTTCTGAAGCTATTAGTTCATCAGATGCAAACCTTTGGAAACAAGCTATTAAAATTGAGATTGATCTATAAAAAAAATAATACTTGGAGCTTAGTAGACATGCTTAAGAGTACAAAACTAATTGGTTAAAAATGGATCTTTAAGAGCAAGTATAGCCCTGGTAAATCTATAGATAAATGTAAAGTTTAATGAGATTGTACTTGCTGATGGATTTTGTTCTAGTGATGTTTATAAATGTGTGTACACAAAACTTGTGAATGTGTCATTATATGTTTGTATGTGGATGACATGTTAATATTTAGTACAGGCAATAATATAGTTTTCTAAACTAAATCTTTCTTAGCATCCAAGTTTGATATGAAAGACATGGGTGAGACAAGTGTAGTTTTAGGAATTAAAGTCATGAGGAAGGGAAATACTATATTACCATCCCAAGAACATTATGTGGAGAAACTTCTTAGGAAGTTTGACTGTTATCATTATAAATTTGTAAGTACTCCTTATAACGCTAACTTCCAACTAATGAAAAATAAAGGAAAACTAGTTTCTCAAACTTAATATGCCCAGATTATTAGGAGCTTACTGCACTTGATGAATTTCTCAAGATCAGATATAGCTTATGCGGTATGTAGATTGAGTTGATACACTCATAATCCTAATAAGGATCATTGGGAAGCACTTACTAGACTCATGAGACATTTGAGAAGTATCATGGACTATGGTATTGAATATAATTATTTCCCTCTGTATTATAAAGGTATAGTGATGTTAACTGGATCCCTAATTCATATGAGACAAAATCCACTAGTTGCTATGTATTTACACATGGTGATGGTGTAATTATATGAAGATCAGTTAGACAAACTATTATAGCTAAATCAACAATGAAATATGAGTTTATTGCTCTAAAAATGGTTGGCAGAGGCTGAGTGGTAGAAAAACCTCTTGGCTAACATTCATTTAGGAATGAAATCTACATCATCAATGTCTATGAACTGTGATTTGCAATCAACAATAGTTGTAGTGAAAAATAAAACTTACAATGGTAAGAATAGACATATACAATTGAGACATAATGGGATAAAGCAACTGCTAAAGGATGAAATTATTTCCATAAACTTTGTGAAGTCAGAAGAAAACTTAGCAGATCTTCTAAAGAAACCCTTAGGAAAAAAATGATATTAGAAACATCTAGGGGAATGGGACTTAATGATGCAATCTTGGATTGCTCTTCCTAGGATCTTTCTTCTTGTGGTTCCAATGGTTGAAGAATATGGAGTTGGAGAGAAGAGAAGTAATGGTGGAGGCACCACTCTTGGAGGAGATAAGCTTAGGTTTGTAGAAGTTTGCCACAAGGGAAGGAACCCTTGATAAAAGCTATAGAAACTGATATGATCTTTGACGATCATGTGCCAAAGGATCCTTTCTAAGGTCACTTAGAAGGGAAATGGATTTATGGAGAGGAAAGGAATGGGGTGAGGTGCCACAAATACTAGGTTTGATAAGCCAAAGGAGAGAGGCCACAAGGGAGGGGTCCCTTGATAACTCTTAGAAATTCTCACAAAGGAGAAGGAGGGACACTTAAAGGTAAGAACCTCACAACCAATTGGTTTCTAGGATTAAATTCAAGTGTAAAAAATACAAGTGAGGGGAGGAGCTCCTATTTATAAAGGTAGCTAACCTCTTGAACAAGATAACCTAAAAAAGAAAGGCTAGGATTAAAAAGAGAGATCTAAGGGAGGAGAATTGAGAAACAATCCTCTTCTTAGATCATCAAACTTGGTGCCCAAGTTTCTCAAACCAAGAGCCAACATTCCTTTTTATTAGCTTAGGGGTTTATGAAGGAAAAGAGGGGTATAGATATCAAGGCTACCCCTTATTTCCTTTATAAAGACCCAAAAAGCTAAATCCACCCTTTAAATTCCTAAGACACCTCCTAAAATAAAAATGGACTAAATACATGTCCCAAATTAAATTCCTAATGCTCCTCAAAATTAAAAAAAGGAAAATTACATTTTATTAACTAAAGTCCCTAGCGTAATATCTTCACTCTCCACAAGAGGTAAAGTCTTCATTTGTCTGCAAAGGATAGGTCTTCTTCAATCCTTCTAGCCATGACCCTAGTGATAGGTCTTTGGCTAGGCATGTTCACATCAGAAACACTCTCAAAGTTAGAGAGAAAAGGCACTCATGATGAGGTCACGCAAAGTGTAAATTTACTAAATGATAAAAGTTGTCTACAATATGTGCAGTAGGTGTTATTTATAGAGAGGGGAGTGGAGTTTGACATCCAACTCATGCTAAGGGGAAGAAGAAATATAGATCCAAACAAGGCCCAAGAATTATAAATCTATGTTCCCTCTAAATTCAAATTTGAATTTGAAAGTGTCATGTGGACTCCCTCCAAATTAAAATTTGAATTCAAAAATGCCACCTAGGAGAAAGTGTGAGTGGTGCCTAAAATGGGGGAACAAAGGGTCCCACTTGTCTCTTATGCACATGTGTATGTTAGGAGGTATGAAAATCAAATAAAGGGGTGTGGGAATTAAAATCCGCACATCCTCTTGCTCTAAAAAGACCAACCTTCTACCATACACCCCACACAAATGACTTATGATACCCCAAGCTCATAATAAGTGGAAATAAAGGGGAAATGACCAAAATACAAAAGGCCCAAAATTACTAAGAGCACCTACTCAAAATACTACACAAACTACACAATATTTACAAGTATTTTTAAGACTATAACCCTAAAGTCTTCATGAAGCTTCTTCCTAGTCATGTCTTCTCTCCAATCCTCGTAGCCAAGAGACATTGCTAGGTGGGATTGCACCAATTAAGCCACTTGAAAACAAACAATGATGGTAACACAACCTTTGCAATTAGAGATCCTATGAAGAAGGTCCATATGAGTAAGAACAAGTCATTTTCCAATTCTGCTAACACTAAAATTTATATAAATCAATTTCCTTTTTAGTCCCTTCCTATGATGTGAGAAAGTGCCAGATGTTGCATTAATGAGAGGTTAAACTTTATAATTAAGCATTATAAGAAAGCTTAACATTTTATAAATTTTTTAATGAATTTCATATCCCTTATGTGTGGTATATGATTTGCAGCATACACTTAATGAAATCACCTATATGAGTGTCAAGTGGAGTCACTTGCATGATATCTTGGAAAATCTTTAGAGCATTCATGGATACCGGACATGTGCATTGCCTAAATGCTTAACACAGCAAAAACAATAAAGATTGGAGGGGTATATTGTGATTAGTAGACCACTATCATATGCCACGTGTTTTTGGTTCATATAGTCTCATTACACCAACTGTTGTGTGATAAATACTACTAGTCTAGTTCTGGTTCATGTAGCATAGGTACATCAAGTCTAATGCAATATATCTTGAGAACCTAACAAGAGATTTCTTCTTTTCAAAAGTTTTATTGTCTTTGTAATATGTGGGGGGAATGTTGAAAAAATTGAGTATTACAATGGCAAATTAATTTGTAACGTGTGATTTTAAAAGCGTATTAAAATGTTTATAGTCCTTGGTCAGTTTTATTACTATTAAATTTAGTCTTTATGATATATTAAATAAAATTAATTCATAATCACACAATTAATTATATCTAATCTTTTTTATTATAATTTATATTTGTAACGACTATATTCATTATGAGGTGCAAACTCAAAGCATTATATATAGGGTATCTGATTTCACTGTTACCTCTAAGCTCTTTTCTCTCCATTTTCTCTAGCTTTCCCTCTGGCTCTTGAGTTTATCTTACTAGTTCTGTAGTCTCAACTTGCTTGAGATGTTTCTGTTGTATTTAGGAGACCTGTAGATTACCCAGATAATCCTTTTAGGATAATGCCCAACACACTTCAAGAAGATAATTTCTACATCCTTACACTGAAGTTACCAACAAAATCTTACACTAACACCTCCTTGAAAATGTGAAGACAATGTTTAAAAAAATAGAGGTGCATGTATAATTATACTAAACCTCATATGTATATCCGTAATTAGTTCTAAAAAATGAATTATAAGTGAACATGAAAAATAAGTACGGACCAACTTGTTTCAATAACTTTAAAAGTTTTATAATTATATAAATAATTTAACTTTATTTAAACAATACTAGTAGTTTCAATTAGTCAAACATGTAAGCATGTGTATGTGTGTAGGTGTACCTTTAATTACCATACTGCAATACTATGATTGGATTTTATATTACTTACAAGTTACAAGCTATCTTAATTTTTTCATTTGCATTGGATAATTATTAATAGAATTAATAATTATCGCTTATATTTCCTTAATAAAAGTCGCAAGTTCATACCTTTATCCGGCTATCTTTATTCAAGAAGTACGTATCTATATAACCAATTTAACAAAATCCCCCTTTTTTCTAATAAAAATATTAATTTATCTTGTTTTTTAAAAAATACCATACTAATTTTTAATTAATTAATTTTTAAAATTTTATTTTGTATATTACTAATTTTCTTTTACTTTTTAAAAATTTAAAATATAATAACGAGAATTTAAAAATTTAAACTTTATTTAGTGATAATTAGTGCAACAATTTTAAAAAACTATTTTCAATATTTTATTATTTAAAAACTAAAAAACCTATTTGTCTAATTTTTTAGTTTTTAAAAACTAAAAAACAGAAACAGTTACAAAGCAGTTTTGTTTTTTTATTTTTGTTTTGAAAATTTAAAATACAATGGAAATATGTTGTTTTTTAATTTTTATTAATGGAATTTTCAAAAATATAAACAAGTTTTTTCATTTTTTCATTTTTAAAATAGTTTTCAAATAACATTTAATAAATAAGTTTTTTTTCCTTTTCTTCTAAAAAACAGTTTTTAAAAACTATTATTGAAAACCCTTTTAAAAATTAAAAAAAAAATCAAACCAATAAAACAATTAATTTATGTACGATTTTTATCTCGTTAGTGAGTTATTATATTTTGAATAATTATGCATCCAATAATTTTTATGTATGAACTCAATAATATAACTTTTAGGTCAATTCAAGTCACTAAATTTAAAGTTGTCCTATTCAATTCATCTATATAAAAACTACAAGAATGAATAATTGTTCCATACATATATACTTATATCACTCATCAATAAAATAAAAATAAAATAAAAAGAGTTTAATTGGTACTGTCATGAAAAGTCATAATTGACTATCAATGTAGAAATAAAATCTTCATAATTGACTATCAATGTAGAAATAAAATCTTTTATACTGACAGTGTATATCAATTAAACTCTAAGAAAAATCATGCGTAAGCCATAAAATATTCTAACCAATAGTTTAAAATGCATTAAGTTCGTTTTTGCAACAATTTTATAAAATTATTTTTAGTATTTTAGTATTTAAAAATTAAAAAACTTATTTGTTTATTGTTTTCAAACAGTTTTCATTTTTTAATTTTTAAAAACTAAAAAAGAAGAAATGTTACAAGTAGTTTTGTTTTTTAATTTTCTATTCTTTTTAAAACTAAAAATACAAAGGACAATAAATTGTTTTTGCCTTTCATTAATGACATTTTTGTAAATATAAATAAGCTTTTTCATTTTCACATATCCAAAACAATTTTCAAACAATATTTATCAAACAAGTTTTTTCTCTTTCTTCTTAAAAGCAATTTTTTAAAACTATTTTTCAAAAACTAAAAAACAAAACTAAACCAATCAAACTCTAAATTTTTAATTTTCGAAATTAAGAATAATAATTTTAGCAAAAAGCATCATTAGTAATTAAAAAATTTTTTTAAATAAAATTAAACACAATAATTTAATAAAAATGAAATGCAAAATATTTAACATCAATTTTAAAAATAAAAAATTAAAAAAACTAAAAAATTAAAAATTGGTTATTGGATAATCAATTTCTCTTTAAGAAAAAACAAAAAAGAAACATTAGAAATTCGTTGGTAAAGGACACATTTATCAACATAATTAACAAATTGTATGGTCTAACCTAAAAGTTGTATTATTTACATAATTTTACTTTTTGTATTATTTATATGAAAAAATCAGGTGTGTTGCAATTCGTAGCTAATTAGGGTTGGGGTGCCAACCTTGTTGAGATGTCTATCCTTATTATAACTTGCATTCCTTTTATGTTGAAAAAGAAAAAATTGGAATGAAAGAGAGAACTTAAAACATAAAACCAAGTTGGTTTGTTAATTAAGGCAATTTATGGTTATAAAAAACTTTAATTGTCTTTTTCAAGCAATGAAGGCAACTAGTTATTACTAATACAAAACTCCAATTATAGAATAGAGAAAACAAGTTTAGTTCCACAATACCTTATTACACCCATGCAACTTATAGTTTCATTGCTAATTAAACCTTAAAATTAACAACACAAATTATTCCTCTCCTTTTCATTTTCTTTCTTATAAAAGGGAGTTATTATATTGTCTTAGCTTAAGTGTCTTATTTCTTTGTGTTTTTCTTAGCTCAATCAAATTGCAAAACAAGAAGAAGAAATAAACAAAAACATGGGTTGTGGAAAGTCCAAGCATGATGTAGTTTCCGGAAACATCATTCTCCAGTGTAAGAAATCCTATGTGAGTAGCCAAGAAAGTGTAATGGAAACCAAAGACACAAACAACAACCATGTTGACAATGTGATTTCAGAGCCACAAGTGAAACAAAAGGAGAATGAAAGTGTGAAAGAGTTTAAACAAGAAGTACTTAAGGATGATATAGTTAATGATCTGAATGATGAAGTTGAGAAAACAAATGTACAAAAAGAGAAAGAAGGTAAGAAAACAACCGTGCAAGAAGAAAAGGAAATTGGGTCTAAAGGTGGAGAAGGAAAGTCACAAGAAACTATTGTTGCAAAGGGACAATCTGAAATCTCAGAAGGTGAAAAAAATGGTTCAAAAGAGAATGAACAAAAGTCCAATAATGCATATACTACTACTGATGTAGAAGAGAAAATACCAATAGAAAATAAAATAGAGGATGTCGATATGATGGAAGAAGAGATAAAAGACACAAAGGTTTCAACTTTTAAAGGTGAAGAAAAATATTTGAAACTGGAGGAGATCAAGAATAAAGAGAATCTAACAATCATTTAAGATGATATGTGAAGATCGACAAAATAAGAATAGGAACAATTGGATGTAATACAATAATTATTCTGGTTATATATCTTTATATAGAAAGTCCAGTGTAATTAGTTGTTTGCTAATGACACTGTAATATTTCCATTTAAATTAAGTTTAAAATCGTAATATATATATATATATATATATATATATATATATATTTATTTGTAGGCTTAAATAAAATTGATGCTCCTAATTTTTCAATTTTGGACATTGTGTCCCTATTTTAAAACCATGACATTATGTTCTCAAATTTAAAAAATGTGTGAATTGATACTTCTTCTAAGAATTGTTGACATTTACTATTAATTGTGAGCGTGATGACATATTTTAAAATCATGACATTATGCTCCTAAATATATATTCTTACACGTGACCATCAACAGACTCTCAATTAAGCGTCAACATCAATAATTCACGGAAGGAATACCAATTCATATATTTTTGAAATTTTGGGGCTTGATGTCATGGTTTTAAAATAGGGACACAATATCTAAAATTTAAAAAAATTGAAGATATAAATTGTATTTAAGCATTTATGTATGGCTATACATACTATTTGTCATGTTTTATTGATATTTTGATAGTGCATTTAATTATACTAAGTTTTCCTTATTTTAGTTCTATCAAAATGAACTAGTCGCAAAAACGAAGGAATTATAGTTCTTTCCTTATAAAAAAAAGAAATAAAGAAAAGATAAACTTGCAACCGATTTATTTTCAATGTCCACTCATAAATTATTAACTTTAATCAATAATAAAAAATAAAAAGTTCATTAGTTATGTCACTAATATTACTCAAGAATGCAATTAGTGCAATTAGAATTTAGATTATATTTATTCTTTTATTGTATTTTCATATATTTAGTCTTCTACTAGTTTAATTCTATAATTTCAATCCATCCGCTTCATATCCAATATTTAATGGAGATGTTGATTTGGATGTAGTTGAGTGTATCATTAGCATTTATGTTAACTATAATATTAAATATTAAGTTTATAGATAAACCAAACTTATACAATTAAAGTAATAGAAAGATAGCATATGTGTCATAACTTTGATAGAGATGTACTCTCGTAAAATCTTCCACAAAGTATATTATTTTCTTGGCTTAAATATATTTTATGATATATCAGTTAATTTTGCATAGAATTTTTAATAATTTATGTCTTTGTGTGAGATCTTTAATATTTTTTTTATTTTATTGGATTCTAAAGTATTTTAGATAGTGCTTAAATTATTTTAAAATACTTTGAAAATTTGTTTAGATGAAATTTTAATAACTTAAAATAAAATAAAAAAATTATTAAAAATTTAACACAAAGAAAAAATTATTGGGATCCAACATAAATTTTTTTAATATATTAGGAATCGAAGTTGATGCATTTTTAAGCATAATTCCTTTTATTAATATGAACTTGCAGACTCCTTTTGTTGGTACGTCACTGTTCAACCTATTTAAGGAAATATGCATGTGCAATAGAATAACAATAACCCTTAAACTTTTTGTAAAAAATCTAAATAAATGTTTAATTTTAACAAAATTTTGTTATAATTAACCATTACTAATTTTATAAAAATAATTTTTTATGGCAATAATATTTCTAATAATAATAATTCATTTATCTTATTTATAATTTTTCAAGATTAAAAAAAGATATATCCAGACCTGATGAAAAAAAAGGGATTGTGTCTTATCGATTTATTGAGAATATTCTTATCTAGTTAGTTTGGTTGATGATGACAATAAATACATCTAAATTTATATTTTTTACTAAACTACTTTTGTCATTAATACTCATATTTTTTGTCCCTCATAATTGTTTTTCATATTATCTAAGTAAAAAAAGTTAATAAAAATATATTAAGGATTAAATATTATAAAAATGTAAATGATCAATTATCATTTTTATTTTCGATCTTATAAATAGATCACTTTTGGATTAACCACAACCCACTTATACAAATATCTCACTTTTTTACCCACATAATAAGGGAGATTTTTAGCTCCCAACCTATAGAAACCCCAAAGGCTAAGGTTAGGATTAGGAGTTTATTTCCTCTTCCTAAATCCTAAACCTAAGTTTCACACATTTCATGTGTCTTTCTCTCTTTATTAGAATTGGAAACATCCAGTGGTAGAGAGAATTTTTTTCAATAGAATTAAAAGGGATTTGACCCATTCATAAACAATTCACATTGCATATAAAAGATGTCACTCTTATTAAATCTAAGTAGATGATCCACCATAAATATTTTTTGGCTTCACTTATTAAAAAATATTTCTTTAGGTTTAATTATATTAATATTAGATATAATATTAATTTAAGTAATTTAAATAAAAAATTTATATAAAAATAATTTTAAGTTATATTTTTTAAATATATGTTCAACTTTAACTTTAGTTTCAAAAATATAACAAGTACAAAAACAAGATACAACATATCCGAAACCTACGTTAACTTTGCACACTAACATTGATTCTCCAAAAAACTGTTAATGGTTATGTCATAAATTGTTGTTGTATTTAAGGCTAGATAGTCTAAATAAACGACCTATTTCTTGATTGTTTTAAAAAATATCTTGTGATAATTTCTAAATATACATAATGATGTACACATTTCCAACAAAAGATTCTAAAGTTATACACATCACCCACGAGTGAAACATCACCTCTCATTCCATATTCTGATATTTAAATTTATCTCATCTAAGTTAGGACTAAAAATTTTGAAAAAATGAAAATTAAAATAATTTCTTTTAAGCAAAGCAAGAGAAAGTAATAATATCCTTTTTTCAAAACATTTTTTAATTATTAGTTAAAATATATTTATCTTTTTATTGTTAATTAAAATATATTTATCCTCCCATAATATGGAAACACATGTACAAGTACATTATCTAGCCTTCCAAGTTGTCCTTAGATTTTTTTTGTTGGTGAAATTCTATTCCTTCTTGTATTGCGAAGCATTTCTAATAAAAAACTTGTATTATAAGTGAACATGAAAAATAAGGACACACCAGCTTTTTCAATAACTTTAAAAGTTTTATAATATATAATTAAATCATTTAACTTTATTTAAACAATACTAGTAGTTTCAATTAATCAAACATGTAAGCATTAAACTCTTGTGTATGTATGTAGGTATACTTTTAGTTACCATATTGCAATACTATAATTGGATTTTATATTAGTTACAAGCTATCTTAATTTTTTTTTCCATTTTTATTGAATAATCATTAATTGAATTATCCAAAAATGAACACAAATTAAAGTTGTATATATTCCAGCTTGCTTGTTTTATTTTTTTCACCAATGCAATAAGCCTTCTAACCTAGTTATGCGTATCCACCATTTCTTTTTACCTTAATTATTTTCTCAACCCCCAAAGAAAGAGTCAACTTAACATGCATGTTCATAATAAAATGGGTGATTATTAAACATGATAACATACAGCTGATATTTAACTAGGATGTGTTTTGCAAAATGATAAATAAGGATATTGTTAATTATTAGATTAACAATGAGGTATTTAAAATAATATAATATATTTTAATAATATAAATTGATTATATATTTAAATTATAAATTATTCTAATTATATATTTAAATTATAAATTATTATAATTATATATTTAAATTATAAATTTTATAATATAAATATATAATTATAGAAAATTATAATTTAAATATGTAATTTAAAATTTATATATTTAATTATAGAATTTCAATTTAAATATTGATTATAGTAGTTTATTATTTTAATATGTAATTACATAAATTTATAATTTAAATGTGTAATTTTAATTTAAATATATTATTATAGAACTTTATAATTTAAATATATAATTATAATATTTATAATTAATTCATATTATTAAAATATATTATAATTATTTTAAATACCTTATTATTCATCTAATGATTAATAATATTTTTATTTATCATTGTACAACTTTCAACTAGTTGATCAGCTAGTATTAATCTTTCTCCAACTACCTTTATTCAAGAAGTAAGTATCTATATATATAACCAATTTATCTATTTTTCTAATAAAGATATTAATTTGTCTTGTTTTTAAAAAATACCTTACTAATTATAATTAAATTATTGTTTAAAAATTGAATTTTGTACGTTACAAATTTTCTTTTACTTTCTAAAAATTTAAAATATTATAAACAGAATTTAAAAATTGAAATTTAATTATTTAGTGATACTTAATTTATGTACGATTTTTATCTCGTTCGTGAGTTATTATGTTTTGAATAATTATGCATCCCAATAATTTTCATGTATAAATTCAACAATATAATTTTTAGGCCAATTCAAGTCACTAAATTTAAATTTGTACTATTCAATCCACCTATGTGAAAACTACAAGAATGAATAATTGTTCGATAAATATATATCACTCATAAACATAAGAAAAATCACACGTAAAGTATTCCAACAAATAAGTTTAAAATGCATGTTTTTTTTTTGTCAACGATGCATATGTTTTTTTTAACAAATTTATAAAATTGTTTTTAATATTTTAGTATTTAAAAATTAAAAAGAGTTTTTTGGTGTGTTCTTAAGACAATTTTAGTTTTTCAGTCTTTAAAAACTACAAAAGAAGAACGGCAGTAAGTAATTCTACTTTTTAATTTTCTTTTTTTTTAAAAAACTCAAAATAAAAGGAAAATAAATTGTTTTTTCTCTTCATTAATGGCATTTTAGTAAATATGAATAATTTTTTTCTTTCACATATCCAAAACAGTTTTCAAACAACATTTATCCAATAAGTTTTTTCTTCTTCTAAAAAACAGTTCTTGAGAACTATTTTTCAAAAAAAAATTCAAATATTAAAAAATAAAACTAAACCAAGTTCTAAATTTTCAATTTTCAACCCTCAAGAATAT
This sequence comes from Psophocarpus tetragonolobus, assembly GCA_037954015.1. Lineage (NCBI taxonomy): Eukaryota > Viridiplantae > Streptophyta > Magnoliopsida > Fabales > Fabaceae > Psophocarpus > Psophocarpus tetragonolobus. The sequence continues at coordinate 28,287,940 of CM075694.1, read as the reverse complement.
TAATTTAAAAAAAAAGCATCATTAGTAATTTAAAAATTATTTTTAAATAAAATTAAAAAATATATAACTTAATAAAAACAAAATGCAAATTACTTAACATAAATTTTTAAAACAAAAAAAAATTATTAAAAAAACTAAAAAATGACATTAAGAAATCAGTTATTGGATAATCAATTTCTCTTTAGGAACAAATAAAAAAGAAACATTAGAAATTCATTGGTAGAGGACCAATTCATCAGCATGATTACCAAGTTGTATGATGTAACCTAAAAGTTATATGGTTATAGTTATAATATATTTTAATAATATAAATTAATTATATATTTAAATTATAAATTTTTATAATATAAATATATAATTATAGAAAATTATAATTTAAATATGTAATTTAAAATTTATACATTTAACTATAGAAATGAAAATTAAATATTGATTATAGTAGTTTATTATTTTAATATGTAATTACATAAATTTATAATTTAAATATGCAGTTATAAAAATTAAAAGTATTTTTGCGTGTTCTTAAAATAGTTTTAGTTTTTTAGTCCTTAAAAACTAAAAAAAGAGGAACAGCAGTAAGTAATTTTACTTTTTAATTTTCTATTTTTTTAAAAAAAACTCAAAATACAAGGAAAATAAATTGTTTTTTCTTTTATTGATGACCTTTTTGTAAACATAAATAAGTTTTTTCATTTTCACATCTCCAAAACAGTTTTCAAACAATATTTATTAAATAAGTTTTTCTTTTCTTTTCTTCTAAAAAATAGTTCTTGAAAACTTCTTTTCAAAGATTAAAAAAAAAACTAAACCAATGAAGTCCTAAATTTTCAATTTTCAACAGTCAAGAATATTAATTTTGAAAAAAAAGCATCATTAGTAATTTAAACAATATTTTTAAATAAAATAAAATAAAAATATATAACTTAATAAAAATAAAATGCAAATTATTTAACATAAATTTTTAAAAACAAAAAAAAATAAAAAAAAAATAAAAAATGACATTGAGAAATCGGTTATTGGATAATCAATTTCTATTTAGGAAAAAACAAAAAAGAAACATTAGAAATTCATTGGTAGAGGACCAATGTATCAACATGATTAATGAATTTATTATGTAACCTAAAAGTTGTATTGTTTACATAATTTTATATTTTTTGTATTATTTATATGAAAAATCTTGTGGTGTGTTGCACTTGGTAGTTAGGGTTGGGGTGTCAACCTTGTTGAGTTGCATATTCCTATTATAACTTACATTTCTTTTATGTTAAAAAATTAAGAGAAAAATTGGAAGCAGAAAGAGACCATAAAGCATGAAACCAAGTTGGTTTGTTAATTAAGGAAGTTTGTAGTTATAAAAAACTAATTATCTTTTTTAAGCAATGAAGGCAACTAATTACGAATACAAAGCTACAATTATAAAATAGAAAAAACTAGTTTGGTTCCACAACACCTTATTACACCCATGCAACTTAATTATAGTTTCATTGCTAATTAAACCCTAACAATTAACAACACAAACTATTTCTCTCCTCTTCCTTTTTTTTATAAAAGGGAGTTAATATATTGTCTTAGTTTAAGTGTCTTATTTCTTTGTTTTTTCCTTAGGTCAATCAAATTACACAACAAAAAGAAGAAATAAACAAAAACATGGGTTGTGGAAAGTCCAAGCACGATGTAGTTTCTGGAAACACCATTCTCCAGTGCAAGAAATCTAATGTGAGCAGCCAAGAAAATGGAATGGAAACCAAAGATGTAAACAACAACCATGTTGACAATGTGATTTCAGAACCACAAGTGGAACAAAAGGAGAATGAAAGTGTGAAAGAGTTTCAACATGAAGTTAAGTATGATGATGTACTTAGTGATGTGAATGGTGAAGTTGTGAAAACAAATGTACAAGAAGAGAAAGAAGATAAGAAAACAAACGTGATAGAAGAGAAGGAAGTTGGGTTTGAGGGTGGAGAAGGAAAGTCACAAGAAACTATTGTTGCAAAGGCACAATCTGAAATATCCAGAGGTGAAAAAGGTGATTCAAAAGAGAATGAACAAAATTCCAATGATGCATATACTACTAGTGTTGTAGAAGAGAAAATCCTAACAGAAAATCAAATCGAGGATACCAATATAATGGAAGAAGACATAAAAGACACAAAGGTTTCAACCTTTGAAGGTGAAGAAAAAGATTTGAAACTTGAGGAGATCAAGAATAAAGAGAACCCAACAATTATTTAAGATGATGTGTGAAGATCAAGAAAATAAGAATGAGAACAATTGAATGTAATACAATAATTATTTTGGTTATATATCTTTATGTAGAAAGTCCATTGTGATTAGTTGTTTGCTAATGACACTATGTAATGTTTCAATTCAAATTAAGTTTAAAATCTTAATATATATATATATATATATATATATATATATATATTTATATAAATAATATTTATATATTTATGCAGGCCTAAACACAATTGATGTACCAAATTTATACAAGAAAAATAAAAATTAGAGAGGACTGAAATCCGTCAAAATTTACTAAAATTCGGTCACAAATGAATTAGTGACAGAATTTGTGACAAAATATAATTCACACAAATTTTTGTGTCACAAACACTTCTGCAAGAAATTTTTTTATTCCTTCACAATTAGTGATATCATTTTATCCATTACACAATTTAAATATTTTGTCACATAAAATAAAAATAACTTAACACATTTAGTATTGTATTATTTCACTAATTGTGACAGAAAAAAATTTCTTCATAGATTGTGGAGGAGTTTGCGATGAAATAAATCCCTTCACAACTTGTGAAAGATTTAATTGTCACAAATTGCAAGGAAATATAAATCATGGAGAGAAGTTCCTTTTTTTATTTTGACAAACTCATAATCTCTCACAAGGAGGTCATAATGTTAATATATAGGTACAATAGAAACATAATAATTCAAAATAATTTTTATCATTGGGGAGAGTCATCAAGTTGTGTCTTTATTTTATTTTATTTTTGGGTTGTTAAGCACTTCACTTTTTGACTTGTGTTCTACAAAATTAAAATAATATATTAGATATTTTAAAATTAATTTTAATTTAACCTTAATTAAAATATCTTGAGAAAAAGTAGAATTAGAAAAAATAAAAAAATTTTATACAACACTATTTTCATATACTTATAATCTCAAGAAGACTAAATCAACCAAAATATATTAAAAACAATATTTCATTACAATATTTGCATAGTTAAAATTAATTTAATTATTTTTTTACCTAAAAAATCAAAATAATATACTAAATGCATAAGAAATTTTAAATTAATTTAATTTATTAAGCATAGTTAAAATATATTGAGAACAAGCATAATTCGAAAAATAAAAACAAAATTTATTTATATACAACACTATTTTCATAACTATAGTCACAAGAAGACCAAATCAACAAAACTGCATTAAAAACAATATTTTATGACAATATTTACATAGTTAAAATTAAGTTAGTTATTTTTTTACTTACCAAATTAAAATAATATGCCTAATGCATAAGAAATTTTAGAATTAATTTTACATTAATAAACATAATTAAAATTTCTTGAGAACAACCACAATTTAAAAAAAAAAACGAAAAGTTATTCTTATACTGCACTATTTTCATATACTTGTAGTCACAATAAAACTATATCAACAAAAATGTGTTAAAAAACAATGTTTCATTACAATATTTATTTAGTTAAAATCATGATAGTAATATACTTGAAAAACAATTGCACCATAGGCATAGCATTACAATCATATGCAAACTGCGTGAGAATGAACAAAATAATTTATAATATTTTAATTAAATTTGTATCTACTAAATAAAAAATAGGAAACTTTATTCTCAGGCATAACCTAAAATAAATCATTTTTATTTAGAAGTTTTCAAGTTAATTAGTAGAACTAAATTAAAATACTTACCGAAAAAGAGTATGGAATTTAATTGGGCACTTATTGAAAAAAGAGCATGGAAACAAAGTACTTCTATTAATTAAATATTACATAGTAAATCATTTAACTAGGAATTATAGTAGTTAAAATTAGTTGAATAATTAGAAATTAACTATTAAAATTCTGGTAGGTAAAATTTATAAAAAAGGGTTAACAATCAATTTGTGTCACAAGAAATGACATCACCCATAACCCACTAGTAAATTACAAAATTAAATCCCAACAATAAAAAATCCTCACCAAAAGAAAATAAAAAAAATAGAGATAAAGTTGTTATACATATCTAAGAATAAGAAATCTTGGAATTGAGAAGGTGACACATCAAAATAAAAGAAGGACATGTTGTAGAGCATATGGAGGACATAATTCTAACATAACTCTTTCTCTAATTCACAACCCATCTTTAACTAATTGAAGTGTATTAAATAATTAAAAAATGGCTTAAGTTTTTTATTTGTAAAGTTTCACAAAAAATAATTTTTTATCCTTGAAATTCAAAAATATTTTTTTGGTCCCTGAAATTAATTTGTTTTTTGTATCAACATTGTTCGTTTATAAGTTCTAGTGCATTTGATTGTGTCTTATGTGAAATTTAAAATTGAGAGAATTAGGATTGAGGAGTAGAGTGATTCAGAAGTACAAAAACATGCTCTTTATCAACAAATTTTTTTTTACAGCATTAACCTAAGAATAAGGATTGAAAGTGTATCATAGGCTAAAAAAAAAATTGAATTTTAAGGATTAAAAGTAATTTCTTGTGAAATGTTTAGGACAAAAGACATATGTAAGCCTTAAAAGATTTAATTGAACTTCTAATAATTAAGAAAGACAATTAAATTTTTATTTATGATAAAATGATTGATTGTATAATTAAACCCATAAATAATTATATTTTTTAGAAAACAAAAAATATTTAATAAAGGAAGTCATGAGTGAACTGCATAACTCAGAACCACCAACTACTACTATCCAAAGCCAAATGCCACTGTGAAAGCAAAAGAAACCTCAAAAGCCTAAGAGAATCAAAACCCCAAAAAAATGCAAAAACTAGAGCACAAACATTTAATTTTGAAGCTAGGAACAAATGTCTAACTACACGATACTTACACTAACTTTAGCAGCTAAGATATCATAGTCATGTTCCATAAAACCAACAATAGCTATAACACTCACTTGATAATTAATCATACTAAGATAAATCAAAGGTTGGACCTTTCATTCATAAAATGTGAAAGAAGAGATGCTAAACTTAGTCTTTATCCAACTTTTACCAATCTGTCTAAAGAAATTAAAGCTTATTATATAGAAAATAATTAATTGAATGATTATGATAACTTATTACAGCTTATTATTCAATACAAGTTCTGCAAAACTTTTTTAAATGCATTAATTTTATAGGTATTAATAAATGTTGTCTAAAGTTACTTACTATGCTCATTACTTATGTGTTTAACTGTTCTTGTTCCACCCTTGAAATTTCCACGCTTTCCTGGTAATAATACACCAACAACAAAAATGAGCCAACAAACTATATTATTAATCAAATTTTTCATAAGATAAAAAAAAATTGGATTTTAAGGAAAAAAAACTAATTCCAGTGTATCACATTTAATGATTGTGATACGATTAAAGCTAAATAATTAGTTGCAAGAAACACAAGTTCACTTTTGATTGAATTACAAGTGGGAAAGTTTACTCACTAGGCACGTTATAAGCAAGATTTTTTTTTTTTTTTTAAGTTCAAGATAAGCAAGGGATATAGTATTTTCAACTATACGAAAAATATATAATGCAAGTATATATATTTATGCAAAAAAAAAAGATTAATAAAGAGAATCATTTTTTATTAATAATGTGGGTATACATATTTATTCATTCATATTAAAAAAAATAAAAAACCATAGAGAAGAAAAAAATGAAAAAAAAGGGATCTCGCGGACCCACAACTGTAACAGTATTTTTATCTATCTCAATTTCATGATAATTTTTTTTAATCCTATTATTATTTACAAGGAAATCATTTATTTTCTAATTTATTTTCTTCAATTATTTATTCAACAAAATAAGATAAAGTAAAATGTAATGATAAACAAAACCATATTTATATATATTCATAAGTCATATTTACAATATTACATATTTCTACTATATACATATATATATATATATATATATATATATATATAGAAAAAATTTTATTTATGTGTGGTTCTCCCCTTTGCTTATATTTTTTTTCTATAATATTTATATGGTCGGTGAAAAAATATTTAACAAGGGATTTGTATAGTTAATTGGTGGAAGATAAAAGGTAACCACTACTAGTACCTTAATCATTATTAGTTCATCTAGCTCATAGTAAAACATTAAAGTTGATATACCAGTTCCTCTAAATGTAACTGAATTCTTAGTTCTCTAAATGTAACTGAATTCTCAATTACATTGGTGATCCAATTTGTGCTTGGAAAAGTAGTCGAAATAACTATGGTAAAAGGGGTTAGGCCGTTGGGTGTATTCATCCTTTAAATTTGCAAATTCCATTTTTATAAGAGACAAAAAAATAAAGGAGTGGGTACAAATATCATGAAAATAATTTAAATGATAACAATTTAAATTTTAAACAAAAAAAAATTCTATATATATAGAGAGATATGTATCATATTAATTTATAATAATTTATTCATATATATATATATAGAGAGAGAAATTTGAATTACTTTTTGTAGTGACTAGTCAGATAATTCATTCACCTTCAATATTTACTCATTTAAATCCCCAAGGTCAAACCTCCAACTACAAATTAATTCAAATCTTTATTTAAGTTTTAAAAACTTTTATAAAACTTTTAATTATATTTTTTTATATTTATGTATAAGAAAAAAAACATTACATTTAAAATAAAATGGTTAATTAATAGTTTAAAAACAACTAATTTAATAAATCAAATAAGATTGCGTACATCAAATCAAATAATTATAATTAAAAGTAACAAAAAATACTAAATAAGTCAAAGTTCAAGACACTAAATAAATATTACTAAAAGTAACATAAAATAATAAATAAAGTGAGGTTAATGACACCTCACTAATTATTTATAACTAAAAGTAACAAAAAATAATAAATAAAGTGGGATTAGGAACACCTCACTAAATAGCTATAACTAAAAGTAACATAAAATAATAAATAAAGTGAGATTAGGGACATCTCACTAAATAGTTATAATTAAAAGTAATATAAAATAATAATTAAAGTGAGATTAGGAATATCTCACTAAATAATTATAACTAAAAATAACATAAGATAAGCAAGTATAATATTTAAAGTAATAAATATCTCCTCTCCTTACCTTAACTATTAGAATAATACAAGAATTTTGAATTTTTCTTTTTTGTTTCCCTTCTAATAGACATCACTATAGCTTCTGTACTCTCAACTTAAAAATCATGACATTTCTTAATTTCAAGCCTTCCCCCATTCACCTCTTTTTATAGGTAACTTGTAGTAATATTTTTTTTTAAACCTAACTATTAGTTACTTTAGTTTTATTAGTTTTAGATATCTTTAATTAGTTAGACATATCTTTTAGTGGATGCATAGGTGACCATCATCATTTATTTATTTATTTTATCTTATCCAAATGTTTTAGTTCACGTGCTGTTATACTAACGGGTAAGCTTTCTTCTCCTTTTTTTTTTTTTTTTTACGTTCTTATGTTATGTTTTTTTTTTCTTTTCTTGATTACGTATATAAGTTAAATTATAAATTTATTTCTATATTCTATTTATTTTATATATTCTAAAAAATTTTACATTTAATAATTATAATATATTGTATTTAAAATAATATTGAAACTAAAATTTAAAATTACTTAATTATTTTATAATTAGATATTATTTTAACTTTATTTGATTATTAAATATATATTAAATTTAAAATATAATTAAATATTTTACTATAAATTTAAAATATTACAACAACTCCTCTTCTCAACATCAAGAAATCATAATTGATTGAAACTTATCAAGAATAAAATGAAGAAACTTTAACCAAAGCTTTCCTTAGTATCAGTGTTGGAGACAGTAGTAGAGGAAAGCTGAGAGGAAATTGTGGAGATTGATACCATTTATAAACATTTTGTTTACCGTTAACATTTTCAACAAAAGGATTATAAAGGTATACACAAAAATGACAATGAGTCTAGACAAACACGGGTAGTGGTTATTAGTTATCCAACCCGCTACAAAATTCATCACCCACTAAAAAATTCATCGGATACCCGTTAAAGAAATATTTGTGGATTTTTTAGTACCTGTGAGTGAGTATTCACAGGTACCCGTAGATATTTTAAAAAAATATTTTTTTTAGAATTAAATATTTTTTATAAAAAATTTGATCGAATAAATAATTTATTTGTTAGAAAATTTAGAAATAAAATTATACTAGTTTCTATAAGATTAATTAAATTTAAAAGTATATTAATATAATATATTATAATAAAATATTTAACACAAATAAAATATTTATTTTATATTATTGGTATTTTTATAATAAATAATTTTATTAATGATGAAGTTTTCATAAGAAAATAACATTTGTATCAATGAATTTTGATAATTAATATTTTAATTTGATTTATAATATTATCTTTTTCAACTTATATATATATATATATATATATATATTATTCTAGTTTAGCATGTATTTACAGGTACAGATACTATAATACATGTATCTATGCTTGTTAAAAAACAGGTAGAAAAAAACCTGTACCCACAGGTGACAGCACCTATTTATACTATCCGTGCAGATATTTTTGCGGCTTTTATTCACAGATGTCCACAAAAACACTTTTTTGTCATCCCTATATACATCACCAACAATTGAAACATCACCTCCCATTCCATATTCTGATATTTATATTTATCACATCAAAGTTAGAACTAAAAATTAAAAAAAATGAAAATTAAAATAATTTCTTCTAAGCAAAGCAAGAGAAAGTAGATATTTTTTTTCAAGACTTTTTTTATTATTAGTTAAAATATATTTAACTTTTTTATTATTAGTTAAAATTTATTTATCCTCCCATAATATGGAAACATATGTACAAGTACATTAGCTAGCCTTCCAAGTTGTCCTTAGATTCTTTTTGTTGGTGAGATTCTATTCCTTCCTATATTGCTAATAATTTCTAATAAAAAAAGTTATATTATAAGTGAACATGAAAAATACGTACACACAAGCTTTTTCAATAACTTCAAAAGTTTTATAATATATAATTAAATAATTTAACTTTATTTAAACAATACTAGTAGTTTCAATTAGTCAAACATGTAAGCATTAAACTCTTGTATATGTGTGTAGGTGTACTTTTAGTTACCATATTGCAATACTATAATTGGATTTTATATTACTTACAAGCTATCTTATTTTTTTTTTTCATTTGTATTGGATAATCATTAATTGAATTATCCAGAAATGAACACAAATTAAAGTTATATATGTTCCAGCTTGCTTGTTTTATTTTTTTTCGCCAATGCAATAAGCCTTCTAACCTAGTTATGTGTAACCACCATTTCTTTTTACCTTAATTTTTTTCTCAACCCCCAAAAAAAGAGTCAACTTAACATACGTGTTCATAATATAACGGGTAATTATTAAACATGATAACATGCAATTGATATTTAAGTAAATGTGTTTTGCAAAACTAGCCGAAAGTTGAAAAGTTAGTAAAAAATTGAAAAACTAGTTATAAGTATTTGGTAAAATTAGCTTAATCAACTAGCTGAAAGTTGTAAAATGATAAATAAGGGTATTATTAATTATTAGATCAATAATAAGGTACTTAAAATAATTATAATATATTTTAATAAAATAAATTAATTATATATTTAAATTATAAATTATTATAATTATGTATTTAAATTATAAATTTCTATAATATAAATATATAATTATAGAAAATTATAATTTAAATATGAAATTTAAAATTTATATATTTAACTATAAAAATTAAAATTTAAATATTGATTATAGTAGTTTATTATTTTAATATGTAATTACATAAATTTTTAATTTAAATATGTAGTTATAGAAATTAAAATTATTTTGCGTGTTCTTAAAATAGTTTTCATTTTTTAGTCCTTAAAAACTAAAAAAATAGGAACAGCAGTAAGTAATTTTACTTTTTAATTTTTTATTTTTGTTTTAAAAACTCAAAATATAAGGAAAATAAATTGTTTTTACTTTTCATTAATGACATTTTCGTAAACATTAATAATTTTTTTCATTTTCATATCTCCAAAACAGTTTTCAAACAATATTTATCAAATAAGTTTTTCTTTTCTTTTCTTCTAAAAAACAGTTCTTGAAATTTTTTTTTCAAAGATTAAAAAATAAAACTAAACCAATGAAGTCCTAAATTTTCAATTTTCAACAATCAAGAATATTAATTTAAAAAAAAACATCATTAGTAATTTAAACAATATTTTTAAATAAAAAAAAATTATATAACTTAATAAAAATAAAATGCAAATTATTTAACATAAATTTTTAAAAACAAAAAAAAATAAAAAAAAAAACTAAAAAATGACACTGAGAAATCGGTTAGTGGATAATAAATTTCTCTTTAGGAAAAAACAAAAAAGAAACATTAGAAATTCATTGGTAGAGGACCATTGTATCAATATGATTAATGAATTTATGATGTAACCTAAAAGTTGTATTGTTTACATAATTTTTTATTTTTTGTATTATTTATATGAAAAATCTTGTGGTGTGTTGCAGTTGGTAGTTAGGGTTGGGATGCCAACCTTGTTAAGATGCATATTCTTATTATAACTCGCATTTCTTTTATGTTAAAAAATTAAGAGAAAAATTGGAAACAAAAAGAGACCATAAAGCATGAAACCAAGTTGGTTTGTTAATTAAGGTAGTTTGTAGTTATAAAAAACTTTAATTATCTTTTTTAAGCAATGAAGGCAACTAATTGCCAATACAAAGCTCCAATTATAGAATAGAGCACACAAGTTTGGTTCCACAACACCTTATGACACCCATGCAACTTAATTATAGTTATTGCTAATTAAACCCTAATAATTAACAACACAAACTATTTCTCTCCTCTTCCTTTTTTGTTATAAAAGGGATTTATTATATTGTCTTAGCTTAAGTGTCTTACTTCTTTGTGTTTCCCTTAGCTCAATCAAATTACACAACGAGAAGAAGAAATAAACAAAAACATGGGTTGTGGAAAGTCCAAGCATGATGTAGTTTCCGGAAACACCATTCTCCAGTGTAAGAAATCTAATGTGAGAAGCCAAGAAAATGGAATGGAAACCAAAGACGCAAACAACAACCATGTTGACAATGTGATTTCAGAGCCACAAGTGAAACAAAAAGAGAATGAAAGTGTGAAAGAGTTTCAACATGAAGTTAAGTATGATGATGTAGTTAGTGATGTGAATGGTGAAGTTGAGAAAACAAATGTACAAGAAGAGAAAGAAGATAAGAAAACAAACGTGATAGAAGAGAAGGAAGTTAGGTTTGAGGGTGGAGAAGGAAAGTCACAAGAAGCTATTGTTGCAAAGGCACAATCTGACATATCCAGAGGTGAAAAAGGTGATTCAAAAGAGAATGAACAAAATTCCAATGATGCATATACTACTAGTGTTGTAGAAGAGAAAATCCTAACAGAAAATCAAATCGAGGATATCAATATGATGGAAGAAGACATAAAAGACACAAAGGTTTCAACCTTTGAAGGTGAAGAAAAAGATTTGAAACTTGAGGAGATCAAGAATAAAGAGAACCCAACAATTATTTAAGATGATGTGTGAAGATCAAGAAAATAAGAATAAGAACAATTGAATGTAATACAATAATTATTTTGGTTATATATATTTATGTAGAAAGTCCAATGTGATTAGTTGTTTGCTAATGACACTATGTAATGTTTTAATTCAAATTAAGTTTAAAATCTTAATATATATATATATATATATATATATATATATATATATATAACTTAAATACAATTGATGAACCAAATTTATACTAAAAAAATCAAAATTAGAAAGAACTTAAATTTGTAAAAAATTTAACAATATTCCGTCACTAATGAATCAGTGACAAAATTTGTGACAAAATATAATTTCTCACAGGTTTTGGTGTCACAAACACTTCTGCAAGGAATTTTTTTATTCCTTTGCAATTAGTGATGTCATTTTATCCCTCACACAATTTAAATATTTCATAACAAAATATAAAAATAACCTAACACATTTAGTATGGTATTCCTTCGCTAATTGTGATAGAAAAAAAATGTTCACAAATTGTTAAGGATTTTTGTTCATCACAAAATAAAAGAATTTCCCTATTTGTGATAAAATAAATTCCTTGACAACCCGTGAAGAATTTAATTGTTACAAATTGCGAGCAAATATAAATTCTTGACAGAAGTTCCTTCTTTGTTTGTGATTAACTCATAATCCCTAACAAATTTAAAAACTATCATGACAAATTTATTCTTTCACAAATATAGTAAGTTATTTTTTATTTTAGTTTTTATTTATGCGAACGTACAGTTATCTAACATTTTAATAATAATAAAACGTTTTAATTCTTCACTATAATTTAATTCTTCTAAAAAATCATAATGTACTCAAGAAAATCATATACAATTTATTCAAATTTAAAATAAAATGAGCAGAATAAGGAGGTCATAATGTTTATATAAAGGTACAATAGGAACATAATAATCCAAAATAATTTTTACATCATCGTGAGAGTCATCAAGTCGTGTCTTCATTTCTTTTTATTTTTGAGTTGTCAAGCACTTCACCTTTCAACTTGTTTTCCTAAAAAATGGAAATAATATATTAGACATTTTAAAATTAATTTTAATTTAACCTTAATTAAAATATCTTGAGAACAAGCAGAATTACAAAAAATGAAAATTTTCCATACAACACTATCTTCATATACTTATAATCGTAAGAAGACTAAATCAACAAAATATATTAAAAATAATATTTCATTACAATATTTGCATAGTTAAAATTAATTTAATTTTTATTTTACCTACAAAATTAAAATAATATGCTTAATGCATAAGAAATTTTAAATTCATTTTAATTTAGTAAGCATAATTAAAATATATTGAGAACAAACATAATTCCAAAAATTTATTTCTATACAACACTATTTTCATAACTATAGTCACAAGATTAAATCAATAAAAATGCGTTAAAAGCAATATTTATGACAATATTTACATAGTTAAAATTAAGTTAGTTATTTGTTTACTTACAAAATTAAAATAGTATATTTAATGCATAAGAAATTTTAAAAAAATAAAAAGTTATTTTAATACCACACTATTTTCATATACTTGTAGTCAAAATAAGACTAAATCAACAAATATGTGAAAAACAATGTTTCATTATCATATTTATTTAGTTAAAATTATGTTAGTTATATACTTGAAAAACAGTTGCACCATAGGCATAGCATTACAATCATGCAAACTTCATGAGAATAAACAAAATAATTATAATATTTAATTAAACTTTGTATCTACTAAATAAAAATAAGCAAACTTTATTCTAATGCATAACCTAAAATAAATAATTTTTATTTAGAATTTTTCAAATTAATTAGTAGAAGTAAATTAAATTAAAATACTTACTGAAAAAGAGCATGGAATTTAATTGGGTACTTATTGAACAAAGAGCATGGAGCAAAGTACTTCGGTCTCTATAAACAAGAAAAAAAAAACATCACCACAGTGAATGATACTTATCAAATATTACAAAGTAAATCATTTAACTAGGAATTATAGTAGTTAGAAGGCAGTTGAATAATTAGGAATTGACTATTAAAATTAAAATTTATAAAAGAAAGGTTAAAAATTAATTATGTCACAAGAAATGACATCACTCACAACCCACCAGTAAATTACAAAATTAAATCCTGACAATGAAAAATCCTCACCATAAGAAAATAAAAAAATGGAGATAGAGTTGTTATACATATCTAACAAGAACATGGAAATCCTGGAATTGAAAAGGTGACACATCAAAATAAAAGGAGGACATGTTGTAGAGCATATGAAGGAGATGGATGACATAATTCTAACATAAACCTTTCTATAATTCACAACTCATCTTTAACTAATTGAAGTATATTAAATAATTAAAAAATGCCTTAAATAAGTTTTTTTCCCTAAAGTTTCACCAAAAATCATTTTTTATCCTTGAAATTAAAAAAAAAATTAATCCCTGAAATTAATTTGTTTTTTGCATTAATATTGTTCATTATAAATTCTGGTACATTTGGTTATGTTGTATGTGAATGATTCATAAGTACAAAAATATACTTCTTATTAACAAATTTTTTTTACAGCATTAACGGGAGAAGAATAATTGAAAGTGTATCATGGGCTAAAAAAAATAATTTTGAATTTTAAGGATTAAAATTAATTTTTTGTGAAACATTTGGGACAAAAAAATTATGTATGCCTAAAAAAAATTAATTGAACTTTTAATAATTAAGGAAGACAATTAAATGTTTAATTATGATAAAATGACTTATTGTATAATTAAACCATAAATAATTATATTTTTTTAAAAAAATATTTAATAAAGGAAGTCATGAGTGAACTGCATAACTCAGAACCACCAACTACTACTACCCAAAGCCAAATACTACCGTGAAACAAAACAAACCTCAAAAGCCTAAGAGAATCGAAACCCCAAAAAATTCAAAAACCAGAGCACACACATTTAATTTTGAAGCTAGGAATAAATATCTAATTACATTCTACTTTCACTAACTTTAGTGGCTAAGATATCATAGTCATGTTCCATAAAACCAACAATAGCTATAACACTCACTTGATAATTAATCATATTAAAATAAATCAAAGGTTGGACCTTTCATTCATAAAATGTGAAAGAAGATATGTTAAACTTAGTCTTTATCCAACTTTTACCAATCTGCCTAAAGAAATTATAGCTTATCATATAGAAAATAATTAATTGAACGATTACGATAACTTATTACAACTTATTATCCAACACAAGTTCTACAAAATGATTGAAATGCATTAATTTTATAGGTATGAATAAATATTGTCAAAAGTTACTTACTATGCCCATTACTCATGTGTTTAACTGTTCTTGTTCAACCCTTGAAATTTGCAAGCCCTCCCTATAATAATACACCAACAACAAAAATGAGCCAACAAACTATATTATTAATCAAATTTTTCATAAGATAAAAAAAAATTGGGTTTTAAGAAAAGAAAACTATTCCAGATTTCCAATGTACCACATTTTATGATTGTGATATGCTTAAGGCTTAATAATTAGTTGCAAGACACACAAGTTCACTTTTAATTGAATTATTAGTGGGAAAGTTTACTCACTAGGCATGTTGTAAGCAAGAAATTAATTTTTTATTAAATTCAAGATAAGAAAATGATATAGTATTTTCAACTATACGAAAAATATATAATGTGGTATATATATATATATATATATATATATATATATATATATATATATATATATATATATATATTCACATTAGAAAAATAAAAAACCATAGAGACCCTAAAAAATGAAAAGAGAAAGGGATCCCGCAGATCCACAACTCACTCTTTCTCACATCATGATCGATTGAAACTTATCAAGAATAAAGTGAAGAAACTTTAACCAAAGCTTTCCTTGGTATCAGCCTTGGAGACAATAGTAAAGGAAAGCTAAGAGAAAAGTTATGGTTACACACAAAGGAGATCATATTTGGGTCTTTTGGAGAAAGCACCCAAATGGAATTCAAAAGTGTTTTTAAATTAATACCTACTAAAATTTTATTTAACACCTATTATATTTAAATTTTTTTTAAATATCAATTTTATCCCTTCTAATCCTAATTTTAAATACTCTTTCTTTCTATAGTGTATTTTTTCTCCCCCCTCCCTAACATTGGTCTCTCTCTTTCTTCTTCTCTCTTTGTTTTTCTATTATTATTATTATTATTATTATTATTATTATTATTATTATTATTATTATTATTATTATTATTATTATTATTATTATTATTATTATTATTATTAAAAACATCAATCACTGTAAAATATAAATCATCATAAATCATCACTGTAAGAATTGTAGTTTTAGAATTTTACACTAATAGAAGACTTCGTCTAGAACTTTTACAGAATTTGTTAACCGTTAGATTTGTTTATTTTTTTTTATAGTCAATTCATAAGACATTAATATTTATTTTTAATTATTGGATCATGGAAATAATATCTAGAGTGAGAGATAATAAATTCAAAGTAAGAATTATATTTTTAGGATCTTAAATTAGAGGCAAATTTCGTCTAAAGCCTTTTAAAGAATTTTTTTAACTGCTAGATTTGTTTATTTTTGGATAGTAGATTTATAACACATTAATATCTATTTCAAAGGTTGGATTGTGGAAATAATGTCTAGAGTGAGAGACAATAAAGTTAGATTAAGAATGATATTTTTAAGATTTTACATCAGTGATAGACTTCATCTAAAACCTCTATAGAATTTGTTTGTTAACTGTTGGATTTAATTCATTTTTGGACATTGGGTTTTTAAGTTATTGATTGTTATTTTCAACTGTTGGATCAACAAAATAACGTCTATAGTGGGACATAATAAAAAGTGAGTTATTAACTATATTTTTTATATAGGACAATACCATGGTAACTTAGCTTGTGAGTATTAATGATGAATTCTATTGTATTTTTAGTCTAAATAATACATTAATATTTATTTTAAACAGTTGGATAGAGTAAAAAATGTCTAGAGTAAGAGATAATAAAGTCAAAGTAAAAACTGCATTTTTATGATCTTACACTCGTGACAGATCTTCTATGGAGCCTTTACATAATTAGTTAACCGTTGGATTTTGTTTATTTTTGTAAAGTAAGTTCATAAGTTATTAATTATTATTTTTCAATTGTTGGCTCGATGAAATAACATTAGGAGTGGAAAATAATAGAATGTGAATTAACTAAAAACTATTCAACTTATTTACTCATCATTTTTTTTAGTAAAAGAAAATTAATGATATTATGGTATTTTTATTAGTCTTAAATTAATATTGATTCTGATAGTTAATTTAATATAATAAACATAAAAAAAAAGTTATGTTAATTTTAGGTTGATAATAAATTAGCATATAACAATTGTTACAAATTAACAATAAATAAAAGTATATAATACTATATACATGAAAATTATGAAATAAATTAAATTAATTTGAAAGTCACAAAAAATGAATATATTATAAAAAAATAAATTATATTATAAATAAGATTAATAAATCATGTTAAATTAATATTGTATAGTAAGTAAATATTTATAAATAATCTAGCATGATATATGAGTCATTTGAAATGAGTTATGAACCTGATAAATTTTCTAAGCACTTAGCATTAGAGTTACTCTACTAATTATATTTTTTAAACAAAGAGTCACAAACTAAATAAAATACCTTTTAAAGTTTTATGATTATTATTTTTTATTCCCTTAAAAAATACTTAATCTTTATAAATAATTATTATAATAATAATTATTATATAAATAATTAACCATTTTTTATTAATTATTTTTTAAAATTTTAAATTAAATATCACAAAATGTGTCACTAAATTATTTATAGAGATGTCTTTATGTCGTAATATATTTCAAAAAATAATTATAAAATTTATTTTGTGAGGAATAAAATGTCACAAATGTTACAATAAATTTATTTTTTAATTTGTGATGTCTTTTGTGACAAATGATTTGTGATGGAATATAATCCTTCCCAAAATAACATCACAAACAATTTTATACATATTTGTGATGGAATAATTATAGAAAAGCAATATTTGTCACAAAAAGTCATCACAAGGCTAAATATATAAATTTAGTGACATAATCCGATTATTTAGCGAGGGAAATAATCCATCACAAAACTGTCACAAAATGACTTAATTAAATGTTTGTCACAAACTTTATGATCCCTAACAAAAATTGTCTCCGATTACGAGGAACTACATTCCTTCAAAAAAGTCTGTCACAAATACTAATTTTTCTAATAGTAGCTCCTTTTTGGAAAATGTTGACGTTGACTATTAATTGAGAGTGTGTTGACGTATTTTAAAATTGTGACATTATATCATAAATATATATTCTTATATGTGACAGTCAATACATTCACAACTAACCATCAACATCAATAATTGATAGAAGGATATCAATTTACACATTTTTTTAAATTTGGGAGCTTAATGTCATGGTTTTAAAGTATGGGGCACAATATATAAAATTGAAAAAGTTAAGTATATGAATTGTATTTAAGCCATTTATGTGTGACTACATACTATTTGTCATCTTTATTAATATTTTGATGATGCATTTAATTATACTAAGTTTTCCTTTGGTTAGTTCTGTCAAAATGTAACTAATCGCAAATAATGAAGGAATTATAGTTCTTTTCTCATAAGAAAAAGAAAGAAAGAAAGAAAATATAAACTTACAAACTCATAAGTACCTTTTCTTTATTTAATGTCTCACTCATAAATTATTAACTTTAATCAATAATAAAAAAAAGAAGGAGTTCATTAGTTACCATGTCACTAATATTACTCAAGAATGCAATTAGAATTTAGGATTAACTGCATTTTTTGTTCTTTTTCTATCTTTATTTTTTATTAATTTTTTTATTATTTTGTTCATATATTTAGTCTTCTACTAGTTTAATTCTATAATTTCATTCCATCCCCTAGCTTCATATCCAATATTTAATGGAGATGTTGATTTGGATATGTTGCAGACTCGTTTTGTTGGTACTTTATCATTCAACCTATTTAAGGATATATGCATGTGCAATAGAATAATAATAACCTCTAAACTTTTTTAACAAATCTAGATAAATGTTTAATTTTAACATAATGGTTGTTATAATTAACTCTTACTATTAGTATTAATATAATTTTATAAAAATAAATTTTTTATGGTAATAATGTTTCTAATAATAATAATAATTCTTTAATCTTATTCATAAGACATGTTTACTTAAATTTTTCAAAATTCTATAATTTTGATCTAGTTAGTTTGGTTGATGACGATAAATACATCCTAAATTTATATTTTTTTACTAAATTACTTTTGTTATTAATACTCATTTTTTTCTCTCTCATAATTGTTTTTCGTGATCACCTTCATTGTCAGTATATTATCTAAATAAAAAAGTTAATAAAAAAATATTAAAGATTGAATATTATAAAAATATAAATTATCAATCACCACTTTTATTTTTTATCTTATAAATAGATCTCTTAAATAACACTAATTCATCCAATGACAACCTACCTATAAAAATATCTCACTTTTTCACCCACATAATTTTTAGCTCCTAGCCCATACAATCCCCAAATTCAAGGGCTAAAGTTAAGATTAGGAGTTCATTTCCTCTCCCTAAACCCAAGTTCCACACATTTGATGTGTCTTGCTCTTTTTTACTGAAACCATCTAATACTAAAGATAATTTTTTCCCTAAGATTAGAGGGGATTTGACCATACATAAACAATTCTCACTACATATAAAAGATGTCACTCTTATTAAATTTAAATAGATGATCCACTATAAATAGTTTTTTGGCTTCACTTATTATATAATATTTCTTTAGGTTTAATTATATTAATATTACATAATATTAATTTAAGTAATTTAAATAAAAAATTTATATAAAAATAATATTTGTTATATTTTTTGAATATATATTCAACATTAACATTATTTTAAAAAATATAACAAGTACAAAAACAAGATATAACAACACTGGTTCCGAAACTTACATTAACTTTGCACACTAACATTGATTCTCGAAAATACTGTTATCGGTTGTGTCATAAATAGTTGTTGTATTTTAAGGCTAGATAGCCTTTAACGTTTTATAATTAGTGGGATACTGTTGCAGCAACCTATATAAACGACCTATTTCTTGTTTTTAA
Source organism: Psophocarpus tetragonolobus (assembly GCA_037954015.1). Classification (NCBI taxonomy): domain Eukaryota; kingdom Viridiplantae; phylum Streptophyta; class Magnoliopsida; order Fabales; family Fabaceae; genus Psophocarpus; species Psophocarpus tetragonolobus. Next base: position 28,267,928 of record CM075694.1, on the reverse strand, counting down.
AAAAATATTGTAATAATTTCTAGATGTGCATAATGATCTAATCATTTAAAAAGAATTCTAAGATTACATTTAATTTACAGTATGTATATAATCTAGAAGAAAGCATGATCCTGAAAAAGAGAATCATATTTGAGCAATATTCTTAACCAAGAAAACACCAATTAATAGAAAAGCAACACAAACTACTAAAAGATAAGAAAAAGGAATGATGTTTGGAGCTAGCTTTTATTTTGTGGTACAAAGCTTTATCAATTGAATTGATCTAATTTCTTCCTAGAAAAGCATTTTAGACAAGATGCAATTTGTACAGGATATGGAGTGTTCGGCCAAAGCAACTACTAGGTATTTAACTAAAAAGTGTTCGGCCACCAGTCCGAACATTACACAACCCCAAAAGAAACAACTTGCAATAGATTAAGGAGTTAATCAATGTAAATCTTGGTTATTAGCCGAAAACTAGCATTAATGTTGTATTACCTAAACATGGGCTGATTAAGCAAGGCCCAACAGGTAAAAGCCCAATTCATCCCTATAAATAGGTAACAAATATCGAGGTAAAATGTTATGTTATTCTTAAATTACTGTTCATCACTTTGAACCAAACTCCCACTAACTTGAACGTTGGAGTGCTTTTATAGGTACCCCACCTGTTTGGAGTTGGTGTGACTTTCGAGTTGATACCCATTCGAGCAAGAGACCGAAGTGGGATACCGAAAAGTAGTTAGACAGGTACATAGTTCTTTGATTATATCCCTCATATTCATTCTATCTTTGGGTGACTCAGCTGAATAAGCTAGTCCTATAGAAAACAATTCATCTAAGCAATTCATCACATAATTAGGAAGCATTTGGTTTGGATCACTATTCTTTTTATTTTCTGCTGATACAAGTGTTTGTTTCAATTTCTTGGAAGAAGACCTGATTCCACTATATGTAGAAGTCTACCTGGCAACGAAGCTTTGACAAAATTGTGGAGATTGATACAATTTATAAACATTTTGTATACCAGTTAACATTTCCAACAAAAGAGGATTTCAAAGTTATACATAGAAATGGTAATGGGTTAAGCAAACACAAGTAGTGATTACCCACTCCAAAATTCGTCATCCGTTACCTGCTAAAAAACCTGTTGGGTATCCATTAAAGAAATACCTGCAAGTTTTTTAATACCCACGTGTATTCACGGGTACCCGCAAATATTTTTTAAAAAAAATTAGAATTAAATATTTTTATAAAAAATTTTATCAAATAAATCATTTATTTGTTAAAAAATATAGAAATAAAATTATTCTAGCTTCTATAAGATTAATTAGATTTAAAAGTAGATTAATATAATATATTTTAAGAAAACATTTAACACAAATAAAATTTTATTTTATATTATTAGTATTTTTATAATAAATAACTTTATTAATTATGAAGTTTTCATAAGAAAATAAAATTTGTATCAATGAATTTTCATAATTAATATTTTAATTTAATTTATTTCACAAAAATATTATTTTTTTAACATATATATATATATATATTATTTTAGTTTAGTGGGTAGCGAGTGCTCGTGGGCACGGGTATAGTACCCGTGCCTAGTAAGGAATTGGTAGAAAAAATTCATACCCACATATGGCAATACTCATTTATACTATCTGCGTATATATTTTGGCAGGCTTTATATACATGTATTCACGAGAGTGCATTTTTTTTTGTCATCCGTAAACACACCACCCACGAGTGAAACATCACACCCCATTGCATATTATGACATTTACATTTATTACATCAAAGTTAGGACTAAAAATTAAAAAAAATAATTTCATCTAAGCAAAACAAGAGAAAGTAGTAATATCATTTTTCAAGACATTTTTCTATTATTAGTTAAGTTAAAATTTATTTATCCTCCCATAATATGGAAAGACATGTACAAGTACATTAGCTAGCCTTCCAAGTTGTCCTTAGATTCTTTTTGCTGGTGAGATTCTATTCCTTCCTATATTGCTAATAATTTCTAATAAAAAAAGTTATATTATAAGTGAACATGAAAAATACTTACACACCAGTTTTTTCAATAACTTCAAAAATTTTATAATATATAATTAAATAATTTAACTTTATTTAAACAATACTAGTAGTTTCAATTAGTCAAACATGTAAGAATTAAACTCTTATGTATTTGGGTAGGTGTACTTTTAGTTACCATATTGCAATACTATAATTGGATTTTATATTACTTACAAGCTATCTTAATTTATTTTTTTTCATTTGTATTGGATTATCATTAATTAAATTATCCAGAAATGAACACAAATTAAAGTTGTATATATTCCAACTTATTTGTTTTATTTTTTTCGCCAATGCAATAAGCGTTCTAACCTAGTTATGCGTAACCACCATTTCTTTTTACCTTAATTATTTTCTCAATTCCCCCCCCCCCCCCGCAAAAAAAAGAGGCAAATTAACATGCGTGTTCATAATAAAATGGTGATTATTAAACATGATAACATGTAGTTGATATTTAAGTAGGATGTGTTTTGTAAAACTAATCGAAAGTTGAAAAACTAGTAAAAGATTGGAAAACTAATTACATATGTCTGGTAAAAGTAACTGAACAACTAGCTGAAAGTTGTAAAATGACAAATAAGGATATTGTTAATTATTAGATCAACAATGATGTATTTAAAATAATTATAATATTTTTAATAATATAAATTGATTACATATTTAAATTATAAATTATTATAATTATACATTTAAATTATAAATTTCTATAATATAAATATATAATTATAGAAAATAATAATTTAAATATGTAATTTAAAATTTATATATTTAACTATAGAAATTACAATTTAAATATTTATTATAGTATTTTATTATTTTAATATGTAATTACATAAATTTATAATTTAAATATGTAATTATAATTTAAATATATTATTATAGAAATTTATAATTTAAATATATAATTATAATAATTTATAATTAAAATATATAATCAATTTATATTATTAAAATATATTATAATTATTTTAAATAAATCACTGTTGATCTAATGATTAATGATATCTTTATTTATTATTTTACAACTTTCAACTAATTGATAAACTAGTTTTAACCTTTCTCCGACTGCCTTTATTCATGAAGTACGTATCTATATGTATAACCAATTTCTCAAAATCCCTTTTTTTCTAATAAAAATATTAATCTGTCTTGTTTTTAAAAAAGACCTTACTAATTTTTAATTATTTTTTTTAAAAAAATGAATTTTGTATGTTACAAATTTTCTTTTACTTTTTAAAAATTTAAAATATTATAACCAAAATTTAAAAATTGAAAATTTAATTATTTAGTGATACTTAATTTATGTACGATTTGTATCTCGTTAGTGAGTTATTATGTTTTGAATAATTATGCATCCCAATAATTTTCATGTATGAATTCAATAATATAACTTTTAGGTCAATTAAAGTCACTAAATTTAAAGTTGTACTATCAATCCATCTATGTGAAAAGTATAAGAATGCATAATTGTTCGATAAATGTATATCACTCATAAATATAAGAAAAATCAAGTATTCTAACAAAGAGTTTAAAATGCATATGTTTTTTTTTAACAAGTTTATAAAACTGTTTTTAATATTTTAGTATTTTAAAATTAAACAAAAATTATTTGACATGTTCTTAAAACATTTTTAGTTTTCAGTCGTTAAAAACTAAAAAAAAGGAATGACAGTAAGTAATTTTACTTTGTAATTTTCTATTTTTGTTTTTAAAACACAAAATATAAGGAAAATAAATTGTTTTTTCTTTTCATTAATGACATTTTTATAAATATGAATAAGTTTTTTTATTTTCACATCTTCAAAACAGTTTTCAAACAATATTTATCAAATAAGTTTTTCTTTTTTTTCTTCTAAAAAACCGTTCTTGAAAACTTTTTTTCAAAGATGAAAAAATAAAACTAAACCAATGAAATCCTAAATTTTCAACAATCAAGAATATTAATTTTTAAAAAAAGCATCATTAGTAATTTCAACAATATTTTTAAATAAAATGAAAAAAATATATATAACTTAATAAAATGCAAATTATTTAACATAATTTTTTTTTAAAAAAAAGATAAAAAAAAACTAAAAAATGACATTGAGAAATCGGTTATTGGATAATCAATTTCTCTTTAGGAAGAAACAAAAAATAAACATTAGAAATTCATTGGTAGAGGACCAATGTATCAACATGATTAACGAATTTATGATGTAACCTAAAAGTTGTATTGTTTACATAATTTTAATTTTTTGTATTATTTATATGAAAAATCTTGTGGTGCATTGTAGTTGGCAGTTAGGGTTGGGGTGCCAACCTTGTTGAGATGCATATTCCCATTATAACTTGCATTCCTTTTATATTAAAAAATTAAGAGAAAAATTGGAAGGAGAGAGACACCATAAAACATGAAACAAAGTTGGTCTGTTAATTAAGGCAGTTTCTAGTTATAAAAAACTTTAATTGTTTTTTTTAAGCAATGAAGGCAACTAATTGCCAATACAAAGCTCCAATTATAGAATAGAGAAAACAAGTTTGGTTGCATAATACCTTATTACACCCATGCAACTTAATTATAGTTTCATTACTAATTAAACCCTAAGAATTAGCAACACAAACTATTTCTCTCCTCTTCTTTTTTTTTATAAAAGGGACTTATTATATTGTTTTAGCTTAAGTGTCTTGTTTCTTTGTGTTTTCCTTAGCTCAATCAAATTACACAACGAGAAAAAGAAATAAACAAAAACATGGGTTCTAGAAAGTCCAAGCATGATGTAGTTTCCGGAAACATCATTCTCCAGTGCAAGAAGTTAGATGTGAGCAGCCAGGAAAATGGAATGGAAACCAAAGACACAAACACCAACCATGTTGACAATGTGATTTCAGAGCCGCAAATGGAACAAAAAGAGAATGAAAGTGTGAAAGAGTTTCAACATGAAGTTAAGTATGATGATGTAGTTAATGATGTGAATGGTGAAGTTGAGAAAACAAATGTACAAGAAGAGAAAGAAGATAAGGAAGTTGGGTATGAGGATGGAGAAGGAAAGTCACAAGAAGCTATTGTTGCAAATGGACAATCTGAAATGTCCAAAGGTGAAAAATATGATTCAAAAGAGAATGAACAAAAGTCCAATGATGCATATAATACTAGTGCAACAGAAGAGAAAATGCCAATAAAAAATCCAATAGATGTTATCAATATGATGGAAGAAGACATAAAAGACACAAAAGTTTCAGCCTTTCAAGGTGAAGAAAAAGATTTAAAACTTCAGGAGATCGAGAATAAAGAGAATCCAACAATGACTTAAGATGATGTGAAGATCGAGAAAATAAGAATGGAAACAATTGCATATAATACAATAATTATTTTGGTTATATATCTTTATGTAGAAAGTCTAGTGTGATTAGTTGTTTGCTAATGACACTATGTAATGTTTCAATTCAAATTAAGTTTAAAATCTTAATATATATATATATATATAATATTTATATATTAATGCAAGCTTAAATACAATTGATGTACCAAATTTATACTAGAAAAATTAAAATTAGAGAAGACTTAAGTCCGTCACAAATTTAACAAAATTCCGTCACAATGAATTACTGACAGAATTTGTGACGAAATATAATTTCACACAAATTTTGGTGTCACAAGCACTTTTGCGAGAGATGTATTTGTTCTTCGCAATTAGTGACGTCATTTTCTTCTTCACACAATTTAAATATTCCATAACAAAATATAAAAATAACTTAACACATTTAGTATTGTATTCTTCACTGGTGGTAACAGAAAAAAAAATTTACAAATTGTGAGAGATTTTGTTCATCACAAAATAAAAGAATTTCCATATTTTTGATGAAATAAATTCCTTCACAACTTGTGAATGATTTAATTGTCACAAATTGTGAGCACAACCACAAAAGAAATTATAGAATTAATTTTACATTAATAAACATAATTAAAATTTCGTGAGAACAACAACAAAAGGTTATTTTTATACCACACTATTTTCATATACTTGTAGTCAAAATAAGACTAAATCAACAAAAATGTGTTAAAAACAATGTTTCATTACAATATTTATTTAGTTAAAATTAGTTATATACTTGAAAAACAATCCATCATAAGCATAGCATTACAATCATGCAAACTCCATGAGAATGAATAAAATAATTTACAATATTTTATTTAAACTTTGTATCTACTAAATAAAAATAAGCAAACTTTATTCTAAGGCATAACCTAAAATACATAATTTTCATTTAGAAGTTTTCAAGTTAATTAGTAGAAGTAAATTAAATTAAAATACTTACTAAAAAAGAGCATGGAATTTAATTGGGTACCTATTGAACAAGGAGCATAGACCAAAGTATTTCTGTCTTTATAAACAAGAAAAAAAGCATCACCACGGTGAATGATTCTAATCAAATATTACATAGTAAATCATTTAACTAGGAATTATAATAGTTAACAGGTAGTTGAATAATTAGGAATTAACTATTAAAATTACTGGTAGGTAAAATTTATAAAAAAAAAGGTTAAAAATCAATTATGTCACAAGAAATGACATCACTCACAACCCACCAGTAAATTACAAAATTAAATCTCTAAAATCCTCACCAAAAGAAAAAAAATGAAGGTAAAGTTTTTATACATATCTAGAGAAGAATGTGGAAATCTTGGAATTGAAAACGTCACACGTCAAAATAAAAGGAGGACATGATGTAACATAACCCTTTCTATAATTCACAGTTCATCTTTAACTAATTGAAGTGTATTAAATAATTAAAAATGACTTAAGTAAGTTTTTTATTTTTAAAGTTTTATCAAAGATTATTTTTTATCTTTAAAATTTAAAAATATTTTTTTAGTCTCTGAATTTTTATTTTTTTTACATTAACATTATTCATTCACATTAAAAAATAAAAAAACCATAGAGAACCCAAAACATGAAAAGAGAAAGGGATCCGTAGACCCACAACTCCCTCTTTCTCAACATCAAGAAATCATAATCCATTGAAACTTATTAAGAATAAAGGCAAGAAACTCTAACCAAAGCTTTCCTTAGTATCAGCCTTGGAGCCAGTAGTAGAGGAAAGCTGAGAGAAAAGCTATGGTTAAACACAAAGGAGATCATATTTGGGTCTTTCAGAGAGAGCACCCAAATGAAATTCAAAAAGTTATAAGTTTGTAGTAGTGTTACAAAAATTATATTTTATCCCAAAAGCTGGAAATCAATTCTAAAATACAAAAAAGCAGCAGTCCAATAATAAAATTGTGCCAAAATTTTGCTTCTCGAAAAACTAATAAATAATATTAAAGAGTGTAGGCTTATTAAAAGGTGTAATAATATAATTAAAATAGTTTTATTATATTATAATAATATTAAAATGAAAAAATAATTTTAAAATAAAAATTAATTTTATTGTAAAACTTTATAATGGTCGAATTCAGTTTTCAATAATAATAATAATGTTTTCCTCCATATTACATTATTCTGCTAATTATTTTTCACAATTGCTTTAAATTATTGTTAATATATTTTAAATAAATTGTTCCTTTATTTATAATTTTTATTCTAACTTATTAATTTTTTATATATAAAAATATGTAATTTATTAAATAAATTTCAGTAATATTATTTAAAATTTAAACCTATAAAATACTAAATCACTTTGTTAGTTTGTTAAAAACTATTATTATCATAAGAAGAAGAAATGTGGCAGTAAAGAGTACATATTTTATAAATACTTCATTAAATTTAAATAATATTTAAATAATAAAAAAATTAATATTATAAAATAATTCACGTCTACACAAGAATGTAAATAATTAATCTTATTTATATGTAATTTTTGTTATTAAAAATTAATTTTTATAATTTCAATATTTAAATACTAACATTCTATTTATTACCTCATTTATTTAAGTTAATAATTAAGTATGAAACTTAAAATTTAATTTTAGTTGTGTTCTTTTAGTTATAATTTTTTACTCTAAGTTATTAATATTTTTATATATAAAAAATATTAATTTTATTAAATAAAATTTCAGTAATATTATTTAAAATTTAAACCTATAAAATACTATGTCACTTTTATAGTTTCTTAAAAATATTATCATCAGAAGGTGACATGTAGCAATAAAGAGTATATATTTTATAAATACTTAATTAAATTTAAATAATATTTAAATAATGATAAAAATTAATATAATAAAATAATTCATGTCTGCACAAGAATATAAATATTTATCCTTATTTATATGTAGTTTTTATAATTAAAAATTAATTTGTATAATTTTAATATTTAAATATTCAAGTTCTATTTATTACCTCATTTCTTCTAAGTTAATAATTAAGGATAAAACTTAAAATTTAATTTTAGTCATAATGTTTTTTAAAAAATCAGTTTTAATCATAATGATATTCATTCAAATTTTAACAATTTTATATAATTAAAATATTTTTTTCAAATGATTAGAAATTTTATTAGAAATAAATTATTATTATGTTATAAAATATTAATAGGTTATTTATTAGAATGACAAATTAAATTTAATACACGAATGTTAATAAATTTTGTTAATAACTTAAATAATGTTTTAGTAAATACATATAAGTTTATTAATATTGATATTGATTAACTCAAAAAATGTTTGCTATCCTAAACTTCCCCTCAATAAGCGGTGAAAATTTAGAAGGTGTGAATAGTAACAGTCTAATTTCTTAGGTATTTTAGTTTATTTTAAATTAATTGAATTAGTTAATAGAAATTTAATCATTTATCATGATTAATTATTTGAAATAATCAAAAGTATAATATATATATATATATAGTTATGAATAAAGAGAATAAAATAAATATTTTTGAAAACAATGATAATATGGAGAGGATATATATTTATATTGTTAGTAGACATTTGCATATTAGAAATTAGTGGGTTATGTGAGAAAGTAGACAATTTGATGGGTTAGGCCTATATAAGGTTGTTATGTGAGAAGGGTAGAAAGAGGTATGGTCACTCTTGTCTCATTTTCCCCTAAAATTTCTTAAAGCTTGAAAAAAGAAAAAGAGAAATCATAGAGAGTAAAAGAAAGAGAGAAAATGTCATTCCAGCATAAACTTTACACAGTTGCAGTAATCTCATCACTACTAAGTCATTCACTGTTGGATCGGATTGGAAATCACACAATAGGTTAAAGACATATGACTCTCTATTTTGAGCCTTCAAATTTGCATTTGCAAGTCCAATTTAGGAGAAAATTCCTAATTTTGGCAAGGGTTTGCCAGATTGAGAAAGGAAACTCTTAGTTCTTCTTTGTTTCTTCATCGAGGTAAAGGTGAGGTGTGAGATTACCTCACTGTATGCATGTTAAGAGAAGGTAAATAAGATCGGATGAAGTACTATAGATGTATGCTACTTCTTCTTATGTTTTACGTCTAATGAAATAATTTTAAGTAGATGATATTGTGATCAACTTTGTGTAAAGACTTTACAACATTTTTTTTACCATTGGATTTAGTTTATTTTTAGACAGATGATTCAACATACATTTAATATTTAGTTTCAATAGTTGGATGTGAAAATAGTGTTTGGAGTGAGAGATAATATAGTCAGAGTAAGAACTACATGTTTAGGATCTTACACTAGTAACAGACTTCATATGTAGCTTTTATAGAATTTCTTAACTGTTAGATTTCATTTATTTTTTGGCATTAGATTGATAAAATATTAATATTTATTTTGAACAATTGGATCATGGAAATAATTTTTTTAGTGAGAGATAATAAAATCAAAGTAAGAATTGTAGTTTTAGGATCTTACACTAGTGAAAGACTTCGTCTAGAGCTTTTACAGAATTCGTTAACCATTAGATTTGTTTATTTTTTGACAGTTAGTTCACAAGACATTAATATTTATTTTCAACTGTTAGATCATGGAAATAATGTCTAGAGTGAGAGATAATAAAGTCAAAGTAAGAACTATATTTTTAGGATCTTTCATTAGAGGCAGATTTCATATGGAGCCTTTGAAAGAGTTGGATCGTGAAAATAATATATAGAGTGAGAGACAATAAAGTTAGATTAAAAATTATATTTTTAAGATTTTACACGGGTGACATACTTTATCAGAAGCCTGTATAAAATTCGTTAATTTTTGGAATTTTTATTTATTTTTGGGCAGTGGGTTTTTAAGTTATTAATTTTTATTTTCAACTATTAGATCAGCAAAATAATGTCTATAGTGGGAGATAATAAAAAGTGAGTTATTAACTATATTTTGGATCTCATGCTACTTGTGGATATTAAATATGATTGTCTTGATCTAGAACAGTACCATGATGACTTAGCTTTTGAGTATTAATGATGAATTCTATTTATTTTTAGTTAAATAACACATTAAGATTTATTTTAAACGGTTGGATAGTGTAAATAATGTAAAAGTGAAAGATAATAAAGTCAAAGTAACAACTATATTTTTAGGATCTTATACAAGTGACAAACTTTGTTTGGAGCCTCTACAAAATTAGTTAAGTGTTGGATTTAGTTTGTTTTTGAAAAGTAGCTTCATAAGTTAATAATTGTTATTTTTCGATTGTTGGTTCGACGAAATAACGTTTGGAGTGGAAAATAATAGAATTCAAATAACGGTTATTCTAAGACATTTAATTATAATTATTAACATAATTAATATGTTACCTAAATCTATTCAACTTATTTACTCATCATTTTTTTAGTAAAACAAAATTAATGATATTATGGTATTTTTATTAGTCTTAAATTAATATTGATTTTGATAGTTAATTTAATATAATAAATATAAAAAAATTATGTTAATTTAGGTTGAGAATAAATTAGCATATATCAGTTGTTACAAATTAACAATTGATAAAACTATATGCATGAAAATTATGAAATAAATTAAATAATTTCAAAGTAAAAAAAATGAATGTATTATAAAAAAATATATTATATTATAAATAATATTAATAAATTATATTAAACCAATATTGTATAGTAAGTAAATATTTATAAATAATCTAACATGATATATGAGTCATTTGAAGTGAGTTAAGAACTTGGTAAATTCTTCCAAGAACTTAGAATTGGAGTTACTCTAATAATTATATTTTAAAAAATTAACAAACTAAATAAAATATCTTTTAAAGTTATTATGATTATTATTTTTTATTTCCTTAAAAAAATAATTAATCTTCATAAATAATTATTGTAATAATTAATTATTATATAAATAATTAACTATTTTTAATTAATTATTTTTTGAACTTTTTAAATTAAATATATCACAAAATGTATGACTAAATTGTTATAGATATGTTTTTATGTTGTAATATATTTCAAAAAGTAATTATAAAATTTACTTTGTCAGAATAAAATTTATCACAAATGTTACACTTAATTTAGTTTTTAATTTTGTAATGTATTTTGTGACAAATGATTTGTGATGGGATATAATCCTCCCAAAAATAACAACACAAACAATTTTATACATATTTGTGACAGACTTTGTGAAGGAATAATTAGCAAGGAGCAGTGTTCATCACAAAATAGCATCATAAGGGTTAATATATAAATTTAGTGACACCATATGTTACGGATTATTTAGAGAGGGAATAATCCATCACAAAACCTGTCACAAATTGACTTAATAAATCTTTGTCACAAACCTTATAATGCTTGACAAAAATTGTCACAGATTGTAAGAGACTACATTCCTTCACAAAAATCTATTATAGATACTGTTTTTTCTAATAGTAACTCCTTTCAAGAATTGTTAATGTTGACTATTAATTGTGAGTGTCTAATATATTTTAAAATCATGACATTATGTCTTCAAATATATATTCTTACACGTGATGGTCAACAGACTCATAATTAACTGTCAACATCAACAATTTATAGAAGAGATACTAATTCTGACATTTTTTTTAAATTTGGGGGTTTAATATCATGGTTTTACAATATGGGACATAATGTCTAAAATTGAAAAAAATTAAGGACATAAATTGTGTTTAAGTCAATTATGTTTAAGGCTATATATACTATTGGTCATCTTTATTGATATTTTGATGATGCATTTAATTATACTAAGTTTTCTTTTTCTTAGTTATGTCAAAATGTAACTAGTCGCAAATAATAGAGGAATTATATTTCTTTCCTTATAAAAAAAAGAAAGAAAGAAAAGATAAACTTGCAAATCCATACGTTCCTTTTCTTTATTTAATGACTCATTCAGAAATTATTAACTTTAATCAATAATAAAAAATAAGGAGTTCATTAGTTACCATGTCAATAATATTACTTAAGAATGCAATTAGAATTTAGGATTAGCTATTTTTTTTCTTTCTCTATCTTTATTTTTTATTTATATTTTTATTATTTTTTCATATATTTAATCTTCTACTAGTTTAATTCTACAATTTCAATCCATCCCTAGCTTCATATCTAATATTTAATGGAGATGTTGATTTGGATATGTGGTAGAGCGTATCATTAGCATTTATGCTAACTATAATATTAAATATTAAGTTTAGAGATAAACCAAACTTATACAATCAAAGTAATAAAAAGATAGAATATGTCTCATAACTTTGTTAGAGATGTACTCTTGTAAAATCTTTCACAAAGTATATTCTTTTCTTGGCTTAAATATATTTTATGATATATTAGTTAATTTCGTATAGAATTTTTAATAATTTATGTCTTTGTGTGAGATCTTTAATATATTTTTTTTATTTTGTTGGATTCTAAAGTATCGTAGATAGTGCTTAAGTTTTTTTGTTAAATACTTTAAAAAGTTGTTTAGATGAAATTTTAATAACTTAAAATAAAATAAAAAATATGTTAAAAATTTAACACAAAGAAAAATTTATTGGGATTCATCATAAAATATTTTAATATATTAGGAATTGAAGTTTATGCATTTTTAAGCTTAATTCCTTTTACTAATATTGAACTTGCAGACTCCTTTTGTTGGTACTTCACCAATAAACCTATTTAAGGAAATATGCATGGGCAATATAGAATACCAATAACCTCCAAACTTTTTGTAACAAATCTAAATAAATGTTTAATTTTAACATATGCTTGTTATAATTAACTGTTACTATTACTATTATTAGTATTAATATATTTTATAAAAATATTTTTTTATGATAATAATATTTCTAATAATAATAATAATAATTTTATCTTATTTATAAGACATGATTACTTAAATTTGTCAAAATTAATAAAAAAAATATATCCAGACTTGAGGAAAAAAATGGGATTGCGTTTTATGGACTTTCTAAAAATAATTCTGATCTAGTTAGTTTGGTTGAAGACAATAAATACATCCTAAATTTATTTTTTTCTACTAAACTACTTTTGTCATTAATACTCATATTTTTTGTTTCTCATAATTGTTTTTCATCATCACCTTTGTTGTAAGTATATTATCTAAATAAAAAAAGTTAATAAAAAATATATTAAAGATTGAATATTATAAAAACGTAAATTATCAATCACCACTTTTATTTTTTATCTTATAAATAGATCTCTCAAACAAGACTGATTTCAGCCACCTATAAAATATCTCACTCTTTTTTACCCACATAATAAGGGAGATTTTTAGCTCTCAATTCATACAATCCCCAAATTCAAGGCTAACATTTAGATTAAGAGTTCATTTCCTCTCCCTAAACCCAAGTTTCACACATTCCACATATCTTTCTCTCTCTTACTGGAATCATCCAGTACTAAAAGAGAATTTTTTCCCTAAGATTAAAGGGGATTTGACTTATACATAAATAATTCTCATTACATATAAAAAAATGTCACTCTTATTAAATTTAAGTAGATGATCCACTAAAAATATTTTTTTGGCTTCACTTATTATAAAATATTTCTTTAGGTTTAATTATATTAATATTAGATATAATATTAATTTAATTAATTTAAATAAAAAATTTATATAAAAATATTTTTTTTAATTTTTTAAATATATATTCAACTTTAATTTAACATTAGTTTAAAAAATATAACAAGTACAAAAACAAGATATAATAACATCGGTTCTGAAACTTACATTAACTTTGCACACTAACATTGATTCTTCAAAGAATTGTTATTGGCTGTGTCATAAATGACTGTTGTATTTAAGGCTAGATAGTCTTTAATGTTTTATAATTAGTGGGGTACTGCTGCAGCAGCCTAAATAAATTACCTATTTCTTGATTGTTTAAAAAAAATCTTGTGATAATTTCTAGATGTGCATAATGATCCAATCATTTGAAAAGAATTCTAAGATTACATTTAATTTACAGTATATATATAATCTTTCTTCTAGAAGCATGATCATGAAAAAGAGAATCATATTTGAGCAATATTCTTAACCAAGAAAGCACCAATTAATAGAAAATCAACACATAATACAAAAAGATAAGAAAAAGGAGTGATGTTTGGAGCTAGCATTTCTTTTGTGGTACAAAGCTTTATCAATTGAATTGATCTAATTTCTTCCTAGAAAAGCATTTTTTACAAAATGCAATTCCTTCATGTTCATTCTATCTTTGGTTGACTCGGCTGAACAAGCTAGTCCTATAGAAAACAATTCATGTAAGCAATTCATCACATAATTAGGAAGCATCTTGTTTGGATCACTACTCTTATCCTTTTCTGCTGATATAATTGTTTGTTTCAATTCTCTTGGCAGAAGAGTTGATTCCACTATATGTAGTAGTTTATCTGGCAATGAAGCTTTGACAAAATTGTGAAGATTGATACCATTTATGAACATTTTGTCTATCGGTTTTCTTCCTGTTAACATTTCCAATAAAAAAATCCCAAAGCTATATACATCACCCATGAGTGAAACATCACCTCCCATTCCATATTCTGAAATTTACATTTATTACAATCAAAATTAATTAGGACTAAAAATTAAAAAAAATGAAAATTAAAACATTTCTTCTAAGCAAAGCAAGAGAAAATAGTAATATCCTATTCAACACAATTTTTTATTATTAGTTAAAATTTATTTATCTTTGTTAAATTTATTTACCCTCCCATAATATGGAGACACATGTACAAGAACATTAGCCTTCCAAGTTTTCCTTAGATTTTTGTTTTTTGGTGAGATTGTATTCCTTCCTTTATTGCTAAGCATTTCTATAGGGGAAGTCGGATGTTAATTTGTTTTTATTATAAATTTTCTTTTTACTACCTTTGTCCTTGAAAATAAGACTATTTTAACTATTGATACAAGATTTCCAAAGCTATACACATCACTTGAGATTGGAACTTCACCTCCCATTCCATAATTTTTTTTACTAAACTCAAAGTTAGGACTGAAGATTAACAAAAAGAAATTAAAATCGTTTCTTCTAAGCATGACAAGAAAAAGTAGTAATGTCCTCTCCTGCGCATTTTTTTATATATATGCTCTCATGCTTATATCTATAGAAAGGGTTCACAAGTACAAATAGATTATTATAGTCTTCCAAGCTTTGTCCTTAGATTTTATTTGTTGATGGTATTTCTATTCCTTCCTTTATTGCCTAGCATTTCCATAGGGATAGGTTAGTTAAGTTTTGGCCTTTTTACAGGTTTCTTGTACCTCTATCCTAAAATTAATATTGTTTAAATTATGTACAAATCTCTAAGTTAATTAATTTAGTTAATAGAATTAAATTTATTAACAATTTAATATTATTTTCCAAAAGTTAATTATCTTACTATATCTATTTAATTACCTTTATTGTGTTAACCATATTTTCCAATTCTTACAAGAGATTATGAATTTATCTTATCAATTTAAAACATTCCATGTAAAATAATTAAAGGTATTTTGGTAAAAGAAAATCATTAACATTTTAAAATATCAATAGTGCTAGATTGAAGATGAGAGATACCATTAATGGGACACAAGCTTATATATAAGAGAATATGACACCACCTTCAACCCAACCAATATAGGACTTCATATATAACCAAGCATAAACCTATACATAAGAAAACATGACATCACCTTCAACCCAAAACCTTAAGGCATTAGGTTATAGGTCTTTTTCACTTATATATTACTCAACTTCCCAATTTCTAACCAATGTGGGACTTCAAACTCACACTTGCACTCCAACAGTTTTGCTATGCCAAAATCACTTACATGAGCGACCATATTATTATCTAGAAGAACATTGTTTGGCTTTAAATCACAGTGAACAATTGGCTGCTCACATTCATAGTGAAGATAGTGTAAAGTAGAACCAACTTCTATGAGAATATTTAGCCTTTGAAGAAGATCCAGAGTTGGCTGATCGCCAGTTTCTGACTCAGAATGCAACCACTTCTCTAAACTTCCATTTTCCATGTAGTCAAAAACTAGAGCTTTGAACTCATGTCCATTGTAATCCATGCTGGAGCAGCATGTTAGAATCTTAACCAGGTTTCTGTGACGGATATATTGAGTGCATTGCATTCAGCCAAGAAACTCTTGTGAGCTCCTTTGTTTTGAAGATTCAGGACCTTTACAGCAACAACTCTCTCTTCTGAGTCAATAGTTGCTTTATACACTGAGCCAAATGCACCAGATCCTATCAAGTTATTGGGAGAGAATCCATTTGTTGCTTGGTGGAGTGTCTAGATGGTCTATTGTTGTCTGTGAAGTAGGTGTTCTCTTTTTCTTATTTTTCTTCCAACAAAAAACAACAAAAGATGATAGCAGTAGGAGAAAGATAACCACAAAATTGATATCACTATTTTCATCCAAACCTGATGTTTTCTGTGTGTCATAACTTTGACTGGACATGGTGGTAGATGTAGTTCTGTTATACCCCCGCAAAGGTCACTGTTTCCTTTTATTGATATTGCACTTTCATTTCTAAACACACCTTTAGTTGGTACTTCACCATTCAACCTGTTAAAGGAAATATTCAAGTATTATAGAACAAGGATACCCTCCAAACCTTTAGGAATTGATCCAGACAAGTTATTTTGTGACAAATCAAGATACTGAAGGCCTTTCAATGAAGCCAAGGAAGAAGGTATGGCTCCCTGGAATAAATTCCCATGCAAGTTAAGGAATTCCAAGCTTATGCACTCTCCAATAGTTGAGGGAATTTCACCAGAAAGATCATTTTTTGAAACATCTAATTTGTTAATGCTTTTCAGCCTCCCAATTTCAAAGGATAGGCTTCCATTTAATGAGTTGTGGGACAAGTTAAATAACAATGACAAGGAGTGAAGACCAATGACCTGCAAAGGAATAGTTCCACTAAGTCTGTTATGTGAAAGGTCAAGGAACTGTAACTTTTGGCAATTCCCAAGACTAGGAGGAATGCTTCCTTCAAGCATGTTATTTGCCAAGTCAAGGTTAAATAACTGACTAAGGTTGCCAATGGATGGTGGAATTTCTCCTGAAAGTTTGTTGAAATTTAAAGTCAATGACTGCATATTTTGGAACATTCCAAATGAAGCTGGAATGGATCCTGTAAGAAGGTTGAACTCCAAGTCAAAGCCAATCAACTTTATGAGATTTCCTAATCCTGAAGGAATAGTCCCAGTAATCTGATTGCCACCCATATAAAACTGGCTTAACTGACTTGATAATTTGGCTACAGAGTCGGGAAAAGAACCACCAAAGTTGTTTAGATTTACATCCAACACTCGCAACTTGGTGCAGTTTGTCAAATAAGTCAAGAAATTCAAGTCATTAGATGAATTACTCCCTAGATGATTCCGGTGCAAACCAATGGACCATACATCTCGGAGATTTCCTATGCCAGTTGGAACTTGTCCAACCAAGTTATTTCTTGGCATGTTTAATAACAACAAACGGGTTGCATTAGAAATGGAAGCAGGGATAGGACCCGAGATCTTGTTAATACCTATACCAAATTGTTGGAGATTAGGGAGTGTAAGGAACATGTTGGAAGGTAGAGAGCCACTAAATTGGTTCACTCCAGCTGAAAATAAAGTGAGAGATGACATGTTGAAAAGTGTAGAAGGAATCATACCAGATAGTTTGTTTGCTGCAATAGAGATGTGGATTAAGTTCTTCAGATGGCCTAACTCTTCTGGTACATGTCCCTCCAAGTTATTGGCCCCCAAATAGAGAAAACTAGGAGATGAAAGATTCCCTATAAATGCAGGTATTTTTTCACCAGTCAAATTGTTCTTAGCAATAGATAACAATTCTAGCGTAGTTAGAAAGCCAAGCTCCCTAGGAATTTTGCCAACAAGCTTGTTTCCGAATAAACTCAAGCTTTTGAGTTCAGAGCAACTAGACAAGTTGGTGGGAATTTGACCACTAAATGTGTTATTGGTGAGATATAGGTTCTGCAGCCTGAACAAACGACCTATTTCTTGTGGGATTTCACCATAGAAGCTGTTGTTTTGAAGGTAGACATACCTTAGAAAAGAGAGGCTACCTATCTCAGGTGGTATCAACCCTCTTAAGGCATACCCTTTTAGGTTCAGGGAAGTGACCCTTTGACGCTTGAGGCTGCATGTGACTCCATGCCACTTGCAATAGTGAGTTGAACTATTCCAAGAAGCCAAGACATCAAATGGATCTTTTTCCACTTCTGCTTTAAATCTCAGCAATGACAATTGGTCTGTTTCATTTCCTAAGGCACAAGTAGTGTTCTTAGGGTGAAAGCATAGTAGGGTAGCAGAAAAGAGAACCACATGAAGGCACGTGAACCACAAGGAAGAAATTCTCATATTCATTTAGTTGAAACCTTGGGAGAATGATAACCAAATGATAATTGTTGAATTGTTATAACTGTTTTACAAATGAGTTTATATATATTTTTCATAACTAGCATTAAGGCCTTGCCGGCCAAGATCATTAAAACTTTTCTTTTTGGTGTTTCCCCTCCAAATAATAATTTTAATTTTTAATAGTATTTACTTGAAAAATGATAATTACATATTTAGTACGACTAAATCATTTTTAAACTAAAAAATTCTTTCAAATTATTAAATCAATAATACTTATAATTAATTAAAAAATTTTAACACTTATCATTGTAAAAAAAAATTAAATAGTAAAATCAACAAACTTACTATATATATATATATATATATATATATATATATATATATATATATATATATATATATATATATATAAATATAAATATAAATATAAAGATTAACCATATAGAAGTGTTTTCTCGTAAGTGTGTACATACATAATAAGTTATGTAATTATATAAATTTCAATTGATAAATTCTTAGTTAGTGACTACAAATTTAATTTTACCCTCTAAAGTGAATCATTTGTTTAGAAAGTAACGTTATCATATTTAATTTTCAACGTTCTTTAAAGAGAAAAAAAAAAACCTCGTCTTACTATAAAGTTATGATAGAAAACTATAAGCTGAGTAATATTTTTTTATGCGAATGTGTTGAATTATTGTCTTTTAAATTATTTTCGGTTACATTTTAAAAAATTTCCATAATTTATTGTTGAATTTCTCACATAAAAGTACGTTTTCTTTATATATAAGAACATAAAATTATGTTAAAACTATCATTACTTATCTAACAATGGTAATTTTCTATTAAGTTTGGTTTCAGCCTTAAAATATAGGTTGGGACAGCCTATAAAATACCCACTATATAGGTTGGACTTCGTACGTAAATATTGCATGCATGTTTTAATTAATTTACTCCATGCATGCATGAGGTTGAATGATGCTACAAGGAGTTTTAGTAATGTTAATATCTAACACTTAATTTCTTTGACTTATCCTAGCTGATTTTTTCACTTCGCGATTGTGCCTAAAATCATGGACGTAGGATTTGTCTTTCCATATGGTCAATTCATCAACCTTTGTGTACTTTATTTTTTTATTTTTTTTAATAGAAGTTATTTAGAAACCATATATGCATGTGACCATTGGCAATCCTATTAAGTCACGATACACCCTTTGTATCACGAAACGCGATAATTAAGTATTATATATATTCCAGGTCGATGATTACAATTGTGAGTCAAATCTTAAAATAAAATTTAGACATAACCTAATTAATTTCACGGCCCACTGTCCACTACTATTTTGCCTGCACTAAAGTGTTAAATAGACCTCAATCTCTGGTGCCAAATGTTTGAGTGTATTCAATGGTTAAAGAAATTTATAGCTTCTTTAATGGAGCATCTCTCCAAAATTGTTTTCAATAGGATTTACTACTTTTACATATCATTTACTTATACCCCAAAATTGTCCAACCATCAAAATTCGATGTTACATGTGTGATTATAAAACTCATTTACATGTTAACTACTATATTGTTACGTGTTACTTTTTTTTCATAATTTTAAAAAATAATTATTTTTTATATGCCAAATCATGTTTTCCTTTATAGATATTGAACTTGCATTTCAAAAATTCATTTTGTTGTTATTTCACCATTTAATGGAAATATTTTAAGTACCGGAGAACAAGAATACCCTTTAATCTTCGGGAATTGATCCAGGTAAATTATTATGCTTTATGAATACTATTGTTTTGTAAAAAAAAATACTATTGTTATGTTTTTTTATTACTGTTATAATAATGTTATCTTTATCAGCATTATTAATGTTATTTTTATTAGCTTTATTAATATTAATATCTGTAATAAAAATAATATTGTTATTAATAATGATGATGATATTAATGAAAATAATATCACTACTATTGAAAATTAATGAAAGTTAATATTAACTTGTATAGGAAACTGACCACTCGATAACATATACTGACTTCTGAACAAGTGGTTAGAGGAACCAGACATACCAAAAATGTATAGAAACTTTTGTGTTGGGTTTTGTACAAATGTTGCATACATTTTTTTACTTCATGCATGAGGTTTGAACAATGCTAGGAGGAGTTTTAGTAATTTTAATATGTAACACTTCATTCCCTTGACTTATCCTTATTTTTCCACTTCGATTGTGCCTAAAATCATGTTTGTGAGCATATGGAGGAGGATTTCTTTCCTTATGGTCAAAATTCAAGAACCTAGTGTTTAGTACTTTCCATTTTTTCGTTAGAGCAAAATATAGAAACCATGACAATTCGCGATCCAATAATGAACTCAAACCATGCATTGACAGAATATGCTAGAATCATGGCTTACATATCCAACCTGCAGTAGCTTGTTAATTCAATCACCAATACACCCTTTGTATCTAGAAACATGATCCGTATTATTCTAAGTCAAAACAATTGAGTCAAATCTTACGTAGAATAAAATTGTTTAGACAAATCTAAAATGGTGTTATAGAAAAAATTAATTTCATAAACTACCATTATGCTATATTGCAGTTTATTTTATGGGGACTGGTTGGTGGTTCTTTAGCAACAAATGCAATAATAATTTCTATTAACTTGGGGTAGATATTTACTTTTTTCATGGATGACCTGTTCAACAAGTTCCAGCTTCCAAGTAAGCTTTGTAGCCATTCTCAGACCAATCAACCGTTGAAACACAATGGTCAAAAAATAAATAAAAAATTGAATGCCTTTTATGAAACAGAACAATCACTTTCTTCTCTCCACTTCTTTTACTTTTTGTCCTTGCCCTTAAGCTGAACATTTTACCTCTACCATGGATTTGGTGTTTATTCAATAATAAGTGTAAAAATAATCATTAATGACAGTAGAAAAAGTAGTGAAGTTCTGATATTGACAGTAGAAAAGTCAAGTGACAGTGGATGCTTCAAAGAAGATATTCATCAACAACTAGCCACTCGAGTTCTCTGTTGGCGTTGAATCAGATATGCATATGTCCCCTCGACAAAGTGGGCATACCCTGCGCATATTATAAAGGTGTTACTGTTAACATGTAAGTAAATAACTTAAAATCATTACATAGTACACAACATGGTGTGGCAGATACATCAAGCATATATTTAGCATAAATTAAAGAAATAAAGAATAATATCATACTCTATTAGGGGCTTTTTCTTCTTTTTGAAAGAAAGGTATCTCCATAGCCGAAAAACTATGGACCAGTTAAGGAAAAAATCCTCTCCTTTAATGACAAGAAATTAAGTTTATAATTTCAACTTATAGTCCTGCTTGATCTTTAAGGGATTGTTTAGTTAAAGTATTTTTTTAGGAAAACTGAAGATTATTCCAGAAATACAAGAAAACTGGAAAACATGTTCATAGCCAATTTTTTTAAAGAATATTATCGAAAAATAGAAAACTAGTTCTACAGAAAACTACTCAAAGTAATTTTTTTTTTTTAAATTTAGAAAACTGAAAACCAGTCCTATCTTCAACCACAGAGTCCTCATTCCCCTTTTGCCATTGCCTCCCAAGCTCCTTCCAAGCCTCCCACTCCAACCTCCACCACCTCTCATACCCTTTTTGTTCCTCCCACCCTAATCACCTTTCTACCTTTGCCATCACCACCGCTCTTCCTTTGTTTGGAAATGAAAATTTTGGAAAATCGAATATATCTAAACACATCTTTCCAAATTTTCATATTTTTCTAGGAAATGGAAAATTTACCAAAAACTATTTCAGAAGAACAGGAAAACTAGGGATGCAACTAAGCAGGCCCTAAATATTGCATTTGGATAAATTTTAACAAAGCAATTGTGAAATAAGTGTTTTTTTAATAAATAGATAGTTAGACACACTAAAAAGCATAAAGTTGTTCATTTTATTAAAATAAGCATTTTTTAAAAAATAAGCTCCATCACCAAATATCTTATGTTTTGGAAAGAATATAGCACAGGTAGAAATGCCAATAGAAAATATGGCAGTAGAAGAAATCTTCAGTTCTTTTTTTCACAGTGAAAACAAATCGTAATTGACAGTTAGATAGATAGTCGTTTTAGTGATACCTTACCACATTGATAATAGCCTTAAGCTAAGGAACATGATGATCATTTTGCCAACATTTTTCCACAAGATGGTACAACATTCACCATATTTTTCCAATTTACAACCTTTACCTGCTAATAATTTTTTCAAATATCTAATTTCTGCTAGCATAAAATTCCATTATTTGTGCTTCTTGCACAAAAAAAAAAAGCAGAGCTCATTTATCTATGTCATAAACCCTTCTGTCCCACCTAGTAAGGCTGTAAACTCCAGATACGCATAGATACAAATACAATAGAGCAGTAAATTGAGAGCTTGTGTAAATTTCAAATTTTAATTTACCAATATAGTTGACAAGAAAACTCAAATCCATATTTCCTCATACCTGTGAATCTCCTTCAGCCACTTGTCTATACATGTTCTATGAAATTCATGATGGCACGGCAGTACTCGCATGTTGTCTCCATCCTCATACTCCACGAGGCATATATAGCATCTATGAAAATAAGGGATTAGCAAAGCTAAAAAAGGTAAATTACCGCTATAGAAAATAAACTCACAAACACTGTAAAAGTATAACAACACAAACTAGGCATTAAAATGTCAGCGAGTATTTTCTTCTTGTCATGTAAAACTATTTAACATACAAAAAGGTGCTTATAAAAAAAACATGCAAAAAGGCATAATGTGACCAAAACTAGCGTCCTAGCTTCTTAGTAATTGGAAAAAAACACGGACGGCCGTGGTCTTTTAATTAGAAAAAACTACAGGATTTGATTGCTGCAACAAAATTATTACTGGACAAAAATCAGATTGACTATTATAAAGGAAACAAAAGTTGCCAACTAATTATTATACACGTTATTATGCAACCTAACAAATTTCTCACAATCATTTTCTTTAATCATGGTATCAAAGCTTCCACGGCTATGTGGTAAAAAATTTGAACTTGTCACCCCTTTATTGTACATAAAAATTCAAATTCCAACACAAGGTGCAATTGCACACTTCAAGTGCTAGGGGCTCTTTCATGAGGGTGCATTTTAGAGACAAAGTCATGCATGAGTCTTTCACCTAATATCTAATGCTTTTGGAAGAATTGATCATCAACAAGTTTCCTATTATATAAACCTTATCATGTTACTAAACAGATATGAAAAAACAAAATTAATCAATAAAATGAATAAATATAAGGAAATAAAAGCAGAAAAAATGGAAAATCGATTAGTGGCATTTCATGAATGGAATACCAAGTAGTAGTAAGCTCAAAGACTTACTGTGCTGCATCCTCTTGATGCTTATGCAACTTCTCATATAACTTGACAGGCAAGGAATCAACAACATCATTAGGTGCAGGAACAGATCCAATAGAAGATACAGAAGGGTGAGATAAAACAACAGACTGCTGGTGAATTTCATCCAGAACCTGATTAAAATTTAAAATGAGTACAAAAGATTAAAATTGTAAAAATATATTACTATTAGTGACCATCAGAAATCAGAGTAACTAAACAGCACATTAAAATTACCTCAAATAAGGCTTCAGCAAGCATAACAATTCTTGATATGCTAGCTCTAGCACCAGTATCATTATTTGAATTAGTGTCATGATTACGGCATGTGCAACGACCATTTCTATGTTGACCAGACAAGATACACGATCTATCATGTCCAGAAAGATTTTCAAACCGGCTACCTAACCGTTGAAGAGCACGAACCTCAATAATTTTACATGCAAATAAGTTAAAGGAAAATTTTCAGGTAAGGATATTTTTAAATAAGTAGCATAAGTCTTAGTATTTCTATTTGCTTGTTTAAAGGTTTATGATTTTATAAGGCTATAAATTTTGGTTATTCGTATATTACAATATTATCAAATCACCCATAGTTTTACTCGAAGTTCAAAATCCACAAACCTGGGACCGTATTCTCCTCCTTCGCTCAAGGAAATTGGACCTATGCTCCAGTAGATCCTGATACCTACCTTCTCTCAATTGTGAAGTCTCAACCTCATAGTCTTGGATGCTAAACATGGAGTTAGACATACTAGATGGAGTATATCTAGCTGTTGAAGAATAAATAGTACTATGATCAGATGGTAACACTCTTGAATCTCCGTCCATTGCTTGCCTGTCAGTATCCTGACTAGGCAGGTTAACATCTCTCAGCTGCTCTCTCTCTTGTTGCAAAGGAAGAAGGGCGAGATCAGATAATGTCGATCGACGAACAACTCTGTCACGAAGCCTACCAACACTTAAAGTTCGGCTAAAACGAACATTCTGTTCCACTGGTTCTTGAGCACCATTCCGTCGATCAATACGTCTAGTGTCAACATTTTCTGTCTCCGTTTGATTTCTCGGAGAAAATAAGTTCACATCTGGTCCTTCTCTTGTACGAACTCCATCTGTGGGATAACTATGCAAGTTTCTTCCAAGTACAGCTGATGTCGGGACATTTGACCTTGAATTATTAGAAGCCTCCTCATGACACTGTGCATTTATTTTATTGAAAAAAGATTCAGGAAGCAAGTTACTAGATTGTTGTGTTTCACTTCTGTTAATCAAACTTCCAGAAGATCCAGGATGGAGATTGTGCTCTTCTTCATTGTCAGATATTGAGAGACTTGCAGAAGAAACAGGACAAGGCCTTGATGACCCCAAACTGGTGGTTCTGCTAAGTCTGAAGCTTACATTACTAGGAATGAGGCTAAACTGAGAAAGGAAATGACTAGTAGGGTTCAAGGAATGAGTTGAAGAAGAATCGATAGAACTGCTATCATTTCTGGATGAAGTGTTAGAAGGCATACAAGTCATTTCATCAGTTTTAACCTTTCTAAATGACTCTTCTTTCACCTCATCTGAGTTTGTTCCATTAGCATCAGCATATGTAACATCACTGCCATTTACTTTATTCTGATCACAAACCTATACAGCAAAAGTTACAAATTCTAGTAAGGCAGTTAATTAGCACCACAACAAAACTATGACTAAATAAACTAAAATTGTTACCAATAGAAGATGGCTATACCTGAAACAATATTTGAAGATAAAATTGAAAGAAAAAGTAAAATCATTCCAATTATTACTTCCAATACAGGTGTCAAAGCTATTAGGTGACAGATCTTGTCTCACCCTCTATAAAATCAAGAAACATAACTCATGCAATTTATTTGCTGACCAGATGCAATGCTCCAGGGGAAAAAGTGTACCTAATTCCTTTTCTCTTATTTCTTAATGGGTGAAAAGAAAGCGTAGTTCCTCAAACATAGATTTTATTATCAATGTATAGGCACAAAGCAGCAATTCAATAACCTAAGGAAATAGTATCAGTTACCAACTCCCTTATATTATTAATTATTAAAAACAGCGAAATCGAAGGTCTTGTTTTTAAGTAGAAAAACAACATTAACAGCACTAATAAGTTAACAATGTAAACAGTATACTACTGCTCAAAGCATAAAAAAAAAAGAAGAAAGGTTTTGCATACTTAATTAAAGAAAAACAAACAGATAAAATGCATGAAAGTTTCAAAACGACGATTCTTCTAAATCCAATCCATCTGACACTGAACAGAATCCTTGGTTGCATGATACTAGTAGCAACTAGCAACCCCCATTTCACAATCCCAATGTCCTAGTAGCATCAAAGCACATCAATTAGGAGTTTAAAGTAGGTAAAAGGGTACAATAAACAAACCCAACAAAAACAAAAGAAAAACATGCAGGAAAAAAAAAAAAAGTTAACATTGCAAGAACAAACAAAAGACAGTAGTAAGTTACCTGGTCTTCATTATCACTGTCGTGAGAGCCAGAACTTGTTCCAAGACAAAAAGATTGAAAAACTTTAAGGCTTTTAGATCGAGCCTTCCTCAAGCTCCCTGAAGAAGACGATGAAGAACTGCAAGAGGAAGAAGAAGCTTTGCTACCATTTGAACCCATGACCCAACAACAATGTCTCCACTTTTCCAATGACCCAATACACCAAAAACCAAAACCCAGAAATCAAAATCCCTTCTTTCTTTGATATTCCCACATGGGTCAGATCTATACAGAGACAAAACTACTCTTGCATTGGTATCTGACACAATGTAGGATTGAAGAGAAAAAGGGTCCAAGAAAATGAAGTGGTAGAGGTTGCATTTTAGGTGGTGATGGAGGAGAAGTAGCTGGGTGAATGGGACAAAGCAACTCACTTGTTGCAGTGGGAAGAGAAAGAGAGGATGAGCCTTTATTTCTAAGAAAGTGGGTTTACTTATCAAACGGTGAGCAGACAGTTTTTCTCTGCCACCATTGTAGGATTCAAATTAATTTTGGACGTACTAAATGCCATTGCTGTTGCTCGCAGCTTAAATTTGAGATGGGTCAAGTGGCCCAACACCTAGAAAATTAGAATTCCCTTGAAAATTTCTTTTACCATCTCCTCATTTGCTATTTACATTTTCTCAATGTTTACAATTTTTTGTAAAAATTCTAAAACATTCTCACCCTCTTTTATCTTAAGCTTTTTGATAAAGTATCACCTAACTTCACGGCAATACGGGCACTTCTACCCACCTCTTTGAAAGAGCACTTTCACCTTTTTTGCACATGTATAGTAGAGGAAGTTCCTAAAAATAGGTGAAAAAATATATATGTTCGAAGATAGTAAGGATGTGAAACAGAGAAGCTAATGTAATTTTTCAGAGAGGTGGATAGAAGAGCACGTTCAGTCGTGAAACTGGGTGATGCTTTATAAAAAAATTTAAGGTAAATAAGGGTGAGGGTGTTTTGGGATTTTACAAAAAAATTGTAAATATTGAGGGAGTGTGAATAGAAAATGAGAAAGTGCTAAAAGAAATTGCCTCCAACATTTAGTCATAGGTTCAGGTCCATTATGGGACCAAATAGTTGTGGATGGGTTCCAAACTTAAAGTTAAATGTCTTTATGAAGAATGTTTTTAAATTGGGAGCTTTTTTTTTTTTTTGACATATGAGAAATTAAAAGACAATAAAAGAGAAAAAAAAAATTGTTAGAGACTAAAGTCTTTCTTAACAAGATAAAAAACAAAATTTAGAGGACTCTTCCATGAGACATTAAGAGTCAAGTTAGTCCTCCTTCGACTAACCAGAGCATGGGCTTAGTGAAGGATTTTCTTAGGAGCCGAGGGGAGTCATGACCCCCCCAAATTTTTTTCCTCCCTTTTAGTAAATATATATTTTTTATAAAAGAATTGTAATTTTTTTTGTAGTATATCTATTTTATTATGTTTGGCTTCCCTAGACTTGTTTTTCCTTTTTAACAAATACAAATTTTTTTTACAAAAAAATTATAATTTTCTTAAAGTATACCTGTTTTATTTTACTAGCTTCTTGAATATTCTTGGTCAAGATTCACCACTGCATGGGCTACTGAGTTATATTCCCGGGAGATAACAACAAGTTGAACCTTCCATAGTCTTTGAAGCAAATCCCATACTTCCTAAACAATGTACCTATGTGCATGCAAACACTTTATTGCCATACACTTCTCCTAGCAAGCAGTTATGGTAGCCAAAAAATCAGACTCACAAAGAATATGATGAAATCCAAACTCCTAACAGTAAAAGAGGCCCTGTAATAATGCCATGAGTTTTGCTCGAAGTGAGTCTCCTCCAGATGCAAAGCTAGCAAAGCCTCCTTTCCACCTACCAACTACATCCCAAATAGCCTCTCCAAACCCCATACGTTGAGGTTGTTAACTTCAACTTCGATCAACATTAAGCTTTATCCATGTGTTCATGGGGACACCAACCTGCGGCTTCGCTCCAAAGGTTTTGAGATCCAATATAAAGGCTATTTTTGGCTACATCCACTGCCACTTGGTGAACTACATACCACACAAGCCAAGGGTACCATTAAAGACCATATTATTACAAAACCTCCATATCCACCAAACCGTAAAGGCTAGTGTCACACCTAAGAATGTTGTTGGACAATATATATGAGTCAAGCGTGACGGTCCAACATGAAGAAAGGTTCCTGAAGTTTAGTTCCTGGGTGCAACCAGACTTCCCTCAAATAAAGCAAGCTCTATTGTATGTCAAATGGCATTGGAATCGGAAGAGATTGGTAGAGACTGTTGAATGCAGTGCAAGCCATAAAAGTAATTGAGCCTTCTCTGGGATCTTTAGCTTCCAAAACTTTTTCCACTTCACATCAGAATTTGCTATTGAGGGTAAGTGGAGGAAACAGAATCTAGATGCATTTAAGTATACACTAGACAAGTCCCCTGTCCATGTATACATGTTTGCACCCCCTGGGAAATGGGACCTTTAAGTGAACAAAAATGCATTTCCCACTCAGCGAGATTAAGTTAAATAGCTTATCAAATGACCATCTTTCTTGCCTCCATCATTGTGCCACCTTCATCTCAAAGTCATTAATGTAAACGTAAGGGACAGTGTCTCCTAAACGACCCATCATTGATTAGTCTGTAAACCATAAGGAAGATTTACTTGCACCCAGTTTTGTCTTGTAACCTCCCCGGAGATGAAGCAAAGCTTTCAAAATGCTTGACCGCGAAGCTTCCTAAGACTTAGTTGCACATTGGTAATATATAATAATAATAATAATAATAATAATAATAATAATAATAATAATAATAATAATAATAATAATAATAATAAAAAATAATGCATGAATTAAATGGATATTGTTTTAACTTAACCAAGATTAGTTAAATAAATGATAGTCACAGCGATAGTTATAGTAATTGTCACAATAATAGTGGTTGTAGTCAATAGACAATAATTAAAGTTTAAAGTATATGTTTACAAAAAAATTAAAGTATTTATTTATAAAAAGGTAAAATTTAAGAGTGTTAACTACTTTTCTTTCATATTAAATTAAATTATCACTAAATCAATCCATAAATAATATAATGTCTAATTTTAAAGTCAATAAGTCAAATTGATACATCAAATCAAATTAATATATAAAAAATGAAAGTATTATTAGAGATTCAATTTAAAGTCAAAATTGATTGAGATTCAAAACAAAATTTATTAATATATCATGGATTTAAAACATATTTAAGTTTAAATTTTTTATTAATAGTTAGCATATTTTATAAGAGAGAAATGCTAGACTCTTTAACTAGAGAGTTTATAGATGAGAAATATTAGTAATGAGTAAGTAAAGTCGTTATTTTAAAGTGATTACAATGAAGAAATTCAAAATAAAGTACATATAGTATTAAAGGCTTATTAATGACAAAGAAGCAATTAAAAATAAAGTACATATATTATTGAAGGCTTAACTATGTCTGCCGTTCTCGTAAGTTGACGCCTTCTCAATTTTAATCTTGTATTTTAAGTTTTTTTTTTCGTTCTTATAATTCAATGTTTTTTATATTTGGTCAAATATATCCTTTTTGAAGCATCAAATAAGGGAATAAAACATATTATTTGAATTTATAAAATCCTAAAACAAAAATAAGTATTAACATTAAAAGGTTTAACCAGAAAAATTTATAAATAAGATAGAAATTAAAAATAATCAAATACATCAATTACAACGAGAAATTAAATATAAAAAATAAAAAAACAAATAAAAATTATTTATTAATTAAAATTTTAAACAAATAAAGGAAGAATTTGAAAAATATGTATGTTGTAAAATCTCTACCACCTTTTGAGATAGAAATGTATTTACATAGAATTACCTTGCAAAGAAGAATTTCTTGAAAGTAAAATCCTTACTAAATCTAACAAATGAATAAGGAAATATTTGAATATATATTGTAAAAAAATCAAAGTTGTTTAGATAAAAAGATTAATACTTAAAAGTCATTTTTGTACAAAGAGTTTGATAAAGTTTTGTTTTTAATAAAAAATAAATGCTTGCCTGGGATTGATACAAAATACTTTTTAGTCAATGAATTTAATACAATTCATCAATTAACACAATTAAGTAAGATGTAGCAGTAAAAAAATTATATGTTATTATGTTTTGTGTCAGTTAATTTTATGGCAGTTTTAAATGCAAAAAAACTACTTTCAAAAAATGTTTGCATTAAATAATAATAGTTTTTGGCAGTTAAAACTGCTACAAACATGATCACAACACTAGTTTTGAACTATAGAATATTTTGTGACGGCTATAAATTACAAACAAAAAATATTTTAAAAAATTAAAAATAATTATAGACACAAAATTATTTATATACATCTATTTATATTCATATTTATGTGATATATGATTACCAAATAATTATATAAACATACAATAATTGATAATAATATAAATAGATTACATATATAATTTATCTGTATATAATTATTTTATTTTTTAATTATCAAATACTTAATTTTTAAATAAATAATGTTTAAAAGAGTTTTTGTTTTTGTGGTAGTTCATAGCTACAAAATATTCTAGAAAAAAGACTTTAAAGCTAATGTTGTAAGCAACTTTTTGTGATTTTAAACTGCCAGAAAATGAACTTGTCATAAAATGTAATAATTTTTTTTATTGTTGCTTCATCGCTTAATTGTGTTAATTGATGGACTGTATTAAAATCATCAATGAAAAAAAATACTTTGTATAAAGACCAGTTAAAAATTTCTTATTGTACTAAACAAAAATATGACAAACTCTTTGAATGTGTGTCTACACATACACATACACGCGCACACACACATATATATATATATAGGAGACGTATAATATCTTATGTCTCATCTATTGTATCACCACCGCCACCACCACTACCTCTTTTATTGTACCCTTATTCACCACTATTGCTGCTGTCACCGCCACCATCACTACTACCGTCATTGTCATCGTCATTATCACTACCACTACCACAATCACTATTACAATCAACGGTACCATCCCACCCCATCACTGTCATCGCCATGGCCGTATGGAGGTAAGGATGGAGTGTTGATGATGGTAGTGACAATGACAGTGATAGTGGTGGTGGTTGTCATGATAACATCAATGGTTGTTGTGATAAGTAAGGTGGTATTATGAAGAAGGTGGTGATACAGTGAAGTAGACATATGATATCTTTAAGAAAATTGTTTCAATCTCAACCCTTTATTTAAATTTTGATGACTACAAAATATTCTCATCATTCTGCCATAAGAACATCATTCTCATGCGATACACCATATATATTTACTCCTAACTTACTTTTTATCCTAGAAAATAAATAACTAGGACGAAGTGTAAGTCCTTTGTTGGACAAGAGACCTCAGTTTACTTACGAAGGGGGTGAATTAAGTAAATAAAAAAAAATTAAACTTAGTTTTCTTTATCTTTGATTTTATATTAGAATATTTAATAATGAAAGTGAAGTATTTGAAAATGCAAACAGAATAAATAGATAGAAGTATAGGGAAGAGAAATATGCAAAAACTCTTTTTATACTGGTTCGGCCAATGCACTTGCCTACGTTCAGTCCTCAAGTAATTCCACTTGAGTTTTTACTAATTTTGTAAATCACTTTACAAATGAACAAATCCTTAATCACCTTGGGACCCCTCTCCCAGTGTTTGAGATTCCTTTTCTCACTCCAAGAACTATCTTTAATACAATTGGTAAGTAATAAGAAGAAGAAGAATAAGAAACTCTCTTAAAGAGTAAATGATACAATTTGAGGATCTTATAAGAACTCTTTCAGAATTTGCAAGTGTTTGGGAAAGATTTTGTTTTCTGTAAATGATAGGAAAAATTCGTGATTTGAAACAGAAGAAAAGTCACTTATTTATAGTATCAAAACTAAAGGGATGTGTTCTTTCATGATGGGTTATGACTTTTCAAACTTTTCAAAACATCCACTAGTAATCGATTACATATACTAGTAATCGATTACACAATTAAAAAAATTGTGCCTTTTCGTCAAAGGTTATGACTTTTTGAAATTTTGTTATAACAACTTTCTGGTAATCAATTACATAAAAATGGTAATCGATTACATGATTTAAAAATTGTGTCGTCACTTTTGAATTCAGAATTTGAATAAACAAACTCTCTGGTAATCGATTACATATCCTGGTAATCGATTACCAGTTCAAAATTTTGAACTGATAAAAACACAACTTGCCAAACTAAGTTTATGCAAATTCATAAAGATTCTTTTATACAATAAAAGAGTTAATTTATTTTTCTAGCTTAACTTTAAACTTGAATCTCTGTCAATGTAGTTTTGTTCTTTTTGCTTTCTTGCTTTTGTATCTACATTCTTTGTCACTTTTGGTATCATCAAAATCTGTAACATTTTAGCATTTACATTCTCCCCCTTTTTTATGATGACAACCATCTTTAAGGGAAGAAATGACAGTGAAATATATATTTATCGATCACTCCCCCTTAATTTAATATTTATTAACTTTATGAATATTGTATTGTTTGTAAACAGTTTTCTTAAAATAAAGCAAGAAATCATTTTAGTTGTTAAAAACAATAATAGCTTAATTTAATTTCCTTGCCTTATAGGTCTCTCTCCCTTTGGCAACATAAAAAATAATGAAAGGCAGGTAGAAAGAAAGAAATAATGTAGAGACTAATCAGTTAATATAAGTGAATAATAAGCAAGATTTAATGTCTAAAATTAGCAAGGATTAAAGACTAATAAATTACCAGTTTGTGTAAAGTCGTCAGGTAATCGATTATGTGACCATGTAATTGATTACATGCATCTAACCTTTAGGAGTCAATATCAGTTAAATTCATAATACCTAATTCTCTTCGAATTGTAAAGAAATTTTCTTTGGGTAAAGGTTTAGTAAAGATGTTGGCTAATTGAGTTTTTTGTGTCTACAAATTCTTGAATACAATCTCGTTTTCGAACATGATCTCGAAGATAGTGATGGCGTATTTCAATGTGTTTTGTTCGAGAGTGTAAAACTAGAGCAGAACCTATGAAGTGACAAGTGCCACTAGTGCTTTTTCTATCTGTTTTGTATCCAGCAAAATCTGAGTCAGAGTATCCTACTAAGTTTTTGGACATATCTTTAGGATACCATAACCCTAAGTTAGGAGTTCCTAGTAAATATCGCATGATTCTCTTAACAGCACTAAGATGGGATTCTTTTAGATTTGCTTGATTTCTAGCACATAGACACACACTAAACATGATATCAGGCCTACTTGCTGAAAGATAAAGAAGGGATCAATCATACCTCAATATCGTTTGATATCTATTGATTTACCGTTTTCATCTTTGTCCAAGTAGCAAGCAGTGCTCATTAGTGTAGTCATTTGCTTAGCATTTTCCATTCCAAATCTTTTAAGCAGTTCTTTGCAATACTTGCTTTGGTTGATGAATATTTCATTTCTAGTTTGTTTGATTTGTAAGCCAAGGAAGAAATTAAACTCCCCCATCATGGACATTTCAAATTCACTTTGCATATCCTCAGAGAATTCCCTTTTGAAATATCTCCAATGATGTTATCAAGAGGATGGTTCTTTAAGGTTCTCCACTCCTTTGGAATATCCAAACTGGTTTGATCCGTTTGATGTATGGAATTTGTAGTATTTTCTTCTTTCTCTTACTTTTATGACCTTCTTCATGAATGTGTGTATCTTGTAGAGTTTCTATTACATTATTAAGCATATCCTTTCTTGACAAAAGATTGTTAGATTCATAAAAAACAACATGTATTGACTCTTCAATCAACATAGTTCTTTTGTTATATACTCTATAAGTTTTACTATTTAAGGAATACCTAAGAAATATTCCTTCATCTGATTTAGCATCAAATTTTCCTAAATTATCTTTTCCATTATTTAATATGAAGCATTTACATCCAAATATGTGAAGATGGGAAATATTTGGTTTTCTTCCAATGTAAAGTTCATAAGGTGTTTTCTTTAAAATATATCTTATAAGTGCTCTATTCATTGTATAACATGCAGTATTGATAGCTTCAGCCCAAAAGTATTTTTGGAAGTTTTTATGTCATTAAGCATGATTCTTGCTAATTCTTTTAATGATCTATTTTTCCTCTCTACTACTCCATTTTGCTGAGGAGTTGTAGGTGTAGAAAAATTATGATCAATTCCATTTTCATCATAGAATAATTCAAAGTTTTTATTTTCAAATTCTCTTCCGTGGTCAATTGAAGTAATTTTGAGTTCCTTTTTATTTTGAACAATTTTAGCAAATTTCTTAAATGCATGAAAGGCATCATTTTTATGAGCAAGGAATAATGTCCAAGTTAATCTAGAGTAATCATCTACGATTACAAGGGCATAATAACTACCTCCAAAACTCATAGTTCTTGAAGGACCAAAAAGATCCATGTGTAATAGTTGTAAGGGTCTAGAGATTGAGATAATATTTTTAGACTTAAACGAGGTTCTTACTTGTTTTCCTTTTTGGCATGCATCACAAAGTTTATCTTTTTCAAATTTGATTTTGGGTAATCCTATTACTAAATCTTTTGAAATTAGTTTATTCAGATGTTCCATGTTTATATGAGCAATTCTTCTATGCTACAACCAATATTTATCTTCTTTACTTATGAAATATTGAGTAAGATTTGTAGTTTTATCTAGATTTATCATATATATACATTGTTAATCATTTTTCCTTCATAAGTAATTTTCTTATCATTTTTACTTTCAATAACACATTTATGTGAATCAAAGAATACTAGGAAACCTTTGTCACATAATTGACTTACGCTAAGTAAGTTATGTTTAAGTCCATCAACAGGCAAAACATTATCTATTGAGGTAGAGAGATTCGTACCAATTTTTTCAACCCCTAGAATTTTACCTTTGTTGTTGTCTCCATAAGTTACATGTCCATTGTTCTTGGGATTCAAGATGAGAAACTTTGAAGTATCTCCCATCATATGTTTTGAGCAACCACTATCAATGTACCTGTTTTTTCTTCAAAGATTCCTTTAAACACAAAATAGATTACATGATTTTGGTACCCAAATTTTCTTGGGTCCTTGTGGGTTAGTTTTAATTGAGGATCCTTTTGCAACCCATATCATGTTGCTATTGTAATTTTTGTTTTTCCTAAAATGGCATGTTTATGCACTATGTCCTTTCTTGCAACAATAAAAGCATGTAAAAAATGGAGAAGTAGTTGCTTGAGTGGATACAAAGAAATTTTTATATATTTTCTGTTTTTTTAAAGGATTATATCCTATTCCTGCTTTATCAAAGATACATCTTTGTTTTCCTAATAAAATATCTAAATTTTTCTTGCCCGAAGTGAATTTAGCAAGTGTGATTTTTAAATTAACAATTTCTTCTTTATATTTAGTGCATGATGCACATGAATGAGGTTTATTTTCTATATTGCTTTCAATTGGTTGTTTTGAATTTAATTCTAGTGTGTTAACTTCAGATCTAAGATTCTCTAATTCTTTATTTAATTTTAAAATTTCTTGCTTTAAGTTTGAAATTGTTTTCTTAGAAGATGATACTAGTTTTGCAAGTTTTAATGATTATTTATGCAGATCATTAAATGCTTTTTGAAGTTCATCAAATGAAAAGGAAGTTTCCAGATTAGAAGAGGTTATCTCTTCTTTGCTATCATAGTCTCTGGCCATGAGACCAAGATTCACAATTTCATTGTCGGAGTCATTTGATGAATCAGTGTCATTTTCCTCCCAAGTGATATATGCCTTCTTTCCTTTGTTTTCCTTGACTGTTGTTTTATTAGATTTCTCTAATTTTTTCTTTGTAGATAGGACAGTCTAGTCTTAGATGTCCTGGTTGGTTGCATTCATAACATCTTGGGGTGGAAGTTGAGTTTTCCCCTTTCTTCCTTGTATTGAAAGTTGTTTTCTTTCCTTTATTTCTTAGAAACTTGTTAAACATTTTCACAAAAAGACTAAAGTCTTCATCATCATCTAGATCATCATTTGAATTTTCTTTGTCTTTTTCTTCATGGGTGGATGAGGAGGTTTTGAGTGCAATGCTTTTATTCTTTTTGTCATTTTCTTCATGTTAATTGAGTCTTATCAATTCCAGTTCATGTTCTTGAAGTTTTCCAAATAATGTGGCAAGAGACATTGTCGAGAGATCTTTGGATTCTGCAATTGTTGTTACTTTTGGTTGCCACTGCCTGCTTAAACATCTTAGAACCTTATTGATAAAATCTTCATTTGGAAAAACTTTTCCTAGAGATGCAAGATCATTAACTATATGTGTGAATCTTTTTTGCATGTCCTGTATATTTTCATTTTGATTCATTCTAAAAAGTTCATATTCATGAGTGAGAGAGTTTATTCTAGATCTTTTGACATCACTAGTACCTTCATGTGTTACTTCTAATATATCCCATATTTCTTTTGCAGTCTTACAATTTGACACCCTAAAATATTCATCAATTCCTAGTGGAGAAGTGATTATATTTTTGGCTTTTAAATTATATTGAGCTCTTCTTCTATCATCTTCATTCCATTGTTTTCTAGGTTTTTCTACAATTTTATTTTCTACTTTGCATTGTAGGGATGAATGCACCAAATTCAATTGCATTTTATATATTTAAATCTATTGCCTCTATAAAAATTTGCATTTGGGTCTTCCAATAATGGTAGCCCTCTCCATTAAAGATAGGTGGTCTATTTATCGAGTTGCCCTCAAGAAAGAGAAAATTTGAGGCCATTTGATTCTTTAGGCTTTTAAACCTTATTCAAGATTACCTGCTCTGATACCACTTGTTGGACAAGAGGTCTCAGTTTACTTAAGAGAAGGGGTGAATTAAGTAGATAAAAAAATTAAACTTAGTTTCCTTTCTCTTTGATTTTATATTAGAATATTTGATAATGAAAGTGAAGTATTTGAAAATGCAAACAGAATAAATAGATAGGAGTATAGGGAAGAGAAATATGCAAACTCTTTTTATACTGGTTTGGCCAATCCAAGTGCCTACGTCCAGTCCTCAAGTAATCCCACTTGAGTTTTTACTGACTTTGTAAATCACTTTACAAATGAACAAATCCTCAATCACCTTGGGAGACTCTCCCTGTGTTTGAGATTCATTTTCTCACTCTAAGAACTCTCTTGAATACAATTGGTGGGTAATCAGAAGAAGAAGAATAAGAAACTCTCTTAAAGAGTAAATGATACAATTTGAGGATCTTATAAGAACTCTTTCGGAATTTGCAATTGTTTGGACAAGAGTTTATTTTTTGTAAAAGATAGGAAAAATTCGTGATTAGAAACAGAAGAAAAGTCACTTATTTATAGTGTCAAAACCAAAGGGATGTGTTCTTTCATGAAAGGTTGTGACTTTTCAAACTTTTCGTAACAGCCACTAGTAATCGATTACATATACTGGTAATCAATTACACAATTCAAAAAATTGTGCCTTTTTGCGAAAGGTTGTGACTTTTCAAAATTTTGTGATAACAATTTTCTGGTAATCGATTATATAAAAATGATAATCGATTACATGATTTAAAAATTGTGCCGTTGTCACTTTTGAATTCAGAATTTGAATAAACAAACTCTCTGGTAATCGATTACATATCCTGGTAATCAATTACGAGTTCAAAGTTTTGAACTGATAAAAACATAACTTGCCAAACTAAGTTTATGCAAATTCATAGAGATTCTTTTATACAATAAAAGAGTTAATTTATTTTTCTGGCTTAACTTTAAACTTGAATCTCTTGAATCTCTGTCAATGTAGTTTTATTCTTTTTGTTTTCTTGCTTTTGTATCTACATTCTTTGTCACTTTTGCCATCATCAAAATCTGTAACATTTTAGCATTTACATTCCTTTAAACTTATTCTTTGAGTAAGTGAATCCCTCCTCATATATAAAAGATTATTGCTTAGTGATCCTTAACATAATTTTTATAATTGAAGTAAATTAAAATATTATAATTTTTTATTTTTCATGTTATAATACATGTATTTCATGATCAATTATCTATCTATATATTTAATCAATTGAAAAAGAAATTCTTTTAAGAATAAAGTTTTGTACTTTCACTACTTTGATAAAATCCTTTGGTCTTTCGGAGAAAGAATCAAAGGTTATATTTTATTTAGGTTAATTTTTTATTTTTATACAAATTAGAATTAAATGGATCTCTCATTGATTTTCTAGAAGCATTCTCATGTCAATGGATCATGTGTATTTAGGAAATGAAAAAAATATTTATTTTCTATATACAGTTTTTTTTTAATTACATGTATCCTCCAATGGAAACAATTTTGTTTGAGGCTTTTAGGATTATTATAGGTGGCAAATTCTTTCTTCAAGTATTTAACATAATTGCATACTCAAAACTCAAATTTGAGACATCTAATTAAGTTAAAACAACCTCTCCTAGTTGATCGATGTGCTTGGTGGTTTCCTATATATAGTTGTTCTAATTTTATATATTTTATTTCTTATAAATAAAAATAATTCATTTTATTCTCTATACATATAATTTTTAAAAAAATGCTATGAAAACTCTCATATCTTAAAGTATCATTCTAATTATGATTTATTGAAAATTACATATTACACTGATTATTAAAAGTAACTAGAGTTTCAATAAGAGATCTTTGCATAGTGTTTTCCACTCCTAATTAAATATCTATCTTTAAGCTTTTATACCAACTAAGGACTTGAATGATTTGATTTTATTTTTTAGTTTTTTTAAAAGATTTGTCAAAAACTTATTTTTGGAAGAAGAAAAAAAAAACTCGTTTGGTAAATGTTATTATTTGAAAACTGTTTGAAATGGAAAAACTTGTTCAAATTTACAGAAATATTATTAATGAAAAGCAAAAAATAACATATACTCATCGTATTTTGAGTTTTAAAAAAATAGAAAAGCAAAACTAATTATAATTATTCTTGTTTTTTAGTTTTTAAAAACTAAAAAATCAGAACTGTTTTCAAAAATTGTTTTAGAAAAACACTACCCAAATGAGTTTTTTAGTTTTTAAATACTAGAATACTGAAAACAGTTTTATAAAATTGTTGTAAAATAAACACTTAACTTTCTTAGAATCAGAATTTACTTTTGAATCAAACTTTCCTTATTTAGGTTTTAATTCGAAGTTTTCAAGATCAAAACAAAAAACTCTTAGGGTTTGATTGGTTTGATTTTGTTTTTTTGTTTTTTAAAAGATTTTTTAAAAATAGTTTTTAAAAACTGTTTTCTGGAAGAAGAGAAAAACAATTTGTTTAACAAAGTGTTATTTTTGAAAATTGTTTTGAAGATGTGAAAGTGAAAAACTTGTTCATATTTACAAATTTCATTAATGAAAAGCAAAAGATAACATATTCTTATTGTATTTTGAGTTTTCAAAACAAAAATAGAAAACTGAAAAACAAAACTACTTACAATTGTCCAAAACTATTTTCAAAAACTGTTGTAAAAAAACAGTAATCAAACTAATTTTTTAGTTTTTAAATTCTAAAATACTGAAAGGAGTTTTATAAAATTGTTTTCCGTATTAAATAGTTTTTAAAAAATATTCTGATTTTTTAGTTTTTAAAAACTAAAAAAAAGAACAATTTTTTTTTCAGTTTTTTATTTTTGTTTTGAAACTCAAAATACAATGAGAATATTTTGTTTTTTACTTTTCATTAATGATATTTCTGTAAATATGAACAAGTTTTTTCGTTTTTTCATTTTTGAAACAGTTGTCAAATAACACTTATCAAATAAGTTTTTTTTTCTCTTTTCCTTCCAAAAAATAATTTTTGAAAAGTAAAAAACAAAACCAAACTTTCAGGTTATGAACATCAAACATGAACAATCATCCAATCCCATCTTTTCTATTTTTAGACTATTTTGGTTTCAAATATTTTTGAGATAGCATACGTGCTTGAATCTTTTTGAGATTTTTATGGTAGACTTCCGTCTATATATTTTATTTCACCCAAAAACTATTCAAATTAGTGTCGAAAAATTATCATTTTGTTAGTCTGCAAAAAAAATTTCCAATTTTCAATTGTATTTTGATAACATCAACAAGCTTAGCTTCTTATGTAGATCCCAAAGACATATAGAAATATTAGAGCATTTTTATTTTTCCTAAATATCCTAGGATGATTGGATTTTAGTGATGGTTGATAGGGATGGCAAAAAAACTTACGTGTGGGGTGTGGGTACTGCTTCGAACCCAACCTGATGTTAATAGGTCTTACCCATTTTAATCGAATATGGGTATGAGTACAAATATTACTTAATGTGATAAACTAGGTATGGATATGAGTATGAAGATGTAACTACTCGTCGCGTATCCAAATCTGTAACCACACGTTATAATTTTAATAACTATATAATAATTTTAAAGTTATATTTTAATTAAAAATTTTAATTCTTAAACTTTAATTTATAATTTCTTGTTTTTTAATTATTCTTTATATACTTTTTAAACTAAAATATAATTAATAAATTAATATATATTTTATTTAATAATAAACAAGTAAATTTAAACTGTACAAAATAATATAACGAATATTGACGAATATACCCAAATCTAAAAATACCGTGTGAGGATGGGGATGAGGGATTAAAATTTCATACCCACTTTTTTTTATACCCAAATCTGCTCTACACTTTTGAGGAACGGAAATGGATAGGGCATTCACACCCACACCCGTTACCATCCCTAATAGGCATGACAACAGGGTAGGATGGGGACGGGTATGACATTCTCACCTCATCCCCATCCCTGCTTCTAAAACTCATCTCCATCCTTATTCCCATGTCCAACGGATATGAGATTTATATCCTCATCCTCATCCTCATCGGGTATTCTCATACCCATTTCATACCTGGAAAAAAATTATAATAATATTTTAGTAGAAAATAATTTATTTGAATAAAATAATATTAATTCAAAAGTTATCTAATAAATGCAAATTTTGTAATTTGTTAATTAAATGTCAAACCTTTTTTTTTTAAGACAAATAAATATTTTAGTCATTACAATAAGAGCGGGGTGAGGTGAGTACAGGTATGGGGTATGCATGTATATCCCTATCTCAACTTAACAAATTGGGTATTCCCAATACCTGTACCCGTATCTGTCAAACCGAAGTTTTTTGGTCAATATCGGGATAGGTTTAAAAATTATCTATGATACCAGTTTATTTGTGATTCCTAATCCCTAGTTGTTGATTATGATGATGTAGGAGTAGTGTGTGGAAGACAGAAAAAAAAAATTGTCTACTTGTAGTGCTTAAGAGTGTTGTTTAGTCAATATGGAGAAAGAGGGAGATAATTTTGTGTGAAAAAAATGGTCACAAGCATGGCATTTACTTAGAAAAAAGATTGGTACTCTTCAAGTTGGACGATGTCATAATTGGCATCATATTTTTTAAGATATAATAAAACAAATTAATATGTGCTTAAGCCTTAAATCGGCAGGGGTTCTCTGCATATGCTTCTCTGCTTTTTATGTCCACAAAGAAACTAATTTACACTACAAATTCAATATTTTTAATATTTATTGCAACTTATTTTTTATCGAAACCTTGTGAAAAAACTATTTGTCTATTATGAATAATTATCATGAATTAAAATAATTTTTATATTATTATTTTCCTATTTAATATTATTGGAGAAATTTTGAGTAAAAATTTCATATTAAATAATCTATTTTAACTCAAATGGAAATTATATTGTTATGTGTCTAACATAAAATGAATTGACTTTGTGAATTTCATTATATACGAGACTGAATAATCTCCAATTGGCTTAGAGGGACAAACAAGCAAACAAATAGATAAATTGAAGGAATATTCTGGTAATTTTTGTCCGAAGCTTTTGAAAGTTCAAGAATAATTCTTAAACTTATTTAAATATTATGACATGGTTAAGCATTTTTTCATTTTCTGATCATTTGAATCTATATCTCATGTCAATCACGTATATTGAGAAATCAGTCATTGTTACAATTCTTTAAGCTCTGATTCTAAATAAATTTTAAAAATCATGATTGAGTAACTCTCGAAATTATATAGTAAAATTTTGAGATTCTTTCTATGTTTTCCACAATAAAATTTGGATATAAAGGGTTCTAAAGTTATTATTACACTTTTCATAACCTCCAAAATAAGTAAATAAAAGAGTTTCAATTTTGAAGCTGTGGAATCTTTAGGTTTAAAGACAATATATGTAACAAAAAGAATTTTCAGAGTTGAAATGAAGGTAACGGTGCATTCAAGACATAAAGACAAACCTTTTGATTCCTATGTGTGTAAACTTACAAAACTTCAGAACTATTTCAGTATTCATACTTAAAAGGAAGATAAATGTGCCCTTGTTGAGCAAATCGTATGAGACAGGTTTTTTCTCACAACCTTCCATGTTTTTTCCCTACATATCAATGTTTCTGTAAATTTTCATATTGCCCAGATCTTAATATATGTAATAGGCAATATCGGTGCTTGGAATTAATGATTTAAATACGGTTAAAATATATGTAATAAGGCCAAAAATATCCTATTTAGATCGGTGATTTTGGCATTTGGAAGATCCAAAAAGCATAATCCAAATGTAGTC
The DNA here is from genome assembly GCA_037954015.1 of Psophocarpus tetragonolobus. NCBI lineage: Eukaryota > Viridiplantae > Streptophyta > Magnoliopsida > Fabales > Fabaceae > Psophocarpus > Psophocarpus tetragonolobus. The sequence goes on along the minus strand of CM075694.1, from coordinate 28,224,599 downwards.
TTTTGTCACAATTATATTATTGACTTTGGAGCACCTCATGCTGTAACGTAAATGTTAACTTTTGATAAATTCAAATTATCTATTTTAGAACATTCGATGCTAATTTTAATTCTAAAATTGATAATCCAGCAAGATCTTTTCTTGCATATCCAACCCCACAACTATCTCTCCCTCCTCCACAATTATTATTTCTATTCTTTGTTTCGATTAGTCATTTTGAACATGCTTATAGAAGAACATTTAGTGTTTGTTTGGCAACAGTTTTATAAATTGTTTTCAGTATTTTAGTTTTTAAAAACTAAAAAACTTGTTTGGATAGTGTTTTCTGAAAACAATTTTCAAAAACAGTTCAGGTTTTTTAGTTTTTAAAAACTAAAAAACTGGAACTGAAAGTAGTTTTACTTTTTAATTTTCTGTTTTTGTTTTGAAAACTCAAAATACAATTAGAATATATTATTTTTTGCTTTTCATTAATGAAATTCTAATAAACATGAACAAGTTTTTCCATTTTTACATCTTTAAAATAGTTTTTAAATATCATTTACCAAACAAGTTTTTTTTTTCTTTTCTTCCCGAAAACAGTTTTTGAAAACTATTTTTAAAAACTCTTTTAAAAAACTAAAAAATAAAACTAAATCAATCAAACCGTTAATCTCAGCTTAAGAATTGCAACCACCCAGTCTCTCTCTTTTGGCCACAAAACCCTTACTATGCAATCATATACTAGAAGTATTAAATTGCAACCACCCAGTCTCTCTCTTTTAGCCACAAAACCCTTCATATGCAATCATATACTAGAAGTATTAAATTGCAATTTTTAATTGAATTTATTGTAATTTAGCCAACTGGGACAAGTTACCCATCCAACATCTCAATGGTTGAAAGAATACGAATATGTCTAACTATAATAAATTATGGACCATTAGTGGTCCACTTTTTCCTAGGCAAGTCCTACATACATCCCTTCCCATTCGTTAAAGGGAAAAGAAATTGAAGGACAAGTTTTCCATATCTAGAAAGTACTTGGTTGATATATTAAGAAGATTCCCATGTCAAGTAAAAACAAAGGAAATTATTGGGCTCAACAAAGATCTAACTACGTAGCAATGAAATACAATTCACGGTCCCAGATGAATAGGGGTGGACCACATTCACAGGTGGGGGATACACAGTGGCAGAAGGGTATAAGGTGTTGAATGAAGGAATAACCGCTTTAGGAATGAGTTTTGTGGGATCGCGGGACTTATGCCGAATGTGGAAGGATAAGTTACCATCTAAGATAGTTGTATTCTCTTGGTGGTTACTAAAGGACAAATTACCCACTATTGACAACCTGTTAACGAGAGGGATACATACGTCAGTGCTTAACCCTGTTTGTGTGTTTTGTAATACTGACGCAGAAAACAAAAATCATATTTTCTTAACGTGTCCAATAATACAAAGGCTATGGTACAAAGTCATAAGTTGGATTAGGATACAGACTCCACTTTCAGGAGACTTGAATCAGTTGTTTCTTTTATCCTGGGTTGTGGGGAAGCGGAAGAAGAGGTGTATGTATGTTTTCTGCATTGTTGGATGTTGGTGTATTTAGTTGTCCAGAAATGCTATTATTTTTCAAAGGTTCACGGTAGACTCACTTTATATGTTAATGTCCATCAAGTTATTATCGTGGAAATAGTTGTTGTCTTCATTTGGTTTTACCAGAAGATGTGTATTTTCTGATTGGTGTGCTCATCCTAGATGGTGTCTAATGAATGTGAAATAGATACATTAGGTGGAGGTATGAAAAGAGAGTAGTGGATTATTATAGATAAGTTGAAATAATTTGTTTCGAACGACCTTTTATATATTAATAATAAAATATATTTTGCTCGTAAAAAAAAAAAAACAACGTAGCAATAAAATAGAATGAACATTGATATTTTTCTCTTTCACATACAATATGTATTCTCCGTGAGACATTCAAATACTGCAATCTTACAATACCAAAGAGTTATAGAATTGATACTCAGTTACTAACTACTATGTATATATTTTCCCATGCTTTCAAAATTAACTCAATACTCTATTTTTCCTCTCATAACTTTCTCACAACTATATGTGAAACATTTTTTTTTTTTTTGCTTCTCAATGCTCTTCTTTACCTCCTACACCTTCTATTTATAGAAGAAAAAAATGTGAACAGTTGCAAAGTTTAAGTTTGTCCATAAAAGCATGCAGTGTAAAAACGTTTTCAAAAACTCTAAAAGAAAAAGTTTTCCAAAACTTGCATATCTAAGAAGGCTAGCGGTAAATTTTCAAACCAAAAGCATACAAGTGGATAAAATGTCCGTAACGTTTGGTATGACAAAACTTGCAGTTTCTGAGTTTCATAATTGTTGAATGTGTTGTTCTCCTGTTTTATCTTGTAATAAAGGAAAAAACATTACATTAAAAGATTTTGTTTATTATCGAGGTGAAACTTAATTTAATTTTATCAGAAGAATTTATGTGCATGTATGAATATTTTTATTATATTTGAGTAACTTTTTTTTTTAAATTAATTCAGGTTGCTTCAACTTAGATTCAATTTTAGATTAAAAATCAATTTTGAATTCTTTTTTAATACAAGATCATATATGTGTGGAAACTTATCTTAAATCAATAATAAATCTAAAATCATTTTTAACGTGAAAGCAAACATACACTATGTGCTTATTTAGATGAACAATAACAAAATTGATTTTAATATAATTGATTTTATTGAAGATATAAGATGATCCATATGGTTAAAAAATGATGAAAGTGAAGAAAGAATGTGGCTTCGATTTTTTCCTACTAAAAAAACTCCATTATTAACAATAATTAATATTTGATTTATAAAAAAAATATTAATTTTACAAAATTGATTTTTCTTAAAAATTGATTTTGAGACGATGTGATTTATTTTTTAATGTTTTTCCTGTAACTAAATTATGAGTAATATTCAATATAAAATTTTTTATTATCCAACACAAAAATTACTTAAATTGCTTTAATTTCAAATTAATTATGAAAGCCAAATTAATTTGAATTTTTTTCAATTTATCTGACATCAATTCTGGATCTAAAATTAATTATCATGAAACCAAATATACGCCGGATCACCTATAAAATTATACATTAGTTTTTTTCATTAAAATATGGTTGTGGCATTCGTACCACCGAAACTAGTATTTAATTACAGAAATCTCAAAGTACTATTTTGATAATTAGGAAAGGTGGTCCTTCTGGTTAATGCACCTCACTTCCCTTTGGTCATGTTATTCGAACATGGAAAATATATGAAGCTCTTAATATGCACACTGTTGAAACCAACTAAAGTAGAGCTTGGTAATAGTTTGCTTTAATTAACAGCAGTATAGTACACAAATCTATTACAAAAAGCTAGGAATATAACCTTTTACTAAGACTACAGCAATTACAACATTAATGATTGAGTGCACCCAGCAACAAGCTCAGTGCCATGGTTGCCTCTTTTTATTTTGCTAGCTTGGTAACTTATAAACCTTATTTTCTCATACAATAACCACTTAACTAATGAGTGTGGTTTATATGAATGATATATATTTGATCAATGTATTCCAGGGTGGTCTTTGAGATCAAAAACACGGTTCTGACAAGTGGGGTTGCAAGGATAATCGCAATCTATATGATGGAAAGGTGTTCTACCATAAAACCAGTCTCCCACAGCCTTGGCAATTGTCTGCATAATTTCATGCATTCAAGTTATCTTTTCAAAAGGAAGTAAAAGAATTAAAAATTACATACTTGCAAATGCTTATATTCTAGCTAGGGAAGGGAGAAAAGAATGCAGCATCTTACTGTATTAGCAAGCTGTGGAGAGTGAGTTTGGAACCATGTTTCTTGTGATTCAGTTTGGCAATGGGCATAGCAAGAGTCTATAAACAATCCTTTAGATGGAGAGATGCCAATCACACTCACTGCCTTTTCAAATTCACTCTTGAAGCCTGAAAATCACAAAACTGTTTTCACTCAAACTCTACTAGAAGCTTTTTACTCAAATGAATGACCCTTTTATATTTTCTTTTGGTAAATTAAACTGACACTGAGATTTAGTCTAATTACATACAATAGTCCTGCTTGGTGTCAGTGTAATGTTTTAAATTTTTAAGGGCTATGAACATATTACATACATCAAGTGGTGACAGAGGACAACTTTTAGACAACTTTCTAGGATTGATTGGAAACATAATGAAATTCTTTTATGTGTAACAATTACAAATTTCGATGTAGACGGGTTATTAAGATCATAAAATTTTCACCTTGCATTTTACTTAGTTGATCTGATGAGCATTTGGTTATATCAAGCTTGCACAACTTCCATGAGTCACTGGGATCAGCAGAACCTGGCACCAAGATGTTCTGAATCTGAAACAGTAATATCTTGAGGATCAGAGAAAAGACTAGAAAGATTAGGATGTCTCCCTTTATCAAGAGCAATTAGTGGTTAAAACATCAAATGACAACATCTTTAACACGAGTTACTAAGCCTAGTTTGAGTTGACACATGATTCTGCTTTCACCCCTTTACATTTCAGAGTTATCTTGCTAAAACAAATGATTCATAGTGAAATCAGGAAGTGCTAAGATGAAGAGATTATATAGAGTAATTTGCCCTAAATTTCTGATTGTATACTAGTTGTATCACATGCACAAATTTTATCAATTATTTTGTTAATGAACTATAAAATTTTTGCACTTAGAATTATGCATTCATATTTTAGGTCTAGAAGTCTATTATCTTCAATTTCAGAATAAATCCTTATATATGAAATTTAATTTGTGCAAAGTTGTGTCCAGAAAAGGCACTAGGATTGCTCCCTATGGCAATTACTTTATCATCTTATTATATATCCTCCAATTGATGAAAGAATATGAACATGGCCTAAGAAGTTTCTTGTATAACCAAAAATATTCCAGAGGAACACCACTCTTGAAACAAACTGAAACTTCTAGAGCAACAGAACAATCTAACCTGCCATGAGTCATAGGCTGCATTTACAATGAAGATTGGGGTACTGATATATGATGACACATATTCTGGGAAAAAGCACTACACAACAATTCAGAAGCATCAGTAACACAATGAAGTTGCAAAGCTAGAAGGAAAAATTACAAGTGACAAACTTACTAGTTCTCTCCTTTGCTTTGAACTGCATGATGTGGGCAAATTCTTCTCTGAGCCCTAAAATAATATAGAAAAATAAATCAGTTTCTGTTTAAAGAAAGCTTTGTCCATTAGAAAAGAATCAAAAGAGTAAAGGCATAGAAGTACATGTGTTGAAACAACTCCACTGTAGAACTCTTGTATGAAGTGTCCTCCTGAGACATCCTTTCTAGAACACATGAAATAATTCAATGATCTAAGGAGCTCTAAAAAGAAAAGATAAATGCTAAGTGAAAGTCAATTAGAGGATCATACGCATTGATAAAATAACCAGCATCTGGAACACATCCTACATTAGCTCCAGAAGGCAACAGATCCTTAAAGCGATCACAGTGTAATATTGTAGTCAATCCTCCAGCTGAGCAGCCAGAGAGAATAGCCTGCAGGTTCATGTTTCAGTTAGTGGAAGAAAAAACCATTCAGGAGAACTTGCAAATCATCAATTTCTCATACATTTTCAGCCTTTTTCATTCCTTTTGCTAGTAATTCTTCCATTACTGCTGAAAAAATCCTTGCTCCTCTAAAGTACAAATTGTTTGTCTGATATATACATCACAATGAACAAATCTCGTCAGAAAGAAAATTGGATAAATAAAATTTACCAACACAGAATATTTTCCTCAGAATTTAATTTCAAATTCCTTTGAATTCTGTAAAACTTACTGGATCAACTTCTTCCACATCACCAGTAAAAGATGATCCATCACAGTACCTAACCTTGACTCTATTCCAGTTATAGAAATCTGAAATATATAAAATTCGTTTGAAAACTGAGCAAAACAATTGAGTTTATAATTCATAAGTAGAAACAATATATGTTGATCAGTGGAGAATACCTGGATTATACTCTTGTTCCTTGTTTAAAATTCCAGTGAAGTATAGCTCACCCATTTGCTTAGATGAACCTAAGCTAGTGTCCTTACGGTAAAGGCAACTTTCCACATCGCTACACCATCCTCCTCCCTGAAATAAGTTGTAGTGAATATCATTACCAATAAAAGAGAACCTTCCATGGTTTGTCCAAAACAAAGAGAAAACAATGGACATTTAAGAACTGCTCAAAAGATGAAATAGTTTTATTGTGCTCAAACACATAACAAAACATATTAGAAATATTAAAATTAGAGTAACTCTTTTGGTTGTGTGAAATATAGGTACTGATTTGTCTGAAAATTTCTTTCATATAATTAGGTGTCAGACTTCAGGGTCTATATTTTTTAGAGATGAAAATGGAGGTTTATTCTGCCAATTAAGGGAAATGTTTTCATTAGTTAGTAAATAACATATTATTGGTGCCAGTTTGCTGATAGGGACATACCTCAATGTGAACAATCCAGTTGTTAATCCCTTCACCAAATCCCTTATCAAAGTGGTAAGCTGGGGCACTTCCATCCAAACAAACTACATGACATGTTAAGCTTCAATTTATCAACTATTATATAAATATTACAAAAAATAGTAACACTAGAGAATTAAAGTTACATAATATCACAACTAAAATTTCTCACCAGCTCCTTTTGATACTGCATTCTCGACCAAAGTCAATGGAACCAAAGATCCTTGTGCCTTAAGCAGTAACAGCATACATACTAGAAGATTTAACAATTGGCTGATTCTTGCACTCTCCATTCACCAAAATCTAAGCAAAAGAAAACTATAAACCTGTGCATAGAAAACAAGGATCACAGGGTGCCTTACGTAAAAGAATCATTATGGTATATAACTAATCACTATAGCCACGTTATTATGGCTGGCCAGAGAGAAAACCAAGAGCCAAATTACTGGGGAGAATCTTTAATATTCAAAACTTGTATTGGTAGTTGCAGAAAAATAAAAAAAGAGAGACAAAATATACAAAAGAAACAAGAAAGGAAACAGATATCACAAAAGGAAAATTATGAACAAGAAAGGTAAAAAGCATTATTACAGAAGTAGACTTTTTTTCTTGTAGGAAAAGGTGGATGAAATATTTCAAATCCATTCCACAAAAATAGAATTACGAACCATTTCATCTGTTTAGAGCGAGAAAGTTAAGCTAATTCAATAAACTAGCGCAGAAAATGAAACTTCCAAACTCCAATATTAATGCAAGTTAAATGAGGCACCCCAATGACCCCATTTGGTAGATATGAAATTTCCACAAACTGGCATGCATAACTAGACATGAATATGGTCATAAAACATCACAAAAGCAAATATCAACCTGCATGCATTATAATAGCCCAGAAACAAAACACTGGTCCCATTCCAACACTTCCTATATTAACAGCAGTTTACTATAGAGGAAAACAGAAACAACATCCAACACCACAAAAAGAAATGATCAAAAGAGAGAAGAAGAAAAAAAACAAAAAAAAAGGTCAGAAGGTGGACCTGAAAAGGATGAAGAGAAGGTGTGGTTTGAAGAATGTGAGTGAAACTTAGAAGAGGGTGGTGACTTATAAAATGAGCCTCGGGGATAGAGTTAGTGACTTGCTGGATCCTGTGTCCCCATCTCGTGTCTTCTTCATGTTTCACCAATTAAAAAATAACATATTATTTGAGTTATATCAGAGATAAAAAAATTAAAAAAGAAATTAAATAAGACTCATTAAATGATATGAAGTTCTTTAATCAGCAGAAAAAGAAGACACAAAATGGGAAGAGAAGATATCCATCCGGCAATGGTTAAGGACAAATGGTAAAGAAACTTTTTCTAGAAAGTTGAGTGGAAAATTGGATAAGAACGTGTAGGGAGAGTGTATGTTCTTTGATTTCCATTTTCTGGCCATTGCTTGTGATCTGATTTGTGACTCTCTACTCTACTCTAGTGGGAAAACGACTCAGAATCAATATTTTGTCTACTTAGATAGTTCACAACCCAATAGCAAACACTTGTAATAAAGAAACTGTTAAAAAATTGTAACTACTTAAGTTTAAGAGTTGCAATAAAAGAAAAACTAAAAAATAAGTTTAAGAGTTGAATGGTCATCCAATAACATTTTCATGCTTTCTAATCACATGATATAACTTTTAAGAAAGTTAGGATAAAAGTCAATAAATCTATATCATTTTTGTCTTAGTTTTATAACTAGAAAAATGTTAAGACAGTCTGTCTACCAACTATTTTTAGTAGAATGCTGAAAAAAGGGAAAATATTCAAAATTACTATAAAATTTTGATTATATCTACCAATATGGCCATTGGGGTGCTAAAAAACTGTTACCATAGTGTTTAAGGATATAAAGGAAAAGTTTTTATTATACTGCACAAAAATATGTTGGTTTATTATGCATTTGCCTGTAATTTTTAACAAAAAAAAATCTTTTTAATTCTTTAGACAATCTGACGCTGGTTTGGAACACTTCTTTAATTAGTTGATAATATAATTTTTTAATTAATAAAATATATAAAGAGATAAAAGGGAGGTTGATAAAATAAGTGATATGATAAAGAGATAATAAAATAAACTATTACAAAATTGTATAATTTTATTAGACTTAAATGACTCTTGGATCAATAATGCATTTGTTTGTTTTGAGTCTTTAAAGTTTTTTTTTTTTTTAAATTTGATCTTCTAACAAAAAACATTATTTATTTTTAGTCCTTATTTAAAAAAATTAGTGCTAACGGTAAAGATATCACAACATAATTACTCATGAATTTAATTAGTATACATTGTTAATATAATATTTTTACACTAACAATTAATCATAATTTTTCATTTATAAGACTTTTAAAGTAGTAACTAGTAAAATGAATATGTTTACCATGAATGAAGGGTCATGATTGACTGTAAGTGTAAAAATCTTTACACTAACAGTCTATACCAATTAAACTCATTACTTATTATGTTAACTAAATTGTGTTTTCAATAATTTATAATCTTATCTGATTTGGTAAATTACTCTGGGTTATCTTTGATAGAGATATGATAAATCATTATGCTGAAAAAATCATTTAATTAACATTATTTCTTAGAAATCGGTTAAAAATAAAATTATTGTTTAACAAAATACAAAAATCAAGGCACACAATCTTTGAAAGATAAAAAAAGTCTTTAAAAGAAACAAGTTACGCATTTCCAATAAAAGTAACTCATTAGTTTTTGAAGATTAGCATAATATTATGTAATGGTTAAATAACTCATAATAGCTTGCTATATAGGATTGCTACGTAGGATTATTCTAATAAAAAAATTATTCAAATAACTCAATAATTATTTAAACATGCTCTTAGTAACTCGTTAAGAAGCCAGTAACAATCGGGTAACAAATCTTTTCCTACTACTTTGAAAATTTAGTGAAGATAAAATTAAGTTTTATAACCTAACATGCAGTATGGATAGTTTACTAACTTTTCTACTGTATTCTATCAATTCTTAATTTTTTTTTGACAAATCAATTCTTAATCTTATTACCAGCATTCTATAACAAAAGAAGTTTCGTAAAATTATCCATATGAAACAAAAAAAAAACCAAAGAAAATTAAGTTGAATTTGTTTCGAGTATTTTCTATTTTTATTTTTATTTTTACAGTAGAGAAAATATGTTTCATTAAATTTTAAATATATTTTTTCTAAAATTATTTTCAAAAATCAATTGAAAATAGAAAATAAGAAAATAATTATTTTCAGTGTTTTAAAAAATTAAAACTATATAAAAATATAATAATAATATTGTAATTATAATAAAATTATATATGTCTAAAGGGTCTAGTTGAGCATGCGTTCTTGTAAATCTCTTAACACTGTTTTTAACTCTTATGAAAAATATCAACAAAAAAAAATTATATATATATATATATATATTAAATTTATGAATTATATATTTTTACTAAAGTTGATTAAATTTAACAATTTTATGTTTTAAAAATAGAAAATATCAAATAAAAACAAACACATTTTCTAAATATTGAAAACTTAAAAATAAAATTATTTCTAAAAGATAAAAAACATTTTCTCAAATCAAATGAAACATAAACACTTGGATATAATTTTTTATTCCAATGATAAATATGTAGATATAAATTATATTTTTATTATGTTGATAATGTTTAAAATATTTTTTTATATTCTTAATATAAATATAAATTCTATATTTATTTCCATTTTAATAAATAATTCAGTAGAATGTATTTAAAATTTAAATATTATCTTCATGTCTAATGTAGTTACATTGACGAATGAATAAGTCATGAAAATATAATACGTGAGTGGTTATAAATTCTTTTTCTTATAAAAAAGAAAAAAAAATTATTAAAAGCCAAAATTGTTTATCATAATGGAACTACCTACAGCCTAATTCTTCCTAATTTCAGAAAGCGGTTACCTTTAGCCTAATGCATGTTAATGGGTTATGTTATGTTTGCGGAAAAAAATTGAAAATCGTTACTAGTTTGGGAGAAATTCTTGCTCATTTACAAGGTAACATAAGGTGTTTAACTGTTTATCTAAAGTTATGTAGAAATTTTGTCATCTTAAAATTAATTTTCTATTATACACGCCTATACCGTCAATCAATTTTATTATATTTTTAGCCTTTTAATCTATAAAATTACTACTTAAAGTTTTTAATTAAATGTTTTTTAATTTAATTTTGATATTTTTTAATATAAAAAATTACATTATAGTAACGAATAAAAACACATTTTAAATAAATATAATTATAAAAAAAAATTAATATTTTTTACAAAGGTAACTACTGAGACAATATTTCAGATTTAGTATAATTATAAATATATATTTTTTTAATTACACAAATTCTTTACTTTTACATATTTATTATAGTTATACATTTTCTTTTCACATTATTAGCTTTATTTCTTATGAACATAATATGAATTAGTTTTTTTTTTAACTTTGTAATAATAGGAATGTAAGTGAATAAAGTTTGAAAAATTTAAGAAATACATATATAATAATAAATTAAAATATATATATATATATATAATATCGTACAAAACTTAGAAGTACATGTATAATAAATTTATATATAATATTATGTAAGAGACTTTGTATAATTTTAAAATACATATGACTTTTAATATAATTTAGAAGTACATTCAATCATGACTTTTTATTTATGAGACTTTTAAAGTAATAACTAGTAAAGTCAATAAATTTATCATGAATAAAGGGTCATGGTTGAATGTCAGCGTAGAAATCTTTACACTGATAGTATATACCCATTTAATTAATATATATATATATATATATAATATAATATAATTATAGTAAATCTCAAGATAATATCTCTGAAAATGCCAAATTTGCTTATCAAAGAGGAACTAGCTGTCTCCTAATTCATCCAGATTTATTAGCGGTGGGGTGGCCTTTAGCCTGATACATATTACGTTTGACAGGAAAATAAAAATTCAAATAGTTAAAATTTCTGAAAAAACAGTTTTGTTTCTTTCGAAGAAAAAACCCTTAAATTTTAAGAAGGCATTGATACAGTTTTGTTAGTTAATTATAGATTAATTGTGCACACCATAAAGGGTATAAAATATTTCTATAGGAAGGATTTATCTGCAGCAATAATATAAAGATATCTATAAGTAAGCATATAACAAAGAAGAGAAACAAGGGAATGTTAATGTTCACGTACTTTATTTTTAGATAAAATGTGTTAATCACCTATACCAAAATATTTAAATATAAAAATTAATATTTTTATTTTAAATAGTTTATATTAAGATATTACAGTCTTTTAATACTCAATATAAAAATTAATTTTTTTTCTCTCGCCTATTATCTCCTTCATATTAAGTGTGTATCAATTTTAAATTTTCTAATATATTTAATTTTCTTTTAACTCATGCATTTTATTTTTTTTTAATAAATTACATATATTTTATTTCGTTATTTGTTTAAAGAATTAATATTTTATTTTGAATAATCAGAAGTTGTTTAAACTATCACATATATATTTTTGAATTTCATAATTTTTAAAAATAAAGAAACTTATGCATAGATATAACCATAGGAGTCCATAAACTTTAAAGAAGCTAGTATAATACTTTTTAAATTAGTTTTAATGTATAACAAAAAGTAAAATGAAGAGGAGAAAAATAAAATATAGAATTGCATTAATACAAATAAATGGGAGAAAAAATGAGAGAGAAAAGAGATTTTGTAATTTTTTAATAGGAACAATGAACTGGAAAAAGATTCGAGAAATTACTATTAAACTTACCTACAACAATTATTGCTTAGAATTAGAAGATATAGAAAAAATCATGTCCAATTTTGAGAACCAGAGAGTTTTACCATATAAGTCAAACTTCCCACGATTAAGAGATAGAAAACTGTGAAGAAAGAAATAAAAAAATGGAAGAAGAAAGAAAGAATTAAAGAAGAAGAGGTTTATATAGCTATGAGGGTGTATTTAACAAAATCAATTTACTAAATGCAACCTCCTTCCAACATCAAATTATCCAAAAATTTCTTAAAATCCAATTGAAACCTTTTGAAACAAAAAAATAATCATTATTTTCACTTCTTCATTCTTCTACCATCCACCAATACAATCAAATATCTCAATACAATTAATAAATTTATTATATCTCAAATCAATTAGTAATTTAATTAAAAACTTAAATTTAACTTCTTCCCTAATAAATAAACAGGTTCTTACACGTTGAATCATTCAACAACATCCATGATCTTATCATAGAGTCGTGGATATTTTAAAAAACGTTTGTAAGATATTTTGGAACAAAAAAAATATTATAGAATCTCACAGAGTGTTGTGTCTGTTCATGGATAACTATGACAAACACACTAAATTCTAACTAACATAAAAATTATGAAAATTAATAATTCTAGATACATATTTGTTAGAAACAAAATATAATGTCCCTTTGAGGAGAAAACAAAAAACTTTTGTCTAAAACCTCAAAATCTTAAGCATATTATTGTAACTGCACTTAGGTCTATTTTAAAATAGAAATATTTTGAATTGTAAGTCATGTAATATATATCATTAGAAAGCTTAAGAAGTATATTTTTAAGTTGAAAAATTCGTTTTTAATGCAGAATTATAAAATCTCAAAATTTTCCAACATGTCCATCAACGGAAGGGCTCAACTTTTGAGAAAAATATCTCCCTCAATTCTAAACATGTTTATATGTATTGTGCTTAAATTGAAACCCCAAAGGTCTAGTTTTACATCCAATAAATTGATTTCAATTTTGTTAACCACAAAAAAAAAAAAAAAAAGGTATGACAAAAATACTAACCCATGTTCATGAACATACTAAAACAGATTTCATTATAATATTTTGTTGTAATTTTCATGTAGAAGAATAAGTCTTTTATAGGCAAATAGAAATTGCAACTTGGTGTTGCAAATTCCGTGAAATTTTGTTTCTTTACCATAAGTCAACAAAATCACCAAATTTGGTAGGTGAATGTTCTTTTTTGCCAAGCTTTTCCACCCCTTGCGAGGATAATCTAATGTCAAGTTCTTCGAATCTTATATTCCTGTCAGTGGAAGACTTTGAATACATAGTAGCTTCTTATTCTTTAATTTTTTTTCTTCTCATTTATTCTAATATGAATGCAAGAAATTGTAGCTTCCAAAGTTTGTTATCTTTATAAAAGTTTAATTAGTATATATTGTTATCTTTTATTTATATAATTTTTAAAATAATAATAAATAAAATCAATAAATTATCATGAAGGAAGGATTATAATTAAATGTTAGAATAAAATTTTTTTCACCGACAATGTATACTAATTAAACTCTTTTTATAATAATTATTTTTAAATCATATCAACTATACGTGATTTATTATTGAATAACAATATAAAATTATTTTTATAATAATGTAGTCATTAATTTTTTATTTTATTATACACTTAAAGAAAAAGGTATGTTATAAGAAAAGAGTCAAAAATAAATTGGATGAAAGTAAAATAGATAAAATAAAAATAAAATATATAATATTATAAAATAAAAAATAGTGTGTGTATCCAATTTTTTATTTTTTCTTCTTTATTTTCATTGTACTAATTAATGTATATCATTTTCTACTTTTCCTATATCTCCACTTTCTCATTTTCGTTTTTTCACCATTTCCATCCCAAAGATCTCAGTATTTTTAAATAATTTAAATATTTTCATAAATTAGTTTTGAACATTTTAATTAGACATATTCTAATAATTTGTTATTTAGTTTAGGAAAGAAAAGGAGGAAAAAAAGAAAAAAAAAGTAAAAAGTAAAATAATTTGATAGTTTTTTTAAGAGAAAATCAAACTTGATTCTAGAAGATTTGCAATAACTTACAAATAAGTTTGTTAATTACCTTAATAAAAAAAAGCAAGAAAAATGTGTATAAAATAACATAGCATCCCTAAAAATAGAAATATATAAAACCAAGAGTAATTTTCAAAGCACTAAATTTCACACACACCAAGAAAGATCCATTAAAAGTGGACAATACGATTTTTGACAGAAATTCATCATCAACAAAATTGATAACCAGATACTCCACACCAATATCAATATCATGTGCACTAAATATAAATATAAATATAAATATATATATATATATATATATATATATATATATATATATAACACTTTCTTTTCTTAATTCTTTGTATTTAGAAAACATGAAATCAAAACATCTTTTTAATCTTCTTCATTCTTTTTACTTCCTTTTCTCTTTAAACTAAAATGATGCCATGCCACAGTCACGAGTGTCAAATAACATATTCACTGGTAGAATGTAAAATTAATAAATCCGATCATTCATTTTCATAATATTATCTTAATAATAATGATAATATATATCAAATTTTATAATAATTTGAAGTTTTCTATATAATAATCTAATAAAAATATTTATATAATTTTAAATATAATATATATATATATATATATATTACACATTAAAATCAAGTAACATAATAAATAACTAAATAATTTTAAATTATATGAAATTTTGTATACTTAATATAACCACATGAAATCAACCAATGATTTTGAGCAAAAGTTATTCAAGTTAAATTTATTGAATTTTATAATTTTTTTTTATCCGTCAGATATTAATATTATTAATAATATTAATTTTGTTATCAATAAAGATCAAATATGTGACATATTTCCACTTGTTTTTTTTCATAACAATACCTTATATATCTCCACTATATGTTGTTTGGTAACTTGTGTTGTTTGGACTTTGATAAATCTAATTTCAAATTTAGGTTTTATTTTTTTTCCCTAAACTTAAATTTTATTTCTTAGTCTTTCAATTAGATTTGAAATTAAAATTGTCCTTTTTAGTCTTTCTTTAAATAAAAAACTGTCAGAAATTGTGTATTAAAATTGCCAAATAAGAAAGGCAAATTTGAGGATTAAAAAAATGAAAATTTTTATATATCAATGAAGTATTTAATAATTTTAGATATCATATGTTAAAACCTTCATTCTAATGATAGATTTTGAGATAAAATTATCAATACAAAATTATTGATAAATAGTGTAATAGTTGGTATAATATATACCAGGTTAAAATTTTCCTTCCTTTGGGTATGTGAAAGTTTAAATTATTTATGTTAAACTCATTAAAAAATAAATACGATAACAGTAACTCTTTAGAGACACTCAATAACTTTATTTATATAAAACTTCAACAAGCTAGTTGTTAAATTAAAACCTCTTATTAAATGAATCAAATTTATAGTTTTCTTTGTAAACTTTAAAAATGATTTGATATGATTGTTCAATACCTAAACTCAAAATTACATATAATATACTTTTATAAATATAAGTAAATGTTAAATATAATACTGATTATAAATGTTCAATTCATCTAAATTTTAATATAATTGTTGAAATAATATTAAAATATTTAATGATTCAATCATTAAGAATATATATATATACCAAGTGATTAGTAACAAGGAGGAGTCTACTACAATTCTAACTATGAAAATGAGGATACTTGTAATTTAATTTGTAAAGATACTCAATTGTTTAGGTCAATATAATATATAGCATATGAAATAATGTGCTTACAGTACATGTCCCTTCAAGTTTTTTTTTTTTTTATCAACAAAAAGACATTTATATATATTCCAAAAAAAATGGAGATATATAATACAAGATGTACAACCACACTATACAATAGTCTAAGGTTAGACCAAATTTACATGCATATTAATTAATGTAAATGATGTATAACTAAGGAAAAACCATCAATCCATAAACCCATCCCTTTATAATAATACATAATTACATATAACAAATTCATCTCTTCATACCCCATGCAGAGACCTACCCACAGATGTGTGATCATATCCACAACCATGTGATCAGTTCAGCATTAAAAAACACCGAATCACAGCATTGTGTTTTTTCCCACAGTTATGTGGTGGACCCAATGATTACACTTTTAACTTCGCATTGATTTGTCCGTGCCCACAGGTTCGTGATCCTAAGTCCTAATGTCAGACTAAGCATTCTCTCTAAGGTAATCTTATGAGTTGTAAAGTAGTAATTTAGAGTCTAAATTAATTTCATGTCATGCATAGGGGACAGGTTGAATGGTCTAATCATTAATAGACTTCTAATTAGATTTTGAATAACTCCTCAACTAAATAGGAATTTGAGAACAAAAATGAGCTCCTAGTCAATTTTTTTAATTGAACATAATGATGTAAAAATGGCCTCAGATGTAGACTTATCACAAACATATACCACTCCACACATCCCATATTTTAGGAGAATTTAAAAAATTATTAATAAATTAATCTTCATCCTCTCATCTTTTCAATTTTCAATCTTGTATTATTGATAACTTTTAAAAGAACTAAATAAGGATAAATGGGTACATTAGTCATTCTTTTAAAAAAATAATAAAATTAGTTAATATAACTATTCTTATTGATACATGTGATTTATGTCCAAATTGGGAGTAACATATAACTTCTCTCTTTCTCTCTATATAAGAAGGGTATTGCTAATTCTTAATATGTTTGATTGGTTTTAGTTGAGAAGTAGTGTTGTTTAGGTTAGCACATCATTTGTAATAACCTTTTGAAAAGAAAACGTATCGTGATAAATAATAATACGTTCTTTAAATATTGTTTAGGAGAGGAGTTGAGGTTGTTATTATTAGCAAATCAGAAATTGAAGATGAGACCTTTCAATGGGGACTTCCTGAACGATATTAAATGTTGCTATGGCCTATAGCGACATTGCAACACGCCAAATCGTGAGTTTGGAATATTATCCACCAAAAATTATGTTAGATTAACTAGAGGGAGCATGGCCAACTAAAATTTTGTTGGAAATGTTTATATATATATTATATTATGTAAAATAATATAAATAATTTTATGTTAAGGATTTATATATTGACTGTCATGTACTTATATTTGTGTGAATAAACACAATTCATAATTATTTGAGGAAAGGGATAAATATTTTTTTAGGTCTTTATTTTCTATATAAGTCTTTTATCATGAATTTATAGTTAAATTTTGAAGTTATCTCACATATGAATTTTGATAATAAATTATAAAATTAAAAGGTTTAGAAAACAAAATGCAAGTAAAAGTGTTTTAAATGTAAATGAAAAACAAGTAAAGAACAACTATCTAAAGATGAAGTGTGGTTAAACTAATTAAAATGATGGTTGGAAACATTGAAATAACATGTGATCCATAACAATTTAAGATATGGAGGATGTTTATAAATTTTAACTCTTATTACAGGGTACAAGTATCTTATTTATAAATAAACATTTCTTAACTACCAATAACCTTTAATAACTACTCATAACTTCTTCTAATAACTATCAAACGATCTTGATTATTGATAATTTCTATCTTTAATCTTCCCATTGATGTCTTTAGTCCTAAGTTTTAATCGTTGATATCTTTATTATTTTGATATTTTCTGAATCTCCATATCTTTTATTATTGTAACACTAATAAAAAATCATATCTTGACATAACGTTGAAAATTGACAACAATAATAATAAGACTATAGAAATAGAAGCAAATTAAGGTACAACAAGTTTTTTGTCTTTAATTTTTATTCCATCTATTAAGTCATATTCTTTAATCATAGTTATTAAACTCACTATTTAACTCATAAAATTATACGATTTTATGAATTTAGGTAAATAAAATGAGTCAACTTACATGTAAAATAATATGTACATTGCATATCATAAAATAAAAAATGATATGCAACTTAAAATGATATTACTACTAATCAAATTTTACATTGCATATCATTTTTCTTTTTTAGAAAAGTATATGTACGTTATATTATTATTATTTGGAGAATGGTAATCAATATGAGTTATAAGGACAAATTATTTTATTGAATGTGAAAAATTGCTTTCACTTATTTCTAATTACGTTAACATATGACATTTAATAAAAAATTTATCCTATAACTCATTAACTAGCAAAACACGTATTATTAATTCAGAAGGTGTAAATTGACAAAAAATTAAAAAATTATAATATATTATTTTTATATATAATTTACTGTAATATTAATTTTTATTAATTTAATTTACACTATTATTTAAATTTTCGGTAAATAATAATAATATTACATATTTAATTTATATATTAAATTTATTTTACACCCTCAAATATTTTTTCAAGCTTAACAACTGAAAAGGTTACTTCCTTACTTACTGTGAGATCCAATTATTTAGTGATAAATTTATTTAAGAGTAGTAAATATATCTTAAATTTATATATTTTTTCAAACTATCACTATCATTACTTTTTTTTTTCTCTTGTTTAATTAATTCTTTATTTTTACCATCTTTCTATTTAAGTCTAAAATTAATTAATACAGGATACATTTATTAAGTTGGGTATATGCAACCTTAACCTCCAGCCCAAAAAATTTTTCAGGCAAAATGAATACTACATCTCAAATTGTAATGTCCAATAAAAATATTGTAGTTCAACATTACTCTGCCTAATATCACATAAAATAGTAATTAAGGTTAGTAAAGAATCATAATTCTCATGAAAAATATAATGTCCAAAGTTAATACTCAACTTAAAATGTAACACACAAACTACATAGTGCAACTCAGCATTATTTTACATAATATCACGTTGTTAGTAGATAACCATGTTTAGAAATTGGGTTAAAGTAACGTTTACTTCAATATGGAATATTACCTAACTGTTGCTCAAAATGTAATGTGGAATATCATACCTAGGTTACTTTGATCCAATTCTTATATGTGATTGCCAAATACAATAATTACTATTTTACGTGATATTATGAAGAGCAAGAGTTTAATACATATCTATCATTTCTTGTTTTAAATATTACTTTTCAACTTCTTAAGAAAGTGTTAGTATAAAGTTTAAAAAATGTGCTCCAGAAAGGTTTTCAGATATATAGAGATACAATTATAATAAATGCATAAAAATAAAGAAATTACATGTAATATAAAAAAAACAGATATGCATGTATAATTTCACTAAACCTAAAGGAGTGCATCCGTAATTAACACTAAATTTTATAAATATTTAAATGATTAAGTACTAATCATCTATCATGTACAAGATAGTCAAGTTTAACATCTTCTAATTAAATTTAAATCTAACAAGAGAATATAAGATTCATCTTAAAATGAAAATTGCTAATAAAACTCTCTTGGAAATTCCCTACTTTTTATAATTGGTTAAAATTTATTAAAATTAACTTTAAAATTTCTTGTATATCCACTAAAATTCTGTTTTTCATATTCTCCCTCTTTAGATAATTTTCATATTTTATTAATATTCTTTTTTTAAAAACTAAAAGATATCAAGTATAAAAGATAATGTACTTTAAAATTTAATTAAAAACATTCAAAAGATAAGAAATAATTTTATTTTATTAATTTTTTGTATTATAATTTTTAATATTTGAACTATTATATGATAATATAAAGATACTTTTTTTTCAAAATACATTTGAAAAATATAAATATATGAACCAAAGAGCTAGAACATATTACTTATTATGTATTATTTTCTTATTATATGTAAAATTTATAAAAGAATATTATAATATTTATAAATAAAATAAAAAACTATCCCTTCCAAAAATAAAAAAAATAAAGATATGTAAAATAAATTAAAGTCACAATCTTAATGGATAAAGTCTAAAGGAGATTAAAGGAGATAGTATATAGATGGTAAATTATGAGAGTGGAAGAAAAATAAATAGTCACTTTTGGTTTGGATGGTCATTAAGTTGAGTGACCGATACCCCAATCCGACCCAAAGTGATTGAGTTGGATTTTTTTAGAGTTCGTGCAACCTAACCCAACTCAATCAAACTCAATCTCCTATTGGGTGACGGGTTCAGTGAGTTGAATCTAAGACTCAACTCAACCCAATAATAATATTATAGTATTATTATATTTATTATTTTAAATTAAAGAATATCATTAATAGTTTATTTTATAACTCTTGAACTGAGACTGTCACACACTAAGACAAACACACTCTACACTGCAAGGGCACACCTCACTCCAACTAGCTAATGTTTATTGGTAGATAAAAGACCAATAATAAGATAGTTTAAACTTTTTTTGGGAATTGATTCTTCACTACAGAGTCAATAGTTTATTATTTATTTTTATGTTACAATAATAATATATTATATTCTTGTAAAAAAATATCCTTAAAAATATATAAAAAAGGTTCTAAATATTTAATTTATTCTTTAAAAAAATATTTTATAAAATGGTGACTAATTAACTCAACTCAACCCAAACTATTCAATGACGGGTTGGGTTGGGTTTAATGAAAAAAAAAACAAAAATCCAACCCAATCTAATGAGTTATGATTGGGTTGGGTTTTTATTTTTAAAATATATTTTTAAAACACAAACATGTTCTACAAAAATTGTTCTGATTTAGTTTTTTTTAGTTATTTTTAAAATAGTTTTACCCAATTTAAAAATAATAAAATTTAGTTTTGAGATTTTTTTTGTTTTTACTTAAGTTCATTACTAATGTCACTCACCACCACCCATCATCACTTTACATTGTTAGTTATTAGTTTCCACCTTTGATCGTTATTCACCTACCACCACCTCCAATCATCTCTTTGCAAATTTCTTTCGACATCTTTTCCTTTTTTATGACTACCACCTTTGATCAACATACCGTCACTTTTGACTGTTAGTCATTGACGATTGATATTCCATTTGATTCGTAAGAAGGAAAAATTCTAGTAGGATTAAGATTTAACACCAATATTTTAAATTTAAAATCCCAAACAAGTTTGTTTTTATAAATTTAAAAACATAAAACTGAAACTAATTTTTATTTTTATAAATTTCAAAACTGTAAATAAAAAACCGTGTGAATTGGGCCTAAGTTTTGTAGTCTAATTTAGGGAATTTAAAATAACACCTACCTAATTTAAAAATACACCTACTTTTAAAAAAATATTTTCATCATCCCTAACACTAACTTCCTCTAACTTTTTAACCTTTAATCACCACCCTTTTCTCCTTCTCTCTCCTTAACACCTACCACCATAAAAACTCTATCACCCATCCTTCTCTCCCTCCCATGCCTCTGAGCTAACATTTTTACTTCCTCTCCTTTCCCTCTTCATGAACTTTTTTTTTTCAATGAAGTTAACTTTTTCTTCTCCGAAGATTCCTTTTCAGAGAAGCGTAAAAAGATTCAATTTTTTTTTACTCTCTGCATAGGTAAAAAAGAAAGGGGTCTTTGGAGAGGAAAAAAAATTAAATGTTTTTACTTCTCCAAAGAGAAAACAAAATTTATTGTTAGTAGTTGTTATTTGAGGGTAACATAAAAAATTTAACTTTTATAACAAATTGAAAGGGACATATACATATTTCTATAGATAGTAGTATTATTTGAAATATTGGTACATGCTATTTCAAAATCCTCTAATTTATATCGATTAACTCTTGAGAACTTTAAAGGATAGAGTATGTTAATAATTATTGATTACAAAACATTAGTTAAAATTTGTGATAGAAACACATACATACACATAATATATATTACAAATTCTAAAATTAACATAATTTCTTGCGTTCATTTTCAATCAAATAGTTATTAAAATACTTTATCCTCTAAAGTGCAGCAAATGTATTTTTCACACTTTAGGAGAGTCTAATCCAACTTATATAGAGAGTCTAACCCAACTTATATAAAAATTAATCTATTTATTTTTATTATCGGTTAGTAACCTTAGATTAGTTTTGTTAGCTAATTTTTATTTTTTTTTTTAACTAGGGGATTGTTTGTTTTGTTAAAAATTAAGGTGATGGACATGACACATATTTTTGTTCCACATTTGATTTTAAAAAAATTATGTAACAACACAAATTAAACACATATGAGGGTAACACAAAACTTTAACTATTTGTTCCTCACAAAATTCTGAGACAACCAAAATACACATATACGCCTCATTATTTACATTTGAATTTGAATAATTGCATTATTTACATATACGAAATATCATTATCTATTTTTTCAACAACCTTATATATTTTAATTCACATTATCTATTAGCTACTTACTTATATATATTTTTATGCTGAATTCACACAATGTATGATAATAATTAAAAATATATTTAGTAAATTTTATATTATTTATTCATATTATACACATACTAACTTATCCTCAGACCCTACAGGATCTATGAAGACCAAAATAATTTGTTAAGGACCAAAAGTTGTCACTTGTCAGTCAACTCTCTCTTGTTTGGTATTTATTTGACAGAAATATGATTGCTGAAAGCTAAGTGCGCTTTGTCACACTGCAAACGCGATTTCTCCAATTTCATATGGTTAGTGGTTTTGTGACTAAGGGTGTATCACTGTATTTCATAACGATTTAAGGTTCGGGCAATATATTTTTAAATCTAAAATGAATTTTTAAATAAGATAATTTAAAATTAATAATAATATTTTGTTTTTATTAAGTTCATTTATATAAGAATTAAAAATTATTTTTTAATATAGTAAATTAAAAAATATTTTATTAATTAAAAATAATAAATAATTATTTTTAAGAGAAAAATAACAAAAATTATAAGGCTAAAAAATGATAAAAATATTAACATTAAATATATTTTTTGAGAGAACCTAAAGTAATGACTTTATTTATTACAAGCTTGGACAAACTTGAATAGTGCTTTTAGATAAAATTGCATCAAACCTAAACAATATCTTTTAACGCCTCAAATTGGTATTATCACCTTCTAATTGTATTTTTCTTCCTCTTCCATCCATGCCCCACCAACCACATCTGCCTCTATCATCCAAGTGGCCTCTGCAAAATGTCATAGCCCCCTCCCCAACGAAATGATCCCCAGACGCCTTTCAAAATTAATTCAATTTGCAAATCTTGTAATCAATAAAATTTAGTCCAAAACTTGCATTTTAAATAGAATTATTATATTTGAGTTTATTATGTAAAACTTGCAAAGACTCGCGGGTCAATCTGCAAAAAGATATCAACAAAAAATTTCTTTTAAAACATGTTTGTTTTAACTTAAATTATTATAAAAACTTTAATATGTATTTAAAGTCACTATAAAATAATAATTAAGTCAAATAAAAGTATTTATTAATTAGTAGTTAAATCTTAAATTTTCTTTCGAACATAATTTCAATTCTTAAATATAAAATGAAATAATTCAAATTTAAAATACACACAAACAAAATATAAATATTTTTTTTAATAACAAAATATAAATGTACTAAAAAATACAATATTTCAAATATTAAATGTTATTATAAAAGTATAATTTTTTTTTTCTTTTTATTTATGATATTCCATTTTTTATACGTAATATAATTTTTTAATTAAAAAGTTAACTATGTGAAGGCTTGTGGAGATCTGCGGGTTAACCAGCTAAACCTATGAGTTTTGTGTGTTGAGCCTAATAAGTTTGCATATCTAAATGAGTCCAAAATTTTAGGACTCACATACCATGCGAGTTACAAGCTTCACGGGTAGTCCTTGAACTTGAGCTCAAATGCTCATATCCCTTGTTGCCCTCCCCTCCCTCCAAAAAAAAAAATATGTTTTGCACAATAAGTCCCCCTTTCACTTAAACTAATTTTACACAAAAAAAAAAATGTCCCCCAATGTATACAAAAGGAAATGAAAGGAAAAAATAAAAAAGAGTGGGCATTCTAGATTATTTAATTTTTAATCCATGTTAACGTTTCAAATAGATTGATGTGAAACATATTAGTTATACATTCTGGATTTTAGATTAGTTGATAAGAAATATAAAAAAATATTAGGTTTACGGATCAAGTAATCTGGAAGGATGATTGTTCTTATCACTTGATCCAAAATATACAAGTTATATATTTTGAATAATTTAATCCATAATATAAAATAAAATTATTATATTAATAGATCAAGTGATCGAAACATTAAACATGGTTCTAGAAAGCTTGATTTAGATTGTAGTAGATAAATATTACGAATTAGTAAATGCATATAAAAAGTATGAGATTTCCATATCTATAATGATATGGAATGCACATAGTTTATTGATGATAAGGAAAGGAAGTTGAGCTTCCTCAGGAGGGTTGTGGGTATGGATGATAACAAGCTAATGACAAGAGCAAATTTGACTCTTCCCATCCTTGTCCTAAAAAATATTGGGTGGGTTCGGGTATAAATTTTAATACTCATCTTCATCCTCATTGAATATTTTTTAAGTTTGAGTATACCTGTGAATAACTTGCTATATTAATTTTTGTAATTCTAATTTATTTTTATATTAATTATATCTTAATTTTAAAAAATATAAAGAATAATAAATAACAAAATCATAAATAAAGTGTAAAAACTATATTATCTAATAAAGTATATAACTTTAAACTTATTATATAATTATTAAGATTTTAATAAGGTGAGTAGTTGCACATTTTAGATCATCGATTAATGTTCATATTTGTATCTGGTCAAATAGGTAATACACGACAAATCAGAAGGTTTAAAATGGTACTCATAAATACAAATATTATTGTCATCCTTACTTGCTGTACACAGGGTGGAGGATGTGGTGGGTCGGTGGCTTGAGTTGAGGTAGGGTTGAGGATGGTTTTGAGGATGATTTTGCATAGGATTATGGGTGAAAGAAGTGGTTGGTTAGTCTTGAATAGTAGAAGTAGCTAGCGGGAGGCATATGACTGTGAGAGAGAAAAAAAGGATAAAAGTGAAATTTTAGATTTTTTAAAATGTTGATAGCAATACGTGGTCTAAAAAGAAATTGCCTCAAACCTAATGTAAAGAAGTATACATTATAAATGTTTATTTGACTGAAATTTTTTATAAAATTATTTTTAGTATTTTAATATTTAAAAACTAAAAAAATTGTTTGATTAATATTTTTTAAAAACAGTTATGTTTTTTAGTTTTTAAAAATTAAAAAAATAGTTAAAAGTAGTTTTATTTTTAATTTTTTATTATTATTTTGAATATTCAAAACACAAAAAAGAATATTTAATTTTTTTATTTTCATATAAAAAATTTTTTTTTTATTTTTCAAAACAACACTTACCAAAATAAGTTTTTCTTTTTTTTCAAAAAATAAGAAAGTTTTTTTAAAATTCTTTTTAATAAAAAAAAAAAAACAAATTGAGACCCATCAAACTCTAAATACTTGCGTATTTCTTTTTCCGGCATTTGCTTCTGACACCATGAAATATTAATTATGAAACATGCACTAACGAGGCTATTTGAATTATTCTTTAACACCAACTCCCTTTCATCATTGAACATCACGAATCCATTATTTTTCAAAACAACGATTATCCCATTAGGGAAGTTCAATATTTTACAATTTATATTTCAATGGAAAAACAAACATACCGTTATGTA
This sequence comes from Psophocarpus tetragonolobus, assembly GCA_037954015.1. NCBI lineage: Eukaryota > Viridiplantae > Streptophyta > Magnoliopsida > Fabales > Fabaceae > Psophocarpus > Psophocarpus tetragonolobus. Next base: position 28,198,518 of record CM075694.1, on the reverse strand, counting down.
GGCTTAAAATTGAGCTACTTTTCGCCAATTGAAACTAAGGGTCTAAATTAAGCAATGACAAGAAAAAAAACATACCATTTTAAATACAAAAATTATTTTAAAAAATAGATAAAAAAAATGTTTGAGAATTACAAAACATTCCCTTTATTAATGATAGAACAGTTGTGATTACATGGTGGCCTTTATCAGAATGCCTATGCTAACTTTGGAAGATTTTAAATCAATCATCAATCACATTTTTTTGTTGATGACACAATCGAACCTATGGTTTGAGAATATATCTGCAAACCATAAAGTCATGAGAACAAGTAACACACATCTTGTTTAATAACAACTACACAGTTAATAAGTATAGTTTGTAGTAGTAGTAAATAAATATACATATTGTTTAAATGAATTTATTCTTCGGGAAGTTTATTCTGATCAAAAATACGATTGTGGCAAGTGGGGTTGCAAGGGTAGGCACAATCTATCTGACGAAAAGGCCTTCTATCATAAAACCAATCTCCCACTGCCTTTGCAATTGTCTGCAGAATGTTATGGAAACAAGTTAGCTCTTCAAATTTAAAGGGTAAGACAGTGATGTAATAATGCAGTTTTTTTTTTTTTTCTGTAGAAACTAGAAAAGAGAAAATAATGCAGTTTTTTCTTACTGTATTTCCCACTACAGGAGAGTCATTTCTCAACCATGTCTCTTGTGTTCCAGTTTGGCAGTGTGCATAGCAACCATCTACAAAATTTCCTTTAGATGGAGAGTTCCCAACCGCACCAAATGCCCTTAAGAAATCTGTCCTGAATCCTGAAATCATGCATTAAATGGGTTCACAAACTTCTGTAAAAATTTCATAGGCCCATATAAGCCTTCAACTAAATGGAAAGAAGATTCATATGAAAAGTTATGATTCCAGTTATTTTGATTTCAGTCATGCCAATTTTTCAACTAAATGTAAAGAAGATTCATATGAAAAGTTATGATTCCAGTTATTTTGATTTCAGTCATGCCAATTTTGTTTATAAACATATGATATGATATTTGTCAAAAGGTAGAGTGTTGAAAGAGGCAGTCTAAATTTTAGACAGCTATATGAGGTTGATTATAAGCCTAGAAGAAGTCCTAGAGTTTAGGTAACAGCAAGTTTCAGCTTGACACTATTTTATAATATCCACCTTGCATTACACCAAGTTGATTTTGTGAGCACTTTTTGATATCAAGCTTGCATTCACGCCATTGGCCATGGGGATCAGCAGCTCCTGGCGCCAAAATGTTTTTGATCTGAATCAAAGAAATATGTTAGGGATCAGAAAATATAAAAAAAGTTATGACTTATAGCAATATTCAGTGGTAACATTGTCAACTTAATGTGGGAGATATGTTATCAAGCATTTTGGGTGAGTTTGTTTAAATTTATTTAAAAAAACACATATTTAAACATAATAAGTACTTATTGCAATTTTTTAGATATTTGAGTCAATTTTTTAAAAAAACTAAAAGGTTAAAACAACTTATTTTGAGAATAATTTCTCAAAATAAATTCCTGTACAAGCTAAAATTTAAAAACATGGAGGTGTCTTTGATTAAAAAAACGTTTTTTATTATTGTACCCAAACATAAAAAAAAATCTCTTTTTGTTAAAGTCAACTTAATGTGGGAGATGTGTTATTCAGCATCTTGGCTGAGTTTGTTTAAATGTTTTAGTAAAAAACACTTATTTAAATATAATAATCACTTATTCTAATTTTTTAGATGTTGGGTCAACTTTTTAAAAAAGCAAAAGCTAAAAATAGCTCAAAAAAATTTATGTTGAGAAGCTCCTTGGAGTAATTTCTCAAACTAAACTTCTGTAAAAGCTGAAGTTTAAAAAACTTGTAAGTGTCTTTTGACTAAAAAAAACTTTTTTTTTATAATTGTAGCTAAACATAAAAAAGTCTCTACTTTTACGAAAATCACTTATTTGGTTAGGATATAGAAGGAAAATGTGATTCAGTATTCAACCATATACCATCTATATTGTTCTCACTGGAAAAGAAAATGTTGATAGTGATGCAAAAAAGTATGCTACGATAAAAAAAATTAGTAGAAAAAACTTGGCTCGATTTGTGACCATATCCTTGTTGGATATATAAGCAGAATTCTCACTATTGAATTAATCATAGATTCATAATTTTTTCGCTGGTATTCCAGCTTACTATCTCAAGGCAATTGTACTGTTCTGTATAAATCTTCATAAATGAATTTTGTGAAAAAGATCAACGTCAGAAGCAACACTAAAATTCTCTCAAATAGTTTACCGTCTTTCTATATCCTCACCAATGTTGCTTAACCTTATAAACAATGTTCATCAATTGATCAATGAATATAAACATAGTAACAGTTTTAAGAAGGACCAAAATTGAAATGATGTTTCTTGAGAAAGAGAATAATCTAACCTGCCACGAGTCATAGGCTGCATTTACAAAGAAGATTGGTGTACTGATTTGTGATACCACATTTTGTGGGAAAAAGCACTACACAATTTTTCAGACAGAAGTATTAGTTACACCAAAGAAGTTGCAAAGGTAAAAGAAAACTTACAATTCACAAACTTACCAGCCCTGGGCTAAGTCTTGAAGTGCAGGAAGCAGGCAAATACTTTGCTGACCCCTAAAATAAAGATAAAAAAGTAAGTCTTCATTGATTGATAGTTTCAGAAAGCTTCTAAACAAAAAATATGAAAACATTTTTTATATTATAGATCAAATATTAGTGTTGTTAGTAATATTAATTTTTGTTAGCGGTGAAAATCGAATCCATGACCTTTTCCACCTCTCTCTTTCCTTAACCAACTGAGTCACCTTATATATCCGAAAGTATGAAAAGATTAACATTAACAGTAGTTTTTTGGTGTAAAACACAACATGTGGCAAAGGGAAAAACAATGAGAGAAAGAAGGTATACATGTGTTTGAACAACTTGACTGTAGAACTCTAGAATGCGTTGTGCTCCAGATACATCCTTTCTGTTTTAAAACAATAACATATTGAATCATTATATGACTTGAGATACTTCAAAAAGAATTCAGTAAAAAGGATAGGTAGATAGCAAACTAAGGTAACTTACACATTGATAAAATAACCAGCATCTGCAAGGCATTTCACTTTAGTTGTCGTAGGTAGTAGTGATTTGAATCGATCACAATTTAAAATAGCAGCCAATCCTCCAGCTGAACATCCAGAGATAATTGCCTGCAGTTATAAGTTTCAGTGAGTTAATAAAAAATTAATCAAGACAAAGACAAAAGTTGATAATAATCAATGTCCCATACATTTTGAGCATTTTTCATTCCTTTTGCTAGTAAATCCTCAACGACAGCAGCAAAAACTCTTGCTCCTCTGAAGTGCAAATTGGTTGCCTGATCATAATATAAAATCTCAGCTGTAAGATAACTATCTTATAAAATTTATGAAACAAAAACACTGGTAATACATTTTCTTACACACTCTTTTGAACACACTTTCTCATGATTTTGTAGGTTCAAATAAAGATCAACTAATGTGAGTGTGTTAAGAGTAGTTTATTACTAACACCCCTCTTTATGAATTGTTTTTATCAGCCCTCTTTATGAAATATTAACATTTTCCTACAAATTTACAGCACTAAATTCCCTTGAATTTGTAAAACTTACCGGATTCACAGCTTCAACATCACCAGTAAATGATGATCCATCACAATACCTAACCTTGATTCTGTTCCAATCATAGAAATCTGAAATATAAAGCATTTTTAGGGATGGGTTCACAAGGCAGACAGTCACAACATATATGGATTAGTAGACAATACCTGGATTGAACTTTTTACTGTTACTAAAAAATCCAGAAAAGGAAAGTGTTGTATCCATTTTCTTAGATGAACCTAATCGAGTGTCCCTGCGGGAAAGGCATGTAGTAACGTTGTTGCACCATCCTCCTCCCTAAAAGAAATTGTATCCAAGGTCATTAACAAAAACAAATAGAGAACCTTCCAATAATATTTCTTTTTGTATCTAGAAAATATGTAGAATTTACCAAAAGGAACAAGATAATATGATAACAACACACTTTTAACACCCCTTAATTACTAGTTTATTCTATAAATAAGGCAACTACATAGACCTTTTAGAAAATGAACCAATAATTAAGAGTACGTGGAATCATTACTCTGATATAAAAAGGTTAGTGTTTTGACTTTTGTCACACGCCATTAATAACTATGTATCAACATGATATTGAGTTTATCATGCCTTTAGGGTTTATAAAATTCAACAATCTTAACCAAATGATGATATCCATTAAATTATGTTTTTATTATTAAAAGTTATTCTGACTTTCACTTTCACTCCTCCTCTGTCTGTTGAATTATATATTTAATGAAATATATATTTTACAAGTGCTATTTGTTTTTTTATAAAATATTTTATTAGTTTTAAAATTACTTTATTTAATTGAGTTATTTTGTATGTGCCTTTAGAATGAGTCTTATTTTCACTTTCACTTAAAGTACAAATAAATCCTTAAGGACTCTTTGTCTAACACACATCTCAGATTTCTTATTTATCTTTGGGTGAGTTAATTACTCAAAACTTCCCACAATATTTAAATCTTCATAATTAAAACAACCAATTTTGGGATTGATTTAAGAATTGAAAAATATGATTCTAACTAGTTGTTTGTTTAAAGGAAACTCTAAAGGAATGCTTATTTCAAAGTATTTTGTTACATTTTCAGGAATATTATGACCAAGAATGTTGTTATATTATTGGATAACTTCTTAAATGATTAAAATTTAATATTCCTATCGGAATTTATTTTTTTTCAAAATCCAAGTGATAAGAATAAAAAGTGGAAGTTAATTATTGACATCGAAAGGCAGCATACCCACTCCTCACCATTGAAACACAAATAAAACAAAAACATGGGAAAATCACTTTCTTGAGAATCAACAATGACCATGATTTAAAAAAAAAAAAGTTGTACAAAATATGGAAATATCACATTCCAAAGTTACATAACGTTATAAACCTCAAAAAAAACTCATAACAAAGCACAAAAAGGAACACACAAATAAAATAAAAAATGATGAATGTTTTAAGTTTTTTTATGCCATTTTGCAGAAAGGGACATACCTCAAAGTGAACTATCCAGTTGTTAATTCCTGCTCCAGATCCCTTGTGGAAGTGGTAAGCTGGTGGACTCCCATCCAAACAAACTGCAAAAGATGTTAAACAACAATTTCCAAACTTACAAACAATCCTAAAAATAGTAATGAAAGGGATGAAGAGCATAGCAGAAAGTGCTCAAATTTCTCACCAGCTCCTTTTGCCACTGCACTTTGAACATAAGTGATTCCCACAGGAACCCCTTCTGCCTTCAGTAATAGCAATAGACATATCAAAAGACTTAACCATTGACCCATTCTAGTGATCTTCATTCTGCACGAATCCAACAAATATAAAACATTAAATCCATGAATAATAAACCAGAAACACAAAGCACCTTGGATGTATCCATAGGGCGTATTATATATCTGATTATTTACTTAGCATAAAGAAACATTATTTTGTAAGAAAAACAAAACAATAGCGACATCTTAATAAACCATTACCCATAAAACAAGGAGACTTTCAAGTTACCAACAAAAGATCAAATCTTTTTTCTTCTAATTCCGAAAATAATCAACCAATAAGTTTAATTTCGTTTACATAAAAAAAAAAAAAAAAAGCCAGAGGAGATCCCTGAATTATTATGCATAAACTAGCAAAACTCAACGTCTGGTTCTTGTTTTAATAGAGAGATTTGGCTTAAAAAATTGTTTGAAAACAATTGGGATTTGAGAAGAACCTCTACAAGAGAGGAACAAAAGCTATCCATTTCAGATTCTTGCATTAAAAAAAAGAATATTATGAAAAGAAAAAGAAAGAAATATGTGGAGAACATAAAAAGAACTTTATGCACACTTATAAAAGAAGAACCTGATCTGCACAAATAACAAGATTGTTATTATTAGTAGTACTGTTGTTGCAAAGAAAGATGAAATATTTTAGATCCATAGAACAATCTCAGAATCAGTAAGCAACTTCATCTATCAGGCATAAGAAAGCTTAATTAATTCAGCAAAAAGCCTAGAAAACAAAATATCAGATGTTACTGTTAATTGAGGCACTTCATATGAATCCACAAACTAGCATTTCCAAATTTGAATACCAAGGCACAACAACACAAAAAGCAAAAATATTAACCAGCATTCACCCTCCAAACTGGTATAAAAACAGATCATTGGTTCCATCACACCACTTTCTAGATCGACAACTCTCCTTCATTATGGAACTAAAGCTGGTAACTTTTCCTGCTCTCTTCTCAATGCACAAAAATGGAAACCTCTAGCCCCACAAACTACCCATGAAAAATGGTGAAAAAAAGCAAAAAATTAATACATAGAAGATGAATTTCATTATGCTATATTGTTATACCTGAAATGGAAGCTAGAGTGATGTACTTGAAAAGAATGTAAGTGAATACTAGTTTTGAAAGGTGCTTTATAAAATGTTGCAGCTACCGACACGTCTTCACTGAGGAAAATCGGTTATTGATATGCTTAGAACTTGCAAGAACACAATCTTATATAAATGTTTATTTATTATTATTCATTTTATTTTATTGTTTTTTTTTTAGTATACTCAGAGCTCGTTTGCTTAATAGAGTGGTTACGATAACGCGTAACTCTAGTGAAGCAGTGAATCTTTATTGCGAGAGGGAAAGAATAAATTGAAAAAGATAAAGACATAAATAAAGTAAGGCAGCGATAGAAAAGAATAGAATGATTATATTATGTGGATTGCAAGACTGATTCAGGGATTTTTAAAAAAAAATAATAATTATCTAAATGAGTTTGATTTAGAAATATTTATTAGATGAGTTTATTTTTTGGTTTAATTTTGTTAAACCATAATTCTCACATGCAGTTTTAGTTATCTAAGTTGTATGACCATATGATCTAACATGACCTCGAAGTTATACTAGTCAATTAGACAAATTGTAATCACATATTGCACTTTAAGAAAAGTCAGAGACAACTTTATTAGGACTGTGCGTTGTGCATCACAAAGGTAAATTGTCCCCCTTAAAACCACAATCACGGATTGTAATTTAAGAAAAGTTGGAAACAACTTAAAGATTTCAATCAATTGGTCAAACTGCAATCATAGATTGCAATTTAAGAAAGTCTAAAACAATTTAAGGATTGTAGTCAACTGGTCAAATCTTAGTCATGGATTGAAGTCAACTGGTCAAACCTTAGTCACGGATTGCAGTTTAAGGAAAGTCAGATACAACTTAAAGATTTCAATCAATTGGTCAAGTTGCAATCATTGACTGCAATTTAAGGAAAGTTTGAGACAACTTAAGGATTGCAGTCAATTGGTCAAACTGTAATCACAGATTATAATTTAAGGAAAGTCAGAGACAACTTTATTGAGACTATACACTGCATATAGGGAAGGTAAATTGTCCCCTTAAAACTGCAATTCGTAATGGCAATCTAAAGGTGTTGTCCCCTCGTCTGTAGTACACCTAACTTTTGTCCAATAAAATGTTTTTGTGACACATAAATCACCAGTACAAATTGTGGTTTATGTGGAGAAATATTTTTTTTCTCCCTAAAAAATAGGTGTGATGGAAATTGTGTGGTGTGTTTTTCAATACAACAATTTATGTGGACTGGCCTTTCGAGTCAAATCATAGTTTCTACATGCGAGATTAATTGTTTTAAACTAAAATTGTTTAAGTAATATTTATCTTTATCCTTTTCAAACATAAAAAAAATGTATCCCCTTAATTAATTTATAATTTATTTTATTAAATTAAATCTAATTACTTAGTAATATCATAAATTTATATTTTTGGATGATCATTTCATATTTTAATTTATGATATTACTTAGTCATTTATGATATTTTCGAGATATTGCCTGATTAAATAGGGTATTTAAGAGCTTTAATCTTATGCACCTGGTGCATAGATTAGTCAAACCCTTTATAAAAAATCAACATAAATATATATTTAGTTGAAAATTATTTTTTAATTTAAAATAAAACCATTTAATTTGATGTAAATTATTATATAAAATTTATTTCTAAAATTATTATTATTTATAATTATATTAATATTTTATATTGATGAGAGAGAAGAGAAGAGGGTTTGAAAAATTAATGTTGATGAGATATGAGACAGAAAAGAATGATGATAATAAATGATAGAAGAGATCAATGAGTGAATCTATAAAATAAATGGTTATTTACAAGAATATCTCTAAAGTAATTTATTTGTTATATTTTAACAAATGAGGTAGTTGGTTATCTTGTCCAAAATAATTGGCACAAATTTAACACCTTAGAGGATATTACTCTTTGCCTTCTTATATTACTAAATATTACAATTCAACAACATATAAGCATATTAAAGGTAATTACATGGAAATGTTAACTTAAACATATATCATATTAATAGTTACAATTACAAACTTTGAGTACCACAAACATGTCAAAGATACATAAAACATAAAGATGATTCTATATATTGAGAACTACATTACAACCCTAAACTTTCTCTCCTGCAAATAGTTCCAAGTTTCGTCCAAAAAACATCCACTTGTTAACCTGTAAAAATATTAAACTGAAAGAAATGAGACATAATGTCTTTGAGAGTATTCCTATGACTTTGGGCTAACTTTTTATTCTCAAGATTGCTTCTTAAACTCTTATACTTTCTCTACTCTTTCGTAATTATTCTCCCTCAAGCCTAATCCTATAACATTATTCTTATGTCCTTTGGAGGAATACTAAACTTTTTCTCAAACATCTACTATTGACTCTACAAACATTAGTGTCCTGAGACATCTACATACTACCCTTACTCAAGTCTTCTCTTTAAGCTCTCACTTTGGATGATTACATGTATATCCTCTTGTTTAATTGACTTGTCCAACTTAGATTTCTTAGCCTTTTCCATAAGGCAATGTATATTACAAAACTTTATAGGTAACTCATTTAACCTCACTAAGAGATGCAACATCACCTCTTTTACCACACAAGTAGCACACCACATACCTATATCTTTACTAAAAGAAATGGTTGACCTCACTAGACCCATCAAACAACAAAGTATCATTCAATTTATACATTATCATAAAACACATGCATGTGCATCGTTAATAATACGGTAACAATAAACTCATACATGTAAATAACTATATTAGCAATATAATCTTAACATAAATCTTATGTATTAATATTTAATGGTGATGCATGCTTAATATTTACATTCGTTTCATTTTCTGTCTTACGACATTTATTGAGCTTAATACTTTGAGAAACATCCTTAACATCTTATGCCTTAGCCTTGTATTTTTCTCCTTCGGCTCGAGGAGCTACACCATATCTTGAAGGGTAGTAGTAGGAAGTGACAGAAGGATCTTGCCTACCTTCCAAGAAATGTGTTCTTTTGTTACCTTTTGCATGTTTATCTAATAAAGGTTACTCTTAGTCGTCTATGATCCCATTGGTATCCCATTCTTTTAGCTTACTTTCATTGTAACAAATAATCTGTATCAATAATGATTGTCAAACATACATTATCCTTAAACAACGAACATGACTACCGGACAAGATGCAATTACAAACATTATCTCATTGTATGCAACTATGACCTTAATAGTGTATAAGTATCATACGAGGAGCTACACTAGTCATATATTATTTGAATATACCTTATTTGAAAGCTAAGAAGATTATCTATAACTTTTATTTCATAAGACATAGTTTGGAGGTATGCTATGTGTAAAATTTTGAACAAGGTAGAATTTCTTATGAATTCTAACAGCTTGACCTTTACTCACTAAAATGATCATATCTTGAGCTATAGACCTTTTTTTTTTAGTGAAACCAACGCCATTAGTTGACTAACATCTAGAGCTACAACTTTAATGAATGACACTTTCCTTAATTTGTTCATTTTTTACCTATTTAGAACTATTCATCTCGCTGGGCAAAAATAGTTCTTTGTCAACTTTTTGCGCTTAGCGAGAAAGCTCACTCATTGACCCTGCAACTCTGCAGAATCATGATCTACACTAAATCTACATGAAGGGGATCATCCATGGTGACCCAAGCAACAACAAACTTCATAAACATATCAATAGTGATCTCTAATGTCTTCTAACACTAACTCAATACTTAAAACTCCTCATTTCAAGCTAAATAACACAAAATCATTATCTCTCTTATCCCTACAAATAGTATCAAGAAAATGGAAACAAGAGAAATAACAAAGATAAACCTCAAAGAAATACTCAAGGGAAAACTAATAAAAGCACTCACATCAAGGTTCTAGAATCTAAGCTTAGAACCAAGAGTCTTGGCCTTAATTCTCTTCTTCATTTATTCTTATTCTTCTTCTTCTCCTCTTTCTCTCTAACTTTCCTTTCTTTTTTACTTTTTCTCTCTAACTTTTCCTTCCCTTTTTTACTTAAAGTGTGTGTGCTTTCCTCAGACTTTAGTTCCCCATATGGGTCATATTAAGTCATTCATATTAACTATTAATGTGGGGTAATTATTATTAATAATATTTAATGTTATCCTTTAGTTCATTAAATGTAAAAACTATTTACTGAAAAATATATCTTTATTATTTATGTATAAGGTTTATAAATTTGGGTTGTTATGATAACATACTTAAACTAAAAAATAGGTGGCTAAGAGTATATTAGCAATCCCCTTATATTTTTTAATATTACTTAACATAAAAAGTATTTTTTATTCAGTTTCATGAGAAATCAAAATTTATATTGTATATTTGATACAAATATTTCAAAAGGTCAATATTTAGAAATAATTATTTTATTAAATTATTTTAAAATTAATAAAAAATATTTGCATTTGAATAACATGTCATATTGTAATCATTTCATTAAATTTTTTTTAACCATATAGTACTGCTTTTACAATTTTCTTTTTTCAATCATTTTTTTTACGCAATAGCACAAACTTTAAATTCACTTTACTAGTTAGATCTAAATTTATTTTCATTGGATCACCCAACACGGATAATATTCGTGTGCTTAAAACAAATTTTAAAGTGGAATTTCTTTTAAAGTATAAAGTGAAATTTTTTAAACTAATAATAATATTTTATTGAATTAATGTAAACAAAATATAATTAAAAATTGAGCTAAGATATTTTTATTAATTAAAACTAATAAATAATTATATTTTAAGTAAGAAAAAATAATAAAACACTATGAGGCTTACAATTATTTCTTGACTCTTCTTTCTTGTTTGTTATGATATATTTCTATTACTTTGGAATGGACTTATTATGTGACAAGTTATTCAAGACATTACAATTATCACACGTCTCAAGTTAAATTTTTTCTTGATGATAATTGAGATTTACTAGTTAAAATATATCCAGATTTGTAAGTATTCAAGTGAGTTAACATATTAGAATGACATAATCTTTCTAATCAAAGTCATATTTAAGACTTATATCTTTGTCTAAATTTGAGTCTTTTTAAAATACAGTAGAAATAATATATTTTGAAAAATAAAGTAAAATAAAAATTTCATTTACAAAAATTTAAATTGTTCTGTTGTAGAAAGGAAAAAAATTATGATAGAAAATTATTATAATTATAAAATTATCCATCATTTATTACTTTACTTGATTTTTATGAATAAAATAGTGTTTCTTTATTTAATAAATCTCACTATATATTATAATTTTTTAACCGATATAAAATATGATTAAAAATTCAACAAAAAAACTTATAATTAAGTTCTGCAATATATAATGTTTTTTAACTTTGTATGATAATTTTATATTTAAAACTCTTCAAATAGTATGTAAAATTTTTTAATAAAGAGAAAAATAATTTTATAAAATAAATATTTAAATAATAAATTATAAAAAAAAATAATATTTTATTTATATATTTAAACATCATAAATAAATTAATTTTAAGTTGAGAGTAAAAGAGTAAAGATAATTTTAGAAGGTTAATTTTTTTTTTACATTTTGTTTTCTTTTCATACATGTTTTAGGTGAAAAGTAAAACATGTAGAAACTTACCTATGTTGATGACACTTTGCTTGCTATTTTTTACAGAAATGCAAATGCAACTTTTCTCTTTTTTTATTATTCATGTCACTTTACACACTACGTGGGATAAAGGTGTAATTTGAAAATTCAAAATTTTTATTTGTAGCTGGAACAACTATACGATATGCATATCTTTATATAAGATATTATTTTAAAATTGTTTTTGTATCTTTTTATAAGATTTTTTATTTTTTTGCATTAATTAAACTTTCACTAAAAACATATCATCTATTATCTATTTCTCTCGTATGTAAAGATAAAAAAAAATATGAATAGGTTTTTAATATGTTAATGGTACATTTAGAAAATATTATTATTTTCGTTGTAAAATGAGTATTACAATTGAAAAAAATATTTGTTAAAAATAATTTTTGTATTTACCTTTTCAATGTAATAATAATAATAAGATTAATTTCTTAAAATAAGTAATTTTAACTTAGAGCGACATGGATTCTACTAGAGTAAAATTAATTCAATAATTTCTTAAAACCTAGAGTGACATTGATTTTAGAATGAAGAGAGTATAATTTTAACCAACAAGTTATTAGTCCAAGTGAATTAAATTTAAACAATATTTTAAGTTCGAGTTTTGTATATAAAGAAAACGTGATTAAGAGGAAAGACCTATTAAAATTGCTAAGCACAGTTTTCTATCAAAGATTAATTAATCATTAATAAAACCAGTAAATACTTCATACCCATACATAGTAACAAAATATATATATATATAATTTAAGACAAATTTAATACAAATGATTAAATTAACCTGCTTTCTTAGTACTTTTAACAATATGATATATATAATACAAATGATTAAATATATATAGATGTAGAATTAATTTAAATTTTATTATGCATACATATGACCATTTTTTTATTGGTTTTGTATGATATGTATAGAACATTTATTTCCCAAAGATGAGTTTGCACATGTTAGAAGGTGAAGATTTATAGCCGTTGTGGTTATTTAAAAATGAATGCAACTCTGGTTTTGAGAAACATGATTTAATGAGGATGTTGGTTCAACTACAACTGGCACGCACATGTCGGCGATTATTTTAAATGGGACCCAACAAAACAAGAGTTTCGGTGTTCACAACAATTCACTCTTTAACGTCCATAGAATTTCGCCCTCAACTTTTGTTTCTTCCAATAATTTCTCTTATCCTAAATCCTAAAGACCATTTTTAATACAAACTATTATCTTGTAAAGTTTATATTAAATTACTCACTTAAGATCTTACCTTTTGAATATACTCTATTAACATTTTTATTCATACATTTTTATAACTTGTTTAAATAAATATTATATTTATTTTTATTTTATCTAATTTAAATAATTATTGTTTCTAATGGTACACGTCTAAGAAAATATTCTTTGCATGATTTTATTTTGCTTTTAAGTTAAAATAATAATTACTTATTTAAACAACTGTTTTTATTATAATCTTCACATCTTATAATTTTAGTGATTTTTACAAAATAAATATAAATTATTTATTAAAAAATTATTTAAATAACACTAAAAATATCCTAAAATTAAGTACGTGTTTCACTGTAAAACTGTTTTTAGTATTTAATATTTTAAAATTAAAAAATTCATTTAGATAATATTTTCTGAAAAAAGTTTTCGATTTAATTTTTAAAAATAAAAAACAAGAATATATACTGAAGATGGTTCTAAACTTTGGCAGGAATTACACATGCACAGTGCACACACGCTCTCACTGTTTCTTGAAAGCTGTCATCCAATAAATCAAATTCCTCTTTAACACCTTTGTCTTAGGAACAATCCACGTGCTACCAAAAGTCATTATCTTTTTTCCATTTTCTGGAAACAGAAATATTTATAAAATTGGTGCCTTGATATTTTTATCATATGAAATTTAAATTCTGTTCAGATAAACTTATTCATAAGTATTTACAACAATAAATAAAATAAAAATTAGATAAGTTTATTTTGTTAGTTAAAATTAAGTTTTAAAGCTTATGTACAAAGTTTATTTAAATTTATATCTAAATTAATTTTAATTTATAAAAATATTTTATTTTTGAGTTAAAGGTCATTTTCATAACCAGAGTTTTTTTTTGTTTTAGAACAATAAAAAAAAAATTTGACTTATAAAATATTTTTCCGTTAACAATTTTAATCAATTCGTGAATCCAATTATATGATAACGTGACAATAAAAAATAATATTTTATTACATTTAACAGTTCTGATGGTTTAAACTGTCAAAAATTATTTTAACAAAGTATTTAACACATCTAAAAATTGTCACAAATATAATAACAACATTAGTTTTAATGTTTTTTTTAAATATTTTGTAGCGATTATAAATGCCCACAAAAATTAAAAATCTTTTAAATATTATTATTAATTTTAAGAAATTAAATAATTGAAAATTAAGAAAATATAATAATTATATAGACATAAAATTATTATATAAATTTATTTATATTCATATTTTTAAATTATTTTTTGAAAAAATAAAATTAAAAATAATCATATATCACATAAATTTATTTATGTATCTCCAAATAAAATTAGATATACATGAATAAATTTCAAAGTTAGTATTATTGTAATATTTGTGGTGGTTTTTATCTGTCAAAACTTGGTTTGTGTACTGTAAATATTTTGTAAAAGCAAATTTTTTATAGTTTTTAACACCAAAAAATATATTGCTACTAAATATATTAAAATATGTTTATATAATTGTGTTAATTGACAGATTATATTATAATTATTAACAAAAAAAAATATTTTCTATCACAATTAATAAATTTTTTTTTATCATATTAAAAACAAAAAAATCTATTAAACAGTATGAAAATTACTTTTAACCTTTTATTTTTGCTTTATGTTATGTTTCATACTCAGTTATAAAAAAATTATCTAACAAAAACTTATATTATAAAAAGGGACACCATGTTAATGAAAACATATTTTAATTTTAATTATAGTAACAATAAGATATATCGGTAATACATTCATCATTCGGATGGAATAGACTGGTTGGATCGAAAATGGATGAGTGACCGATTCAATTTCATCTGCAAATTGAATATAATTAGATTAAATCAAATTAGATTCAACTAGTTGATTTTGTTAAAAAACTTAAAACTGCTTAAACTGATCTGCTTTACTACTTTTTTTTACTTAAAAATGATGTCATTTTTTTTATTGAAAAAATCATATCATTTTAATAATTATTACGTGATAGATAAAAAATTAAATTTTGAAAAGAAATATTTTATTATTATCCAAATAGTTTGAAGTAATTAAAACTAGTATTTAAATATTAATAACTTATAAATTTATTTAAGAAATTTTGTCATTATTATGAAATTTGGCTTTAAACTTTAGTTTATTTTTTATTTTAAATATTGATAATTTATATTTATAATAATATTTTATTAATTTTGAATTTTAAAATATAAAATAATATTAAATATATTATTTTTATTTTTATTTTTTTAATATAAATTAGTTCAATTGGCTAAATTAATAATCATCAAACCTAACCATTAATTCATCAAACTATTTTCCTAAACGGTTGATTAATGACATGTTGGGTTTCAATAACACTTATGATTCATCCATTCATTACAATTATAAATGTCTTGTGTCTTAGTATCGAGGATATTGATTAAGATTTGAACATAAAAAATATTTATTAAAAATTATATATGAATGTAACTCAAAATTATAGATGTATTTTAATAAATAAAAAGCTAAAACTAAAATAAATTAATAAACATTTCAAACAATACAAACTAATGCTCTCCAAATCATTAAACAATTGTAGGTAAGAACTGAGTGGATTACAAGTAGTAATGCACCTAACCTTTTTCAGTTTTAATTTTTTTAATATGTATATTTTTTGCAAATTAAAATGATTATTTTTATTTGGAAGTTTATTAATTGTAGAAATAATTTATTTAGGTGCTATTTTTTTCCCTAAAATTTTCAACTATCTTTTATAATCTCGTTCTTAAGATAATTACATTATTATTTCAAAAAATATATATTCTTCTCATAATTTTTATTGTGAAACATTAAAACTTTCCTTTCTTTTTAAACAATATATATTAGTATCATTGTTTCTTTTTTATAATCTATTATTTCTCGTCTCTTTATATTGATTATTAATTTTAAAATTAAAAATTAGTATATTTATAACATTTGTCATTAAAATAATAATAAGCATATAAAACTTGAATTTGAGAGGTACTAACAAACATTCTCTTACCGCTTGCTTACTCGGTCCAATCAAATTCTGGTTTCTACTGGCAATACCTTGGAAAAAGATTTGCATGTCAGAATACATATATATCTTGATAATATGTGAAATCTCAATTGTAATTCTAAACCTAAAAAATTGTACTTATTTGTTTAAAAAAAGTATAATATAAATATTTAACATAAAATTAATACTTAAATATTTTTTATATGAATTTTAGGGATAAATCACTATTTTAGGTCTAAAAGTATAGATGTTAATAACTAGATCCTTAATAAAAATTAGATAAATTAATTCCTAATTATTATATTGCATTGGTGTGTAAATTAATCTTTAAAATGTTTTAAATAATATTTTTAAAGTATTTTAAAATGTTATCTAAATTATTTTAAAGAACAATTTGTATAATAAAATAATTATTGAAAGAAAAGAAAAATACAAAAGAAAAATATAAAAGAAAAATACATAAGAAAATAGAAATATATAAAATAACAAAAAATACAGAAGAAAAATACAGAAGAAGATAGAAATATACAAAATAACTGATCAAATTTATAAGATTCTAAATCTGGCAATGCCGGTTAGACATCTTCTTATAAACTTGGTAGAAAATTAAGACTATACAGAAGAAAATTAGATAACATAAGTTACAAAATAAGATAACCAAGAAGAAAATTAGATAACATAAGTTACAAAATAACTGATCAAATTTATAAGATTTTGAATCTGGCAGTGCCGGTTAGACATCTTCTTATAAACTTGATAGAAAATTAAGACTATACAATAAAACATATGATAAGCCTTTAAATGATCATTACATATCTAATAAATATTACTTAAGGCATCCAAAGATACCTTATATAAAAAACTACTCCATGCTTAAAATAAATATGCACAAGTCAAGAGAGAAAACTTACAAAAACGGAGAAATAGAAGAAAGGGGGAGGGGTGCACATCAACTTCTGATTTATTGATACTGAGGAATTTTTACAAGAGATTTAGAGTGAGAAGGAGAAGTTTAGAGAGAGAGAAGGGTGTATCTGGAGCCTGCTCAGCATAAGAGACTTATGACCTTTTGATAGACAAATGTGTGACTGGAAACCGGTTGAGAAGGTCACCTTATGACCGGTAACCTACTGAGAAGGTTACTTTGTAACTGGTAACCTATTTTGTCGGTCATTTTACCCTTCAATTGTCACAGATAAAATTTAACCGGGTCGTCTGACTCGAGCTAATGCAGGCAAATCAACAATTTCTTCTTCCATTTGTTTAAGAAGACTTTGGTCTTCATTGTAATCGCAGTCGGAAGGAAAGAATGTTTGACCAGGAGTGTTTTGGTCATAGAAGCCAGTTTCTTCATAAATTTCTTTATATAATCTTTCCTTTTCAAAATGTTTAACAAGGGAAATATCAGATTCTATTGGAAATGGGTGAAATTTATTTCAGATTTTTTTTAAGTCTATGTAATGATGCTTATATATTTCAAAACCAAAGATAAATGCTTATTTTAAGTTTTATTATTTCCTTTAATCTAACATAAAGAGACCAGAAAATTTAACAGATATAATATCTTTTATAAATTAACTTATGTGTATTTGTGAAAAAAATATTTAATTTTTTTATTATTTTCCTTTTTTATACTCTCTGGACTTATATTAGAAAATACTTAATTTCTTATCATCATTTTTTACTATAAAATAATATTATTTCTAAAACAATCTTTGTTAAAATCTAATATCATAAATAAAAAAGAATTATAATTATAATTAAATAAGTGATATTTTAAGACTACTAACATTAAAAAAAATAAAATTAGTTAAATTTACTTATTATTTAACATCAAATATAACTTAACTTTTTTTATTTACGTACGATAAAATTATTTTAATTGAGATGATGAAATGTAGTGATGCCTAGAACAAAAACGTGAAACAACTTATTTTGAACTTATAATCTCATGCAAATTATAAAAAATTACAATCTTTTAAAAATTTTATATTTATTAAAAAAGAAAAAAATTTTCAAAAAGCCATTACTTCCCTTACTCCGGTAAAGATTCACTACCAATAATAATTAATATTAGTAGAAAGGGAATATGTCTCTCTTTTTCTTTCTTATTCCATGTTTTAAATTTGTTTGATTGTATCTGATGTTCACAAATGTTTCACTTGATTAGGGTAAGTAGTTATGAAATTAAGAGTTAATTCGGGGATTGATAATTGATTCGAATGACTTAAATTATATTAAAAATATAAATATCCTATATTCTATATAATTTTATACTATAAAAAACTATAACAATTAAATTATACTAAAATTAAAAAGCACAAATTAAAAAAGATAATGTTTATACAAGATTTGTGACTTACTTCATGCTCATTTTAGCACAAGTTGCAAGCAGAAAAACAAAGACGCAAAGATTGAAGCAAAACGCAAACGCATTAAACCACAGAAAGTAAAGATTGAACATATAGAAGGTTATTAGAGGGTTTTTTTTTCATTCAAAACGACGTCATTTCAGCCATTAAAAAAAATTAAAAAAAGTCATGAACCCTAAGTCATAGGATTGGCTCGGATCGGTTATATGATCGGTTTCCGATTGAACCCATTAGTTTGTACCGAGTTTTAAAACATTAATTGTACGTGTCAATATTCTCAGAAGTAATTTTGAGAGTTTGTTTTTATATTTAAGGTTTTGATTTTCTTATTTAACATTTTTTTCAAATTCTACAAATGCCTAACAAGTCCGAGCCTCCTTTTGACTTCTAAATGGTAAACATCATCACGCCTAATTCTACCGAAATTTTTCATTTTCTCTTCCATATCATAAAGAGACTTTGTAAGTGATAAGTTTCTCATATCAATAGATTTGTTTTTTCTTTTTTACGTTCATCACTATTGAGGAATGCATGTTCAATGTGGATGGTTTCACTTCCAATTGAAAAAATTAAATGGATTTTGATATGATAGTAACAATCTTAGATAAAAGAAAACTGAGAATGGGTTGGTAGAGAAAGGGGTGTGTTTTTCTCGATATAAAGAAAAAGTCATAAGGGTTTTGTGGGAAAAAAATAGAGAAAGGAAGGTATACATGTACAAGAAGAGGTATAAATAACAACTACCATTATTTCGATCCACTAATAGGCCCACTTCAGTGGGTTTTATAAATTAGGAAATTTAAATTAATATTCCTCATAATTAAATGTCACACCTATTTTTATAGAAAAAAATTTATATGTTTTTCACTTTATCTATCCTATTTCTTTTCGACAAACTCTTGTTGAAGAGCAAAAAAATTGCAATATAAATATAACTTTCATGTTATCATAGGGGTTACTTCTTTTTCTTTATATATATAGAAAGAAAAATACTTATACATTGTAAAAAGTTTTATACTATCAGTTAATCACAATCTTTTGTATATGGTAAGTTTATTGATTTTATCAATTAATATTTCAAAAATCATATAAACGAAAGGTTATAATTAATCGTTAATGTAAAAGTCTTTTACACTGATAATATATAGATGTTAAACTCATATATATATATATATATATATATATATATATATATATATATATATATATATATATATATAACTCACGTTCAGATATTCTGTTTCGTATCATCATGATGTACATATATCAGTTATCAATTAATCCTATGCAAAAATCATCATGGTTAATATTAATTCCCACCCTAAAATGTATATATAAATTACATGATATCACTGTTTGAAATAATAAAAGCATCACCCTCCTCAAAAGGGAAACTAGTTTTATGACGTTTTCATTTTCTAGATTTAATATGTTAATGCTTCTGAACTCTCGAAGTTTCTGACTATGTGAACAACTTTAAAAAGGATCAAATAATAAAAGAAGTCCATTCGTAGTAAGATATATAATTTTAGAGAATTTGGTTTTGACTTTTCGAAAAGAGCTTGTGAGAGTTAAGAAAGTTTCAGATTTTTTTAACTTCAGTGAGAATTCATTGGAGAGGGTTTAGGAGTTTCACAAAAAAAAGAGAAAGGGAGGGAAGAAGGACCCATAGTAAACAAAAACACATAGAGGAGTAGTTGTAAGAAGGGAAAGAGGGGAGTTAGTTCAAAAAGATGAACAAATGAAGAAGGTAGCACGAAGATACGGCGAAAAATATATGGATGGGTAGAATATTTAAGGAGAATTAGGTTTAGGAATAAAATAAAAATTTAAAAAATAAATTATAAAAATTGGTGTTAATTCAAATAATTGGAAGTGTGAATTCAAAATCTCAGCAAATCAAAATGCACAATTTCTTCCTTCTAAAATTTATCCTGCACTCTATTTTAGAGGTGTATTTTTTCTCTAGATTAGATTTTCTAGACGGTATAAAACGAAGTGTAAGAAGAAAATATCAAAGTGTAGATAGAAATTCTCAGCAAAATGTGAATCAAAGCCCAATGTAAGAACATATAATCCAAAAAGACAAACGGACAGAATCAACGAGTTTTATTTAGGGAATTTCTTTTTGAACATCCAAAAAGTCCTCTGCACCCCACTTGTATATTTTGGATTGGATTTTACGGAATTTAAAAAGAGAATGTAGAAAAATTTTATGGAAATGCAAGAAACATAATTTTATGGATACTTTGGGCTTAACTACAATGTGATAATTGATAAATATTGGATTGGACAAAAGCCTAGTTCGTAAGACTTACTATTAAATCAGACTTCAAATATGAATCTAGTTTCCATAAACTCATACTTTTTAATTTGAATCTCTGAAAGTTTTTTTTATTTTTTATTATAACTGTGTAATTATAGACTTTTTTTATTCAGATCTTTATAATTTTTTGTTAATTTTTAATCATACTAAGTTTATATTTTCCCCATTTTAATCTTTTATCTAAGGCTAACAATTCGGGTGGTTAGATCCGACCCGTCGAACTTACACAACAAAACAAGTCAAATTGACCCAATCCATATTTCATTCAGGTTGCAGAGTTCTAAGCTCAGTTTAACCCTATATTAGGTTATTTGGCCAAAACAGGACATTTTTTTAAGTAATTAAATCCAAACTTTTATTAAAAGTTAAAATTTGTTTCATAATATAAGTCTCAACAATTCAAAACAATACCCTAAAGCAATAACATCAAAATAAATCTCAAATCAGTCCATATCAATATCATAAATTAGTTTAAAGCAACATCCTGAATTAGTTAATAACATTACCAAAATACATATTATATGTATATTTTTTATTTAATATATATTTTTAACAAAATATTATATATTAGTAATATATTTTTAAAATTTATATATTTATATTTTTATTCGGACCGCCTGTGGCCCATTGTGCTTACCGATCCAGGTCACAGTCGGTTCAAATGGGTCAAACAAAAAAGGTTTATTTCTATTTGAACCTTCTTTTCTAGAGTTCATCTTGTAATATTTTGTAGGCCCACTAGCCAAATCCATTTTAATATATGTGTTCAAAACCGAATCGATCAAATAAAAAATCAAAAACTGAAATTAATTGTATTTATTTGGTTTAGTAAATTTGTAAACTACACAATCCGATTTGGTTTGCAATTTAAATTTTAAAAACCAACCCAAACCACAGTATACAAATATTTCATATTTTTATTTTTCCAAATAAGCGACCTCTATAAAAAAAGGACTGAAACATTGTCAAAATGTAAAATGACCCTATTAGTCTGTCGATATATCTATCAGACTATCATTCACACTGATCTCTCTCACTCACACTAAAGTAACAACACACCTCTCACTCACTATAGAATAAAGATTTCATTCAAAGAAAGAACCCTAACTCTAAAAAAGAAAGTGTCTTTGTCGCACTCACACTTTGCCTTGTGATTTTCTCCTCTCTACCCTCTAGTGCTCCTTTGTACTCTGATCCTATGTGTCCGCGTTTTACATTACGCTCTGGTCCTTCTTCGCATTTTGAAACACACTCCTCCTCTATTATCTGGTAGGAATAGATTACTCTGAATGTAATAGTAGAAATTAAGCGTTGAAGAAATGAAATATTAAGAATTGTTTGATGAGTAACGATATAATATTGGACTGAAATATATCCTATTTTATGACTTTGCACTTTGAAATATATCGCCTCTGATAAAGGTGAAATAAATAAGCAATTTTGATATAACTCTACACTTTGATTATTATATCTATTCTAATTATTAAGCATTATTATTTCTACCTTGTTGTAAAAACATGACTATTATATTTGTTTTGGTTATTAAACACTATTATTGGATTTATTTCTTATTTGGTAAATTTTCTAGCACTTTCATTAATTGGTTCTTTTAAATTTTAAAATTATTCTAGTTGATAACTATAGTGCACACTTAGATGTTTCTACTAGATGGAATTCCACCTACATAATACTTGAAAGTGCATTAAAATTTCAAAAGCATTTAAGATATTAGGAGAACAGTGTTCTAAATATGTGATGTTAAATGGCAGTGTTTCAAGTAATGAGGATTGGGATAATGCAAAATGTTTTGTTAGATTCTTGAAAATCTTTCTTTATATCACTAAAAAAGTTTCCAGAACAACTTTTGTAACTTGTTCTCACTACTTCAATGAATATTGCACAATATTACTTGCATTTCATAAATGGATTGGGAGTTTAGACAAATTACTTAGTGACATGGCTGAAAAATGAAAGCTAAATATGATAAATATTGGGGAGCATAATAAATACAAATGCATTAATTTTTGTGGTTGTATTGCTTGATCCTCAAAATAAGTTTTAGTTTGTTCAATGGAGCATGACCAAATGTTATGTTATGGGAAAGATGTTGAAAATATGCGACAAAATAAAGGAGGCATTGTATCATATGTTTGAAGTGTATAGGATTTCTTTTAGTAATGTGCGACATGTTGAAACTTCTACACATACCCTTGTTGACTTGGAAAATGAAGAATTGGATGCTCACGAAATTTTATTTGCTTTAGAATTTGAGAAAGGGATGAGTCTTAATGATAGTATAAATAAAATGAAGTAGATTTGTATATCATGGAGGGTTAGAGAATAAAAGTCTTGTTTTTGACATTTTGGTGTGGTGGAAAGTTAATTCTAGCAAATATGATATTCTTAGTCATTGCTAGAGATTTGTTGGCCATGTTCATGTGTTCTGTTGCTTTAGAATTTGTTGTTAACATTGGGGGTAGAGTGTTTAATAGTTATAAGAGTTATCTTTCACCAAAGACCGTTAAAGCATTAATTTGCACACAAAATGGTGTCAAACATCCTCACCATCAATAGAAATTGAACAGCTTGTGGAATACATTGAAAAACTTGAAGTAGGTATTATTTTAGCTTTATTTTGAACTAGCATAATTGTTGATTATTGTTGTGTAATTATTTCATATCTAATCAATGATTATTATACTTTGTAATATTTTAGAAATTGGCCCAATTCTACCACCTACTGAAAATAATTCTAAAGTTGAGTCTAATTAATAGTTACTACAATCAGAGGTAATTCAATTGTTCCTGTTCCATTCTTGCTTGATGACACTAACTTGCTCAGTTGTATTGTTGATAGAATGCTTAATGTTCAAGCATTGAAGTGTTTGGAGTTCCGCTATTGTGATGTAGTCATTTTGTTCAAAGAGGAGTGTTGAACTTTTTCATTTAATTTTAATGGTTGCAATTTTTGTAGCAAATAATTTTGGATTTCAGGATTTTTTTTTGTGTGTTTTATTTGGTTGTTAAATTTCAACAAATTAATATTTTTGCAAGTATTTGGAATATTGGTGACTTAACTACTTAACTGACTTTATTTTGTATGTTACTACAAGTATTTTCGATTACATAAATCTATGTCATGTTAAGATTTTTGCAAGTATTTTGTATGTTCAGATTTCTGCAAGTATTTTGTATGTTAAGATTTCTACAAGTATTACAAATTTTTGCAAGTATTTTGTATGTTTAGATTTCTACAAGTATTTCAAATTGCATAAAGCATCTATCTATTAGCGATATTGTAAGCAACTATTAGCGATTGCATGATGGCAGTTTGCAACCATAATATCTGCATTAATATCTTACAATCAGCAATTTGAAGCCACAATATCTACTTTAATTACTCAATCATGAGTTTCTGTCATATAACGTATATGTCTATTTATATACTATTTTTTGGTAGTAAATACAGAATTTAATTCTTTCACCTTGAATCAATTGACTTTATTTATCTATGTTGACTTTACGTTATTTGAAAGATAATATGTATAATTTGACGTTTTGAAAATATGTGAAATGACTAACTAGTAGTTTATTTGTAAATTTATAAATTATTATAGTTGAAATTCGACGCTTCTTTAAACCGCAAAAACTGAATCAACCCAAACTATTAAAAAATGATTTTGTTTGGTTTAAATTTTTTAATATTTTCAAATCACGCCTAATTTTCATGTTTGGTTGGATGATTGTTAAGGTAAAAAACGAACCAAAACAGTGAACACACCATTTTGATAGCTCTTTACCTGGTGTTTGGTAACACTACTGGAGCAAATAAATGAATATTGGAGAGAAAACACGAAAATAAATACAAGGACAACACATATTTTCGATTCTAATAAGCACAAACTTATAGAACTAAAAAATTAAAATTTTATGGTAACTAAAATTGAAAAGGTGCAACTTCATAGAAACTAAAAATGATAAAAAAAAATTAAAACAAATTTAGACTGAATGGACAAAAAGGTTTACGTTGGCAAAAACTGAAAGAATGTGAATTTATGGAAACTAATTCATATTTAAATTTTAAAATTAAACCAAATCGAATATTAATTTGAAAAGGCAAAATGAATACAATATACCTCTACCTACTTTAATTGCATTACATAAAACTAAAACTACATTTATTTAGCAGTATAAGAATTATTATACACGCACCCCCTCATTTCTTTTGCACCCCCTCATTTCTTTTGCTCCCCCTCCCTGTGCATCATGGCCACTGGTTGCATCCCTTTACAATCAGCCTCCACCCTATGCGTCATCTCCACCTTCCCCCTTCTACCTCTCAGTTTCAGTTGTGTAATGAAACAAGAATTAGTGTAATTTGTTCTATTTTTTACAGCAGCCTAAAACTACATAAGCAGTCAATTAGGCAATATTTTCCTGCACAGCAACAATTTCTTCCGAAATGGCATTTCCAATTCTGGAATGAAAATGCACCCCTAAAATGGGGTGTAGGAAGAATTTCCATAGGCGAGGAAGAAAAATCATGTCATTTGCCACTTAATTCTAGGTTTAAGTGCACAGACAGACCCTAAATTTTTTTAACTTTGAAAATCCTAACTATTAACACATTGTAATCCTCAATTTTTAAATTATTTTAATTGATACTTAGATCACATAGAATGCTAACTGCCACAAACTCAATATTAATTGATATAACAATCTTAAATTGAAGTTAGAAATGTCTTACTAACTAACATTCTTCATAACTCGATCACCTACAAATTGACAAATTATGTGGGTGCTAACAAGTTCAACACACTTTTTGTAAAGGATAGGCTACACAACACCTGCACATTACTTGAATCCTAGTTTATAACAAACAAACTTTTGTTTTTTATAATAATAATAATGTTATTGGACCTATTTTTGTAAGACGATTTTAATGTTAACGCGTGTCATTTGATTATAACATTACAAATCCAAATGGTTAGTTAAAAGATTTATTGAGAAATTTCTCCAAACAAGTCTTTAAAAGACTTTAGGGTTTAAAAGACATTTGGACGCACTTTTTGTAAAGGGACAACCAAACACTTACATATTACTTGAATCCTAGCTTATAACAAACACACTTTTTTTTATAATAACAATGATGATGTTATTGGACCTATTTTTGTAAGAGGTGTCATCTGATTATAATTACAAATCCAAATGGTTAGTTAAAAGATATTTAATAGAAAAAATTATCCAAACAAGTCTTTAAAAGATATTGAACCAATTAGAAGATAGGCTTACCTAAATTTATTATTCTTTAACACTAGCCACGTTGAAGTAAGGATTGACGTATCTTGTTTGCATATTAGGATTGAGCTCTCCCTTTCATTTTCTATTAGCTTTTTCTGTCATCTTCCAGAATCTCCCAGCTTATTCAGAAAGGGCTCAGATGGGGAACCATCTGATGATAAATATGAGGAACCAAAGGATCATTAGCCAAGATGTGTGATAAATTCTGAAATTTAATAATTTATAGCTCTATCCAGAGACTGTATCCTCACTTCCAACTTGTAAATTTGTTAGCCACCAATAATGCAGGGAGTCATCTTGAAGCTTAGAAATCTACCAAGCTATCTTGCGACCAACACCAGCATTAGATCAAATACACGTACCTGAAGAAGTTCATATGAATTTATAAATACATTAGATCAAATACATCAAAATGGCATAAAATAGACTGAAAAATTCCTAGGGAGGACAAGAAAATGCCTACATCCAAGTTCCAAGCTAGGATGTGCTCACTTGTCTTGTATACAATTCAAACAGTCAATGCATTATATTCCTGTAGTCTTTTCTAAACAATGTTCCACTCCTTCCCTATATTGTACCGCAAAAATCCTTCTGTGTAGATGCATCCCTGTTTGTTGAATTTCTTATTATTTATTTGCTTTCTGTAATTTATGTGGTCATCGGTGATGGAGTTGGCTAAAACAAAGAAACATATAAGTTATGGTTAAAATTGAAGAATAAGAGCATAGTTACCATTTCACAGATTGAAATTTTTGCTTTATTCTGCTTTAGCCATTGCATTATATCTGAAAAGTGATCCTCTTCTTTGCTGTGCTAAGGAACTCATCAGTGTACCATGTTTCCTATCGAAGATCCACTGGAAGTTTTTTCTTCAAATCCTTAATGCTATCAAATGAAAGGTTATAACTCAGATTGGACATAGATATGAGGAAAATTATCCAATTGAGACACTCAACGGGCAAAAACCAGAAAAGAAGATGGATAAGATATCAATTTGATGCTTGGACTATATCACTCCTCTTGTTCGATGTTTGAATCATACCTGTGTAAGTTGGCAACTGCCTTCGTGGATCATCAAATAAACATCAACAATAAGCTTGCAACATGGTCAAGCAGCAACTAAACCCTGCTTTGCAACACATCTTCTGGATCACCATTCAGCAACACATAAATCAAATATCAAATAAGTCTTATTATGAAATATGCAATATCAATATACAGTATTGTGTTGACATTTTCTTTTTTGGCCATTAAAACAAATTTTACTAAAGAATAAGGGGTGAAAGCACACCTGAAGGAGGATATGGTATCCTCCAAAACTGAAAAAGCAGGATACCTATAGTCTAGAGAACCAACAAAAATCAAGAATCCAATTAAGCTCATGAAATTGTCCCTCGTTTGAAACAGCTATAAAAAGATAACCACAGAACTCATAAACATAACTTATCCTATAGCACATAAGTAGCAGAGGTCTACACCTTTAAATGCACAACACATTTGCTGAGCTCAGAATCTTAGATATGACAAGATGCAAGAAGGAATATAGAAAAGGTTGTCGGTGAGTATAATTCAATCCTTCAACATCACAGGAGGATGACGTAGAACCAAAAAATCTTGGGTTTAACAGCACACATTAATCGCTCTAATTAATTAACTAACAGTAAAAGCATGAATAGCATAAGAAGTACTTATAATCCAAGGGTTGTCAGAGCACTAACTTCCTAAAATAACCAAAAATTACCAAAATAAAAAAATAATCTACCCTAATGTGACTCAGATAAACCCCATTTATTCTGCACAATTATTATTTTCAAAAATCAAATCAAAACAAAATTAACAAATGCAGTGTAAAGACCAAAAATTATCTTAAAAGACTAACCTCTGTAAACCAAGATTCATTCTTTAACTAGGAAGCCATGTTAAAAGTATGCTGCTTTAGTAGCTGCTAGTCATCCACACATCTAGAGATCAAGCATATGAAATCTTCATCTTCCAAATAGCAAGCCTTTTAGAATCAAGCTAAACAATCGCAGGCTCAAAAGTTTGAGAAGCTGCCTCATCATTCTTTATTGCTAACTTCTGTATGCGGATGCAACCTGTGAACCAATGTGTTATAAGTAATCTCTTCTTCTAAGGGTAGTCCTGCGTTGGACATATGATCACTTTGTAAAGTAACTTCTAGCTCTCTTTCCTTGCAATATCCTTTTTGCAATATATTATAAGTGACGGTATCTGGAGTTATTCCATTTTTTATCATCTCATTTAAAAGTTCTGTAGCTTCTTTCACATTTCCCAATTTACAGTACCCATCAATCATAATAGTGTAGGTAATTTTGTTAGGTTGTATACTGTTTGAGGACATTTCCAGTAAGATACTCTTCACATTGTCCATTAGACCTAACTTGCAGTAACCACCAATTAGAGCAGTATAAGAAAAAATATTCGGAAACAAGCCTTCATTTTTCATTTCTTCAAAAATTTCCTTTGCTTCATCTACACGGCCAATACAGCACATTCCATGTATTAGAGAAGAATATGTAGCACAGGTAGGTAGAATGTCCCGACTTTTCATAGCATCACGCAGTTTGAAGGCTTCCATCACATTCCCAACTCTACAGTGGGCTGCAATAAGTATGTTATAAACAACAGCACTTAGCTCTACTTTCTCATATACTAACTTGTTAAACAATTTCTCGGCTTCTTCAATCTGATCAGCCTTAGAATATCCTTCTAATAAAAGTGCATACGTATAGACATTAGGAACCACGCCATATTGTTCAGCTTCATGCAAAAGCCTATGAACATCATCTATTTTACCCACATCAGCCAACCCTTTCATTAGGAAATTGTACGTATATGTATCCGGTTGGAATTCTTGCTGAACCATCTCTTTTTTGAGTTTGAAAGCTTCCTCAAGTTTACCCCATTTACAACAGCCAAAAATAAGTGTGTTATACGAGATCCCATCAAGCAACAAACCTTTCTCAACCATTTGTTTGAGTACCTCAAAAACCTCCTCCATGTCCCCTCGTTCACATAGCCCATGGAGAAGCGCATTCGATGTCACTGTATTCGCTGCAAGCCCTTTACCTGCCAGCTTAAACCAAAGTTCAATTGCATCCGATTGTTTTTCACATTTACAAAGTCCACAGACCAACGTGGTTAGCAAGCTATCACTAGCCTTGATGTTCCTCGACAACAACTTTTTAACAATTTCCAAAGCTGAATCAAAGCAAGACTTTTCCAATAACCGATGAATCACATAAGAACACGCATCCATGTTCACAGACAACCCACTTGACAATAAGTACCCCAACACCTGCTGAGCCTGCTCCATTTGATTGCTCCTGCAAAAGCCCTGTAAAAGAGTATTAAAAGTAACAAAATTAGGCTTCATTCCCTTGAATGACATCTCATCGCGAACCCTCAATGCCTCAAGCATATACCCCTTCCTGCAATACCCATCAATCAACGCGTTATAAACAACCTCATTGGGAGCAATACCCTTACCATACATTTCCACCAACACTTGATTCACCTCCTCAAACCTCTCCAACTTCACCAAACCATTAATAAGGACACCATAAGTCACAACACTGGGATTCACCTTGCTCCTAATCATCCTCTCCTTAAACCTAAACGCCTCATCCAACCTCCCACTCTTGCACAACCCATGAATGACACTGTTATAAGTAACCACATTGGGAGAAACGCCGAACCCCTCTATCCTGCAGAACAAATCCACGGCATCAGCCACCCTGCCGCCCTTGCAAAACGCGTTAATCGCGGTGGTGAACGTGAAAACATCAGGAGAAGCGGCTTGGCAAGTAAGATCAAACACTTGATAGCTTTTGTGAAGCTCGTTGGCCTTGACCAAGGAACAGAGCAAAAAATTGCAGGTTTTCAAGGAGGGGAAAAGGGAGCGTTTGGAGAACATGATGAAGATGTCAAAAGCGTAGCGAAAGCCGGAATTGGAGTCGGAGCAGAGGATGTGGAGAAGTAGGTCCAATTCGCCGAGGGGTTTGGGGGAAGAGAGAGTGAGGTGGAGGAGGGAGGAAGCGAGTTGGAGGAGCCTGGTTTCGCGGTGGGGAAAGGGCGTGGGGAGGAGGCCGTCGATGAGGCGCGTGAGGAGGAAGCGGGCGCGTGGGAGGAAACGGGAGGAGAGGAGGGAGCGGAGGAGGAGGCAGTAGGAGCGGAGGGTGAAGCGGAAGTTGTAGCGGCGAGAGGCGAAACGGAAGAATTGGGAAGTGGTTTTAGGGTTAACGAGGTGGTGGAGGGGGAGGAATAAGCGGTCGAATTCGTGAGGTGATAAATTGGGGAGAATGGAATTGCATTTGGAAGAGTCTAGAACGGGGCTGGTGAGGATGGCGGCGAGAGGCGCGTGGAGAGGGGGCGGCGGAGAGGGCGGGGGTTGGGGAGGGAGGTGGTGGCGGCGCTGGGGGCGGAGGGCGGTGGAGGTCACCCAGGTGAGGGGGCGCGTGAAGATAGGGGGAGGTTTGGGGGAAGAGAGCCTTGTGAAGTTTTCCATTGCAGAGTGCATGGAATTGTGATGGGAATGGGTTTTAGTGCAAACCCATGGAGAGTGTGTGAATGTGAAAGTGAAAGTGAAAGTGGCACGATTGATGAAGATTGGAATTCGTATCGGTCAAGACAGAAGAACGGAGACGCAGCAAAATCGGCTGCGCCAGGCCACACCGCCAGGCTCGGACAAAGTGGGTTCAAATATGGGCCTTTTTTCTCTCACCAACATCTCCAACCCGGCCCAACGTTTGCATTAGATCAGCTTTTATAACTTTACCTACCAGTTAGTCTATTAGGAGTTAATATTATATTTTTCAAAATCTCATTGTTAGAATAAAAAACTGAAAATATTATATTTTCATCAGAATATAATTTTCTACTTTTTATCAATGGAATAAAAGGTAGAAAAATAAAAAATTAAACCATTTTTTTATAAATAAAAGATGTTTGAAAACTTTTAACAAATATACAAATATCACGGACATTTGTTTTGAGTGTTTTTTGTTTTTATTTTTAGAGAAAATAAAAAATAATAGTAAAAATATGTTTGGTTACAATTTAAAAAATATTTTCATTAAAAACAATTTCAAAAAACAACTAAAAACAGAAAATAGAAAAAGTCATCTTTAGTATTTTCAAAAGTTAACAGTATGTGAAAACTTAATAATATTGTCATTATATAAAAAACAGGACATAAATATATTTTAAATTATATATATAAATAATTTATAATATTTTTGTTAAGACTGATTAAATTTAATAATATTATTTTTTTAAAATAGAAAATATCAAGCAAAAACAAACTTATATTCTGAAGGTTGAAAACTTGAAAATAAAAATAATTTTAAACTAAAAATACAACGAAAATATATTGTTTTTTATTTTTCATTAGTGACATTTCAATAAATATAAATAATTTTTTTCACTTTTTTATCTTCAAAATATTTTTCAAATAATACTTACCAAACAAATTATTTTTTCTCTCATTTCAAAAAATAATTTTTAAAAGCTATTTTTAAACTTTTTTTAAAAAACAAAACAAAATTAATCAACACCTTATAGTTATTCCTATTTTTTAGTTTTTAATTAAAAAATTAAAAATATTTAAAAAAATAATAAACAAAAAAACTTTTAATTTTTAAATACTAAATATAGTTTTATAAAAATGTTATTATATAAGCACTTAGTAACATAAAAAAGTGGAAATAACAAAAGTCTAAAGTTAAACCTATAAAGTATTCTGTTTGTTCTGTTTTATTTGGGATGGAGTCCAGTATAATGATTAAGAGGGTTTTTTTCATCAAATTAAAACATAAAATTGACATTATCATAAAGAGGTAATCCAAAGTTAATGAAATTATTTTACACTGATTTAATTATACTTCATAGTTTATATGATTTTTTAATATATTTATAAATAAATTAATAAATTTAACGTATATAAAGAATTATAATTAAATAAATATGTAAAAAAATTTACGCGGCCACTATATGATTTTTTTTCTCTGTTATAAATTAAAATATCTTGCTTATCAACTATAAATTATATGATTCTTTTTCTCTCTTATAAATCAGAACATCTTGTTTATCAACTCTAAATTAAATGAGTGTAATAACAAAAATTAACTATAAACAAAAAAATTGTCATTCTTTTAGATTAAAATATAAAGAAATCTTAATTATTTGTATCTTCTTTAATGCAACTGCTTTAAAAACACCCTCCAACTATTTTTATTTTCAACGATTATTTCTTATTTATGATGTCAAATATCAATGAAGAGTATTTGATAATACTTTTTTTATTGAGAATATGAAAATTAAATTATGTTAATTAATGTGTTGTTCACTTTATTTTATTTTTTTATATTTTAGTACCAAGGAAATGAATAAATATAGATCTTTGTTTACAATTTATAGATTTTATATATTACTATATTTTAAAATGTTTATAAGCTATTTTTAATTTTACAAAAATATGTATTAATATATATATATATAAAAAAAGTTGAGTTTAAGCTTTGTTATATTGAATGTGTACTCATAGCTTATTCTTGTTTTATTAAAAAGTTAAGAATTATCGTGGAACGTGGTTTGTGCGTACTTCCTTTATTACCTTTCAGACTTGAATACCCGCATGTGGGAGGCCGGACAGGGGTGGTACCTGCAAAAGACACTCTGACGCTCAAGTTAGAGTGGTATTCGGTTTAGAGTGTCAAATAATGAATATTTTACAGTCCTTATTTACCTTTGGTACTATTACCTATTTATAGGACGAAGTGGGTCTTTGTCTATTGGGCCTTGCTTAAGCAGTCTGGATTTAGGTAATATGACCTTAACGTGGGTTTGTGGCTAATAATTAAGATTTGTGTTAATTAAGCTTGATTCACCACAGGCCGAGTGTCCTTGTTCGAGCACGGTATTCGCCCTTTGCCATATGTCGAGGCCGAAGTCTATGTAAGTAGTTGTCGAAGTCTTTGGCCAAGGCCGAAGTGTGTCTATCCTATGCACTTGAGGCTGAAGTGTGTCTGTCTTGTTCACTTAAGGCCGAAGTGTGTCTATCTTGTTCACTTGCCCTCAGCTTCGGTCGCGGCCCAGTAAGGACCGAAGTTTACAAGAAGGAGACAGGAAAACTGAAAAAAGAGAAGTGGAATATCAAGGGTCTCGGTCAAGGTGGAAGCCTTGTGGTGCCCGATGCAAGAGGGCAGGAAACCAAAAGGCAGGAGATCTAGTCCATCGATGAATCTATCAAGATGAGGATCTGAGGAGTCGTTGAATCTGGGTCGTTGATCTAGAAAGGCTTGGATGGTAGCGATCTGTTGTTTCACCTGGGTTTTTCAGGCTATATATAGAGGGTGATCCTCAGCCACTTTTCACCAGATTTTCTGCCCTCTGAGTCGAGATCTCCAAATTTGATCCATTAACTCATATGCAAAAGAAATTCGACAAGGTACGTCGTTCCGAAAAATGTCTTCGTCTTACTTTACTAGTTTTGTTCCTTCTTCTTCTTCCTCTTCTTGGGGTGATGCCTCAAACCTAACCAAAGTCACCCCTTCCCGAGAGGGTAACAATATTTGTTCTGCTACCCGTCCTCTCTCTGTCCCTGCTACACTAACCGAAGTCGAGTTTGGGGTTGCTCCTTCTAAGGGCCCTTCGAATCTGGAGGCCTCTGGTCGTAAGGCAATGGGAAACCCTAAAAGGGAGTTTCCCCTATTAAAGACCCCGAGTACAACTGGGTTGATGGGGAGGTTGCTGCCTACTACTCCCGTTACAATATGAAGAAAGTTTTATTGGCCTTTGTAAGGACCGTGGAGTTATGCCCCTTTGAGAGATCCGAAGATTTCCCCTTCTTCATTCACTGTTGCCGATTTTGTTTACCGTCATAGGGGCATCGAGGACAAGTTTGAATTCTTTTACATCCATGATTGTATGTTTTGTGACCTCGCAATTCAGCTTCCCTTCGACGACTTCACCATGGGAGTTTTCCGCATTCTTAACACCGCTCCCTCACAATTATATCCGAACGCATGGGCATATCTCTAGGCGTTCGGGGCCTTGTGTCTATTTACACATGTCAAGGCCAATCATCGTCTATTCCTGCGTCACTTCACTACTCGTCCCCACGAGAAGTGTAAGTGGGGGCGTCCTTGTACCGAAACCCTAAAAATCCTCTTCTTCAACTATACACCACCTCTTATAAAAATTTAAAGACTAGATTTTTCAAACTCTTGGTTGATCCAGAGACTGGTCCAAATCATTTTTGTCACCAAGATGGGGAGAGACTGTTCCCTTTCTACTGGCAATGAGCGCTAAGGAGGTATGATTCCTATCCTGCGGAGTTACTCACGACCGAGGAAGTGGCAAGAGCTGCTTCTCTGGATTCGCTTCCTCGACGCCTCACCATCGGGAAATTGATAAAGTTGTTTCAGTCTCTCACACCCTTTTGAGGACTTAGAGAGTGAGTAGTCGAACACAATGTTCACCTTGTTAATGTTTTGTCTGTTTATTTGTCGGGTATGTATTTCAGTTTAATAGGTGTGTTGTTTTACGCAGGTATAATCATGGACGGGGGAGGAAATGTGATGCACTTTCGGAAGAGCAGGCGCAACTTGCCCGACCTGTCTTCGGATGATGAGGAAGAGATCCCCCAAGAGGTCTTTGAGTTGGATCCACTGCCGAAGGGTCCTCCTATTGACACCATCCCTCCTGTCTTTCCTAGCATCCCTAGTTGCTCTCCATACTAAGTCACCTTGTAAGAATTCTCGTACCCTTACCCTACTGTTGAACCTTCTGGTCATCCTTTATTTGCATGCTTCGACAGCTATTGTAACCTTGTCCCGCTCTTTGTCTATGCAATCCAATATGGCTAACATAGCTTCTTGGTTACCCTGCTCATTGAAGTGGGTTCTTCGAAATGATTGTTCCCCGATTTCAACTGGAATCATCGCATCTGTTTCGTACGTGAGTCTAAAGGGCGTTTCTTTTGTAGAGGATTGAGGAGTGCATCGGTATGCCCAGAGGATCTCGGGGATCATTTTAGCCCACTCCTCTTTTGCCCTCATCATCCTTTTCTTCAATTCTCTTAAGATCACCTTGTTATGAGCCTCGGCCTGCCCATTCGACTGTGGATGCTTTACAGAGGTTACCATGTGTTTAATATGTAGGCCTTGTAGAAAGGAGTTCAACTTTTTGTCTGTGAATTACAGTCCGTTGTCTGTGACGATGGCATGGGGGATCCCGAATCTGGTGACTATGTTTTCACAAGAATTTTTGGACATTTTATG
Source organism: Psophocarpus tetragonolobus (assembly GCA_037954015.1). Classification (NCBI taxonomy): domain Eukaryota; kingdom Viridiplantae; phylum Streptophyta; class Magnoliopsida; order Fabales; family Fabaceae; genus Psophocarpus; species Psophocarpus tetragonolobus. The sequence goes on along the minus strand of CM075694.1, from coordinate 28,162,800 downwards.
CCGAGATGGTGGCCAAAGGTTTGACTTTAATCCACTTCGTGAAGTAGTTGATGGCCACGAGTAAGAATTTCACCTACCCTTTCGCCATGGGAAAAGGTCCAAGAATGTCCATGCCCCATATACAAAATGGTCACAGGGTGGTTACTGGTACAAGGCCATCCACTGATTGATGAATGAGGTTGTCGTGTCTTTAGCATTGTATGCATCTTTTGACAAAAGCCAAACAGTCTTGTTAGAGAGTGGACCAGTAATATTCTGCCCTCAGTACTTTTGTGACTAAAGTTCTTGCCCCCGTGTGTATACCACAGATTCCAAGATGTATCTCTCTGAGCACGTAATCAGCTTCTTCGGCGGTGATGCATTTTAGCAAGGGGGTTGAAAATCTTTTCTTGTATAAGTCGTTTGGTGACGTGAGCTCTTGTTGGATGATTGTTTTCAACTGTCATGGTTTCTTGGTACTGGCCAATCTAGCCAGCTGATCTGCCCTTTCATTTTGTTCCCGTGGTATGTCAGCCACCTCGACTCTATCAAACCTAGGCAGCATTTCCTTGTAGGCATAATAGTATTGTAGCAGTCTGGGCTCATTGACTTGGAAAGTGTCATTGACCTGCTCGGCCACTATCTTGGAATCTGTCAAACATTTCATTGTTCTTACTCCCAACTCTTCAGCTAACTTCAGGTTAGTTAGCAAGGCTTCATATTCGGTTTGGTTATCGGAGGCCCTAAAGCCGAAATGTAATGATTGTTCAACAGTAAGCGTGTTTGGCCCCTCGATGATTACCCCCGCTCCGCTTCCATTATTCCTTGTCGATCCGTCTACATGGATGGTCCATAAGACGGATGGGTTGCCCACTACCACGGTTAGGGGATGGAGCTCGTTCAAAAAATCGGCCAAGAATTGGGATTTAATGGGGCCTCTAGGTTCGTACTAGATGTTGAACTCAGAGAGGTCTATGGACCATGCCACCATCCTTCCCGCCAGCTCTGGCTTTCTTAAGACCCTCGCGATGGGGCAGTTTGTCCGGACAACAATTTGGTGACTTTGAAAATACGGTCTCAAACGCCTAGTTGTGCTTACCAAAGCCAAAGCCATTTTTTCTACGGCTTGATACCTGATTTCGGCATCCTGTAGAATGCGACTGGTGAAGTACACAGGGTACTTCCCTCAAACTTCTTGGATTATGACAACACTTATAGCCAAAAGGGAGATAGAGAAATACACTATCAATGTTGCTGAGGTTGGCTTGACCAACACTGGAGGGGTGGCAAGGTCTTTTTCAGGGTAGAAAATGCCTTCTCACATTCTTCAGTCCATTTGAATGGTTGCGCCTTCCGAAGCAGCATTATGATGGGCTTAGTTCTCTCACCCATGCAAGGCAAGAACGAGATAAGGCCATCAATTTGTCCATCAGGTGTTGTACTTCTTTCTGGTTTGCTGGGCTTCTCATCTTGAAGATGGTCGATCATTTGTCAGGGTTGGCTTCTATCCCTCTTCTTGTGATCATGAATCCCAAAAATTTACCACCTTGCACCCTGAAAACACATTTTTCTGGGTTCAATCTCATTGAATGTCTCCTTAGAGTATGGAAGACTTCTTCCAGTTCTTGCACATGCCCTGCAATCTTTTCGGACTTGACTACCATGTCGTCCACGTATACTTCCGTATTCCTCCCTATCTGCTAGTGAAAGACTTTATCCATGAGCCTTTGATAAGTTACCCTGACATTTTTTAGGCCGAAAGGCATGACTCTATAACAGTATGTGGCTTCTTCTGTGATGAACGCCATCTTCTCCTCATCTAGGGGGTGCATTCAAATTTAATTGTATCCGAAGAAAACATCTAGAAAACTAAGAGCAGCGTTGCCTGAAGGCTCATCTACCAACTTGTCAATGTTGGGCAAAGGGTATACGTCATTGGGGCATGCTTTATTAAGATCCGTATAATCAATACACATCCTCCACTTTTCATTATGCTTTTTCACCATGACCACATTTGCCAACCATGTGGTGTACTTAACTTCCCTTATGAATTTTGCTGCCCTGAGCTTGTTGCCCTCTTCCTTGGTGGCTTTCGACCTTTCAGGCCCCATCTTTTGTCTCTTTTGGGCCACCGGTTTAGTTAGAGGACATATTGCTAATTTATGGGATAAGAAGTGGGGGTCGATTCCAGGCATGTCGACAGGTGTCTAAGCAAACAGGTTGGCATTCTCTCGTATCACTTCCGTAATCTCTTTTTGGTTCTTTTCGAGAAGGGAGGGGCCGAGATAAGTGACATGGGTTATTGCTTTTCCAATTCTGATAGGTTGAATCTCCCTGGTGGGTTCGACCTTCTCTGCCTCGTCAGGCCTAGGGTCGAGGTCCAAACTCGTAGGGTTACGATGTGTGAGCATGTTGATAGCACGAATCACTTGTTTTTCCTACCATGGTTGAATCTTGAGACTGGCTAAGTAACATTCTCTGGCATCTCTTTGGTCAGTGTGAACAGTAATGATCTTTCCTTCTTCTGACAGGAGTTTCATTTCTAGATGAGGTGTAGATACCATGGCTCCCAATTTGTTAAGGGAAGGTCTCTCGAGCAGTATATTGTAAGAAGTGTTCGCTTGAACCTTAATGTACCTAATTTTTATGGTATGGTTTTGCCGTTCTTGGTTTTGAAGCTGGTATATAGGTCAATGCAACCTTTAGTCGCCACTCTTTCCCCAACAAAACCAATGAGTGGTTTGTTATAAGGCATCAGTTGTTTAGGTGGTATGCTGAGTTCTTGGAATGTCTTCCAGTAAAGCACATCTGTCGATCTTCTTTGATATATTAGGGTTTTTTTAACAATACAATTGTATATTTTGACGTTGATGACCACAGGATCATCTTGCACGGGGTCTACAATCAGAAAGTCCTCATCTGTAAGCGTGATAGTTGACATTCGGGGCCTGAGGTGAGGAGTCACTAAGTTTACAGATCGCAAGATTCACATATGCCTTTTTTCGTGAAGATGAGGTGGCTCCTTCGCCAGCAAACCCTTCTGCTATGGTATTGATTACCTTCTTTGGGGGACCAGGTTGGTGATCTGTCCCTCTCTCTCAGGATCTGCTTCGGTCTTTGCCTCTATTCTCATACCCCTTATGATGATAACGCTCACGTGGGTCTTCTCGACGCTCTTGGTCTTGTTTCCTTTGGTAAGTTCTGGTGGTGGGGACATTGGGGCAATAACTTGGTTGGTAAACGCAGTTTTTCAAATGACCCTCTTGGATGAGGTCCTTAATCTTGTCTCTTAATGCCGAACACTCTTTGGTGGAATGCCCTTTGTTCTAATGGTACTAACAGTGTTTAGAGGTGTTTGCCCCTAGAGGGGTGTTAGCCCTTCTCGACATAACCAAAAGGTCAACCAACAACGCTTGTTCTAGTACCTTCAATCGTGAGGTGTTGAGGGGGGGGAGATGGTGTAATGATTGTGCCTTAGACCTCTACGTGGCCTATCATTGAATTGCTCATTTCTCTTACCTTTGTCTCCTCTCTCCCCTTTCTTTGGTCGTGAACTGGGGATGGTCCCCTAGTCCCTTATTTGAAATACCTGCAATTCTTCAATTTCAATGAAGGAAACAACTCGGCTTCTCATTTCCTCCATACTCCTCTGGGGAACGTGAATCATGCTCTTAGCGAAGTCTCTTGGCTGCAGGTTGGTCAGGAATGTGTGAAGGGTGACTTTTAGCTGCAAGTTTTTTATGCTTAACGTGGCTTTTCAAAACGGTCTATGAACGACCTTAGGGGTTCCCCTTTCTCTTGCCTTACGGTTGTCAGTGCTTGAGAGGTGAATCGATGGGGTCGGGACGTGGCGAATTGATTTCCAAACTTGGCAGCTAAGGTCTGAAAGCTATCTACCAAGCTCGGGGGAAGTTGAATAAACCAATTCAAAGCTGGTCCTTGGAGGGACATTGGGAATATTTTACATAGGGTAGTTTGATCTTTGTATACATTCCCACTTAGGTCATGAAAGCTGCCAAGTGACTGTCGGGGTCAGTGGTCCCATCATATTTTTCGAGGGAAACGTGCTTCCAACTTTCGGGCAGTGAAGTTTCCATTATTTCAGGCGTGAATGGGTGGTGAGGTCCAACCAAAGAGAGTGCCACCTTGGCCTGTTGGGGTATATGGCTCGAAGACCCCGACAAGGGACTATCTACTGGTCTACGACCATGATGAGGTTGGGATTTGGCAGGAGTTCCTGATAAGCCCTAAGGGTGTCGGCTTCTTACGGGCGCTGCCGATTTTCCCCCATGTGACTCATCTCTTGCATGGTCTGAACTGTCATATTTTGCCTGATGTCTGCTCTTGATTTCAGTTGTTTCTCGCCGCAGCTTTGCTACTTCTTCCCTCAGTAGCCTGATGACTTCTGCCAGACTGGACTCATTTACCACCTCGGGATTACCTGTTGTGGTTCTGGTCCCTGCTCCCTCGTTAGTTTGGTTCCTAGGTCTTCCTCCGTTGCTTCTAGTTCTCGCCATGGTCAATCAGTAGTTATTGGTGGGGTTTGATGTTTTACTTTAGCCCCAGTGGGCGCCAAAATGTTCCTGGAACGTGGTCTGTGCGTACTTCCTTTGTTACCTCTCGGACTTGAATACCCTCATAGGGGAGGCCGGACAAGGGTGATACCTGCAAAAGACACTCTGACGCTCAAGTTAGAGTAGTATTCAGTTTAGAGTGTTAGATAATGAATATTTTACTGTCCTCTTTTACCTTTGGTACTGTTACCTATTTATAGGGATGAACTGAGCCTTTGTCTATTGGGCCTTGCTTAAGCAGTCTGGATTTAGGTAATATGACCTTAACGTGGGTTTGTGACTAATAATTAAGATTTGTGTTAATTAAGCTTGATTCACCACAGGCCGAGTGTCCCTGGCTGAGCACGGTATTTGGCCTTTGCCATGTGTGAGGCCGAAGTCTATGTAAGTAGTTGTCGAGGTCTTCGGCCAGGGCCGAAGTGTGTCTATCCTATGCACTTGAGGCCGAAGTGTGTCTGTCTTGTTCACTTAAGGCTGAAGTGTGTCTATCCTGTTCACTTGCCCAGAGCTTCGGTCGCGACCCAGTAAGGACCAAAGTTTACAAGAAGGAGACAGGAAAACTGAAAAAAGAGAAGTGAAATATCAAGGGTCTCGGTCAAGGTGGAAGCCTTGTGGTGCCCGATGCAAGAGGGCAGGAAACCAAAAGGCAGGAGATCTGGGCCATCGATGAAACTATTTTTCTTAAAAAAGTAAAATGATTTTATAAAATTTAAATAAATATTGTTAAATAAATACTTCCAAAAAGAATTCGGACAACTATAATGATTATGACTTTTTTCAGTTAAAAATTAACATGGTATCTTCCGTGAATGACATAGTTATTTGTAAATAAATAAATTAAAATAAATTTAATGTAAGATGTTTTACATAAAAAACTTTGATACTCACAATAGCTACAACTTCTCTCAATAGTGTTTGAAAAATGTTAATCTAATATGATTTCTTCCACAAATAATATTAGGATTTATTCCGTAAATAAATCAAAACAAATTTAATTTAATTTTTTATTTACAACTTAAAATTACTTTGTAATATGTTAAAATATTAAGTATATTGAATAAATTAGTTTTTAACATGATAAAAGAAATAAGAAATTATAAAATTGGTTTAATAATAAAGTTTACCTGTGTTAAGAAGAGGTGAGAAAAAAATTGTGAGTTTAAATCCTTTCATCAATAAAACATAATAAAATATGAAATATCAAATATACATATATATTATAAAAGAAATATAAAATATCAAATATGTAAAAATAAAACATAATAAGTAAAATAACATTAAATTATATATACATATATAATAAACAAAAATAATAATAAACAAATTAAAAAAGGAAAATTTTAAAGAAAACTATAAAATTAAAAATATTAAATATATTTATATAAAAATAAATATAAAAACATAAAAATTAAATAACACTTGTAAAAAGGTTATTTTATTAATTTTATAAGTCTAAAAAATTCATATAGATATATTAGATTACACATTATGGTAATATACTAATTAATATATATATATATATATGTAATATAATATGCATAGGAAAAATTTTAAATAATAATAAACTAATGATAAAATATTGAATTAAGCCAACTATTTTCATTCCACTCACTTTAAAAAAAATATATATTCCGTTTCACGTTGCCTACCCCCTGAAGTACAATGCGTGATAGAAAATGAAATGAACCCATACATCAGTTATACAAACTAGGATTGCAACTCTGGATTATTATATGATGGTAAAATAGGGAGACAGAAATATAAGAGAGTAAAAAAAAATATGTATATATATATATAAAAGACATATTATATGAGAGGAATGTATCTTATGTGAGAGTGAAAAGAATAAATAACAGTTACTGAAATAAAAATTAATAGTTAAAGATCAAATTTTACATATTTATACATTTTTTTTCTCTCCTCTTCCAATGATTGTGATTTTTCGGTTATTCTTCTTTTTCCTCTATTAATAGTTGATATTTATCCCTCTTACTCTTATATAAAATTGTCTTCCACCAGATACGTTTATATATATATATATATATATAATACTTACTAACGTATATCAACTTTATTTTTACCCTTATACTAAGATAAAGAAATATTTATGGTTAAGAATTTAAAATTAAAATACTTAAAATTTAAATTAAATTTTATTTAACTATAAAATCTTTAAAATATTTTATTATTACTTCAATTAATATCATTATCATCACCACTCTAGTCGTTCAATCACCATGGTTATTGTTCTTACGATTATTATAGTCATAATCATTACTATCATCACCACTAATACTAATGTTATCACAACAATTTGTATTGTTGCAACGATTATTGTCGGTACCATCATGATCGTTGTTATTACATGGCAACAACAACCATGATAGTGGTTGCAGTGGTGGAAACAGATATTTTTGTGGTGACATTAGTAAAAATGGTGATGATAATAATAAGAATGATAATGATAAGAGAAAAAATCACCATGGTGATGTGATATCTAGAGTTGTCAAAACGGGCTCGGACTTGTGGGTTAACCCAATCCACCACAGGTCCGAGCTAGGTTCAAAAATAAAAAAGTAAGCTTATTGTATTACATATATAGTTTGACTCACTTACAACCCGACTCACTCAGGTTGACCCACCAACCCACTTAAATTTTATTTTTATTATTATATGAATATGATTTTTTTATTTTATTTTCAAGTTTTAAATTACTATGTTACTTATTTGACCTATATTCCATTAAAATATATTTTTTAGTTTATTGGTATCATTTAATTAATATTTTATATTTTAAAACTAATATTTAACATGTTGTAAATGTAGATTTTTAGTAGAGAATATTATTTATTTGTTTTTGTTTTATTTTTAAACTCATTAAATTTAAAATTAATACTATCATAAAGTATTTAAATTTTAATATTTTTAAAAATAGTTTTAAAAAAATCCTAAAAAATATTTTTTTAATTTTTGGTGGATTGGTGGGTAGATCTGTTTAACCTACCAATCTGTGGTAGGCTCGGTCGGGCTCACTTTTTTAACCATAAAATATTGGTGAGTCAGATTAAGTCAACCTGTTTATTCAATAAGATAAGGTGGATCAAGCTTAATGGACTGAATTGATCCGTTTTAACTACTTTAGACTGGTATGAGCCATGGTGACACTTACAATGACAATCATGGTGATCATAATTAAAATATTTCATATAAATCTTCCCAAAATCGTTGTGACCAATAAAATAAGGGAAATGGTTAGCATTTATGGGTATCCATGCAAATTTCACGTTTCAGATCTTCCTTCTCCAATTTATGTTTCCTATTCATCCTATGTTTCTCGTCACTACACATGTTATTGTCACGTAAAATGTCGTCCAGATCTATAGTAAAGAAAATGAAAAAAAAAAAAAAAACTCTAATAACAAACAGACCATGTGACTGGAGAAAAGTTTCAGGATTTGAAAATAAAGATATAAAATGAAAATTTATGAATTTTAGAGAAATTACAAACTTATTTAACCAGAATTAATAGGTTTTCTATCAACCAAAACAATAGTTATAAACTTCATATTTGCATAAAACATTTTATAGCAGTAAAAAAAAAAAGCATTTTTATAGAACCAAGAGGATTAGCTCAATCTTTTTTAAATATAGATTTATTATAGATATTTATATAACAATATACAATCTCAATCATAATAATAAATTTTATAATAAAATATAAAATATTAAAAATTATAATCATTAAATTGTAACTGCATATTTTTACGATAATAAAGTAATTACAAAAAATCCGAATGACATTTAGTTATGAGCCTAAACTCATACATGTGAAACTTTCTCGTTTTCTAACCTTTTAAGGTCTTTACATGGAAATGTAGAATTTTAGCTTTTTGTAATATATTTTGTATTTTCACAACAGTATATATGCAGAATATATATTCAGCATTTGAGTAGAAAACCTTTCTGTCATGTCTCCTAATATAAAATGCAATTTCCTCTTTTGTGTTATGAATTTATGGACTATGGTGATTGATAAGAACTCAGAAGCACATGGGTTTGGTTTGCCATTATTTGCTTATATGCTTAGCTAAGACTGAGTGTGATTAGTTAATATATATACACAAGGCATATTATTAATTATACAATAAAAAGGTTCTTATTTCTTAAGTTCTCTACAGTACGGCTTATAGAATCAATATTCAAAAACTAGGTGCGATGGCATCGGTTTTTGCAGATAATATTTAATATTTAGTCCAAAACCCACCCAAACATACCATCTTTCATATTTTCTTTAACATTTTATTATTATATTTTGTCTCCAAAAATTTTTCCATAAACACTTTTAGAAAAAAAATGAAAAAATTAAAATAATTTTTTCATAAACTTTTTTTTAAAATATGTGACGTTTTTTTTTTGTAAACTATAATTTTTAAAAAGTTTCATAAACGAGTTACAATAGAACTTTAACATTTTAGCTAAAATTAGCTTGTAAAAATTTATGGAGCAACGTTTTTTTACTTTTTTGTTATGTATTCTTTTTCTAGAATTGAGAAACTTACTTAAATTACAAATTTTAAAATAAAGTTGGTAAAACACTTTTTAAGTTTATAAAAATTTTCATTAGCATGTTTAGTTTCTACTATCTTGAATTGATTAGTGTTATATCAACATGTTACGTGGTATAATAGATGTCAAGAAGACACCACATGAAATCACATGAAAGTGTCATGCAACATGTTTAAAGGATGAATACGTGGTATTGCATGAAAGTGTTATCTATACGTAAATGTGGTACTCTATGTGATGTCACATAATATTTTTTTATTATTTTTAATTCTTAAAAATGTTGATTTAAATGTATTTTTAGTCTGCTATTTGATCTCTCTATTTTAAAATAAAAATATCTAATCTTCTAATTATATAAAATTCTTCTAATTATATAAAATTCACAATTTTTTTTTTATTTTCTTGATAAGAGTGATAGTTTAAAACAACTCACGCACTTTACTCAATCATCCGAATTAGACAAATTTAGTTTAAAAATTTGGTCCAATTTTGTAAAATTGGCAATTCTGATAATTTTTCATTAAATTAAAAACATTTATTTTTTTCAAATCAACATTAACTATAACTTAGATTAAACAAATAATTTTATATTGCATACTAAACTTGAGCCACGTAAAGTTAATTTTTTAACAGTAAATATTTATAATTTTAAAAAATGACCAAACTAATAAATTTTATAAAATTGAAAGACTACTAAATATTTAAAAAGAGTAAAATATAGATTTTGAAAATTATAAATTATAGATCCACTTGTTGGGCAACAACGATACTAACGTGCGGCGAGAAGGGAGATAACAGATCATCCCAAACTCATGAAATGGAATGGTGTTTGTAAGAAAGCTGGAGTTCATGAACAGAGTTAAAATGCGTAAGGGACAAACTAAAAACATAAAATCGAAATCTTCTTTCTCTTGTTTTTAGAAAATGGTTAAAATTAGGGTATTCAAAACTAAATCAAATAAAATTGAAAATTGAAAATTTAATTGTACCACTTTGCTTCTGAACTCGACACACGTGAGCTCAGCTCACATGTCGGAAGCAATGTAAACTCGACCGAAACTTAGCGCAAAGACCATCCAAAGAAAACAATTAGCAATACCCAAAATAAAATCAATGGCATTTATCATTTAAACCTTATTACTATACAAGTATATATTGTAAAATAGTGTATATATTATAAAAGTCAAAGTTTCATATTACTTGGATTAATTACATGAAAAAGTTTTATATAAAAAAGTGAGCAATGCTTGGTAAAAAAACTTACAAGAGAGGAAGTTTCGCGCACATAAACTTGGGCCTCATGGGCAATTTGTAGCGCAAATTCATCGATAACCGCAAATATTGACTTGGTTGTTGGACTTAATTTTTTGTTGTGCATCATTAAACACAATTTTTTAATGTGTCATTTATTGTCCAACGGCTACTCCAACGACTTTTTTGAGCGTGGACGTGCTAGTTGAGCACTATAAGGATAGTAGCCTGAATGTCCAATGATTACTCCCTCTATTTTCTCTATTCTTTGCTTTTTGTTTCTCTCTATTCCTTGCTAGTTTTGATTGCGTTAGAAAATTCTAAGAGGTTTCTATTGTATCCTAGGAGACTTGTAGGATACCTCAGATAAGTCTTTAAGGACAGTATCAACTTATGGCTGATCGGATCAACTTCGTTGACATGCTTTGGATGTCTACAAAATTTACACTGAAAAGAGCAAGGTCAAATTATGACGTGCAAAAAAGGTAGGCTATAGAAACTAATCATAATAATAATACTCATAACCCACATGCAACTTTGAACCTTAGCTTTAATAAAAATAATTATTTTTGTGAAAAGCCAAATTATTTTATGCCTCAATGCTTACCTATAAGAAATGACAATCCTCTTAAGCCTAAGGTTAACTTTGCTGAAGGAGATGACATAATTGTTGCAATCATCTCTAAAGTCAACATTGTCACCAATGTGAACAAATGGGTGGTATACTCTGGGGCTACACGGCACATATGTGCTGATAGAAATGTGTTTACCTCCTACACTACTATAAGGGATGGAGAAGAACAAATGTTCTTTAGTGATTCTAGTACTACTCCAGTTTTAGGAAAAGGAAAGGTTCTTTTAAAGTTCACATCTACAAAGGCACTAACTTTAAGTGATGTGCTACATGTGCCAAAAATCAGAGTGAACTTGGTCTCTGTAGCATTATTAGGGAAGGTTGAGGGTAAAAGTGGCTTTTGAGTCTGACAAGATAGTCATGACAAAAAACAATGTAATTGTGGAAAAGAGTTATTGTGACCAGGGTCTCTTTGTATTCAATATCTCTGAAGTTATTACTGAGAATAAGACATATGCTTCTTCTGCTTATATGATTGATTCTTATGATATATGACATGCTAGATTAAGACATGTAAATTTTTCGTACGTTATTAATTTTCAACAGTTAGGCCTAATCCACATGCATGATAAACAAGTTAAGAAATGTGAGGAATTTGTAGAATCTAAGTTAACTAAAACCTCGTGCTTGTCTATACAACATGAATATGAACCTCTTACTCTTATTCATTCTTATCTTACTGATTTGATACAATGTATTTTTAGGGGAGACAAAAGTTATTTTGTAGCTTTTATTGATGATTTCTCTAGATATACAAAAGCTTATTAGATTAGACATAAAGATGAATGTTTAAAATGTTTTTATCCTATAAAGATAAAGTTGAAAACCAATTAAGTAGAAAGATAAAAAGGATAAGATCAGATAAGGTGGTGCATACACTTTGTTTAATGACTTTTGTGAGAAAAAAGGTATTATACATGAGCTAACCCCACCTTATTCCCTATAGTCTAATGGAGTAGCTGAGAGGAAAAATAAAACCTCTAAGGAAATGATGAATATTTTATTGTTAGTTCATCTGCACCTAACAACCTTTGGGGAGAAGCCCTCCTAACTGTTTGGTCTTACAGAATAGAATCCCTCATAAGAAAACAAAATAAAACACTCTATAAGTCATGGAAAGGTTATACACCCAACCTGAAATACCTTAAAGTATGGGTGTGCCTAGCTAAGGTTATGATACTTGATCCTAAGAAAAAGAAAATAAGACCTAAGACCACTGATTGCATGTTTATTGTTTATGTTGAACATAGTGCAACCTATAGGTTTCTTGTTATTTATAATAGTGTACTTGATTGAAATACCATGATAGAAACTAATAATGTTGAATTATTTGAGGATATTTTCCCTTTGAAATCTAGTATATATGCTACCTCTAGTTATAGTACTACAGTTAAACAATCAATTGAAACCTACAGTGAACCTATGCCTGAGGACTTAAGGTGTAGTAAGAGACAAAGGATAGAAAAATCTTTGGGTGATGATTTTTACACATATCTAGTTGAGGATGACCCTTTGAGTTTTTCTCAAGCTATTAATTCATCAGATGCATATCTTTGGGAACAAGTTATTAAGATTGAGATTGATTCTATAAATAAGAATAATACTTGAAGCTTAGTAGACTTGCCTAAGGATGCAAAACCAATTGGTTGTAAATGGATCTTGAAGAGAAAGTATTATCCTGATGGATCTATAGATAAATATAAGACTAGATAAGTAGCTAAAAGGTTTACTAAAAAAGAGAACATAGATTATTTTTATACCTTTGCGCCTGTTACCAGGATTCCCTCTATTAGAATTCTGATAGCATTAGCATCTATTTAGAAATTAGTAATTCATCAGATGGATGTTAAGATAACTTTCTTGAATGATGATTCACAGGAAGAGATTATATGACTCAACTTGAGGGACGTGTGAACTCTTAAAGTCCCTATATGGTTTAAAACAGACACCTAAACAATGGCATGAAAAATTTAATGAGACTGCAATTGTTGATGACTTTTGTTCTAATAATGCTAATAGATGTGTGTACACTAAACTTATGAATGGTGAATGTGTCATTATATGTTTGTATATGAATGACATGTTAATCTTTGTTACATGCAATGATATAGTTTTTAAAACCAAATCCTTTTTAGCATCCAAATTTGATATGAAAGACATGGGTAAGACAAGTGTAATTCTAGGAGTTCAAGTCATAAGAAAGGGAAATAATATAATTCTATCTCAATAACATTATGTGTAGAAACTTGTTAGAAAGTTTGATTATTATGATTATAAACATATGGGTACCACTTATGACACTAACTTTCAACTAATGAAAAATAGAGGAGAACCAATTTCTCAAACTCAATATGCCCAATTATTGGGAGCTTACTTCATTTGATGAATTTCTCAAGACTAGATATAGCTTATGCATTAGGTAGATTGAGTAGATACACTCATAATCCTAATAAGAATAATTGGGAAGCACTTGTTAGACTTATGAGATATTTGAGATGTACGACGGGCTATGGTATTGAATACAATGGATTTCCTTATGTACTAGAAGGGTATAGTGATGCTAATTGGATCTCTGATTCATATGAGATAAAATCCATTAGTGGCTATGTATTTGCACTTGGTGGTGATGCAATTACATGGAGATCAACCAGACAAACAATAATAACTAGATCAACAATGGAATATGAGTTTATTGCTTTAAAAATGGCTGGCACTAAGGCTGAGTGGTTGAAAAAATTCTTGGCTAACATTCCTTTGGAAATGAAACCAACAGCATTAGTATCTATACATTGTGATTCACAATTAGAAATAGTTGTAGCAAAAAATAAAACTTATAATGATAAGAATAGACATATACAACTGAGACATAATGTGATAAAACAACTACTAAAGGATGGAATAATTTCCATGGATTTTGTGAAGTCAGAAGGAAACTTAGAAGATTCTTTAACGAAACCGCTAAAAAGAAAAAAAAGGATATTAGAAACATTGAGGGGAATAAGACTTAAGCCACTTGAAATTAGACAATGATGGTAACCTAACCTTTGTGATTGAAGATCTCATGAATAAGATTCATATGGGTAAGCACAAGTCATTTTTCAGTTCTGCTAGCACTAAAATTGATATCTATTAATTTACTTTAGTCTCTTCCTATGATGTGTGAAAATGCTAGAATCTGCATTAATATGAGGTTAAACTTTATAGTTAAGCTTTATGAGAAAACTTAGCATTTTATAAAGTTTTTAATGAATTTCATATCCCTTATGGATGGTGTATGATTTGCAGCATACACTTGATGAAATCACCTATATGAGTGTCAAGTGGGGTCGCTTGCATGAGATATTAACAAATCTCTAGAGCACTTATGAATATCGGATAAGGCGCATGACCTAAACGCGCAACACAACAAAAATAACAAATGATTGTGGGGGTATATTGTGACTAGTAGACCATTATCATAGTCACATGTTTTTGGTTCATATAGTTTTGCTACACCAACTACATTGTGTGATAAGTGTTATTATTTTAGGTCTGGTTTATGTAGAATCGCTACACAAATCCAATGCAATATATCTCATTTGAGAACATAGCTAGATGATTCTTGTTTTTAAAATGTTACTTTGACTTGTGTAATATGTGGGGGATTGTTGTAAAATAGTGTATATATTACAAAATCCAAAGTCCCACATTGCTGGATTAGTTACATGAGAAAGGTTTATATAGAAACAATTGAACAAAGCTTGGTAAAGAAGCTTGCAAGAGGGACAGTCTCGCAAACATGAGTTTGGGCTTCATGAGGCAGTTATAGTGCAAATTCATCAATTTGTACCCCCTTGTGCACACAATTAAACGAGCCTTGCGAAAATTAATATTACAATATTTCTCAGTAGCCTATTTTTGTAAATGTGGATTTTAGAGTCGCAAATATTGACTTGGTTGTTGGACTTAATTTTCCATTGTGCGTAATTAAACACAATTAAAATTGGACATGCTACCTCCCTCTTTTCTCTCTATTCTATGCTTTCTAGTTCTCTCTATTCCTTGTTAGTTCTTATTGGCTCAAAAAATTCTGAGAGGTTCTTGTTGTATCCTGGGAGACTTGTGGGGATACCTCAAGTAAGTCTTTAAGGACAGCGTCAAGCACACTTCGGGAAGTTGATTTTGCACTAGAAGGAATAACAATATATATAAATGCAAATATGATATCTTCTCATTATCTTTTAAATATGATATTAACTTTCCTTGTTACTATTTGTAAGGCAATAAATTATCTTATCACCACAATCATATGCCTCAAAAGCAAGGCACCCCAACTATATATAAGCACACATGGTAAGTTTTTCAATTCAATCACATACGCAAAATTAACTCTCTAACTTGAGCGTCTTGGAGTCCTATTTGCAGTACCTTGGTGACACTCTATTTGGTAGACTTTTCAGAAAGTATCACCCTCTTTGTCTGGTACAAACACAAACAAAAAAAAAATGAAAACTGAAAAAAAAATGGATGATTTGGTTTTTATAATTTTTAAACTGTGTGGTTTAGTTTGATTTGTGATTTGAAATATTAAAACCACATCAAATCAAACAAATCGTTCTTCCTTAGTTATTTTAGTAAATCACCAAGAATACATATACAAGTACTCAATTACTTTTCTAAGTTTCTATGAGTTTGACTTCTTAAATTAGAATTTTTATTTAATATGTATTAGCTGATAAATAAATAGTTTAACAAAATTATTTGATTTACTTTTATTGGATACAATTTGACCATAACTAGTAACATATAATATTTAAATAAATTGATTGTTTATACTTTAACTTTAATGATTGCTACTATTATATAATTTTGTTGAAAGTGAGTACAATTTTATATGATTTTAGAAATAAAATTTTTCAATGTATTTTTTTAATACCTAATAGTAAAAATTTTAAGAAATTCAGTGGACTATATAGCCTGGCGGTTTAGAAAAGCATGTTTGTTATAGAGATGCATGACAGTAGCAGCTGGAAGTGAAGATAGAGACGACCTTTGTTCATGTGAGAGAAGGATCAAGTGAAAGAGTTATTGAATATATTGGTAGGGGTTGATTTAACTAAGGAGAAAGAAGACGGGTGGGTATGGCTGACAGATGGTTCAAGAATGTTCTTAGTAGCTTCGACCTACAAAATACTGGCACCAGATATAGGGGGTTTTCATACGCTCTGGGTTAAATGTGTCCCGCCAATTGTCCAATGTTTTGTATGGTAGTTGGATGCTAATAGGTTGACAACCTTAGATAATTTGCATAAGAGATGAGTCTTATCCAAGGATGAAATCGGGCATGTTCTGTGTGGGGGTTTAAAGGAAACAACCCAACATTTATATAGAGAATGTAATTTGGTTGAACAAGTGTGAGTCAAGTTATGCGACTGGTGGAAGACTAAAAAATTATGTACTTTCAATCTTCAATTCCTATGGCTAATTTCTGGAAGTAAATCTAAACGGAAGGCCTGACCGTTTATCTGGTTTGCAAGGTTATGGTACATTTGAAAGGCGAGGAATGTGCCCTTTTTAGAGATAAAAGGTTGGAGGTTGATGACATCACTCATGCAGTTCAGTTGAGTTCATGGGAATGGTGTAATGCTACGAAAATTTTTAATCCTTCTTTTGCTAAATGTGTATTGAATTCTAACTTATGCTTATAGGTTGACTGAACTCTCTTTAAATTGTTTTTATCTGTCGGTTATTGTAAACGGACTCTTAAGTAGACACACCTTATGTTCTATGCTTAAGTATTTTTTATTAATAAGATTTATGTGGCTTACAAAAAAAATAAAAATTTTATACCGCAAAATCGAACCAAACCAAGCTGCAGAATCAAGATTGTTTAGTTTAATTTGGATTTTATAATTAATTTAAACTGAATCAAACTACATCGTACTTATTTTTTTTAGTTTGTTTCAAACTAATTTTAGACTTAAAACTTCACAAAATTGCATCGTAAGCACCACTAGTGAAAGATGATTTGAAAATATAATAAAAACAAACTCATAACTTTTTTTGAATGTGTTTTCATTTTTTAAATAACAAAAACTCAAAACTACTCTAAATGATATTTTAGGGGATGTTTGTTTTCAAGTTTTGGTATTATATTCCCAAAAATCTCATAGTTGAATTTGACTATATTTATAACATGAATTTATAAAATTATAAAAGGTAAATTTTGAAGATTTTAATTTGGGATGACAATTATGTCTGCTCCCATAGGTATCCCCCAGTCCCCGCCCTGATTTTAACGGGAAAGCCCACATTGTTAGTCCTCACCCTCATCAGTGAATAAAAAAATCAAAGATGGGAACGGTGGTGTGCTTATTGGTTCCCACCCCACCTTCATTTTGCTTCTATGTTAAATAAGATTTCACACATATATTTTTAATTTTACATATCTGTGTACAAATTCGTACCCTTGTGAATCATTAAAATTAAAATATAATTAATAAGTTAACATATAATTATTTAATTAATTAATAAATTAAATAAAATTATTAATTTTTATCTAACAAATTGTAAGTAAATTTAGATTTAAATTAAAAAAATAATATAATGGGGTACTCGCAGTTATACTCGAATCCAAAAATATCCAACGTGGATTATAATTTCATACCGGCCCTTAGCCCCCGCTCCCACCTCGCACATTCCGGGGATGGGGACTAGAAAGGCCAAACTTGCCCCCACCCTGCCCCGCCTAGTGGTCATCCCTAATTTTAATGAATTTGGTTGCTATATTTTTAGAAAACATTCAAAGTTACAAAATCAATAAAGAAATAAATATTAAGTAATAATTTTGAATACAAAACTTTCAATAGTTTAGGCCCTATTTTGAGTGTTTCAGAATCTACAATTTTTTAGTTTTAAATTTTTGTTTTTAAAATTAATTTAAAGGTTTTAGGTGGCAGTAGGGAAAATGTCAATGTTACCAATGGTGACAATGATAATACTATAGGTGGTAGTCGTTGGTGGTAGAGCAACGATGATTGTAGCTCAGTAACAATATAAATGATGATGGTGCTTCCGTGACAATGATTCATCAAAATTACTAAAGAAAGAAAGAAAATGTCTAGTAAAATCTTTAAACTTTTATGTGAGATTGTTTTATGAGAAATTTCTATTAAAATGTTCTATTAAAACTCTTGAAATTTATCTTAAAAATTAATCCATCTAAAGTTGTGTGATTTTGAATACTCTATTCTTTCCAAAATTATATTTGTACTAACATTTTAGTTTTTTTTTTTCAAAACTATATTTGCTTTGCAAAACCAAGGTTAAATTTGTAATTTTATTCATTATATTTTTATATTAAATACATTAAATTTTACAAACACAAAAGTCAATATACCTTGGAGTTATAATGGTGGTCTAGTGACAAAATTTACATGTGGGGAAAAAGGCGAAATAAGATGTCATGAGTTCCAATCTTTCCACTAACAAAACTAATACATTAACAATTAACATTTTTCTATTAAAAAACTAATCACTTTCTCAGGACCATATTAACCACCATAAATAGTTTCAATAATACAAAGTCTATAAGAAAAAAGTAATTTCTCTTCAAATTTGGTTAAGATAATTTAGTATTATGAATAAAAGATTATTGAAAATCAAGCATAAATGTTTTTAGAAGTGTTATTAAATAGAAGATATGTAATTGAAATTTTCTTATATTAGAGTCAAATTTTTTTGTTACTTATATTTGAGAGTTTGTATTAAAATTTAAAGAAAAGGGGAAAAGTTACTTCAAATGGTAGTAAAATTATTTCAAATTCGTTTGTTAAGTAAAAATCTAGTAGTCTCTTTAGGTAATTACTAGCTTTTCTCAAAGTTACTCTAATTATGTAATAATAATAATCATTTAAATATATAATTATAAAATTATAATTTAAATAATTTAAAATTTAAATATATAATTAATTTATATTAAGAAATTTTATATTATTACAACATATTATAATTATTTTAAATATTTCATTCTAAACATAATATTAATGATGTTTTTATTTATTATTTTGTAAGTTTTAACTAGGTGATCAACTGATTTTACTATATATTTATAATTAATTTTTCAACTTCACACTTTTAACTAATTTTGCCAACATACTTGAGTCAAATCAAAGTATAGTTTTAGAACAAAGAAATAGGAGAAGAATTTTTTAAAATTGTAAATTTTTTAATTGAATACCATAAAGTTATTTGATACTTTGTGTAAAATTAAGTTTTATATTTGAAAAAAAAAATTGCTCCAAAGTACGTTTGAAATTTCAGTTTTTAATTTAATATTAATAATTTTTTTACTAACATCTTACTTTAATTTTTCAATATAATATTTATTATGAAGATAAATTTTATAAAATTTTAATTATGTTTAATCCACGAGTTTAATTAGTATATATTATTAGTATAAAGTATAATAATATTCAATCACATCATTTATGATAAGTTTGTTGATCAATTATTATTTTAAAAATTATGTAAATAAAGATTTTTGATTAAACGTCAGTGTAAAAGTTTTTACACTTACTAATTAAACTCTTAATTTATTTATTAGTTTATTTTATACGTGTAGAGTTAGTTAGGACAATATTTGAATGGGATGGAGAAGTAATATTTTAAAACGTAAATTGAATACAATAAATTTTTGGATACTACTAACAAGAGTTTCCATAAGGATAGATAAGAATTAAATTTAATGTAGCATTCTCATATTTTTATTATTTATTATTTAATATAATAAAAGTATATTATTTAATTTTCAAACAAAAACATTTAATTGTTTTTTATCTCATCATAATTCATGTTTTACCATCATCATCATAGCTGCTGCCACCGTCATCACCAATGATGGTGGTGAAATAGAAATTATTATAAGAAAGAAAAATAATTAAATGCTGAAAAACTAAATAACATACTTTTCTTTTAAGAGAATGCTAACAATGTCAATGAACATTAAAATTTACAGCAATTAATTGTGTTATTAAATAAGTACGAATTAAATAGTCATTAATGTATTGTTACTTTATTAAAAAACAAAAATGATAATTAATATTTTTAATTGATATTTTATTTGACGCGGAAAAAACTTAAAAAATTAAAAACGAAATACTTTAGCATTGTTTTACTATTACTTTGTTATTTTAACATTGCTTAAAAATAAAAATAAAATATCAAAATATTAAGAATATAAAGTAAAAACATTAAAATTATTTTGCTTTTAACTTTAGAAACATTAAAATAGAAAAATAGTAAAACAACGCTAAAATGATTTTATTTTTAAATTTTATTTTTTTTGTGTGTCAAACAAAATATCAATTAAAAATATTGATGAATAATTTTCTCTTTTATATAAAGTAACAACACATTAAACACATTAATGAATATTTAAATAAGAATTTATTTAATAGCACAATTAACTTTTTATGGTTAGCAAGATTATATCTTCTAATTACATTAAATGACAGATAATAATGATATGTGAATTCCATACAATTTGATTTTATTCTAATCCTAAGGGATGTAGATGAAAATTCTCTTTTCTTAATTTGTGTTCCATTTTTTATCCTCACGTCGTTCTTCTCTCTCTGGTGCATGATCCCCACACGCCTCACTATTACGGCATGTGATGCTATCTTCCGGTGACCTACTCACTAACAAGCCTCCCATCCTACTCGTTTCACTTCGACGAACCACCATGACAGTTTTTGTTCTTTTTTAGCTATGTTCCCAACCTGTTTGACTTGATTTACGTGTAGGTGCCCTATTTTTTATGTTCCTCATGTCCTGCATGTAACATCCTCAAATTTTAAAATACAAATATTCAAATAATCATTTAGCTAAGAGAAGATTAGATTGTTAAAAAAAATATTAAAAGATAAAACTATAAGCATTTTTTAATAATAAGAATAAGATAATATTTCCTTTAAAATAGAAATAAGATAAAATATTTGAATAACAAGATTCAGATAATATTTCCTTTAAAATAGAAACAAGATAAAATAATTAAAGATTTGATACCATTTTGAATTTAATCTGTAAAAACTAATTTTTTATAAAAGATAAAAAATATAGAGAGGGGAAGATCAACCCTAAGCTGTTATATATAGGGTTGAGAAAGAGGGACATAGGAGCAGAAGAAAACAAATTAAAATAGTGGGATCTCGCTTCAAGAGGTGAGTAAAACGTCTGTTTTTAACCCTCATGGTATGGTTTTAAAAATTGTTGTTAATGCGTTAATGTTTGCAAATTACTTTGATAATTGGTTTGAAATACCTCCATCTGGAATGAAATTGAATTTTGAGATACATCCAGATGTATGAGATACCTCCGTTTCATACGGGGAAGAGGTTTTAGACACCTCCATCTGGGATGCAAAAGAGATTCTAGATAACTCCATAATAGCGTGAGGAAGACAATAGAACACAATTGCATGAAATATGAGCTCATAGACCTTTTTGAAAAATCTAATGAAAACCTGGTTCTGAGAATCGTAAAGTGTGAGTGAGTGATCATGAGTATCACGATAATTTGTGGATTGTGTGTTTGCATCGAAAACTATTTTTATCGTATTTATAATTATTGCTAGAAATTATTTGGATAAATCTTTATTTATATATAAATAAAGATACTTTTTATTACTGCAGGTACCATGGTTATTTTTCTGGATTCCGCGCCGGCTTAGAATAACATTATTTGCAAACCTCTTTTAAAAACTTGTTTTATTCACTGAAATTATTATCTCATTAAAAGTGTTGTTTTCAGAACTCTATGGAGAAGTTTTGGAAATCGAAGAGGCTTGAAGACTTAATTTGTTATTAACCAAGTAGTATTTGTTTGTAACAATTTTAGAATATGATGTCTTTGTAATTATTTTCGTTTTCTAGAGGTCTATATTTGAGGATTATATTTTAAGATTATGTAAGAATTTATTTATTTAAATACACAATTTATTATTTTCTTTAAATTCTTCACTATTTTTATTATCAATTATTATTGTAATGACGAACGTTACATTATGGTATAGAGCAATTCAATCCTAATTGGGCTGTGGAAGTGAGTTTGCTTTTTTTCTTTTTTAAACAAAAAAAAAATCAAATTTGGGCTTATAGGACTTCTTGCTAGGACTATGATGTGACATGCTAATCTCTTAGATATCGGGAGTGATCAACCTAATATCTAAGGGATGGTTGTGCATACTAATCTCTTGGATATTGGGCTTGATAAACCCAATATTCAGGGGTTGTTTGCATATTCATGGAACTAAAAAGAGGCTAGCAAAAGGGAGAGTTGTCGCTAGAGCGATAATATCTAAAAAAAAGGAAATCCTTAGTGTGTTGAACTATTTGAATTTTGTAGTAATCAGTGTCGACTGTTTGTAATAATTAAAATTTTGTAATGATAGTTTTAACTATTATTGTAACGACAAACCTTACATTGCAGGATTGAGTTGACCCATCTTAGCCCTTCAAGGGGCCTCGCATCACCAACTCCCTCCACATGATCATCACGACCACTGTCCTCATCAAAGCCCTTGACATTAAGGTTTATTGGTGCTCGTGCAACATTTTCTCCACCCAGCACCATGTCGTCGCCACCATCACCCTTGACCTCATTGTTGTCATCTTTGCTTGGAAGGGCGAGACCCTCCAAGAGTACTGGTGGTGCTTTGAGCGCACCCCCAATTGGGCCCCAGCAACGATCTTGACCTTATCGTCGATGATGATGATGACAAAAAGTACCTCTCTCCATTGTTAGGCTGACACATTCTTTTCTGACGATCCTTTTGTCGCAATAATCTGATTGTTGATTTTGTGTAAAGCTGAGAACCAGCGCTAGGCTCTTTGTGGACTTTGTGTGAAGTTGAGAACACCTATCATCATGCTTGCACACCCCGATCTCAACATAGAAAAAGCAATCCAGATACATCCTTGTTTGGGAAACTGTTTGGTTCAATTTTTCATTTTTTACTTTTGTTAGATTTACCTCATTTGTAACAAGTTTGATTCATATCACACATATGTCCCAACTTGAAAAAAAAAGTGTTAAATATTATATATTATTTCTTTATTTATACTTAGATAATAATAAGAGATTTACTCTTTATTATTTATTATTATTAAATTGATCTTTAGTCACGTTATAGAAATCCTATGTAAATAATATTATCCTATTTCATCATATCAACTTATTATAAATAATAACATAATTTGGTCCTCTCATAAAGATTAACACACTTTTAATTTATTACAAATCTAACGTATTTGTAGATGATATCACATGTTTATATCATTATATCATAAATTAAACTAAGATTGTTATATACAAATGAATTATTTATATTTTATATAAATCCAGATGCGTTATCGCCCCTAATTAATTAAAAATGCACCTCTTGAGCCTATTTAATACTGTATTTGGTAATTAATTTATATACTATCTTCTAAAACAAAAAAGTGCTTATTTATTTAATACCACGGCGAGACAGTGACGGAACGATGAGCGAAGGTCGACAAAGCAGATTAAAAAAAACACACGGCCGAGAACCCGACTCGCAGCACTATTAAAAATTTCCTCTTTTCTTTCTCTTTTATATATATATATATATACACACAAACATACGTATATATGAGGCCACGCAGGGACGCTGAAAACAGGCGCAGATTCGCATCCGACTCAGCGGACTCAGGGAACACCGAATCGCCGAGGCGGAGGCCGAAGCTCTGGGCTCTGATGGCGGGGCAATCGCGCAAATGGATGATCCTCGTGGCCACAATTTGGATTCAGGCATTCACCGGAACCAATTTCGATTTCTCGCAGTACTCCTCGTCGCTCAAATCCTCTCTCGGCATTTCGCAGGTGCAATTGAACTACCTCGCCACCGCCAATGACATGGGCAAGGTTTTCGGTTGGTCCTCCGGTCTTGCCCTAATGCACCTTCCGCTCTCTCTTGTTTTGTTCATCGCCGCTTTCATCGGCTTCTTCGGCTACGGCCTCCAGTGGCTCCTCATCACCGGCGCCCTTCGTTTGCCTTATTTTCTGGTAATTTCTTTTCTTTACCAAATTACAATATTACCCTCCGAATGGTCAACCTATAAAATTTTACACTAGTATCTACTTCCGGCATACAAAATTTGTTTTGTTTAATAAATAATAATATTATTTTTAAATTCAGATAAATAGAGGGTTGTATTTAGAGAGCGGGTTCTATTCATTTTGTTTTGTTTTTTAATTTTTGAAAAAACTTTCAAAAACTCTTTATGGAAGAAGAGAAAAAAAAATCTGTTTAATAAGTATTATTAAAATTTTTTTTTTTAAAATATAAAAATGAAAAAATTGTTTATATTTATTGAAATATCATTAATGAAAAAAAATAACATTGTAATTATATTTTAAATTTTCAAAATAAAAATAAAAAACTGAAAAGTAAAATTATTTAATGTTGTTCCTATTTTTTAGTTTTTTTAAAATAGTAACCAAACTAATTTTTTAATTTTTAAAATTAAAATACTAAATATAGTTTTATAAAATTGTTGGTAAACAAATACTAACTTTTCTCAAAAATTTTCTAATAAAAGAGAGAAAGACATAATAAGTGTGTGTAGAAGAGCTCCTATTATTCTTCTTTTTCCTTTGAAAAATATATTTTTCCATGTGATGGACCACGTATGCAAAATCATTTTACATTATCTATATATAATTAACTCCCTTTTTTCTGTATTTATATCTCTTTAAATTTAAAAATATTACAACAATACGTTTGAAAATATTGTATAAGTATTCATGTCAAACCATGCACACTATAGGATACGAAAGAAATAATTAAAAACGTTATATTTATAATTAGAGTTTAATTAGTATACATGCTTACTGTAAAAAACTTTTATAGTAATACTTAATCATAACTTTTGATTTATGTGACTTTTAAAATACTAATTAGTAAAATCAATAAACTTACATGAATGAAACATTGTGATTGAACGTCAGTGTAAGAATATACCTATTAAACTCTTATAATTATATTAAACCTGAGCATATGCTGGCAGAGAGTTTACTCTTTATTTTGTGTCATGATGACGTGAATTTTACATGTTATTTATGACTTTTGGATGGTCTTTTTTTATGGGCTACTAACTAATATGCCACTCACCCTGGTTGTTTAATTTTGTTGTTTTCTAGCCACCCATGGTCCTAAAGAATCTCCATTAACTATTTTCGATAGATACACATGATTGTTCTGCGAAACACGGAGTCATAGAAAGTATTTACAGTAGTACTTTTATAATCGTTAATCAACCTGCACTAGAAAAAACCTGAGTGTGACGATTGACAAGTACTTTTAGATCTGTATTACTTAGTCTTGATTGTTCAACTAAGGTATAATCCCATGTTTTCAAATTTTTAATTGATTATCACATGTCTTCAAAATGGTTTTTCTGCTGATTGCAAAAACTATTGCCAAAATAATAATCAGCCTCCTTTGACTTTCACTGCAAGCTTGTCAGAACAAAAATTGTATGATATTATGATAGGATCCATATTTATTTATTCAACATTCTGAGATACACAAATGAACGTGTTGCAAGTGGGAAGCTCAACTGTAGTTTGCATCTTTTTCTGTTAATTAATACCATTCTCACATGGTTTTCTTATAACAGTATAATTATAAATAGTCATTAGTTATCTGATTTAAGCTGGAAGTATCTCAGTATCATACTATACAAAAAAACACTTTTTCGTGAATCCTCTGCAACAATGTGTTGTATTCTATATAATATTACCTCCGTTCCTGGATGTGGAATACAATTTTAAAATTTCTTTCTCTCTTTTAATCAGATCTTTTTAAGTTGTCTTCTGCATTAATTATTTTTTTATCAAAATATCTTTAGATACTTTAAAATAAATGTT
Organism: Psophocarpus tetragonolobus; assembly: GCA_037954015.1. Lineage (NCBI taxonomy): Eukaryota > Viridiplantae > Streptophyta > Magnoliopsida > Fabales > Fabaceae > Psophocarpus > Psophocarpus tetragonolobus. Next base: position 28,136,862 of record CM075694.1, on the reverse strand, counting down.
TTCTCTCCCACGAAAGTAAATTAATTAACTAGATAGAAAACAATTAAGTGGAAAGAGAAAGATGGTGTATCTCAACTTTCTTAGGAAACAGTTAAATTGACCAACTTTCTTAGGAAATGTGAATTAGGTAGATGTATCTTCTTACCACGCATATATTTAGGATCGGGGGTAATCAACCGAAATCTAAAAGAACAAGATTACATCTGTTAACTAAACCATGAGATTCAGTAAACAGTGAATACATCTGAATCAGTAATTACAAATCTTCTTACCATGCTGAACCGAAATTCAAAAGAACCAGATTACATCTGTTAACTAAACCATGAGATTCAGTAAACAGTAAATACATCTGAATCAGTAGTTACAAATCTGTAATTACATCTGGTAACATTCTTAAACATCACTGGATCGCAATATACAGAAAATTTGCTCATCTGCACTTTCATTTTTATTGTCAGGTCTTTCTTCTGTGCCTTTTAGGTGGCTGTAGCATCTGTTGGTTCAACACAATATGTTTTGTTCTCTGCATTAGGAATTTTCCAATTAATCGAGCCCTTGCATTATCCCTCACAGTGAGTTTCAATGGCGTTAGTGCAGCACTCTACACTCTTGCTGCCAATTCAATTGACCCTTCATCTGATGCAATTTATCTGCTTTTGAATGCTCTGGTTCCCCTTCTCATTTGCATTGCAGTTCTAGTTCCTATTCTTCGCCAACCGGCTTTAGACCCTCTCCCTCAAGATGCAGTAAACCGGGACTCACTGATATTTCTAATATTGAACTTCTTAGCCCTTTTAACTGGTCTTTATCTTCTCCTGTTTGGCTCATCTGCTTCTAGTGTGACTTCTGCTCGGCTCTATTTTGGTGGAGCTATTTTCCTCCTCAGCTTCCCATTATTTATTCCTGGCATTGTATATGCCCGGGCTTGGTTTCGCCGCACCATCCATTCCAGCTTTCGGATGGAAAACTCTAGCTTCATCCTTGTTCATGATGATGATCTTGAGATGCATAAAGAGCTCCATAGCCGTCACAACAGTATTGTTAGCAATGGAGAAACTTACAGCCTGCTAAATGACAATGGATACATGGTCAGGAGCCAGAGGGAAAAAGATAATGATGTGTGTTGTGAAAAGATGATTGGTCAGGCTCAGTTAGCCATGCTAGGAGAAGAGCACTCAGTTGCAATCATTGTCCGCAGATTGGATTTTTGGCTATACTACATTGCATACTTCTGTGGAGGTACACTTGGTCTAGTCTATAGCAATAATCTGGGACAGATTGCCCAATCTCTGGGCCAGAGTTCAAATATTGCTTCACTTGTCACACTCTATGCATCCTTTTCTTTTTTTGGTCGCTTGCTTTCAGCTGCACCAGACTATATTCGAAAGTAAGTATTCTCTTCAATCTCTGATGTATTTTACTTTTGGAGCTTTCTATAGCAGAAAATAGCTTTCTTTTGCCTTTGTATTGAATTGGAAGTGAATCTTGCAGTAAGATCTACTTTGCAAGGACTGGTTGGCTATCAATTGCACTTATACCAACCCCAGTTGCGTTCTTCCTTCTTGCTGCATCAGACAGTCTTCTGGCACTGCAGACAGGCACTGCACTGATTGGGTTGAGCTCTGGTTTCATATTTGCAGCTGCTGTGTCGATTACATCTGAGCTGTTTGGACCTAACAGTGTGGGCGTCAATCACAACATTCTCATAACAAATATCCCTATCGGATCTCTTCTCTATGGCTTTTTTGCTGCATTAGTTTATGATGCTAATGCACAATCAATGCCAGGAAACTTAACGTCTGAATCAGCAGTGTGCATGGGAAGGCAGTGTTACTTCTGGACATTTGTATGGTGGGGATGCATATCTATCCTGGGACTAGCTTCAAGCATGCTATTATTCTTAAGAACCAAGCATGCATATAATCATTTTGAGAAACACCGTACTTCAACACAATCAATTATGTCTTAATTTTTGTTATTGATTGGCCATGCATATCAGGGTGTGGCCGAATTCATTTGTACAGTAGCAGATACTTCACTTGTAGAAGGACAAATATGCTTTGGAGGTAGAGATTAGAGAAGCAGACCTAAAGCTATACTAGAGGAATATATGTATGTTTGTTATATCACGGAGGAAAGTTGTAGATTCAGAACGAAGAGTAGTTTTTCATACTTTAAAATCTTTCATGATCTCCAATGAATATGCGGCTCTATTGCCCGAGTTACCCCTTGTTTTCTTTTTCTTTCGTTTCTTCAAAAGCCAAAGAAAAAACAGAAGCCAAAGAAAAAACAGACATCAAGAAATCAATTTTTTAAATTGGGAAACACAAGATACAAGCTTAATCTGACTGTATGACCTTGAGTGAGACTCTTAACTGTTCCCAGGTTCTGTTACGAGAATTCTGACTATTCATCACTTGAAAAGGTAGAGGCAGATACAGACTTGTAAATTCTGATTACTTATCATGCTAAATTTCCTAACAGATGTATTTTATAAATTTCCCCATTCATTTTTTCATCTTTATATGTTCTGAATCATTGGTGTGTTCTTTGTTGAGACAATAGAAACAAAGTGATTATTCATTTTTAAGTATCAATGAATGATCATTCGTTTATCTATATGTAATGAAACTCAATCTGCCCGTTGATCAGTAGATATTTTGTTACAACTTACTGTAAAATGCTGCTTTATTTATTGTCTCCTCCAATATTAGATACAAAAGAACATGGTCATTCAAGACCAAGATGGAAGCCATAATGTATGAAACTATGAGAGTGATGCAAGAAGTTATAATAATTTGAAAACTATGTCTGATAATTGTTTAAAAATTTGAATGTGATTATATCATCCTGAATAAAAGAAAAATAAATGAAAGAGAGGGGTTAAAGGAGTTTTTAGCCTAACCTAAGCTTCAAGGATAGGTACAGAAAGTACGATCTTTTATACATAGGAATAACCTCTCATATGCTAATGCCATCTTTCTTGCTGTAAACATTTTGGCAGCATATTCCCGGCATGCCTTTCCTCTCCTTGCTAGCCTCTGTGGTCCTTCCTTTACCACTGCTTCCAGTGCCTCCAACAGGGACTCCACATTTGGTGAAAACATGAAACCATATTCATCATCAACCACAATAGTCCCTTTAATGCTTGGAAATTTTGATGCCAAAAGAGGCTTCCCACTCATCATCGCCTCCATCAATGTAAGGTCAAGCCCTTGTGGTCTGAGTGTGGGATTGACAAAAATGTCAATAGCATTATAGAAAGCCCTTAACATGGAAGGACTCATGGATCCCAGAACAAGAACCTGGCTCCCTAAGTCCCTGTACCTGTTCTCCCATGGTCCAGAGCCAGCAACAATCAAGTACACATTAGGGTGCTTGATTATAAGCCGTGAGTATGCTTCATGAAGCAGTGGATGACCTTTGTCCTTCACTAATCTTCCAGCTACACCAAGTACCAAACTTGCATTCCCTGGAATGCCAATTTTGGTTCTGAATTCACTTCCCAATGCTACATCTTCTCTAAAGTCATCCTCATCAACTCCATTTAGTATTACATGAACTCTTCTATTAGGAATTTGGTACACATCCCTCAGCATCTCACCACAACTATCACTAATAGCAACATGATGGGCATAATTCCTGAAGAACCTTATCTCATTCAGCACCTTTGGCACAACACCCTGTATGCTTTTGTTGAAAAGAGGGGACATAGGCTCTTTAGGCCGGCGGGCCAAGTCCTGGAAAATGCTTGATTGCAGGCTCTCAAGTGCTATGCCATGCCAAGACACTGCAAGGTTTGACATGTTGCGTGCTAGCCAGTGAGGAAGTGCTACACTTTCTGAATGCACAACATCAAATGATTCTCTCTTGTTTTCATCCACAAACTGTTCCCATGCCTTGTTATAGCGCCACCTGCCAGGATCACCTTCATGGAAATGGATGTAAGGGGAAGAAGGTGCACCTTCTTGATTGTTGTTTTTGTTTACCTCAGACTCAGAGGATACTGCAGATTCTGGTGGAGATGTGAAGATGTGAACTTGATGGCCACGGCGTGCTAAAGCAGTGTGAAGGGTGTGAGCATGGCGCTCCATGCCACCAGGGGTTGTGCCAATAGGCCATTTCCTAGAGAAGACAGCAATTTTAAGAGCAAAGGGTGGAGGGTTGTGTTTAAAAAAAGAGATTTTGTTCCAAGCAAATTCAACTAACTGAAGATCACCTGACCAAGATTTACTTTGGGAGGAGGCAAGGGTTGTGCATATGGAAGTTGTGGTAGGGGCATGAAGGAGGAAAATAACAGGTATTGTGAAGAGGACAATGAAGAAAAGAGTGGTGCAGAAGTAAAAATTTGAAGGTGAAGTAGACTTTTTGGACTTGGTGGTAAGATGGGCCATTTCCTCAGGGATTTCTGAGGATGTGGGCATAGAGATGCTTTGATTTCTTGAGGATTGGAATTTGTGATGAATGTTAAGGTAAAGGGAAAGTGAAGAAGACTATGAGGGGGCATTGGGGACTGGGGAGGTAGACACGCACTGAAGCAAGTGGGTTGGGTTTGAGTTTTCTATAAAGTGCGTTCCTCACGCCTTCCTTTGAGGCTAAAAAGTGGACTCATATGATACGGGTTTTGTAAGTCTTTGAATAATGACTTTCTAACATGCACGCACAATTAGGTGTTCTCCAACTCCTATATAAACTTCAGATTAAGAATCATTAATATCCTGAATTTCTGGTTCAGTTTTCTTTTCTTATTTTTTTTTTTTTTATGGAGAGAGAAACTCAATCACAAGAAGCATACGACGTCTTTCGATTCTTGTCCTTATGTTAAATAAGTTTTATTTTAAAGCAGCAAAGTTAGACAGTTATGAAGAGCAAGTTTAAGGGGTTGTTTGTTTTAAGAAATTGTTTTTATTTTTATTTTTATTTTATTTTTTGAAATAATTTTATTTTTAAATTTTTATCGTCAAGAAAATATATTTGTTTTGACATGATATTTTTTATTTTTAAAAGATAATATTTTAATTTAATTAATTTCAGTATAAGAAATTATAAATTATTTATATATAATTTAAAATATAGTTATATATATATATATTTATAATTATAACATTGTTATTGGATTTTTATATAGTTTTTAATTAATTTTTAAAAATATTTTCAAGAAAATATTTTATAACTTATAAGTAAACACATGTTTACTATTTTTTTTTAAATGAAAAGAGAAGAATGCCCGAACAAACAACTTTTTATGATTTATAAATTTAAACTTTTATATGGCATAGTTGTCCAGTTGTTTAGTTTTCTATGAAAAACTGATAATTTTACATTCTTTTTCCTTTTACTCTCATTATTTTTCAACCTCTCTCTTCATATTTCATTTCTTATTTCACTCTTTTCTTTTTCAATAAGATATATTTATTCTAGTAAGGACTCAGTATATTTTTCCTTTGACAAACTCAGTTCGCATGTCAATGTTTAAGATGGCTTCATGTTTATGACTGTTGATATATATATATATATATACTCACTGCATTGTAGTTGATATTTGTTTTAATTATTTTAGACCATTTAAATACATGAGTAGTATACACATACATCCCAATAGTGCATCCAGGATATACACATATTATGTGGCACTGACAATAGTGTTACTCTTCTCCATTCACCCACTTCTCCATACTCTTACATTCAATGACTTCTCCATACTCTTCTCCATTCATTCTCCTCCCTCATCTTGCTGTTATTGAAGATCATGACCCTTCTCCTTAACTACTGCATTGAAAAGATTTTTTGTCCTTTTACAGTTAAGGTTCCCTTTTTCTTTTTCACTCACAAAGGAAAAAATCCTTTTTCTTTCTCATGCATATTGTCCTATACTTTACATTAGGATTTTTTAGTTTCTTCACTTTTTATGCTAAACGTTAGTAATAAAGTAAATTAGGTGCTTGATGGAATTTCCTTTTGTGAATGAAAATTATTGTATTTGAATATTGTTATGGTTTAGTGTTTTTTTAGTTTTTCTAGTTTTTATGCTAAATATAAAAGTAAAGTTAACTATTTTTACTTTTCCAAAAAAGACATGTGATGTAACAAGTGAAACTTTTCTAAAGATTTTCCATAATACACTTGAGTGGTTAATTATGCATAGATAGAAGGTTAATCATGTGTTAGGTTTTGTGAACATCATTGACAGACCTATTTCATTACAAAGTTACATTTTTATTGTTAAAAAAGAGTAAGACATACTACAAACATGCACATACTGATTTCAATTATAAGGAATTAAGTGGCTTAATTATTGTTGCTTTGGGTGATTTAATTTTTATAAATGTGATACAATGACCATGAACTAAACATTGAAAGAACTTGGTCCACTACTATTAACAAGTTGTTGAAGTGAAAAATCAATGGTTTCATGGGTTGCAAAAGACAACATGTGATGTTAAAAGTTTTTCCAAAGATTCTCCATAATACACTTAAGTGGTTAATTATGCACATATAGAAGGTTAATCATATGTTAGGTTTTGTGAAACATAATCAGCATACCTATTTCATTACAAAGTTACATTTTCATTGTTAAAAAGAATAAAACACCTCATAAAACAGTATTAATGTCATAAACATGCTTGTACTAACTTGGTATGTTGTCTCTCAAATTCCAGTTCCAAGATTAACCACCCGACTTGCCATTAATGTGTATTGAGCAACTTCACTTTTAATTACTAAAGACAATATCATCGAATGTAAAATATGATAAGTGATTTCTTTACCACATTAAAAAGAGAATAAGATAAAAAAGATACTATTGAAAACTTTTATACATAAGGAATTTTATCAAACAGGAGTTTTTCATAGTTGGAGCATTTTATCAAACACTTAACCTATTTTATTTTTCATATTTAGCATCCCAAGTGGAAAAGCTAAAAAAAACACTAAACCACAACAATATTCAAATGCAATAACTTTTATTCAGAAAAGAAAAATTTATCAAGTACCTACCTACTTTATTATTCAAGTCTAACATAAAAAGTGAAGAAACTTAAAAAACCGCAAATCACAATATGTAGGAGCAAAAGTGAGAAAGAAAAAAGAATTTTTCCTTTGTAAATGAAAAAAACTGAACCTAATTGTAATAAGCACAAAAAAGTTACTAATGAAGTGATCAAGGAGAAGGGGAATATCTTCAATAACAACGATGGCGAGAAAGGAGAATGAAGCATTCAAAGTTGGTGTGGGAGAAGAAAGTGAAGTGCAAGTGTAGAATAAACCCTTTGAGAGTGAAGAAGAAGCTAGTGAAGGGAGGAGAGTACGTAGAAGTGATGCGAGAAGAAGCAATGAATGGAGAAGAATAATAAAATATAATATAATTTTTTGCCACGTCAATGTCACATAAGAGGTGTACACTATTTTTTTTTGCCAGTCTTAAGATAATCATTTGTATATAATAAATAAATTTATTAATTTTATAATTAATACTTTAAAATTATATATAAACAAAAAATTAAGATTAAATATTATATAAAACTTTTTTATGCTATCAGTATATAGAAATAAAATAACTTTTTTAAGAAAAAAAGATTTATTTATAATATAAACAATTTTACATCAACATTTAATTATAATCCTTTGTTGGAAATAATAGTGGATTGGTATTAATCAATTATATTTTATCATTATCTGGCAATTTAAGATTTGGTGATAATCATATATTATAATATCTTTATGATTATTTGAATGGGATTATAGTAAGATTGACTCTGTGATGGGTTGAGTCAATCATAAAAAAAAAGCCTATTTGAGGGGTCTCTGCCTACCCTTGAGGTTGTTTTCTATTAGAGAATTATGGTTGTTTTCTATTAGAAAATTAAATTTGAATTGAAGATTTTTTGTGTTATTAGTGAAATTTTATAATATAGTTCACTATTAGTTTTTTCACAAGAAAAAATGAGGGTTTACGCTACTTGTTATTGTTAAAATAACATGTTAAAGTTTTATTCCCTTACTCTTACATGGGTAAATTATATATTGAAACTTTTTTTTAATTGTTTTTAAAATTACTTAATGGTTTTCCTTTTGTTATGTTTGACCAATATGAGTCATTTGTGTGGGCAACATAATATATTTGTGTTAACTTTTACTTTGGAAAGTATTAATGAGGTTGCATGGACTCATTTTTATACCCATATTTTTGTGATTTGGTCAAGTGAGAACTTTGTCGTTTTGATATGATCATGTATGATGATTCGTGTGTTAAATTCATTCTCAAAAGCATTGAATGTTGTTGCTAATTTTTTATATTCTTATTTTTTCAAAAATACCATATTTATTTAATATTTTTATATTATTGGTATTTTTTAGTATAAAAAAAAATTGATTAATTCAAGATTAAATTAATTTTTTTTTTACTATTATAATCTTGAATTTTGTACCTATTTTCATTGTGATAATTCTTTACAGTATTTGTATTCTCCAATTATACTGTACTCTCTTTAATATTGAATTATCATTTATAAATTCATTTTAGGTTATTTTATTAATTATGCACAATCTTAATTGTCCTTCTCTTATGAGCATAATTTTCTTTATTAATTTGCATTATTATTACTTGTCTATCATGGGTATAATAATGTGAATTTTGTATGTTGGTCATATAATATATATGATTAAAATTATGCAAATTTATTGGACAATATACATAATTTCTTTTTTCATTTACATAATTATAATTTCACTATTTTGGATGCATTTATGTGAATTTTGTGATATAATTATTTTTTTTATTGCATTGATGATAACTATACTCTATCAGTGTATTGTTATTAATGTAATTTGGTGTTATACAATGTATTTTTCTCGGCTTATGTTAATGATTTTTTAATACCCTATCGGTATTAGGATTTTATTGATATAAGTTATAGTACATTGTAATTTCTTTAGGGATTCTCTCTTAACTGAACTTTTAGAATTACATAATGTTTCCCTATTTTTGTAATGTTCAGTTTATTTCCCTCATTTGATCATGTTTAGTTATATTTATATGGAACCAAAATTTACACTCTCATCTCCTTTTGTTCCATATTGACTTATAACCTTTAATTGGACATTTTTTCCTTCAAAACAAAAAAAATATTGCATTTTTTGTGGTGCAAATTTTCTATATATATATATATATATATATATATATTGATAAAGAAATAGTTGAATTTTATTTAGCCCTCTGGGTATTTTTTTGTTATATCAACTTATTTTTTCTTTATCAAGTGGAAGGATTTTGTATATTAGAATTTTAATTAATATCTTATAAAATAAATTTCCGTGATATAAGATTTTTACCTTAAATGTCAAATTAATCATACATGTGCAAAAAAAAAAAAAAACAAATGTTCTTGATAAAAATTATTTTTTCTTATCACATTATTTGTGATCACATTGTTGGATCTATATTAAGGATTTTATATTGGTCTCTTGTAAAATATTTTCTTGTATAACAAACTCTCTATTGATTTGCAATATTAGTATGCAATTCTTGTAAGGACAATATAGGAATCCCAAATTTGAATAGATTAATTTCTCCATACCATATTTTATAATATTGTTAATGGTATTCTTGTAAAAGCTAGAGGCTTTATTTTGGGATATATAAATAAACCTATGTCCATTATAAATTGTGATGAGAGTTAGAGACTATTTATTATTATATCCTTAATATATGCAAGAATATGTCTCATTCTTCCGCTGCATGTAATCATGTTTTATTCTCAAGTGTGTGTAGATATTGTTTATTGTAGCACTTGATTTTTGTTTATGATTACTTGAGAACTTGCTTATGATCTCATATTCTACGTAAAATTATCAAGTGATCTATTTTCTCACTCATGTAATTATTTTTTCAAGATCCTCATAGGGGTCAATATTTTTGTAAAGATTGATTAATATGTGGTTAATTATGAAACCATTTGTGAGAATTATTTATTCTTATGGATGAATTTGTAGGTTTCATATTCTTGTTATTTTAACCACTTCTCTCATTAATCATTTGTTATTCTACTACTTTCTAATTCCTTAAGTAGAATAATAGTGAATTTTAATTCACTTTTATTATTATCTTATAAAGTCATCATCCCACTATCACTAGAACTTTTAATACTAGTGTACCTAATGATAATCCTAATATTTTTTGGTATATTAAGGATTAGTGGGAGTATATATAATCTTGTATTATCTCTCGAAACTTATATATTTTTTATTATCATATAATCGTGTGCACATTTAATTATGATATGACATATTCTATAGGGCTTCTCTATTTATTTTTGTCCTATTTTTATTGAGATACATAAAATCCATTGTATCTTTGTAGACATCTTTAACTGATGTTAAGGTCATTCTGTTAGGTATTGCACATTAATCCTTTTGGCATATAATTATGCATTGTGCATCTCTTTTACCCAAATTTCATATTTTAATTGATCAAAATTTTAGAAGTATATAATTTTGTATCATGTCTCGAGACTTATCTATCTGTATTGTCATATATTCTTGTGCACATTTAATTATGATATGACATACTTTATAGGACTTGACTAGTTATTTTTGTCCTATTTTAATTGAGATACATATAATTCATTGTATCTTAATAGACATCTTTAATGGATGTTAAGAGCATTTTTTTGGGCATTGCATGTTAATTCTTTTGGTATGCAATTAAGTATTGTGCTTTCTTTATCCAAAATTTCACATTTTGTTTGGTCAAAATTCTATAAGTATATTGTAGATGCAATACTCCTATCGAGTATGATTTTCTACTTTGTAAAAAAGTGCTTATTATGATAGTACTTCTATTGAGTACAATTTTGCACTTTTGAAGTACTTATGAATTTTTTTTGTTTGGACCAATTATCTAAGTGTTTGCTCAATTGACATTTTGTGGCCACAATAATCTGAGTATCATTTTATATAAACTAGGTGTCTATGTGGTTTTAGTAGGGAATTTATGGATTTCCTACTTATCTTTGGATTCTTACATAGTCACTGTTTTTTGAAACTCAGATTAGTTAAATGTCAAATATTATAGAGCATTTATGTAGCCTATATGTAATTACATATGTTATTGGACTATGATGAATAATTAGATGCATGTAAATTATGCTTTCTCACCTATATAATTTTTCGGACTCAAGTAAAAAAAAAATTATATTAATTAAACATTTTTTTATTCACTGATCAAATACTTAACTTTGGAGTTTTATAACTCATATGGTTTGGTTAAGTTTTGATGTCTTAGATCAGTGGGAGTCTGAAAACTTTCTTATGAGATATGTGTGAAGTAATATCATTTTAGTAACATATCTCTTAGCATTTTTGGATGCTTGAGACCATGTAGTATTATTTTATTGAACTACATTATTCTATATACTTTATGAGAAATATTTATGATATATATCCCTATCAGATATTATTTTGTAGCTCAAATTTCTCATTGTCTAATATAAGATTTGTTTATAATTGTCATTCTAGCTTAATGATTTATCTTTGTATTATTGATTAATACCATCCAAGTGGGAGAATGTTGGAAATAATAGTGGATTGGTATTAATCAATTATATTTTATCATGACAATTTAAGATTTGGTGATAATCATATCTTATAATATCTTTATGATTATTTGAATGAGATTATAATAAGATTGACTCTGTGATGGGTTGAGTCAATCATAAAAAAAAAAGCCCATTTGAGGGGTCTCTGCCTACCCTTGGGGATTATAAATTTGCCATCCCATTAAGCAAATTACAACAACAACAACAATACACATTCTCTAGAATAATCCCCTAGAAAGTAGGTAGTAAAACCCTCAAGAGTTCTTATTGAACTCATATCTCTACAATAATCATTCCTAGGGTTTTTTGTTCTTGAAAATCAAGAACTTCAATTCAATATATTTGAGGTACACAAATTCTCTTTCCTCTATCCTTTTATATTTAATTCTCTATACATACTATAATCTTGTATCTACTGATTTAAGATTCCTTTTATTTCCATCATTCTTCACATATAATAAATTTATTAATTTTACTTCAAGTTCCGCATAAACTCTTTTACCCAACATAGAAATTAAACTCTTTTTCTAAAAAAATTTACTGCAACCAACTAGTCAAAGAAATTGTGGCTGTGCCGAATAGGGAATATCATATATGCATTGATTGACCATCCAGAATTTACCATATTATTATTAATGATGCAACTCTACCATATTATGAGATATTGTATATGCAGGCAGAGCACTTATGCAATTTGTTTATTTTTTAAGAAAATGTTAATCATCATTACCTAACATACATGCACATTAACAAACACATTTGACGATTCCCGTACTGAGCTAAATATATATATATATATATATATATATATATATATATATATATATATATTATTTTTTTTCAAATTACGGATCCACTTCATAGATTCATTGAAATAACATATGTATTTTCCTAGTTACACATGATTTTTTATTTTTATATATTCATAATAATTGTACTTTCTGAATATTTAAATATCATCCTTGAAACAAAAATAATAATTAAAAAAATAAAAAAAAATATAATTACACTAAACTTCAATACATCTATAATTTGCTTTTTTTTTCTATTTCTTTATTCATACATCCAATAATTATATTTTGGATTTATTACTAGAAAAACACTAACAACTATATAAGAATAATGATTACGGAATTAAATTTTTTTATGAAATATATAAAATTTTTTTTTATTATTATATATACTAATTGTAAAATTGGATTCAGAGCACACCGAAAACATGAACAAACTAGAACGAAATTGTATTAGTTTAACAATTAATTTCAAGTTAAGTGATGATTTATATACATAAGCTTTCCTAAGACGATAAGAAACCATAAAATAGAAAATAACGATAAACTTGTACATTTTTTTGACTTGAAGAATCTCTTTCAGCTTGTTAGGTTAACTTGCAATTTGCGTACAGAATGTAAAAGGTAAATTTTGGTCTATTCCCAACAATTTTCTTTTTGGAACTTAGCCAAACCAATGCGTATGCTTAGAGATATAATAAGAAATTTATTGGAATTCGGGTATGCTAAAGCAATTTCTCTTTAAGGTATAATAAACGGCATGTCCATTTATTATCACGAGTGTGCAGAAAGCAAGTTTTTTCTTAATTTTAAGCTTCTTACTTATCAAGATTGTGTTTGTCCAGCCTTTTTAAGTAATCTAGTTTAATACATCTTTTATAAAAAGAAACTCATTTCTTTAAAAAGTTTTATAAAAAATTTAAATAAGTTGAAACACTCCTTAAAGCAAGCTGTCATCTAAACAAAAGATAAATCTGGTGTTTATTTGACAACAATTATATAAATTGTTTTTTGTATTTTAATATTTAAAAATTAAATTTTTTTTATTAGCATTTTCTTAAAATATTTTTTAAAAATAATTTTTGATTTTTTAGTTTTTAAAAACTAAAAAAAAAGAATAGTTATAACTAGTTTTACTTTTCAGTTTTGTGTTTTTTTGTTTTGAAAACTCAAAATATATGAAAAATAGATTGATTCTTAATTTTCATTAATGATATTTTTATAAATATGAACAAGTTTTTTTATTTTTATATTTTTAAAATAGTTTATCAAAAGTTTTTTTTTTCTAGAAAATCGTTATTAAAAACAATTTTTTAATTTTTTTTTAAAAATTAAAAAACAAAATCAAACTGCCAGGATCTGCCCTTTCATCAGGAATTGAAAAGAAGCTCTCACTTGTGAGTTATGGAATCAAGGTTTAAACTTTCTAGTTATACACAAAGTTTAGCTGTATTGAAAATGCTGTTTTTATATACACAGGATGTGATAACAAGCATTTTGCAGCTAAACCACAAATGATACTTAACACTTCCAAAGCATTTCTTATTCAATTTGAAACCAGATGAGAAAGGTTCTTGTGGTTTGCACCTGCTCTAAGATCAATTTTCACCTTATTGGATGCTCTATTTCCAGCACATTGTGTCCAGTGTCCATAATTAACTGCCATGTTTTGAACTGTTGCAAGTTTTCAAGAGTTTCAACAGCCACTTGCATTCTTGGCCTGTCTTTGGGATTCAAACTTGTGCAGTGCAATGCCAAAAGGGCCATCTCCTTTGCACCCTTGATAGAATACTGGCCAGCTAGCCTTGGATCCATAATGCACCTCAACCTCTTGCTATTGCTCAAGTAAGGTTTTGACCATTCCACAAATCTTTGCTCAGTCTTTGGTCTTTTCTTGTCTATTGCTGTTCTTCCTGTAAGCAGTTCTAGCAGGACTATGCCAAAGCTATAGACATCACTTTTTGTTGTCAAACGCCCTGAAGAAACCATTTATACATAGATTAACAAGTGAGGGTAGCAGGATACAAAAAGAGTTAAGAAAAGTTGTGTTGTTTGGATAGATAAATGTAAGTAGTTAGTGTATTAGTTTTGTTAGCAGAGAGATTAGATCGAATGCCTCTCCTTCTCACTTCTCTCTCCAAAGGTGTATTTAATTTATCACTGCACCAATTTTATAATTTCTAAGAAAACTTTTTTTTTTTTTAACTCTTCGTTAGAATTTAGTGAAAAGTACTCATTTTAGGAGATAGAATTACCAGATTTTCAATAAATTCTAACAAAGTGAAGAAAGTTTGCAGAGGATTTTCAAAAAAGTTTTCCTAACACTCCTTGTCTACAAATACCTGTGGAAATGTATTCTGGGGCTGCATAGCCATAGGTACCCCAAACTCTGGTAGTAGTAACATGTGACTTTGTTCCCTCTGGCAACATTTTTGCAAGTCCAAAATCTGAAAGTTTGGCTGTGAAATCCTGTTTTAACCGGAACAACATGATCCTCAGAGGACTTCTTTTTACAACAAACCAACAATCTTAGTGTTATGTTATAGACAAAACCAAGACTTAATTTTTTAAGTTTTTTTTTTTTTGTTATTTTGCAGATAAAATTAGAGTTTCATTTCTTTATACAGAGTAAGAGATTCATTTAAATATCCTATGTTAAAAACATTGGTACAAACTTTTGTTCACAAACATTATGCATATGAAACTCAAATTTAAATCAAAGAACAATATTATAAATATCTAAAACACTTCCATATAAATTTTGTACTTTATTTCCTTGTTTACTTTTTAACCATGTCAATTAAACCAAATGATAAAATAGAAAAAGAATGTTGGGTAGTACATACTGAATCAAGCAAAATATTGGAAGTTTTGAAATCTCTGGAAATAACAGGATTCTTAGCTCCATGCAAGAAGGCAAGACCTTTAGCAGCACCTGTTGTAATTTTCAATCTTCTAGCCCATGGCAGTGATGTTTTTCCTGAAATCACATGAACTAGTTCAATGGAAATATTATCCATTTACAATATGGTCCAACCAAATAATCTCTCCCTACTAAGCTTTCACATATATTTCATTGATGACTTCAAAATAGGATTATAATGCATACTTCTGAACAAGTGATTCTCCAAACTTCCCCTTAGCATGAATTCGTAGATAAGTAGCCTTTCTTCATCCTAACAATATCCAGTCAACTTGACCAAATTTTGGTGCCTTAGCTGCCCCAGAAATATCACTTCTGCCTACCACCAAAGTCAAATAATTAGGTGCTAATTAAAAAGTCAAATTAAGCTTATAAGTTAATTCAAATTTGTTAGTTTAACTAAACAACAAGTGCTAATTAAGGGCGTATTTGGAGGTTCTATTCTAAAACCAAGTTTCAGAAAAAAAAAAAATGTAAAGAAAGTCAAAATAGTTTATCTATAATTTTTTTAATGATGTGTACAAATTAATTTTTAAAAATTTTCACTTTTTTAAAAAGTTATATGAGAAAAATTTTGTACATTACCTAAAATTAGTTTTAAAAAATTTCATTAATTTCTTCTAAAATTGCTTATAAAATAGATTTTTTTAACTATTTTTTATATTTTCTTTTTCTAAAAATGTTTACAAAGAAATTTATCTGAATATACTCTAATTAATAATTATATAACCTTATGAATTCGAATAATTATAAATGTCTCAAAATTATTTATTCCTGTCGCCCTTATGGGTTAGCTGAGAAAAAAAATATTAATTTTAACATTCTTGATTTGGTCATATTGATTCTCTAGACTGATATCTGTCTAATGTCAAACTTGATTACGGTATTTGTTGTCAACTAGATTATTACCCTAACAATGATAAAATCGTAAATAATTAGTAGCTATTTTAAAATACAATAACTGATAGTCATGTGGTACTTAATTATATGGAATTTTATTATTACTTTAAATTAAAAATAAAGAAGAACTTCCCTTATATAAATAAATAAAATAAAGCAGAATTTTAAGGTATAAATGGATATTGGATATATGGAGATATTAAATTGATTATTGAATGGGGACCAAATAATTAAAAGAAAAAATAACAAGTAGATGTCAACAGTCCATACTAAGATGATTATAAATGGTCGTAATTCTATTAATAAAGTACTATTATTTTTATTAATTATTAGTGGTTCATCTGGTAACTAATTTATTTTAAAAATTTGACTAATATATTCGGTGACGGATGAAAATTTCTTTGTCTCTATTTTTATGTCATCAATAAAAAAAATACAAATACTATATTATTTAATGAATGGTATAAGAGATAAAAAATTATAAAAAGAATTATGACTCATCTCTTTTTTCAATAAGATTGTTTTGTAAACATAATATTTTTTATTCGAAATCTTCCTTAATAGCATCAAACTCAGTGTTTTTGGTTTCAACAACTTTTGATAGCCAAATAATATATAATTTAAAGTAAAACAATTTAATTATTATCAAATCAGTTTAAATTTTGTTATGTGGATTTTTAATATTTTTAAAACTTATTTTATTTATATTATTTTAAAGTTATATTAAAATTGAAATGGATTGACCTCAACAAAATTTAATTCAAAACTACTTCATCATAAGAAACTGCATATAAAATTTTAAACTTATATAATTATATACTCACAAGCCACTCACGGTGTCCTTGTAAACCTTCAACATTGAGAATCTTAACAGCAACAGGTTGAGCTTTCAAACCCTTTTTCAAGTTAGCATCTATATAACCTTTATGAACTGCTCCAAACCCTCCTTCACCCAGCAAGAAATTGCTCGAAAAATTCTGAGTGATTGCACGCATCTCACTGAGCTGAAAATCATATAAATTCGTAGCAAAAGATTGTGCAAGATCTTCATTTGATGCTATGGAGGAAAAATGACTGAGATCAGAGAAAGAGAGCCAATGAAATAAACTAGGTAATTGTGCAATATCATTGGAGATAGCTGAACTTGAAGGCTTGCAACGACTGAGATCGTTGAAGATAGTTTGGTCCTCAATTGTGCAACAGTTTGTGGTTAATGGCCTCCATGGCTTTGATGGATGTTTCATAACTTTCATTGAAAATGTATGAAGGAAAGGGACTTGTAGGATTGGCTAGGGGATGGTGCCAAATTGTGAGTGTACCGTGATCATAATTTAAAGATTGAAGAAACTTTTTTAGATGATAGAGACAATGGAATTAGGAAGAGGATGATATATGTCTTCTTAAACTACTCCACTCTATGAAGGGTGAGTTAGTAGAATTAAGTTATTTATAAATTAAAGTTAAATTAATTTATATTTGGTTCATCTTTTTTTTTTATTTTGCATGTGATACTACCCTTTCCATTTTTAATAATATTACGCAGAGAGAATTGTCTAACGAGTGTTGAATTCTTCCAACTTAAAACATGGAAGATGTCACATATATATTGGGTGTGTGTGGGTAGTATTATTTTTAGAAAGGTGTCCGATATTATTTACTTAATTACAATTCGGTTGACTTCAATTTTGGGTGAGTTAAAGAAAGGAACTGTTTATAAACAAACATTGTTCATTATATTTGTTTTGGAGCTTCATAGTCCAGTTATCGTTCTATCCAAAAAAGATATTATTAAGAAAAGAGAGTACTTATAAATTATTTTTTGTCTTTATTTTTAAACAATATGGGACTTTAGATATACTATAACAATATAATTTTATTATATGTTTTTTTTAATTTAATTACATGGCCACTATAAAATTCATAATTTTCAAGAAAGTTTAATAAATCATATATTCAAAGTCTCTAAAAGAAATTTCTGAAAAATTAATTTCAGTAGACTCATCTTATTTAGATTAACGGATTTTGATTGTCTTAATTTTTAAACATTTATATTTAAAAAAAGCAAACAAAGGTTAATTTTGCCACTTAAACATATGAACACATTAGTGTAAATACGTAAAACATCTAACTCTTAGTGCTTTCAATATAAGTATAAACAATTATCTATTTAATTTGTACTCTATATATTATATATTAGACACAATTTGAATGTTACTCTTCTATTCTCTTAATTAGATATTTTTTAATATTTTATCTTTTAAAAGTGCATTTTATACATAATGTAAAAGAAATTTTTCAATGGTTAATATATATATATTTAAAGAATAAAACATGACAATTTTTTTGTAATGGAAAAGTGAATTTCTGTTAATTAAAGAAGTATGAATAGGCATAAGATATGTCATTTTAAAAAAAACTAAATACAAAATAAAAGAAACAAACTACTTACCAAGGATTTGACCCACATGTCTCAACTCAAAGCACAAGTTCAAAGAGTTTCACACCCCTCAAATATAATAAGAAGGGGTCAGTATCTACTCTGAAAAATTATGAGTGTTAATTTAACTGCTCTTGTCCACTTTCAGGAGCTTAACTGAATTGTCAAGACAATAGCCTAAAAAATATGGAGATTTTGTCTTGAACATTGTAATGTTACATGTCTTCCATAGATGTCAAATACTTGTAAACCACATAAAAGATCATGTTTATCGAGCTTCTTTGTTCTCACTGACCAGATTCAGGAGTTGAATATCATGCACATGATTAGTGGTGGTGAGCAAAGCAGTAGAGATGTCCCACCACACATATAACTCTTACCACACTCTATATAATATTGTACACAAACAGAATAAATGAGAGTTTGTTTCTAGCACATTACTAGACAACTCGCACAAAACGTTATCGCTGTAAAAAATCCTCTGCTTTACCAATTCTTCCATGTAGGTAGTCTACCAACATCTAGTTGTCGAGCCAATAGTTAAACTCTTGGAGGTACACCCTCACCTAAATAAATCATATTGAAGAAGTCATCATGCTGATGTTGTGGATTTGCCGACAGTGTAGCTCTCTGACGACTCTTCTGCCTAAAACCACTTATCCAGACTACCCTATGCCAAAGATATAGTCCCCACTCATTCTCTAACTCCTTCACCAACTTTGTCTCCCAAGCAAAAAGCTCTCTCTGTCATGCCCATTTCCACCTCCTTTCACCTTTATCTCACATGTGTCTCACAGATACCTTCCTATTAACCACCTATCCCTCAAGAGTATAATGTCTCTTCCATCCCCAATTTGATGACTGACTCTACTAGACCACCTACCATTTGCTTCAATAGATGTCAGATTTGTCCACCACCATGAGCATTGACTACCTTCATACTTAGAGTTCAGCATTCTCACCCATAGATTATTAGGCTCCATCATCAACCTCCATTTCCAGTTTCTAGTAAAGCTAAGTTAAGATTTTGCATGTCTTTCAATCTCAAACCCCTTTCTTCTTAGACCAACATAGGTTCGCCCAAGACATCCAGGTAATCTTTCGCCCGCTACCATTTATTACCCATAAATAGTTGCAAAACAAAGAGTGAAGTTGTGAAATGATATGTTTTAAAACCTTGAAGAGTGAAAAGAAATAGATTGGTACCACACAACTTTAATGAGCAACACTCTTCCTGCTAAAGACACATATTTGTTCTCCCACCTTAATAATCGTTCTTTTACTCCGTCCACCACATGTTTCCACATCTACAACTAAGGGGTTTGCCCCCATTCGGAAGGCCCATGTTTCCACATCTACAACTAAGGGGTTTGCTCCCATTCGGAAGGCCCAAGTACTTAAAAGGGATGACCCCTTCCTTATAATTTAACAGGGTCGAAGCCCTTTCCAAATTAGGTGAACTGACATTCACCCCATGGAGTTGACTCTTGTGAAAGTTTACCTTGAGCCCTGATACTAGCTCAAAGTCTAATAACACCGCCTTTATCACCTAAAGTGACTTCTAATCCAATTGAGCCAATAAGAGTGTGTCATCCACAAAATGGAAGTGGGAGACGCAAATCGCTTCCTTCCCCGTGGGTACCCCTTCCACAAACCTTTATCCACTGTGAAATCAACCAACTTGCTAAGTCTTTCTGCTGCAATAAGAAACAAAAAGGATGATAAAAAGGTCCTCTTGTTTAAGACCCCTACCAATCCCAAACAAACTCTTACGTCAGTAGGATTGAAATTTTTTCCAAACCCACACATTCTTGAATCCACTGATTCATTTTGCTCCAAACCCTATCATGCCCATCACTTGCCACAAGTGTTGCTAGCTCACAAATTTCAAAATCAGCTTTCAAAAAAATCAACTCTTTTTTGTTTCTTCTCGCATAATCCACCCCTTCATTTACTATGACTATGAGAACACCATCCAAGATCTATCTACCATGGATAAACACCAACTAGTTCTCTAAAATGACCTTGTGGATTACACCTTTAAGACGTCTCGCCAATACCTTAGCTAGCATATTATAAGTACATCAAATTAAAGAAATAGGTTGATAATAACCAATTGTTAAGGGGCATTACGATTTAGGAATGAGAGTAACAAAAGAACTATTTAAACTTGTAACCAACTTGCCTTTGGCATGCAGTGCAGTAAAAAAGTTCATAAAATCCCCTTTTACAAACTACCGAAACTCCTTCAGAAACCGAAAACTAAGTCCGTCAAGACCTGGACTCTTGTTATATCACACTCGCATATTGCATCTTTAACCTTTTCCTTTACGAATGGATTTTCAAGATCTCTCTTATCCTCTACTGACAATTTTTGAAAGGGAAACTCTGCCATCTGCGGCTGACACCAATCTTAAGACTGAAAGTGGTATCTAAAGTGCTCTTTCACCTTATGTTTCAATCTATTGACCTCCCTCACCTCATTCCCTCCAAAATTGTGACTCAAAATTTCATTGTATTTTTCCTTTTCACCATTGCTCTGGAAAAAATTTGAATTAGCATATCTTTTTCTCAACCACTGAACCTTCTACTTTTGTACATCAATGAAAACTTCCTGGCTAACCTCTTTCTTAGGTTCACTAAGCTACTAACTCTCCCGAATTTCTCCCGCATCCAAAGTTCCTTCCTCATTCAAATCCAACGCATGGAGTCTTTCCCTACCATCACTGATCTCTTTGTCTATGTCACCAAAAACAATTTTGTTCCATTCCTTCAGCTTTTGCTTGATCAACTTTATTTTCTCCTTTAGGATAAATGCTTTTGTTCCCTCTCAACCACCAATTTATTTCGCTCTTCTACCACAAATGGCCGAAATTGATTGTCACCAAACCAACTATTTAAAAAGCAAAAAGGTTTTGGTCCCCATTTCACCTCCTCGTGTAACAAGACCAGGCAATAATCAAACTCACTCCGCTGTAAACCCCATTGCTCTACCTTCCCCCAAACCATCAAGAAAGCTTCTATAACCAAAAAGTGATATAGTCGGCTCATTGAATTGCCATCATTCTGATACCATGCATATTTGCTCCCCCTTATAGAAGTTCAACAACTCACCTTCTTCAGCAAAAGAGTTAAATAAATTCATATCAACCACCATCTGATTACTAACCACCCCGTTTCGCTCCTCCGTGCACGTGACTGAATTAAAATCACCCATGACACACCAGCATGCCTCTCCTTTCTTTATACATATTTATCTCCTCCCAGCACTTCGCTTACCCGTAGTATCCCATGAGGCATAAACATTAACTATTACCATAGTGTTAGCTTTACCACTCCACCTCCCAACAACTCCTACAAAAGAGGACCCCTTAATCCTATGTTCCTACTTGAATTTTGTGATATCCCATAAGATCAACAACCCCTTCGAACTCCCTACAGAAGGTTTATAGACCCACCCCACGTCTTCGTCCTCCAGAGGAATTCACAAAGTGTTGCTTCCACCTTTCCATCTTAGTTTCCTATAAGCACAATATCCCACGCTTCTGATCATGAATAAGGTTTTTAACTTCTCATTTGTTTACTCTCCTCCTAACTCTCTAATATTTAAAGTGATAGCCTTCATGGATAAACAATTTCCACTTCCTTCCCCCTTTGTTGTTGACCCCAGTCCTTCATCTATTCCAACTGTGCCAAAATTTCAGCTTTGTTTTCACCAAATGCCTCTAATTACTTCCCTATATTCCACACCCTTTTCCACACCTCCCTCGCTATCTTCATCTCTTCCAATAACATGTTGGAAACTCTTTCACAAACACCCATGACATTTTATAAAGTCCACTTGCAGCCTTATTCACTTTGGTGGTACGCCTCCCACCCTTCTTGGACCTGCCTCTTCCTCGTCTGACCACCATTGGTTTTATGCCTCTCCCATCTACAAACATCTTGTTCACTAACTCAACCCAGACATCCACCAAATCTTCTTCATTTAACACCCTCTCCCCCTTGACATACTAATTACTACCCTCATCCACCAATCACATCTGGGCATTTGAAATCTGCACATGCTGACCACTTAGCATACAAAAGCGTGTGCCTTGCTCTTCCAACATCATGAGATTGGCATGTGAATTGTACTATGTTCTCGTCCCACCTTCACTCATGGCTATCACCAATGAATCCACATTTCTCTATTGCTCAGACATAACCCTCATGGAAAAGTGTGTTGGTCCCAGGGGAGATCTAAAAAGAGGGATTGAATAGATTCCAAAAATGTTCTTACAATTTTCACAATATCATAGTTTTCTAAAACAAAAGATACGCCTTCAAGAAATCTCCAAAATCTATCCAATAGTTTCAAAACCAATTTTCAATTAAAAATTGAAGTTACATAATGAATCCACTCTTTTCAAGATAGTGACAGTTAATGACCAATATAATTTCCTTAATAATGTGTTTTAATCCAATATTTGTAAAACACCTAATAATGAATTCAAGAATCAATATTTCAATTAAAAATATTAACCAATTCAAGATTGCAATTTTACACATACAGAGATTTTAACCAATGCAGTAAAATTCAACACAATATTAATTAATAAAAAAGAGTAAGGATAGGGAGATTTATACAAGTTGTTTATACTAGTTCAATCCTCAATGATCTACATTCAATTTTCAGATAAACCTTTTACCAATCTACCTTCCACTAAAATCATATACATACACACCACACATACATAATTTACAGGAAGATTTAATAACTCAATGAAAAAGTGGCATACCCTTACACTCACAAGAGATTACTAAACCATGACACTCCGTCACTCACAATAGTCTCACTCATGAAACCCTATCACGAGATTCCATAATAATCTCAAGAACTCGCATCAAGAGATTATCAACCACACACAAAAACAAAGATTTGGGTAAAGAACGATATCATCTTATGTGAATAATAGCCAAAACACAATAGTGTAGTTCTTTGATTCCTTTCTCTTCCAATCAATGATTCTTGAAACTCAATCAAACAGGGTTTTTCTTTTCGTTTCAAAAGTTTTCTCTCTTGAAATTCACTTTTTCTCTCATGAAAACCTAAAGACCCTTTCGTTTCAATAAAAAAAAATCTAATTGAAAAAAGTTTAAAAGTGAGTTAAAATCCAGGTTAATTGATTACCATTCGTAATCACTTAATTACCTAGTAGTTCAATAAGAAATAGCCCAGAAATACACATTTTTTTGTGATAATCAATTATCAGGATCAGGTAATCGATTATTGCAAAGAGCTTGCAATAAGTTACTAAGTTTTCTTGAAGGGTAAATGAACAGTTAGGTTATTAATTTTGACACCTTTGGTTTCCAAACAACAAAACATTATATAGATCTAGAATCAATCATGAAAATAATTGGAAACAAACACTCAAACAACTTAATCACGTATTCATGTTATCTAAACACGCAATACAATTACCACATCTTTTGAAATGTGTTTGGTATCATAAAATAAATTAAGATGCAAAAATCAAATGCAAAACCAAAACCTACACTAAAACTTGAAACTTAAGATAATTTCATCAACGTTGCTTTTAATCTTCAATCTGAAAAAAGTGGTATACATTGTTACAAACCGCATGACCCAAGGGAAGCCACATGACCACTGACACTAAAGTAGCATCACTTGCAAACTCCTTGGCCATCATAGAACCAACTTCAAAGACAATGTCACCATGACCCAAAGGAGAACGAATCATGCTTCCCACAAATGCAGCTTCCAAGAAAACGTGGCCATTTTCTAGTATTCCATGTGCATGACCCAAACGTCCCAAAATTCCACATGTCCTACCCTTGCAACACCACAACACCCCATATGTTCTTCCTCAGCTAAGTCAATTCGAGTCTCCAAGTGTTGTTCACTGTGCACACCAAACACAATTAGTTGCACATCAGTGACTACCCACCACACCACCCCTGATGTGCCAACATGCAACGTGTACCCATCCTAGGTGATTTATGGCACTTCAAATCCAAAACAAACCTCTGAGAATTATGGTGTGCATTAATCCCATTTATCATACCACAATTTCCATCCACCAAATCCGCTAACGAGTCAACATCCTACTCCTCCAATTCTTGCATCTGACATCATCGTTTCATGCTCATCCCATTTCAGTAACCACCAATCGGAATTTTGCTCCAATGTCAAGAGCCCACTCCCCACAGAAGGATTCTTCTCAAAATCATTCAGAAAACCGACTGTTATAAATACCTCTTCCACTATACGAATTGGAAAACACAAATCATTAACATACACCTTCTTCTCCACGTTAATTGAATTCAAATTAGTAGTTTGTATTAAAATCTGTGCTACATATAACCACTTTTGTTAGGCTGTGGCCAAATCCATGGTTACGAAAACTCCCATCATCTCAACTAAAATTTCAAAAAGGTCAATTGCTTGCGTGAATAGACACACCCAAATACGATATCCCTCCCCCAACTGTGTCTAAGTTGTTCTTTCAACTTTTGGCAACTTTTGGCTTCGGCCTCCACACCTTGACTCTATTTTAAAATATGACAAGTTATAAATAAGAGTAGAACACTTGTTTGATTGGAGGAGACAAGAGATAAGCATATGACTAAACATGTCTTATTATCTACTATAGACTCACAATTATTTGATCTCAACTCAAGACTATGTAAATGATGCATGTTACAGAAAAATGTAACCAGTCTCATGAAATGTCCAATGGGGGATACCAAGATAGGTTTAGCCTAAACTTTAGAAGTTTATAATATCGTGTGAAAGTCTCATTTGATCAAATTGATCTAGAGTTAACTAAGACCGTACTTGTAAAGTTGAGCAATACACTAGTCACTAGGTGAATATTATTATATTTTTCTACTATTTTCAATTTGACTAATCTAGACTATTCACTCATCATACCTTTTGCATATAATTGTTGTTTTAGTAGTCATTAATAATATTTTATTTGTAAAATTATGAAATTTTCATACAACTTTCAATAAACACTTGATTAACCTGTTTATAAAGCCATTAATAATATTTTGAATGTGATGATCTTAATGAAACAATTGTAAAGATAAATGATGAGATATTTGTAATTTTTTATTTAACAAGCACATTCATTGAATATATTTTTTTTTTGGAATATTTAAGATTTGATTTGGTGCAATTTTCAATGAACACTTAATTAGCATGTTTATTCAAGAACCAGCAATCACTAAAAATTTATCATTTTAATTTAATTATAATTGTCTAACATTAAAAAACCTAGAGATGAACGACAAAATATTTACAAATTTTAAAAATTTGCATTAATTCTGTCTCTCTATAAATGATTTTTTCTTTTATTTTTCTAAACTAAAGATAGTTTTTTTACAACCTGAACTAAAATTTAATATGTAAATATTAATTTTGAACCATTAAGTATTTGGCAACGTGTTATTAACGTTACAGATTAAATTAATTGATAATTATTTAAATTATGTTATTAATTTTTTAAATATTTAATAAAAATTTTATTGATAATATAAAAATATTTTTTGAAACACATATAATATTAAATATAAACTGTAAAAGAACACACACAAATAGTAGTTAAAAAATAGAAATTGAAATTTATAATAAATAACTTCTGTAATGTTAAGGTAGATGCTCTTCATTTTCATTTATTTTAAAATTTTATTAAAATCTAATGATTATATTGTAACTAATATTAATTATTATATTTAAAAAAAATAGTACGTGAGGATAAAAAATAAGTATAGGTTTTTCTCATTTTAGAGTAATTTAATCTCACATATTTTATATAAATGATAATAATAATTTAAAAAATTTAACCAATACTTTCTCTTAATACCAAATCTTAAACTTAGTCAACTTATATTTTAATAATTTTATGTAGAATAAAAGTTTGATAATTTTATGTAGAATAAAAGTTTGATTAATCCAACTGTTGATTTATATTTTTATTAATTAGATCAAGGGTACATATCTAATGAGAAAACCAAATTTATATGAGACTGAAATGAACAAATCTCAGTCATTGAAATAAAAATTAAAAGGTTGAGACCAACCATTCATATTTTCTCTTTCAATGTTTATTATTGTCACTCTTTTTTCTCTTAATGATTGAGATTTTTCAGATATTCTTCTCTCTCAATGGTTGAGATTTGCTCACCTCACTCTTATATAAATTTGGCTTTCTCACTAGACATGTCCCTTTTAGATCAACTATACCAATTTCATATTATTTCAAATTGTTTGTAAGTTTATCACTATGAGTATTCATCGGATTGGACGACTAAAAAACAATCCAATTTCATTCTACCCAAACAAATTGGATTGAATTTTTCTTATGATTGGGTAAAAGTCGACGTGATCCAATTTAGTACGGGTTAGGTGATGAGTTTAGTATGTTGAATCTGAGACCTAACCTAATCTTACCATATATTAAATTATTTATTATTATTATTAGTATTAATATTATTATTATTATTATTATTTAAAATTATATGTTTCTCTTAATATTATGTATTTTGTTAGTTCGGACAAATTGTGTAGTTTGTGTTTATTTTTTATGGCTTAGTTAGCTAGGAAAACTTATGTTACTTTTATTTGGACAAATATTCTTTAATTATTATTATTTCATAATTTAGTTATTTGTTAATTTTAATTTTTTTTTTACTTTTGACATGTAATTTCTAACTATAATTTATTGTTTATTTTTATGTTATAATAATAATATAGTATATTTTTTTTTAAAAAAATATCCTATAAAAGATAACAAAAAATTGTTTTAAACATTGAAAGAAATTAAACTTGTGACCAATTAAACCTACCTAATCCAACCATTCAAGGGTAGATAGGGTTGGATTGAGGTTAATGGAAAAAAAAAAGCAAAAAACCATACTCAACCCTATGTGTTATGATTGAGTTGGGTGTTGGATTCGCTTAAACACTATCCAATTTGATACGTATTCACTCTTATTTATCACATCACTTAATTTTAATGTATGATGGTATTTAAAAATATATAAATATTCATTATTAAATAACTTATTTAAAAATGAGTTTAATTGGTATAATCAGTGTAAAAGATCTACACTGACGTTCAATTATAACTCTTCATTTATGTGTTTTTTAAAGTATTAATTAGTAAAGTCAACAAACTTACAATGAACGAAGAGTTGTAAGTGAATATTAGTGTAAAATTTTTATACTGACAGTGTATACCAATTAAACTCTTTAAAAATATCCAAATATGTGAAATTTCATAAATATGATCAATAAGATGATATGATGAAATCCAATTGGTTGAATTAGTCAAATTTTCATTTTAGATAAAGTTATTGAAGGTGTAAATTAACTAAGTTTGAAATATGATACTAAAAAATATTATCCATATATATATAATAATTTTTAATAATTAATGAAATAATATTTATTTAGTCAACTAAATAAATATTTTTATGGATAAAATAAAGAAATTAATATTTTCAAAAGCGTTTATTTTTATATTTAACATATTCAACATGTTTTTTTTCAAAAGTAAAAGTTTCAAACAAATTATATTAATTTAATATTTTTTAATTGTTTTATCTATTAATGGTTAAACCACCACTAACCATTCAATAATTTCAAATAATATATTTACTTTATGGAGTTCTAATCAATGTTATCGTCATGCATATTTGATTCGGTCATTGACCAGATTTGATTAGGAGTCATGAAGTTGGGTCAACTTAGAGTTAAAATCCATAACTTGGGTCGATATTAAAAAATGTAATATAATTTATATATTTTTATACTTAAAAAGCATAATAAATAATAAAAATTACAGAAATAATTTAAAACATTGATAAAACAAGTTATCTTAATTTCTCACATCATTCTTCAAATTCAAGTAATATTTGTTATCATTATTATTTTAAATATTCTTTTTATGAGTTTAATTGGTATAAACTTTTATATTGACATTCAATCATAACCTTTCATTCATGCTAAATTTGTAAATTTGTTGACTTTACTCATTATAACTTTAAAAGTTACATAAATAAAAAGTTATGATTGGATACCAATTAAACTCCTCTTTTATATATATTTTCATAGTGTACTAAAGAAATAAGCGGTGAAACATATGTGTACTTGAACCAACTATATGCCACTTTCTTCGGTTAATTTTAATGTTCTAAATGTTATTGACTAACCTTGAAAAGTACCAAGATCAGCACGCATGCACTTGCAGCATATGGAAGCGTGTAGCTAACCTAAACATCGTGCTAAAAATTAAATAAAGTGCATAACGTGAAATCTCAAAATTAAATAATCGGTTCAACATAACTCACGGGTAACTGAGTTAGCTAATTATCACTCGGACCGGACTCAATAACTATTAAACTCATCGATTAGTTGACTGGTTTTCGATTTAACCAGTTGGACTGATCGGTTTTAGGAGAGTTTAATAACTGTGGTTATAATTATAAGATCTAGTTTAAGAATGTTGCTTAGTCCTTTTTATATGATTCAATCTAAAATGATTCATGGTCAAAAGAACATTCATGAAAAAGTGGAGATATTAGATGAATAAATGTGTTGAGAGGATCAAACTTGGTAGATAGTGTTTGACTGTGGATTTTCAAAATGCTTATTATTCGGTCAATTGGAATTTTTTGAATTATATGCTAATCAAGATGAGATTTGGGAGTAGATGGAGAAAATTGATAAACAGCATTGTAAAGAATAGCTATGTGTCAATTCTAGTTAATGGAAACCTGACGGTTGAATTTAGACCAGGGCGGGGACTAAAGCAGGGAGATCCTCTTTCACCTTTTCTGTTTCTAGTGGTAGCTGAAGCTTTATCTGGTTTATTTAGGTCAGCAGTTGGTAGAGGGGTTTTCAAAGAGCTCTCTATTGGTGATGAGGCAAAGTTCTCAATACTGCAATATGCTGACGATGTTATTATGATGGGGGAAGCTGATATGCAATCGGTTTGATATTTGAAGGTAATACTCTGGAGTTTTGAGATGACCTCGGGGTTAAAGGTTAATTATAGCAAAAGTAAATTTTTTTGTTTAAATGTGGATGATACATTTAGGGGTACTGTGAATACTCTCTTGAATTGTGAAGTATCGTCACCGCCATTTAAATTCTTAGGAATACCGGTCGGGGCTAACCCAAGGAAGGTAGAAGTGTGGACGCCTATTATTGATCATTTTCAGAGGAAATTGTCAGGGTGAAAGGCAAAACACCTGTCGTTCGTAGGAAGGTTAGTCCTCATCAATTCGGTACTATCAAGTCTTTCATTGTACTATTTCTCTTTCTACAAGGCGCCTAAGAAAGTTTTGGAAGTGATGACGAGATTACAACATTCCTTTTTGTGGGGGGGAACAGACCAAGAGACAAAGATTGCGTGGGTTACTTGGGAAAATGTGTGTCGACCTAAGGAAGAAGGGGGTTTGGGGGTAAAGTGTTTACGAGATTTTAATTTGAGTTTGTTAGCAAAATGGAGGTGGCGGATATTAACAGAGGAGAATACAATATGGGGGTAGTTGCTGGAAGCTAGGTACGGTAGCTCCCACAAACTCAATAATAGACCTGCTAATTTCTCTCGAGTTTCTCAGTGGTGGAGGGATTTATGGGCTATTGATGGTCTGAAAGCAGTGATACTGCATTGGTTTGAGAACAATGTCAATAAAAGAGTAGGGAATAGGATAGACACTTTCTTCTGGGAGCATAATTGGTTAGGAATTGGAACGTTAAGTACGAAATTTCCCAGGTTGTACGGAATATCGGATGATAAGTTCGTCACTATTAACGATAAAAGGGACGAGACATTATCATCATGGGGGTGGAAATGGGAGTGGAGGAGAGACCTATTTGTTTGGGAAGAGGATGAACTTCGTCATTTACAAAGCGTGTTGCAGCCATTCGTTTTTTCGGATCAGGTGCCGGATGTATGGAGATGGAGGTCAAGTACGAATGGAAGGTTCTCGGTGGCAGATGCTTATAAGGTTCTGAATACGCAACAGACTGCGGTATCTTTGATTGAGGTTGAGCCAAAAGAATTGAGACGAATGTGGAAGGATAAATTACCATCGAAGGTAATTGTTTTGTCTTGGAGATTATTGTTAAATAGATTACCAACGATGGATAATTTGTTGCAGAGAGGAGTTCACATTCCAGTAGCGGACGCTCAGTGTGTTTTTTGTAGGAATGATGATGAAAGTAGAAATCATCTTTTTTTGACATGTATCCAGGCTCAATCAGTTTGGAATAGTTTGATCAGTTGGCTGGGGATACAAGGACCAATTTCGGGAAATCTCATGCAACTTTTCCTTTCATCGTCCACATGGGTCATAGGAAAGCGAAAGAAGAGGTGCAGGTATGTTTTCTGGCTTGCTGGGTGCTAGGGTATCTGGATAGCTAGAAATCAGATTGTTTTTTAGAGGGTATCGGCAAAATCCATTGATATTATGATGTCTATAAAAGTAATATCGTGGAATTGGTTAATGTATTCTTTCAATTTTAATAGGGGGTGCGTGTTTTTGAATTGGTATGCCAACCCAAGAATATGTATGTTAAATATGAGATAGGATCCCAATGAGGTGATATGCACTACTAATGCAGAGTGGTGAATATTCCATCTTGTGTATTGGAGAAACATTTTGTTTCTCCTCTTTTGAATAAATTCTTTGCTTTTCAAAAAAAAAAAAAAAAAGATAGTGTTTGACTAAATTTTTCTAGAGGCTTTCAAGGCTATGGTTTTCAGAAAAAATTAAAAAAACACATTTAAAGTGATTCATGCATTAATTTTTTTCACCAAAATATTTTGACTTTAAGCTTTTTCTTAGTTGAATAATTGGTTAGTCAAATACATCAATACATATTTGCCTTCACATGCTTTTAGAATGATGTGAAAGAGAGAAAAACTGGTGTCACCAATGTTTGTAGGTTCACATGCATGCAGAAGGGAAGAATTGTAAGTTCAAAGTCTATGAAAAAATAGGAAGTAAGAGATTATAAATTTGATTCTTCTATTAATAAAATTAATACCTTAATAACTACTATTTATAAAAAACAAAAAACAAAAAACAAAACTATAACACATTAATAAATCAAATTTGCTTATAAAAAACCTGTTTGTAGGTTTTATTTACGTGCCAGGATAATTTGGAAAAACAAATACCAATTTATTACAAATTTAATATATTCAATTAAATTAATCAATTTTTTTTAATACAATGAATTAATTACTTCGACCTTATTATACTAAGCATAAGACAAAATATAAAAAATAGGATTATTTTATATGATTCTTGTTAATTTTTTTCAAAAGATAAGTATGTATCGATTCTTGATGTATTAGCAAATTTTATATTGGATCTCAAAAATGTTTAAAATTGCATTAACGTATTTTAAAAAATATTTTAGATAGGATTTTAAATACTCACAAAAGAAAAAATTTATTAGGGACCCCATAAAAATAAATTTATTGAAGATCCAACGAAAAATTCACTAATATTAACGACCTAAAGTATATTTTAGCTTTTTATTTATTATTATTCTTAATAGTACATGATTTACCAAATTAAAATCAAAATATACATGTGCCAACTTAAAACTCACTTTTGAGATCCCAATCAACCTTAGCCGTCTTTTTATCTCTATAAATTCACTAGGAAGTGCAAAACCAAAGTAATAACAAGCATTTATCAACCTTAGCCATCTTTTTATCTCTATAAATTCACTAGGAAGTGCAAAACCAAAGTAATAACAAGCATTTTTCATTTTGATTGCTAAAAGAAAATCACCACCAAATTACAACCCCTTTACATTGCCTTGAGTTTTTTAGGAATCCTCCAATTTTTATTCTTTTTACCCTCTCAAGGACTCATAGTATGCACACTACTCATCTAATTCATCGTGATTCCCCTTTATCTCCACTCTACAACCCATCAAGCAAACACTTTGGTCGCTTGCACAATGCTTTTCGTCGCTCATTGAAGAGAATCAACCATTTAAAATCAACCATAAACCCTGCCAATTACAAAACACAAGCCCCTATGAAACCTAGTGGTGGAGAATACCTCATGAAAATTTCCATTGGAACTCCACCAATTGAGGTAATTGGAATAGCTGACACAGGTAGTGATCTTATATGGACACAATGTTTACCATGCATACTTTTTTACAATCAAACCATTCCTCTCTTTGATCCAACCCATTCCTCTTCATACCGCACACTACAATGCCAATATAAACTTTGCAACTCAAATAATCTAGAAAATCAACAATGTGGTCGTAACAACACATGTGCGTATCTTTATCTTTATTTTGATGGTTCTCACACTGCAGGAAACCTAGCCTCTGAAACCATAACCCTAGGCACAAAAAACCCAATTTCTCTTCCAAATGTTGCATTTGGGTGTGCACATGACACTGCTGGCATATTTGATGAGGCAGGGTCAGGCATAATTGGCCTTGGTCATGGAAACCTTTCACTTATTTCTCAACTTCCTGGTAGCAAAAAATTCTCTTATTGTTTAGTTCCTAATACCATTAACTCCACTAGTAAGATTAGTTTTGGTAAAGATTCACTTGTTTCTAGTGCTAAAGTCATTACAACTCCTCTTGTAACAATAACAAATAGTAGTGGATACCACGTCACATTAGAGGCCCTTAGTGTAGGAAACGAAACCATTGCATTTGCAAAAAAGGGTAACTTTGTTGAAGGAAACATGATTGTTGATACTGGGACAACATTTACTTTTCTACCATTAAGTGTTTATAATGGTTTAGAATCTGCTTTGGGTAAAGTAATAACGGCTAAAAGGGTGAAAGACCATAATGATGTTCTTACCCTTTGCTATGAAAGTATTGGTAAAAATATCACACTTCGCATTATCGCAGCACATTTCAAAGGAGTGGATGTGCAGTTGAAGCCAGAGAATACATTCTCTAAGGTGAAGAAAAATGTGGTATGTTTAACAATGATTTCGAATAAGATCATTGTTTTGGGAAACTTGGCTCAGACAAATTTCTTAGCAGGGTATGACCTTGAGGCTCAAACTGTGTCGTTTATGCCTATAGATTGTTCCGACAATTGTAAGTAAGAAAAAATTATTACATGATTTTAGATTATCACATCATTTATGATCTCAACCCATTATTATGGAATATAAAATTATTTAATTAACACAATTTATAAAATAAGCTAATTAAATAATTATATGTTGTAAAGTAATTGATTGTGACTATATATAAGTGGCATGGTGGGTCAAAATAACTAATAGTTTCACGTGAGTAAATATTTATCCAACAATGTAATTGTACCAATTCACTTAATTATGAATTACTCTTGTAATTAATATAAGGTACAATTAAGTGTTGACATTTTGTACAAATATTTTCCAACTCTTTTGTATTAAACACTAATATTTGTGTCTCTTTGTATTGCATATATGTATAATCCTAAATTATTATCAAAGTTAATAAATGTATTATAAATGGGTCCAAGTCAATACATTTATTATAAATGGATTATGATGAGATAAACTTTTTTTTATATTTATTATCAAAGTTAACAAACTTAATATAAATGAATTATGAATAGATAAAACTCTTTACACTGTGAACACATGCATGACTTTTTTTTTATAAATTAATGAAGATAATATGCTAATAATATTAAAAAGTCAAATTAACTAAACTATTTTTATTAGTATGTGTACAACAATATCTCCCTTCTTAATTTAAAATAGTATTTTAATATTTTCTTGTTACTTTCTATGTGAGGTTCTTCTCTATCAATTATTTTTACTAAAATACCTTTATTAATAGCAATATTATATATATATATATATTTCAATATTACTTTTAATAAATTTTCTAATTTTCTCCTTTATTTAAATGAAAAAAGATGAACAAATTCTCATTAATGTTAAGGATACAATTTGAAAAAAATATTATATCTAATGATAAATTTAATAATATCACATATTAGAGATGATAATGGGTAAGGTATTATAACATATATCTGCATTTCAAAAATTGATCTTATTCATGTCCTAACTAGATATCTATATATCCATATTTGCACTCACAACCCTTACTTTTCTTATGTATAGAAATAATATATATGAGTTGGGGTGAGGGAAAATATGATGTTTAATTTGGGGAATTCTATCCAAATAAAGTTCTTGAAGGTTCCAAATATCAAATAAAAGTGCAAAAATTGAGAGTGAAAGACCTTAATTGGACTATAATGATGCAAAGTGCAAAAATCAAGGGTGGAAGGTATTTAATAGGTCATAGTGGCTTGTGGGTTCGAGATCAAGAAAATAATGGAAAGGAGCACCTAGAAAAGGCCCCTTTTTTCTCAAGAAATTAACAAAAGAGGCACTTGCGAATAACCTTTTCCTTGAGATAGGTGACAGAAACAAGGTCATATGAACGTACAAGAAGATCGAGATAAAAGCAAAAATCAAAGACTAATTTGACACTTAGAGAAATTTCAAGATTCAATACATGATTGGAGGACATTGAGGAATATGAACTTAGAAGAAAGAAGATTAAGGCTCAAGAAGAGAAGTTACTTTCCGTTGGCCAATTGTGGAAAGTTTATCTATGTTAGGAATAAAATATAATAATATTTGTAAACACATGTGGTCAAATATCTATTATAAATGTGACACCTTCTACCCCGAAACTCTTTATTCTTTAATTAGAAATAATATAAAAATTTATTTATTTAAATACTAGACTTGAAACTTAGTTAAAAGAATTCATATCACGCAATATACACTTATTTTCCAAAACTATGATATAACAAAATGTAGACATGTAAGTAAACATGTTAGGATTTAAAAATTGCCTTTACAAGATTCTCAATTAATAAAACTCATAATGAAACTTTAAATAATTCGTATACAAGACAAAAAACTATTAACTAATCCTCTCTATCTTAATGTCACACCTAATCAAAGCAGTCTAACAAAAAGAGATAAAGCAAAACTAAAGCTTCGTCAGCCATGATGCAAAGACAAGCAACAACAAGGTGACAATACGTCTCATGCATGTTAAGGCATATATAAAGAGAATTGACAGTCAATTAAAGTACAACAAATAAACATATAAATTTCACCCCCATGACAAAGATTATACATTCACACACATAAATTCGTTTATGCTAATGATGCTTATGCAATGCAAGCTCATGCATGCTCTCTTAAATACATGCCCTAAGTGGTCTTCTTCTACACTAGTGACACATAGGTACAACCATTTCACTATAGGTCCACCTGAAGTGAATCATCTTTTACGCTAGTAACACATAAGTCCAACCTGCAATACAAAAAAACCTAAGAAGATCTGGTTTAGAGCACCACACAATGGACAATCCTTAAAAAACTTCTCCAACTGTGTCACACTTACGCATGTTCTC
The DNA here is from genome assembly GCA_037954015.1 of Psophocarpus tetragonolobus. Taxonomy (NCBI): domain Eukaryota; kingdom Viridiplantae; phylum Streptophyta; class Magnoliopsida; order Fabales; family Fabaceae; genus Psophocarpus; species Psophocarpus tetragonolobus. The sequence goes on along the minus strand of CM075694.1, from coordinate 28,100,755 downwards.
TTCAGTACATGCCGAAGTGATAATCTTTTATGCCGGTAACATGGTACAATCATCTCACGGTAGGTCCACCTGATGTGAATCTTCTTCTATGCCAATAACATGTAGGTACAACTGTGCAATGCAAAACAACCCAAGAAGACTGGTCCAGAGCACCATACAATGGACGATCCTTACAAAAATTCTTTGACTGCGATACTCTTGCGTTATGTCATTCACAACATAAATCATAATACTAACATTGAATAATGTCATCACACTCTACCCCCAATCGTAGTTGAGATGACATCTTGTTAGACACCCTTTGACCATCATCAACATAAATCATAATATCAACATCTAATCATGTCATCACACTCCACCCTTAAACGCAGCTGAGATGACACCTTGTCAGACACATTCTGGCCATCATCTTCAACACATTATACGTCTAGTTGAAATCAACATCAACATTACACAGTGGGACAAATCCCCCAATTCATACACCTTAATTGACCTTAAAATATTCAATCATTCACCACACTTATAGTTATAAGATACATCAAAATAATCTAATAATGTCATCACAATCCACCTCCAACCGTAGCTGGGATGACACATTGCCAAACACACTTTGACTATCATCGATCATTAACACATTATATGCTTAATTGTAATCAACATCGATATCATACAATGGGTCAAAAAATCCTTAATCCATGCTCCTCAAACAACTTTCAAACATTCAATCATTCATCACACTCACAATTATAAGATACATCACAATATTTTACACTGCAACAATCAACACCATTACAACTCGCATTACCCCCTTTTATCTTACTCTTTTATTACATCATGTAGTCTAATTACATTATTTATAGTTGTACTAATGATATAAGGGTGATAAAATTTTATTAGAAAGATAATAAATTAAAAAAAACTTTTATGTTGATGTCCAGGATTGATTTAATCATCCACTATTTTTAAAAATTACAAATCTGCAACAATTAACTCCAAATCTGACAGCTTGACCTTTACTCACTATTTTATTCATAACTTGAGTTATGTACATCCTTTTGATTGAATAACATGAAACCTAATGAGGTCATTTAGGTTACATCGCAGGGCTTACAATACACAAACATATTTTTTATACACTAGATTAACTCAAATTCTAACTCACATAACTCAGTCAGTTCTTAATATTTTATGTGATTCTTGAACCTAAATTGTAACCCCAAATTTCTACTTTCTAAAACAACAAATGGAACTTGATTTGGTTAACTACACAAAAATATATTATAGAAACACGGAGTTGGTAATCGAATGATCAAATGAGCAGCATGCTGTATAGCAAAATTCCAAAAAATTTTAGGTAAGTTAGCCTAAAAATTTAAGACTCTCACTATGTTGAAAATATGTTGGTGTTTTCTTTCGAACACCCCATTTTGTTAGGTTGTCTCCATACAACGTGTCTTATATAGGATCCCATTACCTGAAAAGAAGTCATGTACAACAAACTCAACTCCATTGTCACTCCTTAAAGTCTTAAGTTTTGTTTGGAATTGAGTTTCAACATAGGAAATAAAACATTTAATGTGTTCTTTGGTTTCACTTTTAGTTTTCATTAATATAACCAAAGTATGTCTAGAAAAATCATCCACTAATGTTAAAAAATACTTCTGACCATACAAAGAAGGGATAACTTAGAGTCCCCAAATATTTGCATGTAGCAAATAAAAGATTTTATTGGAATGTGATTCACTTAATTTATAAGGCAATTTCCTTAGCCTAGCACTTTGATAGATATCAGATGATGACACTTTACTATACTTGATAAAAGGAAATTTCATATTTAAAAGTTTAAATTCAAAATTGGACACATGTTTGAGTCTATAATTCCCAAGGTTTTCAAAACCGGACCGATCATTGAACCGGTGAAAACATGGGTTCAAAGGTTTAACCGTAGTTGAATCGGGGTTGAACAAGATTCAATAAAATATTATTTTTATATTTATTTTTACTAATATAGTAATATACTAAGTAAAAAATAAGCTATATATAATTTATAATACACAAATATAATACATCTTATTATGTTTAAGGGTTGTAGTCTTTATGATATTAAAAAGAGATAAAGTTTCACATAGTCTAAAATGACCTTTTGAGAAATGTTTATATTCTAAAGTGTAATCAATGCTTTGTAATTTGCAAAAATTTCTTTTAAATATTTTTTATTTTGCAATACCTTATCAAAATATCTCTCATTTGTGTACCTAAATTTCAAAAACCACAAATTTTTAATTTTTATAATTTTTTTATATTTTTTTCCTTTTCTAAAAAAAAAAAAAGACTAACCCTTGAACCAGCTGGTTTGGCCAGTTCCACCAGTTCTTGACCGATTTGGTTGGTTTCCAATCAGTTCTTTGCATCCCCAGTTTTTTGGAAACAATGGACCAGACACTGTTCAGTTCCCGGTTGAACCGGCCAGTCCGGTTCGGTTTTCGCAACATAGATAATTCCATAAGATACTACTACTAGTAGCACTATTAGGACTATTGCAACAATATTTAATGGAAGATTCATTGTCTTGAGGTTGGTGTTTTTATGCAAGTTCTACCACAAACAACCCATCTTTCACATCAGCTATACCAATCATCTTCATGGTAAATTTCTAGACAATAAAACATGTTGTATCGGCAAAATTCAAATTGCAAGGAATGGTTTGTAATATAAGTTTAACCTTAAAATCTGGTAAGTACAACATATCATAGAGTATTAGGATAAGAGAAATAACAATAGTTCCAGGAAACAAGGCAAAAACCGTGTGGCCATAGGTAACAAAATAGTGATAGGATTAATTTTGTGGTATTCTTTTTAAAAAGGGAGATCAAAGGTGATGAGATCAGTGGCCCATGACAAGATGCGTTACCCGCTAGTGTTGTACGAGGATTTTCAAGAACAAAAGAATGGGTTGAGGATTGAATCATGTTTGAAGCATGTACATCTGAAGTAGAAGACATGTTGAACTACTAGATTAGTGCCAAAATGTTTTGATATTTCTTAAGAGTAAATTGTCCACTTGGGCTCCTGTGATCAACATCAGTAGACAATCCTGTTGAACATATATTGAGTTGATATTGGCATCATTGTTTCTTGAGTTACTAGATCGATATCCCAGTGGAAATCTGATTTTAAAGTAACACTCCTTGATTGTATGATTAGTCTTTCCATAGAAGGTGCAAAGTTTTAAACCTTGTTGTCGTTTACCTTTTCCAATAATGCCTTGACCTCTTCCTTTGTAGGAAAAAGGTTCCTCTCCCTCTACCAAGGTTCTGAACTTGATTAGCAGCAACATTTAGAGCCATCTTTAACATAGAATCAACAATAATTTTTATGTTCACCTGTCATTCTTGTTGAACAACTAATGAAAACATTTTTGTTAAAGGTGGTAAAGATTTGAGATTTAACATGTGAGTATTGCTCATTTAGACCTTTAAGGAAACGGATTACATAATCCTCATCTCTATATTTTTTAATTTGATCTACTGCTCCACAACTGCAAGCAATAACACATGTGCATCTAGGAAGAGGCTTAAAGTTTTCTAACTTATCCCATAAAAATTTCAGCTTCGTAAATTAATATGTTACTGTGAGGTCACCTTAGTGAAGTTTGTAAAACTTTCCTGTAAATTAGAGACTTGTAACAAATCTCCTTGAGAAAATTTTTCTGTAAATCCTTCTAAACTGCAGCAGCTTGGTCTATCCATAAAATAGAGTGCAGAATGGCTTCTGTCATAGAATGATGCAACCATCCTAACACCATAGTGTTACATCTGTCCAATATTCCATAGCGACGGTAAAGAATGGTTGGTGGGTTCAAGCTTCCATCCACAAACTTGAACTTGTTTTTTTATAAAAGGGCTAATTTCATGGCTCTAGCCCATGAATGATAACTCTTTCCGTCTAACAGAGGAGACACTAGCACCAATTATGGGTTCTAATTTGGATGAAAGTAATAAGATTAGAAATGTCAGATTTGGTAATCAAGCTCTAATATGCGATGAAGAGAAGAATAAGAAAAAAAGGGTGTATTAGATTAAGAGGGAATAAAATCAATATTGTAAAAGGGGATCAAAGCTCCTTTTCTTTAATACTATTTTAGGATTGGTTTAATCATTTGTCTTACTTTCTCATTGAATAACCAGAGGTATATATACAAGAAAAGGGCTCAAAAGATAAGGACCAGACTCCTTGTTAATTCATCCAAAATATCCTAACCAAAAAAGGTAAAAGGACAATAGGACAACAGGACAAAGGCACAAAAGGACAGCAAAGAAAAAAAGATTCCATGATCCTTAGAGCCAATAGGAATGAGACACCAAGTCATGAGAGCTAGCCTAATAGGAAATAACAAATAATACATAATTACAAGACACAACTTTTTGAAAGTTACCAAAACCCTATAAAAACTCCAAAATCATAGAGAACTTGAGAAATCATAAGTTAAAAGTTGACTCTTCCATGGTGGTGGTTCATGAGAATCTAACAACAACAAAATTTGTTCCAATGGAGCAGAAGGAGGATTGTCAAAACAGGTCAGTCTAGCCCATACAGGCTGACCCACCATGGGCTTCAAAATAAATGGGTTAGGCCAGCCCAGCCTATCAGAATGAAGATACCTGTATTTTCGATCTGACCCACCACGGGCTGGTGGGTTAGGTTGGCTGGCCCATGAGACTTGCAAAACAATATATTAAATTTAATTTCTATAAACAATCAGACATTCGGACCAACCAATCAATTATAGGTATTCAACTTTAATATTTGTAAACAAGAGTAACATATAGACTAAGAATAACCAATCAAGCATGAATCATTGAACTTCATTATCTGTAAACAAGAACATGACAAGTAAATGGAATAAGACCAACCAATGAAGCATAGGTATTCAAGTTTAATATGTGTAAACAATATCAGGAGTAATAGATAGAATGAGAACACCCAATCAAGCATTTACCCTTTGAAGTGTAATGTCTTTAACTATAAACAGGAACAAAATGAACACTAATACTAAATAAAGTCAAAGCAAGCAATCTCCGTAATACCTTTAAGTCTGAGAGAAAGAGCATGTGATTTTGGGGAATGAGGAAGGAACAGAGAAGAGCACAAGCGCAACGAATAGCAATTTGGTGACGAGACGAAACGAGAAAATGTGACGAACAAGAGCGACTGAGCGAGATGAGAGAGACAAACGATTAAAACTAGAAAAGCACGTTGAAATTAGAAAAAAAAAAGAGTTAAGGTTTGAATAATGAGCTCTCTGATATGAAGTTAAGCTTTGAACATGATTTTTCTTTTTTGTGAAGACATGAAAAAAAAAGTGAATTACATGTAAATGTAAATGTGTTCAATGAAAAAAAAAAGTAACATTGCAATAACTAACAAAAGACAGTAGTAAGTTACCTGGTCTTCATTATCAGTGTCATGAGAGCCACAACTTGTTCAAAGACAAAAAGATTGAAAAACTTTAAGGCCTTTAGAACCCATGACCCAACAACAATGTGTTCACTTTTCCAATGACCCAATACATCAAAAGACAAAACCCAGAAATCAAAATCCTTTCTTTCTTTGATATTCCCACATGGGTGAGATCTACACAGAGACAAAACTAGACTTGCATTGGTATCTGACACAGTGTAGGATTGAAGAGAAAAAGGTTCTAAGAAAATGAAGTGGTAGAGGTTGCATTTTAGGTGGTGATGGAGGAGAAGTGGCTGGGAAAAGGAGACAAAGCAACTCACTTGTTGCAAAGGGAAGAGAAGGAAAGGATGAACCTTTATTTCTACCAAAGTGGCTTTACTTATTAAACGGTGAGAAGACAATTTTTTTTCTCTGCCCCGATTGTAGGATTCAAATTAATTTTGGACGTGCTCATATCACAGTAAATACCATTGATGTTGCCCATGGGTTAAATTTGAGATAGGTCAAGTGCCCACAACCTAGAAATTAGAATCCCCAATGTTTCATAAGGAATTTCTCCTTGCACCTTTATAGTTTTTTCTACAATTATAATTTTTTTAAAATGACAAAAATGTTTTAAGTAAAAAAAGTAAAAATTTAATTACCTCTTCCACGTCTCTCTCGTAAAAAAATTGTAATTTTTCGGACAGACTCATTCAGACTTTGTAATTGTAATTTTTTTACAAGTCCAGACAGACCCATCAAGACTTTATAATTGCAATTTTTTTTACAAATCCAAACATTCCAATTCAGACTTTTAAAAAACATTGCAAGTTCCAATCACAGGATCAGTCATAAAAGATGGCTTAGGCTTGAGAGAAGAGAATCGTAAGAAGATGCAACAACCAATCAATTGTACATTTTGCTGTGTTCCAAGAAGATTTTGTATGTATATTCTTTTGTGCATGTTTTACAGCTAATATGTTCTTTAATCCTCACTTCTTTCCTTACTTATGAGTCCTGATTGAGTAGAATATTAGTTGATTCTCATAGTTTCTCATTCTAATATGTTTGAGCGAGTTAAAAAGGTGTTTCACAAAAAGAAGTTTCATTCCTCTTCCTATTGTTGGGCTTCAACAATTTATAACCTCTCTATATTAGTGTCATACTCGTCTTCACTAGTGGAAAAGTATAACGAGGAGTTGGGGTTGTGCGATAATGGAGGAGAAGGCATGAATCGGGGAGAATGAACAAGAGAAGAGCGACGCACCAACAATGAACGCGAATGGAGGAGGTGCATAGAGATAATGGGTAGCTCAAAGTAATGGTGCCCAAACGTGTGATAGGAAGACAAAGGAGAAAAAAAAGTTAATTTATTTTTTTACTTAGGAGTATTCTAGAATTTTCCTACTATTATGGATATGTAGAGAGAAGTTATGGAGGTGGAGCAAAAAATTCTCTGTTTGGTCATAGGTCCATTATGGGACCAAAAAGTTGTCGATGGGTTCCAAACTTTAAGTCAAGTGTCTTTATTAAATCGGGAAGTTGGTAATATGCAAGAAAATTATTATGATGGATAATTCACTTTAATGTAGCCATTGTAACCATTTTAATTTGAAATACATAAGAAAAAAAGAAAAACATTTATATACTGAAAGTTTATTGACTTTATCAGTTAATATTTTAAAAGTTATATAGATGAAGAGTTTTAATTAAACACTAATGTAAAACTCTTTTACATTATGCATAGGTGTTAATCTCTTAAAAAAATTATATTTAATCTCATTACGGTAAGTCTTGTCTGTAAATCCACAGCTATAGTATTATTGTGGACTCTGTGACCCACTAAAAAAAATATTGTAATACCAAACATTCTTATAGTGTTATATATAAATATAATCTACATGTTAACAAAAAAATATTTCAAGTTTGAGATGCTAAATGTTTCAGGTTTGATCCTTATTTGGATAATTTTTTAACAAAAAAATATTTGTATATTGTTACTTTAAAAAGTTTTACACTAAATTTAATACAAAAATTTTATATATAACAAGCTTATTGACTCTACGAATTAATACTTTAAGAATTGTATAAACCAATGTTTTAAGAACCAGCTCAGACCAGCCGATAGAACTAATTAGATCAGAAACCGGTAACATGGTCGGTTCAAGATATTTATTGGATCAGATGTACATTTAACTCAGAATGACTCAGTACAAACCATTGAGAACCATCATTTACTTTAAACGTGAAAACCATTAATAAGGGGTGTAATGTAAGAAAAAAATAGAGAAAGTACATCTATAATTTCATTAAACTTGAGAAGGTGCATCTATAATTAATTCTAATTTTAAATAGCCTAATATGAAATCAATGATGCAAAAACATACTTAGTATAGTTTGAACCTTAGACCTTTATATAAGTTAAAAATACCTTACCACTAAACCTAACTATCTATTAAATAATTATGTGCAAACAATTATATCTATATCTATATATATAATTACTTTTTATGTTTTTTTAAAGTATAAAATTATACAAGTAATAAATTATTTATATTTATTAATTTAGACCGAGTCGTGGGGGTAATTGCTTACTTTTGTAAGCACTCTGACCACCTAACCCCTTACCTTAAACTCATTTTTAGTGTTAAATTAAATTTAAATCCCACTAACAAAAACGCATGCACATTTTCTTATAGTCTAGAAGGAAAGATAATTCGCATGCATCTATTTATTTTGCATACTGCGGCATGTTTCAAACTCAAAATGCTGGTTTAGAGATTTATGATGCTCTGACATGCTAAAGGTCCCAAGTTCAATCCTTTTCTCTTGAATTTTTAAATGTTAAATTAAATTTAAATCCACTAACAAAAGCGCATGCTGATTGTCAGTTCTACAATGAATCCACACTAGAATAATGGTAAGTTAAATTAATTTGTACATAAATGTCCTATTCATCTCTGTTTTGATTCTGAAATAAAACAATAATAATTTAAATGGTTGAAAAGTAAGACCCTCTTCAAAATCCGTGTATCATTTCTTAGTTTCACTCGTAACCTCATGTGATTTAATGATTTTCTTTTTTATAAATTCTTTTATTTCTTATTGGTGGGAACCGAAACAGGAGACACTTTGGAATTTGGTTCATGAGAGGGATTAAGATGTTCTGTAATTTTTTTGCCAGAGAGAAATCCGTATTGGTTATTATAGATCAGAACATGGTTACTCATTTTCATTTTCACTTATTATGATATCAACTTTAGCATAGACTGGACTAACAATTCCATGAATCAGAAGCCACTTAAAAGGGCTACATAAATCATAATGCCTAAGGAATTGACCTGCAATGCCTCATTAGAATAGTGTGATACTAAAATACCAGTAGCAGCTGTGGCACCATATAGATACCAAAGAGCACATGCCATGGCAACAAGGCAGCTATTCTTTCTTTACATTTTGGGTACCAAAGTGTTGCAAATCCAGCAACCCGCTACTAATTAACAGAGGCACCCTGAAATGTCAAGAACAAAACTTATTCAAATTCATATATTTTATCGTACCATTTACTAATCTTGATTCAATTTGTGGGTGGGCAGTTTTGGTGCCATTGCCATCTTACACGGATTATGAAGAGAAATGGAAAGAGCTTTCTTGCTGTAACAAGGTAAATATGATGAGATGACCATTTATTTGTAAATAATTTATTTAATTCACCATTTGATGCAGATTCTTTTGCAGTTGCTTTGCATTTACTTATGATTACTGCATTCTTCCTATTTTCATTCTTTGGAGTAGATAAACACTCACTGATCCTATCAAGAAAACCTCTATTATTACAGATAATGTATACTTTTGCTCTAATATCACAGTTCTGGATATAGTCATTTGGCAAGTCTTGGTTGTCTCTATATACTGATGGTTTATATTGCAATTCACTTCTAGGTCGTGAACAAATTCTTTGAAATGTATTGTGGTATTGAAATGGTAAATTACCCTTCACCTCTTATCTTTTGGTGAATTGTTAAAATATTTTTTAATAGAATTGCAAATATCCTTGCTAATGATTCATGTAGGACTTCTTTGTATGTCTGAAATTTAAATACTTTCTCTTTGTTCTCCTTATGATTTCATGTTGAAAACAGGGTTTAATTAGTGTCACAGTGAGTGAGATTTGTTATGTTTGGAGTAAGTTTGATGTGGAATGGTACCATACTTTTTTTTTATGATTAGTTGTGTGGTGAAAAGATAATTTTTATTCATTCAACTTATATATGACATTTAAGTTGTGACAACCAATAAAAACTGTGAATAGTAACTTAATTTGTGGCTTAAATTTCAGTTGTCAGAATTGGTACATGTTGCATAGGAAGAAACCTGAAAGAGGTCACAAATGTGATACACTTACAAATCAAGCACCTTATAAAATATATCCACTGTGCTAAGCATAGGCTTCAACCTGAACCGACTGATGAGGTGATGCGCCGCCTTTCTTGTACTATCAGCAATTCCATTTTTCTTGTTTTATAATGAACTCTCTTTAATATTTTACAAGTTGTCCGACTTAATGGAATTTTGGTCTGCTATATTTATTTTGCAATTACCATAGCTAAATGGTTCTTTTGAATTCTGATTATTGTCAAACGGTGTTATGCTTGTGCTCCAATCCATTTTGAAATTCCTTATTCTTTAGGAGAAATATCCTTTTGAATTTTTTATGAGATCAATGTAAGTTTAATAAAAACTCTTTCTTTAACTTTGGTTTTTCAACTTTTCTTTTAAGGTTTTATTATAAAAACATATGTAATGTAAATTTGTTTAATAAAATAACAAATTTATAATTTTTAATGATGGACAGGAACCCCTTTCTAGAAATAATTTAATTCATCATAAAGTCATTCTTACTCTAATGTCATTCAAATAAGTACGAGAAGATATGATAACAATCATAATATTAATTGCCAATGATAAAAAGATGTTTTTAAAGAAGGCAAAAATTTATTAGAAGCAGTAATACCTAACTATGTCACAAGGTGTAACAGACAAAGAATTAATACAGTACAAACATATTCCATCAACCAAAGCCAAACATTAAAAACCTATACTAATCCAAAATTATGATAAATATGATTTATTAATACTAATCTAAAATTATATCCAACATAATTTCCCTACTTTCCAGTTATATTTATGAATAGTTGCGGACCAAATGTAGAGAGTTGTGTAATTGTCTGAATGTATATAAGATTTATGTTTTCAAAGGTTTAATTGTATTCTTAGTTATGTTTAGTCATCCATATTATTAAAAAATCTTAGTGAATATTTTGTATATAATATATGAGTATAACAAGTATAGTCATTATTACAAGAAGAAATAAATAAGTAGTAGTTGATATATTATATACATGTTTAGTAATGTAAAATTTATAATTTACAAATTGAGTTTAATTGGTATACATGGTTAGTGTAAAAAGGTTTTACACTGACATTCAATCACAGCTCTCATTCATGATAAATTTATTAACTTTATTAATTACTACTTAAAAAGTCACATAAATAAAAACTCATGATTCTATGTCATGATAGTAATTTTAAAAATATATAATGTTACACTTAACATTAATTTAGATTTTAAAAATATATATCCTGGGAATGATAGTGATTTTTATCATTGATTGCTTGAACATTAAATAATTCTTCCAAAATTATACCTCGTGAATGAATTTATAATGATCATAAAAAATAAAAACTAATTTAACTTATGATACTATCAAGAAAGAAATTTGAAAATGTTTTTTATTAAAACTAATACATATTTATCTATTTCTTTTAAATTTATATAAATATTAATAAATAATTTTTCACATAAAAATTTAATATTATTATATAAATATTAATCAGCAAAATTTTGTAATACAAATAATATATAAACAAGACAAGTGATAAGAGGGATGGATGCATGCTTTATAATATATATAATATAATTTTTTTATTATAACTATTTAATTTTGTAATAAATTTTAAACTTTATTCTCACTTTCTATATACTATAGATAATTTTTGGAAACAAATTATATATGATAGTTACAATTTTTTTCTTTATGGTAGTGGTAGTTCATTATTTGTTATTTTTTAGTATATGCATTTGTTCATTGTCTGTTGATTCTATACAGTGTGAAATCTCTCATATCATTTTTTGTAACAGGATGAATTATTACTAATATTAAATAAATTTTTCTTTTTCTAAAAAAAACATACAATTTCCAAAATTATGAAAAACTAAAATATCCACTAATAGATATCGATAGTTAATGTAAAAGGTGATAAAATGACAACTCAAACCCACCATTAGAATTCCAGAAACAAAATATATAGAAAGAGGTGACAATTTCAAATGCTCACATCTAAGCAATTATATATAGAACAAACGATTTGATGTCTTCTAGCTTTAGAATTTCTACTAAATCGAACTGCATATATGAACCAAAAAATACTTTGAACTCTTCAGATTGCTCTTAACTCTTTTAACAGTTTCAACATTTCAATTTACAAATAGCACTAGACTGCTAGTAACTATGTAAAGAAAACAATTACTAACTTTCTGCTTATCATAGTAAGGGTAACTATTTTAGTTACTATTTCAACTAATTTTTTATGTTTCAAAGATGACACGTCAAGTATACATATACACCAGATAAGTTAAGTTAATGGTAAATAAATCATAATTAATTAAAGTAGATATTATACCCTCCAAATTAAAATCAATTGCAACATGTAGCGTTACACCGTACAGATTCCAATCACAGTTACCTTACCCATGCCAAAGCTTAAATAGTATTTATTTGTTTGAAAATTAAAAGTTTCGAATGCGTTTATTTCTTATTATTTATGTTTCATTATGATAAAACAATTTTATCCATATAACCAAATCAAATTTTTAATACTTTTTCCTTTATATTCTTTAACATTTCCGTTATAGTTAAAAATATATCCTATCAATCAGAAGTTTGCAATTAAAAGATCACGATTTGACAAGTCGAAAATATCAACATATATGTACCATAAAACTATCATAATTGCTAATTAAAAGTTGTATGTGTACAATCAATCACACTTTCGAGATTTCAATCACAATGATCTTTATAAATTCAATAGTTGTAGCATCATTTTTTGTAGTTCCATTTCATCTTCATCAAGATGGTAATCACTACCAAATTACAACCTTTTTACACTACCTTGACTCTCATAGTAATCCTTCATTTCTTATTCCTTTTCCATTCTGAAGGGACTCATACTAAATACACTACTCATCTAATTCACCGTGATTCTCCATTATCTCCACTTTATAACCTATCAAGCACCCATTTTGATCGCTTGAACAATGCTTTTCAACGCTCATGGAAGAGAATCAACTACTTAAAATCAGCCATAAACCCTAGCAAATACAAAACACAAGCCCCTATGAAACCTGGTGGTGGAGAGTACCTCATGAAAATTTCAATTGGAACTCCACCAGTTAAACTAATTGGAATAGTTGACACGGGTAGTGACCTTATATGGACACAATGTTTACCATGCATACAATGTTACAATCAAACTATTCCTCTCTTTGATCCATCCCATTCCTCTTCATATCACACACTACATGCATGCCAATCTAAATTTTGCAACCCACATGATCTCCAAAATGCACGATGTAATAACAACACATGTTTGTATCGTTATTCTTATCAAGATGGTTCCCACACTGCTGGAAACCTTGCTTTTGAAACCCTAACCCTAGGCAAAAAAAACCCAATTTCCCTTCCAAATGTTGCATTTGGGTGTGCCCATGACACTGCTGGCATATTTGATGAGTCAGGGTCAGGCATCATTGGTCTTGGTCGTGGAAAACTTTCACTAATTTCTCAATTGGGTACTCATTTTTCTGGTGGCAAAAAATTCTCCTATTGCCTTGTCCCTACTACCATGAACTCCACTAGCAAGATTAGTTTTGGTAAAGATTCTGTTGTTTCTGGTCCAAACGTCGTTACAACTCCTTTTTTCACAATGAGTGATCGTAACCTCTATTTTCTCACATTGGAGGCGTTTAGTATAGGAAAAGAAAGGGTTCCATTTGGATCAAAGGGTGATAATATTGAAGGAAATATCGTAATTGATACTGGGACAACATTTACTCTTTTGCCTTCAGAAGTTTATAGTGGTTTGGAATCTGCTTTGAATAAAGTAATAAGTGCTAAAATGGTGAAAGACCCCAGTGAATTTCTTACCCTTTGTTATGAAAGTATTGGTAAAAATATCACACTTCCCATTATCATAGCACATTTCAAAGGAGGGAATGTGAAGTTGAAACCAGTGAATACGTTCTCTTGGGTGAAGAAGGATGTGGTGTGTTTCACAATGATTTCATATAGCATTGCTATTTTTGGAAACTTGGCTCAGACAAATTTCTTAGTTGGATATGATCTTGAGGCTGGTACTGTGTCCTTTATGCCTGACAATTGTGATAAATAATATATAGAATATTTTAAATTTGCTACAAAATTTAACTACAAATAGTTTTTGTAGTTAATTAATTATGAAAAGTTAATTATTTGAAATTTTTATTTTTAACAATTTTATAAAAAGTAAAGAGAATTAGTGCTCAAGTTCTTTCCTTCTCTATCAATTTGTACATTTTTTTAATGTAAAAGGGAAAAATGTCACGAATTTAAAATTTGGAAAGATACAATGTTTAAAATTAAAAAGTATTACGAGCATCAATTGTATTTAAACCTTAAAAAACAAAATCTAAATTTTTGTTTTAAATTTTTAAATTTATAAAAAATAATTTTTCAACTTTAAAGCATTGTTATTAAATCTCAACCCTACTGAAATTCCTCTTATGTGGCGATCAATTATGACAACAATGACTAAAGACTAACAAATGACCATTATAATTGACAACAATAAGAGGCAATGATGGTGATTAACAACGAATATTGACAACAAGTGGCAAGGTAGAATAAAAGCATAAACATAAATCTTAAAAACATTTTTTTATGAGTGTAAACACTTTTGAAAATAACTAAAAACCAACTCACAATCATTTTAACCTATTAAGTATTTTTTTTTAAAATGCATATTAAAACAAAAAATAGGAGAAGTGACAACTACCACAAACTAGAGACTTAGGTGGTGTTTGTTTTGAGTGTTTTCTGTTTTCATTTTCAAATAAAACAGAAAACAATATTAAATTATGTTTGGTTGCAATTTAGAAAACATTTTTTTTGAAAACATTTTCAAAAAACAACTGAAAATAAAAAGAAGTTATTTTCAAAAATTAAAAATATGCAAAAACTTAATAACAATATTGTAATTATAATAAAGATCATATATAAATGTATTTAAAATTATACATTTATATAATTTATAATATTTTTACTAAAATTGATTAAATTTAATAATATTTTTTTGAAAATAGAAAATATTAAGTGAAAATAGAAAATATTAAGTGAAAACAAACATATTATCTGAATGTTAAAAACTTGAAAATGAAAATGATTTTCAGAAAATAAAAATAGAAAATTAAAACAAAAAATATTTTCTTAAACCAATTACATTTCAAAAAACTTCTTTTGTTGGCAACATGCAAGTATTGTAGAAATACTCTCTAAATCTTGTTAAAATTCTGTAACAAATTTAAATAATTGTTTAAAATATAAGAGTTATTCTACTATTATTAATTTTTTCTTGTTTTCTATTTCTATTATGATATTGTTTTTTTTATTACTATTATAATGTTGTTATTTTTATTAATAAAAAATATGAATGATAACAATATTCACAATAATATTAAGAATTTTAGTAATAACGATAATATTTTTTAAAATAAGCTATGAGAAAATGCATTAAAACTACTTATTCTAATTAGATCAACACGAGCCAGTAACTTAGCTGATCCCATACCCTCTTTCAAAAATAACAACAATAATAATAGTCCCTAAATATAATATTCTTTTTATTAGTTCACGCGTCCTAATTTCTCCTTAAGTACTCTTTACTTAATTTAGTTTATTACTTGAGTTAGTGGTATTAAATTTTTTAATAATTTACTTTTTTTCAAAATACAATAACTTTTTATGACATTAAAAAAACTTAATAGAGAAAATATGTTTGGTTACAATTTAACAAACATTTTTACCGAAAACATTTTTAAAAAATAACTGAAAACATAAAATAGAAAAAAATTATTTTCATTGTTTTCAAAAGTTAACCATATATAAAAATTTAATAACAACATTGTAATTATATAAAAAATAATATATAGATATATTTTAAAGTATATATGTAAATAATTATTAATATATATTTGCTAAAATTAATTAAATTTAAAATATTATTTTTTAAAAATGGAAATATCAAGTGAAAATAAATATATTTTCTTAATATTAAAAATTTAAAAATGAAAAAAATTTTTAGAAAATAAAAATAGAAAATAAAAATAGAAAATAAAAACAGAAAACATTTTTTTAAACTAAACGTTACCTTAAACGTTAGGACTTAGGATTAAGCAAAGGAAATTAAAATTATTTATTCTAAGGAGACAAAAGAAAGCGGTAAATCCTCTCTAACACATTTTTTTATGTGCAATTTTGCTACTTTTTCTGAATTGTCATGTTTTGAATAATTGATGCCCAAAATTTTTTAATTTTAGACATTGTATCTGTAGTTTAAAATTGTGACATTATATCTTTAAATTTTAAAAGTGTGTGATTGATATCCTTAAGGGAACTATTAACGTTGATTATTAATTGTTACTGTGTTAACTGTCACAGGTAAAAAATTAGGTAATGTGACACACAATTACAACTTAATAAAATGGTTAATTTAACATTTTAGAGTTTTTATGAATATTAGTGGGTAAAAAGAATGTTACATATAATACCCATGTAAACCCTAAAATGTTAAACTAACCATTTTATTAAGTTGTCACATCACCTATTTCTGAAACATGACAGTCAGCACACTCACAATTAACAGTTAACGTTTATGAAAAGGATACCAATTCATATATTTTTAAAATTTTGAGGTATAATGTCACAATTTTAAAATACGAAGGCACAATTGTGTAAAATTGAAAAAAAAATGGAACATAATTGTATTTAAGTCTTATAGTTTTTATGTATAACTTTCATTTATTATGTGTTAAAGTATTGTTAGGTCAATTCAAATTGTTAAAGTTTTATATTGAATTTATAAACACAATTACTCATAAACACAATTTATAAATTTTCAACATTTAGGAATTTAAATTTTAAAAAATATTAATAATATAAATAATATTTTTTAAACAATATTAAAAAAATAATTTAATTAAAAATACAAAAATTAATAAAATATTTTTTTATAAAACAAAAAAGATTAATTAACATATTTTTAAAAACAAAATACATAACTAGGATGTTAAAAAAAAGAAAAAATAAAAGTAAGATGAAAATTGATCTGTGGTGAATCAATTTCTCGTTATGAGCAATCAATTGCATTACTCACGAAAATAATATAAAATTTATATTGTTTGTGTATTTATTTTATTTTATTTTTGTATTATTTACGTAAAAAATCCTTTGGTTCATTACAATTCATATTCAATAGGATTAAGAAACCAACTTTGTTGGATTTCTGTTCCAACTTTTTATCATCATTTGAGATTCTTTCATTTGTAGGGTGTTACCAAAAGAGATGGACCATAAAATTGAAAGCAAATTAGTTTTTGCTAAGGCACTTTCTGGTTATAACCAATAACTTTATAAAGCCAGCTAATTGCCAATATAAAGCTCTAATTATAGAATGGAGAAAAAAAGAATGACTTCATGACACCTTATTAGTACACATGCAACTTTTAGTTTCATCGATAACCATAACAATCAACAAAACAAACCATTCCTTTTCCCCTTCATTCTTTTCTTATAAAAGAGTATCATTATATTCGTTTTGCTCAAGTGTTTTATTTCTGTGTTTCCCTTAACTCAATAAAATCATATAACAAGTAGGAAATATAAACAAATACATGGGTTGTGGGAGGTCCAAGCATGATGTTGCTTCAGGAAACACCATCCTCCAATGCAAGAAATCCGATGTGAGTAGCCAAGAAAATGGAAATGAAATAAAAAATACAAGCAACAATAAAAATGTTAACAATGTGAGTTCAAAGCTACAAGGTGAACAAATTAATGAGGGTAAAAGTTTGAAAGAGTTTAATGGTGAAGTTAAGAATGATGTAGTTAATGATGTTAAAGGTGAAGTTGAGAAAAAAAAATGTACAAGAAGAGAAAGAAGTAGAGCCTAAGGATGGAGATAGAAAGACACAAGAAACTATTGTTGGAAAGGGACAATTTGAAAAGTCAGAAGATAAGAAAGATGATTCATTGAAAGAGAATGAACACAAATGTAATAATGTTGATACTGTTGGTTATACAAAAGATAATATATCAACAAAAAATGGAATGGTGGATGTTAGCATGAAGGAAAAAGGGATAAAAGATAAAGACATTTATTCAACCTTTGTAAGTGAAAAGGAATGATTTAAAAGTTAAGGAGGGACAATAGAAAATCCAACAAGAAAACTAAGATGTTATATGAAAACTATTGATACAAAAATTAATATATTATTTACTTTTTATATAAAGAAAGTATAATGTGATTATTGTTTGTTAAAATGCAAACAAATGGTGTTTCCATATAAAGTTTGAAATAGTGATATATATATATATATATATATATATATATATATATATATTTATGTTCATATTGATAGTCGTTGTTGTCTTAATTGACCTTTAATCCTACATTTAATTATATCAATTTTCCCTTCCTTATTCCTCTTTAATAACAAGTTGTAGATAATGGAAGAGGATCAACTCACTCTAAGATTAAGTTTAAGAGACTTATTCCTTATATTCATCATTAGATTTTAATAAGTAATTAATCTCAACCATTAGATTTTAAGAAAATAAATTATGACAATAAATATATATATATATATATATATATATATATATATATATATATGTTTTGACAGAGAGAGAGTTTAAAACATATATACTATTAATATAAAAGAGTTTTACACTCATAGTTAATCATAACCCTTAGTTTACATGACTTTTAAATATTAATTGGTAAGGTCAACAAACTTACTATATATAAATGGTTGTGATTAACTGTCAGTGTAAAACTTTTTACTCTGGTAGTGTATGAGTATTGGTTAGATTTAGCTACTTGTTACAACCCTTAGATATTAAGAAAATAAGTAGGGAAGATAAAGAGTAAATCTCTTATACTCACTCTTGGAATAAGTAGGCCTTTATATATATATATATATATATATATATATATATATATATATATATATATATATATATATATATATATATATATATATATGTGTATATGTGTGTGCGCGCGCGCACGCACCACATATATAGTGAGAAAACGAAATTCATACGAAGGTAAGAGGAGCAAATCTCAACCATTGAAATAAAAATTAATGGTTGAGATCAACCACTCATTCTCTTTCTTCTAGCATTTATTATCAGTCACTTTTTTTTTTCTCTCCTCTTTTAATGGCTGAGATTTTTCAAATATTCTTCTCTCTCCTCTTTCAATGGCTGAGATTTGTTCCTCTCACTCTCATATTCACTAGATATGCCCCATATATATATATAGAAAGAGAGAGAAAGGGAGGGAGAGAAAGATAGAGAAATAAAATGATATCATGGAATTTACACTAAGTGTTACATCATTGAATAAATTTCAAATAAATAATTTTGTCTAGAAACCTAATGTTACATTCAAAGTTTATTCTTATTGATTGACCGATAATTATACCAATGTTGTACAATAGTATTTGATAAAGAAAAAGTTTGTGAGTGTGAATCCCACAATAATTTAATTGATACTTTATTTACTTTAGACTACTAGACTAAACATAAAGTATTGAATGAAAACATAGTAATGAAATAGAAACATAAAGAACAATAGCAAACTAAATTTAGAACAATTTTTTTTTTTGTATTTTTATAATAAAGAAAAGAATAAATAAACCATTGTTAACTTATGCAGTGGATATTGTTGGGGTTAAATTTCTCTACTTCAGTCTTTTGTTCAAGTAAGCTCATAAAACAAGTTTCTTTTTCTCATTTACATTAATCCTTAACAAAATAGTTATGCTCAAATCTTTTAGAGCAAAACCCTAAATCAATCTTATTGATTTTTAATCTTTCACAACCCAATAAAATAAATTGATCGTAAAATCAACAAATCATTCTCTATTCCAGAAAAAATTATTTCTTGATTGTCTTACCTTAGTTAAAAAATATATAATAGTTTATCGGAACCCAATAAAAAATAATACACCAATAGAAAAAAAGAAACAAAAAAAAAAAAATATATATATATATATATATATATATTATATGGCAATTCTAAAACAGCCATTATTTCCTTTTAAATTAAGATATTTTCTACCATCCTAATTGCCATAGTCAACAAGGTTGAGCACTCATGCAAAAGTGAGCACCCACGACAAGCACTCACAAAGCAGTGAGCTGGGTTGCTCCGGAAAGAGAGGATCAAACAATCCCTTAACATAACTCTATCTAAGATGGAACCAAACCAAAGGACTTAAAATTTCCTTCACCTAAAAGAAACTTGGTACCCTCTTTGTCTCTCTTGTATTATTTTAGTTGCTGATGTTTTTTTAGTCGTTTCATAAGAGTTGGGTATTCATGTGCCCCAGTTGTTTGATCTTTTTGCAATTTGAGATACTAAAGTTGCTATCTTTCAAGGTGGGGCTTGTGAGTTTGGATTTTAAGTCAACTTAAAAGGGTATTTATTTGATTAGGTAGTTGAAATTTTATGAGGTTTGAAGCTATTCTAGTAGAAGAACGTATGCCTTAATAAGCTGGAATTAGAAGTTTACAGGGTATCTATACTTTTTGTAATTTAACCTTCTTTACCTGTTATTTTTTACTATGTTTAGTGCCTTGCATGAAAATTGAGAGAATAAATGAAAATGAAAAGAAAATAAGCTTGCTAACAAATTGAAATCTTATGAATTTGTTTTCCCTCTATTTTCTCTTTTTAGATATAAATAGTGTGTCACTGTTGAATTTTATGTTCGTATGAAGGATGTGTTTTCAAATGCACATACATTATAAACGCTCATAATAGACATTATCACATTATTTCGCTTACATAAGAGGGGAATGTCTGCAAAATATTCATGCTAATTGATATCATTGTTCTGTGCTTTTGGTGAAGATTTTGTGAAAGTGCTAAATATTCATGGTAATTGATATAGTTTACTTACTTTTTTTTAAAGATTAGTACTGCTTGAGCTGATGTGTTTAACAAGTCAATCCATAACACCTTAACCTTTTTTTTTTCTTAAAAAAAAACAACTCTCCGCATACATTGCGCATCAAGTAAGAGTTCTAAAACTCTAATTTTAAAAAGCATCAATTTTTACTTTACCTACTCCATTCTCCTAATTTAGTTAACATGAAGTGTGCTTTGATTATATGGCAACAATTAGTGTGGAAGATGAGTACGTTGGATGTAACAAAGGCTGAACTTGGCCTTCTTTGTTTTTATATTTGGGCAAGGCTAAAACAAGGGACAAAATATGCAAGGCTCTACGATATGGTTCCAAATTTTTTAGTAACGGTTGGTATTGCTCAGAATGCAGATAAAACAACTAGCTTGGCACGAAAATTCTTCCGTCTTTCCAAGGTTAGGTTATTTTTATTTTCCAGGTTTTGAAACGTACATTTTCATTTGTTTCTATTTTCTTTTTATCATTTAGGTAGTTGCAATCTATCATGATATTTCCTTTTTTGTATCATTTTCCTTATTTGAACCCCCTTTCTTTGATTTGTTTAAAAAATGACAAGAAACTTGTAGTGTATGCATAATTTTCTTTTTTGGGGCTTCTGAGGGACATAATTGGAAAAAAGGATAAATCAAACGAAGTCAAGTAGTGTGTCTTTTTTATAGTATTATCTAGTTACAACATTCAAATTGACATTCTAGTATAAAATTAGAAGTTGCAACTTAATTAGTTCATGCAATGACCATCACTCTTATACTTCACTCTTTAATTCGCAGTTTGTCAATGACCTACATGCTCTAATAAGTTCGACACCACAAGGCACTCCCCTCCTCTTAATTATGTTGGGAAAGGTATGAGAACTTGAATAACATCTCACCTTTTTTTTCATCTTTGCTTTATTTTCTTAATATCACATTGAAATTTTTGCAGTTCAAGAGAATACACTAGTCTCCATTTGTTTGTTGATCAATTTGTGTAGCCTGGCAGAACAGGCATCTACCAGGTCATAAATAATAAAACATATATGTGTTTACCATTGTTTCTATATTATTATTAATTTATTATTATATATAAATATCATCTAGTAGTATACAAGAGTTTTGTGCATGTTTAACTACAGAATAAAGAACGTACGGAGCTAATTGGTCAAACATCTCTTTACTGCTGAGGTTTTGTGCATGTTTTCAGTGTGTACCATCTTGGTTGAGGTTTGTGGCTTACCAACCTCTGTTCATGCTAATATGTGCACATGTATGCCCTTGTATTCCTTCACTGTTAACCTTTGTGTGTCCTGTTTTACTTATTTTAATTAGCTTGGTGAGCTTGGAAGACTCTCTGCATCAATGAAGAAGTTAGAGAAAGAACTCAAGAACAAGAATAAATATGTTGTATGTTCTCTATACTTGTGAATTCTTGAAAGTTTTTGTTTTGGTTTTACTTTGGGACTGTGATTACTTTACTTTTGCATGTGTATTGATTACTTATTACCGTTATAATACACTTTTATCTCAACAATTTAGTTATATTGGTCCACAATTTGATATAGAATGAATAATGCCTATTTACAATTACTAGTTTTTTAAAACTGACGCAAAGAATAGTGTTCCGAAAGTGACATGGTTATGCAAATAAATATCAATCCATTGTTATGCATAGAATTTCCCTTTAAATATTTAGCAATTTTCACGAGGCCAAATACTTGAAGAGATAGTTATTATCTTATTTGATCTTCCAGTAATTAAGTATATTATTAAAAAAAATTTAAAGTATGTTATTAATTTTTTACTATATTCAAGTTGTTAAAAATTGTCAATGAAATATGAAATTTACACATTTTTTATTAATATAATAATACTATTTATCTATTTTAGGTAGAAGAGGTTAGAAATGAAGCTCAATCGCCAATAACTTCAATCGCTAATAACATGAGAAGATCATTAGGATAAACCAATATTAATCTAGAAGGTGGTCCTAATACTTCCTATTTAGGCATATTATTAGTTTAGGAGTTACTAGACTTTGGTTTATGCAATTTCGAGATTAGACTTTGATTTGTGCACAATGAAAATATTAATACACTAAGACCATTAACTTTTTTGTAAGAAATTTGAATTATTTAATCTATTTCTTATTGTTATTTGAAATTCCAATTGTTAAAACTATTCTTATTTAAAATTCCAATTTAAAATTGAGTTTGTACAGTTTGGATGTTATATTAGATTTTATATTCTGGTGTTTTGATCATTATCATATTTTTAATGTAAAATTAATTTTTCTTAGCAAATTATGACAGTTCAAATTGTCACTTAAAAATATTTAATATTTATTTTGAAATTATTACACAATTACACATGTCATATTTTTCATAGAAATTTGTTATAGCTTTATATTTTATAATTGATTAAAAAACTATTTTATTAAAATAATGGAGGTTGAAAACATCACATATTTAGGTTAATATGGTGGCGGCTATAAGTGTCACTATTTACATACTATATCAATTTACTATGAAAATTATGCCACTTAAAACTATCATTATTTACAAGTCTAAATTATTGTTTTATGACATGTAAAAAATGGCAATTATTGTGCCAATTATATACTATATGTGATTTTATGCTTTATGCAGAAGGAATTATGGCGATATAGGTAATTGTCACACATGTAAATAACGACAGTTAAAACCGTGGTTATATATAATATTAACTATCATTATATATATTTTTTGTAGTGAAAATATATTAGAAAGTTTAGTGATTACATCTAATCCAATAATGGAAGATTTAACTACTCATGATAGTGAATAGCAAGAAACAAGAAGAAATAATATAGAAAGCTATGGCTAAAGCTTGTCAACGGTGGTTCCTGCTCATGCCTTGCATCCTTTGTAATTAAGTTTTTTTCTCTCTCCTAATTTTCATTTTATATAGGCACTTTAAGACCAATGAGAGGTACCTTATCTAGCAACCTGGCCACGCTAACATGAAATTTCACTAGGTCAATTTCAGACGTACTCATCAGCAAATTTTAGTTTGGGCAAACACGCTACTAGCTAGGTTAAAGTAAGTGCCACAAAAACTTGTTATCTTCCTCGCATCATGTAAAGCCAAATCTTCATTTCCTAGGCATATTTTATTCATCAAATCTCTTCTTGAGTCTTGAATTACATCGGTGAAAATTCATCATTTTCAATTTTCTTCTTCCATCAAATCCTACAAAAAAAGTTCACAAAGTTAGATGTAAGAAACACAAGTATAAATTAGTTCTTTTTCTATAATTTTAAAATAAAATTAAAGCTAATAAAATTAACTTAAAAATTGAAAGGTACTCAGTGATGTATGTAACACTTAACCTAATTTAAAAATAATTTTCAGTTTCTCTATTTTTCAGAATTCATAATTTTGGTGTCCATATTTTAAAACAAAGATACTTAGTCCTATAATTTTTAAACTATTTCATAATTTTGGTTTCCTTATGTAAAACGGAGAATTAATTTTTTAAACTTAAAATAAGTGCTTTCAAAAAATGTTTTTAATAATCAGATAGAATTTGTTTCAAACTATTTTTTAAGCATAAGTAATTTAAAAACGCATAAAAAAACAAAAAAAAAATGCTTAAAGAAATAAATATTTTTCAATGTGCAAAACTAGAATGTGAATTGTATTTGCATATAACTTTGATAGAAATATTTGGCATTGTTTTAGTTTTTTAAACAATGACACACACTTTAAAGCTTAAACATTAAGGATAAATATTTATGGCCTCATCGGTGGTTATTCCTTGTAAGTTATAAAATTTATGAGAGCAAAAATTTATTTTGGTTTTAAATTTTTAAATTTATAAATCTTTTTTCAACTTTAAAATGTTTATTTCAAATCTCAATCTCAATAAGGCATGCATCCCTTTTTTGTTTTTTTTATAAGTCAAAGGAATATTATTAATGAAATTGTTAAACAACAGCATAAAGGTGTGTTTGTCTAACATTTAGTACAAAAGAAATAAGCAAAAGTAAATGTCAACTTACAGAAATGCCTAAGTAACATATAACATGGGGTTTAACATCCACTATGCATATGAGTGAGTTGTTATCTTCAAAGAATGACACTATTCTCACATATTCAATTGGACAACTTGAACTAATTCATCAACCTCTTGTACACAATCTCTAAATAATTTGTCATTTCTTGCTTTCCAGATGAACCATATTCTTGCAAACCAAATGAATAACCACATCTATTTTTGCATAGATGATCCACTCATTAAGCCTATAAATTGGCAGCACTAACTCCGAATTGTAGTATGAAAGGGCACAAATATTCCTCACCAAGCACATAGTCTTGCCCGCACTTGATATGACATTTTGCAATTAAGAAAAATGTGTTCCTTATCTTCACCGCATAGCACACAACCTTCAATGTCTTCTCATAAAATTCCTTTCTTGAGCAAATTGTTCTTTGTTGGTAGACTATATACTTCTAATCTCCATACTAAACATTGAACCTTTTGAGAAACCCCTTTTGACTAGATTAATTTGAAGAAATCGTTTTTATGATGTTGGCATGAGTCATGTATACAATTGTGTTTTAATTATAGCAATTGTCATATCTATAATTATAGTAATTTGCATTTCTATAATTACAGGATTCAAAACCTTTTTTTAGAGATTGTAATTATGCATAAATCAAGTATGTTGGTAGAATATTTGTACATATATAATGTCTCTCATAGAAAAGGAATAATAACTATGTTTTTACCCTATTTTGAGTTGGTATCATAGCTATCTTTGGCTCTATAAGTGTTGCTACCATGGGTGATTCATCTAAAGACCCTTTGGCATCGTCACTTGAAACTACCCACGTCTAAACTATGAATCTTAGACCAAAACCTGCAGCCATCCCATATGGTGTAAAGCTTAATGGTGTAAATTATTCTCTTTGATCTCAAGTCGTTGAGACCTTTGTTGCTGGTCGTGGCAAATTTCGTTACTTAACAAGAAAAACTCTAGAACCCCCTATAAATGATGTTTCATATGAAAAATGGAGTGTGGAGAATGCTATTGTGAAAGGTTGGCTCATTGGTGCTATAGAACCTGATTTGATGAATCTGTACATCGATTGCCTACAACAAAGAGTATTTTGGATTGCTTTATCTCAAACTTATTATGAAGGGGCTGACAGGTCAGTTATGTATGACTTATCTTGACGACTTATGCAAATGAGGCAATGGTAGGCATGTTTCCATATATTATGCTGACTTGCGTGCAATATGGCAAGAATTAGATTATTGCAAGCCAATAACATTTTCCCAACCTAATGTTAAGCATTCTCGACAAAAAGAAATTGATGAAGAATGTGTTTACCTTCTTTTAGCTTGTCTGGATGACTCGTATCATCGTGTTTGAAGTGATATTCTTCATACAGAACCTGTCCCTAATCTGGAGAAAGCATTTGTTGTTGTTAGGAGTGAGGAGCGAAGAAGAAATACTATAGTGCATAGTCAAATGACTCCTAGCATAGCCATGGTAACTAAAACTACTCTAACTCATAATTTATCTTTTCCTCCTAAAAACAAAGGGGGTACTAAGAATGGTTATAGTCATTGTGGTAATCCTAAACATGTTGTAGATAACTACTTCAAGATTCATGGATACCCAGATTGGTGGGATAGTCTTAATGAACGAAAATCTCGTGATCAACGCAGTTGAAAGGATAGAGACAAGAGGGATGGCAAGGCCAAAATAATGGTGTCACCTCCAACACTAGTAATAACTATGGTTATTGGTTTTGAGTCTGATTTACAATAGAATACACAATGATCAGGTAATGTTGGACTTGCTCTTATGAGTGGTGATACTATCAAGGATGCTGGATGGATTGTCAATTCAAGTGCCACTGATCATATAACATTTGATCAATCTCTTTTGTGTACCACAAGTAAAACTCATTGTAAACATGTATCTAATGCTAATGGTGTGTCATTTGTAGTGTTTTGTGCTAGCACAATCATGTTGACACCTTCATTATCATCAGAACACACTTTATTGGTTCCTTTGCTATCTAATAATCTCTTATCTGTGTCATGAGTAGCTAAACAATTAAATTATCTAGTATTAATGTATCCTCCGTTTTGTCTTCTTCAAGACCTCAATAGCAAGGAGATTATTGGGCATGGTACTAAGAAGAGGGGACTTTATTATGTAGATGATATATGCTCTGGAAACACATTAACTAGTCAAAGCTCTACAAGTGCTAAGAAACATCAAATTTGGAAATGGCATTGTCGCTTTGGTAATGCATTTTTCAGTTATATTAATCATTTGTTTCTATCTTTATTTTTGGATTGCAACCCTATGGATTTTCATTATGATGTATGTACGCTGGCTAAAAGTCATCATGCAAACTACCCTCTAAGTTTTAATAAGACAACAGAGCCTTTTACTTTGATACATTCTTATGTATGGGGTCCTGCACCTATTCCTACCTTATCCAGATATTGTTGGTTTGTTATCTTTATTGATGATTGTAGTCATATAACTTGGCTCTGCTTGATGACTAATAAAAGCTATGTGTATGAATGCTTCCGCTTTTTTCATAAGATGATACTAACACAATTTTCTACCAAAGTGAAGATTCTTAGGTCTGATAATGGCGGTGAGTTTGTTAGTAAAAAATTACAATCTTATTTTCAGGATCATGGTATTATTCATGAGATAACTTGCATGTATACACTACAACAAAATGGTATGGCCAAAAGGAAAAATCGGCATATCCTTGAGATTACACGTGCATGTTTAATTGATGCTCATATGTCATCAACATCTTGGGGAGATGCTATTTTGTATGCAATTTACTTTAAGAATCAGGTACCCAGTAGTGTTCTCAAATTTAAAATACCTTTAGAAAAACTTTCTTCTTATGTTAATATACATTCAAACTTATCATTAGCACCACAAATTTTTGGTTGTGTTGCATTTGTTCACCTTCATAAACATTGACAGACAAAACTTGATCCTTGTGCTTTAAGATGCGTGTTTGTTGGATATCTTCCTTACAAGAAGGGTTACAAGTGCTATTATCCACCTACTAAGGAGTTGTATGTGACTATGGATGTAACTTTCTCTACAATAGAAATATATTTCTCATCACCTTCATCTACTTCCATTCTTTAGAGGGAGACATATTTGGAAGAGATGAATTGGATGGTTGTCCTTCCTGATGTTGTGATGACTAAAAATCCTTTCAATATGGACATTGGCTCTACCGAAGAATTATCTACTGGTACAGATTATGCACCTCAATGTCATACCACTAGCTCATCCTCTAGCAGCTCATCGGCACCTCAAAGTCCCACAACCCCTTCTACTCTTATTCTACCCACCAATGATTCTGCTATTGCTTATGCTCCTGAGGTAAGTATAGATTTTGAGGTTATTGCTAACAATTTAATTAATTATCATGTTTCAGTTTGTGATGAGAACATGTATCAACTACCTCCTTGTAACAATAGAGGAAAACCACTAGAGAGATATTCACTTGATCATTCCAAGTCATCGAAGTATCCTATTGCTCATTATGTTTCAACTAAAAATTGCCCACTCTATAAAAGCCTTTGTGAATCAAATGTCTACCATTTCTCCTACAAGAGTTCAAGAAGCATTAAATGATCCAAAATAGGCAACATTCATGACTGAAGAAATGCAAGCACTAGAAAGAAATCAAACATGGGACATTGTGACCCTACTAGAAGGAAAGAAACCAGTAGGATACAAATGGTTATTCACCATGAAACACAAGCTAGATAGAAATATTGATCGATATAAGGCAAGGTTAGTTGCTTGCAGTTTCACTCAAACATATGGTGTTGACTATCAAGAGACCTTTGCACCTATTGCTAAACTTACCATTGTTTGAGTTCTCTTATCCCTTGCTACAAATTTTGACTGGTCATTACAATAGTATGATGTTAAAAATGTCTTCTTGTATGGAAATCTCTCAAAAGAAATCTATATGAGCATGCCCCTTGGATACAACGTTGTTTGCGATACGAGTTTAATGTGTAAGATAAAGAAAACATTGTATGGGTTGAAACAATTGCCAAGAGCATGGTTCGGAAGATTTCAATTGGCTATGAAAAAATATGGTTATACTCAAAGCAATGCAGAGCATACTTTGTTCTTGAAACGGAAAAAATGGTAAGATAATTATCCTTATCATATATGTGGATGATATGATTGTTACTGGAAATGATGTTGGTGAAATGGCTAAATTAAAAACTTACTTGGCAATCTGAATTTGACATAAAGGAACTTGGAGGTCTAAAATATTTCTTAGGCATTGAAGTTGCAAGGTCAAAACAAGATATATTCTTGTTCCAACGAAAATATGTTCTTGATCTTTTAAAGGAAACTAGTATGCTTGGTCACCAACTAGTTGATACGCCAATAGAACAAAATCATGGCCTTGAGGAACATCCAAATCAAGTTCCTACTAACAAGGGTAGATACCAAATATTGGTTGGTAGACTAATATATTTATCACATACTCGACTAGATATTGCTTATGCTATTAGTGTGGTTAGTCATTTTATGCATAATCCAAGTGAGGTTCATATGAAGGCTGATTTTAGAACTTTACAATACTTGAAGTCTACACCAGGAAAATGCCTTATGTTTTCCAACGATAATCATGCAACTGTCAGTGTGTATTGCGATTCTGACTGGCCGCTAAGGGAGAAAGACGATAATCAACAATTTCATATTTCACCTTTGTTGAAGGTAATCTAGTTACTTGGAAAAGTTAAAAACAAAAGGTTGTTTCATTGTCAAGTACATAGGATAAATATAGAGCTATGGTCAAAGGAACACAAGAGTTATTATGGCTAAAAGACTTGTAGAAGAGCTTGGTTTTCATGTTGAGGGAACTATAAAACTATATTGTGATAATCAGTTTGATATCAAGATTGTAGAAATTCCAATACAACATGATCAAACTAAACATGTTAAGATTGACCACAATTTCATATATGAGAAGCTTGAAGAAAATATTGTTGAAGTACCATATGTAAAGACCATTGAATAGTTAGCTGATATTTTGACCAAGGCGGCTGCTAGCAGAACTTTCCATGACTCTCTTGGCAAGTTGGGCATGAGTGATATCTATGTTCCACCTTAAAGGAGAGTGTTGGCATGAGTCATGCATCCAATTGCGTTGTAATTATAGCAATATTCATATTTGTAATTATAGTAATCTGCATGTTCTATAATTACAGGTAAGTTGCATATTTGTACATATATAATGCCTTTCTTAAAGAAGGAATAATAACTATATTTTTACCCTATTTTGAGTTGAGTGGAGCCCTCCCAAGTCAAGGTCCTATACATCGATCCACTCAATACTGCCGTGACCCTTATGCCATCCAACTCCATGTATCTTAAGGCGTATATGTCTTCCTTACGCATTGCAATTTAGAACTTAACTTTTCTACTTTCCCTTCTTCCCACTCAATAGTCTCCTCCTTCATTTCCACTTTCAACTCTCGTCATCTTCTTCCTGCATCTTTTTTACTGTGATATTCTTATCAACTGCTAGTCAAAAAAGTCTAGGATATTGATATCTAAAACTCTGTCCCCTAGCCACTTATATTTCCAAAACAAAGTGTAGCTCTCATCCCTCAAATGACAACATACATTCTTAGACCACCAACCTTCATGCCCTAGTCTTTTTCCCTCTATGGAATTTAAATCTAGCCACCACCTAGAACATTTCTTTCCTTGTATCACCCATTGACCTTCTGTAGTCTAATACCTTGATATTAGAACACAATTCTACATTTGTCTCCTTCTGTTTCTAACTTCCACTTTCATTTTCCTAATAATGCAATATTAAACTTGTCTAGTTTCCTCAACCATAACCCCCTCTCCTATTTTGACCTACCAACTTTCTCTCAAGCACCAAATGCACCTTTCTACTCTCCTCCTTACCTCCCAGCAAAAAAGATTTAAAAAGATATTCAAGTAAAAACTATTTTTCCTAACCATTCCCTCTTTTGTTGTTTGAGTTACCATTACCAATTCCCCTTTTGTTGTCTCAATCACCATCTAGCAGGGAGGGTAGAAACTATTTTACAAACAAGTAAAACCTTAGTCCCAAAATCATTTTAACTAACTACGTATATGTTTCAAAACTAAAAATAAAAAATTTGCAAACACCCATTATCAAAATTAAAAAGGCGTCTGTTTTTAGAATTTTACGACATTTTATAGAATAATATTACTGGAAAATTATCATTTCTATTTGCTGTAATATTTTGAAAAAATTAATTTTATTTTATTAAACAGTGAAAAATAAGATAGAATTAAGTAAGAGCATAAAGATATTTTAAAAATTAAAAATTCTCATCCTTTTACATGAAAAATGAGTAAAATAAAATATAGGCTAAATTCTAATTTGTCTTCCTCAATTTATCCAATTACTGACATTTTCTCGTATTTTTAATTGCTCATGTTTTGTTCCTCTATTTATTAATTTGATGACATTTAAATCATCCTTTAAAAGATAGTCGTTGACTTCTCAAGACTTGATTGAATGAATTATCACGTTGACACATGAGTAAACAACATGAAAATTTTAGTTTTAAAGGGCAAAAATAAACTCAAAAGTTAGCCTAGAAAAAAGAAATAACCTTTTCCCCTATTTTTATGCAAAAAAAACAAAAAGTTTTTTATTCATGTGTCAATGGAAAGTCATTTAATCAAATCACGTGAGAAGTCAACGTTAATAATTTAGTTTAAGACTAAATTATCTTCTTCAAATAATTTATAGAGTATTTCATGTATCAACATGGAATACTCTGTAAATATTCTTGAAATTTTGTAACAAATCTAAATAATTCTTTAAAATATAGGATTTATTTCACCATTATTAATTTTTCTTTTTTTCCATGTTTATATATTACCATTATAATGTTGTTATTATTATTAATAAAAATATGAATTATAATAATATTCACAATAATATTAAGAATTTTAGTAATAACAATAATATTTTTTTAAAATAAGCTATGAGAAAATTCATTAAAACTACTTATCCTAGTTAGATCAACACCAGTAACTTAGTTGATCCCATACCCTCTTTCAAAAATAACAACAACAATAATAATTCTTAAATATAATATTCTTTTAATTCGTTCATTTCTCATAATTTCTCCTTAATTACTCTTTACCTAATTTAGTTTATTACTTGAGTTAGTGGTATTAATTCTTTTAATAATTTACTTTTTTTCAAAATAACTTTTTATGACATTAAACAAAGTTAAACTCTCATTCTATATTTCAAAATTTATTTATTACAACCAAAGTTAGGACTTAGCATTAAGCAAAGGAAATTAAAATAATTTATTCTAGGGAGACAAGAGAAGTGGTAAATCCTCTTCAACATATTCTTTATGTGCAATTTTACTATTGATTGTGAATTGTATATGTCATGTTTTGAGCAATTATTTATTCTAAATTATAGTTTTCATGTACATCAATCTAACACGGTATAACTTTAGCAAGTTGTGCCCTCTCATAGTTATTATGTGTTAAAGTATTAATAACTCAATTCAAATTGTTAAAGTTGTACCATTGAATTTACAAACACAATTACTCAGAAACTCAAGCAAAATCTTGCATGAAGTACACATGGCAAATAACTTTAAACAATTTAATTTATAAATTTTCAACAATTAGGAATTTAAATTTTAAAAAATCAATAATATAAATAATTTTTTAAAACAAAATTAAGAAGAATAATTTAATTAAAAATAAAAAATAATAATAAAATTTTTTTTTATAAAAAAAAAGTTTGATTAACATATTGTTAAAAACAAAATACATAACTAAGATGTTAAGGAAAAATAAAAATAAAAGTAAGATGAAAATACGATTGGTAGTGAACCAATTTCTCATTATGAGTAATCCATTGTATCACTCACCAAAAAATATAAAATATATATTGTTTTTGTATTTATTTTATTTTTATATTATTTATTTAAAAAATTCTTTGGTTCATTAAAATTAATGAATAAGGTTAGGAAACCACTTTGTTCGGATTTATGTTTCAACTTTTTATTACCATATTTGAAATTCTTTCATTTGTAGAAACTGTTCCCAGAAGATATTAGATGGACCATAAAATAGAAAACAATTTGGTTTTTGCTAAGGAACTTTCTGGTTATAACCAACAACTTTATTTTGTTCTTTTTCACTAATAAAACCAACTAATTGCCAATACAAAACTCTAATTATAGAATGGAGAAAAAACGAATGACTTCATGACACCTTATTAGTATACATCCAACCTATAGTTTCATGGATAACCATAACAATTAACAAAAAACCATTCATTTCCCCTTCATTCTTTTCTTATAAAAGATTTATTATATTCCTTATGCTCAAGTGTCTTATTTATGTGTTTCCTTAGCTCAATAAAATCATATAACAAGTAAGAAATATAAACAAAGACATGGGTTGTGGGAAATCCAAGCATGATGTTGCTTCAGGAAACACCGTCCTCCAACGCAAGAAATCCAATGTGAGTAGCCAAGAAAATGGAAAGGAAATCAAAGATACAAGCAATGATAAAAAGGTTGACAGTGTGAGTTCAGAGCTACAAGGTGAACAAATTAATGTGGGCGAAAGTGTGAAAGAGTTTAATGGTGAAGTTAAGGATGATGTAGTTGATGATGTCAAAGGTGAAGTTGAGAAAAAAAATATGCAAGAAGAGAAAGAAATTGAGCCTAAGGATGGAGACAGCAAGACACGAAAAACTATTGTTGTCGAGGAACAATTTAAAAAGTTTGAAAGTGAAAAAAATGATTCATTGAAAGAGAATGAACAAAAATGCAATGTTGTTGATATTGTGGGTTCTATAGAAGATAATTTGTCAACAAAAAATGGAATGATAGATGTTAGCGTGAAGGAAAAAGGGATAAAAGACAAAGACATTTCCACCTTTGAAACTGAAGAAAATGATTTGAAAGTTAAGGAGAGACAATAGAGAATCCAACAAGAAACTAAGATGTTATATGAAAACAAGATTATATCAGAACAACTATTGATACAAAAATCATTATATTATTTACTTTTATATAAAGAAAGTATAATGTGATTATTGTTTCTTAAAATGCAAACGAATGGTGCTTCCATATAAAGTTTGAAATAGTAATATATTTGTCTATGCTTATATCGAAAGTCGTTGTTGTCTCTATTGATCTTTGATCCTACATTTAATTATATCATTTTCCCTTTCTTTATTGCTCTCTAATAACAAGTTGCAAATAATGTAAGAGGATCCATTCACTCTAAGAGTAAATCTAAGACACTAACTCTTTGGAAATCTGAGGCATGTAATTTTCAAGTGAATATTTTTGTTTGAAAACCTAATGTTACATTGAAAGTTTATTCTTATTGTTTGGTTGACAACCATACCAATGTTGCACGATATAGTATTTGATAAGCAAGAGTGTGTGATCCACAAGGACTTAATTGATATCAGGTACTTTACTTACTTTAGACTACTAGACTAAACACAAAGTATTGAATGAAAACATAATAATTGATGCAATCCTGCTTATCTAGGATCTTATCACTAGGGTCATGGCTAGGAGAATAGAGGAAAATGAAGGTTTATTCCTCCTCCTTTCTCTTTAAGTTAAGCGTCATTTTTTTAGCTATTTTCTGCAGTTTTTTATTTCATTTTTTACTTCCTTTATTGTCTTTTTAATTTCCTTTTTATGTCTTGTTAGTATAGTCTTGTGGTTTTATACTCTTGTATTTAATTTCCTTGCAATTTCTTTTTTTATGGTTCAATTATTTTGTTCTTTTTCATTAAATCATAGTGTAACGGTATTTTTATCTATCTCAATTTCATGATAATTTTTTTTAATCCTGTTATTATTTACAAGTAAATAATTTATTTTCTAATTTATTTTTTTTTTACAAATAATTTCTTTTCTTCAATTATTTATTTAACAAAATAAGATAAAATAAAATGCAATTATAAACAAAATCATATTTATATATATTCACAAGTTATATTTACAATATTACATATTTCTACTATATACATATACATATATAGGGAAGATTTTATTTATGTGCGTTTCTCCCCTTTACTTATATTTTTTTCTACAATATTTACATGGCCGGTGAAAAAATATTTAACAAGAGATTTGTATAGCTAATCGGTGGAAGATAAAAGGTAACCACTACTGGTCCCTCAACCACTATTGGTCCATCTAGCTCATGGTAAAACATCAAAATTGATACACCAATTTCTCTAAATGTGACTGAATTTTCAATGACATTGGTGATCCTATTTGTGCCTAAAAAAATAGCCGAAATAACTGCAGTAAAAGGGATTGGGGTGTTAGGTGCATTCATCATTTAAATTTACAAATTCCATTTTTATAAGAGACAAGAAAATAAAGGAGTGAGTATAAATATCATGAAAATAATTTAAATGATAACAACTTATTTTTAAACAAAAAAAACATTTACATATATATATAAAATATATATATATAGAGAGAGAGATATATATGTATCACATTAGTTTATATTAATTTATATATATATATATATATATATATATATATATTTATGGAGAAATTTGAATTACTTTTTGTAGTGACTAGTCAAGATAAATGAGTTTTTACACCATTGTTTTTAAAAAATATAAGGATATTTCACCTTAAATATTTACTGATTTAAATCTTCAAGGTCAATCCTCCAATTATAACTTAATTCAAATCTTTATTTAAGTTTTAAAAACTTTTATAAAACTTTTAATTATATTTTTTTATATTTATGTATAAGAAAAAAACCGTTATATTTAAAATAAAATGGTTAATTAATAGTTTAAAAATAACTAATTTGGTAAATAAAATAAGATTACGTACATTAAATTAAATAATTATAATTAAAAGTAATACAAAATATTAAATAAGTTAAAGTTGAAGACTCCTTACTAAATAAATATTACTAAAAGTAACATAGAATAATAAAGCGAGGTTAGTGACACTTCACTAATTATTTGTAACTAAAAGTAACACAAAATAATAAATAAAGCGAGATTAGGGGTACCTCGCTAAATAGTTATAACTAAAAGTAACATAGAATAATAAATAAACTCAGATTAGCGACATCTCACTACATATTTATAATTAAAAATAACATAAAATAATAATTAAAATAAAATTAGAGACATCTCACTAAATAATTATAATTAAAATTTTAAAAGTGATAAATATCTCCCCTTACCTTAACAATTAGAGTAATGGAAGAGTTTTGAATTTTCCTTTTTTTCCTTTAAATAGACATTCACTACAGTTTCTGTACTCTCAACTTAAAAACAACGACATTTTTTACGTTCAAGCCTCCCCTTCAGACAACTTGTAGTAATATTATTATTTTTTTTAACCTAACTATTAATTACTTTAGTTTCATTAGTTTTAGATATCTTTGGTTAATTAGATATATCTTTTAGTACATGCATAGGTGGCCATCATCATTATTTATTTATTTATCTTATCCAAATGTTTTAGTCACGTGCTGTTATCCTAGCAGGTAACCTTTCTTCTTCTTTTTTACGTTCTTATGTTATATTTTTTTTTCTTTTCTTGATTACGTATATAAGTTAAATTATAAATTTATTTCTATATTCTATTTATTTTTTATATTCTAAAAAATTTTACATTTAATAATTATATAATATTGTATTTAAAATAATATTGAAACTAAAATTTAAAATAACTTAATTATTTTATAATTAGATATTATTTTAATTTTATTTGATTACTAAATATATATTAAATTTAAAATATAATTAAATATTTTACTATAAATTTGAAATATTACAATTATTCCTTACTTATAGAAATTTCATCCTCGAAATTTTTATTGATTAAACAAATAGGGGTATCTTTCTCTAATATTCTCTTCAATTTCCCACGTAGCATCTCCTGTGATGTCATCCTAGATGACTTTTACGAGTGAAATTTGTCTACCTCTCAAATGTTTGATTCTACTGTCTGTAATTTATACAAGCATTGTTTCAAATGTAAGGTTATCCCTTAATTGTACTGTATCTAGCATTATTATATGAGAAGGGTCATATATATATATATATATATATATATATATATATATATATATATATATATATATATATATATATTCTTAATTGGGACACATGAAAGACATTGTCAAGATTGGAAAGAAAATGAGGTAAAGAAATTTGGTAAGCAACAAGACCTATCTTTCTAAGAATTTGATAAAAACCTATAAATCGAGGAGTGAGTTTCTTTTATTTCATTACCCTACCAATTTCAGTTTTTGGAGTAACTTTCAAGTATACATTATCACTTTCTTAGAACTTAAGTGGACTTCTTTTTTTATTAGCATAATTTTTTTTGTCTGCTTTGAGTTATTCTCAATTTTTCTTGAATCATTTTGATTTTCTCTGTGGTTTGCTGCACCATTTCAGGACCTAAGATCAAATTTTCTCTAGTCTCAAACCAACATAGAGGTATTTTGCATTTTCTTCCTTATAGAGCCTAATAAGGTGTCATACTTTACTAGAATGGAAACTGTTGTTGAAAGTGAATTCAGTTCAAGGTAAGTATCGATCCCAACTACCTGAATCTTCTAGCACACAGGCTCTCAACAAATCCTCTAATGATTGTATGGTCTTTGTAACTGTCCATCTGTTTGAGGATGATAGGTTGAGCTAAGACAAAGCTTGGTTCCTAAGGCTTGA
Organism: Psophocarpus tetragonolobus; assembly: GCA_037954015.1. NCBI lineage: Eukaryota > Viridiplantae > Streptophyta > Magnoliopsida > Fabales > Fabaceae > Psophocarpus > Psophocarpus tetragonolobus. The sequence goes on along the minus strand of CM075694.1, from coordinate 28,063,144 downwards.
TGTAAACTTCCCCAAAATCTAGAAATAAATGTAGGATCTTAATCAAATATAATGTTAGATGGAACACCATGTAATCTTACAATTTCTTTTATGTACAAATTTGTCAGCTTTTCTAATGAATACCTAATGTTAATGGGTAAGAAGTGAGTAGATTTTGTTAGTCTATCCACAATAATCCATATGGAATCAAATTTGTGCATTGTTCGTGGTAATCCAACTACAAAATCCATTGTTATACTATCTCATTTCCATTCAGGTATATCTAAAGATTGTAACATTCGAGGTGGTTTTTTATGTTCTATTTAGCCTTCTGACAAGTCAAACACATGGCCACATATTAAGCTACTTCCTTCTTCATCTTAGGCCACTAGAACATTTTTTTAAGATCTTGATACTTTTTAACTTACTCTTATGTGCCTCATCTAAGATTATTTTTTTAATTTCTATATCATTAGGCACACATACTCTATTGTTGAATCTCAAGACTCCCTCTTTATGTAAACTAAACTTTTCACCATTCTTTTCTCCCAACAATTTTGTTTTCTTTTGAATAAATTCATCAATCTCCTGAGCTTCATAGATTTGCCTTGGTAAGTCACTGATAATTTGAACTGAATTCAATTGTATCCTATCATGACTTATTTTAACTGATAAACTAATGTCTCTAAATTCTTCAATCAACTTCATCTCATGCACCATTAATGAAGAAACATGTAATGATTTTCTACTTAATGTATCTACCACTACATTTTCCTTTCCTAGATGATAATGTAATTCAAAATCATAGTCTTTCAAGAATTTCATCCACCTTCTTTGTCTCATATTTAATTCCTTCTGATCAAATGAATATTTTAAACTTTTATGATCACTAAAAACTTCAAACTTACTACCCTACACATAATGTCTCCATATTTTTAGTGCAAAAACAATAGCAGCTAATTCTAAATCATGGGTTGGATAATTTTTCTCATGTGCTCTCAATTGCCTGGAAGCATATGTCACTACCCTCCTCTCTTCATAAGAACACACCTTAATCCCATTTTGGAGGAATCACAAAATATTACAAATTGTTCATTGGGATTGGGTAAAGCTAAAACAAGTGAGTGGTTAGTCTATTCTTTAGTTCTTGAAAACTATTTTCACATTTTTCTGTCCACTCAAAAGTTTGTCCTTTCTTGGTGAATTGGGTTAAAGGCATGGCTATCTTTGAAAATTCTTCAATGAATCGTCTATAATATCCAGCCAAACCCAAAAAACTATGAATTTTTTTCACTATTTTTTGTGTATCCCACCTTAAACTTGTTTCTACCTTGGTTGAGTCCACAGATATTCCATCCTTGGAAATCACATGTCCTAAAAACTTAACTTCATTTAACCAAAATTCACATTTAGAAAGTTTAGCATACAGTTGTTTGCCTATCAAAATTTGAAGAAAAATTTGAAGATGTTCTTCATGAGTCCTAGAATAAATAAGAATATCATCTATAAAAACCACCACAAAATTATCCAAAAGTGGACCAAAAATCATATTCATATAATCCATGCACACTGTAGGAGAATTAGTCACACCAAAAGGCATTACTTGATATTCATAATGAACATACCTTGTCCTAAAAGCAATTTTCTGAATGTCTTCTGCTTTTACTTTAATTTGATGATATCGTGATCTTAAATCTATCTTTGAAAATACAACTGCTTCTCTCAATTGATCCATCAAATCATCTATCCTAGGAAGAGGATATTTATTTTTTATAGTGAATTTATTTAACTGAAAATAATCTATGCACAACCTATAACTTCCATCCTTCTTTTTAACTAACAAAACAGGAGCTTCCTAAGGTGATACACTAGGACGAATGAATTGTTTTCAAGCAAATCTTCCAATTGTTTCTTTACTTTGACAAGTTTAGAAGGTGAAATCCTATAAGGTGCCATTGAAATTGGTCCTGTGCCTAGAAGCAAATCAATTGAAAATTCAATTTCTCTGTTAGGTGGCAAACCAGGAATATCATCGGGAAAAACTTCAGGAAAATTTTGAACAACAGCTATGTTTTCCAAGTCTACTTGTTCTTTTTCTTTTTCTTCTTTGGAAGGTAATAACAAATATCCCTGAACTTCATTCCCTAAATACTTTTTTATTGGTTTGATAGATGAAACCAACAGATCCTCAGAGTTAGAAAATATTACAGACTTTTGTGCACAATTAAGGAGAACATGATTGGAAGATAACCAGTTCATCCCTAAAATCATATCTAATTGTAATAAGGGTAAACAAATCAAATTTACAAGAAATTTTATATTTTTAAGGAAAATAGGACAATCTAAACAAACTTCTTTAGTAATCACAAATTTATTTGTGGGTGTTGAAACAATTAAACTGGTATCTAAAGAAGAAGCTAACAGTTCAAGATTTTGAACACAATCATTGTAGATAAAAGAATGAGTGGCGCTTGAATCATACAGTACATTTAAAGTTTTACCTTTAATGGAACATGTACCTTGAATTAGATCATTGTTTTGGGCAGTTGCGGCTCCCATCATGGTGTAAACTCTTCCAGTTGTAGTAGTCTTTGACTTGCGTGCAGAAAAGTTAGAATTCATTTTTGGTTGTCCACATTCAAAAAACACATGACCAGGTTTTCCACACTTGAAACAAATTGGCCCTTTGAGATGGCAATCTTTAACATAATGCCATTGCCCATGCTTAAGACACCTAACCTGATTAGTCATAGGTCTACTGAAATTTCCTGAGGAAGGTTGGGAAGTTTGAGATTTCCCTAGAGAACGGTTATATGGTTTTCCTTCAGGATTTTTCTTTTTATTTAGTAGAGGCCTGAAATACTTTGGTCTGTTATTTTGATTATTTTCAAAACCCTCTAGAAAATGACACTTGTGAATACGTGTAGGAAAATCAGAAATTTCTAGTATCCCTATCGCCTTCCTTAGTTCAGCACTAAGTCCATCTTCAAACTTAATATACTTCATTCTCTCATCTGGATGATAGAAAAAAGTAGATTATTTACCTAATTCTTCAAATTTAGAAGCATATTCTCCTATTGGCATGTTCCCTTGTTTTAATTGCATAAATTCTATCTCTTTTGGTCTTCTCACATCATTAGGAAAATACTTTTCTAAAAAATTAGCGATAAATACTTGCCATGTAATATCTATTCCTCCTACTTCTAATAACCTTCTAGTACTATCCCACCAATATTCAGTCTCTCCTACTAGCATAAACACAACATAATTTACTTTTTGATTACCAAGACAACTCATTGCTCTAAATATTTTTTTTATTTCCTTAATCAATATTTCAGCTTTGTCTGAATTATAACCTTCATGAAATTGTGAAGGTTTGTTCCTTCTAAATTCAATTAATCCTTGTGATTCGATAGTTCCTTCTTACCTTTGATTTCTTATGAAAACTGTAGCCATATCTCTAATAGTTTGTATTGTCTACGTTAATTCAATATTTTTTCGTCTTCCTACCATCTGAAATTATTCAAGCTAAAACTTAGTGACATGGTTAACTCATTTTCCACCTCTCACATGGAACATTGCTCTGATACCATCTAAATGTAACGGAATTTTTATCTATCTCAATTTCATGATAGATTTTTTTTAATCTTGTTATTATTAACAAGGAAATAATTTATTTTCTAATTTTTTTATAAATAATTTTTTTCTTCAATTATTTATTTAACAAAATAAGATAAAGTAAAATGCAAACATAAAAAAAAACCATATTTATATATATTCACAAGTCATATTTACAATATTACATTTAGTTCTCCCCTTTACTTATATTTTTTTTTCTGTAATATTTACATGGCTGGTGGAAAAATATTTAACAAGGGATTCTATAGTTAGTCAGTGGAAGATAAAAGGTAACCACTATTGGTCCCTCAATCACTATTGGTTCATCTAGCTCGTGGTAAAACATCAAAGTTGATATACCAGTTACTCTAAATGTGACTGAATTCTCAATTATGTTGGTCATCCAATTTATGCTTGGAAAAGTAACCGAAATAACTGCCGTAAAGGGGGTTAGGGCGTTGGGTGCCTTCATCCTTTTAAATTTGCAAATTCCATTTTTATAAGAGACAAGAAAATAAAGGAGTGGGTACAAATATCATCAAAATAATTTAAATTATAACAATTTAAATTTTAAACCAAAAAAATCTATATATATATAAAGAGAGAGATGTATCATATTAGTTTATAATAATTTATTTATATATATATATATTTAGAGAAATTTGAATTACTTTTTGTAGTGACTAGTCAGGATAAATGAGTTTTTTTTACCATGGTTTTTAAAGAATGCAAGCATATTTCACCTTAAATATTTACTCATTTAAATCCCTAGGGTCAAACCTCCAACTACAAATTAATTCAAATCTTTATTTAAGTTTTAAAAACTTCTATAAAACTTTTAATTATATTTTTTTATATTTATGTATAAGAAAAAAAATCGTTACATTTAAAATAAAATGGTTAATTAATAGTTTAAAAATAACTAATTTAATAAATCAAATAAGATTATATACATAAAATCAAATAATTATAATTAAAAGTAACACAACTAAATAAGTCGAAGTTGAAGTCACCTTACTAAATAAATATTACTAAAAGTAACATAGAATAATAAAGCGAGGTTAGTGACACCTCACTAATTATTTGTAACTAAAAATAATACAAAATAATAAATAAAGCGAGATTAGGGGCACATCACTAAATAGTTATAACTAAATGTCACATAAAATAATAAATAAACTGAGATTAGGGACATCTCACTACATAGTTATAATTAAAAATAACATAAAATAATAATTAAAGTGAGATTAGGGACATCTCACTAGATAGTTATAATTAAAATTTTAAAAGTGATAAATGTATCCCCCTCTTACCTTAACAATTAGAGTAATACAAGAGTTTTAAATTTTTCTCTCTTTTTTCCTTTAAATAGACACTCACTAAAGCTTCTGTACTCTCAACTTAAAAACAATGACATTTCCTACGTTCAAGTCTCCCCCTTCACCTCTATTTATAGACAACTTGTAGTAATAGTATTATTTTTTTAACCTAACTATTAATTACTTTAGTTTCATTAGTTTTAAATATCTTTGGTTAATTAGAGATATCTTTTAGTACATGCATAGGTGGCCATCATCATTATTTATTTATTTATCTTATCCAAATGTTTTAGTCACGTGCTGTTATCCTAGCAGGTAACCTTTCTTCTTCTTTTTTACGTTCTTATGTTATATTTTTTTTTCTTTTCTTGATTACGCATATAAGTTAAATTATAAATTTATTTCTATATTCTATTTATTTTATAGATTCTAAAAAAATTTACATTTAATAATTATAATATTATATTTAAAATAATATTGAAACTAAAATTTAAAATAACTTAATTATTTTATAATAGATTATTTTAATTTTATTTGATTACTAAATATATATTAAATTTAAAATATAATTAAATATTTTACTATAAATTTGGAATATTACACATAGTATGTTTTATGTTTCTTTATTTGCTTATATTCTTGTGAATATCCTACTTAGAAGGTCTTTGTAATGATTTCACAATCTTTGTGAAAGAAGTCACCCAAGTCTAGACTCTTGGATTCACAACATTGTTTTACCTTGTTCTTCATTTTTTTCTTCCTTTTGGGTGTGATGTTACAGTGTTCTTAGGCGTGAGTTTTTATTTTTTTTCTGCACATATTTTCCAGCTTTTTATTTGTCTATGTTATGTTTATTAGTTGTCATTTTTAGTCCTTAATTGTCACCTTATTTTCTTGTTTAGCTTTTTACATTTTTTCCATAAAAAAAAGTGTGTTAATTCTTGTGAAATTGAGCATAAAAATGAGATATCCTCTTGATCCTTTGTCCAAGAGTTTACCTGCTATTAGATCTAGCATGTTCTAAAAACATTTTTCCAAAATTGCCCAATTTCATCTTAAGTCTTTCCTGTTGTTTGATAGAAATAGCTAGTTTCATTTGCTAACTTTTGGGTGATTTGTGCTTAACCTTGGCTTGAAACTTTGGACGTGTGACATTGGCCAACTTCTTGCACAAACAAGCTTGTCATAACACTCTAATCTAAGTTCTTGGTGCCTTGGTTAAATCACCTAAGTGCTAGCCTTTTTTCAAGCTCTTCTTGAGTTGCGTTTTTCATCAAAATTTTGTGGCTTCATTTCCTCTTCTCACTTCAAGCGTTTAACACTAGTAGCTTCCTCACTAAATTTCATTTCCAAAAGATAAAAAAGGGTGCACTTGCACAGTAAAACCTTTTCAAATCTTAGTGTCAACTTTCATTACCCCAATCCTAAGAGGTCTTCCGATAGACCTCTTACTCCCCCCAAAATAATTTGTCTGCACATATTTACTATTTTCCTTATTTTTTTGCAGACTTTGAAAAAGAGGAAGAAAGGCTTTATGATTTGAGGTCAAATCCTCTACAAGGGGGAGGAGATGATGCAATCCTACCTAGCATGCATCATGACTAGGAGGATGAGAGGAAGGCATGGTGTAAGAACCTGTTTATTTAATATGTTATAAATTCGAAGAATAAATAGGGAAGAGAATTAAATTTAAGTTTTAACTTAGATTATTAATTTATTTGAGATTGATGCATTTATTAGTTTGTTAAGACTATGTGGTTGTATTCAGTTGATGGTAGAAGAATTGGGAGATGAGAATAATTATTATTCTTTTATTTCGGAAGGTTTTAGTTAAGTTTCGGAAATCTTTCAGGATTTCTGTTGTTTTTAAGGGGGGTTCATTTAGCAAACTAATTTTACCAAATACACTCCCGAAGCTATATATATTTAAAAACATTTTCTCTCTCCTCCAAAATTTTCTTCTTTCTCGTTGCAATTTCTTCGCGTATTTTTCTTTCTCTGCCGTATTTCGTCTCCAATCTTCTCTCCTCTACATGGTGGCCTTCGAGTTAACGAAATCTTACGCGGTCTCTTTCATTGCTCCTGATTCTGAGAGGTGATCAATATAGGTTCCTGTGTAATTTCTTTAGTTGATTCTTCCCATTATGTTTTAATTAGTCTTTGGACGGAGAAATAGGTAAGGGAAGTTCTTTTGTTGATTTTTGTTAATGGACAAGTGATTTGATAGTTAAGAGATTTGAGTTATTTGAAATAATGAGTATTTTGAACTATTTAAGAAACATTTATTTTAATTGTGTTTTGAGCTATTTAATATAGTGCGTATTTGATTGTGATTTGAACTAATTAAGTTAGCATATATTAAGATTTCATAGTTGAGGTTGATGATTATTATGTGAATGATGTTTGATCTGAAATTGGATGACTATTGGATAGTTTGGATGTGGCAGTTATGGTTTGGTAACTTAGTTTCGCTTGAATTGACTTTCTGTGACTGGAATTGAATTATTGAAATGACAATGTATTATTTGGAATTATGATGTAATGCATATGATTAGAATGCATGATGAGAATTTATTTATTGATGTTGTTGGTTATGGGCAGTTACAGTTGGGTAACTTAGCCTTGGATGATATGTTTGGTGGGGTACATTGATGCTAGGGACACAGCTGGGGTCAATGTAATCCAGAATATCATATATGCAAGGGGATATTTTTGTGATTTACATTGGGGTCCTGGTACCAGATATGAAAAGGGGTGCCTAAAGGACATACTCAGACAACAACTATGTGTCACAGGGTGTCAGGTAGACACTAGACATAGTTTTTTGTTGTTAGATGAGTATTGCTTAGACTTAAATTGGTGGTAACACAGACAGAGTGGATGTCTGTCACCAATTGGAATGGGTCTTAAGCCGCCTCGGTGTCCAAACTCAATGTAGATATTCCGAAATATGTCGCGTCTGAACATGCTATTATGTGAAAAGCTTGTATTCAGGGGAATATAAGTGTGTTTGATTTGATTGATTATGATATTTAATTAATATTTTATTGATTGGTCGTAAGTGCTTATGTTCAGGTGGAATATAAGAATGATTGTTTGGTTGTTTACTATTAGTGAATTTGTATTGATGGTACTAAATATAAATGTTGTACAACTTTCATACTTTACGATTGATGTAATGGTATGTTGCGTATTATGTAAGTTTACCTGATATAAATCCAGAGGGGTTGGATTCGTTTTGCTGATCTATCTAGGTTGGAAGGTAATAAGTTAACAAAACAATGAGAATTGGGTAAACAAGAAAATGGAAAGGATGAAAATGGTTTAACGAAGGGATAAATGACGCCACTTCCAAGGATGGAAGATATAAGTCATATGACGCCACAAAGGTGGTGATTTACCCTTGATAAGTCTAGCAGAACGCCACAAGGAAAACTTCCTTGATAAGTTCTAAAGAGAAATTCATCTCTCACAAAAGGGTAAAACACAATTATAATTTCACTAATTCAATGGTTGTCCTTTGAGTACAATTCAACCCCTATTTATAGAACTAGGTGGCAGTTCAAAATCATAACTTCCAAAAGAAAAATTAAATACTCCATTATCACACAATTATCACATATAATTAATTGCATGTTACATTAATTTCTAAATTAATGAAACGTTACAAAAAATGAAAAGTCATTGTCTTTGGCATTCACATCATTCCCTCCTTCTTCTAAAAGATTCGTCCTCGAATCTATGACTTTATTTTCCTATCAATTTTATTTACTTATAATATAAAATAAACAAAATCAACCTCCAGGATCAAATGTAACTTGTAAAAATTCATGCATCAAAGAAGTTTTCATTTTTGTTTTCCAAACACAAACATTGGAATCAAGAGGAATTCTTCTTTCAAAATAGACTTCTGCATTTTTTTCATGAGTTTTAACTTCAACAATGTACTGAATGTACACTGAATCTGTAAAAGGGATATCCACATTTTTCTTCCTCAAATATGACAATTTGTGGTTGTATTCTCATCATCTTGTGCATTCAAAATACCAATAAAAGAAGAAAAATTATTAGCAGTTTTCATTTTAACATTCTTTTTCTCTCTTTCTCTTTCCTTTTCTCTCTCTTCCTCTTCACTCTTTTTTTTTTCTAATTTTCTATTTTCTTCTCTCTCTTTTTCTATTTTCTCCTTCAACTTATGTTGATTATCACAAACTTCGCTTGGTGTCAGAAATTTCAAATTAAGTTTGCATCCTTCATGCACCAAAGAAACTGAAAGTCTTTCAGGATTTATCCTTTTACCCTGCAACCAAGGCCTCCCTAAAAGAAAATGATATGAGTCCATGGGATCAATATCGCATGTCACTTCTTCCATATATTTTCCAATAATGAATCTAAACTTAGTTTGCCTAGGATGAAGACTCGTTGGTAAGTTAAGTTTATTCACCAATCTTTCACTCACCACGTTGCTATAACTTTCTTCATCAACTGCAAATAAACACAAATGACCTTCTATTAAACACCTTGTATAAAAAATATCCACCATAATTCCAAACCTAGAGCTGAAACTCTTATACCAACTGATATAAATCCAGAGGGGTTGGATTCGTTTTGCGGATCTATCTAGGTTGGAAGGTAATAAGTTAACAAAACAATGAGAATTGGGTAAACAAGAAAATGGAAAGGATGAAAATGGTTTAACGAAGGGATAAATGACGCCACTTCCAAGGATGGAAGATAAGTCATATGACGTCACAAGGGTGGTGATTTACCCTTGATAAGTCTAGCAAAAAGCCACAAGGAAAAATTCCTTGATAAGTTCTAAAGAGAAATTCATCTCTCACAAAAGGGTAAAACACAATTATAATTTCACTAATTCAATGGTTGTCCTTTGAGTACAATTTAGGCCCTATTTATAGAACTAGGTGGTCGTTCAAAATCATAACTTCCAAAAGAAAAATTAAATACTCCATTATCACGCAATTATCACATATGATTAATTGCATGTTACATTAATTCCTAAATTAATGAAATGTTACAAAAAATGAAAAGTCATTGTCTTCGGCATTCATATCATTACCCTTACATTGTTTGTATTTTTTTGTTTGACTGTGATGATCGTGTTTTGCATGGGAGTAGATAATAGCGATGATGCAGAAAGGCAGGATGCTTTAAAATGAAGTATGTTGGCTGGAAGTTTCAAAGGATGTTATTCTATTGTTCAATATGTATATAAGAGAATTGTGTAGAAATAATATTATTTGAATTTAGAGGCATTGTTGTGAAGTTATGTGATTATTATTTATTATGGGAGTTGTGTGAATATGGTGTAAAAAGATAGATGAATTACGATATGCATGCATAAGAATGTAGAATTATATGTCATCATGTTGGTTGGTTTTGGCAGCAGAGGTTCTACTATCGCCCAGGTTTTGCTATCCTCAGGGTCTAGCTGGGTGATAGTTGTCGTTGGGTGAGCTACCCTGGGTCTCGCCAGGTGACGAGGTTCGCTGGTGAGCTGAAATTGTGTGTACTCTATTATATTTTAATTTGAACTTTGAAAGTGTTATAATGTATGCTTTAATATTGAGTATAATATAATGAAAATTTTATATCTTGGTATTTGAATTATAAATAATAGTAATTTAAATAATTTTTGAGAGAATTTATGGTGTAAATAATAAAAAAGAAATTTGGGATGTTACACATGGCATGGACGGAGCTTGATTGAAGAATTAAAGCTTTTATCTTCATTGTATTTAGTTTGTAAATATTTTTAATTACCTTAGTAATTAGGGGAGTGAGGTATCCTTGAATTAAGGCCTTGTATTTTGGCTATTTTTCTTGTAAAAGCTAAGTGGTACCTTGAGTAATTATGTGGAGTGTGTGTAGAAAGAGGTGCAACCCAAATTTGAGAGTGTGGGTCATTTTCACACCTCCTAACTCATTTTTGCACCTCATTTTCTAACATACAAAGCATGACAAACACAAGGGTTCATTTTCCGTCATTATAGACACTTTTTTAGTAGAGGGATTCCTAGTTAGTTAGACTAAACTAGCTTAGGTATTGGGATTGGGCTTGGATGTCCTTGTTTAGCTCCTTAATCCCAACCCCCTGCTTCCTATAAATAGGACCCCTCACTCCATGTAATTCTCACCTTTGAATTGAGTGAAGAATAGTCTCTTTTAAGCACATTCATTATTAGTAAAAGGGTCTTGAAGATTCTCTCTCTTGAGGAGTCTCTTCCTAGTTGGCTTTTATCAAGAGTTTCTTCTCTTGTTACAAGCCTAAACATTTTTAGCTTATCTCTTTCAAAAGTGGCACCCTGCCTCCATTTTCTTTCCCTTCCATCCTCCATTTTCATGTTGCTTGGAATCTCAAGGAGAAAGATCAAGGGAGTGCAAACTTGGTTTGTATAAATAATGAAATAGAAACATAAAGAAAAATAGTAAAATAAAGTAAGAACCATATTTTTGGTATTTTTATGATAAAGAAAAGCATAAATAAACATGTGTTAACTTATGCAGTGGATATTGTTGGGATTAAATTTCTCCATTTCACACTATTGTTCTAGTAAGCTCATAAAACAAGTTTTTTTTTTCTCATTGACATCAATCCTTTACAAAATAGTTATCCCAAATCTCTTATAGCAAAACCCTAAATCAATCTTATTGAATTTTAATCCCTTGAAAACAAATAAAATAAATTGACATTAATTTCACAGATCGTAAGATTACAAAAAAATCATTCTTTGTTCCTAAACGAATGGTTTATTGATTGTCTTATCTTAGTTTAAGAATATATAAGGATTTTGCAATCTCTCGTATATTCAATAAATTGTGGTTTATTAGGCCACAATAAAAAAATAAAGCTAAAAAATAATACTCCAATAGAGAAAAAGAAATAGAGGATTATATATATACATATATATATATATATATATAACCAATCGTCTAGTGACACTCTTAATTGGAGTATGTTATGGGTATTGCTTATACCTTATCAATGAATTACTTTGCTTACCAAAAAAAATATAAAACTATATCAAAATATATAAGAGAGTTTAGTGATTACATCTAATCTGATAATGGAAGATTTAACTACTCATGATGGTGAATAGCAAGAAAACAAAAACAAAATATGAAGAAATAATATAGAAAGCTATGGATGAAGCTTGTCAAAGGTGGTTCTGCTCATGCCTTGCTTCCTTTGCAATTAATTTTTTTTCTATCACCTAATTTTCCTTTTATATAGGCACTTTAAGACCAATGAGAGGTATCTTTGGTGGTAACCTATGTAACACCCCTACTTCTATACTTAGGTTATTATATAATTATTCACATTTCAATTTAGATATTGGAGTTAGAAACTTAGTTATGCATGTGAAAAACTTGTCAGTATAAGACATTTTATAAAAAGAATTATAAGCTCTCTTTCCTGGGAAATTTTCTCAGCAGAAATTATTTCACTAAGAGAATTTGATACAGTAGCATATAGTTATTTTTAGAGGAAATTCACTAAGCGACGAAGCTTTCGCTCAACAAAGCTTGGGTCGCTCAGTGAGCATAGATTCCCATGGCTTAGCTATGTGAGAAAAATATTTGGACCATCGCTAAACAAAGCACCCCTTGCTTAGTGAAAGTGCACGAAACCAAGGTTCGCTTAGCGAATAAGTAAAATTTTTCCCTATAAATAGAGGCTAGCACATTACAGAATGGGGGGAGAGAGAGAGTTTTTCGAAGAGGGAGGAAGGAGAAAGGGAGAGCTTCTGGAGAGATTGGAGGGAGAGCTCTTAGGAAGAAGATTAAGGCTTCAAAGGTTCTACACCACTCTTCATCAAGCTATTAATAAGATAAAGGGGGAGTGAGATTTATAAACTTTTGTGGTGTTAATCTTAATAGACTTATGTGTTTTACTACTCATATGATTATTAATTTTGTGATGATTAGTACTTTTAAAACTAGTTTTAATGCTTTGTTGTTTGCTTAGTAACATCTAACTATGCTAACTTTTATTTTCTCCAGATGTTACTCGGGTGCTTTATTTATTTTCTCTAGAGGTTACTCTAGTGCTTTATTTATTTTCTCCAAAGGTTATTCTGGTGCTTTCTTTATTTTCTCTAGAGGTTATTCTGGTCCTTTTGTCTATTATTTCCATATATTATTGGATTTCTGTTTGATATAGTTCGATTCTTGCTATTATTATTGAAGTTATTCTCCAAATATTATTGTATGTTCTCTATTATTATTTTATCATTCAACTTATTATTTTGAATTATATTTATCATATTTTTTTCATATAATACATTTTGATTCATTGATATTATTTGTTTCAAAGTTTTGCTTTGAATTTCTTCATCATTCTCCATCATAAATTAAACTTTGGTTTATGCGACTCTAATTTATAAAAATTGCAACTCTTGGGATTAATAATCATCTTATAATTTTATAAGTGTACATTTTATTCAAGCAATTATTAGCTATATGTTGAACATATTTATATTTGAGTTTAACACCTATACATTACCAGTGTAAGAGTTTTATATTGACGCTTAATCACAATCTTTCATTTACATAACTTATAAAGTATTAATGATTAAAGTCAGCAAACTTACCATATATAAAGGGTTATGATTAACTGTCAGTGTATAAGTGTTTTTCTTTTTATATTTTTAAAATATTCAAGGGATTGTGTGTAAGGTTTAGTTTAAAAAGGTTTATTATGATATTTCTTAAGATTACAAAGACGATTTAAGTATGCTCTGCAATCATTATTGATTATTCATGAATTAAGAGTTGGATATGAGAATTTATACATATCTAGTGCGATCTTTTTAAGGATGAGTCATGAATGATTTTGTGAATGATGATGGAAATATAAGTGTTACGTGAGTTGTGATTGTCAAGACTAGTGACCTTAGAATTGTGTTGAGATGTTGTAAGATGAACTTAGCAAGTCCTAGGTTCCCTTTTTAAAATACCATGCAGGTGCATGAGTGGCAAGTTTTGGGAAGTTATGATTTGGTATTTTACAAGATGAAGCAAGATTGTTAAAGTATATCCTTCTCGAACTGAAAGAATGTCCAATTGTATTTTGTGGTGAAAGAAATGTTCTTTTAAGTTATGAATGGTCAGGGACCAGAATATTGAGACTGACTAGGGGTCATGATGATGTGACTGATGAGGGACCAGAATGTTGTGACTGGCTGAGGGTCAAAATGATGTGACTGGTCGGAGACTAGAATATTGTGATTGGTCAGGGTCAAAATATTGTGACTGGTTAGGGACTAGAATATTGTGACTGACTAGGGGTCAGGATGTTATGACTAGCTGGAGGCCAGAATATGGGTTTGAGTTCAGTGAAGTTGGATCCAAATATTGAGTTATGTGAGATTGAGTCATAAGCAGAGTATTAGACCCCCATTGTTTATTAAGTTTATTAAGATTAATGTTAATGGTTTATAAGAATCACACTCCTTTTGTGTTTTTTCTTTCATGCGTTCTTTTCATATATGTTCGAGGTACAAACAGAAGAAGAACCTGACCAACAAGATGTGTAGAAAGATTCAGAAGATTCACTCTAAATATGTGTATTCATAAATGAATTACTCTACGATATTTGAATAATGTTAGATTCATAAGAAGTCCACTGCTCTGAATTAATACTGTGTAAGGAGAGTAGTAGTAGCAATTAATGTACCTTATATCTTGAACATTTGACTCGTAATGTTTATAAGAAGATTATGATTCTTTATGTAAGAACTAATTTTGAAAAGTTCCCTTATATTTTTATAAATACTTTGATTATGGGTAAGAGGATTAAAGGTGTTACAACCTAGCTAGGCTAACATGAAATTTCACTAGGCCAATTTCAAACATGATCGTTAGCAAATTTTAGTTTGGCCAAACACATTACTAGCTAGGCTAAAGTGAGTGCCACAAAAATTCATATCTTCCTCCCATCTTGTGAAGCCAAATCTTCATCTCCCAAGCATATTTTATTCATCAAATCTTCTTATTGAGCCTTGATCTACATCGATGAAAATTCATCATTTTCAATTTTCTTCTTTCATCAAATTCTACCAAAAAGGTTCACAAAGTTTGATCTATCAAACACTAGTATAAGTTAGTTCTCTTTTTCTATAATTGTAAAATAAAATAAAAGCTAATAAAATTAACTTAAAAATTGAAAGGTACTCAGTGATGTAACACTTAACCTAACTTTAAAATAATTTTGGTTTCTATATTTTTCAGAATTCATAATTTTGGTGTCTTTTTTCAAAATAAAGATACTTAGTCCTATAATTTTTAAATTATTTCATAATTTTGGTTTCCTTAAGTAAAATGGAGAATTAATTTGTTAAACTTAAAATAAGTAAATTTAAAATAAATGCTTTCAAAAAAATAGTTTTTAATAATCAGATAGAATTTGTTTCAAACTGTTTTTAAGCATAAGTAATTTAAACAAGCATACCAAAAAAATAAAAAATATACTTAAATAAAGAAATGTTTTTTCAATTTGCAAAACTAAAATGTGAATTGTATTTGCATATAACTTTGATAGAAATATTTGGCATTGTTTTTAGTTTTTTAAACAATGACACACACTTTAAAGTTTAAACATTAAGGACAAATAATTATGGCCTCATTGGTGGTTATTCCTTGTAAGTTATAAAATTTATAAAAACAAAATTGATTTTGGTTTTAAATTTTTAAATTTATATTTTTTTTTCACCTTCAAAACACTTTTTTTCAAACCCTCAATCCCACCAAGGCACTCATCCCTCTTTTTGTTGTTTGAGTGACCATCATCAATTCCTCTTTTATTGTCTCAATCATAATCGAGGAGGGTAGAAACTATTTTACAAATAAATAAAACTCAGTCCCGAAATCATTTTAACTAATTACGTATATATTTCACAACTAAAAATAAAAAATTTGCAAACACTCATATCAAAATTAAAGAGGTGTTTGTTTCCTAAATTGTATGACATTTTTAGAATAATATTACTCAAAATATTGTCCTATTTGGTAAAAAAAAAATATCATTTCTGATTTGTTGTAATATTTTTTAAATTTAATTTTAATTTATTAAACAATTAAAAATAAAATAGAATTAAGTAAGAGTACAAAGTTATTTTAAAAATTAACCTTCAATTTTATGAAAATAAAAAATTCTCATCATTTACATGAAAAGGAAAAATGAGTAAAATAAAATTTAGGCTAGATTATAATTTATATTCCTTAATCATTTGGAGTGGTTATGAGTTTCTAGTTTTTTGTTTTAAAACGTATTTTGAAAATATAAACTTGTTTAGTAAAAATGGTTCTGTTTTAGTTTTTTATTTATTTTTAAAATAGTTTTCACTTAATTTTAAAAAAAATAAAATTTGGTTTTCAAAATTTTAGTATCTATTTTTAAATCTAGAAACCAAATTAATGTTTTTAAAATTTTGAAAACTTAGAAGCAAAATTAATTTTGGTTTTTATAAATTTTAAAATTGATGTTTGAAATTGTTCACATTTTGTGTTTCTATTTTATGATAGAATAACATTTAAATCATACGTGAGAAGATAATTGTTGACGGTTAACCTATTAACATATATTATCCTTAATTTGTCTTTCTATTTTATGATTGGAGTACATTTAAAAAGATAATGGTCGACAGTTAAATTATTAACGTCTTAATTAAATTATTTCTCACATTGACATATAATAAAAATCTTTAAAAAAAATAAACTAAAAATTTAATTCTAGAAAAAAAAACATTTTCTCTAATTTATGTAAAAAATAAGTTTTTTAACGTGAAAAATCATTTAATTAGTTCAAGTTGAAAGAAACCAACATTATAAATGGAAGACTATCATCTAATTTAAAGGTCATTGAGAGACAAAATACAAAATATAAATAATTAAAAATAAAAACAGAAAATGTAAAAATTTGAAAGAGACGAATTATAATTTAGGCTAAAATGTAATGTTTATTTTGCAATGTAAAAATATATTTTCTTAAACCTGTTTAAACTTCAAATCCACTACTAGTTATGATATGAAACAAGAGGAATGCTACAAAACTTTCTTTTTTTTTTTTTTTGTTTTCTCTTAACCTTTCCATGTTACTCCAAACGCATTACCCTCTCTCTCTACCCTCACCGCGTTACCCTTATCTCTTCCCAAACCCTAATTCCCATTCATGTCTCCTCATCCCCGCCACATCCTCCAATCCCATTCTTCGATTCAATCCCGCAATTGCATTCTCCGCTCGCCGCACTCCGCCGTCATCCTCACCCTCCGCTTCCCACCGCCACTCACCTCCCCAAACGCCACCTCTCAAGGCTTTTGCGCGCGTCGCCGTCTCCGCCGTGCTGTTTCTCTGCTTCGGCGTTCGCCTCACCTTGGCCTCTTCGCCTCCGCCGCCTCTCCCCGCCGCTCCGACCTCGCTTCAGGAGGAGCAAACTGTTCAAGGTTTCCAATAAGCTCTACACTCTTTATTTTCTGATATGTTATTTTTGTGTTATGATTAATTATATGCGGGGAAAAAAATTATAATTGAGTTGGATGGTTTGTCTGTGGTTTTAGCTTTCTCTCTCTAAATTGTCGTAAATGTCTATCTTTTTAGAATCTGGACGAGTGATCCAAACCGAAATTAATAAAATAATATTTTTTATTATTAATGTATTGTAACATTAAGATTATAAAATTATAAAATAAAAAATATATTAAGAATGTAATTATAAAAAAAAAAGTAATTTTACTTAAATATACCTTGATATAAGGAATCTTATTTTTATTAATTTTTTAACTAAAATGGGGTTGATTTAGAACAACAACGGGTCTAAAAATTAAAAAAAAAAAAAATAAAAAATTAAGATGAACTAGTCCAACGGATTAAACCACTTGTTTTCAGTTTTACTGTTTAACCGGTTTTGAAACCAGTTCTTTACTTGACAAGTTTTTAATAGCAATTGAATCAGTTACACACTGGTTCACCGTTTTTTCGGACAAAACGGCCAATTGGGTTTGGTTTTCAAAATATAGGTAAATGTTGGATGCTTCTGGGTTGTTTTTTTTTCTTTTGTCCATTTTTGTGATAATTGTGAAGAATGTCCTTCTGATAGTGTGATTTCATTTTGTTTATATTTGTAGCAATTCATCAAAATTGAAAATGACAACCGATAACATTTCAAATTATAAACTCTTTGGTTGCCTGATGTTAGCTTGTATTTGTTCCGGAAATATTTCAAAATATAAAACTCCTTGGTTCCTTGATGTCTGCTAGAATTTGTTCACTACAATAACTCAGGTGCAATGACTTTAGCGTCAACAGAATTTATTGCCTTGAGGTTGGAACAGAATTTATATTTTTTAATGAACAGAATTTACTCTTGAAGGTATTAAGATTTGTTTAAAGTGCCCAATAAATGCTACTTTGTAGTTTGTACACTTGGACTTGAGATCAAACCCTTGATTACATGTTTAAAGGGAACGACTATCTACCAATCATACTGCAACATTGCACCCTGTTTGTGACTAGAATATGTATAAAATTGAATAAGAAACAGCTTCACAGGAACATAAATGTGGATTTTCTTCTCTTTAAATTGGTAGCATTAACATTGCTACATTATGTATACCAACATTTTGATAAGTAATGCTTGAATAAGTTTATTTGCTTGATTTTGGTCAAAATTAAATCCTAGAAAATTTGTTTTGTGAGGTTGCTGAGGTGAGGGGGAAAAGAAAATCTATTGTTTCTTTGAAACAAATATGGTACCTCTGGAGAGACACTAGGAATTCAGAGAAATGAAAATTGAACAAAGATAGGAAGGGTTTTGGGGTGTTTTGTTTCTTTAATTTATTCTTTCTTTGCTTCTATATTTTCATATTTAAATTCTGTTATTTATTGTACATTTTAAATTTTGATTTAGTTACTTCCATTAGTAAGGAAGTTGATGTTACCAAATTTATTATGGGTCTCCATAATTCTATCTGGTAATCAAATTCAAAATTTCAAATAGTGCATGCTACCTATCAGTTGTTTTGACAGTTTCAGCATAGGTTGAGATTTTATGTGTGAGGTTTCTGCTTGAAGATGATTTCCTTGTGGTCTTATGCAAAGAAAATTAAAGTCTCTAAAAGGATTTGCTCTTGTGGTGCTTTGTGGTTTAATGGTCACAGATGATCAAGATGGAAGAAAACAAGACGGCAATGAAACTGTAGTAGATAAGGAATTAGAAGAAGCTTTTAATGCTTGGAAATCTAAATCATTTGCATTGACTGTTCCTCTAAAAGTTATTGCTCTACGTGGCTCTATACCTCCTTCATGGATCAAGGTCTGTGACACATATTCCTTAAGCTGTTTCTGTGATATATTAATTTGTTCTATTATTGATTGCACTTTATTTTCTTTTAATGTCGGGTTCTATGGAATGGTCCGTGTATTCTTCCTCATCTAGAAGTGTATTGTTTGTTCAAAAGTTCTCTGAAATCCTTGTGTCTTGTTATAAACTCTTTTCTAGCATCAATTAGCAGTTCATTTAGTGAGATTGTGCTAGCTCATACTGTAGGTTCTTTTCAATCTGCCATTTTATTCCAAGCAACTTATACTTGCTAAAAACTTAATTTTTAATATGCAATAACCTATTTTTAGTCTGTCATGTTAACTTTGTTGTTCACTTTTAGGACTTTATAAAGTGTCAAGGGAGAAGAATGAAGTTTAATGTGAAGTATTATGCCAGTCTTGAGAGTATCTTTTCTGATCTATCAATTCCCTTTACTAAAGGAAAAATTGGTCCATCATCTGCTTTGGCAGCAGATATTGTTGGTATTGGCGATTCATGGCTCAAATTTGCAATTAGCAAAGCTATAATTGAGCCATTAAGATATGTAGAAGATCAGGAGTGGTTTAAAAGCTTAGATGACAAATGGAAGGTAACACTACATTTTTTGTATTTCTTCTCCTTCTAACTTGTCTCTCAGGATTGGTTTTATGCTTCTTTTATAACAAAAGTGTTGAATTCTTGTCCTTAGTTCAGCATAAATTTGATCACTTGATGTGTCTGCATATATCATAAAGCAAGTATGAAACATGAATAACTTTATTTTGAAAACCATATAGGGGTAAACAAAACATCATAGTTGTCTGAGTGCTTGTGCGCACTTGACTATGTGCATATTTGTATCATTGTACGTATGCTCATTTATGTCTGCATACTTCTATGCTTGTGCTAAACCTTAGTTACAACTTATAACAAATGATTTTTTACGAGTTCTCTTCACTGCAGAATGCAGATAGAATTCCTACTACATACCTTATTTTGGGAGACTGTTAGGCCAGGGTCTGTGAAAATTGAAAGTGGGCATGAGACTTCAGACTGAGTAGAGTAGGCCACCCGCAGTCTTGAAAGTTTACAATATAAGGTCTGAAGCATTGTAGTAAGAGGAGGAGGAGGAGGAGGGGGGGGTTAGTTGAGAAACTGTAGCGCAAAAAGACTGTAGGCACTAAAAGGGGATAAGATAAGACTGTGGTTTCCTTTCTTCTTTTTTATTCAAAATAAAAAGTGATTTTGGAATAAAAGTGTAAACCTAAATCTAAATGTCAACTAGGGTTAAGAGAAAACATTTGGAGTTCTTACAAAGTATAAAATGGATAAGCTATCTGCAGATAGAAAAGTGAAGTGGAGTACTATAAGTAATCTTGGACAGAGAAGTACAACTATTGTCTATTGTTCTATACATATTAACCAAATTTTTTTCTGAACCTCAGTAGCCATTGTATTTTGTAATAGCAACCTGAATATTAATCATAATGAGCTCTTGCTTACATTGTACAGTGACATCACTACACCTGCTTTTTATTACAAAATCATAATTTTACTATAAGAACTCAGAAAAATAAATTAACTTTGCTACTTAATGACTTAAGATTATTATAAAGCATCATAGTGAGAACCTAATATGTATTTTTCCCAATTCATTAGTTATTATCCTTTTGGAATGTATCTTGATAGTTGTCATAGTAAGAACCTAGTCTAAATATCTCCTTGGTTCATGTTGCATATACCTGAGGTTAGTTCTAGCATATACAATGATTGCTTAGTTATTTCTTTTTGCAGAATGTCTCTTGATTGTTGCCTGAGGTTAGTTCTAGCATATACAGTGCTTAGTTATTGTTCTTTGCGAATGTCTCTTGATTGTCAGCATAGTAAGAACCCAGTATATATATCTCCCTGATATGTGTTGCATACTTGCATTTGCCTAGGAGCAGATACAACATTAAGTTTGTTATTATACGTTTGGATTGTCTCTTGATAGCATATGTTAGGCTCTCTAACAAAGTTCCAGGTATACCTACGCAGGAACAGTGAGGGAGAAATAGATCCTAAAGGTGATATATGGGCTGCTCCTTATCGATGGGGTTGCATGGTAATAGCATACAAGACAAATAAATTTCAAAAGCATAACTTGGCTCCTGTAGAGGTAAGTTATTTTTAATAAGCACTGTAAAACTCTTGTAGAGTGTTTATGAGAGTATGTCAACTGAAATTTCAGGACTGGGCAGATCTGTGGCGGCCTGATCTTGCAGGGAGGATTTCAATGGTTGATTCACCTAGAGAAGTTGTTGGTGCAGTTTTGAAGTATATGGGGGCTTCCTACAATACAAAGGACATCAATGCAGAAGTTAATGGTGGGAGAGATGCTGTTAAACATAATTTGGCTTTGCTAGCAAAACAGGTATTGTTTCTAGATGATCTCTCTCAACTGATGCTGTTGTTTTTTATTGGAATAGAGGTGAAAAGATTTACTAATCTGTACTTGACAGGGCATATTTTCATTTTTGTTTTCCAAACAATAATTGAAGTTGCTATTCATTTTATTTGTATTTGTAGGTTCGACTCTTTGATAGTTCAAACTACTTAAAAGCTTTTGGAGTTGGAGACGTGTGGGTAGCTGTTGGATGGAGTAGTGATATTATTCCTGCTGCTAAACGCATGTCTAATGTTGCCGTTGTTGTTCCAAAGTCTGGAGCGAGTTTATGGGCCGATCTTTGGGTATTAATCTCACTGTTATCTTGATTTTTGGGGTTTGATATATGTTAGATTAATGGTTGTAAAGAATTTTATGCAGAATGATTTAATTGGTATCTGGAAACTGATAGTGGCACCTCAAAATAGAAAATTGTATACAAACTACTCTAATGGGATTCATATGCACCTATTTAATGATGGCTAAAGTCATGAATTTTCTTTCCCTGGACACTAGGCATTGACATTTTTGTTCTTGTTTTCTCAGGCAATTCCTGCTGCCACTAGGATTCAAACAAACCGGATTGGCGGACGCATCAGGGGACCATCACCATTAATCCATCAGTGGATAGAGTTTTGTCTGCAATCTGCAAGAGCACTCCCCTTTAAGCAGGAGGTGATCCCAGGTGCCTCTCCCTCCCATCTTCAAGGTTATTCGGCCAATGTGCCGGTGGAATTAACCAAGGGTAGGCCGAGGCTAAATGGCAACCTAGTTGATGGAGCACCTCCACCAGACATCTTACAAAGGTGTGAGTTTCTAGAGCCGTTATCAAATTCTACATTGTCAGATTACCACTGGATGCTTACCTCTATCCGGGAACCAGGCCATGGATTCATACACAAAATGTATCAGAATATCATATCAGTGGCTAAATTTTCTGGCTGGTTTAATCCAAAGCTTACTTGAATAGAATTACTGAGCTGTGGAATACATATCAAGGAATTCGTGGCTAATGTGATTTGAATGAACGGAATCTTGAAAAGTTTACATGTGGAGGTCCATTTTTTTGGATTACAAGGTTAAGAACTTACGCACTGTTCAAGGCGCAACAATGCCGGAGCTGCATGACATCAGTGTTGATTCTGCCCTTGTGGTTGAAAGCAACGGATTTTCTGTTAAATTCATCTGAAAATGTGATCTACGTACAAGTACATCAAGCTTTTTCATTTTATTTTTCAGCTTGCTAGTCTTCTCTAAAGGAAATTATTAGTACGAATTAACATTGAGCAGCTATTGGCCAATGTTCTAGAAACTAGAGACCGCAGTTGTCAATCCCGAATAGTAGAACGGATATATGGACAAATGTTGTAACTAATATAGTTTCTTCTTGATTCGAGAACTGTGTCATGTACCAAAGATTTCAGCTTTGCATAAACAAATAGAGGCCAATGTACCATTGTCAATATTATCATCTATTACCAAGCACCGATGGAATTAGTACGGAGCTGTACACATCTAAATGTCATCTTATTTTATAGCATCCTGAAGGAGGAAACCTCACATTCATCTGGAAGGTACTAACAAAGTAGCATGTTTGAATAATTAGAGATTTTAGTTGATTTTGAGTTTATGTAAAAATTATTGTAGCTTTTGATTCAAATGGAGTTTGAGGTGAATTTTATTTTTAATATGATGTGAAAAAGTGTTTCAAATATATTTGACAAAAAGTTCGAGGAAGAATAAATTAGAGTTATTAATTTTAACTGTCAAATCAAACAGGTTCTTACACTTTGAAAGTAAGAAAATTGTTTTTGGCTTTTATAAATAGTACTCGATTACATTTCAAAAAAACTAATTTGTTAGAAGAAAATATAACGTTTAGGTATTAAGTATACGGGCAAAATGTAGTTTCAAACATTAATTTGATCGACAAAATGTAATCGGTAGGATCTGTGAATAATTTTGATATTTTTAGAAACCAACTTGGTGATAAGAACATTTTTTAAATCCAATTCGAAAGTTTGACTCCATTCTTTGAATATAAATCATATCTAATTTTAACATTGTTAAATTAAATAAATATTTTACATAAAATTAATTAACAAGTGCTAATTTCTTAAAGGACATTTCAGATGAGATTGCTTAGTGCATATCCAACAGAAGTTTCTTAACTAAATAAAAAGTTATTTTTTGTGAATTCTGCATTATTTTAAGAAACTCAGAATTTTGTTGTAATGGTTGGAAATTTAAAGAAACTTTGAGAGACTTGTTTCTTCACAAAACACTTTTCTTTCATCACATTAAAGTGGCTAATGACAAAAAAATAATATTTTATTATTAAGAAACAGTTTTTTAATAAGCTAAAGAAATTTTAATGCTACATAGAGTTACTTTAATGGAGATTTTTTGTAGGAAACTCATTTTTCAACTCAAACACCTTGGAGTTGCCCTTAGCACTTCTCTCATGCCAAGAACATTACGTGGATGCACGGTTTACTGAAAAACAAATTGATGAAAAAAAAGGTGAGAAATGAATCCTTGCATTTAACGTAAGCATGCATAAAAACAAAAGAATTGTATAGAACCAAAGGCATATTTGTAAGCCGGCATGAAATTTGTCTACACTTTATAGTCTCAATTAATTCAACTGATGAAGGCATATTCAATTCACATTCATCAATGGACAACAATGATCACGAGCCTCTGTTGCATGGCAAAGTCGGCACCCTTCTAATAGCCATGGCTTCAGCCAGCTTCGTCGTCACAATGTTCCACCTCATTATCCTCTGCCGCACCCACCGCCACGTCACCAACCAACCCTCCCAACACCGCCCCCGTCCCGCACCACCGCCACCTCCCCCATCGCGGAACACCGTACACAACGCTTCCGCCCTGCCGCACCTGATTCCGGCCCACAAGTATGAAAAGAAGAAGAAGACAAGTGATCAGGGTGACCATGCAAAACAATTTCAATTATTTTTATTTTAAAAAATATTATTTTATTTTTAAAATTTGTTTAGATTTTAAATATATTATTTATAAGGTAGATATTTATCAACTCATGGAAAGGTTTATGAGATAAGAAAAAGAGATATAAGGTGGGAATAAAAACATTTTTGCCTCAATTTTTGTTCATGCCAATCAATAATCGTCATGTCATTTAATGAATTTTTTTATAATTTTATATTTTATATAATTTATTAAAAATAATTGAGACAAAAAATTCTCATCTTGTAAGGTAAAGAGAGTATTTTTACATAAGTTTTTCAATAGTCTTATACGCTAAGTTTAAAATGTTTACATTCATTTTCAATCATAATTATTCATTTATGTTAAGTTTGTTGACTTTATCCACTAACATTTTATAAATTATGATTGAATATCACTATAACTCTGTTAAACTCTAGATATTATTTTTTTCAGAAAAACACATATAAAATTTAGAATGATGTTCAATTATAATTTTTTATATATAACAAAATTTGATAACTTTTTTTAGTATTTTTTTAAAAAATATGTAAATAAAAAATTAATAACTTATTTGTGGAGTTTTGTGAAGTGAAAAGTGAGTTGAAAAAGTGGTTTTGGTTGGTATAGGAGACGTGAGAGATGGCGAGGAGGATGGGACGTGCGCGGTGTGCTTGGGAGACTTCGAAGAGGGTGAAGAGCTGAGGACGTTGCCGGAGTGCGAGCACTCGTTCCACGTGGCGTGCATAGACACGTGGCTGCTTTCGCATTGGAGCTGTCCGGTTTGCCGGGCTGAGGCTACGCCGTCGCCTGCGGTGGGGCACCTGCCGCCGGAGTTTGGTTCCGGCGATGAGGTGAATGAGCATCATCGCAGCATTGATATCGTGGAAATGGGTCCCATTCACAATGGGTTGGCTGCGTCACGCGAAATACTGAGGTGAGAATATGTTATAAGGTTTGAGCACTGAAAAAGGAAGAGAGATCGGCTTCCAATTCTCTTGTTATCAAAGTTACCATCAAATTAACATGGGATTTTCTTAACCCAACCTAATGTAATTACCTTACACTTCTCATATGAGAATATGTTATATCTATTTTCTTTAATTACATTATTTTCATGTATTCATTATTGTTATATTTTTTCTTTTTAAATTATACAAATATTTGTTTATTTTTAAATTATTATATTTTATTTTGTGTAAATATTGTGATTTTTTTTTTATGTTTCGTAATAATGCGACAATGTAAGTGAGAGAGGTGTCGGTAAAGTTTGAAAAATATAAAAAAATATTTATACCGGTTGAAGTTGAACTCATTTGAGTTATTATCTTAATTTTAATTGTTTTATAATGTATCTATATTTTTAAATGAAGAATTGATGGTATTTTTTTATATAATCAATTTTTTTTATAAGCAAATGTTAGTTGTTAGGAGAGGAATTCAAACATACAACCTCTCTCTCCTTGTCTATCTACTTTACTATCAAACCAACTTTATAACTCCTTATATAATCAATTGTTAAATATTTAATGTATTAGTTTCATTAGTGGATAAATTTGGAACTCATCATCTTACCCTCCTAATATTGTCACTAAATTAATTTTATAATCTTGAAAAATAAGCTTTTTTAGGAAGATTTGTTCATACCCAGTGAAGATTCGGTGTTCTCCTGCCATGATAATTATCATAAAAAAATAGTTTTATTCAAAATCAATTTTCATCCAAACACATAATATCATGTACGTGTTTAGATAAACACTGACAAAATTAATTGACTTTTGTATAATTATTATGATTAAAATTGATTTTAAGATTACATGATTTATGTTTGAATGTTTTCATTATAAAAGCATGTTCATTGGAAAATTCTTGATCCAATGCAAAAGTTATTTTAAGTTGTTTCAATCGAGAATTAATTCTAAACCCATAATCAATTCCGAATTCTTCTCCCATGCAAAACCAAATATGCCAAAATTTATTTGAAATCAATTTTTTGATAGGCAAATAACCGTTAATATGTTAGTTTTATTAGTAGAGAATTATAACTCATGACTCCTTCTTCCATATAGACTTTACTACTAAATCAATTTTTTAACTCGTTTGCTGAAATCTATTTTAAGTCCCGAATCAATTTTCAAATGTTAAACCAAACAAGTAAGATTCAAATTGAAGAAGAATTGAAGGAGTAGGAAATATTTTGAAAAAGAAATAATCCAGCTATAAAAACAAAATAAAAAAAATGTTCACATTATTTTGCTATTAAGTTATTCTCTTTTTAAAAAATAAAATAAATTACTATTGGGAGGAAGAAGAATTGAAGGAGTAGGAAATATTTTGAAAAAGAAATAATCCAGCTATAAAAACAAAATAAAAAAAATGTTCACATTATTTTGCTATTAAGTTATTCTCTTTTTAAAAAATAAAATAAATTACTATTGGGAGGAAGACACTACTTATTAAATAGTGTTATTTGTAGTGCAAATAAAAAGTTAATAACACTTAATTCAAAATTATTCTAAATACAATTTTAATTTTTTTTTTTAAGTATACTAGCCCTAAAAAAAATTTTGAAAACCTAAAACCCTGGCTTTAGTTGCTTGGGCTTTAGCTCAGCTCTGCTTATGAGTAAAAATCACCTTAAAAATCACTACTAAACATACTCTATCTATTTTTTTATGAAGAGACCATATATAATAAGTATTTATGTGAATATTCTCTAAATTTAAAGATTTTTTCTTACTTTAGTGAGCTACCAAAATCCAACCTGCCAAAATTATTTTATAAAAAAATATAATATCAGTAGTCAATCAATAATTGTATGGTCAATGATGTAATAATGGACTTGAAAAATTGACAAACCATTAAACAAATATTAACATTGGATTAATATATGTGATTAGTATTTTACTTTGTAATTTTTTTTATACTCCTAATAAAATTTAAAGATAATATCAAAAAATTTACAATAACTCATACATCCTACTTAATTTAACTGAGTTAAACCCTTGCTTAACTCGACTGAGTTAAATTCTAATACACTTATTTGCAATTAGTCACATTATTTATATCTCCAATTTTTGGAATATATTTTGGGTAATATTCCCACGTTAGAGAATCTATAAAAGAAAGTTAGCTACGTGGTAAAAAAACATGACAAAAACGATAAAAACAAATAGCTTGAACTGTACGATTAGTTTTATGTAAAACCAACCTTTAGCTCAACTAGGCAAAAAACATGAGTATTTTATAATATTCTCCTTAACCATTTTTTATAATCCGTAATGATTTGAACTTGCAGAGATTCAATTCTATAAAACATCATGTTTCTTCGTCGAAAACGTGGTCCCCAAATCTGAATTTTCTTGACAATTACCAACCTTGCCATACATTTTACCTTCACCTGTTATTTATGCTAGTTAGGTTATGTTTGGACAAGTTTTCCTAAAAACACTTATAGAAAAAAAATTAAAACAAAAGTTTTTATAAATTAATTTTTAAAAAATCTCATTTATTTTTTAAAGTTATGTGAGAAAATTTTTACATATTAATTAAAATTAGATTAAAAAAAGTATCCTTAATACTTTTTGAAAGTTTACCCAGATGCCCTTAGAGTAACTTTAACAATGTTCTTTCAGGAATTGGATTTCCTACCGTCACTATATGTGATTACATCAAATATTAACCACAATCATAAATTATTATGAATTTTATAATAAAAAATATAAAATGTTAAAAATTTTAATTATTAGATCTTGACTACATGGTCATGATGTCACAGAGTTATCCTAGGGAATCTGAATCCGTTTTTTCAAGAGTGTTATGCAAATAAAAGTTTCTTATCTTTATTTTGAGGTTCCTTATATGAGAAACAATTTTTTAATTTATTTTCTTTTTGGCCATTAATCACTGTATGGAGACAGAAGAAAATTACCATGAACAAGAGGATTCTAACACGAGGTTCATGATAAAGAAAAACCACACCCAACTCCAGACAGATTTGCTTGACATATTTGAGGATTAAATTTATGTAACATTATGTATTTTTCATTGTGTTTTTTTATTTTCGTTGGATTAAATTTTATAGTTATGTATTTCTTTTTAATGTTAGGTAATTCCCAATGCTTTTAAACTTAATATTATTTTGTGTTGTGATTTTTTCTTTTAGTTTTAAATTATCATAAAAATTATTACACAAATTGTTCATCTATTATTTAATATAATAATTAAAATTATTTAACATAATAGAATTAATAATTTTAGTTTAACCATTATCATGTGAAAATAAAAAAATTGTGAGTTTCTTAAAACTTTTTACCATTAAAACAGAATTAACTATAAGTTTCTTAACAATAATGTGGGGGTTGACAAAAATTACTTTTTGCTGAGGTAAAAAAGTAAGACCGTCAATTTTTGCAGCTAGAAAACTGTCAAGGATTTTAGCTTTCATTTTCACGTCCTGACAAACCAATTTGACATTAATGCAGTACTTTTTCCTTCTCATAGTAAAAGACTATGTTAACAGATTCACAAATAACAACCCTTAAAAAACAATAAATCCCGTTAAATTTATCCATTTGTTCATAATTATCAGACTAGCTTTGGTTATTCTATTAATTGTTACTGTAATGAACATAACTAACTATGCACATAATTATGCGTGGCAGAGTACTCTGTTTTTGCACTAGTTTTCCCCATTATCCATAAATCATAAATGTCTGCCCCCACATTAGCGTCACATGTTCAAATTAAGATACCCTTTATGAAAGAGGATACAAAGGCAAACAAGACAAGCAAGTAGTTTGTTTAATGAACAGCTTGGTGTATAAGTGAAGTTGAACAATGTTTATAAGCTTCTCTATGTAACCAAATTAGTTTCCTTGTACGACACATCCTAGGGGCCACCTTTGAATTTTGTGCATATATATATGAAGACCTTTCTACCTTCAAAATTATCCTCAGAGGAATATGCTATACCTCTTGCAAAAACCACTATTATTGTATAATAACTGTTGTCTCCATATATAATATATTGACACTCATTTTTTCTATGGAAAACTCAAAAATGGGTACTTGTCTTACCGCATGTTGCTATATGGGGAATTTCTCCAAGAAAAAGCAAGCTCTCCCAATTGAGACCAAATTCAAACTTCCTGTACCTATTGCAAATTCTTCTTGGCTTCAAGGTATGCATAATGTGATTGGTCCTATTCTCTTCTCTTTATGATATAGTTTAGTAATAATAGTAACTGCATGCTGATTATTGCTAGTGGTGGATTGGTACATGCAGGTGGTGATTTTGCTAGTGGAGTAATTGATTTGGGTGGTGTACAAGTGTCTCAAATATCAACATTTAACAAAGTTTGGAGCACCAATGGTGGTGGACCAGACAATCAAGGTTTCACTATGTTTGAACCATCAGGTATACCTCAAGGTTTCTTTATGTTGGGTTGCTACAGCCAACCCAACAACAAGCCTCTTTTTGGGTGGGTTCTTGTGGCAAAAGATGTGTCTAAATGCACTAGCAACCCCACTTTAAAGCAACCAATTGATTATACACTTGTATGGGACAGTGCATCCATGAAGATTAACCAAGATGGTCCCATCTATGTTTGGTTACCAACAGCACCTGATGGGTACAAGGCTGTAGGCCATGTTGTGACCACCACATCAAATAAGCCATCCCTTGATAAAATCAGGTGTGTCAGGTCAGACCTCACTGACCAATGTGAGACAAATTCATTGATTTGGGAATCAGGAAGTTTCAATGTTTATGATGTTAGACCAAACAATAGAGGAATTCAGGCTCCTGGTGTTAGAGTAGGTACCTTTGCTGCTCAAAATGGGAGTGCCAACCCTCCATCTATTGCTTGTTTGAAAAACAACAATGGTATCTCTAAATACATGCCTAATCTACAACAAATCAAGGCAATACTCCAAGCTTACTCTCCAATTATGTGCTTACATCCTGATGAAGAATACTTACCATCTTCTGTGGATTGGTTTTTCTCCAATGGAGCACTTCTTTATACGAAGGGGCAAGAATCAAATCCTGTGGCAGTAACACCAAATGGCACTAACCTGCCTCAGGATCCTAACAATGATGGTGCCTATTGGCTGGACCTGCCTTCTGATGCAGCCAACAAAGAGAGGGTCAAGAAAGGAGATTTGCAAAGTGCCAAAAGTTATGTGCATGTGAAGCCAATGCTAGGAGGAACATTCACTGACTTTGCAATGTGGGTTTTCTACCCATTCAATGGACCTTCAAAAGCAAAAGTTAAGTTCATTAATGTTAAATTAGGGAAGATAGGGGAGCATGTTGGTGATTGGGAGCATGTGACACTAAGGGTGAGTAACTTCAATGGTGAACTATGGCAAGTCTATTTCTCACAACACAGCAAGGGAACATGGGTTGATTCCTCTCAGATTGAGTTCCAAAGTGGTGGCAACAAACCACTATACTATTCTTCCTTGCATGGCCATGCATCATACCCACATACTGGCCTTAATCTGCAAGGGTCAGATGACATAGGCATAAGGAATGATACTGCTAAAGGTGACAAGTTCATGGATATGAAAGCATTTGAATTGGTTTCTGCTGAGTACTTAGGTTCAGCAGTTATAGAGCCTCCTTGGCTGAACTATTTCAGAGAATGGGGTCCTAAAATTGATTATAATATAGATGTTGAGCTGAAGAAGATTATGAAGTTCTTGCCTAAGAAACTAAAATCTGCTTTGGAAAACATTTTGAGGAGTTTGCCTAGTGAGGTGCTGGGAGAGGAAGGACCCACAGGTCCAAAAGTCAAGAATAATTGGAGCGGAGATGAAGTTTGAACTTTGAAGATTGTACTCTTTAGTTACATTGATTCTTACGTATAATAAAGCACGTATATGCATACTGTGTGCAGAATAGAACTCATGGTCAATTCAATTAGTTAGATATTAGATTGTGTAAACTGTAATCAATTGGGAGTTATCATTTTGTTACAATTTATTCAAAATCGCTTCTAGCAGCTTGTGACATGATCTCTGCTATAAATACAATTACTGTGTGACACTGATATCATAAGTTTTTTTTTTCTTTGAGAAAAATTATGGATAGTTTAAGTTTAATGAAATTAGACATGTAACTGCTATTTATTTTAAATTATATATAACCTCTTTACTTTTAAGTATTGAAATATATTTCGAATACTCTTGTATTTATATATGTTTAAAAAAGTAATGGTTAAAAAAATAAAGTATTTTTCTAATTACACTTTAGCTGGTATTGCTGTAATTTATTTTTTTTCTTTCTTTTACTTAGCTTTCTAAAATCTCTTTTGTGACTCCATTCCTATTCTCATCTGCCATCAAGGTCGATTAGAAAGATCGTAATCACGTAGTTGAAATTGATTTAGAATAATTTTAATTATTGTTGCATGAGCAATTGTATAAGGGCTCCAAACACAGTTAATTGGAAAAACAAAATAAAAATCTAATGAAACCAGCAATAGCTTCAAGATAGAATATAACCTTGACATTTCTCGGTGCACTAAGAAAATACAGATTTTCTCATATTTCTAAGGACGTGTTTAGTAGTTTTTATAAGGAAAAAAGGGATAGATAATTTTTTTTTAATTTTTAAATTAAATATTAAGATAATTGCATTAATTTAATATTTTTAGAAGTATTTATTAATGAAATTAAACTTTTTATGTCTTCTAAAAAATTCCATTTCCTAACATATATCATTAGATTCGTTATAAAAAAAATCCTTATAATAAAAAATAAGTTTAGATATTATTTTTTATAAGGAAATGTAAGTTGTTTAAAGCATATTCAATGATAATTTTTTATATATAAACAACTCTCATTTATAAAATATATATATATATATATATATATATATATATATAAATATAAACAACTCTCTACAATTTTTAAATATTTCACCTTATGAAACCTATATTAGAATAATAGTTTTAATGTTAAACACTCTATTTATTTTAGAACTTCTCATTAGAGATACTCTCAAGATATTTTTATTGGGAATTTCTTAACAAGAATTGTTTAAGCAACTCTCGTTAGAACATGTTTATGCCTTCATACATCGCATAAGTGAGTTTCATACTTGACATACTAGTCATTCTTATTTTATCTGAGTTAAGAAACTCTTCTCTCTCAAAATTTTGCTTATTTAGTGAGTCTCATACTTGGCATGATTTTTGCTTGTTTTTAAGTTAAGCAACAATTGTTTATTTAAGTAATCGTTTCTTATTTTATTTTTCATGTCAGATGTCTCTACGGATTATTGTAAAATAAACATTAATTGTTTAGTTATCAAAAAAAAATATTTAAGCAACACTAATAAAGATACTCTTAACATTGATCGCACAAAGTGAGTTGCTTAAAAATAAATTATAGTTGGTTATGTTATATTTCATCATAATCAACTCCCATTAAATATATTTTTAGTGTGCTAGTTTTGTTAGTGGAAACACTTGAACTCAAGACCTCTCTCATCTTCTCCATACATGTAGTCTATATCATATATCAACCTTATTCTTGAAATATAATCATATTTGATTTTTTATTCCTATAAAGGCTTGTCTAGACTTTTTATTTCTTTTAAACTTTCTGTTTTTAGTTTTGATTCCTATTAATTTTTGTAGGTTTATAATATTTTTTGTTTTTTTTAGTTTCTATAATTTTTTTTTAAAAAAAAAGAGATTGTAGTTTCTATACTTTAAATACCTTAAAGTATGTATTTCAAAATAATAGAAAATGATAATATAATACTTGCATCTCCCAGAGAAAGACCTGAGGAATTACTTGGATGTACAAAATATATAACATGACCTGAGGAATTACTTGAATGTACAAAATATATAACATAGTAGTGAGAATAGGATCAAGAATAAGGTTCTTAAAGTTTAATTATATAATTTATAAAAAAAAATATTATTTATTTTTTAAATAATTGTGTTGCCGTCAATTGGGTCTATAGTTTAGATAGTTAAGCAAATATGTGAATTATTATAACTTCAAACATTGTCTTTGATTTGCATGATTAAAAATAATGATTGTGTTGCAAGAGTTATTGATCTTGAAGATATTTATGAAAATAATAATATTGAGGAATGTTATTTCTTACAACAAATTAAATAAAAACATCATTATATCCACACATCATGCATGCATAGTTTCTGTTTGTTCTCCGTTCTCACTTCCAGTCAACAATAGAAACACGATCAATCAATAAAAGTTGATAATTAAATTTAACATACAAGCTTATTTTATTTATAGAAGTGACGCGAAACCATTTTTTTAGACTTTCCATTGTTAAAAATTATCCATTTTATAGATTTTACAGTTACCTTAGGTAAGAGAATCATTTAAATATGTGAATGGATAGTTTTTAATAAAATTTTAAGAGTGTACGTCATGTTATTTAACCATTACCCTTTGTATCTTAACAGCATATTGCTATCATCATAAACAATTCTTTAAAAATAAAACATAGAACATTCACATGGTTACATCAGAGAAGAAAGACATTATTAAATAATAAGACCCTTTTGTATTCTCCGTCCTAGATCACGACGAAAATCGTCTTTCGTATTTTATTTTTTCTCATAAGTCACATTATTTAATAATTTTTTTATATTATATATAACTCATTAAATAATATGATATTTATTGATTAGTTTGAAGTTGAAATACAAAAGAAATACCAATTCAAACATAGGGGTTGGGGTTGATTTTTCGGAACAACATTATTAATATACATAGGAGCCTGTTGAAGTTTCTTCTATAGAACCGGTCTCAATTCAAATTAATATTCATTGCTACATCTCTCTCATCCATGGAGATTAATTATCAAACTTTGTTGAAGGCAATCATAGCAATTGCCATGGTTTTTGCTGGTCTTTTGGTTGCACTATACTGTTTCATGACAAAGATTTTGTACAATGAAAAATACAGTATCAAAGCCTACCAAAAGGCATTAGCAAAAGCAGCAGCCAACATAGAAAGGAGACAAAGAACCACTTTGGTCTCACATGATCAGAACAACCTTAATGATGTAGCTCAAGGTCATAAAGATCATGGCACTTGTCAATGTTTTCAAAATCACTCCACTTCCACTGCCACCTTTTCAAGCACAACTTTTAGATTTTCAGGGTTTTCACCACCACAACGCAACCACAATTTCAGCCGCTTCAATCCTATTTATCCACCATTTCCAGCACAGGGTTGGCCAAAAGATAAAGCAAGTAAAGTCTTTTAACCTTAATTAGTAATTGTATAATTTGTGTAAAGTTTCTGACTTTTTTATTTTCTTTTTTTTACTTAAAAAACAATTAATCGTTATTTTTAATTAATAATATGTGGAGGATCTACATACTTCAACACTAAATATAAGATATTTAGTATTTGTTTGACAAAAGTTTCAGTATTTTAGTATTTAAAAAAATTTTAAAAACATGAATAGTTATAACTAGTTGTGATTTTTAGTTTTTTATTTTTGTTTTGAAAACACAAAATACAATAAAAATATGTTTCTTTTTTGTTTTTTATTAATGACATTTTCATAAATATGAATAAGCTTTTTTTTTCATTTTTATATCTTAAAATAATTTTTAAAGAACACTTATCAAACAAGTTTTTTTTTTGTCTTCTTCCAAAAAATAGTTTTTAAACACTTTTTTCAAAAACTAAAAAATAAAATCAAATCATTAAAGTCCTATTCATTTTCATGAAATTTAATAGTTAAGATTAGCTATTCATTTCAAAATAAAAAGAGAAAAAAAAGGTTCATGTGTAAAATAGTCTTATATTGTATATCAATCATAACTCACCATTTATATAAATAAAGTATTAATTGATAAAGCTAATCAAATTATCATATATGAAAAGTTATAATTTAATGACATTGTCTTGTTCATGCATACATACACACATGCATATATAGTCTCAAAATATTTTTATTATTTTTGTCAAAAAAATGTTATTATTTGTTGTAAAAAAATTCACTTTAAGATTTATTTTATTTTAGGTCTAAAAATATTTTCGACCAGTGTTGTTCATGCAACATCAAGAATCTCAACAAAACCAAAAGACTTTGATGAGGGTGAAGAGTTGAGAAGGTTACCGGTTTCATGCACTCTTTCAACATGTCTGGCATGGATGTGATGAGATTTTTTTATTTTTTTTCAACATGTCTATGCGCTAGCATATATGTGATGCAAGTAGTTCGTATGAGCTGAAACTAATTATGTGATTCATCATCTTTGCCAATTAAACACATACATCATTAATATGATAGTAATATTTAAAAGTTATAGATGTACTTTGAGACAGTTTTTTTTTGGAGAAGTTTGACTTAGCATTTTAAATGGATTATATAAATATCGTTTACTAAATAAATGAAATTTTTTTTTAGTTTGTATTCGGTTAACGGAATTTGTGAACTTAAGTGACCTATCTGTAAGTCCATAAACAAATATATCCTTTTAAAAATAATTTAAAAAATTTTTAACATTTTTTAAAATAACTAATTTTATTATATCATCATTTATAATAATTTAAAATACTAAATATTTTTAATATCAAAAATTTAAAAAATATCACAATTCACAACAAATAAGTCACAATATTAATCTAAACTAATAGTTCAAATAATAAATTATCCCATTTAGACAAGTTACAAACCAAATTTGTAATCTCGCATATTGGACTCAATTTTATCCTACAATCATGCTTCTTTAAAAAAAATCTAAAATTCGCACTGAAAGATTCGTAAACCTAAATACATATTCTTACCTCTAGTTTTTCTTTAAAATAATATTATTTTAGTAAAAGAACAATATCATACTACCTTTAATACTTTTGTCTTAGATAATTAAGGTGTAAAGGTTCAATGATTATTCAAGGACTGAAAATAAAGGAATATCTTCCATTATTTATATTTTATTTTTTTTCATATTATCAGATATAATGTTTCAGTTACATTTGTAGTATGTAGACGTGTCACATGTATGTAATGCCTATATCTTTTAGATCTTAAGACCTGGCCTTAGCATCTCTTAACTAGAAGGACATCTCCTTATGATTCTATACTTTATATTTTAAATTAAAAATATGAAAGATCATGAGTTGCATTTGAAACAAATCATGGAGATACTGCAACATTTCTTATTTGTTACACTTAGCAAATGTAATTTTGTTGGGAGAGTTTAATTGAAATGTGGGGCATTATATTTCAGTTATTGGGGTTTCTACTTATCCTAAGAGAGTACATGTGGTAAGGGATTGGCCAACACCAACAAATGTTAAGCAGCTAAATTAGGCGAAATTACTAAGAATTCATCTTTTCAATAGCCTAAAGAGGCTCAACATGCATTTGACAAGCACTCTAAAATCTTCCTTAATATGAGCTCTAATCTTGGGGCTACCTAATTTTGGTGATGAGTTTATAGTAGAGACTAATGCATTTTGGCAAGGGACAGGGCAGTGTTGATTCAAAAGGGATACCCAACAATTGCTAATATTAGTAAAATTTGCTCTCCAAAGCAGCAGTTACTATAGACAATTGAATGCCATTTTGGTTGCAATAGAGGAAGTGGCATTGCTTGGTGCAGAGGCACTTCATTATCAAAATTGATCATTAACCTTTAATGTACTTACTGGAACATAAATGAATAACTCCGGTACACTTGGCTTGAAAGTTTAA
This sequence comes from Psophocarpus tetragonolobus, assembly GCA_037954015.1. Taxonomy (NCBI): domain Eukaryota; kingdom Viridiplantae; phylum Streptophyta; class Magnoliopsida; order Fabales; family Fabaceae; genus Psophocarpus; species Psophocarpus tetragonolobus. Next base: position 28,025,806 of record CM075694.1, on the reverse strand, counting down.
TGGGATATGATTATGTAATTCAATATAAACAAGGTAGAAGTAATGCAGCAATTAATGCATTATCCAGGATGCAATCTTCTGATGTCATTCTTGAAGCACTCTTCATAGTTTCAACAGATGTTTGCTGTATTTAAATCTACTTGGTCTTCAAATTCTCAATTGGTCAAACCCTCAAATATTTTCTAATCCTTGCAAGTTGGCCATTCTTTATCTCATTATTCATTCAGTAATGATCAATTGTGACTGGAAAGGTGAATTGGTGGTGGGATGGAATTTAGAGTTAAGAAAGAAGTTGGTGGTAAATTGCTTGTTGTATTATTTTTTAAAGACCTGTGGAAAGAGGCAAGGGAGTACATTAGACATTGTAATGTTTGTCAATGTTATAAATATGAAATCAGCAAGTTTGTTACAACCCCTGCCAATGCTTCAAAATATTTTTCTGATATTAGCATGATAAACTGTTTTTTTCTGGATATGATTCTAATGTTGAGAGAATAGATACGATGCATATATAGAAATAGAAAATTTTTCATCCAACTTCAGCAAATATCAAATAACCAAAGCACTACATCGTATGAAAAATTTTTCTCTGGCTGATAAGTATAGAAGTGACAGGATATCCAACATTGATGGTATGGTTTTCATAAAATTGCAGCCATGCACATAGATAGAGAGTTCAATAGTAGCATGTGAATTTCCAAAGTTATCTAATAAATTCCTACAAGGTGCTGGATCGCACTAGAAAGGTTTCTTATAAATTGGATTTGTCATACTTAAATGCAGTTTGCCCTCCATGTTTCACAACATAAGCAATATTGGACAAACATAGGATAAAACATTGCAATGCATATGCTACTCAATTGCTTATTCGATGATCTAATCACATCACTTTGGAGAGATCAAGCAATTAGAATCAAAATCTAATTTGGTACAAGATCATCACCCACTTTCATCTAGAGAGTTAGTGACTGTCTAGGTTGGACTTGTTTGCCTTTAATGCAATTACATCACTAGAATGGAAAAATGTAATTTCTAACACTATTTGAAATAATAGTTATTATCACTAAATTAAAAAAATACATAAAATAAAACGTTAACGACCTAGAGATTGAACACATTTGTATTCTCCATGATGGTGATAATGTATGATGTTTTTTCTCTTACTGGGAGACTTTGAGGAGTTGACTGCTTTGGCACTCTTTTACCGTGCCAACCACAGCTATAGATATTATGCAATTAGCTAGCGCCTCTGGCTCGGCCATGAAATGTTGATGGATCCATCTCCCTCCATCTTATGAACAGCTTTGAGTTATTGGCTTCCTTGACTAAGAAATTCTCAAACCAGTATTGCAAGTTCTCTTTCTAGGAGAACATCAATGAGTATTTGGTGTGCTTGACTAAGAAATTCTTGCATAGGACGATACGTTGATGTTTTAATATTTGAATTGAATTGTCCTAACCACTGCAAGATTGACGTTCTGTTTTATATCAAGTTCTAGACTTTAAAATCACCTATTAATGTTCAAGTAATTAGTATTAGCATTACTATTAAAATTATTGTACAAATTATTGGGAATTTGGAAATTACATTTGCAATTTGCAGAAGACATTGTTTCTAAATTGTGACAGGCAAAAACCAAAAAAAAGGGTTAAATTACAATTCGCGGCTGCAGAAAACGAAGTGATGATCAGAGGTTGCAAAATTGAATTTTGAAAACCCACTTTTACCACACCATATGCCGTTAACTCTACTCCCCACACAATTCCCTTTTCATCTATGTGAAATTATTTAGCAATACCAAGGGATACCAGTACTAGTAAAAGTTCAAGTTGAAATGAATGCCCGGAAAACATGCATTTAAAAAATACAACTTGAACAACCATAATGGGGAGAAAATTAAAGAAATAATCAAAACAAAACGGAGTGATAATTCAATTAACAGACTTGAGTTCACAAAAAAAAATTGTAAGAGATGTCTTAAAACTCATGATCTCCATAAAGCTAAGGGTGCAGGACCTCAAACAAAAATTTCTCACATCTATATAAAAAATAAGGATTACAAACTGGATACTCAAGCACATCATTTCTTGTCTTCCTTCTCTGCTTCAGCTGCTTTCTTTAGGCGGGCACCATAGTGGCGTTTGTTGGTGCGCTCAAGACGAAGCTTATAATAAGCTTTGAATGCCTTCATTTCATCTGTTACCTTAACAAGGTCAACAGTTGGCTTCTCCCTCACAATGGGCAAGAATGGACCCTGGACTTGAGTAGCATTAGCCAATTCTTCAGTGCTAGAATCCCCAGCCTGCAAAATTTTTTAAAAAATTAGGGAAATAGCAATCTCAAACTTCGATATTATTCCCTACTTCAATGTGAATGACCATAAAATAAATAATCATCTTAATAATTGAAGAATTCAGCATTACCTTAACCTTGTGTGCCCGTCTTGGGAACACAACCAACTTGGCCTTGTATGTTTTGAGCCTCTGCACATTAGCCTGCATACTCTCCAGAGAACGATTCTTGCGACGATGATCAACCGCAATCCCAATAGTTGGAGCAAGTTTTTTGGGAATACCAGCAGCCTACGATATATAAAAGAATTATTCTGTCAGGAGAACAAGATAAAGGCAAAATTTCTGACATTCTGCAAAGTTGTTATGTAATTACTGTCTAACTTTCCTTTTGGTTCCTGTTCTACACAAATCATGTAAATTTGATACAGCATAAAGTTAAAATGTTCAGTAGTGTACAATAGAGTGCTCTTTCTTAAGAAGAAAGAAAAAATAAATAAATGATGCATGACACTCCCTCTTTCGTTATCTTCAAATATAACGTAGCAGCCTTAGCATGACAGGTAAAGACAGCTATAACTCCCAAACCCATTGGTATTTGATAACATTAATAACACTCCACCAATGAAGGATCTAATGAAAGCCATGAGCCATTACTCCACATTTAAAATGTGCTTTTGGGAGAGTGAGTGGAGAATAAATCGTTTTACCTTCAATTCTTCAAGAGAAAATCCTCTCCCAGCTCTGACTTTCATGTTGTATTTCAAAGTCTGACCATGAACAATAGGCCTGAGAGGTCCAGCTGTAGGCCTAGGAAAAATCTTAACAGCCTTCTTCTGACGAGCTGAAAAAATGTATCACCCACACATCAAAATATCAACATACAAGAACATAGAGATCATTAATAAGTCAAGTTGATTATTGTTTCTAACATATGCCAAAATGATTAATTAGTTATTACAATGTCTAAAAAGAACAAGAAATTAGGTAAAAGTTACCCAATCGTCTTCTGGTCTTCCGTGCTGGTTGATTAAACCAAGTCTTCACATAGTTTTGCCAATGTTTACGGAAGTGCCCATTGGGGATAACGTTGTTATGCTTAACCATTGCTTACCTACAGATGAAACAATGGCAATACAGGAACAAAAGAAAACAACAGGATCAACATTACTTCATCTAAACAAGAAAAATCAGCTATAAACAACAATTAACATACTATACTACCCTAACTAAATTGTTCCATATTTAACATTTTTTCTGACAAAACAAGCAAGAATAATACCAAAATAAAAAATCCACTTGTCCTGTGATTGTAAAAACCTAGAGGAATCTACCAACCATAAACCACTACCATTTTTATACTGAAATGATGATAATCAACATTTACATATTGTCAATGTAAACTTTTCCTTTGCCTTATCATCCCATCACATAATTTACAAGATGACATTGTAAAAACGGTCAAATTTAATAGAACTTTTTATGTAAAAACTCTTTAACACTGAAAAATGCCATCTATAAGCTGAACTCATAAAACAAATAAATCAGGATATACTTCAGATCTATCAAATATTTAAAAGACAAACTCAAACAGCTTGACATTCCTCATCTTCCAAACAAGGGAATAGGCATAGCTCCGTTAAACATAGATCAATCATTTTCTTAATAACTATATGTAACCCTTTAATTGAAAGACTTAGCCCAATAAAACAAGCTTATGTCACTATATGCCATTAAAATTTATGGTAACTTCAAACATAAAATAAACACAAAAGGTCAGATAGCGTCAATCTGTGCTCAATCTTACTACAACACTTGACCTAATACTACTTACAAATAAATCAAAATTTTAATTATGAGACATATAACAACTAATAAATAAATAAAACGAAACGAAAGTAACACACAGCGATAATTGAGCATCTCCGAATGAAGTAAAAAAGAACGATATTTGATGCATAGAAACCGAAAATGCGATGAATTGGGAGAGAATAAAAGTGAAAAGCAACATAAAGAACCTGCGAATGGTTCTTCAGTGGAAACGCCGAAGAGGCTTGTTGTATGTGGCTGCAGCTGCTGAGAGAGACGCTCGGCAAAGAAGGGAAGGGTTAATGTTAGGGTTTTAAAGGGCTTCTTGAATGGGCCAGCCCAGCCCAGCCCAGCCCAGCCCGTTTAAGGGTTCAAATAATAGGTGAAACCTTTTTTAAATAATAAAATGAAAAAAAGTTAAACACTGTAAAAAGTTTTATAGGTGAAACCTCTTTTTAATCAATTTTAAGAATACAATTTTATTTATTTTATTTTATTTTTTTAAGAATCATTATAGTTTTACCTTAAGAATTACTACTGTTTTAAATTTTTTTTTATGTTATTGAATTTATTTTTATGTTCAGTACTGTTTTTAGTATTAGCATTTGTTATGGGAATTATTATTAAGTGAAAGTTTGATTTTAATCAGTTTGAGAATATTTTTATATTTATTTTACTTATTTTATGTATGACAATCATTATCTCCTTTTATTGTTTTTCTTTTTTACCTAGCAATAATATTGTCCTTAATTTGGTCTTTTTATAAGTTGGTATTTTAATTAAGAAATGAACAATTAAATCATAATTATGATATATAATATTAAAATCATCAGCTTTTTTTTATTTATAATTATAATTTGATCTCTTCATTATTAAAAATTCAATCAAGTATTTCAATGGTTTAAAATATTTTTCTTGATTATTAAAAAGTTTAGTAAAATCCTCTAATTATTTTAAAAAGTCTGCGCATCCCTTTCATCACTTCTATTTTCTATTAATTTATTTTATGAAAATAGACATTTTTATATTTTTTTTCTCGATAAAATAGACATTTTAACATTGACTGATAATACAATCAATGAAAAATATTTATTTACATAGCTTTCATCAACTCAACTAACACAGTTAATGAAAATTGAAACTTATTTTAAAACAATTGGAGACCTAATTGGATTGTTCAATAATTAAGTGATTTGGTGGTAAAAGAAATTAATTAAGTGGATTTTAAATAATTAAAAGATTCAATTAAATTTTTTAATAGTAAAGGACTTGTGAAATTTAATTATAATTAAGACATCAATATATAATTAACTTTTTTATTTTATTTTTAGATCAATATAAGAATCGAATGCCTGTTAAATAGTTACAATAACTCACACTCAAACTCAACTGCCGTTTGGCACTAAGTTTAATTTTATAATATTATAGTATTTACTTTAAAAGGTTGTGTATTAAAATTGAAAAAAAAATTGATCAAAAGTCAAATTTAACCTGATTTTTAATACACGAAATTTTAAATAAAGTTAAAATTAAGGTAAGATAAAAGTATTTTTCTTCTATTATTTTATTTTGCTTTTGTATTTACAGACATTAAGTGTTTTACTTTTCTTCTATTATAAAAAATTTAACCTGATTTTTAATGCACAAAATTTTAAATAAAGAAAAATATTAGAAAGCAAACAAAGATCAAAGGAAAGAAAAAACATGAAGCCTGATGCTACACTGCAAAGTGCCATGTAAACATGAACTATTATATTACATATATTTACTATATAAAAATCTATTTATCTTATTACTACTATATAGAATATCACACTTGTCACATGTCACTCTCTTAGGTAAATTTTATCTTTTTATTTATTTAAATTTATAAAATATTATTATTTTAAATATTATATATTATTACTATATATTAAAATAATATCCACACTTGTAATATGTCTCTTTTTCACATCAAATTATTCTTGTTAATTTTTTTCCTCTTTTTCAATTTTTGACTTTTTCTACTTTTATATTTATAATTACGAGCAACAATATTTATCATTCTACATTAAAAAATTAATTTTAACAATAATTATTAAATATTTAATGATATTTCTATAATTTATCATACTATTCTATGTATGAGTTGTTATATTGTAAATAGAAATAGAATATATTACATGAAAAAAAATTATGAGAAGTGAGATGGTTTAATAATAACCATAAAATTAAATTTAACGGTATTGATTTCATGATGATTTAAAGTAATAAGAATTAACACTGTATTGCTTTTAATAAAAGACCATTGTAATGGACATAGTTCAATTTAATTTTATAGTTGTGCACAATAAATTTTTCTTTCACTTGATATATTCTCTATATTCATCATAATTATGTCACATCTCGTAAAATAATTTATCTCCAATGCAACTAACAATCATTATAGTTGTGTACAATATTTTTCACAAAAGCACATAACTTAAGGTAAAGAGATGCAAACCTGCACGAATCTTTCTTATAAAAAAAACAACTGATTTTTTAAAAAACATAAAGAATCAAGAATTTAAAATGAAACTTTTAAAACTTAATGTACCACAACAAAAAAAAATCTGGTTGTAAAAAGTTTTTCTGAAGTTTAATCACAATATTTTATTTATAATAAGTTTTGTTGATTTTACTTATTAATACTTTAAAAATTATGTAAATGATGCGATTGAACGTCAATGTAATTTTATTTTTTTTTACACTGTCAATGTATATTAATTAAAATAAACAAATATATATATATATATATATATATTGAGTTTAATTAGTATACACTGATAGTGTAAAAGAATTTTATATCAACGTTTAATTATAAATTTTTATTTATATGACTTTTTAAAGTATTAATAGGTAAAATAAATAAACTTATATAAATGAAGAATTATAATTAAATAAATAGTTACATAAACAAACTTACACACTATTTTTTTTCTCATTATAAATAAAGAGTTGTAATTGTGCGCTTTTAGTGTAAAAATTATTGTTGCATATTTAATTGTAACCTTTCATTTATGATAGTTTATTAATTTTACTAATTGGTATTTTAAAATTTATATAAATATTGATGTAACATGATGTAAATTCTTTTAAATTATCTACGTATTAATTAAAAGAGTTTAACATCTAAATTGTCACTGTAAAATATTTTTACGCAAAATCCTTTCATTACATGACTTTTAAGATATTAATTGTTAAAGTTAACAAAAATTTTTAAGATATTTTTATCATATATAAATGGTTGTGATGCACTCCCAAAGTGTAAAACTTTTTTACCCTGAATTGTTAAAGTCAACAAACTTACCATATATAAAGGGTTGTGATACACTCCCAAAGAGTAAAAATTTTTTACCCTGATGGTGTATAAATGTTTTTCTCTAATTAAAATTAGAGTTTAATTAATATACATTAACAGTGTAAAAAAATATTACACCGACATTAAATCATATCTTTTCATCTGACTTTTAAAATATTAATTGGTAAAGTCAGCAAACTTACCATAAATTAAGGATTGTGATTGAATGTCAGTATAAAAAGATTTATACTAACAATGTATACTAATTAAACTCTTAAAATTTATATTTATATACACACACATGGAAGGATTTACTTACTCCAGTAAATTTAAGAAACTAGTCTTCATCCTAAGTCCTAACCATTGATTTTCGATATATGATGGTTAAGGAATGATAGAACTAGGAGTGACAATGGGTTAAGATAGGTACAGATATTGTCTAATTATTACTTATCTCACTATAAAATATGTGTATCTATTATTCGCTTAAAAACCATTGAGTACCCAATATTAGGGATGGGCATAAAATCATAACCTGACCCAACCCAATAAACACGATAAAAATTTTATACTCAGCCAGTTTTAAATGGGTTGGCAGGTTAAAACAAGTTAAAGAGCGGTTTCAAATAGGCTGTGGCGAGCTAGTGCAGATTTGTTTTCACAACCCATCGATACCCACCTAAATCACCTAATATGTATATTTTTTTAATAATTTTAAAATTAATAAAAATTTCTTGAATTTTATATTCTTAAATAATTAAAATAATTCATACTAATTATACTTATAGAAAAACTCGTATCCAATATATTATTTTTGTATTTTTTTACTAATTGTAGAAATATTGTTTAACACTCATTTCCTTTAATCAAAATAAGTATAAGTTTTCAATCCGAAATAATTTTTTAAGATTATAACATTATTTCTTTATTTTTATATACCAATTTTGGTTTGAAAAGTAATTCTTGCAAAATAAAAAAATTAAAAAATTGTGATAAATCAAAGTCAAACTGGATAAACCCCTAACCCAAGTTGTGACCCGCCTAACCCATCATCCCCTAAACCGAAAAAAAAAATGGTTTGAAACGGGGGAATAATTTAAAAGAACGGTTTATTTGGATTGGACAAAATTGACCTAAACCTAACTTACCCGACCCATTGCTCACCCTTATCCACAAATTTTTTCAATACCTACGAGTATTCATGGATATCCACAGATATTTTTCAAAAATATTTTTTACCTAATGTTTTATCAAATAAATAATTTATTTGTTGAAAAATTTAGAAATAAAATTATACCATTAAATTTTTACAGGATTATTTGGATTTAAAAATAAATTAATATAATATATATAAAATATTTAATATAAATAGAATATTCATTTTACATTATCGACATTTTTATAAAAAATAATTCCATAAAATTCATTTTTATAAAAAAATAACATTAATAAAAATAAATTTTGAAAATTAATATTTTAAACTTAGTTATTTAACAAAAATATTATTATATATTTTAGCATATCAACATATTCATTTAAATTACCCATACCAATATTTCTACCTTTTTGCCACAGAACTTTCATCTGTGAGTCAGATTTCCCCATCAGTCAGTTTCGTCGGTTTCCGCATGAATTATGCTAACACAACGTGGATTCCAAATTCCAGAACGACAACTACGTCATCTATTCCATTTCCACCGTCAAAGAAGATTCACTTCTTTCGTGTTTTGTTCTTTCACTCTTATCTTCTGCCTCGCATTTGCTGTTATCATCTCTTTGTCTTCTCTTTCTCTCTCTGTTGATTCCTTTGATAATGCAATTCATACAGCATGCCTAGAAATTATGAAACCACCCATCTTCGTGGTGCAAGTTCACCACCATTCACTCTGATTTTCTGAATAAAAAGAGGAGATTTTGCTTGTGAATTTGTGAAAACCAGTGTTATTTGATTACCTTCTAAGTTTATGATATTGATACCTTTGGTGACTAGACTTTAAATTTCGTAATGAGGTGGTTCAGTGGTGCTGACTCTGCTGAGTATATGCCTATTGATAATGATGAGTTATCTTCTCCAAGAGAAAATCATGTGGGGAGAGTTCCTCTTCTTCCTTTGGTGTTTCTCATCTTCTATGAGGTTTCTGGGGGACCCTTTGGGGTTGAGGACACAGTGCATGCAGCAGGGCCTCTATTAGCCCTTCTGGGGTTCTTGGTTTTTCCATTCATATGGAGTGTTCCTGAGGCTCTGATCACTGCAGAGATGGGTACCATGTTCCCTGAGAACAGTGGTTATGTGGTTTGGGTCTCTTCTGCTTTGGGACCTTATTGGGGGTTTCAGCAAGGTTGGATGAAATGGCTAAGTGGGGTGATTGACAATGCTCTGTATCCAGTTCTGTTTCTTGATTATTTGAAATCAGGAATTCCTGCATTGGCAGGTGGGGTCCCCAGAACTGTTTCAACTTGGGCCTTAACTGTGCTTCTCACTTACTTGAACTACAGGGGTTTAACTATTGTGGGAGTGGTTGCTGTTCTTTTAGGTGTTTTCTCACTCTTTCCTTTTGTGGTCATGGGACTCTTGTCCATTCCTGACTTGAAACCTTCAAGATGGTGTGTGGCTAATCTTGATGATGTTGATTGGAATCTGTATTTCAACACTTTGTTTTGGAACCTTAATTATTGGGACTCTATTAGCACTCTTGCTGGGGAAGTGGAAAATCCAAGGAGAACTCTTCCCAAGGCTCTATTTTATGCTTTGATTCTTGTAGTTTTGGGATATTTCTTCCCTCTTTTGATTGGCACAGGTGCTGTTCCCCTCAATAGGGAGTTGTGGACTGATGGATACTTCTCAGATATTGCTAAGATCATTGGAGGAGTGTGGTTGAGGTGGTGGCTTCAGGCTGCTGCTGCAATGTCAAACATGGGAATGTTTGTTGCTGAAATGAGCAGTGACTCATTTCAGCTTCTAGGGATGGCTGAGAGGGGCATGTTACCTGAGTTCTTTAGCAAGAGGTCTCGTTATGGAACCCCTCTTATAGGAATACTCTTTTCAGCCTCTGGTGTGATTCTACTATCATGGTTGAGTTTTCAAGAGATTGTGGCTGCTGAAAATTTCTTGTACTGTTTTGGGATGATTTTGGAGTTTGTTGCATTCATATTGTTGAGGATCAAACACCCTAATGCATCTAGGCCTTACAAGATACCAGGGGGCACAACTGGAGCAGTTGCTATTTGCATTCCTCCCACAATTTTGATTTTTGTGGTGCTGGCTCTCTCCTCCAACAAAGTACTGGTTATAAGCCTCATTGCTGTTGGGATTGGCCTTCTAATACAACCTTGTCTTAAGATTTTGGAGGAAAGGAGGTGGATGAAGTTCTCAGTTAGGTTGAGCTCCAAGATTGACAATGAGAGAACTCAATCTTTTGTGAGCTAGATCTGTTCAGTTTGAAGAGAGCTGTGAAGATTTCCATCTGAAATGTACAGAACCTGAAACTGAAATGCATTTTATCTAGTTACTGCTTAAGCTGCATATCAATTTTGTGAGTTTGATGATAATTAGACACCTAAAGCTGATAATTAGAATGTTTTAAGAAATGAGTTTATTTGGTTTCCATGGATGTTTTTTTCTTTTAAACTACAAAATTTTGAAATTTATAATCTAATTATATACTGCTGCGACTTATAAAAAAAGAAAATTATATACTGCTGCGGTTCTGCCAATGTGAAATGCCTCAACTACACCGGTCTTTGCTAGAAGGATAATTGTCGGTTCAAAAATATTTAATTTATTGTTTTCCATAATTGGTTCTTACTAAGTGAAATTTATTAGTTCCATTTGTAGTAGTCAATCTCATTCTGCACATCTTAACAACCACCCCTGCTGTAACTTGTTCAATATCATTCACAATTAAGGAAAATATTACCATTTAATAAGGTGAAGATAGTTACCATTTGCATATAATTGAGTCAAAAAAAATTTTTTGATTTCTTATATTTGGATTCAGAGGAAGAATAAATTATGAACCGCAAACATTGATCTCTCTTATGTAGATAGACCAACGGTAATATTGTTCAAAAAATTTATTTTTAACTTAAGAAAAATAATTTTAAAATATAATATAACATATTGACAAAAATAATGTCTCTAGCCTTTTTTATGCTTATTATCATAGAAAAACGTAAAAGATTGGTTCAAGATTGCTCATATTTTATTTTATTAGTGTTTCTCTCTCTTAACATGTGTATGTCAATGAATCGTTCTCAAAACTGGACAGAACAAATCCCTTGGATTAGGAATTGGTTTGGTGACAGGTTTATTATTTTTTTTCATCTTTTAAATTTTATTTTTTGAAACTAGCTCCACTTATTAACAAAAAACTATTAAACGATGATGTGACTCATAGTGTGGTACTCTTTTGAGAATATTGACTTGCTAGGTTGTCAATGCTGCGAAAAGGTAGAAGATGCACATGTTAATCGTAAAAATGTTTCAAATCATTTTTTAAAAATCAATAATAAACAAAAATACATGTGATGTGTATAAGTCAACACTTATTTATCTTAATAGAAGTGATTGCATGACATTTAGTTAATCATATCATTACTTTAACTTTTTTTTTTGGCTAACTATAGAATCTTTTTAAAAAAAATTAAAAGTGATTAAAATAAAATAAATCAACGGGGAGCAAAATGAAAATGCAAAAAAATTATTACCAAAAATTTAATTAAATTTTTATTAATTATAAAATTTAAGTTAAATATTATGATACATTTTATGTGTACTTTCGTTTTAAAAATGATATTTTACTATAATGTTAAATGTCATAAAATTGTAATATTATATTATTAATACTACATTTTCCTAATTTCTTTTTTTTCGATTTTCATTCATTATAATTAAAAGAGGAAAAGATTTGAATATTAAACCAAAAAATACAAGTAATAATACATCACCATGCAATTCATTCAAAGACAAATAATTTCTATTTAAGACATTTAAAAAAATACATATATAATGGTCTGATAAGCCAAAACTTGATTTTTTTAATATTCCATACAAGAGAAGATATCAAATTACTAAATATGGGCATAATTTGCGTTAGATTCACAAAATCGTGAATTGATTGTTGATCGTGGTAATCAACCCTTTATTTATTTTATTTTGATGATTAAAGATGTTCGATTGTCTCACATTATTTTTTCATAAGGAGTATGTTTCGCTAAACAGATGTAGTTTAAATATAATTTTTATATAAAAAAAACTTTTTATATAATTAGTCTAAGTAATATTAGTTTTGACGAAGAAAACGTTGTAATAGAAGAAATAAGAAATAAATTTTATATTTATTCATTTTTAATTGAGTTATGCTCACTTATCTTTGAAACACCTCTATGAGGATTTTACTATTTCAAACAAAAATACAACAAATATTTTTATTTATCACTTTTAGCTTACAATGAGTATTTTCTATATCACCTTTGTTTTTATATTCAAACATCTCGTGAGTTCAAGAACCGAGTACACAAAGTCACTTCTAACTATACAATAGAAACAAGGTATTACAAAGAACAAACTCTCAATGAGAGGGAATACAAAACAAATTTTGCTCAATAAAAGAATGACTTCATCAAGTGAAGTATATGCAATATTTACTCAAGTGAAGTATATGCAATATTTACTCACTTATCAAATATCGTAACACAAGAACATTTGATCACTTAAACTAAGTGTTCAACCTTTAATATTTTGTAGAAAGGGAGAAAGCTTATAAACTTAGAATAATATTCACAACATATGTTTTTGTCAATCTTCCCATTGTATCTTTATTATACATTTCGGCCCAAAGACCCTTTTGGTGGATTCATGAAGACTCTTTATCTATCATTGTATATTAAGTTTAGGATTTCATTTGTATTTTTGTTACTTTTGTTGATTTTGACTTTTTAGTAGGTTGACTCTTATAATTGACATTTTGTTTTACCTTTGTATTTTGGGTCACCTTTTCAAGGGGGTATCATAGTCACCATGTTTGAATGAGATAAGTTGGGCTAGATTATAAGGAGGATAGGCATGTGATTTCATCACTTTCTCTTTTAGAATCACATTCTTTGTCACAAAAAACATAATTGCTATTCTTACTCCCTTTTGTTAATTTACCCCTAGTCATGTTTTATATGTGCTTAAATGTATTTAGACTACATTAGGGGAAGAGGCATTGGGTGGTTATTTGGGCAAGCATGGTTAAGTTAGCTTGACCATGGATTACACCTAACCATGATCTAATTAACCTAATTCAACCTACTTTAGCTGTAAATAGGACCTTTACACCCTTTTGTAACACTTTTGATCATTAAATAGAATTGAGAGCTTTTTGTAAGAGTTTCTTTTCGATTTGGTCGTGAGCTCTCTTCCTCCTTGAAAGTTTCTTCCCTTAGCTTCTATCAAGAGTTTCTCCCTTTGTGGCAAGCCTCATCGGCTCATCTCCTAACGAGTGGTGCCTTACCTCACCTTCTTCCTTTCCATCAATCCATTTTCTAAACCTTCCTACCTCCTTGCATGGAAAAGATCATAAATCATGAAGGTGTAACTTCATCACTTTACTTACTTTATATAGGTGGAAAAATAGGATTGTTGAGAAGAACTATCAAGCTCCATAATAAGCTTTGCAACCACTCAAAGAGGATGTTTTTTACAACTCACCCCCAATAAGAGAAGTCACTTGTGTGAAATACTTTAGCATGCTTAACAACTTTCCAAAAAGCACAACTACTAATCATGATCCTTTCTTTTAAACTAGTTTTTCCTGTTTGCTATTTGCTAATAATATGCCAAAGGTTGAATCATCTTTAAAGATAGAGACTTTGTGAATAATAAAACATTATCTTTAGCTAGATTGGTTATCTGGGACTTTCTTCACAAGATGCGTATTCTACGAACTAATTTTTCATCTTACATTGTCATTGAACATCCTACTTTCTTTTAGCTAAGATTTATACTCCGATATACATCACTTTAGCATTATGATTCTAACATTTCATGTGTTGCGTATTCACCTTGATAAGTTTTACCTTTTACTGTTTGTGCTTTGTCTGCATTCTTCAAGCATTGCATTCTTCTTTACATAATATATCTTTTTGTTGAAGTATCTTCATTCATCTTTATTCTTCTTACTAATCTCATCTTTTCATAAGATTTATTTTTTCTCATATCTTCTATTTATGTCTTATGGCTTGATGAACTACGTCTTCATCTACATTGAATAAACATTTGTCTTCTTCTACATCTTCACTCTATGAGATGTGTTTTCATAATCATAAACTGCACCTTCTCTTCAAGATATGCATTTGTGTCAGACTTGACTTGACACGTCTAACTTGTATGCATTTACATTTGTCAAGGTCGTTTCTGCATTTGTAAAGTCACATTTGCATCTGGCCAGAATATTTCTATGTCTCCAATTTCACTCTTGAATAGCAACATCTTATAAGTGTGTGTAGCTACGTCTACGTTTTGAGATGAATATCAACATCTGCCTCATTGCTTTTTATATTAGACTTAAACTTCCTTATGCCTTTTGTGCCGATGTCTTCCAATATTTATCCCTGTTTATACATCTTTAAGATAAATATTTGAATTAAGCTTATTTTTATTTGATATCATAAAAGTCACTTGGGTATATATGAGATTGTCTAGTTGTATGAACCTTCTGAACTTAACACTAATCTCATTCGTAATGCATGGTTTTTGTTGACAAATAATATACATAGAAAAGAGAAAGAAAGGAGAGGGAGAGAGAATCCATTTACATAAGGTTAAATTATAATTCTTGTCTTTCAATTTTTAATTGCTCATAATAAATATTATGATATCATGCTAATTAATATATATATACATATTTATATTTAAATATTAATTTCTATGTTAATATTAAGTAATATGATAAATTACCAAATAATGTTGAACTTATGTAAAATGTATATACTTTATTAATCGTATCTGATTAATAAGAATATAAAATTTAATCATTAAATAAATAAAATTTATGATTTATAAAAAATATTAAAAAGATAAATTAACTAATTTTTACCCGAGAGAGTGGATCCTGAAAAATATTTAACATTTGATCTCACTTTCTCGAGTAGCGGTTGACTCGCCCACCTTCACTCATTTGTTTTCATGTCTTTTTCTTTTTTTGTTTCTATGTCACAGCCAAAATAAAAATAATAAAAAAAAGAAGACAATTCTCAAACCTGCATTGCAACAATTATCGCGACAAAAGCAAAACAACAAAAATCGAATCGAACACCAAACGAACAAAACCTCCTCTGAGATCGCTGTTCGGAGCCGCATTGTTTCGACCGCGCCTAAGGTCCTCTTCTTCCTTTTCTCGATTCACTGTTTCATCATTTTTTCATTAATCTCTCTTCACAAAACACAACGACGACGTTTTCATTTCTTTCTTTCTTTCTGTTATTTACGAGCAATTAACGTGAACCGTTGCAATCTCGAACGGCATTGTTTGGATCGTTGGTGCTAACGCGCTTCCGCGTGCAGGTGGCGAGGAAATGATTGATGGAGTCCGGTGAGAACGAGCGCGTGACGATTCGCGAGTTCTGCGCGAATGGAACTTGCATGAAAGCAACGGAACTTGAGGCAAAGCTTGATGAAGGAAATATTCAAGAAGCGGAATCAGCATTACAGGAAGGGTTGTCGATAAATTCTGAGGTCCGTTATTGTTCGTCATCTTATGAATTATTATTACTATTTTGAATTGCTCCAGTTTGTTGGAGTGTTTTTATTTTTTTAGAAGATTGGTTTTACTTAATGTAATTGAATTCGCAATTTTCAATAAAATATTATAGTCTTTGGTATCTAGCATTGATATATATATATATATATATATGTATATGTATATGTATATGTATGTATATTAAATGACTCTCTCTCATAAAGTTTTCAATAAATTCATAAAGATTGTGTTAACAGGAGTGTGTTTGAGAGTGTTGTTAGCACTTCTCATATTCTTCATCAAACCATTTATTTATTTTCTAAAAATTTAAGAGTAAATATTAGTTATTCATTGTAATTTGTAACTATTAGATTTGAATAAAATGAATGGTGAGAAGGGAAAGCAATTCCCTTAATCTTACTCTTATTGGAATTGGTGGCTATAATGGTGCTGGAGACCTAAGACCTTGGTTCTTTAAATCTAGATTTAAGCATATAAGAGACTGGTCCCAGCTCTCAACCTTCTGTTACAATGTGTTAATACTTTTCAATCACCAAAATCTTTGCTAGAATTGTTGACAAAAGAATGTTTTTTGGATATTTTTAGAAATCTGTTGTTTGATGGTTCAGGATTTTTTGCTTAGGTATGAAGAATAAGATAAGAGGAACATAGAAATTAAGTTCATCCAAATAAAAATTTGTAATGCCTCATCTAGCTAATTGTAACTTTTTCTTGTTTTCATTTTCCCCAAACGTTCAATGCCTACGGAGTCCATTTCGTGTAAAATAAGTCAAACCTAAGTGTACTTCCTTCTCACAATAAAATTACTTGTTGTGGGGCAGATAGTTTTTTTCCCCATATGAACAGTATTGAAGATTATATTTGTATATGAACATTACAGATACTTGATTATAATTTATATACATGGACTGCATTATGGATTACGTGTGATTGGATTCATTTAAGACCAGATAATATGCCCACATGAAAGTAACATGTGAAAAATTGATGCAATATGTAAATTTGACACAAATAACCCATTAAATTTGTTCTAAATATAAAGAGATGGTGTATCTTGATTCTTAATGGGATTGAATTGGAGAACCATTTTTGGAAATATATCAATCATACGTTTGAGTTATGCTCCTTGCTCACTTTATACTTTAACAGGAAGCAAGGGCTCTTCTTGGAAAGTTAGAATATCAGAGAGGCAATGTGGAAGGTGCTCTTCGTGTGTTTGATGGAATTGATCTTCAAGCAGCCATACCGAGATTGCAAAGTTCCCTTTCTGAAAAAACACCCACCAAGAAAGCTCCCACTGGCCCTGAATCACCTTCCTCTGTCTACCAGAATGCAGCTACTTTGGTGCTTGAAGCCATCTACTTGAAAGCCAAGTCTCTGCAAAAATTGGACAAATTTAGCGGTATTGAATCCTCCATTCCTCCTACATCTTTAATTTCTATCTTTACAGCAACAATAGCCTTGTTCCACGACGTGAGGTCAGCTGCATGGATTACACAACACTATTGCTTGTTTAAAAACCAAATTCTAAGGGATATTAATGCATTGAAATGCTTGTTTCATGGATTCATGCAGAAGCTGCTGATGAATGCAAACGTGTTCTTGATGCTGTTGAGAAGATATTTAGTCAGGGTATACCTGATACACAAGTGGACAATAAATTGCAGGAGATAGTCAGCCGTGCAGTAGAGCTCCTTCCAGAGCTTTGGAAACAGGCTGGTTGCTATAATGAAGCGTTGTCTGCTTATAGGAATGCCCTTCTTAGTCAATGGAACCTTGATAATGATAGCTGTGCAAGAATTCAGCAGGCATTTGCTGTGTTTTTGCTGCACAGTGGGGTGGAGGCAAGTCCACCTAGTTTAGCCGTTCAGACTGAGGGATCTTATGTACCCAAGAATAATCTGGAAGAGGCAATTCTACTTCTAATGATTCTTTTGAGAAAGTTTAGCCAAGGTAAGATAAAGTGGGATCCTTCTATTATGGAACATCTGACTTTTGCGCTTTCAGCATGTGGTCAAACTTCTACATTAGCCAAGCAATTTGAAGAGTTGACACCTGGTGTATATCACCGTATTGACCGGTGGTGTTTTTTGGCTCTATGTAATAGTGGAGCCGGAGAAAATAAAAGTGCTTTGAATCTGCTAAGGATGTCTTTGCATAAACACGAACGGCCAGATGACCTTACATCATTATTATTGGCTGCCAAGATTTGCAGTGAGGATCCTCATCTTGCTGCTGAGGGAGCAGGATATGCACAGAGAGCAATCGATAATGCTCAGGGCTTAGATGAGCATTTGAAAGGTGTTGGTCTTCGGATGTTGGGACTTTGTCTGGGAAAGCAAGCTAAGGTTTCTTCTTCTGACTATGAGAGGTCTATGCTTCAATCCAAAGCTCTGCAATCGTTGGAGGAGGCAATTAGACTGGAGCGAAACAATTCTGATCTAATTTTTGAACTGGCTATTCAATTTGCCGAGCACCGAAATTTAACTGCTGCTTTATCCTTTGCCAAGCAGTTCTTTGACAAAACTGGTGGCTCTAAATTGAAAGGTTGGAGATTGCTTGCTCTAGTTTTGTCTGCACAAAAGAGATTTTCAGAGGCTGAAGTGGTGACTGATGCTGCTTTAGATGAGACTGCAAAATGGGAGCAGGGGCCACTGCTTAAGCTGAAGGCCAAGTTAAAGATCTCCCAATTACGACCCATGGATGCCATTGAAACTTACCGGTACCTACTTGCATTGGTTCAAGCCCAGAGGAAATCATCTGATAGTTCACAGGTATGATTATGCAATCTTACCTTCCAATATATCTTATGCTTAAATTTAATAAAATGAAGATATGTTTTATCAAATGATGATATGTAACTTTGATGTGAGTTTGGTAGATTATAGTATCAATATGATTGAATTATCTCTTGCATCCTATGGTGATGGATTTGGCTTCACGTTACTGTAGTAGCTGGATAACATGCAATGAGGGAAACTAGATTTCCTATAATATTGCTGTTAATCCAATAATGATCTTTGTTAGAATAATGTGCAGTTCTTGTATTACATATTTACATGCTTAATGATTCTATGCATCACATGTTAAATGCATTTAGTTTTCATAGAAAACAGAAAGTAGCTCCCATTTACTCTGCCTTGGAAATTGTCCCTACTTCGTCTACTAAGAGTATATATATATATATAGATGTTCTGCTCAACCTAAGTAAACACAATCAATTTCACTTAAACAATTTCATCCATTCTAGCTCTCCCTCTATCAGTTTATCTCTCTTTCTCTCTCTCCTTAAATTAAACATGGTATCAGAGTGGACTTTTTCTGGTGTAATCTAGCCCTATGTTGCCTTTTGAATTGAGTTTAGTGGACTCATGTTATTTATTTAAAGAAAAGGGGATTCATTTGTAAGGCTTAAAGCTGAATAAGCTTTAGCTTGTGGAGGAGAACTAGAAATTTGAATGATGTGCAGCTCATGTATCGCATGTTAAAATGTTAAATGCAATTAGTTTTCATAGGAATTAGTAACTAGGAAATAGCACCAATATACTCTTTTCCATGGAAATAATTCCCACTTAGTCTATCAAGAGAGTATATAGATGTTCCACATAGCCTAAGCATATGTAAAAACACAATATACTTCATTTAATCAATTCCATTCTCTCTCTTCCCCTCTAAATTCAACAGTTTTAATAAGATCTGAATTATGTATATGCCTCTTTTTGGTTGCCTAGTTGTTTCCTCCATTTTATTAGAAAAGAAACAGATATTTCAACCTTTTGAAGAAACCTAAACAAGAAGTTTATACCAAACAAAACTAATAGAAGTGGAAAGGATTGAAAAAATTGTTTATAAAGGTTGCTGTTATTTAGGAAGCTTTATCTTGTAAAAAAGAATTCTTTCATAGGTCTCTCCGTAGTTTTTGGAGAAAAAAATAAATAATTTAAAAGATTTTTCTCAGTATGTTTCCATTTATGCTTTTTTCTTTTTTTTCTTATGGTGGTTGCTTTTCTTTGTCATTGTTTTCATTGAAGTAAAAATGCTTGCTTCCTTTTTATTTTGGTTTTTCAATGTTCAGATTATAGGGTTTGTTAGACAAAGGAAATAGAGAAAATAGAGATTAAATACTCTGAAATTGATATTAGCATAATGTTATGTGATGGTAAAACATGAAGTACTTCACCTATTTACCCTAATAATCCTTAATATGGTAATGGAAATTAAGGAAATAGGGAAACTAGTTCTAAGAAATATCCTGAGAGATTATCCTAAGCTCTGAAGTATCCTGAGATATTTTTCACACATTGTAACATACAGTAACAGAAAGGGAGTTTTTATTTAACAAGGAAGAAGAATAGAGGAGAGTTGATATTTTTTCCTGGGAGATGCTCTTTGCTTCATGGAACTCTTCATTTACAAATTGTTGATTCCAAACTAAGCTTACTCATATTTTATTAACTCTTTGTAGGTTGAGGATTATAAGATAAATGAATTTGAAGTTTGGCATGGTCTGGCAGCTTTATATGCAAGCCTTTCTCACTGGAAGGATGCTGAAATCTGTGTGCAAAAGGCCAAAGAGTTAAAGGAATTCTCAGCAAAAACAATACATGCTGAAGGCAAGAACAGAATCTTTAGGCTGTTAAAAATTTCTACTTTAGCATGTCCGATTCGTGTTTTCCCTCATGTTTTAATCAAATAAGATGTCAAAGGGGAAACAGGACCAGGGATTCAATCTCTTGCCTGCAAAACTCTTACCTGTTGGGATTTGGGATTGTACTTATGGATCATGGTCGGGGACAAACACATTTAGGTTTAGCAATGTGGGGGAAATGCCTCCAATCAACCATTAAAGTTTCCTCCATTATATTGATAAATGAGTACACTTCTCAATGCTAATTGGTGGTTCCAAGTCTTAAAGTGTTTTAGATAATGCTTTAAAAAGCCGTTTAAAATTTAAATAACGTTTTGGAAGAAAAGAACAAAATAAAAGTTTATCGGGATCTAATACAAAACAAAAATGTAATAGGGATCTAACACAAAATTTGCTAATATATTGAAGTCCCAAAACATATTTAGGTCAACTTATATATAAAGCCAAGCGGTGGTACAGCATAAGCTCATCACAATCTGTAATAGGGCAAAAACTAAGAATTATATGCTATCATGGTCTTATCTCATCATTGACATTTCAAATTTTCCTACATGATTGGACCAGGTATTATGTTGGACGGTCGTGGAGAAAATCAAGAAGCTCTTATTGCTGCTTTCAATGCGATCCTATTTGAACCAAACTATGTGCCAAGCAAGATCTTGATGGCTTCTTTGATACTGAAAATGGGTTTTAATGCTTCACCTGTTGCCAGAAGCTTACTTTCTGATGCACTTAGAATAGAACCTACTAACCGCAATGCTTGGTATTACTTGGGATTAACTCACAAGACTGATGGCCGAATAGTTGATGCTGCTGATTGCTTCCAGGCAGCTTCCATGCTGGAAGAATCTGATCCCATTGAAAATTTCAACTGCATGCTTTGACCAGATTCCAGTCTCAGATAGTTAACTCTGCCCTCAGATTCATATCATTCTGTTATCGGTTATTTTTTGCAAGAGACCAAAGGTTATTCTTGGAAGCAATGCTGCTTGAGTCAGGTATGGTTCTGTTGTCAATTTTGAAAATGTATCCCCCTTCCCTCGTTCCTTCTTTTTTCATTAAAAATTCTTATTATAAGGAGCTAGGCTTGAAGCAAAAGAGTTGGATTAAATCATAAAGTAGGAAATAAGATAAGAACGGGTCAATCTAGTTGTAGGGTGGATGAATTGTAAAGAACATGGGAGTTTTTATCGTTGTTGGGATCCTCTTTTGCCTTGTAAATGTGAGATGCTTACTCGGAAAGTATCATTATGAGAAAAGTAAACTGTAAAGATTCGATTATCTTTTTATTTGCCTACATTTTTATATCTGTATCCATATAAAATATAAGGTGTGTTATCAATTCTCTCTAACACACTTTGTATCATTGGTTGAAATTTATTGAAAATTACAAAATTACAAGAGAAATATTTAATGATAACTGAGACTCACATAAATTTATGTTTTTAGATATGTTTCAAGGAATAACATAGGTTGTGATTAAAAGAGTGTGTGTGTGTATGTCACAGACTTTGATGCTAACATTTGTATCAAACTTGGATGTTGCTTCTCTGGTAGTTAGCTTCTATCAAGCATGAACACCTCTATTATTTGAAGTATTCCTGTGTTGGATACATTTCGGACACCGACATTCTCTAACACTTGTCCGACATCAGACACTTCTAATTAGGTCTCCAATAAAAAAAATATTATTTTTTGCTTAAAAACTTAAAATTACATTTATATACAACTTAGATACCTAAATTGACACTTAAACATAGATAAACACATACTGATATTATTAAAAAATAATGTTAGACCTATCTTTTAGCTTTGCTATCATAGAAAATTGGTTTCAATTGTTAACATATCACTACTTTAGTTAATTTGTTATGTTACTAATCTTTTATTTCATTAAAATCTCATTATTTATATGTATATAAGTCGTGTCTTTGTGTCTTACATTTTAGACATTAGCTGTGTCAGTGTGTCCAAATCCGTATCTGTGTGAGTGTCCGTGCTACATAGATTAGCTCTGAAAAATGTTACCACTTTAATAGGTGACATATACCCATTTTGTGATAAGTATTGTTGACTTGGCCTGATTTATTACCTTCGATTCTGTGATGCTCCACTATTACCAATGTGGTAATACACCTTAGAGGTAGGCTTGGCTTCAAGCTTGGTGAACTTCTGGATTAGATTTCAATGCCATCACGCCATGTACATATGCATCGGGTACACTTTTGAGTACGTATCACGGACATATTAAACATTTCAGGATTTTAGCCGTCCAATAAATAAAAACATTATATTGTAGTGAAAAAATGAAAAATAAAAAGTTTCTTTTTATCCTACTTGCTCTTTATTGTTGACCTCCCAAATTTGTCATGTGATTACTTAGTAGAAAACATTTTTGTCGATGTGAACTATTTGGTTTGCTAATTTACACCTATTTATTTTAAAAAGAATAAGAAAATAAATTATAATTACAAATTTATTTAACTTTATAAAAAATAGGCGTAACTTGTTAACATTTTTAAAAAATGAGTGAAAGTTGGCTAATTTCATATATATATATATATATATATATATATATATATATATATATATATATATATATATATATATATATATATATTAATTATAGGTTAAATGTTAATGTTATTACTTATGTTAACTTTTATTAGTAATGAGAATTGAATTCGCGACCTTTTCTCACTTCTCTAGTCACCTTTTATAAGTGTGTTTATATATATATATATATATATATATATATATATATATATATATATATATTTATATATATAATTAAAAAACTTATTTGATTAATGTTTTTTTAAAATAATTTTGTTTTACTAGTTCTTAAAAACTAAAAAGAGGAACAACTTTGCAGAATTTTTTTTTTAGTTTTGTATGTTTCTTGAAACTCAAATCACATAGATTTTTTTTTATTAATAACACATTCATATAAATGACTAGGTTTTTTTTTTATTTTTACATTTTCAAATTATCTTTACTAAACAAGGTTCTTTTTCATTTTTTAAAAAATAATTTTTAAAAACTATTTTTTAAAACTTTTTAAAAACTAAAAGAAAAATCAAACCAATTAATCTAACATACATATTATTATATATGCAAAAGCCAAAAGGTATATTGAAAGGTAATTACTAACAATCACCTTTAAGATTAAAGGAAAACAATAAGAAGAATGGGATAGGTTATGAATGTTTTCAATGTTCTCCTGATGTAATTTTATTTAATCTTAAATTCCTTCTACTCATACAAAAAAGTCATACTTCACTTCAAAATAGGGACTAAGAGTTTTATTAGTTTGGTTTTGTTTTTTAATTTTTTTTAAAAAAAATTCAAAAATAGTTTTCTGGTAGAAGAGAAAAAAAATTGTTTGGTAAATGTTATTTGAAAATTGTTTTGAAGATGTAAAAATGAAAAAACATATTTATATTTATGGAAATGTCATTAATGAAAAGCAAAAAATAACATATTCTCATTGTATTTTAAGTTTTCAAAACAAAAATTGAAAATTGAAAAGCAAAATTAGTTACAACTATTCCTGTTTTTTAGTTTTTAAAAACTAAAAAAGTATAACTGTTTTCGAAAACTGTTTTAATAAAACAGCAACCAAACAAGTTTTATAAAAGACTGAAAATAGTTATATAAAATTGTTGTCAAACAAATACTAAATGTACTTTGTAAACATGATTTTTAAAGACAAATTTACGATAGATATGTGACATAATATCAAGAATATTTTGAAGTGATAAAACAAAAATTTTACTAACAAAAAGTTAACAAATTAACTAACATTTTAAAAGTAGAGAACACCTAGTGTCTAGAGCTCGAGTCTTGAAATTTTGAATCTGTTTAAATTGCTCGGCTTTTAGTCTGATATGCTTAACCTCTAGGTGGATTAAACAAGTTTTATCTGCAAACCCGGCAGACTGTTGTATATTTTTTACAATTTAATATAAAAAATATAATACTAATAAATAAGTGGTGTATAAGTAAAAATAAATTTTTAAAAGAATTTAATTAGTATATTTTGACAATATAAAAGAGTTTTATCTATCGTTCAATCAGAACTCTTCATATATATAAATTTTAAAATATTAATTGATAAAATTAAAAAATTTATCATAAATGAAGAGTTGTTATTGAATATCTGTGTAAAACTTTTTACATTGATGATGCAAATCCTTTTTCTTTTTTATTTAATATAAAAATTAAGTTCTTTTCGATTTTGTTTTTGTCAAATGCAAATTTGTCCACTAAATCCATAGGCTATGCTAGACAGGTGTGTGCATGCTAAAAATGAGCCCATTAGGAGTATGAGTTTTGGAGGACAGCCTTTATAAGTTGTGGGTTTTGTTAATAAGGGTGAGAGAATTTCTCCGTCCACCTCCATAATTTCTTCATACACCTCTATAAAGGTAAGAAAAGTCTCAAATACTCTAAGTAAAAAAATAAGTTTAATCCGAGTAAAAATTTGCAAAACTTTTTTAAAAGTTCGAACAAGGGTTCTTAATAGTATTTCTTTGCATTATCAACATCATCCTTCTGGTAAGAAGATCAATCATCACTAATAACCATATTTTACAATCCTTTTTTTCAATTTTATAAACCTCTTGAGCATGACTATGGTTGAAGTGAATCTTGTTGGATAGAGAGTAACTTAAATGAGTTGAAATTGTTGAATATGATGATGGATAATCTCATAGAATGTCCTGTGATAAAGTTTTTAATAAAACTAGCATCATCTGCAGTTTGTGTGATCCAACAACATTGTTTGTAAGTATCATTGTTTCTTTCAGTGTTCTTGGTTGCACAAATATTTTTCAAAGCAAGGTTGCACAAATATTCACTACATATGGAGTCAATAAATGGCAAGAAACTCTGACTCTATGATCATACTAATTACCTTCCATACATAAGCATTATCAGATATAATTTGTACCACATTTGCTGGTCTAACCTGCATAATTACATCTCTCATGTGTTTAGCAATGAAATCCTTATCCTTTATCTCATCATAGCCATTTATTTCCTTTAGAAACATTAGTCCATTCGCAATGACAATCATGAAGTTGATAAGAAGTTTTCTCTAGGTATCACTTCACCCATCACTAATAATGGTCACACCTTTCTGACTCCATGAATTTCTTATTGGCTGCAAGAGGCTATCGACATGGTTTCTTTCCTTCGTAGGGCCACTAGTTCTCAACTTATAGAAACTTGGCAATATATTTCGTTTAAGATTTTTATTATTAGTAGCATAAGAAAATGCATTTCTATAAGGATTCCTTGCTGAATTAAATGATATTTTTGAAGAGTGAAACATCCTTGAAATTTCATTATCAAGAGTCTCTCTAGCTTGATTATTGAAAAAATCTACAAATGAACCTTTGACTTTAAGATTCACATCATTGTTTGATTTGTTTCCTGCATTAAAAACTGGAGTTAGAAATACAATTTTTTTCTATGAATGTTAAACTTTCAGTGATGCTTCATCATCCAATTTTTTAAATTCAACGAGTTTTGATGGTGTTACCTTTGAACAAAATGTAACCCATTCTCTTAAGATTTTTAGCAAATGAGTCATTACTCAAGTATAAGATTCATTGAATGAAAAATCACATAAATCATCATATTATTTCCAGCCTGAGTCTTTCTTAATTTTAAAACATATTCGTAGAGATTTTGTTTCATCCTCTTTTTCTATAGATTGATTAGATGATCTTATTTCTCTATAATAAAAATTAAAAACAAAAAATATATAATGCAATTAAATAAATATCACTATCTTATTCATGATCTTGTAAAATTCAACAAATAATAAACACATAAAAATAACTATGATTTAAAACATTTACATGAATATAATTTACATATTAAATATTTCTAAAAAATTAAAAAAATAATAATAAATATTTCTAAAAAATTATATAATATATGTATATATATTAAAGTGTAGAAAATAAATATAATCTGACCATTAATACTTTTGAAAATATATATCTCACACAACACGTATGTGTATATATATATATATACTATATATTTTTAAATTGTTACTTTGAATTAGTTGTCCTGAACTAGTCTGGATTGGTTGTGTTGGACTAGGTCCAAATTGGCTATTTTGGACTTTATGCAAACTAGTTCAATAGACGTTATGAATCTAGATTATCCAATTCAAATTCTTTCTCCATACACGATTCTTTTTCATTTAGATTCGCTTATTCAGACTACTTGTCTACATAAATCAGAAACCCCTAGTTCGAAAGAACAATGAACCACATCAAATATTGAATCCAGATTGACACCTCCACTGATTCGAATTACAATTTTCAGTGAACATGAAAATGGAGTTTAAGGGACAAGTAAGTACTTGGTGACAGAGAGGGATAACCATGCATGATTGGGGACCAAGTTTTTCCTAGTCTAGATTCAACAACAAAAACATATGAGATGAAGATTGAAAGGTGTGTGTGAGGTTATTCAGTTGTAGAGATTTTGCCCTAAGGTTATTTTTATATTTAGGAAGACTTAGTGAAGTTTTTAATCCTTGAAATTTGACTTTTGGTCCCTAAAATTAAAAATAATTTTTTGTTCTTGAAATGTCAAGTTTAATTATACTGTTTTTAGAGACTAACTTTAACTAAATTTAGAGATGAAAAATATTATTTTTATTTTTAAAGACCAAAAATAGAATTTAATAAAATTTCAAGAATTAAAAACTTAATTAAACCATTTTAAAAATATATTGAGGTACATAGAGAAAAATGAAACATGCATGAAGAAAAACTCTATACTCATCCCTAGTTGTTGACTTTCCAGAAAAATTGATTTTTCAACTGGGAGTATCTCCAACTCTAGGATTTATTTAAAAAATTGGCATACTATTTCTAGTAAAAATAATTTTTATATTTTTGGTTCAAATATTTTTTTATTCCTAAAAAAAATTTGCTTGACTTTTGAATTTTGTAAAATTCTTTTTTTGAAGCTCTTGTAATATATTTGATTTACTTTTATTCCTTATTGAATATTTTTTTACTAAACTAACTCAAAACAAAATATATGATTCAAATTAAAAAAAAGCTTATTGGAATAAGTAAAAAAAAATATTAATAGGATGAAAACAAAAAAAATGTTGCAATAAAAAACGAAACAATTTATTAAGAATCAAACCCAAAATATCACCACTATATTCCATTAATTAAGAAGATTTTTCCATTTAACACCTATCACAATTTCATTTCACATCTACTCGCAAGAAAAATACAAAAATACTCTCCCTTTTTTACTTATCCGACAGTGTATCGTAGGAGAAAAAAATTTAAAAATAATTTTTTACACATAAATTATTTTTCAAAATAAAGTAGTAACAAAATACTAAAATTAGAGTAATTAATGTTAGTGTAATTAAAGTAATTAGCCTCAAGATAATTAAAGCGAGTAATTAACATCAGTCTAATTACAGTAATTAAAGTCATGTAATTAGACTAGAAGTAAATAGAGTAACTAGGTATGACAATGAGTGTAATTAGATTAAAAATAATTAAAGTAATTAACGTAATGTAATTATACTCAAAGTAATTAGAGTAATTTGTAATTTTTTTTTACTTATCCTGTGATGTTACTGTCAGAGAAGCAAACAACTTTAAGAAAAAGTTTCGTAATTAATTTTTATATTTTATTTATTTTTATATTTTATCATATAAAATTTTAATAAAATGTTAAAAAATTATATTATTAAAACATAAAATTTTATAAATATAATATAAATATTATATATAAATTTTATAATTAAAATAATAAAATATAAAATTTATAAATATAACAGTTTATTAGAAGAAGGTTTTCAGTAATAAACTTTTATATTTTATTTATTTTAATTTTAAAATAAAAAATTTAATAAAATTTAAAAAATTATGTTATAAATAAATTATATTATTAAAATATAAAATTTTATAAAGATAATATAAATAGTTAAGTAAATTTTCTAATTAATTTTTTTCTTTATTCCAAAAGCTTAATTTGTAAAATTAATTATTTTATTTTAAAATGTGAATAAATAAGATTAATTTATTACTATGAGTGTTTAAAAAGATAAGATTAATTTATTATAATATATAATAAGAAAGATAATTAAATTAAAAGTATTTTTAAACTTTTTAGATAAACTATATTAAATAAAAAAAAAGTAAATGTAGATGAAAATCCTATTGGAAAACATACTAAAAGGCAAAAGCCCAATAATAACAACTAGGGTTTGTTACAGGGTTGCAGCTCCGCTCGCTATATATATGTATTCCCAAATCTGAACCTCCCAATCCCTAACCCTAGATAGAGCAAGCAACGCCACCGGCAATTCAGTTCACAGTTCATAATAGCTCTGATTTTTCTGTATTCTCCTCACTCCTCGCCACCAAGATTTTTGCTTTTGCTCCAATTCACGCTTTTGTGGAATTTTTCTCTCTGGGTTTTCCCTTGCAAAATCTCTTCTTTTTTTTTTTACCTTTTTATATTGGTTCGTTGAAGGCATTTGTTTTCTTTATAATGAATAATCTAAAAGCTGATGAATAAGATTAGTTGATTAATGATTTTGCTAATAGGAGAAGAGAAATTGGTTTATGTGTTAAAAATATGCACTATGTATCGTAGGTCTCTCTTATTATGTGGAGAGAGCTTTGAGCAATTGTGCAGAAATTGAAAGCTGATTAGTCAGCAGGCAGCCAGACAACTGCCGAGGTGGATCCACAGATGAACAGTTCTTTCTTAATGCTGCTTGTCTACTAATTTCACCTTATATTATTTCATAATTTCGCACCAATAATTTAGTTTTAATTTAATTTGCCCTTAGAAGAATTATCATTTGTGCTATATGACCCAGATTTTTGTTTTGTACGTTTGAATTTGGGGTCCTATGATGTGAAGAATTGATTTGATTTTCGACTTGTGAAATTTGGACTTCCTGTTTTTACTCTTCATCAATCTTATTCTTAATTTATGCCCCTAATGCTATGCTTTATTCTTAAAGGTTGAGAAACTCTAGAAGTTCTCTTTTGAAATTTTTAATAATAAGTGAATTCATAGAGTTTCATGAAGAGAATTTGAAAAAAAAAAAAGGAGTTTATAGTAAGAGTGTTTTTGTTATTTTTTAGCCTTTTTTGTTTAATGTGAGGAGTTTAAATCCCAACACGGCAAAATTTATTAATAATGCCCAGGAGGGTTAAAAAACAGATAATGTATCACTAAAAACAAATTAAGAAGGCAAGGGTAAGAAATAGACATTCATCACAGAAAAAAATAGCGTTGTTACAAGAAAAGTGAATCGCACAATCGGTAAAAGTGTTTTGTAATGCATATCACTTGATATTCGCATACCGTTCTTTATAAGTTATAATTCTACTATAATCACTTTAGCAACGCAGCCTGGTGCTGCATAATAGCTCAAATCCTACATAATACTCATTTGCTTAGGCATTTTAATCTATTCATTTGCTCAGAAATCTATGAGAAATTACTCACTGACCTACGGTATTTTGTCATTAATAGTGTCATTTCTGGTTGGAAGAACACATAAAAAATGTTTATTGATAATTTTACTTCTATTCAGTCATAATGGTATTCCTATATAATCATATTTGTTATTGAAGTGTCATTTAAGATCGGAAGTACACATCATAATATGTTTATTGACAATTTGATTTTGATACAATCTATATTGACTTTTGTTTGATTGTAATTGTGCTTTTGTGAAACTAATAAGGGTTTCAAAGAACGGATAATGAATAATCTGTAAGATGATTGGAAGGCAATTCACTGTTTTGACAATTCACTGTTTTTTTTTTTATAGTTACCGATTTGTCTAGAACTACAGATTTACACTTGACAGAGATATTTTGGCAATTCATTGTTTTTCTTTTTGGTTTATCTGATTAAACTGGGAACTATAGACAGATATGGAGCGGTAACATCAGCTATTTCAGGTAGCAACAGTCTCTTGGAGCTACCTTTGTGAACACAGAAGAAGTTTGATTCTTTTCATTTCATTTCAATGCTTTGACAAGAAATCAAGAAGTTCAATTATTAAAACTTATCACTATAGAATCTATTTGTAGTGTTTTGCTGGCCATCTGATCTCATGCCCTGATGTGTTTGCCTAATTTGACTCTAATATCAAATAAATCGTTGTCTAATTGATTGCTATTAACTATAGACTTTAGTTAAAACATAAATTAAGATACCTGAATATAAATTTTCCAGAAGGATTCAGAAAAAAAAAACAAAGCAGATCAGAAGCAAAAATGAAGATTTGGCAAACGAAAAGAGGTTTTGTCTAAAGTTCTGAAGTTTTTTATCCCTACTAGCCAATTACTGATCTCACCAGAGTTACTTTTATGGAGAAAAAGTTTTGGTCAACCCCTAATTGCCACTTTCAATCCTTGGAATCTACTTCGAAACATATAGCATGGAAGTGTGTAACAAAATTTAAGTTACGTATGAGTAGAGAAGCATGAACAAGAGTGTCATCTATCTAGTGGCTCTATGCGTATATCAGCATGACATCTCCAGTAATGTAAAAACCATAACTCTGAAGAAGCGTGTCATCTTAGTTCCTTCACATTAGCATATTTTGTTTGTATATATATTGAGCACAATCATACTTCATTGCATTACTATATTTGCAAAAATAATCTTGAAACATAATTACTAATAATGACCTTTAGATACACTATATCATCACTTCCATGAAACAGAAAAATTCAAGAATGCCAGTGACTTTGCCAAAGGAATTAGATGAGTGTTTCATGGTCATCACCGCCCTAAGAATCCAAGAAAGGAACCGTTGCTGCCATGTAACATAACACTTCAGTAGCCACAAAAGACTGGTTCACATTCCCACTCCACCATTCCACTATCTCCCTAGAACTTTGATTGCACAATTTTTTTTATAAGTCAAGCAATATTATTAAAAAAAAAATTTAAAAACCATAAGGCATGGCTTTCAAATTGAAGTACAAAAAAGTATCCATGAATTATATATGAAAATCATATAACAAAATCAAAACATATTTGACTCTTGTTTCTCTAACATAGAAGGTTAGATTCATCACCACCTCAGTATGAGAAGTTAATTTTGTGACTTGACTTCATGCAAGGACTATAATAATTATGTGACTCTTTACTATTGAAAACAGATGCATTGTGCACCTTTCAAATATGTTAGAGACTTACACATCACACAAAATGTCATACCTTGCGAATTGCCATAATCTTATGAATTGTAAACCTATGTAATGCTGTAAATATTCCCTACCAGGTGCATAATTTACTATTGCAATGTGTTATCTGTTTCGATTACTTCGATATAAGCTTTTGGAATGCCATTTTTTTCAGCAACTTCAAGTTCATCTACTTCTACCTCCTTGTCCCCAAGAATAGGGATAAAAACAATGTCACTGTGCCCTTAGTTTCTGCAGAAGTGTACAATGATAGCACCAATTCTTTGACTGTTCTTTCTAATATCAATGCTAATAGTTTCACTGTTTCGACCACTAACAAAAACCCTGCATTCTATGATTCTGTATCTGCTAATGGAGCTTGTCACTGGTTGTCTACAAACCTAACTTACATCCTTTGCTTTGAACCAATTCGGGAAGCTCAACACCCCAACAACTCATCTTAGTGGAAATTTTCAAGTTGGTGATTCTGTTGCATATGCTGGGAGAGTCCCCAATCCAGATATCTATTATCATGAAACGATTGAACTTTGGATCTTAAAGCAAGACAGTGGCTGGAGTAAAGTGTACTAGGTTGAGCCAATTAACTGTCTTGTTCAAATCTATGCTGTTTGGAAAGATGGTGCTGAATTTCTTGCTGGATCCATGTGAATTTACTTGGTTTCATGTAACTCTTGTGGAGAGCAATGACGCATTTTTCCATTTGAAGCAGAATTCGTGTATAAATATGCGGCAAGTTTAACTGCCTTATATCAACCAGTTCTAAAGTAAATTATAAGAAAATATTTTCTTTTACATAGTTATGTATTAAACTTTTTTTATGTGATCTTTTTATCAACAAAAAATAATAATAAATAATTTTTTTATTGATAGATCTAAAACTTTAATTTTAATAACCTTATCTTTAAACCCATCCTATAAGAATGTGTACTAGGTTAATTTATGTCCTACTGCAGTCTCATGAGGCGTGACATTAGTGCATGCACATTCATGGTTATATCATTACTATTGTGTCTTAGCTAATACTATTTTTTTTTAAAAAGAATAAAAAATTTTAAAATGATTTTTTTAAAAAAAAATAATCAACACTAAATACATGATATTTAAAAAAATAATATTTTTAAAGCTAATATATGTTTTTTAGCATTTAATTAATATGTACATATAGTATAAAAAAGTTTTACAATACGATTTTTAAAATATAAATAATTTATTTTTTTATAACCTTCACAATATTTTTCAAACGAAGGAATATTTTTTTGAGAATTAATTATTTCTTGGTGGCTGACCTGAACTCTAGCAAGTAGCATAAATGTGAGTGGGTGATGCATGTTATTCTGCGTGACAGAGTTGTGCCAAACCATAAATGGAGACCATAGTATTACGTAAACAACAACGTGGAATTTGGTGTAGTAGCTATATGTTTTGACTGGTTAACAAATCAACAGAGTAGAATAATTCGGCAACGATTCAATATAGTCAATAAAGCTAACAACCCTTTTTGCTTTCAGTTTTTGTAATTTATCGGTATAATAATGTTTTACACTAATCATTAATTATAAGTTTTCGTTTATATATTTTTTAAAATATTAATTTATAAATTAATAAATTTAGTTATAACTAATTATTAATGTAAAACTTTAAATATTAATTTGACAGTGTTAAGTGTTTTTCTCTTATTAATCTCAGCCCTCACAACTCAATTAGGTACAGCGTTTATGGAAAAAGTTCAACGAAAGTAACATACCTGTTGCACGAGAGTTTTAAAATACAGTTTCAACACAGTTTGTCCCACACTTCTTTGTATTATATTATAAGTGTATTTGTCTTCACATTTCCGTTAATTAAAAGTTGAAATGATTTTTTTTTTAGATTGATTTGAAAAAATATTTTATTTTTATGTTTAAAAATTATTTTTATTTTCAAGGTTTCAATGTTTATAAAATATGTTTGTGTTTATTTGAAATTTTTATTTTTAAAAAAATATAAAATACTTATATATATATATAATTTAAAATAAATTTATATAGGTTTTTTGTAATTATAATCGTTATTCGTTTTTACATAGTTTTATTTTTTTCAAAACACTAAAAACATTTTTTTTTCAATTTTTAACTATTTTTTAAAATATTTCTAAAGAAAATATTTTCTAAATCGTAACCAAACATATTTTCACTAGTGTTTTTTCTATGTTCTCTAAAAATTAAAATAGAAAATACTCAAAACAAATGTCATCTAACTATTTTTTTTTTATCTTGAACAAAATTGAGCACTAGCTATATGGAGTTTAGAACAACTCAGACTGTTTATTCAACCAACTAAATTAAACCTCTTTGACGAGTTAGTAGTTCTTTTAGGTAACTATTAATTTTTCTGAAAATTACTTTAATTAATTTTTTTTTAAAATATCATATTTTTAGCTACTAACTGATTTTTTTATAACTTTATTTTTTATTAATGAATTGTCCTACATAGGGTAAGACAAAAGGTTGGTAATCTATTTGACAAGTGTGATGAATTAAGGAGAAGTATTGCAATGTTGGATGTGAGAGCTAAAGAAATTAGTTTATCAAAACAAGATGCACAATATATAGTAGATTTGGTGTAGGAATTTGGTATGACTAGTACGCATCTTGAATCATCCTTAGCTCAAAGAGATTTTTGGTTGAAGGATGAAGACTCAAATATTAAGTTTTTTCCACATAATGGTTAATTGGAGAAAAAAGATAGATACAATAGCATGATTATTCATAAATGGAACATGCACGGAGAACCCTCATGAAATTAAAGAAGGGTTGTGTCTATTTTTTCAAGAAAAAATCAATCAGCCTCAAACATTGCAAATCTTGATAGTGTGAGATTTCCTATACTCACTAATGAAGAAGCTACAAAATAAATTTGGAGCGCTCATTAATAGAAGATGAAATAAAACAACAATATAGTCATGTGAAGGAGATGAAAATCCAAGACTGGATAAATTTAATATGCATTTCATAAAAAAAATTACAAGTCATTGAAGGATGATTTTTACATTATAATGTGAAAATTTCACTCTCATGATCTCTACTACGACATGTAAATACTTTATTTCTTACTTTGATATCTAAGATCAACAACCTATAATGTTTGAGCCACTATAGACCAATTTCCTTGATAGGTGTCATATACAAAGTCATTTAAGAGATTCTTGCTTCACGAATAAGGGGAAAAAAGGGATGCACAAACTAATTCAAAATTTTGTTGTTAGGAGAAACATATTGGATAGTGTGGTGGTAATAAATGAGACCATGCATGAAACTAGGAGGAAGAAAATACCAACACTTATATTTAAAGTGGATTTTGAGGAATCTTATGACTCTATCAACTTCTCATATATATAGTATATGTTAAAGCAGATAAGTTTTTCACAAAAATGGTTATCTTGGATGCATCAATATGTATCTTCAGCTTCGACCTTTTGCCTTGTTAATGGGAGTTCTATGGATGAATTTTAGATGTTTAAAGGACTCCAACAAGGAGATTTTATGGCTCTACTCCTTTTTTTAATTGTGGCAAAGGGCCTAAGGGCTTGTTGAGAAGTGTAGCGAATCAAAATAGGTTGTTGGGAGTGAAAATTCGTGTTGAAAATGTTGATGTTATATTCCAACAATTCAATGATGTTATTGTTATTTTATTCCAACCTTTTGCACATAATGTTTCAACACTAAAAGACATCATAAGGAACTTTGAATTGATTTTAGGACTCAGAATTAACTTGAAATTAGCCTTGAAAAATTAAGGGTGGAACAAAAAAATGTATCTATATTTGTAGCCTTGCTAAATTGTAGGGTCATGGGATTTCCAATCTAGTATTTGAGCGTAGAATTGGAAACAATCCAAATAGAGGAACTTTTTGAAGATGGGTGTTAAGTAAAATCAAAGGTAAATAATCTTGGTGAAAAGAAAGATACTTGACTATAGGTGGGAGACTGTGTCGCATTAATCCAACTTTTTAATAGTACCTTTGTTTTATATGTTAATGTTCAAATTACTAGTTAATGTTAGAAAAAATTTATTCAATTGTAGAGGAATTTCATTTGAGGAAGTTGTGCTAGGGACTATTTTGCTTGGATTAAATGGTCATGGGTATGTGTACATAAAAAATATGGTGGATTGAGAAAATTAAGGTCTTACACTTGTTTAATAAGACGTTGATATCCAAGTGGAAGTGGAGGCTCTTGACAAAGAAGTAAGCATTTTGGGAAAAATATGATGACTAAGTATGAACAGATGAATTACATAGTTTTTGCATGGTGGAAATGAGAGATGAAACTATTGGAAGGAATTATGGAAGGAAACTAGTTTAATCAAACACTATTTAGACAACTTGGGGATGGACAAAAATTTGGAAGATAGATGGTTGGAAAATATATGTTTAAAGGAGGAGTTTCTTACTCTATTCAAAATATCCTTGCAAAGAACATACAAATTTCAACAAATGGGAGTTGGCAACATGATGGTTGTGTGTGGAATGTCATGTGAAAGAGAGTTATAAGAGAATGGGAAGTGAAAGAAGCTAGCCAATTTCTTGAACTCTTGCAAGATATTATAACTATGAAGGAGATTGAATATGCATGGTCGGGGGGGCAAAGATGAGTTGTCTATATTGTGAGGAAGGTATATTTGTGCTTAAATTATGCACATACGGATTTAAAAGCCTCTTTTATTGATGATATATAGCAATGCGTGACATTTTCTAGACCAAAGTCTTTGCATAGTGGTGCTTCTTTGGAATGATACCTACTAGAGTTAATCTATTGAAGCAAAATATTTTAGTTAGTGATAACGTCAAGGTATGTCCCATGTGTGACCTTGTTCCTGAAAAGCTAAATTATAACTCGTGTCCCCCAATTTATTCACTTGTTGACATTTTGTATCTCTATTTTTAATTTCTCACATTTTATCTCTCTATTTTATAATTTGACGACATTTGAATCATTGGTTAGAAGATAGTCGTTGACTATTGAACTATTAACATTGACTTTTCACGTGACTTGATTAAATGACTTCTCATGTTGACACATGAATAAAAATCCTGAAACTTTAGGTTTAAAGGAGAAAAAGTAGACTCAAAAGTTTAATTCTAGAAAAAGAAAGAAATGTTTTCTCTATTTTTATGCAAAAAAAAAAATATTTTACCTATGTGTCAACGTGAGAAGTCATTTAGTCAAGTCACGTGAAAAGTCAACATTAATAATTTAACAGACAATGATTATCATTTAATAGATGGTTCAAATATCATCAAATTATAAAATAGAGGGGAAAATGTGAGCAATTAAAAATAGAGCGATAAAATGTCAATAGTTGAATAAATTGAAGGGCATAAATTATAATTTAGCTTTCCTGAAACAACAAACCATCTTATTGTTAGTTGTAATTTTTCTTATTCAGTATGGAAAACTTGCTTTAAGTGGATTGGGTTTTCATTTGTTGGCCTAAATACAGTTGCACAACACTTGAAGTATTTTATGGGTTGCTTCCTTGGGAAAAAAAAGAGTAGAAAATTGAGGTGTTAATTCAGTTAGTAGGTGTATGATTTATTTAGCTATATAAAAATGAGATTATCTTTAGTAGTGAGCAAAACTTTACACAATCTATTTTTTATTTTATTGCTTTTAGATCATGGGATTGGTCGGTGTTAAAGAACAATAAAGTTGTTTTTTCCATTTGAGTGACAGAAGCACCCTCTATTGTGTATGAGGGGAATGAGATAAAAATTATATTGTATCAAGGATATCTAGTAGTGCAACTATTCTTTTGGGAAGTTTTCTCGTATTCAAGATGTATTTTATACTTTGTCTCACCCATTACATCTTATTTTGGAAAGCTCTTTTAATATATTCTCTTCGATTTGTCCTTTTAAAAAAACTAGTTTTAGGTTGGGTAATATCTAAAGATAAAGATTATATAATATCTTTAATCCTTGTATCCAAATTCTTTTGATAATTAACATTTAACAGTGTCAAATTGGTTAGAAAACAATTTAAATTATTTTTATTTTAAAAATTTAGATATTATTTTAAAAAAAAGATATTGTTTTACTTTTAGTATTCGTTTAAATTTTAAATATATCATCCATAAGTTAGAAATTTATTTTCTCATTTAATATTTTTTATAAGCCTTTTCTAATTTAATATTTTTTCATTTAATATTAACATGTTTGGCCTATAAAAAAATTTTGATATGAGAATAATCACTTAACTTAAAAATGGTCATCACCTTACCTGTGAGAGAATCTAATATGATGTGGAAAAAAAGTTTACAAGTTTTCTAATTTTCTAATACTACTAAAAATATCTAATGAATGTAAATGAAGTGCACATGTTAAAAAAAAAAGATAAGAATTTTTTTTATGTACTTATAAAAATTGAACATTAAATATCTTATAACAATATTAAGGAAAAATAATATCTGCAAACCACACTACATCATATTTGTCTATTTATACACACTTTAGTTCAGCTTTTGGAGTTTAGTATCCATTACAACCAATTTCATTACATAATTTGTGACTTGAGTTATTGATGGAGTGGTGACTCAACATAGATGTTTGATGTTTGCGCGTGCCATAATACTCATTTTTGCAACTAATGGAAATTATTAGTAAAACATCATGGTTGTTATTATTGCAAACACGAAACATTACTTATGTATGCATGTTTCTTAGTTGTCTGTCACTTCTCATTAACTAGAAACCAATCATGATATACCCAATAACATTTTTAACTGTGTCATTAACCAATTGTTGATCAACGTGTAATTTTAAACTATTGATTTTGGTAAGCTACTGAAATAAGAAATAAGAGAAACAACTGTTTACATGTTTACAAACTACTATGCAACCCTTTTAAAATCCGACAGATCATTTAACAAAATGAAAGCATGAGTTTAAAATTTTAAAGTTTAATTTGGGTTGAATGGGGTTAATTTTTACATTTGTTATTAATATAATAATATATTAAAATAAAAATAAGTTATATATAATAATACACAAATATGATTCGTCTTTAAGATTTTTAATATTGTTGATTTTATAATATTATAAAAAGATAAAGTCTGACATTATTTAGAAGAATTGTTTAAGAGATGTTTATATTTTAAGTTGTGATCTAAACCTGAGAAAAAAGGTAGTAAGTGAGGAAAGTCTCACACACATGATGAACTTGGATTTAATGAACTTGTTTGAGTGCAAATCCATCAATTCCCCCTTAGAAATTGAGTATGTAAAAATGAGTTTTTTTTTAAACGCAAAACCTATCTCGATTTTTGACTGGTTCATCAACATCTAGACTGACTTTGATTATGTTCATCTAGAAAGTGGTCGATTTTTGGTTCAAAGGGTAAAGTATGTTTAGTGCAAATCCATCAATTTTCTCGTTCAAAGTGAGAGAAGTCTCACATCATGAACTTGAGTTTTATGAACTTGTTTTAGTGCAAATCCATCAATTCTCCTTTACAGATTAAGTATGTAAAAATGGTTTTTTTTTTTAAATGGAAAATCTCTTGGTTCTTTATTACTTCATCTACATCTAGACCAACTTTGGTTATATTCCTTTCTCAATTTGTTAGAAGTAATGAACGGGACAAGTGGTTGATTCCCTCTTCAAAGGGTAAAGTATGTTTTAGTGCAAATTCATCAATTTCCCTCACTAAGTATGTAAAAATGATTTTTCTTTTAAATGGAAAACCTATATCAATTTTTGACTAGTGCATCTAGACCAACTTTGGTTATGTTCCTTTCCAAATTTCTTAGAAGCAATGGATTGGACAAGTGGTTGGTTCTCGGTTCAAAGGTAAAATATGCTTGAGGTTTCTAATCTGTTTAAGAAAAGATATTTGTAGTTCCTAAACATTTTTTTGTCTAGTCAAAGTCCTTCATGTTTTTATGAATGAAATGCAAACGAGTTCCTGAAAGTTTGGGCGCTTGTAATTGGGTCCTTGAAAGATTTTTCAAGCATCTGGGTCCCTAATGATTTTTAGCGAATGTATCCAAGTCCTTCTATCCATCATGCTGTTTAGTCAATGTACAGTCAACTATTAAGGGCTTATGTGTTAGGTTTCTCTCATTATGTGGCAATCCACGCTATTCATATTATTAAATATGTAAGAAGAAAAAATATTTGTGATGGTTTTTAGCCGCTAAAAATAATAAAATTAAAATTAAAAATAATATATCTAAAAGAAATGGTACATGTTGTCTGGACCATTTCTCATATATCTCTCTCACTCTTCCCTCCTCCAACTCTGATTCTTCATCTCTCCAACATCCAATTTCTTCACCGTCGGACAACTTGTATTCACCAGACTAAATGATCTTATTCATGTTTCCGTTCCTGATTTCATATGATCTTCAATTATATTTGCCCACATTTTGATTCCCAATTCCACGTCATCCGTGATCTATGACAATGCTGAACACGCGTGGCTAAAACACCTATTTCGTCACTAGAGAGTGGGAGGAAATGGTCGAAGGTGTCACCGAGGGTTTCTTCACTTGAGCATTTGTTTTATGCTCAAGGAATGTTCCGGTAAGAAATTTCCCGAACTTTAGAAAGCTATTCAGAATTACATAGGTCTCAACCCTAGATCCGTATTTCCTTCTTCCTTCTTTATCTCATGCTTTGAATTATATTCCATACTTTTTCTTATCCCTTCTTATAGATAATTATCTGCTTAAATGTTTGATCCATGACATTGACTATTTGGTTACAAGATAAATTTATAGAAACCAAAAATGGCATCCAACTACAGATCTCAGGTGGGATCTCTGGGAAAAAATATTTTGAAGCAAGATCCAGCTTTTTAAGACTCTTTCCACAATACTTCAAAGCCTCTGGGATCCCACTTGACAACTTAAATTCTTGAAAGTACAAACTGAAGACATTTAATGTCTTCCTCAACCAACAATGAAACGAAGAAGATATGAAGACGAAACAAGCTCAAAAGAAGGAACGCAGAGGAAAACGCATTGGTGTGAGCCATGAAAGGGAAACAAGGTTGTAGGGTGGTAAAGGTTTGATTTTTATGGTGGAGTTTATTAGGGTTTAAAGGTGTTTGTGTTGGGGTGGTGCCATTAACTTATTTAGTTCTTATGCTACTTGGAAATCGTAATGTCATTGATTATTTAGTTAAGTTTCATGTGTGCTCTGTAATTGCTACATATATCAGGAAAGAGGCTGGCCAGAAAAAGCAGAGTGAGTCAAATCAAGTTGTACCCTTAGTTGATTTTGGGAGGTAAGATGTTTTAGA
Source organism: Psophocarpus tetragonolobus (assembly GCA_037954015.1). Lineage (NCBI taxonomy): Eukaryota > Viridiplantae > Streptophyta > Magnoliopsida > Fabales > Fabaceae > Psophocarpus > Psophocarpus tetragonolobus. The sequence continues at coordinate 27,984,463 of CM075694.1, read as the reverse complement.
ATAAGAATAGATAGTATACATTGATGCTTTTTGAAATTTTTTAGTTAGAGCTTTGGTAAATTTGATTATGGTAAATGAATGTTGGATAATCCTTAGTTAGTGGAATGGAATCTAGCTTTCTGTTGATTTGACTTTTGGATATACTGGTTTATACATAGATGGTGTCTAAGATGTTTGGTGTGCTGGTTATTGATAACTTCATTTGTTCGTTGTTAGAGATATTATTTTTAATTTTATCATTGTTAATGGATAAAAACCACCAAAAATATATTTTTCTTTTTACATATTTAATATGGATGACGTGGACTGCCACATAACGTGAGAGAACCTGTCACGTAAGGCCTTAATATCCGATTGTGCATTGACTAAATGACATCATAGACGAAAGGACTTGGATGCATGCACTTAAAAACATTGGGAACCTAAATGCCTAAAAAAATCTTTCAGAGACTCAATTGCAAACGCCCCAAACTTTGCAGTAATTTTTTGCTATTTCACTCTTTTTTTTATTAATATTAGTCTCTCTCTTGTTTTTAGATGTCAACTGACATAATGTTTTATATATAATTTATTGTATTTTAAATAATTGAGGGAACTATACAATTATTTAAACAAATTTATAAATTTTGGGGGATCATGGCCTGTGCCAATCCCCCTCCCTCAACCTGTTTGTGTGTGTGATTCTCTCACACAAAGCCTTCTATCACAAACCAAATCTTTGTCTTATGTGCTGCTTTTTCTTGTTAACCCCGCAGACAGATCCTTTGCAAGATTGTCACCACATTCATTAGTAGTGTTGTCGCCACTAGCGGCAGTGGTGGTAGCATCGGTGGTTAGTGTGGTGGTATAAACAATGGTAGCGACAACTATAGAGCTGGTAACGACAATGGTGGGCTGGTGGTAACGACAGTGGTAGTGGTGATTTGAGGCGTCACCCCTTACCATCGTCGCTACCACTTCCACCATACGTCGTTGACACTATTGCCACCATCATCAATATTGTTACCACAATTGCCACATTGCTGCTACCACCACTACCATCGTCGGTATCGTCAACAGCGACACCAACGGTGGTGGTGGCAGTGAAGGTAGTAGTGATCTTGGAGAGGATCCACAAAGTTACAAGAGAGAATAACGCATAAAACAAAGATTTTGTTTGTGAGAGAAAACTCTGTGTGAGATAAACACCTGAGCTTGTTTAATTAATAACTCAATTTGAACCGTTTATTAAAATCGTACGGTTATTATTATGTTTCCTCATTTTTTACGGTAACCCTTTTGTTGTCCTCTCTATATATAGACACACACGTATATATAAATATAAGTATAATTTTTTTATTTGTTTTGACAAGAAAAGGATAATTACAAAAGTATATGTGTACGTAAAGATAATGTTAAGTCCTCTCCCTCTCTTTCCTAGTTTCCCTGCATCAATGCCTTGAATTTTGGTTCTTAACCTTTTGGACAATGTTTACATTCGTAACAGTATATCTAAAATCATCATGGATAAATTTATATATATATATATATATATATATATATATTTATTTATTTTATGACATGACGATAACTCAGAGAAAAAATTATAATAAAAAAATGAAAAACATAATAAATAATTATTAATTAAACAAATTCACATGGTTCTCTCACATAAATATTTTTCTCACAAACGCTTAAATCTTCTAAAAGGTTGCCACCATCAATATCAACCAAATATAATTTGATAGTGAATAAATGGATAAATTTGATGAGAGAGAACATATTTATTTAAGGAAAATGTTATATTTTGTGAGAGAATCACATGAATTTGTTTAATTAACAACTTAATTTGAATTGTTTATTGAAATCATATAATTATCATTATGTTTTTTTATTTCTTACCATAACTCTTTTTCTCACTTGTTTTTATATGATATATATATATATATATATATATATATATATATATATATATATATATATATATTATAAATATCATTGTAAAAATCTTCTATACTCACAATGTATAAATATTAATCTTTCTCTCTATATATATGATATATCACATGAGAAAAAAGATAATTTGATAATAAATTTAAAATTAAATTTAATGGTGCTAATTATATTGTTTAATAAAAATAATAAAGTTAGATTTTATAATAATTGTATGATTAAATTTAGCAGTGTGATCGTTGTTTATTAAAAGCAATAAAACTTAAACACTTTATTACTTTTAATAAATAATAAGCAAGACAATCAACATTTTTAAATTAATTGTTTTTTATTTTTTCCTATAAAATTTTTTCACCTCTATATATATATATATATATATATATATATCATATATGGTAATTTTACATGTTTTATTCCTTTAATTTATATTAATATGTTGCAATTTTATTATTAAAAATCATTATGGAGTGATATTAAAATTATTTAATTTTTTTTTGACATTTTTGGACTACAATGATATCTTTAATTTAATAAAGAATATAACATTGAAATTATTTAAAGAATTCTAAAAAAAAAAAATTAAATCTGAACATAAAAGTAAAACAATATTCACTTACATAAGTTTTATTTTTAAAGTTTCACCAAAAATCAATTTTGATCCTTAAAATTAAAAATATTTGTTTAGTCCTTGAAATTAATTTGTTTTTTTTATTAAGATTATCCATTTATAAGTTCTTATGTATTTTATTGTACTAGATGTGAAATTGAAGATTGAGAGAGTTAGAGTGGAAAATGAGTGTGATTCACTAGTGCCAAAATATATTTTTCGTCACCAATTTTTTAACGGCGTTAATTTGAAAATAATGACTAAAATTGAATGAGGGACTAAAAAAATATTTTTTAATTTTAAAAACTAAAAGTGATTTTTTACGAAACTTTAAAACAAAAACTTATTTTAGCCAACAATATTAAAGTTATTTAAAAATTATAAAATTAAATTAAATTTAAAAATAATATAAAAACAAAATTTAAATATTTAAAAAATAGGGAAAAAGGTAATTTTATGTCATATAAACATAGGGTTAGTAGGGTGGGGCAATGAAATCCATGGAATGAAGTTAAATAGATTTTGGGATAAGGTACAGCTTAAACTCCACGTGGCAAATTGTGCTTCAGCTGATTAAGTTAAGAAGAAACCAAAGTCGCGAGTCCGTGTTTGTTTTGAGCGTGTTAAGCGGCAAAAGTTATTTTAATTTATAATTTATTTTAAACTTAAAATTAATTTTAAATAGAAGAATAGATAAATTAAATTTATCCAAAATCAATTTTGAATATAAAACAAATACCGGCAGTCTAAAATTCATAACTCTTTAATTATATGATTTTTAAAAAATTAATCAGTAAATTCGATAAATTGATAAATTAATTAAATATGAGTATAATAACAAACATTATTTTTTTTAAAAAAAAATCCAAAATCAAAACAGATTTAGAATTTAGAACTCTTATGATACATAAGTCCAATTTTATTCATGATTTTCGTTTAATACCTATCTCATTTTCATTTAACATCTATTCATTTGAATATAATTTAAAAATACTCTTTAACCTAATCTTCTTTCCCAATGCTTATTATAGTAAATTAATCTTACTTACTTCTCAATACAATAACCTGTTCTATAAAATATGCTTTTTGGACAAGGAAAAAATTAAATAAAAAATTTATTTAAACTATTTACTTATCTTTATAAGATTTTATATTTTAATTATAAAATTTATATATAACATTTATATTATATTTATAAAATTTTATATTTTATATATAACATTTATATTATATTTATAAAATTTTATATTTTAACAATATAATTAATTTATAATATAATTTTTAAAAATTTATATTATAAAATATAAAAAATTATTACGAAACCTTATGTTAGTAAACTTTTATATTTTATAAAATTTATTTTTTAAATTTCTATGTTAATTATAATATTTATATAAAGATTTAAATTGATCAATAGAGATTAGTATTTGAATATCTTGCGAGCAAATAATGATTGTTTCAATACAGATAAAAACATCTTTACTTTTGTGAGAATATGTCGGAGAAACAAATGTTAATTATAAATTTTTTTATAGTTTGAGAATACATTATCAGAGAATAAAATAATTGAAATATATGAATATTTCAGGTACTAATAAAAAAGAATTAAAATTTAATAGGTAGCCATTAATATTTCTGTGTAGTAGAAAAGAGGTTCAGGAAGAGAAAAAAAGAGGATCTCTCTGATGTACTGCGAGGGAGAGGATTTATTTCCGTGATAGAGAGTCACGTCACTGTTCCTGACAAGTTAGTGCCAACACCAAAAGAAAATTAAAAGCTCTCACACGCGTCCCTCTTTTTTTGCCACCAACAACATTTACACAAACACCACAATCAAACATATTAAACATCGTTTTTTTTTTACTATGTGTCCAACCATATTTTAACTATTATAAAAATATAATCTTCAATGGAATTTTGAATGTATTATTATGGTTGATTATAATTTTGAATTTTAAAATATTAATTGATAAAAGAGAACAAACTTATTATATATAATTAAATTTTACATGAACAGTATATACATGTTTTTCTCTTACTATTATGCAAAAAAATTATTATATATAATAAATATTAAATATAATTTTTAACATTAATTATTTTTATTTTTAATTTTATATTTTTATGTTTTTTATCACCATAATCTTTATCATCACCATTGCATATATTATTATTATAATTATCATAATTATCATTATTATCGTTTTTAATGTTGTCACCATACTTACCATCACCTTATGATGGTTTAAAGGAGTAATAAAAGTAGTGGAAATAAAAAATATAGAAGTGAAAAAATCATAATTAAAAATTAATTATTATTATTTTTTTAATTAAATATGTTATTGAATGCTTTTAATTGATATTTTACTTCATAGACAGAAATTTTAAAATTTAAAAATAAAATAATTTTAACTATTTTTTTTACCTTAATGCTACTGAAAATTAAAAGATAAATAAAAAATAAGATACAAAATTAAAAATAAAATTATTTTAATATTTTTAATTTTATATTCTTAATATTTTGATATTTTATTTTTAATCAATTATAAAATTAAATGTTAATTAATTATTTTAACCCATTATAAAATTCAATTTTAATATTTTATTTGTTATTATCCTTAACGAATCATAAAATTCAATGTTAATTAATTATTTAGAGTTTATGATTTAGAGTTTAATTTAATCATGCTACTTAATTTAAGCCTTTGAATTTTCTTTAATTCACAGTTAAATTTTTCTATCTTAATTTCATTTCATGTTTAATCAAATTAGTTCATACTCCCATCTAACAAAATCGATGTGAAGGAATTAAATATTTTAAATGAACGAAAAGAAATCGAATGCATCAATAGAAATATGAGTGTATAAAAATTATATAATTGTAATACCTAATGTAATAAATATTTATATTTTCTCAAAAAGGATTTGTGGACACAAAAAAAATATTCATGTGTATTTAAAAGATATTTAGATCTAAACCCATTAATATTAAGTTGCTTGGATCGATGAATTTTTAAAAACAAAATGATAGTCCAAGCTAAACTAATTTTATCTTACTTGGATTACATTGGATCATGTCACTTCATAAAATGATAAAAAAAGTTATAAAAAAAAGTGGGGAAACAATAAGAAATCATAATTAAATAAAAGAAAACTCATGAATGATATCAAAAGTTAAAATTATAGAATTACACATTATACAAATTACACAACATAAATTTATAATATTAAATAACATAAAAATTAAAAAAGAAACAGTTACATGAGTTTAAGTTAACCCGAATTTTACAAATCTAATATCCAAATTCATATCTATAATTAGATTTATAAGTTTAAAATACAAGTCCAACTAATAATAATTCCAACCAATAATTTTTTTTTGTTATTTGAGATATATAGTGTTCTTATACATCAAACACAAGCTTCCACTCATTCACTGAGTCATTCTTCTACGTTTCTTCTAATATTTTCTGTGATCATCAATTTGAGCTAGCACAGGTGATACCTGTAAAAATATTCTAACACTAAGTCAAAAGGTAGTTGACTATTTTCTCAAAGTACACTGTGTGAGCAGGAAAATAGTAAAATACTCCATAATTAAATCTGTACTTGTTACTACCTATTTATAGTGTTTACCATTTTTGGGGTTTGAGCTTAAGTCATTAAAGTTTTTATTTACTTAAAAAAGGATAATATAGACTTTTTACTCAAAGATAATAGACACAACCAATTATAATGATACCTGTTTCCTTGTTTGTGGAAGATAGGTCTGACCTCAGATAGGATCAATCCTGGGAGTAGATTGATCCAAGGGTACTCCCGATATACATAACATTGTACTTTAGGGGTGGTTAATGGGTCGGGTCGGTCAGGTTTGGGCCAATTTTGCTCAACCCGAACCAACTCGTCCTTTTAATTTGTTCACCCATTTTCAACCATTTGATTTTGCGGGTTGACGGGTTGCAGGTTAGGTAGATTGTGTGTTGAGTCGGTCGAGTTCACATGATTTGCACTTTGATTTATAAATTTTTTTGCAAGAATTATAAATTTTTAAACCAAAATTGAAATTCAAAAATAAAAAAATGATGTCACAATCTTGAATATATATATATATATATTTCGATTAAAGAAGATAAATGTTAAACAATTAATGTTTCTACAATTAGTTGAAAAAAGTTACAAAAATAATATATTAGATAAGTCTTTTTCTATGAGTACAATTAATATGAATTATATTAATTATTTAAAAAAATAAAAATCAAGAAACTTATTATTAATTTTAAAACTAAAAAATTTTATATATATATATATATATATTTATTATAGACGGATTGAATTGGATATCCATGATTATAAAAACAAAACTGGTACTCACATGCTACAATCCATTTGTAACCATACTGTAAATTGTTTTAACCTTCACCAACTCACATGAAACCTACCGAATATCAAAATTTTTTTTACAAAATTATGAAGTTGGATTGGATCCCTGTTTTGTGCCAAGCCCTATTGTGTACATATCTAATCAGCACTGTTAGCGAAAAAGCATATGCATTAGCTACTTCATAATTACTTCAGCATTTTTATCTTAGAATGTGTAATTTTTGACTTCAACATGAGTGGAACAGGTATCTAAGGACAGTCTTATACGCAAAAAGAAAAGAAAAAAGGTAATAGGATGGCCTACGTTGAATTGAAAAAAACATTAACATGGGACTAAATCACATGGTATTGTACTTATATAAATGGAGCAACTTAGTCACAGCGTTAGGTATCTGACTGGGTTTTGCATGGACTATTTTTTTCTTCTTTCTTCTTTTTCCCTCTCTCTCTTACTCTGAACACTGTTTGTATTTCAGCCACACTTCAGTTTACGTTTATCCAAACACAACATAAGGGACAAAAAAATAGATAAAGAGTAAGGAAGTGAGTGCCTCCCTTTATCTCTTCACTTCTTTCTTTTTTGTTTTCTTGTGTCAGATCTCTTTGGATTGTGATTCATTGATTCTTGCTCTTCTTGGATGCTTCCATTTTTCTTTCTTTCATTCTGTCACAGATCTGATTTCTGCATGTGGGTTATCTGCCACTTTTTTGTTTTTTTGTTTTGTTTTTGGTTATAATCTGTGTTTTTGTGACGGTGCCGTGTTGCTTATTCTGTGCGTTACTTTTATGCTACCGTTTCAAGGTTTTCTTCTTTTTCCTGTTTTGGAGGGGTTTAAGTGTTTTGAACACTTGTTTTTTTTTTCTTGGATAAAGGAAAATGCATTGTTTTTGCCCTTGTGTTCTGAAGTCTCTGAACTGAAAAATTGAAACTTGGATGGAGGGTTGTTTGGTCTTGGCTATTTCTAGAAATGTTTCAGTCTCATACGACTCTATTAGTGACGATTCTGGAATAAAAATATTCATAGGTAGAATGAAGACTATGATGTATGTCAAGAAATGGTTGTTATGTCTCTGTTATTGTTGCTTCTTTTTTTTTGTTTGTTTGTGTTTTCTTTCTTGGTTTTAGAGCATCATGGTGTATGAAATAAAGCTTTCTTTTCGTTTCTTGAATAGTGAATGAGTGTTTTTGGTTCAATTCATGTGAAAATCATAAAAACGAGTGGCGTGGAAAGTAGCCACTGTCGATTAGACAATTACTAAGTTTTTAGTTTTACCAGCTGGAATTTAGTCATAATTTCATGTTCTATTTGCCAATTTTTTATTCCACATTTTGAATCAATCATGGGAATTTGTGTATTCTGGCATTGATTTGGTTGAATCGAGAATCAACATTGGTTGGTATTTTTGGATTCTGATTCCTATGGTTATTAATGCTTTTTTTTCCGTGAATATTTAATACTTCTTCGAATTCAGTAGTTAAACTAGGATGATTTGATAATTAGATCGTGTTTTCTTGAAGTTGAATGAGCCCATAGTATATGGGTGATATGCTTTTTTGGTTCCTTGGAATACTCCATCTACACTCATTCATATATATATATATATATAAAATATCTAAATTAACATATATTAAAAAAATTAGTTATCATTCAATTTTACTAATTTCAAGAATAAAATAATGATATTTTTAAAACACCCTTATTCGAACTTGATATTATAATTTAAAAAAATCATGATTTAATTAAATAAAGAATCTTTTAAAAATAATAATATTAAATAAGACAAAAATAGTTTAATTTGTTTATATTTAAGTCCAAAACAAAATCTAACATTTTTGCTTATATATAAATAAAAGAAAAGGAGGCCATTTTTTTTCCAGTATTCTGGCTCTGGACTCTTAGTAGAAGCATTATTATATTGGATGAAACAGAGAACTAAATGTAACAGAAAGTTTGTGAGTGGTTAGAGTAGCTCTTGAAACTTGTGAGTTCCAAGTGCCATTTTTTGTGAGTGATTATGTTTGATAAATGTTGATGACTGGCTATTTTGACCAAGATACTATTTCTTTTTTAATTTTTGGGTTTATCTTTATCATTCTTTAAATGATATATGAGTTTATGGAGCATGTTTCCGTATCTGTGATGTTGAGTTTATTGCTTTTTGTACAGATAGTTGATTATTTCTTAGAAAATGAACTATAAAGATGGAAAAGTCAGCCAGCCAGACAAGAGCAGGATTGTCCCTATGGCAATCATATTTGTGGTGCTATGTGGATTTTCTTTCTATATGGGTATAATCTTTTGTTCTGAGAAGGACAGATTTGAGTCAATTTATAACCAGAAATCCATTGAATATCTCAAGGAGTCATCCATTGGAGCCCCCAAGGAGTCATCAATAAGTTCTCTGCAACTTAAATACACTAGTTTTCCTGAATGCAATATTGAATATCAAGATTACACTCCATGCACAGATCCAAGGGTAAAATTACTAATAGCAATCCATTTTCTGATGCTATAGGACTTGTAGAAGAAAGTTTCCTTATTGATGATTAAGTATGCTTAACTGTGCAGAGATGGAGGAAGTATGGCTCCCATCGCCTTATTTTGTTGGAACGCCATTGCCCTCCAAAATTTGAGAGGAAAGAATGCTTAGTTCCTCCCCCAGATGGGTATAAGCCTCCAATTAAATGGCCAAAGAGCAGAGATCAATGTTGGTACAGGTATAAATTATAATATGTTATGTCTTAACAATAAAAAGATTTATTTTATTTAAATTTCCTATGATTGATCTTTTGCCACTCTTTCATGTCTTTTTCTCATGTCTAATTTCAGGAATGTTCCATATGACTGGATTAACAAGCAGAAGTCTAATCAGCATTGGTTGAAAAAGCAAGGGGAGAAATTCATCTTTCCTGGTGGGGGTACCATGTTCCCCAATGGCGTTGGCAAATATGTTGATTTAATGCAAGATCTGATCCCAGAAATGAAAGATGGGACTATTCGAACTGCCATTGATACTGGTTGTGGGGTGAGTTTTTTTTTTTTGTTATTTATATACGGAATTCTCTATAAATTACAATTCTCAAGGTTCCTCCTAAACTAGAAATTTATTGTTACATCTGCTCTGTCATTTAGCTTTGTTTTTATAACTGCAGAGTAATTGTGTTTTAAAATCAATTTATTTTGTACCCCAAAACAGAAAACCAATTAATTTTGATTGTGGTAGTAAAATACCTATTTAAAACTGTAGGATCTAGGAAGAATAAGGATGTGAAAAGGGGATTAAAGTACTTTCATTGTATAATTCATGTACATCAGTAATATAATTTCTATTTCACCCCTCTACTTCTAATTCAGTCCTATTACTCAACATGTTATAGACAAGAGGTACATCTATTAATCCACATAACTCTAATTTACTTTAGGTTGCTAGCTGGGGTGGTGACTTGCTGGATCGTGGGATTCTAACTCTTTCTCTTGCACCAAGAGATAACCATGAAGCTCAGGTTCAATTTGCTCTGGAGCGTGGTATCCCTGCAATTCTCGGTGTCATTTCTACACAGAGGCTTCCATTTCCGTCAAACTCCTTTGACATGGCCCATTGCTCTAGATGCCTTATACCATGGACAGAATATGGTACTTTGTGCTATGGATTTTGAACTATAAGTATCTAAGTAGAATTTATTCCTGGATGCAAGACTTTCTAGTGATCATGAACTTTAGTGCTTTAACAGTATAGCTGCTTAAATTTGGATTTCAAGCATAAGTTGTAATACATGGACACCTGGAGTTTTAGACCTTTATCAGCAATTTTTTTTACTACTTGGCTTTTTTTAATCAATTTGAAGCTATCACTATTTGAGTCCTTTTTTCTGGCTAGATAAATGTAGACGGTCACAGTATGCCCTTGAACCAGTTCCACATTTATTTCGGGCTGTCAATTTTACCCTAATCTTATTGTTTCTATAATTTGTTATTTGTTTTCTTCTAATCTTTTTATGTGTAGAGCTGAGAAGTTCACTCTAAATTCTCATTCTTTTTCGTGGGATATCTGATTTTAGGTGGAGTTTATCTCCTTGAAATACACCGGATTCTTCGTCCTGGAGGATTTTGGGTCTTGTCTGGTCCACCAATCAACTATAAGCAAAGGTGGCGTGGATGGAACACAACTATTGAAGCACAAAAATCAGATTATGAAAAGTTGCAGAAATTGCTGACTTCATTGTGTTTTAAAATGTACAAAAAAAATGGTGACATTGCTGTATGGCAGAAGTCTCCAGATAACAATTGTTATAATAAGTTGGCTAGAGATACCTATCCACCTAAATGTGATGACAGTCTCGAACCAGATTCAGCATGGTATACTCCAATTCGTGCCTGTATTGTTGTTCCAGATCCTAAGTTTAAGAAATCAAGTCTGTCATCCATTCCTAAGTGGCCAGAAAGATTGCATGTTACACCAGGACGGATTTCAATCTTTCATCGCGGGAGTGATAGTGCTTTCAAGCATGATGACAGTAAGTGGAAAAAGCAGGCTGCGTACTACAAGAGGTTGATCCCTGACCTTGGGACGGACAAGATCAGAAATGTAATGGACATGAATACAGTTTATGGAGGTTTTGCTGCAGCCTTGATTAATGATCCTGTGTGGGTCATGAATGTTGTGTCATCTTATGCTCTCAATTCACTCCCTGTGATTTTTGATCGAGGCCTTATTGGAACCTTACATGACTGGTAATTTGGAAAATGTTGTATAATGTATATGAACTATGTAAGGTTTTTTGTTTATGAACATACTTGTGTCGTATAAGATCTGATGTTGATTTTTTTTATGGTTAGGTGTGAAGCATTTTCAACATATCCTCGAACATATGATCTACTTCATCTTGATGGACTCTTCACTGCAGAAAGCCACAGGTGACTATGTCAACTCGTTTTGATAGAATACCAATGGCATAATAAATACTGAAAGCAGAAACCACACACAATACACAATAATCTTGTTGTCACTGAGGCAGAAGTCTCCAATGGAGAGTATTTTCTGTCCACAACTGCAAATATAACACACTTAATTGCATATCCTACATCTGGGATACTCCTAGTACATAGTTGGCATCAGTTTTTTTCCTATGAATAACTACCATTAAGCAATTTCTAATACAAAACCTGTACAGAATAAGTTATTTTCTATCATCATATATACTCCTAGTCCACTTGGATTTTGGTTCCAATCACATTAACTTGTGAATGTTATGACTGCAGAGTGAGTTCTTGGTGTATTAGCACATAAATATGTGATCTTGAATGCTTGGGAAATGAGTTGGTTTGAGTCATGGCCTGATGTGATGTGGCTTGTTTGAGTGTGCTTTTGGCATTTGATTTTACACATAAAAATGTTTTTGGTCAAAATTCATCGCAAAAAGTTCTTTCTTTTAATTTGAATTACTACTCATTTAACTTGCATTGTATACATGGTATCTACAACTGACACTGTACTTGTATTCTTAAGTATGCTTAGACTGGTCTGACAATGATTGTTATATGGCAGGTGTGAAATGAAGTATGTCTTGCTGGAAATGGATCGAATTTTACGACCTTGGGGGTATGCTATCATTCGCGAATCGAGTTATTTCACAGATGCCATCACAACCATCGGTAAGGGTATGCGGTGGGAATGTCGTAAAGAAGATACTGAGTATGGTAGTAACATGGAGAAGATATTAATATGCCAGAAAAAGCTATGGTATTCATCCAACCAAGGTTCAAGATAACCAACTATGGTGGTGGTTAGGGTAGTAGGACCGTGGAGTAGAAGCAAAGAGAAGTGAATTCAGTGCTGCTCTCGGTTTATACTGACTCTAATTCTATAATATAGTGAACCACAAATCAATTAAGTGCAAATTTGTCAAAAGAACAAGTGGTAACCAATAACCAAATAATCTGATTTTGTTACTTCATAGTGCAAATATATCACTTGTTTTCTTTTAAACATCCCCTCTTTCAGACGAAAATGTTTGTGTAGTATCCAAATGCTGCCATCATGATGGAATTGAATCCCATGAGTGCTGCCATGAAGGACAGTGATATTTTTGTACAGAAATTGTTTTACTGAGAGAATAGCACCACATTTGTATTAATGTTAAGCATGATTTTTGCCTTGTTTCAAAGAATGCTTTTCTTGTTTGTTGAAAAAAATGAGATTCTACTTGTGAGGTGGAGTGTTTATATTTGTTTATGCTGTTACTATGATTAAGATATTGGTTTGTAGTTTGTATTGTTAAAATGAGATTTAATTTACAATTTGGTCTTATCAATTAGAAAGGAAGCTAAGGTTAAGGTGATGATGATAGATAAAGTATGAATATCCATATCTTATCAGTTATCAGTTTACATCTCGAATGCATATTTCAAATTTGTTTTATGGAGATAAAATATGAATTTTCTTGTCTTTGTTCAAGTATTCTAGTGTATTGATTACATGAATGCCTTAAAATTTCTAACTGTAAGAAATCCGGCTTCCATTTTATGGAATTATTTGCTATGTATAAGCATTAGAAGTCAGTGTTTGAAATTACTTGGTACTTCTTAAGCTAATTTATCTGAATTAGTTAGTGATATAAAATTATTAATTATAAGTTTGAGCAAGGAAGTAATTAAGATTGTATAGCAACTTATACTTCCTACTAAAATTTTAAAAATCCTTAATTTAGAGAAGCATAGCAATTAATTTTAATAAAACTCAATTTAATATACTTTCATATTTAAACTCGAAAAATAAGTTGTTATCTATAGGTTACAACTTTAACTTGAAACTACGTTAATTACTCGGTTTACTCCAAGCTATTGAAAAGGAAATAATTGCTATTGCTATATATAAAAAATTATAGGTTAATTATGGTAACAAGTTGTAATTCAATAAGATATTTTATCATATAGCTGCTTTAACTTTGAAAATGAGTTTAATCTATATAAGGTAATAAAATGGATATAGTTAGTTAAAAGCTGGACGTATCCTTAGGGTATCCAATGTTCATGATTAAGATATCTTACCTAAATATTTTTGAGAATGTTAAATAATTCTTTTTTTTAGTTCTTATAGTATCTTGTAAACATTAATATATTTATTTACAATTTTGTTTTAATAGTTAAAAAAACTGTGTTATGAAAACCGGACCAGCTGGTTTGATCGGAAAACCGGTGAATCGGTATGGTAACCAGTCCGGTCAACCCTTAAAACAGATGGAACCAAAAACCAGTATTAAAACCGGAAAATCGGTCAAAAACCTATGAAACCGGTGGTTCGACTGGTTCAATCGGTTTGTATTTTTTTTATTTTGCTAAATACACCTCTCATTTTTCTAAATCAACCAATTTTTAACTAAAAATTAATAAAATGAGGTTTAACTTACCAATATGAAGGTATATTTAGTAAAATTACTTTTATCCTTTTATAATTACAATCTTAATACATTGTTTTTATAATTTATTACATTAATAATAAAAAAATATTATTTTATTAAGACCGGTTCAATAATGGTTGGACGACTAGTGCCTTAATCAGTTCGATGAGTGGTCCGATTTTAAAAACATAGAAAAAAAGAAATTCACATTTTTATTTTTGTCTTTTCAATTATTTGAGTTTAGTAGCAGTACAATTAATTGGTAGTTGCTGATTTTTTTTTTTTAATTTTAAGAAATTGTATTTTGTAAAAGATACCCATTTTATCGTATAATTAAATAAAATATTTCAATGTATAACTAATTAATTATGATATTTGAAAATGGATATGATACTTTAAAAACCTATTTGATAATTTTTTAAATATAAATAATTGTTTATAGGAGTGTTGAAATTAAAATAAGTTCATGCATATACCTATTTGAGGCTTTTTTACGAGGGTAATTTCTTTTGGAAATTAGTAAATGCGGTAGATTTTAAAAAATTATCTAATAGGAAAATTATATTTATATTTAAAACTTTTGAATAATTTTTATATTATATATTTTTTAGAAACTGTTAAACAATTCACTACTTATAGATTTATTTTTCATAACATATAAATTTCAGTTATTTAATTTAATAAATAAATTTTATGGAAGTCATAATTGATGGACGAATTTTTATTTTTATTTTTTTAATTGTTATAGAAGTCGTGCATTAAGTCACTACTTTTTTTAATTTTTTAGTTTCTTATTATTTTTATTTATTTTATAAATATACTTATAATTTATAAATTTATGAGTTAATCTTTTATGTAAAATGAATTATTATAAAATTGAAAATTAATAATTTTATATAATAAGATTATTTTATTATTTGATGTATTATTAATATTTATGATTTTTTATATTAATACTTATGATTTTTCAAAATTAATATTATTGGCGCATTATATTAGTAAAAATTAATATTATAATTATATATTTAAATTATAATTTTTATAATTGTATAATTATAATTACATATTTAAATTATAAATTACTATAATTAAATATACAAATTTTAAATTATATATTTTTATAATTATGTATTTAAATTATAAATTAGTATAATTATGAAGACAAGAGAAATGAAGGAGAAAAAGGTTGTAAGATAGAAAATTAGTAGAGAACAATACATTAATTATTGAAAGGTAAAGTTGTAAAAGAAAATCCATTAGTAGGTAAAAACAAGAGATCTTTTGAAAAGTTGTAGCTCCTAAAAAAGCTCATAATTTTTTGTTATCTAAAAGGAGCTCAAGTAATTTTAGTTAACTTTTCAGTTTTAAGACCACAAAATGTAAAACCAAACATAACCTTAAGTGTTTTTTTATTGAATGTACAATTGGAGGACTTTTTTTCCTGCACCTCCGTAGTATATTAAAGGATAAAAATATTCTCAAGTAATTCTCTAAAATGGGTATTCCAAATATGTTTTATATCAAATCCGTATCACCTAATCCGGACTTGGACTTTACCAAATTCGAATCCCTAATCTAGACTTGTTTTTACTAAATTTGAACTCATTAAATTTGGTTTTTACAAGTTCATAACACTTAATTCAGAGGTTGCCTTTTTTTTTCATGAGTTTAGATTCTAAAAAAATTATTCTTTTACACATCTAAATTAGGTAATTTGGACTTATATTACACTACAAGTCCAAATTAAGTAATACGGACGTGTAAAAAACACAATCTGAATGTTTTTTACAAGTTTGGATTACCTAATCTAGACTTGTATTGTAATACAAGTTCGTATTAGGTAATTCGAACTTGTAAAAAAACCTTAGGTAATTCGATGCTTCTTTCTAGATTACCTAATTTAGACTTAAAAAATATATATTTAATGAGTCTGGTGATTCGAATTTGGTCCCATTCTAGAGAGTAACTCGAGGATATTTTAGTCTTTAAAGTATTATGGAGACTAGGGAATTTATGGAGATGTAAGGAGAAACTACACCATTTGAAACATTTCAATCGAAAATGGATGGAGAATATGGTAGATAGGGGTTCTCTAACCCCTCGAGTTATTTTATTATTAATATTAAAATGATTAAGACCATGAATATGCTTAATTTACCATTTCAGCTAGTTAAAAACTAAAAAAAAGTTGAAATGATAATTGAAATAATTTCAGTTTCGTTTTGGTAAGAAACAATTTAGAGTATGTTTGGCAAAATTAACTGAAAGCTAAAAAGTGTTAGTTGTAAAACTAGTTGTAAGTATTTAGTAAAACTAATTAATCAATTAGATGAAAGTTGTAACATGAAAAATAAGAACATCATTAATCATTAGATCAACAATGAGAAAAATAATTATAATATATTTTAATGATATAAATTGATTATATATTAAAATTATAATTTTTTATAATTACATATTTAAATTATAAAATTCTATAATTATATATTTAAATTATAATTTTCTAAATTAGACATGTTAATTTTAAATTAGATATTTAAATTATAAATTATTATAATTCTCTCTCCTTACATGTCACAACATCTCTCTTCTTCATTGATATAATTATAGCAATTTATAATTAAAATATATAATTATAGAAAATTATAATTTAAATATATAATTTAATACTTATATATTTAATTATATAAAATTATAATTTAAGTAATATAATTATAGTAATTTATAATTTAAATATATAATTACAAAAATTTATAATTTAAATATGTAAATATAGTAAGTTATAATATAATTATGCAATTATAAAAATTTATAATTTAAATATGTAATTATAATTATTTATAATTTAATTATGTAATTAATTTATATCATTAAAATATATTATAATTATTTTAAATACATCTTTATTTATCTAATAATTAACAATGTTCTTATTTGTTATTTTACAACTTTCAATCAGTTAATCAATTAATTTTACTAAATATTCACAACTAATTTTTCAACTTTCAGCTAGTGTTTTAGCTAGTTTTTCTAAACACACCATGTATAAAAAATGTAAAATTATATAATTTAGTTATATTTAATGTTATCGTAGTAACAACTAAATTTATTATTATTTAAAAAAAACTTTGTTTTAATTTATTTGTAAAATTATTAATATTTTTTATATGATTTATCATTAAAAGTATAAACTATTTGATATATTTATATAAACTAATAATCCACGTTGAAACAATAAATAATAGTCTAATATGTTTGAATAATTATATATCTCATCCAATTTTGTATTTTAATATATTTTTTTATTATTTTCAATTATTGATATTATTGGTCATATTCGATTATTGAATCTTGAGTTGAAAATTCAAAACTCATCCTTCATTCCATAATTGCTTGAGTTGGGTTAAATTTGATCGAATCAGTAGAAACCTCAATCCAAATTATTTGGATTGGTTTCGGTAATTGAGATACTAAACATTTGAGAATTTTTTCCTGCACCTCCATAATTTCTCCCTACGCCTCTATAGAGGTAGGAAAAATCTTAAATATCCTAGGTAAAAAAATAAATTTAATCCTAGTAAAAAAATTGCGAATTTTTTTACAAGTTCATACAGGGGTTTCCTGATTCAGTCTGGAAAGGGGTGTCCGAACTTGTAAAAAAAATTGCAAATTTTTTTACAAGTCCGGATAGGGGTGTTTGGATTTGTAAAAAAAAAATTACAAATTTTTTTACAAGTTCGAACAGGGGTTTCAGACATGGGTGTTTGGACTTGTAAAAAAAATTGCAATTTTTTTTACATGTCTGAACAAAGGTATCCAGACTTGTGAAAAAAAAATTGTAAAATTTTTTAGAAGTCCGGACAAGGGTATCCGGACTTGTAAAAAAAAAATTGCAATTTTTTTACAAGTCCGGACAGGGGTATCTGGACTTATAAAATAAAATTTACAAATATTTTACAAGTTCAGACAGGGGTGTCTGGACTTGTAAAAAAAAAGTGCAAATTGTTTTATAAATCTAGATAAGGGTGTATGGACTTGTAAAAAAAGTTAATGTACCGAGAGAAGATAAACACAAAGTTGAACCACGAAGAACAAAACAAACACAAGGAGGATGAACAACAATGCACCACGAAGAAGAGAAAATCATTGATTCAGTGAGAAGAAAAATGAAGTCATGCAAGATAAGCTAACAAGAGAGATGTGAACGAGAAACGTGCGAAACGAAAGAGGTGGAGATGAAAGAGAAAATAAAGAGATGCGTGGTAATTAAATTTTTACTGTTTTTATTAAGATTTTTTTTGTCATTTTGAGAAATTATGAAGGTGTAGGGAAAACTTATTGGAGTGTAGAGAGAAATTCTCTATACACTCATAAATAAATATTTACTTTTATAAATCAACATTTTAACTTGTTAAAATATTTTATTTGATAATTTATAAGCTCTGATATAAAAATATCATTATTTTTTATTTTATTTTTAAAATCATTAGTACAAGATATTTTTAAAGTCTCATATATTGATGATCTGTGTGATGTAGTTTTATATTCAAAATAACAAGACTATTTATTCAAAATTAAGCGTTTGTTCATTTAATAATCGAACTAACATAATTTTCTTTCAAAAATAAAATAAAATGGAACTAACATAATTCCACATTCACATGCTTATTTTTGTGAATGACTTAAAGTGATAGTGATAAGAAAATATCTAAACAAGATGTTTGAATACCTTTTAAAGAAAAAAGGATTTTTTGTGAACATTTAATAAGAGTTAAAATTATATTGCATTTGGGAATAATTTATTAGCCTATTTTTTATTATCTTTTTTCTAAAGTAGAATATAGAATAATTTTTTTCTATCAAAATAGGTTTTACTACTTTGTTGTATTTTGGTCAAAAATAGAATTTTTAGACTTTTTGAGCCTTTTGCCCGTGGGCTTGGGTTTCAGCCTTGTGTCATAAAAGCCTTTGTTGTCTTTTCGTTTTTTTTTTTTTTAGTTTCTTTTAGCACAACCTTTTTTTTAATTTGCACTCTTTAGTCTTTAAATTTTTTGCAAAATCACAAAACACCTCATCTTATTTGTTGAAAAATATAGAAATAAAATTATATTAGTAATTTTTTACAAGATTATTGGATCTAAAAATAGATTAATATAATATACACACAAAATAGTTAATGTAAATAGAATATTTATTTTACATTACTGACATTTTTATAAAAAATAATTCTATGAATTATTTATTTTTATAAAAAAAGTAACATTGATAATAATAAAATTTAGCAATTAATATTTTAGGTTGATTTATTTAACAAAAATATTATCTTCTTTGAATTAAATATGTATAGTATTTTAATTTAGTGGGTACCTGCGGGTATAGGTATACCCTACATGTGCCGTTAAGGAGGGGGTAAAAAAAAACTATACTTGTGAATGATGAGTACCCATTTAAATTCTCATACAGGTATTTTCATAGGTTTAATTCACGAGTGCGAAATTTTTGCCCATCCCTACTAACCATACCCCAGAGACTTGCAGGAATATACAATGATTAGAGATATAAATAGAGTATAATATGGTAGTTGATGTTTGACAGATAAGAGAAACAATTAAGCAACATCACCCATAGATATAACAATACAACAAAATATTATAAAATGAGGGGTGCAAATAGGAAATGAGGGTGCTAAAATAATTTTTTTTTGTGACGGTGCCGTGGTGCTGCTTATTTGGTGCGTTACTTTATCGTGTTTTGGTGTCATTCATTTCTTATTTCTTCCATATCATGGTGTAAGATCCAGAGCTTCCTTTTGTCTTTTTCAGTGGAGAATCAGTGTTGTTGTCCAATTTCATGGGAAAATCATAAAGACAAGAGTGAGTGGAAAGTAGCAACAGTCGGATATTGAGTATTGATCATATTTCAAATCAATCATGCGAATTTGTGTATTCTTGCATTGGTCTGCTTGTGGGTAATGATGTTTAAGTCTTGTTTATGAGGTGTCAACATTGATTCTTGTCCTTTTTGCTGATTCCTTGGTTTGTGTTGATTATTTCATGGATGTAATCTAAATCTTATGCTGTCAATTTTCGTTGTTCTTCTTTGACTTAAGTAGTTAAACTAGGAAGATTTGAATGAGCTACAGGACATGGTTGATATGCTTGTTTGGTTTCTGTATTGCTGTAGTACTGGTTAGAGTGGCTCTTGAAAATTGCAAGTTCCTTGCCATATCTATGTTTGATAAAAATTGGTAAATGACTATTTTGAATGAGATATGAATTTGATTGTCTTTTAAAATTATTAGGTTGATCATTCTATAAAAGATATATGAATTGAGGGAGGAGTGTGAAGGAAATATTAATGATGCGGAATTTATTGTTTTTGTACAGATAGTTTGTTATTTTACTGACAATGGACACTAATAAAGATGGAAAACCAGTCACCCAGCCAGACAAGAGCAGGATTGTCCCTGTGTCAATCATATTTGCGGTGCTATGTGGATTTTCTTTCTATATGGGTATAATATTTTGTTCTGAGAAGTACAGATTTGTGTCAATTTACAGCCAGAAATCCGTTGAATCCCCGTCATCAATAATACCTTTGCAAATTAAAAACATCAGTTTTCCTGAATGCAGCATTGACTTTCATGATTATACTCCATGCACAGATCCAAGGGTAAAATTACTAACATTAGTCTATGTTTTATTTCATAGGATTTGTAATAGAAAGTATCATTATTGATTAAGTATGCTGAAATTTACAGAGATGGAAGAAGTACATCTCCTATCGGCTTACTTTGTTGGAACGCCATTGCCCTCCAAAACTTGAGAGGAAAGAATGCTTAGTTCCTCCCCCAGATGGATATAAGACTCCAATCAGATGGCCAAAGAGCAGACATGAATGTTGGTACAGGTATAATGTATGTCTTATAAGTTAACAGTAAAAAGGTTTGCTTAATTTAAATTTCCTTTAATTGATATTTTGCCACTCCTTCAAGTCTTCTGTTATTATAATTTCAGCAATGTTCCAAATGAGTGGATTAACAAGCAGAAGTCTAATCAGCATTGGTTGAAAAAGGAAGGGGAGAAATTCATCTTTCCTGGTGGGGGTACCATGTTCCCCAATGGCGTTGGTAAATATGTTGATTTAATGCAAGATCTGATCCCAGAAATGAAAGATGGGACTATTCGAACTGCCATTGATACTGGTTGTGGGGTGAGTTTTATGTTTTTTCTTTTTCTTTTTTTAAATAATTATATAGGCAATGGCTGACAAATAACCATTATCAAAGTTCCTTCATTAACAATAAATTCTAGTATAATTAGACATCCTGTTTCATTTATTTGTGCTATTTTAACTGTCACAGAAATATATTTAAAACCAATTCATTTTGTTCATCAAAACAGAAAACCAACTAATTTTAATTGTGCAAGTAAAACACCTATTAAAAGGGTTTAAAGTAGGAAGCATAAGGCGGGGAATGAGTGATTAAAATAATTTCGTTGTATTCTTCACCTATATTCACTGTTATTGGATCTTCCTGATACTAAACTAGGCATTTGGGAAGTTGCCAGTAATATAATTTCTATTTCATTTCTATAATTCTGTTCAAGTCCTGTTACTCAAACTTGTTATAGACAAGAGTTACATCAATTAATTCTCATAACTATTTTACTTTAGGTTGCTAGCTGGGGTGGTGACTTGCTGGATCGTGGGATTCTAACTCTTTCTCTTGCACCAAGAGATAACCATCGAGCTCAGGTTCAATTTGCTCTGGAGCGTGGTATCCCTGCAATTCTTGGTGTCATTTCTACACATAGACTTCCATTCCCATCAAACTCCTTTGATATGGCTCATTGCTCCAGATGCCTTATCCCATGGACAGAATTTGGTACTATTTTCTCCGGATTTTGAACTTTTAGTATTTAAGAAATATAATTTATTCCCTTTCATGTGACTCTTTCCAGTGATCATGAACTTAAATTTTGGATTTCGTGCATCTGCTGTAAATACATTGGTTCTTCCAAATCAGGCTTTATAGATCTTTACTTGGCAACTTTTTACTATTTTGCTTTTAATAAAAGTGAAGCCACCACTATTTGAATCATTTTTCCTGGCCTCACAAGCATGACTGTTTTATAAAATGGTAAATAGTATGCCGTTGAACTTGAACTAAGTCCCGCATTTATTTCAGGCTATTCTAATCTTACTATTTTGATGATTTATTAATTATTTTCTGTAATCTCTTTTTGCTTAGATCTGAGAAGTTCATTGTAAATTCTCATTCTTTTTTATGGGCATCTATTTTAGGTGGAATTTATCTCCTTGAAATCCACCGGATTCTTCGTCCTGGAGGATTTTGGGTCTTGTCTGGTCCACCAATCAACTACAAGCGTAGGTGGCGTGGATGGAATACTACTATTGAAGCTCAAAGTTCAGATTATGAGAAGTTGCAGGAGTTGCTGACTTCGATGTGCTTTAAAATGTTTAATGCAAAGGGTGACATTGCTGTGTGGCAGAAGTCTCAAGATAACAATTGTTATAATAAGCTGGTTAGAGATGTCTATCCAACTAAATGTGATGACGGCCTTGAACCAGATTCAGCATGGTATACTCCACTTAGTGCTTGTATTGTGGTTCCTGATCCTAAGTTTAAGAAATCAGGTCTGTCATCAATTTCTAAGTGGCCTGAGCGGTTGCACGTTGCCCCAGAACGAATTTCTATGATTCATCGTGGCAGTGCTAAAGCTTTTAAAGTTGATAATAGTAAGTGGAAAAAACAGGCTGCATACTACAAGAAGTTGATCCCTGACCTCGGGACTGACAAGATAAGAAATATAATGGACATGAATACAGTATATGGAGGTTTTGCTGCAGCCTTGATCAATGATCCTGTATGGGTCATGAATGTGATCTCATCTTATGCTCCCAATACTCTCCCTGTGGTTTTTGATCGAGGCCTTATTGGAACCTTCCATGACTGGTAATTTGGAAATGTTGGATATGAACTATTATGTCTTTTATTTTTTAACATACTTTTGTCTTGTGAGATCTGATGTTGATTTTATTTTTTATTGTAGGTGTGAAGCTTTTTCAACATATCCTCGAACATACGACCTGCTTCATCTAGATCGACTCTTCACCGCAGAAAGCCATAGGTGACTGACTACATGAATTGATTTTGATAAGACACCTATTATAATTTAATAAAATATAATAACAACCATAGCAATCACCACAATACATCAGTGTACTTGTAGTCCTAACGACAAAACTCTCTTAACAGAATATTCTCTGTTTACAAACTGCACTTGCCTAACTACATATCCTACTGTCAGATATGCTCCTAATGCATAACTGCCATCAGGCAGTTCCTAATATAAAACTAACACAGAACTGCTAATACAAGATAAGTTATTTTCTATTATATATATATATATACACTCCTAATAATAACTACCTCAAATCTATCATTGGATCGATTCAAAACTCACTTGGATTTCACTTTTCAAGAATATGTTGGTATTTAGACACATAAATATGTTGTCTTGATGCTTGGGAAAGAGTTAGGTTTTGAGTGTTGATCTGATGTGATGTCATGTGACTCACTTGAGTGCGCCTTTGGTATTTGATCATTTTAAACATAAATTTTTTTGGTCAAAATCTATCTCTTGAACTTTAAATAATAGTTGTACTTGTATACACTCATATCTGAATCATAGTCTTGATGAACACTTAGGATAATACACCTAGCAGCAGTCTGCTATATTTTATTAGTTATATTTTAACATCAATACTAATAAAAATGTGAATATCATATTTGATAAATGATAACATTTTAGTATCTCTACCATGACTCATTAACATCTAAAACATTGTTTCTCTTTTTGGATTTAACATTTATGTAATGTTATTTTTGTACTGAATAAATTCTACTATAACTATGTTGATTGTTGAGTCCCATGATAAATTTTAAAATTTGTTGTATCACTGACTCTGTATGCCATATTGTATCTATTCCATGTTATATTCATGTGGGTACATCTCTAGATTGGAGTAATATATTTTCCAATTGCCAGAATAGCAGTGTAGGTTGACACAATGAGAGTTGTCATTTTTCAAGTATTGGAACCTGGTTTAATACAATAATAATGGCATTATCCGACTTACAACAATAACAATGCCTTAACTCACTAGGTGAGATGGGCTACATGGATCACATGATATCATCCGCCTTGGTTAAAGATCAATGTTTCAAAGATGTTATTTACCATGAGATCCCTCTTAAAACTTCCTCTATTGTCCTTCTTAGCTTCCGTCTCCTCTTCACAAGATTAAAAGCCATACAATCTCCATTGAATTGAACTGCTTATTTAACTTGGAGTCTTGGACAGTATATATATTTGTATATGGTAGATGATAAACTTATATTCTTAAATTTTCTCGTACTGCTCTTACAACGATTGTTACATAGGTGTGAAATGAAGTATGTGTTGCTGGAAATGGATCGAATCTTAAGACCTAGTGGTTATGCAGTCATTCGCGAATCCGTTTATTTTACAGATGCTATCACAACAATTGCTGAGGCTATGCGTTGGGAATGTCGTAAAGAAGATACTGAGAAGGGCAGTGACTTTCAGAAGATATTAATATGCCAGAAAAAGTTATGGTATTCATCCAACCAGAGTTCAAGATGACAAACTATGGAACTTAAGCAGTGGTAATGGTGGTGGTTAGAGCAGTAGTACTGTGGAGTTGAAGCAAATCAAAACAAATTCAGAGCTGCTCGAAGAGTATGTTGACTCAAATTCTATAAATAATGAGCCCAAGAGTCGATCAAGTTCAAACTTGTAAAAGAACAAGTGGTAACACAATCTAACTTTGTTAATTGATGGAGAAAATTTCCATACATACAGTTATCACGTGCTTTCTTTTAAACACTTACTACCTACTCAGACAAAAAGTGTTTGTGTAGTTACTTTAGTAACAAAATATTGCTAGCATGGAGGAATTAAACCTCAGAAAGCATATGATTTCCCAGGAATACTACCATTTGAAGGACAGTAATATTTTTGTACAGGATTTGTTTCACAAAGAATAGCACTGCACTTGTATTCATTATGAGCATGATAAAGTAATACTGTTATATTTCCCCTTCCCCCCAAGAATAATGGTGTTTTTATTGTGAGTTGGTAAATAAAGTTCTACACTCCTACTTGTAGATGGAGTATTTGAATTTGAACTGTTGCTTGGATTAACAAATATTGGTTGTATTGTTAAAATGAACCCATTTGCTTTGGAAAATCTTGGAGTGTATTGAATGACCTGCTGCAGCGAACTGATGCACAAAACACTGATTAAAGAAAATAGTGAGAGTACACCAATAAATAATAGAGTTTCATTAGTATTCGTGTAAAAAGTTTTACACTATCATCTAATCACAATGGTAAATTTATTAATTTTACCAATTATTACTTTAAAAGACATAAATGAAGAGTTGTGATTGAATGTATAGTAAAACTTACATTGTTAGGACATTCTAATTAAACTCTAAATAATATAGTACCTTTTTATTTTATATTATTAGTTGTTCTGGTATACTCTAAGTCTCATACTGCATAGGAATCGAGCTCAAGGATCGTTTATAAATACTCTCGTCCGTCAACTCACTTGAGACATCTTTTTAGGACAAAATTGTGACAAAACTGTTGAGTTCCAAAGCAGACGATACCTTAGATAGAGTTTAAGTCACCAACCATACACGAATCAATCATATTTAGAGTGTGTATGATTTGCCATTTTAGCTAGCTGAAAGACGAAAAGTTAGCTGAAATGGTTTCAATTCCGTTTAGATAGCAAAAAGTTAGGAGCCTTTTTAGAAGCTACTAGTTTTTTAAAAAAAAAACTACTCCAAATAATTTTTTCAAAAGATTTTCCATTTCTAGTTACTAACTGTTTTTTTTTTTTTACAACTTTACTCTTCATTAACTAATGTATTGTCTCCTACTAATTCTCTCTCCTCAGACTCTTCATTTCTCTCTCATTCATTAATGTAATTATAGTAATTTATAGTTTAATTATAAAAAATTATAATTTAAATATGTAATTTAAAAATATATTTAGTTGTAGAAAAGTATAATAATTTATAATTTAAATATTTAATTTCATAAATTTATAATTTAAATATTAATTATATAATTATAATAATCTATAATTTAAGTATGTAATTAATTTATATTATTAAAATATATTATAATTATTTTAAATATCACATTTTTGATCTAATAATTAATAATGTCTTTATTTGTTATTCTACAACTTTTAATTAGTTTTATCAAATACTTACAACTAACTTCAGCTAACTTTTTAGCTTGTAGTTAAATTTTCTGTTTTCAACTAATTTTTCAGCTAATTTGGCCCAACACATCCTTAAGCTACCACGTCTTTTATAAGAGTTTAAGATCTATACACAGACAAAGTAGTAGAGTTTTAAAGGGTTAACCACAACTTTTTGTATTTACATGACTTTTAAAGTATAAATTGGTAAAGTGAATAAACTTACCATATATAAAGAGTTGTGATTAACTATTAGTGTAAAACTTTTTACACTTACAATATATAAGTATTTTTTTTCTTTCTATAAGTTAAAAAAATATTATGTTCTGCTTATGAATTTAGAAGGACTTTACTCGATTAATCATGTAACTTTTCCCTTAAGTTTAATAAATGTGTTTTGCTGTTGTATAGGTTAATTAAGGTTGTTATTTTGTCGCAACATAAGTTAATTAATTTAATTAATATCTGGTAAATTATCTAGGTCACTGAAACTATTTCAATATATTTTTCTAAACTTATCGTATTCAAGTGAACAAGGATGAATGAATGAATGTATGTGTTTTGTAATTCAGAATTTGGAGCTTTTAACTTTAGTTTTATTACATAAAGTGAATATAATTTTTTTTGACAGGAAAGTAAATATAATTCTAGTGCTTATGAGTTCGTACATTTAAATATTCCTAGATTCATATCAAGTTTTCAAAATTATCCCTGTTCCAACATCCTAATCCAAAATTACAAAAGTATTATTTTAATCTTTAAAATTACAAAATGTTAGTTATTATAGTCTTTAATTTTTAGAAAAAAATGTTAATAGTATAGTATTTAACACTTTCTTTTCAAATATTTTCTTAATTAATAAAATTCATGTAAGTTCTATTATGAATATACTTTTAGAATTTAATTAATATACACTTGTATATAAGATTTTTAAACTCATACTTTTATAGGGTTAACTATGTTTTTATCTTTTTACGATGCACTCAATTTAGTTTTGGTTTTTTAAAACGAAAATCATGATTTTGGACTTTCAATTTTTTAAATAAGAGTATTATAATTTTACGCAATTTTTTTGTAAACTATATTTTTAATTCAATATTAACTTGTTTAATATTTTCAACTGTTTTGAATAAATAAAATAAAAACTAAAAACACAGTTTAGTAAAAAGAAAAATACTGAAATATCCTGTAACTGGAACTGTGACAGCGTTAACAAATTTAGAAAAATTAGAACAATTTCACCTATTTTCAAATTTCAATAAATAAAATTGTCAAATTTGGTGCTTTTAGGACAAAAACATACCTAATTTTTATTTTTCAAACTAGTGAATCTCATGTAAGTTTCAAAGAATGTAAACATACTTATAATTTTAATCAAAGACAATAGTGTACTTGACACTTCACTTCTTCTAGACATAAGCTACTCTACGTAATTCGACAAAGTCAAACCCATGAAGATAGACTTTGTAAGAATTTATTTTATATAAAATAGTAAAAAATATTTATAAATAATATATAATTAAATATTTTAATGATATAGTAAATCAAAATAATAAATCACAAACTTTTACATTGACATTAAATCACAACCCTTAAATTTGTTGACTATATCAATTAAACTCATAGTATATCAATAATTAAGTTTGACCATGCATTTCTATTAGATAATAAATGATAAAAGTAAGCATTCTTATTAATGTTTGAATTGTTGAAAAAATGAATGTTTGTTTTTCTTATATGTTAGTGTTTTTTTATTTAAGAATATCACACTAAATGAAAATGTTAAACTCTAAATGTTTACAAACAATATAAATTGTTTACTCAATGGCTTGGTGATTTAACTAAAAAGTTTGATAACCATAATTTATAGTTATATATTTACAACATTAATTTAGGAGAAGAAAAATAGTTATACAAAGTGAATGTAATTTATAAGGACAATTAATCATAACTTTTTATATCTTGTAAGTTTGATTGACTCTAATCACTAATATTTTAAAAATAATGTATAAATGTTAAAATCTTAATTTATTGATGAATTCTTTTAAAAAAAGAAAATTAATTAAATAGAAGTCTTAATTTATAATAAATTTGTTGATTTTATTTATTAATAATTTAAAAATAATATGAATTAGAAAAATATGATTAATATTCTTTTAACTCTATTTCCCACAGCTGTTAGTTTCTTTAAATAATAGTATTTTCAATCAAAAGACTATTTAAACAAATTTTTTAATTTTTAAAAACTAAAATATTGAAAATAGATTTATATTTGTTTTTTTTTTATTTGTGATGCTATATCATTTTTAAGTTTTATTTTTATTTCACATGATGAAACTGGTCTTAAAATATTTTTTATAAATATTTATTTTTTTGAAATACTGCAGTTAGACTTTTGCTCGATCCCGTTAGGGTTTTCAGTGCAAGAACAAAGATGATGGACTTGTTCTTGTCGGAGCCCAATTGGAACGACGTCGTAGACGACGACTCTACGCGTTCCATAATCTCTCTTCTCGATGACTTGGAAACCGTTATTTGGTCCGCCGTGGGTCGCGGCGAGGCGCGGTTGTGGTTCTGCAACGCCGTCGCGGCACTCAACTGCGTCACCTCCCTCGATCAGCGTGACCTGTTTCGGAGTTTGCTCCGACGCCGAGGGCTCAACCACGATTTGGCATCTCAGCTTCTGCATTTGATGTTCGACGCCGCGCCGCAGAAACCTGGTTCCGTTTTGGCCAGGAGGAGCCACGTTCTCGAGAAATTTTTTCAAGGTTCGTTTTGTTGCTCCATTCTTTTTGTTCATTTCTTTAGTGTAGGGTTAGAGATCTTCAATTGCTGTTGCTGTGGGGTTTGGTTGCTGAATTTGAGGGCTATTGTGAATTTTACTGAATTTGAGGGAAATTGTGAATGTTACTGAATTTGGTTTTGTTGCTGCATTCTTTAGTTTTTTTATTTTGTTCATTTCTTTAGTGTATGGTTAGAGATCTTCAATTGTTGTAGCGGTAGGGTTTGGTTACTGAGTTTGAGGGAAATTGTGGGGTTATAATTTTATAGAGCTGTGAAAGACTGAGCGTAGTTGTACGTTTCTTGAGTGTAGGGGTTGCATGGTTTTAAATTGCTGTTGGGAGTTGTAGTTACTGAAATGGAAGGAAATTGTTAATGAATGTTGTTTATTAATTATGATGGTGGAAATTTGGTTGTGTTACAATTGTATAGAAAAACTGAAACCATGATATTGTGGCCGTAATTGTGGTTGTAGACAACAGTTAAGGTTTTAAATTGTGGTTATGGTTTTATCACAAGTGTTGATGTTGCAGAAATTGCTGGCAAAAGCAGTTGATGTAGCTCCAATTGCGGTTGTGATGCTGTTGCATGTTGTGGTGTGGCCAAAACCCTATGAAGCATGGATTTTGACAGACACCGGGCTGTACTTGGATTTTTTAGACATGATACATTCATACGGTTAATGTCTAAAAAGATAGAGGGACACTGCAGTGTCTCTCCCCCCTCCTCCCTTCATGTGGCTTTTGGCCTTTTGCTATTAGACTATTCTTATAATTCCTACTTGTGTTTGTTCGTATATGCATTGTAGGTTGTTTATAGCTATATCTTGTTGTTTTCTGTTTCAAACAGTGTAGTATTTATTGATTGTGATTGTTGAATGGTTTCTAGTTGAACTTTATATATATATATATATGTGTGTGTGTGTGTGTGTGTGTTGGATGTCATGATATTCATTAAATTGGGGTTTACTTACTATATGATATGTGAATTTGAGATGATGATACTGACAGAAAAACGTGTGTGGAGCAGTTGTTTTATGATTGAACTTGTTTTGTGGGTTTGATTGTGTAACTTGTGTGTGGGATGCAGGTAATCCCAAGCGTGTGTCACAGTGGTTTTCTTGCTCTTCCTCTAGTGGTGGACTAGAGCAGGGGAAAGGTTTCAGAGCACTCTCCCAGTTTGCATTTAAAAATAGGGATATTTGTTGGGAGGAGCTAGAGTGGAAAGGAAAGCATGGACA
This sequence comes from Psophocarpus tetragonolobus, assembly GCA_037954015.1. Lineage (NCBI taxonomy): Eukaryota > Viridiplantae > Streptophyta > Magnoliopsida > Fabales > Fabaceae > Psophocarpus > Psophocarpus tetragonolobus. The sequence continues at coordinate 27,953,788 of CM075694.1, read as the reverse complement.
GTCACCTGCAGTGGTAGCTACAAAGCCCCATTATTTTCTTGATTTGGATGTGCAGCAAACCATGCAAAATTTTCTTGAAAATGTGCCTGAATTTTGGTCATCTGAAGAGTTTGCTAAGTCAGTGAAGGATGGTGATATTTTATTCATTGATAGGTCATTCTTTGTGCGTTATTTCATTGATTTAATGTATAAAGAGGAATCCAGAGATGTATGGGATGTTGTAAACGAATTCCTCATGCAGCAGCCTTTCTCCTTGTTGTGTGGACGTCTTCTTATTACTCTTGAAGACCAGGACTTGTGCTACTTTGTGGAATCGCTTTGTAAATCTTTTGGCCCGAAATTGGAACTTCAACGTTTCAATGATGTCTCAAATTTATTTGTGATTGTACTTTATAAGTCTGGTGCTTATGGATCTATTGACCAGTTACTGCTATTTAATGCTGTCATGACTCATGGGAGGCAGCTTCTACGCCTTCTACGTGATGAAGAGGCTTGGGAGCCACAGCAAAAAATAAATGAAATTGTGTCAAAGATGACTGCTATTCCAAATAATCCTAATAGCTTGATCCCAATCTTCAAGATCAAATATAAGATGAAAACTATAGATGTGATAAAGTATCTGGGACTTCTGTCTTGGCTTCTTTACTATAGAATGTCACAAGAATGCCTGACCCCTGAGTCCTGGGAATCTGTATTTATGAATAATCAAATATGTTTCCGTAACTCTAATAAACATGCATTGTCAGATGAGGATGGACCACCAGAAGAAGATTGTTCTGGTTTTGATTGCAGCACTTCATTTAGAGTAAAAAGTAGGAGGAAAAAAAAAGCTAGAAAGAAAAGGAGGACCTATGGTCGCCATGAAGACGGTGATGATGAGCTGCTAGATTATGATTCTGCAAGCCAGAAGTTGAGTTTTCAATCAAATACTCGAAGTTGGTTGCTTTCAACTGATGGATTCTCTTCAGCATGGAGCAGTGTAAGTTCCATATCTTTGAATAAACTGTTAGGCTGATAATACTTTAGTAGTCAGAATTATATTTACAGCATGTGGTGAAAAATGTTAGATTTTGATCATAGTAATTCTGCTAATAGAGGAGATTTACATTTTACACTACCAGATAAAGTGAGATTCACCTTAGTAGGTGAATTTGAAGCCGTGATTATGGGCATAGAACTGCATGATTACTTTCAAATTAAAAATGTTTGTGCCTGATATTGTTTTGATTGTTAAAAATCTGCTGAATAGCTGAATTGTATTGTAGCCATTTGATTCAAGGAAGCATGGTCATCTCAAAATAGTAACCATGTTGTGTCAATACTCTGTACATTTAAGATTCACGTTTATAATTTTACATATTTTATTATAACCATGTTGTGTACGATGATTTTTATAATTTATCTTATTCCACCAAAGAGATGTGCCATCAATCAATTTGTCTCTTTTGCTATACCTTGGTTTTTGAATGTGATTAACCATATTTATTTTAATAAAATTGCTATAGATATTTTGGTTAATATTTGTAAAGTAGTTACTCTTTGATTTGACGATTTTATCTATCTGTTGATTACCAGTCCTCAAATATCATATTTGAACTGATGAATATGCCCCTCTCCATCCAATTTTCGGTCCCTTGTATTATTTTATAGTTCTAGTTTTTGAATCGGTTAACCTTTTCTATTTGACAAGCATCTTGTTGAAGGATATGTAGGAAAATTTATAGTTCGTGATAAAGGTGAAATAAACTGACACTATACTGTTATACTGATTTTGTAATTACTTCTTTTTCTAGGCAGATTTACCTGAGTACCTTCATAGACTGTGCTTGTCTAGGTGGATGACATGGGTTTTTGAAAAATGAGATCGAAGTCTACTTCTATGATCCATCAAAGAAATGTGCCATCATCTCCAAACTGTTATGGCAGGACCAACCATCCCTCGATTGGTATGTCCCACTCAGTTCATGTAAAGCATGCTGTCACTGTTGAATCTGCTGTTGGCTATTGCTGGTGATCCAGAACACTTTGTACTTCATTTTGAAGATTCTTACAAACATAAAATGGACTTGCTGGGGATGAGAAAGATCTGAAAATAACATGAAAATGAGCCTAAGAGCTCCCTCAAAGTCATTAAACCCGGAGTTCATTGTGAAGATCTGGAAGTGATAAAAGCTTGTACTTCATAGACTGCTACCATCTTATGGCATACAACTTGGGTTATCATCCATAATCATATGCCTTGAAGTTTTCTACAACACATCAGAATAGCTTCCAACGCAGCCATGATCATTCAGAATTGCTAATTTGCTATGGAGCATGCTCGGGCTAGTTATGGTACTCAAACTCTTTGACTAATTTTCTAACGACATATTAAATCTAATTCTATTTATATTGCGTACCAACCACAATTTATAGCACTTCCTATTTGCTGATAAAGACACGGGGATGCTTGCTCGATATTGTAGGTTTTCTTTTAATGTGTTCTTGTTGCTTCGTGAGGCAAACTATGACTAGGGAACTTGATTTCTTGAACTAATTTCTGTTTCATGCAACGTATGGAAAGAAAAGCAAGGGCTTATACAGTTATACTATATACTATAAGGTTGTTGGACATTATTTCTTCAATATCTACCTAATTTATATTTTCTTAAACCCGCTCTGTGTCACACATGCTTATAATAAAATGTATCAGACAATGTTTTAATTAAAAATTTGCACTTTGCTGTATTTGCTTCTACTCAATGATTTTCATCTTATTGTTATGTCTTACTAACCACAAAAAATATAGTTTAGACATTTATAAACAATATACTGATCACATAAAAAATGATTCAATAAGCAATATTAAATTGAATAAATAGAATATTATTGTATAATTTATTTATAAATAAAACTTCCTAAAACAAATCAATTCCCTGCAGTTAAGATTAACAAAAAAATTGTAAGGATTAGGATAAAAATGACATTTATAGCAATTAAAATAATAACATTTCCTTAAAAAAACATATTTTCAAGGGTGACGGGATTGAAAATCCAATACAAGTTAAACACTGAGGCTACAAAGTTCTTTCAAAAATGATTTCAATCTCATGTATGGGGATATGGGGTGAAATTAGATCGAGTGAATTTTAATCGCCATCAAAAGATAAATTTAGTGAGAGTTCTAAAATGAAGAAATAAAATTTGCAGTATGGAAAAGGAAAGAGCATAAAATTTGTGAAACATTTTTAGAATATATTAAAGGAGATTTCATGAAGGTTATGGTAAAATTTCATGAAAATGGAAAACTACTCAGAGTTCAAATGTACTTTTTCTAATTTTTCTAATCTTGATTTCAAAGTAACACATTCCTGTAGGCCTCGGGATTATAGGCCAACATTGTTGATAGGAATAATATATAAAATTATTGTAAAAGTACTAGCTCATAGAACAAGTAATGATGAATAACATCATATAAAAAATACAAATTGTTTTCATTAAAAAGAGATAATTACTGGACAATGTGGTTATTGTGAATGAACCTATCCATGAGGTAAATAGGAAGTCATTATTGGTATTCAAAGTAGACTTTAAAAAGATGTATGATGTAGTTAGTTGACCTTTTCTCTTTTATATGCTAGAGAGATTTGGATTCTATGAGAAATGGATTGGGTGGATACATAGATGTTTTTGGTCTTTGTCATTCTCAATTCTAGTAAGTGGGAGTGTCACTCAAGAATTATATATGCATAGGGGCTTAAGCCAGAGAGATCCTATGACCCCTTTCTTATTCGCAGAAGGTCTTGGGTGCTTAGTCAAGGAGACAGTAAATAATAACCTCATAACAGGGATGAAAGTAGGAAATATAACTTGAGGTTGTGATTCAACAATATGTCGATGATACCTTAATCATGGTTAAGCCAAAGATCAAGAATGAGTATTCTCAAATGCTTCAAAGTGGCATGAGGATTGAAGATTAACTTTCACAAGAACAGTGTATGAGATGTAGGGATGAATAAAAAGGAGTTGCAATTCATTGCAAGGGTCTTGAACTGCAAATTATGCAATTATCGTTCTCCTATTAGAGAGTTCCCACGGGGGATCAATGTGAGGAAGAAGTGTCCTTGGTGACTAGTATTAGATAAAATGAAGGCAAAAATGTCATCTTAGAAACAAAAACATTTATCCTTGGGGAGGGGGATTTGCCTTGTTAAACCAACTCTCCTCCATTCCTCTCTTCTTTCTTTTTTTTATAGGATCTCAAACATGTATCTATTCAAAGCATGCGTAAGAGGTTCTTATGGGGTGGTGTGTCTGAAGATAACAAGAAATTAATTTGGATTAAGTGGGAATCAATGTGTATGGAGAAAGACAAAAATGGTTTGGGAATCAAAATATGGAGAATTTTAATAAAGTATTACTAAGCAAATAGAGGTGACAAATCTTAACAGAAAAGAAGCTTTATAGGTAAAATTTCTTCAAGCCAAGTAAGAGGATATCAAAAGTAAATTATATTTGGATAAGTGAAAAGGAGAATCCCAATGGTTTTAATCTGCTATGTTCCTTATTATATATTATTTGTAATCTTATAATAATTTTCTAATCATTTTTATGATTGGAAATGTATGCTAATACTATAAAATAAAATTTTCTTTTAAAAATATTTAGAGACTAAAATAAAAAAATGGTATATTTGCAATGGTTAACACCAAAAATTATTTGTAGAGACTAAAACAAAAAAAATATATTTGTAAAAATTAAACAAAAAAAATTTATAAAACTAAAAGCAAAAAATGATATATCTAGAAGGACAAAATAAAAAATATACAAAAACTAAAGAAAAAAACTATATATTTGTAAAAAAAATAAAAATTAAACACTAAATTAAATTTTATTGATATTATAATTTAAATTGAAAAATTACATCCATTACTTCTTGCTCGTAATTCTTCTCAATTAATCCTAGTTATAAGATCATTAGGTCTACCTGTGCTAACTCATTTGTTCAGGCTTCATTTATCCCATGCCCAAGCTCTAATTCTTGCAATTATTTTTTATTGATCCTAAAATTTGATTTAGCCTTAATTTATTTCTAAAAAGAAAAATCAGTTTTTAAAAACAATAAATAACAGGTTTAATAATTTTTTTGGTATCTTAAACATATCTATTTTTAATTTTAATTCTTTAAAGTTTTTAATACTTCCCAAAATATATGTTCAACATTAAGTTATGACCTTACTAATGTTATGCTATATCATTTGTTTCACTGTCACTGAAAATAATAATAGGCTTAATTAGTTTTTGGTTTCTAAAAAATACTTACATTTTTATTTTAGTCCTTTAAAGTTTTTTCTAGTTAGTTTTTAAGTGTTTAGGCTTTCCAAGCCAGTGTTTATGAAAGTGAAAGTAAATTATGAGTGAGAAATAATGGATAGTAAATAGATTAATGAAAAATAAAGGTTTAGTAGAAAATCAATACCTTAGTGAAATTTTACTTCCATTTGTTTTAAAGATGGTTTATCATAACTTATAAATAGAAGTCTCTTGTAATGATATGAACACAAAATACAAATAAGTCAAAATTGAATGATTTTCTCCTATGAAAAACTTTACTTTTCCTTGGATAACAACTTGATAGTATAGGTTATATTGGTAAGTTGTGATTAGGGTCACTTTTTTTACTAATAGTTTTTGTTCTACTGACAAGTCCCAATTAGAGTCAAGTTTCCTTTGTTTGCCTTTATCTGCTTCCAAGCAACCACACCAAATAGTATGAATCTAATATGGATTGTTTTGAAAACAAGTAAAGAAAGACAAGAGGAACTTAATCTTAACTACGATTTGTTGGTAAAACTAATACTATCAAGATTTTAGCCAAGGAAAAAAGTAAAGTTTATCACAAGACAAAATCACTCAATTTTGATTTCTCTGTATTTTGTGTGTAAATTATTTTTTTATAGGCAAATGTTAGTTTAATTTATTATAAGAGAAATTGATTTTCAACTTGCCCTTTAATTTCCACCAATCTGCCTACTAATTATTTCAACTTAGCATAGGATTTGGAAGCCTAAAAAAACTAATTAGAAAAACACGAAAGGACATAATGAAATATTCTCATAAAAAATAGTACGAAAATTATGTCAAAATTAGGTTTTAAAAAAGTTCAACCCATGAATGCTTTGCTGTGATATGAATTTGGGTTTTTTTCTTGTAGTCTTTAAGTATGTTGGCAAAATCTTCATCCATTTGTAGGAAAGTTTTGGTCGATGTGGTGTAGCCTCTCATGTTCTTTTCTTTGACTTGATCTCTATTATTAGGTCTTATAAAGCTTCGTCTTGATCTTTGATCTAGTCATGAAATCTTCAATATCACACAAAACTAGGGATGGAGAAATGGATCCAGACCTTACATGTACCGGCAAAAATATTCTCATGTGTGATGAAAAATTACCTACAAAGATAAGTCCAGATACAAGGAAGGTTCAAACCTACCAAAGATGTAAGTATGGGAACGAGTGGATACCATAATATCTAACCCGCTTCACCCTGCACCTTTATGTGTGTGTATATATACACACACATATATAATATAATATTAAAAAATTACAATTTTGAGTGAAAAATATTGCTAAAAATATTATTTGTATTATAATATGATAAATAATATAATTATAAAATAAAAAAATATATTTTATGTAAATTTAATAAAATAAAAATACAATTTACAACAAATTGAGTTATTTATAAAATAACTACTAATAAACTTACAATATTATTTAATGTTATAGTAAAAAAAAGGTTTACTAAGAGAATATTTTATAATTTATTCTATTCAATGTTATTTTGATTTGTTTTTTATATTGATTATTTATATATAAAATATATTGATTTATTATCTATACTAAATACTGTGCGATACAAAAATGAAAATAAAAATTATTATCTGTATAAAAAAAAAAACAGATAAGAATACTTTTTTTTAATACAAATATAAAAACAAATACTATAATATCCTATCCATTTTCTGTTGGAAATAATAGTGGATTGGTATCAGAGCCAAATTAGATACATATTATAGTTGTTTTCTATTAGAGAATTATGGTTGTTTTCTATTAGAAAATTAAATTTGAATTGAAGATTTTTTGTGTTATTAGTGAAATTTTATAATATAGTTCACTATTATCTTTTTCACAAAAAAAAAGAGGGTTTACGCTATTTGTTATTGTTAAAATAACATGTTAAAGTTTCATTCCCTTACTCTTACATGGGTAAATTAATATTGAAACTTTTTTTTTAAGTGCTACCCCTTTTAAAACCTAGTTTTCTTTTTTAAATAATTATGGGGTAAATTGTTTTCAAAATTACTTAATAGTTTTTCTTTTTTTTATGTTTGACCAATATGAGTCATTTGTGTGGGCAACATAATATATTTGTGTTAACTTTTACTTTGGAAAGTATTAATGGGGTTGCATGGACTCATTTTTATACCCATATTTTTGTGATTTGGTCAAGGGAGAACTTTGTGGTTTTGATACGATCATGTATGATGATTCGTGTGTTAAATTCATTCTCAAAAGCATTGAATGTTGTTGCTAATTTTTTATATTCTTATTTTTTCAAAAATACCATATTTATTTAATATTTTTATATTATTGGTATTTTTGAGTATAAAAAAAAAATTTGATTAATTCAAGATTAAATTCAAATTTTTTTACTATTATAATCTTGAATTTTGGACCTATTTTCGTTGTGATAATTCTTTACAGTATTTGTATTCTCCAATTATACTGTACTCTCTTTAATATTGAATTATCATTTATAAATTGATTTTAGGTTATTTTATTAATTATGCACAATCTTAATTGTCCTTCTCTTATGAGCATAATTTTCTTTATTAATTTGCATTATTATTACTTGTCTATCATGGGTATAATAATGTAAATTTTGTATGTTGGTCATATAATATATATGATTAAAATTATGCAAATTTATTGGACAATATGCATAATTTCTTTTTTTATTTACATAATTATAATTTCACTATTTTATATGCATTTAAGTGACTTTTGTGATATAATTATTTTTTTTATTGCATTGATGATAACTATACTCTATCGGTGTATTGTTATTAATGTAATTTGGTGTTATACAATGTATTTTTCTTGGCTTATGTTAATGATTTTCTTATATCCTATCGGTATTAGGATTTTATTGATATAAGTTATAGTACATTGTAATTTCTTTAGGGATTCTCTTTTAACTGAACTTTTAGAATTACATAATGTTTCCCTATTTTTGTAATGTTCAGTTTATTTCCCTCATTTGATCATAATTTTTAATTGGACATTTTTCCTTCAAAAAAAAAAATGTTGCATTTTTTGTGGTGCAAATTTTCTCTCTCTCTCTCTATATATATATATATATTGATAAAGAAATAGTTGAATTTTATTTAGCCCTCTGGGTATTTTTTTGTTATGTCAACTTATTTTTTCTTTATCAAGTGGAAAGATTTTGTATATTAGAATTTTAATTAATATCTTATAAAATAAATTGTTGTGATATAAGGTTTTTTACTTTAAATGTCCAATTAATCATACATGTGCAAAAACAAATGTTCTTGATAAAATTATTTTTTTTTCTTATCACATTATTTGTGATCACATTGTTGGGATCTATATTAAGGATTTTATATTGGTCTCTTGTAAAATATTTTCTTGTATAACAAACTCTCTATTGATTTGCAATATTAGTATGCAATTCTTGTAAGGACAATATATGAATCCCAAATTTTAAGAGATTAATTTCTCCATACCATATTTTATAATATTGTTAATGGTATTCTTGTAAAAGCTAGAGGCTTTATTTTGGGATATATAAATAAACCTATGTCCATTATAAATTGGGATGAGAGTTAGAGACTATTTATTATTATATCCTTAATATATGCAAGAATATGTCCCATTCTTCTGCTGCGTGTAATCATGTTTTATTCTCAAGTGTGTGTAAATATTGTTTATTGTAGCACTTGATTTTTGTTTATGATTACTTGAGAACTTGCTTATGATCTCATATTCTACATAAAATTATCAAGTGATCTATTTTCTCAATCATGTAATTATTTTTTCAAGATCCTCATAGGGGTCAATATTTTTGTAAAGATTGATTAATATGTGGTTAATTATGAAACCATTTGTGAGAATTATTTATTCTTATGGATGAATTTGTAGGTTTCATATTCTTGTTATTTTAACCATTTCTCTCTTTAATCATTCGTTATTCTACTACTTTTTTTAATTCCTTAAGTAGAATAATAGTGAATTTTAATTCACTTTTATTATTATCTTATAAAGTCATCATCCCACTATCACTAGAACTTTTAATACTAGTGTACCCTAATGATAATCCTAATATTTTTTTGGTATATTAAGGATTAGTGGGAGTATATATAATCTTGTATTATCTCTCGAAACTTATATATTTTTTATTGTCATATAATCTTGTGCACATTTAATTATGATATGACATATTCTATAGAGCTTCTCTATTTATTTTTGTCCTATTTTTATTGAGATACATAAAATCCATTGTATCTTTGTAGACATCTTTAACAGATGTTAAGGTCATTCTGTTGGGTACTGCACATTAATCCTTTTGGCATACAATTATGCATTGTGCATCTCTTTTACCCAATTTTCATATTTTAATTGATCAAAATTTTAGAAGTATATAATTTTGTATCATGTCTCGAGACTTATCTATCTGTATTGTCATATATTCTTGTGCACATTTAATTATGATATGACATACTTTATAGGACTTGACTATTTATTTTTGTCCTATTTTAATTGAGATACATAATTCATTGTATCTTAATAGACATCTTTAATGGATGTTAAAAGCATTTTGTTGGGCATTGCACATTAATTCTTTTGGTATGCAATTAAGTATTGTGCATTTCTTTACCCAAAATTTCACATTTTGTTTGGTCAAAATTCTATAAGTATATTGTAGATGCAATACTCCTATCGAGTATTATTTTCTACTTTGTAAAAAAGTGCTTATTATGATAGTACTCCTATTGAGTACAATTTTGCACTATTGAAGTACTTATGAATTTTTTTTGTTTGGACCAATTATCTAAGTGTTTGCTCAATTGACATTTTGTGGCCACAATAATCTGAGTATCATTTTATATAAACTAGGTGCCTATGTGGTTTTAGTAGGGAATTTATGGATTTCCTACTTATCTTTGGATTCTTACATAGTCACTCTTTTTTGAAACTCAGATTAGTTAAATGTCAAATATTATAGAGCATTTATGTAGCCTATATGTAATTACATATGTTATTAGGCTATGATGAATAATTAGATGCATGTAAATTATGCTTTTTCACCTATATAATTTTTCGGACTCAAGTAAAAAAAATTATATTAATTAAACATTTTTTTATTCACTGATCAAATACTTAACTTTGGAGTTTTATAACTCATATGATTTGGTTAAGTTTTGATGTCTTAGATCAGTGGGAGTCTGAAAACTTTCTTATGAGATATGTGTAAAGTAATATCATTTTAGTAACATATCTCTTAGCATTTTTGGATGCTTGAGACCATGTAGTATCATTTTATTGAACTACATTATTCTATATACTTTATGAGAAATATTTATGATATATATCCCTATCGGATATTATTTTGTAGCTCAAATTTCTCATTGTCTAATATAAGATTTGTCTATAATTGCCATTCTAGCTTAATGATTTATCTTTGTATTATTGATTAATACCATCCAAGTGGGAGAATGTTGGAAATAATAGTGGATTGGTATTAATCAATTATATTTTATCATTATCTGGCAATTTAAGATTTGGTAATAATCATATCTTATAATATCTTTATGATTATTTGAATGGGATTATAGTAAGATTGACTCTGTGATGGGTTGAGTCAATCATAAAAAAAAGCCCATTTGAGGGGTCTCTGCCTACCCTGGGGGATTATAAATTTGCCATCCCATTAAGCAAATCATAACAACAGCAACAATACACATTCTCTAGAATAATCCCCTAGAAAGTAGGTAGTAAAACCCTCAAGAGTTCTTATTGAACTCATATCTCTACAATAATCATTGCTAGAGTTTTTTTTGTTCTTGAAGATCAAGAACTTCAATTCAATATATATGAGGTACACATATTCTCTTTCCTCTACCTTTTTATATTTAATTCTCTATACATACTATAATCTTGTATCTATTGATTTAAGGTTTCTTTTATTTCCATCATTTTCATCATTCCACGTAACGTTCTTAGGCTTGTTAAGGCTCCATTATGCAACCATCTCTAAATTTCAAGAGCAAATAATTTACTCTTCAAATATTTTATAATTTTACATACTATTGAGTGGGATATCTCCACCAAAGTGATGATCTCAAACCGTTAGCCACGTTTGGTCATTATTAGTTGAAATCACAAACTTTTTAACGATAATAATAGGTAATAGATTTGCTTAAACCTTAAACGTATTCGATGGATCACTTCTCCGACCTCGTACTTGTATCTTATCTTCTGCAATCTATAGCTACTAATAACCACATAAAATATTATAGATAGCATTTTTAATGCTTCACAAGTTGGGCTAACATATCTTGATATTGCCACCTATTCTGATCTAAATTATATGATGGAAAAGGGAGCTCCTTTTCATCATGATGTTCTTTTCATGCGCATGACCACCCTTCACTATCAATGCCTTCATATTTTATTTACAACCAAACCTTGAGAATGCGACTAACATATGTAGTACTATATTTTTTATGAGTATTATTAAGTAAAATATACTAAGAAATAAGTCATTTTATTAACTTTTTTGATAATTTTTTTTAAAAAAATTATACAAATAAAAGATTATGATTGAACGATAATATATAATTATTTTACTTTACTAATTTATAATCTTTGAACGAAATATATATCCCTTTATATAAATATATTTTGAATGGATAACTTAAGTTAAATTGTTATTTAATATTTTATTATTACTTAAGAATTTATGTCTTAAGTTTAGTGATCAAATTTATTTAAATAAAAGGTTTATAATAATCCTAAGTCCAAGTAGATTCTCAACCTCAATGATTGTTTTAATAAGTTACTTTGTGTACGAAATAAGACTTGTGAACATTTTCATTCTAATTGACAGTACCTACAAAAACAAAAAGAGATAAAGAGTGGAGAAAAATATCAATATGATACCTTTAGAAAAAAAAATGTTTTTCCTTTCTAATGTTCATTTTGCTTTCTCAAAATAATTTATACACTTTTTCCTTTAATCTTAAAACGTCTTATTTTTAATTCTTTAAATGTTATTTAAAATTATTTTTTATGTATATAATGTTATCTAAATCATTTGAAGAATAAGAATAATATATTTTAAAATTAAATAGATAAAGAATATATTAAATATTTTAAAAGTAAACAGTTAATATTTTTATAGAGAAAGAAAACACGTTTTTTTCTAAATAATATAATATGATAGAAAGACAAAAATAAAGAAAATAACATATTAATGAAGTGTTTAAGGTGATAAACATTCAAATATCTTAGAGTAAATTACAACAATCCCTTTAAAATTTAGTGTAATTATATATATATTTTTTATTTTTTTTATCTATTATTTTTACACCCTCTTAGGTTAAGGTTTAAGAGGTTCTAATGTAATGTTTATAAACACATAAGAGATGATGCTAGTGTAAAATTTTTAAATCTAAAGAAAGAATAGTGTAGAAAAAAAAAAGTAAAATTATGTTTAATTTGATAAAATTGAGAGGAATATTTATTTGATTTGCTTAATATTTTACTTTAAAATATAAAAAAAACGTGCTGAAAATCATGAGAAAGATTGGCAAGTTGACTTTATACATGATTCGCCCTAGAAATTTAGGCAAGTTGCATTAAGTTTTCATGAAAGTGCTTGTACGTAGTGTGTACGCGCTGTCATGCCTGTGGTAATGGGAGATTTCTCTTTCTTTGTTTTTTTCTTTTTTATCACATCATTTATTGTGTTTATCACATTATTTTAGGGTTTTTTCCCCTTCTCTTCTCTCTCTAGACGTTTAGGGTTATCCATAAAAATATTAAGATTTCTTTTTCAAGTTATTTGATGTATATATATTACAAGAAACTGAAGAAAGAAAACAATGAGAGAATTGTAACACATTTGGAAAAAGATAAAGTGAAACTTGGGAAACAAATAAAAATAAATATTTTTTTAATCAACAAATTAAAAAAAATTATTTAATTAATAAGTTAAATTATTAATAATATAAAAAATTATATTATCCTTTGATCTTACCTCTACACACTTTAAAGAATGATAAATTTGTAATAATAGCTTACTAATTAATGCCATTCATTTTTGTTTATTTTCATTTATGTCCCTCTACTTTTATTGCCCTTCTTTTGTATATTGGGCATCCTTAAGCTAATTTGCAATAGGCTTTATCAAGAAAATTTCCTTAATTATCTTATAAAAAGCTAATATTAATTAAAATAACTAACATTTCTCTTAAAAAAACATGAACAGAAAGAGTAATTGAAATAAATAATATTAAGACATTTGCCTTAATTGTCTAACTAATTAATTACACAAACCCTCCTAATTTCTTGAGTGATATTATTACTTATAAAACTTTATATAAATTTTGATATAAATTAGTGAGGGATCGATGATGTATGACGCAAAAGATAACTTAATCACACGAAAACCGACAAATTATAAATTGTCAACAAGTAAAATTAAAGTGCATAATCATTAATTCAAGACTTATATAAAACAAAATGGAATTAATAACCATTCAAAGAAAAAAAAAAATGAAATCATTAACCGATCGAATAACAACAAAATGTATTATTTCCCTAAACTAATTAATAGCATGGTCCCATGCACCTTATTTAATTACTTTTGATATACTATTTGACAGCATAGTCCCATGCACTTTGTTGATGACTTAATAGTAAATTATGGATGCACCTTCCGCAAATTACATATTTATTTCTTAATTATAGATATTTTTTTTACTTTTATGTATTTATTACAGATTTATCACTTGTATTTTTTTAAAACTTCTAACATTTATTTTGAAGCTTACACTAATTTATCCAAAAATGTGAAAATGATGATTAAAAAATAAATATGTATGTGTAATTATGTACTAAACCTTATATCTGCATAGGTGATTAGCTCTAATTTATTAAGATGAGAAGAAGAAAAAATAGATTTACACAAAATCCATAAACTATACTTTCCAAAAAAATTTAAATAAGCTAGCTTCTATATAAATTTGCATTTAAGGCTCCACTCTCTCATATCCTAAAATGGAGAAAACAAGATCCTCAGACCAAGTTGTTCTCTTCCTCGACCAACAAAACCCTAAACCACCCTCCATGGAAGGCGAAAACCAACAAGAGAAACCCAAATCCAAACACCCCTTAAAAGTCAAAACACTTAACCGTCTCAGCTTCTCAAAACCCAAATCCCGAATCCTAGAATACAACTATGTGCCACGCAACAAAGTTGGAACAACCTCGGAGGAAATTGACATCATTCAACCGAGTTATAAGCTCTCTTCAAACAACGACAATAATAATGATGACGACGAGGATGATCGTGAATGGGATGAAGAGGAGGAGGAGGGGGAGGAGCATGGCCCCAAGTTGAAGCAAAAGAGAAAGTGCAAAATCAAGTGGAGGCTTGTTATGGAATGGGCTTTGTTCCTTAACATATTAACATGCTTGGTGTGTTCTTTGACCATATCTTCCATAACCAACATGCATGTGTGGGGATTGGAGATTTGGAGATGGTGTTTGATGGTAATGGTCACATTCAGTGGCCGTTTGGTTTCAGGTGATTATACACATACGTTTATTTTTTTTTTTCTCAAAAATATTCTTTGACACCAATCTTTGATATGGCATGATAATACAAAAAATAAAAAATGATTACTCTTTTTCTTTTCATAAAAAATATGTTGGTAAGACATTCTTCTAAATTATAAGTTTGTTTGATTAACTATAAGTTATTTTATCAAAATAAGTTTATTGGTATACAGTTTATAACTTATTTTTATAAGTTATTTTAAGTAATTTATAGGTTACTATTTTTTATTTTATTCTCATTAATTTACTTGATAAGTTTTAATCAGATAGTTAACTATATTTTTATCTATATTTATATTTATTAACTAATTTTACTTAACATTTTAGTTAGCTTATAAGTCTCTAGCTTTTCAGGTAAACTCCAACTAGCTTATAATCTAATTTTACAAAAGGTAGCAACAAATACGTTATATATAATGTATACGCATTTTTTATGAATCCTCTAATATTATGTTGGATTGAAGGTTCATATAAAATTTTTTCTGCAATGCTAGATTTGGTTTTAAATCAAGAATGAATTTTTCCAGAGAGAATCATTGTAAAAAAATTGATTTAATTTTGAGTAATTTGATTTTTATAATTTTCAACTACGCGATTTAGTTTAGTTTTATTTGGTTTATGATTTGATATGTTAAAATTATACTAAATTGCTTAACTTTAATTGTTTTAGCAAATCTGAGAATAAACATGTATAAATAATTTTTATTTTTAAATTTCTATGATTTAGGATAAATTTTGACTATGTAATATTCAATATAGAATAATTATTTAAGTTTAATAATTGTTATTTTTATATAATTTTATTGAAAACAAAAGTAAAGTGCCGACAATTTTAAAAATACAAATTTTTAATAAATTTTTTAATATTTAATAATAAAATTTTTAAATTAAAAAATCAAATGATAAAAAATGATTTGGATTAGATTTTATAGTTAATTTAAACAGACTAATTATATATAAAAAATGGAACGAAAATAAATGTTTTGACTAAGATGTTGTAAGTTTATACACGAGGATTAAACCTCTCCAAAAATGGGATGATGATTGAGAAGAATGTGAGAAGAACTTGGGCTTGGTTTCAGGATGGGTGGTTGGTGTGATAGTGTTCATCCTGGAGCGAAACTTCATGCTGCGAGAAAAAGTGTTATACTTCATCTACGGTCTGAGAAACAGCATAAGAAACTGTTTATGGCTAGCCCTAGTGCTCATCTCGTACTGGAGTGTGGTATTCGACGACGTTCAAAAGAAGAACCACAAATTTCTCAACAAGGTGTTCCAAGCCCTAGTGGCAGTGCTTGTGGGGGCAACCATTTGGCTCGCCAAAATCGTGTTGGTTAAAATGCTGGCATCCTCGTTCCACGTCACCACTTACTTCGACAGAATGAAGGAGAGTGTCTTCCACCACTACATCTTGGACACGCTCTCGCGTCCTCCTATGGAGGACGCAGAGCAGCATAACCACCACCTCGTGGGGTCGATGTCGATGTCGATGCCCGCGAGGTGGACAAGGTCGTCCAAGAGGTTTGGGTCAAGGAAGATTGACATGGAGAAGCTTAGGGAGCTTAGCATGGAGAGCAGTGCTTCTGCTTGGAGCGTGAAGAGGCTCGTTAACTATGTTAGGTCTTCTGGTTTGTCCACCATTTCTAGGACTGTTGATGATTTTGGGAATGCTGAGTCTGAGATTAATAGTGAGTGGGAAGCTAGGAACTGTGCCCAGAGGATTTTCAAGAACGTTGCCAAACCTGCTGCCAAGTAAGTCTATCCTCTTTTTCATTCAAGTTTTTCTTCTTAAAATTATCTCGTGTAATGTTTTGCTTAAAAATAAATGACTAATTTTATATATATACATCTATTTAATTTATACATTTCATTATAATATGACATG
The DNA here is from genome assembly GCA_037954015.1 of Psophocarpus tetragonolobus. NCBI lineage: Eukaryota > Viridiplantae > Streptophyta > Magnoliopsida > Fabales > Fabaceae > Psophocarpus > Psophocarpus tetragonolobus. Next base: position 27,936,995 of record CM075694.1, on the reverse strand, counting down.
TCTTAAATTTGTTTCTCATTAAACCCTAAACCCTATTTATTTATTGATTGAGACACAAGATGAAACACAAATTTGAGACAAAAGATTTTCATCTCATCAATATGTATTATTTTTTTTTATCTTTTTCATTTTATCACATCATAAATAATTTTATATCTCTATGTATATATTATCACTAGGTAAGAAATAACATTTTAACTAAATGCCAAATAGGATACATTTTTTTTTAAAGAAAATTGAAGCATGTACACTGTTATGCCATTTGACACCTAGTGAGAAAGAAAAAGAAGAGATAAATATAATAAAATTTATTATGTGATAGGGTAAAAGAGAAAAAATAAATAGGGTTTATGAGAAAATGTTTAAATTTTTTTAAGTGTGTCAATGTGATGTTTAAATTTGTGAAAGTATATCTTCGCCCTATAATAATTCAATATGATTAAATAAGATTTTTTAATAATAATTAAAATTAATATAATAATAATAAAAACAAGTAAATTTTCAATTACTATTTAAATTACAATAGATCACAAATAAAATTATCAAAGTCCCAATGCTTCACCAAAATACACAAATAATTTCTTACTTTTTCTAGTTTTACTTACGGTGTTACCACTTTTTCATTGTTTTAAAAAACATTGTTTAATTGTATTACACTCAATATAATTGATTTTAAAATATTATACTGTACGTTCTTCCTATATACAAAAAGAGGTTACGTAAATGTCAAAAAACTTAGAAAATTTATGCAATTTTTTTTTTTAATGGAAGGGGATGGGAAAATACTTTTATTTTAGTTTGGTTCACGAATTAATTACTTTTTTATTTTTATTATATTTCAAAATTGTATTTCATTATTTATTTATATATTGTTTCTACGGTTTATCTCATCCATATTTATGTAGATTTTTTCATATTTTTGTGCTTAAATTTCAAATGCATTTTTTTTAACATGTCTATTATGTCTTTTTGAGAAATGTCATACCACTCTTATGTTTTATATTTTCGTATACTTCACATGTTTATGAATTTTGCCATATTTTTGTGGATATTGTCTTATGTAACTTTTTTTTCAATACATCTCTTAGATCTAAGTGGGACCTTTCAGGAGCGAACATGATATGCATTCTTTTCTAGCATAGCTCTCACACCTAAGTGAAATTTTTTAGAACCTCTTATGCAATTTCTCTTTCTCAATGGGCCTCCCACATATAATTAAACATGAATTTTCAAATTATAAAATGAACAATATTAAAAAAAAGAAAACGTAGCTAGATGAGAATTCCTTAAAGGAATCCACATGTATAATTATAAAATGATTAAAAGAAACTAAGAACAATTTATTAAAATGATAAAATTTATTAATTTTTCCTTTCCTACTTCTCTACTCTTAAACTTGGGCCAGGAGCTTTTGGTACCCTACCCACCTTTTCATTCCCCTTGAACTAAACTTTTTTTTTTAATCTAAGGCACCTAAAACGTGGTGAAATTCAGTAATGATTCAGTTTGGCTTGATTAAAAAATTCAGTACTTCATGACACAATTTCTAAGCCACGAAAAGTGGACACTATATATATTAGTGATTAATTAAGGTAAAGCTGAAAAAAAATAGAAAAAGTTAGCCACTTTGGGGTAGCTTGGTGTATATATCCAAAGGTTGGTGATAATTAATTAACTCCTTACAAGTAAAATATATAGATCGAAAAGGGTTAATGGGATTTGCACCACATGGATATTGCATTAATTTGCAGGTGCATGTTCGGACCTAGATATTGGTTCATTAATTTATTTAATTAAATATAGAACTAAGGTGTGTGTTCGTGCTATGTGTCAGTGGTCCATTGGTCTTGTTGTGTTTCACAGCTCCATAAGGACCATAACTCCATTGATTCATCCACTTCCGCAATTTGTGCTCTGTGCTCTCATTGCTTATTGCTCTTCCTCAGTGCCACTGCATGCGTCATGCCCCAAAAGAAATAACAGAAGAAAACCTAGCCCTTACAACATCATTATTCATCCTATTTTATTTCTTTTGTGATTTTCTTTTTTAAAATACACTCATCCCACCTAACTCAATTATTTCTGACCCTCTTGAAAAATCTTTGTTAAACTTCATGTTAAAAATGTTCCGTCTGTAAGCATAAACAATGTGTTGGAGATTCACATCAATAATAATATAATCAAATAATAATATATAAGTTAAGTATAAATCTTATTTTATAAATCAATTTTTGTAAAGTTGATTTAAATATAATTTCATCATTTGTTGGTATTGGATCTATCGACTCACCTCCTATGATGTTTAATTCTCGATTCATTATTTGTATTTCACATACTTTACAATTCGAAATTAAAAATAATTTATATACACTCGTCTCCTTTATTCCACCTAGAAAAGATTGAATTTGTCCTTTTTGTCTATATGTCGATGTTTTTGCTCTACTGGTATTTTGGTTAGATAAGGAAATGAAAGAAGAAAAAGGAAAAGAGTGAGTGTAAATCTATATGGTCATTTTGTTTCATGTAGTCAACTTTGATATAACCATTTTTCTGTACAAAAAAAGAAGATTAAGAAATCATGTGAGTCCCACTCATGAAACCAATTATAGGAAGAAATGCAATTTGTTGTATCTTAATTCCTTTCACAATTCTTTCCTTTTTCCACCATTTGAAATAAAGCATATAAGGGTTCTTGGTTTAGATAGACCATCAAACACACCACATTAGTAGTGCTGAGTCAGTGCCAGGTCCATTATTTGGCAGCAAGCATAGCACAATTGATGCATTGTCGTCCCACTAAGACCAGGTGTTTACCTTGGTTCATTTTCATGGTCCAAGAAAAGCACTACTTCACAACAATTTCTAGTACATTCTTTATAAGATGCTCACATAAACTATATATAAATGGGGATGAATATTTTGGTGGGTCAGAGTTACTAATTGCCTCATTCATCATCAATCCACTGAGAAGTTGACTCCTTTGACATTCATCATGTTTTTGAGTCACTAATTGACACAGACCATTGAACTAGTGGTTGACTTTTTCTTCCAAAAATAATTGTACAAGTAATATACATATATGATGAAGTATAATTAATTTAACTATGGTATTGAAGGTATATTGAAGAGGAGGATCTGATGAGATTTTTGAAGAGGGTTGAGATACACACCATATTTCCACTCTTTGAAGGTGCAATTGAAACTGGACAAATCAGCAAGTCTTCATTTAGAAATTGGGTGGTAAGTTTACTATGGATATTGCAGTTCCAGACTTCCAGTTATAACAATCATGAACCATATTTCCCAAATTATAAAGTTATTAGTATCAGTTATTTTGTTCTGGATACCTTTTTTTTATTTCTACGCCAACAATAATGTTACATTATTAAATACTGCGCAAATGCGCAATCTTAGTTTTATGTAAAACTTTATAAATGTCTCTTAATTAAAAAGTAATTAAGATGGTTGATTTTGTAGTTATTACTTTTAAAAATCACATTTAGAATTATTTTCTAGTTGAATGACAAAATAAAATTTAGTTATGCTTCCAATGCATAAAAATTAAACTTGATTAATTTTTTATCAGATTCGAGCTTATTATGAACGAAAAGCTCTAGCACAATCACTGAATGATACAAAAACAGCAGTGCAGCAGCTTCACAAAATAGCAAGTGCAGTTGTTAGTGTGATAATAATCATTGTGATGTTTTTGCTGATGGAGGTGGCTACACCAAAGGTAATATTATTCGTTATTACACAAACGGTTTTGATAGGTGTTGCCTTCCAAAGTACTTGCAAGACTGTGTTGGAGGCCATCATCTTTGTCTTCGTCATGCACCCTTTTGATATTGGAGACAGATGTGTCATTGATGGAGTTCATGTAAGTTTGGGAAAATATATTTTGAATATAATTGCAACATAAAATGTGGGTTCTTTTATAATTCGGTTGTTCCAACATGTGTTCTTGCATTTTATATTAGAATTCAATTTTTAATTTAATTTTTTGATATATTTATGATGTAAGAGAGTGAAAACAGTCACATAGCATTAAATATATTTTTTAATACTAATTTATTTTTAATTTTAATCTTGCCTTTTCATTTCAATTTTCTTATATTTTTTACTTCTACATCTTTTTTCATATTATTTTTTTAAAAGAGAAAAACTCATATTTATTTAAAATATAATAATGCTTATCACTTTTATATTTTTTAATTAGATATTATGTTGAATTTAAACAACAATATTAAAACTTTAAATTGGAATTATTTTATTCTTTTAATATTATTTTATTTCTTTCGTACTATTATATATTTAACCTTTTATTTATCGTTGAAACTAATTACAATATTATAAAAAAATAAAATGATGAAAACATTGTTATTAATATAATAGATATTGCATTGAATTAATTTTTTTTAAAATAATATAAAAAATGTAGAAATAATAATATAAATTAAAGGAGAATTGAAATGAAAAGACAAAGTTAAAATTGGAAGTAAATTAATATTAAAAACCATATTTAATGTTATTTAAATATCTTCTCTCTCACACATAATAAATACATAGAAAATTATATTAGAAATTAGATTCTAACAATGGTTAACATGTGTCCTAGGGCACACATTAGAAAAACTGTTTATAATTTTAGGGTGTATTTTAAGAAGAGTTTAATTGGTATACATTTTTAAATTAACATTCAATCATGATTTTTTATTTATGTGATTTTTAAAGTTATAATGAGTAAAATAACAAATTTACTATGAATGAATGATTGTGATTGAATATCAGTGTATACCAATTAAACTTTTTTAAAAAGTCATTATTGAATTTCTATTTGATTTTAGGATTAAATTTCTACCTTTAAGGTGTTAGACTTACTAATTAATTACATACATGCACTTACAGATGATTGTGGAAGAGATGAATATCTTGACAACAGTGTTTCTTCGATATGACAATGAGAAAATATACTATCCTAACGCAGTTTTACTTAATAAGCCTATAAGCAATTTCTATAGGAGTCCAGAGATGTGGGACTCCATTGATTTCACCATTGATGTTTCATCTTCCATGGAAACCATCTTAGCCCTCAAGAAAGCAATACAAATGTAAGTTCTTTAATTAATATATTCCTTATTCTTTGATCACAGGAACAAATGCTAGCCACATTTCTCAAATACTCTTTTTCTAGCTAACTCTATTGTTTTAATTTTGGTTATCACACTTCTAAATCAAGAAAATGAGAACTTTCAATGAATCATGTAATTAAAATCTACATTTTCTGTTTTCATTTCCTTTCTCATTTATAGTCTCATCAATAAAAAAAGTCATGTCATTATTATATCTTACATGACTTATTACATTTCATCATAGGATGATTTTCATCCTATCATTTTGTTAATATTTGACTTGTGTGATTATATATGAGTTTAGGTACATTGAGAGCAAGCCAAAGTATTGGAATCCAAAACACAGTTTTATAGCAAAAGGAATTGATAATGTGGACAAGCTGAAGTTGTGCTTATCTGTGCAACATACCATCAACCATCAAAACTATGGTGAGCGAAACATTAGGATAACGGAGCTGCTCTTGGAATTGAAGAAGATCTTTGAGATCCATGATGTCAAGTATCATCTTCTTCCTCAGGAGATTCAGATTACCCATATGAATATTGAACATGGGAAAGTTCTGTTTCAATCCTGAAGTACAGTTTCTGTCTCTTTGCATTTCCCACAAATAATTACCACAACAATCACTTGGTTAAATACTTTCAAATTATCTTTGCTTTCAAATTAACATCATTTCTACTATGTTGTATGCATTATTAATCTATAGTTACCATACTTTTTATGGTGTGTTATACATTCTATATTGTTTTGTGGCATATGTTATAAACAATTTATTAATATACTTATTTTTGGAGTAATTCTTCAACATACTTATCTATTTGATAGTTTTTGAGCCAAGTATCTCTCAAAGATTTTGACGTTCTGATCTCTTTGAAAGATGATTTTTTTCACGTTAATCTTGAAATTTTTTAAGCATGTTGATTTTTTTATAAGTTAAAAAAATTTATTAAAAAAATAGGAAAATAAGGTATGTCTTTCTAAAAGTGTAGAACATTCATGCCAAAAAGTTATAAAAAAGAGATTCATCGTCCTTTCGGCATGTGAGTATATTGTTAGCTTAGCTAAATGACATTATTCTCATGAGTTAAGTTGCATAGTATGTACTAAATCTTACATATGTAACCCTTAATTTGTTAAAAAAATCACTTTATTTCTATTCTTCCAAAATTTTCCAAAGTCCCACAAACTAAACAAAAAACCATGTTTTGTGTTTGTTCAAATGACCAAGTTGATCTTCCTTTCAAGCTCCATTGGTAAATCCTAAACTTACTCTAATAATACTTATGATCATTCTTAGAAAAAAGAAATTATTGAACACCCAAATCCAACTCATTCAATCTATTGAAATACTAAAATAAACAGGAGTGTAATTAGTATGCACTAACAATGTAAAAAAGTTTTATACTAATATTTAATTACAACTCTTCGTTTATATGACTTCTAAAGTATTAATTAGTAAAATCAATAACTTAGGATTATGATTGAATATCAATGTAGGTGGATGGTAAACCTCTTAACCATAGTTGGTTATGTGAGTTAGTTAATTGGAATTAGTTACATTTTGTCATAACTATTTTGAGTTAATCTGTTTTCATTTATTTGATATATTATTTTTTATTTACACTTTGTGCCTCTCTTTATATTAAGAAATAAAAAAATAAAAGAAAAAAATAAAACACAAAACTAAAAAGAGAAAAAAAAATAAAACATAAAAACTAAAAAGAGAAAGAAAAAAAAAAGAAGTTACATAAATTTAGTAGTTACTCAAGGACAAAAAAGTTCAAATAAATGTGGACATCAAGATGGGATACTCATTATAATAGTTACAGATAATAAGATCAAGCAAATCTCCATCATTTTGTGCATGATATTTCTATAACAACTTCTTTTTTTTCTTTGTTGTGCATGCTTTGATTTGTTAAACTTGTTAATTGAGAGATTAAGATTTTGGGAAGTGGGGGTTAATGATCCCTCCTAATTAACAATTAGAATTTCTAATTAATGAATCAAGCTTTTATGGGGTTGTTTTATGTAGGTATGACAAAGTGGGTTAGACTCAGCGAGTTGGTCTACTAACCTGTTACAATTTTGATACGGTAAGGTAGGGATTTTGGTCTGCTTGCTTGTTTTGGCCTGCCCCACCTAACCCAACCTGTTGGGCCATAAGTGGGTCGGACTAGTTCACCGACTTATCATCTTATATTAATAATATTTTCATATTAATTATATTATAAATATAAAATATAATTATTCAATTAAAAATAAAAATTAAAAGTATGAGAATTAATATATTAAACGGTCAAACTAGAGTATTACTATTTTACTTTATAAATTAATCAAATTATATTAAACTTGATAACCCCATTCAACTCGTCATTTTCTAAAATCTGAGTTATTCTTCAGTATGAAATTTGTAGCTAATCATAAGATGAGATAGTTACTGGTTTATAAAATGTGTGGTGGTTTGTTTGGAGAAATTTACTATTGAACAAAAGAGCACTGTTCCACCAAGTGAAAAGGCTTTCATACATTTAAATTAGCTTTACAATCATTTTTGTCCTAACATATATTTGAATTTAACACTTGTAACTAAAGTTGGGCAAACAAATATTTTACCCATTTAATTCTTCAAGTATATAACCCACTTAGTCAAGTCTGTAATTTAATTGAGTTTTAATTATAACAATAAAAATGAGTATGAGCTAATCAAACTCATCATGAGTCCATATCGAATTGGGTTAAAAAATTAAAAACAAAATACTGTATTAAATAAGGGTTGATCCACTTATGACCTGACTACTTAGGTTGTATTTTTTGGTGGGTTGATAAGCTAGCATTTTTAATCCACCAACTTATAGTTGACTGGTAGATTGAGTCCACCAAAATATTGAGTTTTTTATTTAACACCTACTTATTTTTTATTTCCTATGCCTTTTATTTTTTACTCTCCAGTCGTGCATCGCCGGACAACTAATAAAAAAAAATTATTACTCATAAATGTACTAATTTCAATTTAATCGTAATAAAAAATTAAATTAAATTTATTACTCATAAATGTTATTAATTTCAATTTAATTATAATAAAAAAATAAATTACTCATAACTGTTAAAAAATTATATTATAAATAACAAAAAATAATAATATATTACAATATTTATAAAATTTGCAAATATTTATAAAATTTTCAAATAACAATAATATTACTCATATAATATATTACAATATTTATAAAATTTTCAAATAACAATAATATTACTCATATAATATATTATCATATTTATAAAATTTGTAAATTTTTTTACACAGCCGGAGAGGAAAAAGAACAAAAAAAATTATTACTCATAAATTTTATTCGTGTAAATTAAATTACTCATAAAATCTCAATTTAATTATAATAGAAATAATAATAATAATTAGAGTAATTAACGTAGTGTAAGTAGACACAAAGTCATTAAAGTAATTAATGTAATGTAATTAGAGTAATTAGACTTAAAATAATTAGAGTAATTAATGTCATGTAATTAGACTTAAAGTAATTGTCGAAGAAGCAAAAAATTTAAGAGAAGATTTCGTAATAAATTTTATATTTTAAAATATAAAATTTTAAAAAATTATGTTATAAATAAATTATATTATTAAAATATAAAATTTTATAAAGATAATGTAAATATTTAAATAAATTTTTTAATTAATTTTTGTATTTGTAAAGCTTATTTCATAGAATAAGTTATTTTATTTTTGAAATGTGTGTGATTGTGGTTAATTTATTAGAGTAGGTGTTTAGAGAGATAAGATTAATTTATTATGATAGATGTTAGGGTAGATAATTAGGTTAAAGGGTATTTTTGAGTTTTTCAAAAGTTATTTAGGTGGGTAGGTGTTAAATGAAAAAGAAGTAAGTGTGAAATGAAGATCTCAAAATATTTTATATTGCAAATGAAGTGGGCGGGGTTGAGTTGACCCATATAAGTCGAGTTAGTCTGTTTTAACAACTCTAATTCTAATTTGTCAAGTCTATATACAATTTAAATGGGTTGATTTGTAATTAAAAAAAAATATAATTTAAAATTTTTAATTAATTTTTTAATATAATTAAAATAATTTTTTTATCATTTTTAAATTAGGATTTTTTCAAAGTCATCTAAATGATTTAATACCTTTTTTTCTTTTAATGTTTTCGAGATCTCTAAATCAGTATTTAATAAAAAGTAGTTAAAAAGTTAAATATATAGTTTTTAAAAATATTACAAGTCTGCAAATTGGTCATTTAACCCACACACTAAACGGAATGTTCTACAAGTAATTTATTAATTAATAATTTTATTATCAATTATTAATTAGGATTAAGTAAGTTTTTCACCCTAATTTTTTTTAAAATAAGTTTTTAGTCTTTGAGCGTATGTTTAACTAGTTAAAATCTGTCAACTTTTTTTTGTTAAGGTTCTTACTTTTTATTCATTAAACAAGTTTTTGACCGAGGTCACTAAACTTTTTAAAAATTCAATTTTAGTCCTTGTAACTTCATCAAATAACTAAAAGTTATGAATTTCAAGTATTTGTTTAGGGACAAAATCCAAATTCTTAAAAAAAATTAAGGATTGGTTGGTCAAATTTTTGTTTAAGGACTAAAAATTTTAAGAAAAAAGTTGAAAGATTTTGATAGTCAAACTTAGACTAAAAACTGAAATTCAAAAAGTTATATACCAACAATGATTCATAAACTCTATTGACTTTAATTAAATGTTAAAGTTTATAAAAATTATTCTATACTACTTTCGATGATGATATCATCATCATGATGATGATTATAATATATAATATTTAATTTAAATAATGATAGTTGTATAATGTAAACATAGATTTAAAAATTAATGTAAATAGTTGTATATATAATATCAATTTAACAATTAATGTAAAAAAATAATTCTTTATTAAATTTGTTTGGATCAAACCAATTTTTATTGTAAAGTTTAAGTTTACACGAATCATTATGTATTTTTTAATTTCTATCCTTAATTAGTAATTAAAATAATTTATTATGTGGTTATTATTTTAAATATAACCACATATTTATATATTTTTTATATTAATTATCATTCATAGAATATATTTTAATAACTAACTTTATAAAAAGTATATATAATAATTTATTTCTTAATTTTTAATTAAAAAAATACTATGAAATATTTTAAATATAATCAAACTTTTGAAGCATAATTATTTTTAGTTATTATAATTTGTCAATATATTTTAAAATGACTGATTTAAAAAATAAGTTGAGCACAAATAAAATAATGATTTTTTTTTCTGGAAATACACAAAATAATTTTAGCATAAGCAAAATATATAATAACTTATATCATTTGAGTATTTATATTTTTAAACAATATAGTCCAACTTTATTTATATTTTTAAAATAAACTTTAGTTACCTTTTAAAGATAAATATAATTAGTTTTTAATTTCACGTAAACCAAAATTGTCTATTTTATCTAGTATTATAATTAAATTATTTACATAATATAATAAATAAGATTAATATAAATAATTTAATATTTTTATTAAATTATTCTACATAATAGGTCTAGAGGTCTTAGTCTAAGTTTTACTGACTACAGAAGCACTTCTTTAACAGATCTAGAACAAGATCGAAGGGATAGTACATCTGCTATTCCCGACAATGATCATATTACTATGATGAATATCATAGATAGTGAAGATGAAGAAGATGATGACATGATTGAAGAAGAATGGAATTATCATCAAGCAAACATAGCCATGCTTAGGCAAGGAACTTTAGAAACTAATTTTAAACAAGATCCTTTACAACAAAGCATTCTTAGTGAGTCAAACTGGGAACCTTGGGATTGTTTTCCCTTAGAACAAAATGAAGTTATAACTCCTCAAGAAAATGATATAAATGATATAGTTAATATCTTTTTACAAAATTTAAAACTTGAAGAACAAACTGAAGAACAAGAATACTTTTACAAACTTCAAGAAAAATTAAAAAATAAAGAAGACGATGAATTATCTACTACCTCTGAAAATACAAAAGTAGGATTAATCAATGAATATGAAGAATCCACTGCTACAAATTATAGGTTAGATCCTGCTGGTACTCAGAATTATAGTCCAGGATTTTTACCTAGAGACACAGTTCAAAATATTGTCCTTAGTGATAATAAATATATCTCACATGGTAAACGATTACCAGTAGAACCACATTTTCAAATTCCAAATCTACTTCTTAACTTAGGAGGAATAGATCCACAACTCCTTCCTACATACATTGAACAATGGACTGCTGCTGTAATACGTGATTATGACATACATCATGAAAAAGATGTGCAGTCTTCCCAAGAAATGATCGCAAAAGGAGAAACATATCTCGGCGATATTGCTAGATCTGGTTGGGAATCCTTTAAGAAAAACTTCCCTAATGATCTGAATACTTTGGTTATAGAACCCGGTCCAAACATTTACAACTTTTGTTCTCTTGTTCAAAGATTGTTTACTTCACAATCCGCCAATGATGGTAATACAATTAGACAACAAATTTATTTAGGACATTTAGAAAGATTGTCCATTGAATACTTTTGAAAAATAAAATAATATTGCCAAGATTATTTGTTATACGCGTCTATAGCTGGATGCTTCCATGACGTCAATATAGGAGATAAAATGTTCCTTAAATTGCCAGGCAAATTAGGACAAAAAATTAGAGAAAATTGGAAAAATGATGAGGTTACTCCTATGTTGAATAATCTCTCAATACGTATACAACACATTATGAAAATAATGGAAGATACATGTACACATATAGCCATACAAAAACAACTTAAACATTCTGATGCAGGAATATGTAAACAAATATATACACCACAACAATATTCACAAAATAAATATAAAAATAAAAGAAATAATTCTAGAAGTAAACCTAGAAATATTAATACACAAAAATATTTAGGACCAAGAAATCCTCGAAAAACTTATACAATAAGGGCATCTAATGCTAGAAAACCTACACTCAATCCTACTCGAATATAGAGATAATAAAGCTTACAAACAAATATTAAAATGTTTTGCTTGTAATCAACCAGGACATTTTTCAAGAGATTGTCCAAATATATCAAATCTTTACACTAAAGAAGCAAACTTAATAAAATCTTGTCATATGAATTTGCTTCCAATAGATGAAGACGTATCAACAGATTCAGAAATTTTATCTGTAATCAGTATAACAGAATACACTGATGAACTAAATTCTAATAAAATACACAAAAATTATGATTTAATCAATGAATTTACAAATAATGAATATAATCATTTATATGCTAATACTAATGAAGATAACTTTCTCATGGGAGAAGAATACAATGAAATGGGTCAATTATTAGATGATTTAGAATATTGTCTAATGAATACCTTAGAAATAAAAACTTGTTCTCATAAAATCCAATATTATTCAGGGACAGATTCAATCCCGTGCACATATTGTGAACGTTATTTTCATATATAAAAAAAAGCTCATTGTCCACTTTGTTATAAAAATTTTTGTATTAAATGTATAGAAAAATATTTAAACATATCAGAACAAAATATACCCTCTTTTGAAACAAGAGAAAATACAAACAAACCTAGCAATAAAGATTCAACTGATACAAGAGTTTCTGTATTAGAGACTCGCATAAATTACTTAGAAGAAAAAGTTATTCTTCTAGAAAAATTAATAAAAGGAAAAACTAAAATAGATACCCCTGAGACTAGTCAGATTTCTATACAAAATAATATGATGGGAACAACAGAATGTATCCCATTAGTTTGTAATAAACAACAATTAATAACTCTAAAAGTATTAGTAAAAATAACTTTTCCAAAAATAAATAATAAACCTTCTACAAAAAAAATTATACAAGCCTTATTAGATACAGGTTGTTCAGAAACAGTCATCTGTAAAACTGTAACTCCACAACAAAACATAGTTAAAAGTAAACACATACAAAAAACTAGAACTATGTCTGGTGAAATCATGATAAATGATGAAGAAATTAATAATGTTATTCTTCAATTTAGCACAAACTGTGAAATTTTTTGTTACAAAACCTTCATCAAAACCATGAGAGTAGAAAACCTAGTTCCTTCTAAACAAAACATGATAATTGGTTTAGATTTCATCTTAAGACAAAATCGATCAATTACTATAAATAAAGATTATGTCTTAATAAGTGATAAAACACAAATGACACCTATAGTCAGTGGTGATTCAGTCAAACGAGAAACTATTACTGATAATTGTAATTGTAAAAATTCAAATACATGTAAATGTAAAACAGAATATTTATACACATTAGAAGAAATAAATGAAAATTATTTTTTAAATAATATCCTAGATGATACAGCTGAAGTATTCTCTTCTATAAAAATTTCAAAGTCAATAAAATTTGAAAGTATTCAACAAATCCTTGATAGGTTAAACAAAACAAATATAATAGGAGAAGATCCAACAAAATTCTGGGATAGAGATCCCGTAACATGTAAACTAGAAATAATTAATCCTGATTTAATTATAAAAATAAAAGATATTCAATTTAACAATTGGGAACAAGAAGAATGTCAAACTCACATACAAAATCTTTTAAAATTAAAAGTAATAACACCCAGTGTTAGTCCCCATAGAAGTCCAGCATTTATTGTTAATAAATCTTCAGAACAAAAACGTGGTAAATCTAGAATGGTTTACAATTATAAAAGATTAAATGATAATACTGTTGAAGATAGCTACACAATTCCTTCTAAAGATATTTTAATAAACCGAATTCAAGATACTAAATGGTTTTCTAAATTCGACTTAAAAAGTGGATTTCATCAAGTAAAAATAGATCCTGATTCTATAAAATGGACGGCCTTTTCATGTTCTGAAGGTCTATTTGAATGGAATGTTATGCCATTTGGTTTAAAAAATGCTCCGGCTGTTTTTCAGCGTAAAATGGACAATATTTTTAAAGATGTAAAATCTTTCACTTGTGTTTATATGGATGACATTTTAGTCTTTTCCAAAACAAAAAATGAACACTTTCTTCATTTAAAATAAGTTTTATATAAATTAGAACATTATGGTTTAATAATTTCTAAATCAAAAATGGAAATTTGCAAGAATTTCATTGAATTCTTAGGAACAGAAATAGGTAATGGAACCATAAAACTCCAACCTCATATCTATAAAAAAATACAAGAATTCCCTGATAAAATGGAAGATATAAAAATACTTAGATCCTTTTTAGGATTACTAAATTATGCAAGAAATTTTATTCCTAATCTAGGAAAACATACATCTGCTTTATATAACAAAACTGCTTTAAAAGGAGAAAGAAAATTTAACTCCGAAGATATAAAATTAGTTCAAAAGCTAAAACAAATGGTAATAAATTTACCAACTTTACAATTACCATTAGATTAAGACTATTTAATAATAGAATGTGATGGTTGTGAACTTGGATGGGGAGCAATCCTCAAACGAAAGAAAAATAAACATTTACCAAAAACAGAAGAACAAATTTGTAGATATTCCTCAGGAAAATATACTACAAAACCCAAAATTTATCAAACAAGCACTGACTATGAAGTTAATGCTATAATACATGCTATGGATTCTTTTAAGTTATTTTTAATAAATAAGAAAGAAATAACAATCAGAACAGATTGTGAAGCTATAGTTACATATGGTAAAAATCAAATTAACAATGACAAAAAACCACACAAAAGATGGTTACTTTTTAAAGATTATATAAATTTTTCTGGAAAAATTATTAATTTTGAACATATCAAAGGAACTGACAATACTTGTGCTGATATTTTGTCCAGGTTTATCAAATAAATATCAGAATTTCTACAATGACCTGATTGGTCACATCCACACATATCCATGACATTGGAACCAACAAAGAAAGGTCTTCAGGGCCCCAAACAAGTAAGATCACCCTTTAGGGTAGATCAATACACAAAATATGGTAAACAAGAATTGCCAATACTCACAAATATTTATTAGTATCCTGGTAGAGACAATACAAATATCAAGCTTAATGTCTTGATCGATAACATTTGGAATATTCCAAAATATACAACAGAGAATGAATCTCAAGTGACAAAAGTCAAACAAAGCATTATCTGTGCTCTATACAATTTTTGTGGACAAAATAATCAAGGAGTTGTTTTAACATCTCCAACCTCTCCATCTGGAAAAGGTTTTACACACTTTGCTCTTATTGATGGGCCTAACAAAGGGGTATATACCTCACTCAGAGATCTCTCTGAAGCCAAACAAGACCAATTTTGGTCTACCTACAAAGGCTTTTACTCTAAAGAAGAAGCCCAAATGACAGTAAGACTCCAAACAATTGATGAAGAAAAGATCAAAACTGCCTTGCAAATGGAACCCAGAATCCAAACTCAAACTTATGCTGGTGCCACTAGTATTCCTCCCAGTCTAAACCCAAATATTCTTTTATCAAAATTTAACCTTCTTCAAGAATTCCTTTTTGAAGCACACTCAGAAGCCATAAAATTTAATGGCTTATTTGTTAAAATACAAACTTATTTCAATCACAAAACTGTTTGTGTCATCTCTTCTGACTACTATAAAACAGTAACCAAAGACTGTACATGTCAAATAAAATATTTAGTCAGAAAAGCTTACATAGATTTAGAAACTTTCGAACAATTTTTACACAGAGATTTTCTCATAACTCCTATGTCATTCCTAGAGGTAGGATGTCTACACACAATCATAATACCACCTACGGATAGATTTCAATCTTTATCCTCTCCCATAAATTCAGTCATAAATGAAGTACAGGCTGAACACATGCAAAAGGTTGCTCTACAAATTACTACTTCACCAAGAAGTATAACATTACAAGATAGCAACCCTACACATGTTATAAAACTATACACAGAAGTGAACCCTGAGTTTCATTCTTGCAAAACATCAGATCATGATGAACTAAAGGGTCTTTCACTAAACAAAAATAAAACCTATCAGTACAACCTTTGGAAAGCACACACTGAAGGTTCAAATTGAAATCTTTCTAAATTTGATTCAGAAACATTGATTTTATTAAAAGAAACAAAAGATACCAAGCTCTACTGGAAGAAGAGTATGGGCTCCAAATTTCATCCTTTCCCCACTGAGGCTAATCTTACCTTAGTCCGACATTTTGAAAGAGAAAGGATTTTCAAAGAAATTTATTAAGAAGCTGGCTGTTATGGCCAACAAACACCAGGAGCATCAGGAGCTTCTTCTCTTCCTTCTGAAGCAGGAGATGATCAATCTCTTCCTGAACAAATGGACGAAGAATTCCAAGATTTTACTGCATCCATCACTCGTTTGAAATAAAGTTTTACCTGTGACACAGTAAATTTACCTTAGAGTAATTGACTGAAGGGTAAAAACTGACACAACAGGTTTCCAGTAATCAGGTGACCTATACAGCCAGTTCCCGGTCATACATTTTGTATATAAATAGGCCTTAAGTCTCTTATGCGGAGCAGGCTAGAAACACACCCTCTCTCTCTCAAAACTCTCTCCCTTCTCTCTAAAAACTCTCCTGTGTAAAGTCTTTCATTCTGCAATAAAATACGAAGTTTTTCTTCACCCCTCCCCTGTTCTCCCCTCTGTAAGTCTATTATTTTCCTTTTATGTTTATGTAATTTCAATTATGGAGTAGTCTATTCGTTAAGGTATCTTCGGATGCCTAAAATGATAAATATTTAAAGATGCGATAATCATTTAAAGGCTTATCATATGTCTGTATATTCACCATCTTTCTCATCTTCTTCTGAAAACCTGGGTTCTGCCCTTGTATTTGCGAAAAACCTGGGTTTTGGTAAACTTGTCGAGTTGAATCTGGTATTGTGCGGATTACCGCCGTATAAATCCAGTCTAAACTCATGAGGTATGACCAGGAGTATCTGGTATTGGTCGGAGTACCGCCGTAATTAAATTAAATTACGTTATATAAATTTAATTTTCAATCAATTTTCTCACAGACTATTAAATAAAATTTTATGAATAATTTTATACTGAACTAAATATTTATAAATTCATAAAATATATTTGTTTTAATTTTATATGAATCGTTTTAATTTTGATTCTAATAAATAATTATAAATTTATAAACATAAATTATATATATTATACATATAATTTCACCAAAAAAATATATTATACATATAAATATGTAATGATTTGACTTATAGATAATCTTCACAAAAAAATGAGTTATATAATTTAATTATAAAGGTCCGTTTGAATGACTTGCAATAAATTAAAAATGTTAAGATATTGGAGTGTACTTTACTCTAAAGAGAAATATTGAGAGTTTGGTGCAAATAGAAGAAGAAGAAGAAGAAGAAAAGAAAAAAAAAAATAAAAAGAGAGTTGCAGGAAATATCGGAAATATTGACTTTATTGGTGTTGGGTTTGCTGTCAAAGAGAGAGGGAAACTCTGGATTCCACCTCTTTCCGTCCTTCGTGACGGTCCTCTTCCTTCGACCTCTTCAGGTTCAGATCCCTTCTCTTCTCATTTTCCATTCTTCCCTGTTTCGATTTCTTTATTTTCATTGCATCGTTCTTCACCTTTTGCGACAAAT
This sequence comes from Psophocarpus tetragonolobus, assembly GCA_037954015.1. Classification (NCBI taxonomy): domain Eukaryota; kingdom Viridiplantae; phylum Streptophyta; class Magnoliopsida; order Fabales; family Fabaceae; genus Psophocarpus; species Psophocarpus tetragonolobus. The sequence goes on along the minus strand of CM075694.1, from coordinate 27,919,211 downwards.
CAATTTCACATACAATCGATTCGGTAATGGTTATGGTTATGGTTATGGTTTCTAGCTGTAGCTCTTCATTTCGCTGATTTAGGTGCATCGTTCTTGATGTGTGTAACGGTTAATTAGGGTTTCCATTCGATAAGGTTCATTGTTGTCGTTGTTTTAACGGATTTCAACTTCGATGCGTTTTTCGGGATTTGATGTGCGTTGAGTTTGTTAGGTGAATTGGCGCGTGATGTATTCTCTGGTTTATTGTGTTCTGGCTTGTTTAGAAATTTAGAATGGTAATGATTCTTTGCCTTCTGCATGCGCTGGCTGTGGGATTATTTGATTAGAATGGGTTTGGTGTTCGGGATAATGTTTTAGGGCTTCATAGGATTATTGGATCTTTAATTCTTGTCGTTCTTAGTTTTTGTTTTGGGATAGTAGTTAAAGATTGGGTATGGGCTTGCCTTGGAAGGGGAGTTGAAACTTTTATTCTCGGTCCTATATTTTCAATTTTGGAAATCTGTGAGCAATTTGTTTGCTAGGTGAATTGGCGTGTGGTGGTGCTTGGTGTCTGGAGTATAGCTTTTTGGATTAAGAAGAATGCGTCAAATGGTTTATGTTATACATTTTACATGCAATGATGAAAAGGGTTGTGTTATGATCGTTTTCTCCTTCATAATTTGTTTCTTGTAACTTGTTGGATTAGTTTATGTACTGCTTTTATTGTCTGGTAACAATTTTCTGTCGCTGGAAGTACATTAAAATTTCTGTTGCATTTCAAATTTTATCATTTAGCAACAAATTAGAAAGAATAAATACAATATTTTACCCCAGCAGCATTGATTAATTTTGATGTTAAAAGCATAGGAGTCTGTGACATTCCCCGACGACACCCTGTCATTCTTTTTTGGTTTAGATTTCTTTCTTTGTTGGCCATTTGCATTGTACTTTGTAGACTATTAATCTAATCTTAGGTTTGCCCATGTTCTCTTATTGCAGGGTGATCTGGGTTTGAATCTTAAGGTTCTTGATATATTTTTTGAGACATGGAAGGAATTTGTTTCTTGCCAAGTTGCTTCCAGTATTGGTTGCTTTCTTTCCAAGAAGTTCTTGACCGCAGATTCTTTGTCCTTGGAGATTATCTTCTGGTTTCCTTTGTTAATTGCACCTAGTTTTCTGTTCTACATTAATGATCAGCACGGTGTACGTAATGCTTGTTTCTTCTGAGACTGGTGCTGCATCTTTAGGGAACATATACAAGTAAGAACTAATTTATCTTTCCCTAAACCTATCACAAGTGGTTTCTTAATAAGTGTACTTTTGACAGTGCATTGCTGATCCAACATCCTGTTGAAACATCTGGAAAATCCACTTCTGGGGTAATCCATCAGGGAACACTTATATATCACTTTCACCTGTTTTAACTTACTAAAGTATGATCCAACTGTTTTTTTACAGGGCTGAAGTACATAGATTGATGTGTGAATTTTGGATGCTGTCTGCTTCTTGAGTATTAGATAAGGGATTGCGTTGAAACAGTGTGGAAAGTACTTGTTGACCATCATTTTGTTGTTGCTTCTAATGGATATTGGTGGTGACAAAATATTATTTACCAGAAAATTCTGAAACAAAATATATGTTGATTACATGAAGTGGCTATCATTGAAGTCCTCAAGTGTTGGGTCATGCTGAATTTAGCTGAAGATTAATGTTGCTTTGAACAATCTGTTTTGGTTGGACCTGGGAATTGTTAGTATGCTCTCCAGGACTTGTTTATTTCTAACACATGCATCCTGCAGCCATTACAAAGATGTGGGTCTATTAATCAATAAGGCTATGCTGCCCTTCCATCAGAAAATTTCTGTTTTTTATTTTTTGCCATGACAAATTGACAGTGGAATTTGTTGGACCATCTAATATCTGTTGACGTTTTCTACCCTTGTCTTGGCATTGTCTGCTAGAGATAAATGCCATCTATCTTTTGTTTGTTTGTAATTGCTTTTTGAATAGAATAAGAGCTGCTTTGGCTTCAGTAGGAAAATGGAGAGGTGAGTATATATTGCAGAAGCAGAAGATTGCTATACCAATCTCTATTTACTGTTGAATATCTTTAAGGTTTTTTCTCCCTTACCTGAATACAGGTACAAGTTAATTAAGGAAGTTGGTGATGGAACATTTGGGAGTGTTTGGAGAGCCATCAATAAACAAAGTGGTGAAGTTGTAAGTATATTTTAAGTAGAATGATGAGAAGTTGCTTTGTGTCTGTTTTCTCTAATTTGTCATAAATTTACAGGTTGCAATCAAGAAAATGAAGAAGAAATATTACTCTTGGGAGGAGTGTGTAAACCTGAGAGAAGTCAAGGTGTTGCATCCTTTTGATCTTTCCTTAGCCCTATTTTTCACATATTTATATGCTTCTTCCTATATTTATTCTTTAATTTCTCCTATGATAGTCGTTACGAAAAATGAATCATACCAATATTGTAAAGCTGAAGGAAGTTATTCGAGAATGTGACATTCTGTGCCTGGTTTTTGAGTACATGGTGAGCAGCTGGATTTTGTGATATTAGCAGTTGCTGTAAAAGCCAATACTGACTGTTTTAAGTCGATTTTGGTTAATACAGGAATACAACCTGTACCAACTTATGAAAAACAGGGAAAAGATGTTTTCTGAAAATGAAGTTAGAAATTGGTGTTTTCAAGTTTTCCAAGGTTTAGCTTACATGCACCAGCGTGGATACTTTCATCGTGATCTGAAGCCTGGTACTTGTTTATGATTTATTATTATGTACAATTGTGTTGGAGTTTGTGGTATGATGAAATAGAAGGGTTTCATATATAATTTTATATGATAGCATGGAATGTATTTAATGTTGTTCAAATTTTATTCTCATATTGCTAAATATTCCCTTTTGTTATCATTAAACCTATTTTTTAAACGCAGTTTGCTGGATGATTGAGTTAAATATCATGAAACAAATTTAGATTAGATACTTGGTCTTATTCTAAATGTATCTATTACTATGCTGCAAAATTTTGCTGTTTTGACATTAGTTCTTTTTGCAGAAAACTTGTTGGTAACCAAGGATGTCATCAAGATTGCTGATTTTGGCCTAGCCCGAGAGATCAGTTCACAACCACCCTATACTGAGTATGTCTCAACACGGTGGTATGTTTTGTTAACTCAATAATTTGTTATTGTTGTAAATGTATAATGCACTATGTTATATGTATTTAATTTAATACATATTTAATATGAAATATGTATTTAATACTTAATTTCATGTCTGCTGATCAGGTATCGAGCTCCTGAAGTCCTGCTTCAGTCCAATCTATATAGCTCTAAAGTTGGTAAGCATCTGATATTTAATAATTGTGTCATGTATGGTCACCCACCTATGTTTTCCAAAATAAATTATTGTCTAGAGTCCCTACAATGCATTACTTGTAACAAGAAATGGGGACAAAATACCAATGCACCATGCATTTATAAATTTTTTTTTCATGTTGCAGATATGTGGGCAATGGGTGCAATTATAGCTGAGCTGTTCACTCTTCGTCCATTGTTCCCCGGTTCCAGGTATTAACTTGTCTCTCCATTTCTCTCTACTTCTGCAACTTCCATATGGATTGTATTTTAGGTTGGATAAAACTAATAAATCTTTATCAGGGAATTCACAAATCTGTGATACCTAGATCCACTGAGAAGTCAAAATAAGTTTCCATGCCTATGTATGGCTGAATATTTCTTTTGCAAATTTTTTTATTACAAATAGTTATATTTTATCGCATAGTATCTACAATTCCATGTAAGTGGCATCCTGGTCTACAGCATCCTGTTAAGTGACTGGGTTGGAAATTTAAATATTCAATTATTTCTGTACATGCAGTGAAGCAGATGAGATCTATAAAATATGCAGTGTGATAGGTAGTCCTACCACTGAAACTTGGGCAGATGGGCTGAAACTGGCCAGGGATATCAACTATCAGTTCCCACAGGTTAGCTTTTCTTAATTTGGGTGTGTTGCTGTTTTTGTTGGTTACTTTTTTTTTTTTTTTATGGCGCCTGAGGGGGTGGTTGCGGGAGATAGCTACTAATTATTATGCAAGGTGTGACATGTGAAACAATTGGTATTTTCATTCATTGTTGTCTATTGATATTGTGTATATATAAAGGGGTATTGTCTTTTGTTAAATACTTCCGATTATTTAATTGTGCAGCTTCCTAGTGTACATCTCTCTGCATTGATCCCATCAAGAAGCGATGATGCAATCAGCCTTGTTACTGTTAAGTAGTTTTACTTTTATTACTTGGCTGATTTAGTCCTGCCCCCCATTTTTCAACTAATAAAGTATCACGTATTAATTTTTTCTGTTTGAATTGTATTTTTGTAGTCGCTTTGTTCATGGGATCCTTGCAAGAGACCAACAGCTGCAGAGGTTCTTCAACATCCTTTCTTTCAGGTTGTCTTTTTAACTAATCCAATCCATACTTTTAAGTTTTTAAAAAGTTTTCTTTATCTTTTAATTACAGTACCATATTTTGCTTTCTGCAAGTAGGTTTATAATGTCTGTGTTTTAATTTTAGAGTTGCTTTTACGTCGCTCCGTCCCTTCGCACCAGAGCAGCAACCAGAACTCCTCCATCTGGTTTGTAAATTAATTTATGTTGTTTTTCTAAGGAATGACTTATGGTTCAGTTGGGAGGAATACTAGACTCATTGTTGTCTTTTTTGTTGTAGCCGGGACCAGGGGATCACTGGATCGGCAGGGGCTCAAGAGATACTCTGGTGCTGTGCCTAATACAAAAATCACCAACAATTTTTCTTCCCAAAAATTACAAGCTTCTATAGCTTCAGGTGATATAATTGGTTCCAGCCATTTATAGGTTAAATACATGTTGCATGTTGTTATCCTGGCATCTGTAGATCTGAGTCATATTATTATTCATTGTGGTTAGAAGAATCTGTTGGTGTTTAAGCTGGGATCTCCATCAGATAACTAGTACATTGTTTAAATTGCTAATTTAGATCCTGATGATGAAAGCAAGTAACAAGCATCAATGGCCTTTTTACAACAATATGGATCAAACATACTCATAACGTCATATTGTAAATAACAGAACTGTCTAATTTAAATCTTTAACTGTCTTGGCCATGGCTTTTCTTGTTATCCCTCTAGTTGAATATTAGAGAATATTGGACTGAATTGCTCAACTTATTAAGCACTGTTGTGGGAAAATGGTAAGCCACACCATACGTCGGAATGTGCCTATTGAGCTATCCTAGACTTAAATTACTTAGAAACAGTCTCCAACACCTCTATCTCTAATTATTGGACTTATTCTAAGTAACTTGTGCCTACTCCTTAGTGGAGATTTTACTCTTTTAGTTTTGCAATATTGGCTTATACCAAGTTTCTTTCCAATGCTATTCCTAATCTTTGTCTTGTCTTGTGTGTCCATTCATCTATCATAACATTTATCACTTTGGTGTATTGAGTTTTTTATTGGTGGGTTTTTACTACCCAGCATTCAGTCCTATACAACATTGCAAGTTGCAGTGGGTAAAATTTCACCTTTAACTTGGGTGATTCTTTTCTATCTCCTGACACCTTGAAGCACTTCTCCGTTATATTCATTTTCTTCAAATTATATTTTATCTAATTTTCCTATCATTTTATATGATTGTGATTGCGGTATGGTATGGTTCCCATTTAAGTTTAAATCAAATGTACCACCTATTTAATTTATATTCCATGTATATAATCTTCTACTCAAATAAAACTTGTACTTCCAAAGCTTGTTTTCGAACCTCTAGTTTCCTATTTATTTATTCTCTCTACTGGAAGTAATGAAAATATGAAATGCAACTGAACCGTTTTTCTGTTTTTGAGAGTAGAGAAAATAGGGCCTTTTCTAGTAGCATTCTGCATTTCACATATTGAATGGTGAGCAAAACATGATACTCATTCATATCTAAACATTACAGGTGTGCAACGAAAGCTGGATATGGCTAATGTGGTGAGTTGTTCTGGCTTTCCACCCTTGTCTTTATTTCATTTTGCTTTACTCCAACTCATATCTTCTTTTTACTAATTGAATATCTATTGCTCGCCCATGCCTTATTAGTTATTACTTAATTGAATATCTGGTGCCACCGATCCATGCCTTCTTTTTATTCATTATATTAATATCTGATGCCGGCATTAAAAGAAAAATTCAAGTTCTGTCTGTCTCACAATTTAAACACCTCTTTCACTTAATAGAGTAGAGCTTCTTTTTAGTGTTACTATGCTGGACTAATATGTCGTTCATCCATAAATTCTTTCTTTTCCCCATGCTAATAATTTTTTTTCTTCTTCTGAAGGATGGAATTAAGAGCAAGAAATCAGTGAAGATTACTCAACCATCAAAATATCGATCACCAATAAAAGACAGCCCAAGTAAGCACTGTTGTGCAATATTTGTTGGTATTTTACAATATTAAAAAAAAGGAACTTAATATTTATAATGATCGTATAATATAACCACTGTCATTTAAGCCAATCATTTAGCATAATTGCGTAAAAGTTCTTTTTCATTCATGATAAATCTGAAACCAATCCCGAAAGCAGCTATGTAATTAACTGTTGAAGATGTGTTAGTTGCTTAAATAATCTAGAAACAAGGTTAAAGGTTATGTTTGTTTGGCAGCCTCTATAAACAAGGGGAGGACTGCGCGTGGGGTTTCAGAAACAGCTGAGAAGTTAGCCAATATGTCTATTGGTACTCGAAGACAGGCATTCGGACAAACCCGTCCACCTCCAATGAAGGCTGGAGTCAATTGGATTTCTGAATCTGGAAACTTCATGCTCAGATCCGGACAACAAGTTCCAACTGAAAGAAGTTTGGCAAGAAAAGTTGCTGGATGAGATGACAAGTATGTACTGACTTTGGAGATTCTTTGATGATCGATGCAATGCTTACAATCTGTTAATACAAGTCTTCCAATGATGAATGATATATATGGGTATGCACCTGCCCTCATGAGTTTGGTGATGGTTTTTATTACATTATTGCAGGTTTGATATGTTTGTGTTCTGGGGGGACATACCTCAGTTTAACTACATTTGGCTACAGTTATGCGGATGCGTTGTCTTTATATAAAAGCTTTTTGTTAAATGTGTGTTTGTAATGACAGTATACGCATGCATCGTAATATACAGTTAGTGATCGAAATTTCTAGAATACGCCTTATTGTTGTTTATCATATATACAAATTAAGAAATGTGTAAAATAGTTATTGATGGTAGTTAAGAGAGAGAAAGAAGTATTAATGGGAAATATGGGTAACTAGAGGAGAGGGTGGTATAAGACAAGTGAGGATATAGTAAGCAAAAATTTCATGACAAATAATTTGATGAACAATTGTTTGTTTTTTTTTTTTTTTTGTGTGTGTATATTAGTTTTTGAAGGGTTATCTAAATTATTTTAAATATTATATAAAATATTTTTGGATACAATGTGCGGCAAAAATCATAATCCAATTTATTTCAGTGATTTAAATGTATAAGGTTTGTGTCATTGAGGAACTAAAATTTCTATATAAATAAAAGTTTGAAAAAAATTAGCATAATTTTAAAATGAAGAGGCCGTGGTGGATAACGTCGTGACTTCCTTTAGCAAGAATAGCTGAATTCTTCTGCTTGTTTCCTATTAAAATTAAAATCTTTTATTTTTAAAATAAAAAATGAATTTGACAAGTGTTGTTTAAATGATTTTATATGTAAAATATTTATTACGTTAAAAATGCGCTACTTTTTGAAAATATTTTGTTTTTTTCAAAACTAAAATAAAAATACATGCTATATCTTTAAAATGAGCTAATCAATCTTAGTTGTTATTTCATGTTTGAATTAAAGAAAACTATAAAATTACAATTTCATGACTAATCAATCTTTTATTGTTTCTATTTTGTTCTTTTACTATTATTATTTGGTTTATTTTTCTAAAGGGACTTTTACATCTCATTTGATGGAGCGATAAGTGTCTAAAGAAAGTGAAAAAGAAATGGAAAGGATAACATTAAAAACATGTGTGTTTAGTAAGAAGGAAAGAGGAGGGAGATTTTCAATATTTTTGTGGGACTCATACCTTAGCAGTTTACACAAAAGATGCAAAGAAAGATGTGGAAAATGTTATACAAAATGCAACATAATCAATTAATGTTGTATCTATTATTTTTCATTAAGGAATTAGTGATCATTTTTATAATCTTATTTGATTAAGGAATTGGTCATCATTTTCTGTAATTAAATAATTATTTTAATTACCCTAAATTTTATTTTGTCCTTTATCTTATCTTTTTAAAAAAATATTTTAATATTTTTTAAAGTGATCCAAAATTATCCTTCTGTCAATTTTAAATTAACACCATCAATTATTTTAGATATTAACAGTAAAAACGATCACAAAGCAATATTTTTTAAAGACATATTTTGATACGTGTAAATAGGATTACAAATAACAAAGCTCTGTACAAATAAGAAAGCACCGTACGAATTTTGGAAATAGATGATGCTACTTTCAGGGGAAACTTACCTAGAAACACTTTTTAAAAAAAACTATGAAAAAAAGTCACAAAAGCTTTTTCATAAGCTTTTTTTAAATATGTAATTTTTTTAAACTAATTTTAATTAATACGTACCTAACATAGTTTTTTTATATAAAATGTAAAATTTTTTAAAAATTAATTTATAAAAAAATTTACATTATCCAAAAAAGCTCATAGAAAAACTGTTTTGATATTTTTCTTCGTATTTTATGCTCTTAAAAATGCTTCTAAAAACTATCATTAAAACAAGTCCAAAATCAAATATGGCTTTATTAGTTTGATTTTTTTTTTTTAAAAAAGAGTTTTCAAGAAATGTTTTTTAGGAGAAGAGAAAAATTATTTGGTAAGTATTATTTGAAAATTGTTTAAAAGATGTAAAAATAAAAAACTTATTCATATTTACAGAAATAAAATTAATATATATATATATATATATATATTTTATTATATTTTGAGTTTTTAAAACAAAAATAAAAAACTTAAAAACAAAATTACTTTCATATATTCCTCTTTATTTTTAAAAACTAAAATATTAAAACTGTTTTTAAAAATTATTTTAAAAACACAGTAGGCAAAAAAAAATTTTAATTTTAAATATTAAAATACTGAAAATATTAAAAGAATTTTAATTTTTAAATATTAAAATACTTAAACAGTTTTAGTAGACCGCTCAAACACTAAAATATCAAATAGATTACTCTTTCATGTGATTGTGGAACTAAAAGAAACTCACTGCAATCTTTTATAATTGCATTCACTATCTAGTGGTAGTTGTCTACTTTTTCAATTTCGTGGGTGATAGCATAATATCACTTTCTTAATACTTGTCAGAATAATGCTCCTTAATTCCCTTCTCTAAAAAACTAGGTTCAATGGCCCTAGAATCATGGTTAATAAATCAGTGTTTCTCTTAATTGCTACTTTAAATTAATGCTTGAAAAGGTAACTATTTTGTAAGCAGCTAGAACACAATTCCACTTGGGAGATAAAAAAATAAACAAATGGTAATAAATTAATGTAACAGCAACTATGATGAGAAAAAAGTATCCCTTAGAATGAAAAAGAAATCAAGGCAGGAAAATTAGGAGGATAAAAAAAATATATGTGGGATATGTAATAAAGAATGGACCTCCCAATCCAATGGCGACTGATCCTTGGCAAAAATGGAGTCACCACAAAACTAAATCCCTGATTTGCATTTCTACTATCATGTGACAGTGTCAATTTAAACACCAGAGACCATAACCGATGGTGGGAAGTCCAGTTTTTTTGTATAGGACTGACTCCACTCCTTAATCTGGAGTCATACCATTGCAACCAAAATTGGGGATTCCACCAGTTTAGGACATCCACTTTTGTTAAGATATAACTTCAAAGGTATTGAGCTTGTATCCTCTCTCTGTTCTCTTCCCACCAAGTTTTTGCATTCACCTCCCCAAATCTTTCCCGGCTGCAAACATGAGAAAGTTTCAATTCAAATTTCAAACCAAATAAGTATCCAAAGTCTAAACAAGTTTTCTCTACACCCTTCAAGATTGACTATTAGAAGTTGAAATTTATGTGCGAATGATGCATAAATGCTAAGGGTTGTTTGAATAAATCTTGATTATACAATGATGGATAAATGCTAATGATTGTTTTGTTACTAAGAAAACGGGTCCGGTTAAGGGAGAAAAAAAAACATTTATACAATGTAATTATAAAAAGTTTTACCTCGTTAGTCTAAGACTTTACTAATTAATATTTTAAAAATTATATAAATAAAAAGTTATAATAATTATATAAATGAACTATTATAATTGAACGTGGATTTAAAAGTTTTACACGGTTAATATATAAACATTTTAAGGAAATAAAAAAACTTTCTACTTTATATAACATGTACTCTTTAAACATTGCTTAGAAATTTCCATTTTACTAAAATATATCTTGATTGTCTATTTTGACATATAGTTAAGATTTATTTCTTTTCACGCTCTCATTTCTAGTGTATATATATATTTCATCATAATTCATGTTCCTACGAGCATTTCCCAGTGAGGGAAAAGCAATAAGGAACATATTTTTGAGATGAATTATGTTATACCTGAATCTGACACGTCGAAGCTCCCTTGTCCCATCAGCTAACTGTCTGATTGTGATGTAAACTCCAGGCTCATCTTGTTCTACCCATTCTGTCTCCATTTCACTGGCATTGCTGATAGAAGGCTCATCTCTAGAAGCACTGGTATCTCTTGCTGGTTCCATAGAAGGCCCTGCATGGAAGTGGCCACCACCTCCACCATGATCCAAAGGTTCAGAGGGATAGTATCCTTTGCTCCCAGATGGTTTATAGTGACTCCTTGGTGTCCAATCCTTGTTTGAAGCCATAGGGCTTTCCCTTGCAGATGTCAATCTTGAGTAAGAAGAATCTCTTTGCTGTTCAAACAAATTATTATACATGTTAATCTTGAATCCAATGTAGTTTTGTGAAAAATGAATAGAGTGCTCTTCTTAGTAAATTCATAGGAAACATATCAAGATAGAAGATAAGAGTGGTTAATCTTAACCATGTAAACCATACATGAATCATGAAGATTGTACTACTTAAATTTAATCTCGACCATCCAATTGTATACTCAAAATTGGTCTTATAAAAGCATGCTTTAACATGATGCAATATTAATGGATGGGAACAACAATTGAAAGCATAATATTGATGACAACAAATGTAGATTATTACCTCATCCTCGGACCTTGGAGGAGTGTTAAGAGCTTGTCGATTAAATCTCTGGACGTTATAAAGTTCCATGATTCTGTCATAATTCTCACCCCACCATCTTTGAGCTTGCCATTTATTAAACATCTCTCGGCTTCAAAGTCAAATGCTAAGTATTGTCAGTCTTTGCTCCTACATGATAATTAAGTTCTCAACAACTAAAAATTCTCATATATTTTATGTAATATTTGTATTAAGGCCTAAGGCACACGTTCTTTTCAGAACTGAAATTCCACATTTCAGCTAAATCTTTTGATCTAACAAGTGTATTGCCAAGCAAGCATGGCATTTCTAGGGGCCAATTTTGTCCTTATCGATAAGTATTACTTTAGGGATCATCATAAAGATGTTTTACTAGACAAAATTTTAGCACTAAACTTGTAGCTGAATTCAGTGGTCAATTATTAGTTGTTAGTACTGTACCTGAAGCGAATTCTTTTAAGATCATTTCCTCCATTAGGAAGTGACACAAAGGTAATGTGAACCCCTGGCTCCACCTGTGCCATCCACTCCTTAGGCTCATCCTCATCCTCTAAGACCACATCACAAACTGATGCTGAGTCACGTCCTCTAGGGGTTCGGTCACCACCAAATGCCCCAGCAAATCTTGGGTCAGATCTACCACCAGGGTAGTGAGAGGTTGTGAAGTCCCATGCAGGGGTTGAACTTGAGCTTGCACCTCCAATATAAGGGTATGGAACCCCTTCTGAGATGGTATCAAAGTCCGGATATGGTCTATGCCCTTTCTTGTAGCTACTAGACCCTGTGCATGGTTTGCATTGCTTGTAAGCACCTGAAAACTTCAGTGCCATATCCTTTATCTGCAAATGGAGAACATAACACATAGTAACACAAATGCATTAGAAGGTTCCATCATTTAATTAATTTTGAAGTACAGAATATAAATAAATGAGTCTTTTTTCTACTACAAAAAGAGCCTGAACTACCCTTGTTTCAAAGTTTCCCAACTTATTCTCCTATGCTTTATTTTGTACTGTATCTAAAATTTGGGTTAATGTGCAAAAATATATAACCATGATTATCCCAATATTTAAGATGGTTTATTGAAACAAAAACAAAAGTATTCGTGTCTTAAATTTAAATTTGTGAAATTATCAGAAAAAAAAATTTGCAATTTATCCTAAAGCTAGTCGTTTTCCTCTATCTATATAAATTCAAATGACAATTTCTGTTGAAAACCTTAGTAAATTGTTTAGACACGAGACACGTGGAATAAGAAAATTGTAATGGAAGTAACACTACAAAATATTTCATTAGAGCTAGAAATATAGAATTATATCACAAAAAAGGCATAATTAAAAGGAGTACCATATATTGGGTCTACACCTAACTCAAGTAACCTGACTTTTACAGTTCATATAACTTCAACTATTTTATTCTATTGTAAATTGGGATTGTCGAATAATTAATAATATATTCTGTGTCTAACTGGATTTAGGTCGCTGAGATAAAATTAGTCCTCTCTAGTGGGGAGTGGGTACAATTTAAGATTCTGTTTTTATATCTTAACAATGTGTTAAGCCTTTGACAACACCTGAGTGGCATCTTGCTTTAGACACCTACTCATATTGCTTTATCTTGAATACGATATTTTTGTCTAAAATATGATGCACTAGATGGAAAAGAGAAAAGTATAGACACAGAACTAGTTGTCTACTAGCTAGAAGAAGCAAATGCAAATTGTTCATGATTAAAAAAAACCATTTTTTTATTGGAATTGGACCAAAGAAAACAAAAGAGGGAAAGGAAAAGCTAAGATTGAAGTTGTAAACAATTTAGAAATAAGCATATTGAATATTGGCAGACGATAACAGAACACACAGGTGTGTTGGTTAAATGGAACACAAGGAAGGACTGATGGAAACCATATGTGCAAGTTCTGAAGTATAAGTTAAAAGTAAAATTGGATGAAACTGAATGGAGGCTAAGGTTTCAGCCTTAGGTCATTTTCAACGAAAATAACCTTTACAGGCTGTACTGGTGGAGAATTGTTTTGGTTGAGGATACAAGTGGATGACAAAATCCTTAATGTGAAAGACTTATAGGAACCTTACATATATGCTACCATAAACTATGTTACCACTAATGGAAAACATTTCCTAATTGAAAAAAAAAAAAACCCTTCGTTGATTTCTAACCAGTTGTTTCAAAATTGTAAGGATAAGCATAAAAATTCGAGAAGTGACTCACACTATTTTGTTAATTAGAGCAATATGGGATAGTATACACTATACAGGGTTGAGTGTATAGCTTAAATTGCATTATAACATTGACTTACAATAAAGAGCAAGAAAATGAAGGCTACTCACTCATACACATAAGCAGACATTAAGAAAGAGAATCATGTCTAGTGGTCGAAAAGTAAATATTAACAATTTTATGTACATTAACATACTTTTCTTTTCTACCGTGAAAACAATCAAGAGCCGGCCATCAATAGTTTAGATTTTTGCTTTATTTTTTCTTTCTGCATTGGTAATAATAGAAACCTTTTGAAAAACACTGGATCGACAAGAATTCAAGGATGGGCCACACTAGGGATAGGAATATGGCAGACCCTTCTGTGGTAGGAATCTTTTCTCATCATCAACTCAAATGCTGAATATGGAACATGTTCCCACTATTGCTATTCTCATTACGCATTTAGAATAATTGACCAGGACATTTTGCTTTTCTTTCGAAATAAAAATACAAGAACCCCAAGTTAAGATTTTGGATAATTTAGATTAGTTAATCAATACTTATTATTATATGGAATAGTAAGCTAGTTTCCACATCTAAAATCTCAAGGAAACTATCCAAACACTTCCTCATTAATCGAATTTAGGCCGCTATATTATAATGGCTAAACATTATTCTTTGAGTTTAATTTAGATAATATTCAATTATAATTTTTTATTTTCGATACGTTTGTTAATTTTATCAATTATTATTTCAAAGATCATATAAAAAAGAATTGTGATTAAATATAAGGGTAAAACTAAATACTAATTAAACTCTTATTCTTTACTAGTAGTTTTTTTTTTTAAATTAAAAAAAATAAAAGTTATATAAAAAGCGGTATTTGTTATAAAACCCAGCAAGTGAGATACTAGAAAGTAACAAGACATCATCGGAATCGTTTAAGGTATGTTGATCCTATGATATATTTTCCACGTTCATAAATTCTAAACCAGAGGAGCTTGCTACTCTGATGTTCAATTATAAGTGGGTAATTAAGGGGTTGATTGGTTAATCATGAACCCATGTTGCACCTCCACAGGTTAGCAAAATGACAACAGCACATGTCCATAACCTCTTAAATAAACGAATGAAATAGACCAATAGTGTGCATGCTAGGGAGCATGCTGCTAGAGGGTCCAAATCAGAACAGAACAAAACAAAACTGCGTCATCCAAACCGAGCGTGCTATACCTATTTGCCACATTTTTATCCAAAATAATCTTCTTCCTATTAAAATAACAAATAAAAAAATATACTCAAGTTGTTAATAATTAACAATAATAATAGTAATAAGCATACTAAAATAATATTATTATTGATCAAATATTGTCAAATATGACTATTCAGTAAGAAAAACATGACTATTGTTAAATCAATAAATTTATCTTAAATAGTAGCAATGTAGGATTGAAAGTTTGGTAAACTATTTACTCTTGAAATAGAAATAGACACTTTGAAAACCACATTAAGCATTCATAAAATTATTATAATGTATAATACTTCAATAGTGGTCCCCTGTCATATGAGTGTACCCAAATGGGGTGAAGATTTTGTTTGCTTTCACCAAGATGGAAAAAGAAGATAGGAAAGCATAGATTGTGTGTGAAAGAAGAGAGAGAGAGAAATAAAAAAAAAATAGAAGAGAGTAATGAAGAAACCTGCGTGGTCAGGCTTTTGACGGCTTCTTTTGTACTCGGCGTGCCACTCTCACGACCTCCTCCTTCTTCTTCCCTCTCATCCGTCGTTTGCTTAGTACACGCTATGCATGTAAACATCTTTCTCTTCTCTTTATAATAATATTTTTCTTACTCTGTTCTCTTCCTGCACAACAAATCAACCACAGTTAAATTCAATAATACTAAGAGTTTTATTAGTATACTAACAATTATAATCCAAGTTAACCAACTTTTCCGTTAATACTGTATAAATGAAGAGATATTGTAAAAATACTAATTCAGCTCTAATATTAAACAAAGAAAAAAAAATTAACAACTACAGTAAAAAAAGAGAAGATAAATGAAGTCAAAGCTATCAAAATGAACTGGCTATTAAATATTGATAAGTGTAATAGATCCATGGAAAGATAATATAAAATTAAATTTACTTGGGTATGATATTATTTAATTTTTATTTTTAAATTTATAAGAAAAAGAAAAAACAAGTTTGTCCAATGGACTATTTGGACCTGGGTGAAACAGAACAAATGCAAACATGGTACGAGATTAGCTGACCCATTTCTTTTTTATTTTGATCCAACGGATGAGATTTAACCAACCTATTTTAATAACTCTGTATACAATAAAACAAAAGAAAAATGTTCATCACACTATCATTTTGTCATAATCCTTAGTGTAATCAGTTGTGGTAAAACTCATAAAATAAATACATTACAATAGTTGTGATTGAATTGCATGGCATAAAACATAATTTATCATGTACCGTTAATTGAATATGAAGAATAAATCATAAAAGATTTATGATAAATCTCAGACTAGAGCTGACAAATAATAAATACTATTAGGTGTTTGAGATGAAGTGCCACGTGGGATAGTAATGAAGGACATAATTGGTGACAGGTTTGAGGCAATCACTGTCATTGAATGAAACAGTGACAGGGGAATGCCAATGTGTCTGAAGCAACGCCAATGAGAGAACCAAAATCGAAACGAAACGAAAATAGACCCAAATGGACCAAACAAGTGAGAGTGCAAAATGGGAGAAAGAAAAGGGGATTTTGCTTGCGATATCTTTCGTGGGGAAACAGAATGAATGGTCGTATGGTGAAGCAAAAGAGAAAAAAAAAAAAAAAGCAGCAGTCTTGAGAACGATGCTCGGGATCAGAGCAAGATGGAAAGTGATCTCAAAAGAAGGAAGAAAAATAAAAATACAAAAAATGGGGTCAATAATTAAAAGCAGAGAGAAAAAAGAAGAAAACAAAATGGGACACGGAATGGCTACGAATTCGCACAAATTTTAAAAAAAGAAACATTATTAAAAAAAAAAAGAACCAAAGTGTCTCCACGCCCAAGTTTCAGACACCCATTATTAAACAAATAGAAAAAACATTTGTTGATATTTTTCACACCCCAAAATGTAAAAAACAAAAAAATAAGAAAAAGACTGAAATATTCTTTTGATTATCGCTTTATCTTTTGTGCAAATCACATCATTCACCATTCTTCGAGGTACACCTCAAAAACTAAAAGCGGCTGACTGACCTGGAGAGAGAAACTGTGTTCGGTTCTTTGGTTATGGAGTACATGTTTTTGGGATTGAGAATTTTAAAAAAAAAAAACATCATCAGAATGGGTTCGTTTGATTTTTGAATGAGGAATCAATGTTTGTCTGAAGAGGGGCAAGAATGAGAAAAGAAAAGAGAATTGTGCATTGTGCATTGATTGATATATAATTCATGCTTTACTGCAAAAGCAGAATTAAATAGAGTCATTACTATTCGAAAACGACTTAGCAAGCAAACACTCAAGAACGCTAAAAACATGATTCAACCACGTTCATGTGCGTAGGGTTAATACTTGATAGTTAAATATAATACGAAAGTCTTGTTTGGTTTAAATTTTTATTGAACTACCACAACATTACTTATGTAGTAGATTTTGTGCAAAGTATGAATGTGAATCAGTTTGAAAATGTTAAATCAAACATACACTGATATCAGTGAAATTAATTGCGCAACGTTTGGGATCTGAAATCTGAATCACTGAAACGCATTTGAATGCCACCGATACCAATGTGATAGAGATTCAGCTAATAATACACTTCAATTCTTTGATATTTTTTGTTTATATGTATAAATTGAACACATCAAATTTACAATAGCTTATTAACTTTCTCGATATTGAATCAGCTTTAGAACACTGCAAAACTAAAGAATGAAAGAGATGAAAGCTTACCTGATATACAACTGTGGGTATGGATATGGATATTTAGTCTTGACTTTTTTTGTCTTTTTCTTCTTCGATTTAGCTTTTAATTTTTGTGCGTCCAAACAGAGCGTAGTGCGAAACGCGAATGAAGTGATTATGAGCGATGAAGCGGCGGTGTTGACGAAAATCTCGTGTACGAGGATACGGGTTTTCGGTGTCGGAAAATTATAGAAGAAGAGAGGGGGGGCAAAGGTTGAGGTTGTCGTATTTATATGAAAGGGGAAGGGTTAACGGCGTTGGGAGGGGACGTTAGTTGTGACGGAAAATGTTTGGGGAAGAGAATGGAAAACGTTAAGTAAGGAATTTTGTTTTTGTCTTTTTACAGCGGAAACGATGGTCGAGGACGGAGAAGACACTGGGGCCCACGTGTCCATGCTGATGCAATGCAACACTGAGGGATCTTTAACGTGCGTACGTTGCATCACACGTGGCGCGTTCTGATTGGATCATATGTAATTGAGGATTTGATTGGGTGGGATTTTTCATTTTTGCTCCCACTGTACGACGGAGTTGGGAACCATCCCATCAGGTTTTCGTGTTCTTTCGTTAACGATTAATGATAAGCTGAAATTTTGGATTACTCAAAATCATAATTCAAAACTTTTGAGAAATTAAATTATCAGAAATAATTCAAATTTCAAAATATAGTCTCCTTTTAAGAAAAATTATTATTCTTTGTTCTCTGTGAAATAGATAGTGTTATAATTTAATTTATTTTTATCTGAAACTTTTCTTTTCTTTATTTTTTTTTTAATTTGAACACTAGTAATTAGTAAATGAACATTAAAATGGTTTAGAGTCATTCAAATGTTCTTATCAATAGCTCGAATGAAATTAAACTTGATTTTTTTAAAAAAAAAAATAGTTTGAATTCAGATATTTTTTATCAATTATTTTCATAAAAAAACTTCAATATTTAACAAAATAAAAAAATATTATGTATCAATATATTTACTAAAAGAACGGTCAACGATATTTTTTTTATTTTTTTTAAATTAAAATATTCTAATTGACTACTTTGGAATCACGCATTTATGCAAAAAAATATGAAAATAAAAGAAAGATTCTTGGTTTTATATTGACATTTATTATATTATCTTAAACATCAATATTAATCTCTCAGTAATAACAGTTATTTTTTATTGAATTATTGTATAAAACTATTTTATACTACGAAGGACAGAGCTTCTGATAAAAAAACTAATTATTAAAACATAAAATAAAAAAATTTTGTATAATCATTAAACACAGAATGTGAAATTCATAAAATAATAATTTTATACTCTCAGTATATCAATATTAAAGTCATAAAAATACTCCAAAGGAATAGTGTATTTCAACTTATAAATGTTTAAATAAATTAATCAATATTTACGATAATATTTTTAACTAATCGAATGTTTCACTTGATTTTAAATTTAGGCATATAAAAAATTCACTCTATATATAAGCTCTCTTATTTTCTCATATTAATTTTTTTATTTTTTACATTTTTCTTAATTTGTTTTTAATTTTAGATTTTTTGTAACTCTATCTTCCTTTCTTGAGGCAGTTCTCTAGATGTTTAATTTTATTTTATTTTTGTAATTTTTATGTATACTTATACTTTTTATCTTCCTGAATTTTCTTTTATTTTCTATCCATGTCTGAGTGTTGACTATATTTTATAGTTTATTTACTCTTTAACTAATGAGATGGGCGAATGGGACGAAAAGCTTAAAACAGAGGTTCATAAAAAGAAAAAGAAAAAGAAAAAAAATCATAAAACTCTACAAAAGCAAATTTTAATCTTTTGTTTTAAAATTTTACTGTATACTTTTTTCTCCTTTAATAGAGTAGCCCCTTTTATTATTGTTATAATTCATTTTTTTAAGTTCCATTTTTCACCATTTTTTAATCGTTATCCTTTAAGATGAGCTTTTTATTCTTTTGATTTTTAATTGAAATACACCAACAGCTTAAATTTTTATTTATACTTTCATTCAAACATGTATTATTATATAATTAAAAATTATTAAATTTTGTAAAAATTACTTTAAATTTACCAAACACTAAATTTTGATGTGTATAGCATGCTACTGAAAAGATATTTGAAGGGTGAAAAACTAGTTGTCAGCGTTTAGTGTTTGGTAAAATTAGTTGATCATCTAGTTAAAAGTTATAAAATAAATAAAGATATAATTAATTATTAGATCAACAAAGAAATATATTTAAAATAATTATAATATATTTTAATAGTATAAATTGATTATATATTTAAATTATTATAATTAAATATTTGAATTTTACACTTACATTCAATCACAACTCTTTACTTATATGACTTTTAAAAGTAATAGTTGGCAAAGTCAACAAAGTTACAATAAATGAAATATTGTGATTGATTGAATGTCGGTGTAAAACTTTTTACATTGACAGTGCATACTAAATTAAACTCCATTTTAAATTACATATTTAAATTATAATTTTTTATACTTATATATTTAAATTATGAAGAATAAAGATGTTGTATATAGGATGAGAGAGAATTAGTGTAGACAATACATTAATTAACAAAGAATTAAACTTGTAAAAGAAAACCAAGTTGTAGCTAAAAATAAGAGATATTTTCAAAAAATTAGGAATGCTCATCCGTAAGGGTCGACTTGATGAACCTGGTAAATCGAACCAAACCAATTATTTTTGTTTGTTTTTTCACTTTATCGGGTCTGAAACTTACCCAAACTGACTAAAACCGATTATGTTCGGTTCAGTTTGCCATTTTTTCATTTCAAAACTCTCACCCAACCCAAAAGTGTGTATATATATATATATATATATTATTTATTTTATATTTTTAAGTTAGTAAATTTAGTAACCTATTTTGTTTAGGATTTTGCATTTCAAAATCCTAACAACCCTATTTTATATTTTATATTTTTAATTTAGTAGGCTAATGAAGTTGACTAGTTTCAGGTATAAAATTATTTTTTTACGATTTAATAAAAAAATGACTTTTTTTTTGTTGGTTTTCCCTGAAACCGAATTGAATCAACTTGATTCTCATTGGTTTGGGTTAGGGGGAAAATTTCTAGAAAACTGAACCAATCCAACCCAATTAAAATTAATTGGCTCAATTTTCATTTTCTCTCAAAATTAAACTAATCCGAACTGTGAACACTCATAGAAAAAATTACTTGGAGTAGTTTTTTTAAAAAAAAAATTAGGAGCTACATAAAAATTCTTTTAACTTTGTGTTTACCAAATGAAGTTAAAATCATTTCAACTAACTTTATAGCTCTCAACTAATTGAAATGATTAACTAAACACACTCTCCATGAAAAATGGTTAGTTCGACTTTTTGCTGTATAAATAATATATTCTAATAACATAGTTAAAAAAATTAAAAGTAAGGATTTTTTCCCTACTTCTTTAACCCAAAATAATAGAACAAATAAATACTTAACAAAATACTTGCAATTTTATTTATCAGAATATTTAATTTTATTTTCTCGTTGAGAATGTTGGTATTTGGCGCCGAATTTTGACTAGTAATTTTTCAAGGTATAAAAAATCCAATTCAGAATTCACCTCTGGTATTTTGTTTTTTAAAATTTAGTTTATGTAAATGTTTTTCAAAATATGATAATATTTTTTTTATTATCTTACCTAAATTAATGCTTTTAATATACACTCCTCCATACCTAAATGTAAAAAAAAATAAAAAAATATCACCTAAATTAAGAAAATTATTTAAAATTTAATAATTTTATTAATTTCAATATAAAGATAAACTTATTTTTAAAATAATTTCGTTAAGACGTGATGTTGCCAATGAAAAAAGATGATTGAAAACAGAATGTTATTTCTTTTTAATGATAAAGGCAAAGTCCCACAAATAGAATGTTAATTAATTACGATGTTTTGGGATAGTGTCATTCTATTTTATAAATAAAGTTGTAATGAATATATTAAATATATTAATTTATTTACAATACTCACTACAAAAACCTATGTTTTTAAGATCGGACCGGTAAAGATATTGGTTTACGGTTCATTGGTCCAACCATTATTGAACCAGTAGTCGAACTGATCTTAATAAAATAATATTTTTTTATTATTAATGTACTATAATAATTAAAATTATAAAATAAAAAAATGTATTAAGGTTGTAATTATAAAAGGATAAAAGTAATTTTACTAAATACACCTTCGTATTGGTAAGTTAAACCTCATTTTAATAATTTTTAATTAAAAATTGTTGATTTAAAAAAACGAGGGGTGTATTTTAAAAAAAATGCAAACCCGTTGAACCATCGGTTTTCGCCAATTCTTATCAATTTTCTGATTTTAATACCGATTTTTGGTTTCACATATTTTAAGAGTTGAGCAAACTGACCAATTCACCATTTTCTGGTCAAACCGACCTTCCAGGCCAACTTTAATAACATTGACAAAAACTTAAAAATACGTTGATAAAACATTTATGTTTAGATAAAGAATACACTATTATATTACTGCCATCTTATCGATGATTACAAATAAAAGTATCACGAATTAAATTATTTTAATATTAACTATAAAGATTATGACATAATTTTGTACTATTGATTTACATGATTTAGTTATTAACTGTAAAGGTGGAGAGAAAAATAACTAATATATTTTAACCTATTTAATTGTATACAATAAGTCAAAGAAAAAATAGAGATTGTTTATATAATAAAGATATATATATTTCTTAATTTTCCGAAAATAAATTTATTTAATCAATTATACTATTATAAAAAATATTTTTCATATATAATTAACTATATGTCATGTCAACACCTCGTCAATTTTTTTCACTGAAATGTCATTTTTTGTATTTTTTAATAGAAAACAAAAACAAAAATTTTATCTAAAAAAGCGTGAATGTATCACTAGTAATAGAAAATTGTTTACAAGAGGTATATATAGGATTTATACATGGTAACGTGACATAATTAATTTATGCGCCCCTATACACAAGATAAATGCTAAATGACAAAAGCTATTAAGGATTCAACAAAAGTTCTAGTAAAAAAACATACATTAGATAGTCTATACAGTGAGCACTAGACGACCCATTTGAGATGTTTTCATCAGATGTTGTCATGAGATGCTTTGACTAGATGCAACTATGAGATGCTCATTGGAGCTTTTACCTGACCACTCTCTCGCCCCAAATGAAAGCTTCTACCTACACACTCTCGCCCCAAATGAAACCTTCTACTCGAGTCATTTACAACTATCAAAAGCTTCCACCTTCTAAATATTTCTAATCAACATCAACAATATCCACCTTCACTTTAAATCAAGGGTCAAAATATCTCCACGATCTTCTCCTCCCCCTTGATGGTTGACCTTTACTAACAGCCCCTTATACGAATTCTACCTTTGTCTTGAGCTAGTCAATCACTTGCCTACTTTCTATTTTCAAGCTCGCTTTGAATCTTACCTCCAGCTCAAAAATTATGTCTTTCTTCTCAAAGACCTACTTGCCTCTGACCATTTTTTCACTATTGGATAAGCCCACAAGCTTCCTGTGTGGTTCTTCTTCACAAATTGAAGTTGCCCCCCATGGCACACTGCCATTACTGAATCTCCTCACTCTCCTATGCCTCCTTGGAGTTTCCCGACCCTTCTTCAGAACCTTTTATATCTCCAGCTGCATTAAGAACATAATAAATGAGATCATCATGACCAAACCTCTAAGTAGGTTTCATGGTCCTTCTTTTACTATCTCACACTAACTGATAGTCGAGAACAAAAAATTCTTCTCCCTAAGAGTCAAACGTTGCTCACTAAACATTTTTGTTTGCTACACCTTCTGCCTCCACTAGGCGCTCTTGTTTGAAGATGCTAATGGGTGACTTCACCTTAATGCAAACCTTCTTCTTATCTTCATATGACTTCTCACAGAGCATACCCCCTAGTTTCATCAAACATCACATCTCTACAAATGGTACACTTAGATAGTCTAGGCTCCAACCTCCATAGGATATTCCCTTGCACCATTTAACTAGCAATAAACGTGTGCCTAACAATGGTAGAACCATCTAGGATGTACAACCATCAACCTTCTGACCTCGCAACTATAGATGTTTCTTTGGACACCCTCATCATTCTACCTTCTACCTTAGTGGAATAGCCCATAACGTCAAATATATTTATGGAAAGCAGATTCCTTCTAAGATCTAGAACAAACCTCATCCCTTGCAACAACATCTCATGGTTGTCAAACATTATGAACTAATCGTCCCTGTGCCTTACATTTTATAGGCCTTGTTGTTCCCAAAAAGCATTGTCCTACCTTCCTTCAGTTCTAAAGTCTCAAAGTAGTCCATCATTGGATACATATGGTAATTAAATTCTGAATCCATGACTCAACCCCTTTGTGAGTCATCGGAAGATGCCACCAGAACACAAACATATTCATAATTTTCATAAGTTTCTAAAAGATTAACAATTTCTTCTAAATTTGGAGATTCCTCTTCTTCATTCTCACGACATCCCCTTTGGATATAATCAAGCTTCTGACATTTGAAGCACATCGTCTTCTTCTTCCAATCGACATTTCCTTCTTGATGATTCTTGGACTTCTTGTCCCTTCCCTCCTTCTCCTCCCCCTTTCCATTCGCTATACTCAGACTCATCATTGCGTTTTTAGGCTTTCGAATCTTGGAGCTTCTCAAACTCCTTGGTCTGAATTGATGCTAGAACCTCTTCTAATGTGATCATTTGCTCCCTTTTGTATAGCAATGCATTCTTAAAATGCTGAAAGGACTTCAAAAACGAATTGAAAAGAATGACAACCATGTTCTCGTCTTCCTGATTTATGTCAATATTCTCCAAATTGTCCAACATCTTATGGAAATCTGCAAGTTGTTCCTCTATCATTCTTAACTTCGTCATCTTGAACGAGTAGAATTGTTGTTTCAAACAGCGCATGTAAGTTAACAACTTTGTCGGATACAAAGTCTCAAGTTTTGCCCACATACCAACAATTGTTCTCTCCTTGACAACTTCTCTTAGTGCCTTATCCACAAGGAACAACACAATCACACTTGTTGCTTTATTGATCATCTTTCTCTTCTTTGTTGGCATCAAATATGGTGACATATTCACCTCCTTCTTCAGTGTTTCTTTGCACTCCTACTAGATCAAGATCGCCTCCATCTTGATCTTCCAGGCCCGAAATCGGTGCCTCCAAACTTTTCATCATTGAGCTTCATTATCATCTTCACTAATCTTTCTTGATTTGTTTTTGTCTCCCCACAAACGGTTCCACTTGTTGGGTTTCATAGCATAGAAACTCACACAAGAACAACAACAAGGTCAAGTGATTTGCAAACATAAGAACAAAAGTGAAAATCGAGAATGAGAACATGAGAAAACTAAAATGAAATCTCTAACCAAAATAGCGTAAATGCGTAGATGTTAACAGAAGACTGTTTACAAAAGGTATGTGTAACGCTTAGAACATGCCACATGGCGTAACTAACACACATTCCCCTATACACATAATAAATGCTAAAGACTAGAAGCTACTAAGGGTACAACAAAAGCTTTGATCAAAAGCATACATCCGATGGTCTACATACGTGAGAACCAGACTCACTCCAAATGCTCCTGTTAGATGAACTCCACAAAATGCAACCATGCAACACTTTCACCAGATACAACTATAAGACGCTCATTAGAGCTTTTACTCAATTTCGAACTCTCACCCCAAACGAAAGCTTCTATTTGACTCACTCATAAACTATCAAACTTTCATTTTTTTGAAGATTTTGAGTCAACATCAACAAAGTTTCATAACAACATAAAAAGGATTCTTATCAGTAACTCTCATGCAATATTTTTTCTTAATTTTTTTCCTTTTTGGGTTTGCTCTTTAATTAGGGTTCAAAAAGTTTTTCATTCATTTAGTCATCTTCTACATGGTGTAGGTAGTTCGTGTAGATTTCAAGAAGTAAAAGCACTTTAAAAACATAAATGTATTTGACTAAAATAATTTTGATTTGATTTTTTAATTATTTTTAAATAGTTTCTGTCATATTTCAAAAACAATAAAAGTTAGTTTTAAGTTTTTTGTTTCTATTTTTACTCAAGATTACTTCTTATTACACTGCTTATTGTAACTCGTTGCCACCCATGATTTTTTTTTTTCAAAATACATTTAAAAAAAAAATGGAAATTGACAACTACCCAAAACTAGACTAAACTATTGGACAAAACCCTACCAATTAAAAACTAGGGATTATGCGAGAGATTTAAAAATAATGTATATTGAAATTAAAAAAAAAAAAAGAAAAACCAAATAAATGTGGAAAAATAGACCAAGGTATGACAATTGAATTGTGTACTAGGGATTTTTCCTAGAAGTCGGGTTTGGAAAAGCTATGAATAAATTGATCTCATTTTTGAACTTTTTAATTTTTTTATTTAAGATTGATAATATTTAGACTTTTTTATATGTATATTCTATTAACAACTATCACTCTTCTCATTTCTTCTAATTTTGTTATGCAATTGTTGAAAATAAAAATACCATACTAAAGAAGATAAGTTAAGGGTTTTGTACCATCCTACATTTTAAAATTAAGTTTGTCAACACCAATCTAAATTGTAATCTTCTGTTTTAAATTTGTGTTTCAATTCTTGTTTCAACCACTCAATAACAATTATTTAATGAATTTTTTTTTTATTTTTTATATAGTTTATTAAATAACATAACGTTAATTTATTATAGGCTGAGACAAGAATTAAGATGACATCAATATGAGACAGAAAATTTTAATCCTCCAGACACATACTACATCTATAGATGAAAATTCTTTATTTTTAAATTGTGTCTCGTTATCTATTCTTACTGATTAAGAAACGTCATATCATTTAATTATAATTTTATTTATAATAGTGTCTCTTTACAAATGGAAACAAGAAACATCATTTGGAACAAATGATTTTCATCTTACATCTACAAATCTATAATTGATCTCACACATTTTGTGAGAATTGAAATCCAGCACTCGAATTCCTATGCCACAAATGTCGAGAAGCAGCCATTCATTTTGCATGAAAACAGTACGTACGGACGTACGATGAAGAAAGATGAAGAGGAGGACTAAGGAGAGGGGTATAGATGAACAAAGATGGGACGGTGGTTGGGTGAAGATGGCAATGTCAAGAACGGGAAAAGGGGTTATGGTGGATGGCATGGAGGTGCAGTGTGTGGGGCGAAAGCGAAACATGGTGGGTATGTTGTGGAGCAGATGATGATTAGGTTTAGGAGAAGGTGGAGCTAGGATTGAATGAACATGAACATGAACATGAACATGCAATGGTGCTTCTTGCGTCTCAATGTAGCAGCATAGTGCGTTGAATAAGGGGTTTAAGGCTAACCCCATTAATGCGTGTGTGTGTGAAAGAGTACAGGCAATTGTGGGTCATGGAGAATGGAGGTTCCGCAACACAATATTTTGCAATGGTAGTTGGATCCGTGGGGCTACATGCTTCGATAATGGAGGGCTAGCTTCTGCAACCAAACTATATGGACCAAGATGGATCATAACTATTCAGTATTTCTAGCTCACTGTTTAACTTTATATACTTGATTCAAAATTATTACTCACTACTTAAAATCTCTCTCCATACCCAATAACAATAACTAGCTTCCATCCATATCAACCATACACTATCTTTGAATATTCAATTTAATCAAATTTACATCTAATCATATATATATATATAAATATAATAAATAATAATATTCTATCAATATAAACCAATTGATAACATACGATGAATTTATGATAAAGAACAAAAGTTCAACTCTTATAAAATACATTCCTGAAAAGAAACGAAGAGTGTTATAACAGTATTATTTATACAAAAATAAATAAATAATAAACTATTATTGAATGGACCAATGAATAATGTAGTGCTCATCCATCATGAATTTCTCTTCCAAAGTATACATGCTATTTTTTATTAAAATCATGTTAATAAGTATAATTAAATATTACTTTTAATTTTTCTTTCATTCTTATTTTGAAAATTAAAATATTATACTTTCAAACGAATTTAATAGTATTATGTAAATTTTTATAAACAAAAATTAATCAATACTGTATTATAATTAAAACCGAGGTAGTATTATTTTTTATTAATATTTTTATGTCAAACCAGAATCAAATTAATCATAGATGGTCTAGTTCTTTAAGATTATGTTTTATTCTTTTTCAATACCAACTAATCTAATGATTCATTAAACTATTTTTAACTTTTATATTAATATTTTAAATTTTAAATTAGTTTTTCTTATTCATTTTTTATTCATATTTAATTATTTTGATTTGACCACTACATTAAATATGTAGAAAAAGAATCTGTCATCTATAGTGATACTACAAAACTCGACTAAGGCTGTAATTAAACTAAAAAAAACATTCATTTTTATGTATCATCAAATATATATATAGATCAACTAATAAGAGTTGTTTCAACTTAATAAGATATCTCGAGTAATAAGATATTTTGAGTAATAAGATATTTCGAGTTTGAGTACATTAGAGAATATCTATAATAAAAAAAAATATCAATTTTGATCTTCTTATGATACTTTCAAAACCTAAATATAAGCAAAAAAAAAAATTGTACTTAAATATAAATAGATAATAACTATTTTGACCTTACTATTTATTTGTTTATTAAGATATGTAGTACTCCAAGATCCATTTAGTGATCAAATGTTAACCTCTTTAAACAAGTGTTTTTACGTACACACAAGTTAGTGATACAACATGTGATTACCTTATTTAATGATAATTCCATTAATACTTATTTTTATTCCAATAATTTATTATACCAAGTTTTAATTAAAATTGTTTTAGAAATAATCTTATTTTCTTATTAAATTCAATAAAATTGAATATTGTTGACTAATTTTTTAATCTTCGAGTGAATTAAATTTGCTTATAATTATTATTTAGTATTACCAAGAATCTTAAATTGATGATATTTATTATGTAACTTATCTTATTTTGGGTAATAAATTAATAATTTCCTTTTTTCTAAAATATCACCGAAAAACAATAATAAATATGTTAGTGAGATAATTTTACTAAAATAGTCTCATATATAATCTCATTAATTAGGATATGTATGAGGTTAGTGTAAAAAGTTTGATATTGCTATTCAGTTACAACTTTTCTTTTAAGGTGATCCCGTTTCTGTATTCACATCAATTTGTATCAAAGCTTCGGTTCCTTGGAATTTCACATGGAAGAAATTTTTTCTCAACTCAATGAATCTTAATGCCAGTTTGTTGATGTTGTAGCTACACAATTTTAAAAAATTGATAAAAGAGTATACAAAAGTAATGTGTGAAAGAATTTAGCCGTTCATAAATCAAAAGCATCTAGAGGTAAGAAAAGGAGAGAGTTGAGAGAAAAAGAAGAAAAAAATAGCTAATTAGTGTGATTGTGAAAGAAAATGAAAGAAAAATGGAAAATAAAAAGACATATATTTTGAAAACAAGTAGTGAAAGGAAATGTGAAAAGAAAAATATTGAAATCTACAAGTGAGGGGAAGTTGAAAAGTTTCAGTGAGTCAAGACATAAGATTTGTAATTTAAGAGAAAAATATGAAAAGTTAGATGGAGGAAAAAAAGAGATGAGTAAAAAGAGGAAAGAAGAAAGAAATGACATTAAGAGAGATATATTTTCTTCTAAAATAATGCTTACATTTTCTAACTCTTCTTGTGTAAGTATTGTTCATTCTTACATTCAAAGGCATGATGATGTGATCTTTGATGATCACGTGCCCAAAGGATCCTTTCTAAGGTCACTTGGAAGGGAAATGGATTTATAGAGAGGAAAAGAATGGGGTGAAGCACCACAAATACTAGGTTTGATAAGCCAAAGGGGAGAGGCCACAAGGGAGGGGTCCCTTGATAACTCTTAGAAGCTCTCACAAAGGAGAAGGGGGGACACTCAAAGGTAAGAACCTCACAACCAATATGATCTCTAGGATTAAATTCAAGTGTAAAAAATACAAGTGAGGGGAGAAGCTCCCATTTATAGAGGTAGCTAACCTCTTGAACAAGATAACCTAAAAAAGAAGGGATAGGATTAAAATAAGAGATCTAAGGGTGGAGGATTAAAAAACAATTCCCTCCTTAGATCATCAAACTTGGTGCCCAAGTTTCTAAAACCAAAGGTCAAGATTCCTTTTTATTAGCTTAGGGGGTTTATGTAGGAAAAGAGGGGTGTAGATATCAAGGCTACCCCTTATTTCCTTCATAAAGACCCAAAAAGCTAATTTTACCCTCTAAATTCCTAAGACACCTCCTAAAATAAAAATGGACTAAATATATGTCCCAAATTAAATTCCTAATGCTCCTCAAAATTAAAATAAAGGAAAATTACATTTTATTAACTAAAGTCCCTAGCCTAATATCTTCACTCTCCATAGGAGGTGAAGTCTTCCTTTGTCTGCAAGGGCTAGGTCTTCTTCAATCCTTCTAGCCATGGCCCTAGTGACAGGTCCTTAGCTAGGCATGGTCATATCATCTCCTCCCCCTTGGAGAGGATTTGACCTCAAATCCATGGGGTCTTCATCATTTTCAACACCTACAAATGGAGACAAATCAGAAATATTAAAACTAGTCCTTACCCCATAATCCTCAGGCAGATCTAAAACATAGGCATTATTACCGATTCGCTCAAGGATTTGGAAAGGTCCATCTCCTCTAGGGCTAAGTTTGGACTTCCTTTGAGAAGGAAATCTATCCTTTCTCAAGTGAAGTCATACTCAGTCGCCCTTTTCAAAGATGACCTCTTTCCTCCACCTATTGGCGAAAGTAGCATCTCTCAAGGATTGACGCTCTATGTTAGCTTTAACCCTCTCATGTAATTGTTTTACAAAAATGGTTTTTGCCTCTCATTCTTTATGCACAACAACAGAAAGAGGAAGAGGTAAAAGATCTAGAGGAGTACGAGGATTAAAGCCATACACCACCTCAAATGGAGAATGCTTGGTGGTTCTATGAACCACCTGGTTATAAGCAAATTCAATGTGGGGAAGGTACTCATCCCAAGACTTATGGTTGCCTTTAAGGAGATCCCTCAGCATAGTGGATAAAAATTTATTCACCACTTCTGTTTGTCCATCAGTTTGAGGGTGACAGGTAGTGGAAAAAAGAAGTTTAGTTCCCAACTTAGCCCAAAGAGTTTTCCAAAACTGGCTAAGGAACTTCACATCCCTATCTGACACTATTGAAGATGGTATCCTATGCAATCGGACAACCTCTTTAAAGAAAAGTCTTGCAATGTTGCTCGCATCATCAACTTTGTGGCAGGGAATAAAATGGGTCATTTTTGAAAATCGGTCCACCACCACAAATATGAAGTCTCCACCTCGTTAGGTTCTTGGGAGCCCAAGGATGAAATCCATGCTAATATCCTCTCAAGGTACAGAAGGAGCAGGTAAAAGTGTGTATAGTCCATGAGGCATTGCTTTAGACTTTGCTTGCAAGCAAACTATACATCTAGAGCAATGTCTATGGACATCTCTACGCATATGGGGCCAAAAGAATTTCTCTTGTAAAAGCAGGAGGGTTTTTGAAATCCCAAAATGGCCCATGAGCCCACCTTCATGACTCTCTTTTGTGAGTAAATTCCTAATTGATCCTTGGGGTATACAAAACTTACTCCCTTTGTAGAGATACCCCTTACTAATGAAGTACCCATCATGGGCTTTTAATGTGAATGCAGATGCAGAGGTAGCAAAGATGGGGCCGAAATCCTTGTCAGAAGGATACATAGCCCGAATGTCATCAAATCCCAAGATTTTTGCACTCAAGGATGAATAAAGGCCATGACGCCTAGAAAAAGCATCAGCCACCACATTTTGTTTTCCTTTCTTGTACTTGATCATATAAGGGAAGGATTCAAGATATTCCACCCACGTTGCATGCCTTTTGTTCAATTTATCTTGACCCCTTAAATATTTTAGTGACTCATGGTCACTATGAATGACAACCTCCTTGGGAGCAAGGTAATGCTCCCAAGTTTGAAGGGCCCTAATTAGAGCATAAAACTTCATATCATAGGCGGGGTAGTTGAGGGGGGCACCATTGAGTTTTTCACTGAAATACGCAATGAGGTTCCTTTCTTGCAACAAGACAGCTCCCACACCTACACCAGAGACATCACATTCAAGTTCAAATGTTTTAGAAAAGTCAGGTAATGCCAAGATTGGTGCATGGGTCAGTTTATGCTTAATTAGCTGGAAAGCTTTTTCTTGTTTCTCACCCCAAAGGAAAGGAACTTCCTTTTTCACCAAATCATTTATTGGTGCGAAGAGCATGGAGAAATTAGATAAAAAGCGCCTATAAAATCCAACGAGACCATGAATGCTTTTGATCTCTGTCACACTCTTTGGGGTGGGCCATTCTTGAATAGCTTTTATCTTATCGGGGTCAACATTGACCTCTTTTGTGCTAACTACAAAACCTAGGAAAACTATACTATCTACACAAAATGTGCATTTTTCTAAGTTATCAAAAAGATGATTACTCCTAAGAAGAGAAAAAACATGCCTTAGATGTCCTAAATGATCATCTAGGTTCCTAGAGTAAACCAAAATGTCATCAAAGTAAACTACACAAAATTTACCAAGGCAATCCCTCAGTACATGATTCATTAAGCGCATGAATGTGCTTGGGGCATTGGTTAGCCCAAAGGGCATAACCAACCACTCATAAAGACCAAATTTAGTCTTAAAAGCAGTTTTCCACTCATCACTCTCTTTAATCCTTATTTGGTGGTAACCATTTCTAAGATCTATTTTTGAAAATATTTTTGCTCCATGCAATTCATCCAACATGTCATCAAGACAGGGGATTGGGTGCCTATATTTGCTGGTGATGTTGTTGATTGCACGACAATCAACACCCATCCTCCATTGGCCATTCTTCTTGGGCACCAACAAGACTGACACAACACAAGGGCTTAGGCTCTTTTGAACCCAACCCTTATCCAATAGCTCATTTACTTGAGACTCAATCTCTTGGGTCTCTATAGGGTTGTCCTATAGGCAGGTCTATTAGGTAGACTTGCGTCAGACACCAAATCAATTTGATGTTCTATACCCCTAATGGGAGGAAGTCCTTTCGGAACCTCATTAGGGAATATATCATCAAATTATTTTAAAATATCTTGAATCCCTTGATGAAGGTGCTCATGTGCATGGGTTGTGGTTGTGCTCTCAACAGAAGAATGCAAAATGCGATAAGGATTTGATGCCTCTTTGCAAAAGAGGAGATAAATGGCTTGTTAGTCAAAAGAGCTTCTTTTAAATCACGTTTAGTAGCAAATAGGATCCTTTTACTAATATTCCTTTTCGAAGGGGCATCACCTTCCAACTCTCTCTCTTTACCCTTTTCAAGCTTTAAAGGTGAAGCTTGTTGTGTTTTTTTTTTTTGTTTTTCCTCAACTCTTTTCTTTTTCATCACAAATTGATCCTCAGCCACTTGAAAAGGTGACAAAGGATACAATTTGAAGCGTTTTTCATTATGGGTGAGAATTATTTGGTTGGAGTGACCATGGTGAATAGCTTTCTTGTCAAATTGCCATGGTCTCCCCAACAGGATATGACCAGCCTCCATAGGAACTATGTCACAAAGAATCTCATCATTATAAGATCGTATGGAAATTGGAACCATAACTTGTTCATTAACTACCATCTCTCCTTGCTCATTGAGCCATTGCAATTTGTAAGGTTTGGGATGGGGCATGGTAGTTAATGCTAGCTTTTCAAACAACCTAGAGCTACAACAGTTACAACAGGAGCCACTATCAACAAGGAGAGAACATACTTTATCATTTACTTTACATCTTGTATGGAAGATGTTCTCTTTTTGTTACTGGCCAAGCTCTAGAGGTTGGCTTCCAAGAAGCCTTTGAACCATAAGGAGGTCCCCCTTATAAGAAAAAGCTTCTTCACACTCTTGTTCAAAAGTATGTTTCCATTCTTCCTTACTCTCACTAGAGGAGGAAGATGAACTATTTTCACTACAAATGTCTTGTCCCCTCATGATCATGGTTTTTTTGTTAGGGCATTGAGAGGCAATGTGGCCTCTCCCAAGACAGTTGAAACATTTGATACTACTTTGCCTCTCAGTAAGTAGGCTTAGTAGTAGGGGGTTTTCTCTCTACATGAGGTGCTTTTGTATCTTGAAAATGCTTGAGTTCCTCTTTGGAAAAACCCTTGAAAAAGTTTCCCTTAAGTTGGTATCTCTTTGAGTAAGAGGGGGAATCTTTTTTAAAGCTTTTTCTCTTGAGTTGATTCTCAGCTCTTACACAAAGTTCTACCAACTCATCAAGGTTTGAGTATGAAAGAAGCTCTACCTTATCTCTAATGTCAGAGCTTAATCCACATAAAAACCTAGCAATGGTGGCATTGGATTCCTCAATGATATTGGCCCTTAGTATGAGAAGCTCCATCTTTTGTCTATACTCCTCAATAATTAGGTTATGTTGCCTAAGTCTTTGGAGCCTATCCAAAAGATCCCTCTCATAATATGAAGGAATATGCCTTCTTCGCAAACAAGTTTTTAAATCATTCCAGTAGCGAATGTCAGGCATTTGTTTACGGACCCTATCTTTGACTAACCCATCCCACCAATGCAAAACAGAACCTTGAAAACTAAGGGAGGCCAAAGGTACTTTCCTTTCTTCCCTTATTTCATAGCATTGGAAGAGTTGTTCCCCTTTGACTTCCCAATCTAGGTAAGTCTCAACATCTTCCCTACCATGAAAATGGGGTAGGTCTACCTTTGGCTCCCTAGCATGATTTGTGTTCTCTTAAGGAGAATTATGATTGTATGATGAATGAGAGTGATGCTTATGTTGATTTCTATAGTATTCTTCTTCGCTAGAGCTAAAATACCTAGATAGGGATCTTATGAGAATTCCTTTCTTTTTTCTATCACTTTCCCTCCCATCTCTCCTCTTACTCTCTTCTCCTCTCCTTCTCTCTTCTTCCTCTTTTTCTTTCTAGTTCTTTCCTTTTTCTCTTTTCTTCATCCTCTCTTCTCTCTCTTTGCCTTCTCTCTTCTTGCTCTTTTTTCTCTTTTCTCATTTCTAACATCTCTTTTTTTAACTCTTGCTTCTCTTTTTGTTTTTCCTTTTCTTTTATTTCTTTTTTCTCTCTTTTTATTCTCTCATTTCTTGTTCTTTATCCATCCATTCCCTAAATTCTAAGTTAAGGTTTTCAAGAGTGTCTCCCTTAGAAGGTTTTCTTTGGTTGACACTCTTACTTGATGAACAACTATGTGCACTAGAATGTGTGTGGGAAGTCATGGTGCTTGGATGATAAAACTAAAGGGTAGGCCAAAAATTTTTTTTTTCAAGCAACACTCCTCTCTTCTTTTTTTTTTTGTTTTCTCACCTAAGGTGACTTGATGAGTCTTTAGAACTCTTAGCCTCTACACGTTTTTTTCAAAATAACATAAAATAAAATAAAAGGGCAAGAATGTAAAAGAGAAAGGGTTTTAATCTTGCTCCTAAGGTGTTGAAGAAAGTGTACCACTTCTCCCTTCTTCACCTAATTAATGAGGAACTACGCTAAAATTAACCAAAATTATTACAAACCAAGGGAGGGCCTTAAGGGCACTCAAACTCCCAATTTAAGATTAAGTTTACACAATACAAAGAATAAAAAAAAAATAAAGTCTTCACTTCAAGCTTGTTGGTGTTTGGCTCCTTTTGATCAAGCCCCTTTGAGTTGCATCAACCACCCCAAAAATGCTACCCTTGTTTCCTCTTGTTTGGACTTGCCAAAATCTTATTTTCCAAGCTTTACTTACCAAGGCCGAATACAACACAAGACAAAAAATAAAGGTGAATAACAAAACAAGGTTCACAAATCCAAGTGGATAGATTAAATAATGACAAACTCAAAAAAGTAAATAAGACAAGCAAGAAAACATAAGTTCCACAAAGGAAGGTAGCACACAAATAACTTTCCTAGATTAGCTCTAAGAGTAGAGATGAAAAAAGACTCAAACAAAAAAAATGAAACCAATAGTTGCACACTTAATAAAATTTAAGTGACCAAAAGCTAAAAAGCTTACTCAAGTAATTTTTTTTGAATCACAAATGGTTTCTCATATCAAATATTTCTACTATTAGGTACACAACTTCAAAATTGTCTTTCTTTTGAGTTCTTTATCTTCTTTTTTTTTAACTTGAAATTTTTTCTAATATATATGTTTTTAACTTTTTCTAATTATTTTTTCTGCACCTAATAGCTTGTTTAATTGAAATTTTAATGAGGATGTTTGAAATAATAACGCTTGAGTGAATAAGCACAAAGTAAGGTTACAAAATTTTCAAGCAATGCATGTAACTAAAGGCAAAACAACTTAGTAGTTCTAAATATCACTGAACTAATGGTGCTTAAGGAATGATTTAGAGTTGATTTTGAAGTAAATTGATTGCTCAAATTACTAACACAATTCACCCAAGCTAAAATTCCATAAAGAGACACCAATAGTGAAGGTAAACCAAGTGGAAAACTACTAATAATTCAACATAAAAAAAGAAGCATATAAAGATTGGATTGAGAAAATATTTAAGAACAACAAAGATATTACTATGCTTGAACTAAAAGCATAAAATACTTAAGAGACTCAACAGGAGGTTCACCTCTTAGGAGTTCAATTCAAAATGTTTTTTAAGGCTTTTTGTAAAAATTTTAAGAGGCTAAAACCTAAGGAATTTAAATGAGACAAAATAGGAAACTAACATGACTAGTATTTTACAAAACACAAGATTAAGAAAAAAAAACACACCTAAAAATAGAGCAAAAATTTCAGCAAAAGACTCAAAACAAAAGGCGCAACAAAGTGGCCAAAGTTGATCACCACAATGGTGTGGAAAAATCCTCAACCATGTGAGTTTAATGGTCACAACTTATTAGGCACACTTTAACATAAAAAAACAAGGGGAAACTAAACAATTTGAACACGGAAATAAGATGCAAAGAAAGGGACAAATAAAATTGCATCAAATTAAATGGAACATATGCACATAGATAGGAAACAAAAGTTCATATAATAGAAAGAATAAAAAGCTATACTACTAGATAATAAAGGAAATAAAGATGACAAAAATGAAGGACTTTAAAATAAAGAGATTAAAGAGATAAACAACAAAGCAAAAAAAAAATTGAGAAACAACGTGACCTTTAAAAAGTGGCTCTGATACCACTTGATGTGATCTTTGACTATCACATGCCCAAAGGATCTTTTCCAAGGTCACTTGGAAGGGAAATGGATTTATGGATAGGAAAGGAATGGGGTGAGGCGCCACAAATATTAGGTTTGATAAGTCAAAGGGGAGAGGCCACAAAGGAACGGTCTGTTGATAACTCTTAGAAGCTCTCACAAAGGAGAAGGGGGGACACTCAAAGGTAAGAACCTCACAACGAATATAGTCTCTAGGATTAAATTCAAGTGTAAAAAATACAAGTGAGGGGAGGAGCTCCTATTTATAAAGGTAACTAACCTCTTGAACAAGATAACCTAAAAAAGAAGGGCTATGATTAAAAGGAGAGATCTAAAGGAGGAGGATTGAGAAACAATTCCCTCCTTAGATTAGTTTTAATGAAGAATGAGGGCATGATGTACACTAGGCTTTTATATTTTATTTTGTAATTTTTGTCACCATTTTTGGTAAATTTTATGATGACTTCCGTATTTTTTAGTTAGTTTTAATTGTGAGTCCTAAGCTATTAATAGAATTAATGAAGTATTTAATTCACTTTTTAGAAGTTACGATTTTGATAAGTCACTTAGTCTATAAATAAGAGAACTGTTGTATTTCAAATAAGAGAGTATGAGTGTAATGAAAATCAGATTATGAGTGTAATTGAGTTATAAAAATTCTATTTCAATCTTATCATTTATCATGTGGCAATCAACCCTATGACTTACCACTCACTTTCTCATCTTTTTTAAGTGTATTGTTAATATCATTTTCCAAACAAAAAAAAATCACAATTCTTTCATTTCTTTCTTCCCAGGCGATCTCGTTTCTATGTTCACATCACAAATTAGAAAAAAAAAATTACATTGAAAACTAACAATATCAATTATTTTGAAAAATTTTTAAAGTATGAAATTATAGTTATTTTTTAAGGAAAGAAATATATTTTTAAAATGATAACTTCAGAAAAATTAAATATTAAGTAAAATAAAGTTATTAAAGAACAAGAGCTATTTTTTAACCATTATATAACATAATTGCACACCAGCCGGTATTCAAAATCGAGGCTCTACAATCTAATGCAGTTAGTTGATTTGCCCCCTTTAGATACACTTTGGGTTGATTTAAATTTAAAAAAACTTCTACCAAACTTTTTTAGATTTATAAAAACGACTCATACTTTTTATAAATTCTTTTTCATCTATTTCAATAATTTTTATAAGTTTATAAAAAAATTGATTTATTTAGTAAAATTTTATTATAACTAAATTTAACATAATGTTTATACTTAAAATTGAGCTACTAATTAACCAAATAGAGAATTCATAAAAATATTAATGATTATTAATTAAATTTATTGTTAATAAAAGCTATTAAAGAATACACATATCACCTAAGTCCTAGCAAGAAAAAAAAAAGTAAAGCTCTTATTTTTTGTCCCTTCAAAAAAACAATTAACGTTAATATTTTTATTATGTTATAAATTACAGGTCTCATAATATTTTTGTTATTTTCTTTTACTTAAAAAATAATTACTTATTAGTTTTAACTAATAAAAAATAGTTATATCAAAATTCATTTTTTTTAATTATATTTTCTTACTCACATTAATCTAATAAAATATGTATCACTTAAAAAAATATTTCTTTAAGATTTGTTTTAAGCCTAAGAATGCATGGTAAAATACATTGATATTACATAATTTTTTTTTTCTTTAGATGAAAATACGTATCACATGAGTTTATCCTAATCCTAACCTCATAAAAGGGTGTTTAGATCCACGTTTACATCCTTAAAATCACGTTTATTTTAGTAAAAGACAAAAAAATTTTAAACAGGCTCCTTCCATGTCGACGTAAAAACCCGTAAATACAAGCAATGTGTCATGAAGATGTACAATTCAAATTCTTTTACAACCTTAATTGTATATACTCACTTTATAGTTTCTTTTTCTCTTTTCTCCATCATATCACTGTACATTTATGCATTTCATTCGCAACTCTTATGTTCTCTGGGTCTATTTTTTACATGTATGATTTAAACGTAAGAATACTCTATTCAACTTTTAGTGTACGCCATGGGTGGGTATACACGTAAGTGATGATATTGATATTCCCAATCGTGACTCTTGTGAATAAAAGAAAGCATCTTACGATGAGTGGGAAAAGTACCTGCACTGTTTGGAAATAGTCTGTTGAAAATAAGACGTTTCATTAAAGACATGGCATTGAGTCTGCTCATTTGCTGAACTACAATTCTACCAAACTTTGCTTTCTTTGCTCAGTCATGCGTATTCATTCCTAAAAGAATACAAAAGGCTCAAATAAAATCATAAAAGGAAAGAAAAAAACTAACATGATCCATAAGGTTGTGTTACTCAACCCTATGTATGGTCCAATCGAGGTGCACGAGTGAAATACAAGGTATTTACCTCCCCCACAAAATTATAGAAAGCTAGGGTAAACAATACCTAGGTAAAATTTAAAATTAATTATATTTATTTCTTAAAATACTAAATATGGTAGCTATTTTTTAAAAAGTTGGAAGTTAAACAAAGATTGAAAATCTTCAGTACTAGAGTGTCAAAATGTACAGGGTAGGACGGGCTAGCCTAACCTACCAACTCACAGAAAATAATAAGTCAAGCTAGCTCAACTCATATTTTATTTAAGTTGTTATTTTTTAAGTTCAATCTGACCCTATTAGGACTACTAGGTTATTGGGCCAAAACGAGCATTTTAAAAATAATTTATTTTAATACTTAATAATAAATTAATATATAACTTATTAATAATTAAATATTATATCTATTACATTATATGTTAATAATAAGTTAATATATATATAGCTTATTACTTATTATTTATTAATTATTGTACGTTATATATTTATTTTAATTTGAATTAAAAATATAATTGTTAATTACTATAATATTATTAATATTTAAATTTTTAATATATATGTATTTTTATTTGGGTTGACCTGTGGTCCGTCGGGCCAGCCTGATCCAAGTCTATTTATATAGTCAGGCCAAAAAGGCTCAATTTTATTTGGGCCTTTTTTTTAAAGTCTAACTTGACCTATTTTGTTAGCTCGCAACTCGATTCATTTTGACAACTCTACTCGGTACCCACTTTCTCTATTCACATTCATAATAAATATTATGACATTTAATTTAATATAATTTTTTATCTTAACTTATTAACTGACATGACATTTCTAGATTGATGGGACAGAAATAAGATACAAATTAGTGAGAGAGAAAGATTTTCATCCGTTAAACAATATGATGATAAAAATGACCAAATAAAAAAGATATCAAAGTGGGTTATTTTTTTATAATAATTATAAAAAAATACATACAATAAACCTTAAACATGTTCTAAGAAATTTTAATCTAGCTTGAAACGTTAGAAAATTCTTGGGTAATCCTTAATTTTAATCATATTAATCTTCTTTAAAGGAGAGTAATATACTAGAGAAAAACATTAATACATTGTCAATATAAAAAGTTTTATACTGACATTTAATCACAATCCATTTATATGTTATAAATTTATTGATTTTATAAATTAATACTTTAAAAATCAGGCAAACAAAAAAATTGTAATGTAAAACTCTTCTATAGTACCGTCGATAGGTAATAAACTCAATATACTAATAATGACTAATTTAAAGAAAACAAATTAGTTTTAATTAAACAAATTAATGTACAACTATTACCCAGAGATCATCTTAAATAATATTTTATACTAGTAATCTCGAATTCATACTTAATATACAACTATACTAAATATATGAAACAATAGTTTATTATTCACAGTAATTCTACAAAATTTAAATAAGATTGTTGTAAAATTGATTATGGTTAGACAAATTATAAAATAGTCTGAACCAAAAATATTTAAAACACATTAAAAGATCCCTTCTTTTTTATGCAAAATTTCCAAAACAACTTGGGTGTTTGTTTTTGCCTTAAGTCACATGTGAGACGGTACAAACACACCCAAATTTATTATTAACCTTTAAATTTGTCTTTTATAAATTTGGGATATACCCAAAAGCACAATTGGAATTGAAGTAAAATCCTTATGCCTGGGAAAAAACAAATATGGACTACAACTAGAAAAGTTTTCACAAAGAAGTAAAAGTGCTTTGGTCATTGGTGGTAGTGAGTGGGTGGATATAGGAATGATGCATATATGAATCATGTTCTTATGCTATAGTATTTTGTTACTATGTTTTTTCTTTTCTCTGACCAAATGAGCACAGTCAGAGAGTGTGTAAGTGTAACCCAAATGAAGCATTTAGAGTAATTTGTACGGTGACCGGACAGAAGAGCACTGAGTACCGGCCATGAGCAGTGACTAAACGTAGAGGGAACTTTTTGGTGAGAGTGTGTAACTGGCTATGGTCGGTTGTCAGAATTGGCTGCAAATTTTGGTGCTTTGGCATTGTGAACAAGTGATGATGTGCTTTAACTTTAACCTACTTCTACTGTTTTGGGTCCTTGGCTTTATTCCCAGGACTAACCTCTCTTTAAGCAAAGAATGCTTGGAATGGAGGGACAACAAAACCACACTATAAAAACTATAAACAAACAATTTCACTTTCTCTCTCTTCTCTGAAGATGGGAATTCCACGTGGCAGAATCTGGGGGGCATGCTTTAGCTAAAGATATGTTCTTACTAGATCTTGTTAAGTAAGAAAAGCATAGTCAAGGTCCAAAGCCATTCATTCCTTCTCAACTTGGTTTTTTTCGTTTTCAAGAGCATTCAAAAAATATCCGACACTTTAATTACATCTTTGTCATTTTTTTTTTCACATCTCTTTATCTTCAATCTATGTATAAAAGAGAAAACCCAAATGTTATCAAACAAAAGCCTATACTCAGTCCAAGTAAAAGAAGAAATTATCAGTCTTATAGTTTTTTTTTAAAACAAATATTAATCGTAAATGAATTAGTTTTGTTAATGATAGTATTCAAATTCATAATCTCTTTTTTCTTTCTCTTAATATATCAACTTTGTTGCTATATCAACTTTATAAATTATAATCCCTTCATTTTCTCCTTGTAATTATTTGGTGAAAAGAAAAAATATTGCAATTGCAATTATGTTTAATTATTTTTTCAATCATGTCCTAACCCAATATGGTATTGCAAATTCTAATGACTCAATTTCAGATTCCATTTCTCCACATGGCCCAATATGGTAAGTCTTTTTAAGTTTTAACTTTGAAAGCTCACAAGTTACAACCCATTTATTTAGCTTATCAAATTCAAAAATATGAAGAAAAGGTAGAATTAAAAACATGAAAGCAATCAAGCATGGCGGATATTAGACCACTTTTAACGTTAGGAATGTTCTGTTTTTTCTCAAGTGAAACCACAAGCATAAGGCAAGTTATAAATATATAATAATGTACTTTGAAAAGTGATCATAAAGCTCCCCATTCAGCAATCCTCTCCCAAGGTAGATCTCCATAATCTCAATCCCCAAGTGTTTTCTTTCCCTGTTTCCAATGTTTGGGGTTTGATTACTTTGGTTATTAGCTTGTTCTCTTTTGATTTCTTGCTCCACAATAAAAACATTATTTACCCATGTTAAAAGAAGAGACACAAGTGGGGTGTCTTGTGCAAATACTGTTTATCAAAACATTTAATATACCTATATATCCGTACCCTATACTTATATTTATAAGTTACATATGCTTATGCCCCCTTAACTATATATAAAAAGATATATATGATTTATTTCTTACTCATTTTCGTGCATGATGAGAATTTGAATCAAGGAATCTCACCGTGGTGATTCATATTATATCAATGATTCTTAGTTACCCTTGTGGTCCCTTGAAAAGTAACGTTAACAAAGCAAGTAAAGTCTAGTAGGGGGCTTGCTTGTGCTTAAGGGAACACTCTAATAATTAACGGTTAAATACTCCAATTAGAACTATAAAATTCGAATCTCATTTGGGGCGGTATAAGAATATAAGATTAGAAAGGAAAGATGAATAGGACACTATATATGATTAAGGTTATGATA
Source organism: Psophocarpus tetragonolobus (assembly GCA_037954015.1). Classification (NCBI taxonomy): domain Eukaryota; kingdom Viridiplantae; phylum Streptophyta; class Magnoliopsida; order Fabales; family Fabaceae; genus Psophocarpus; species Psophocarpus tetragonolobus. Next base: position 27,876,366 of record CM075694.1, on the reverse strand, counting down.
CATTTGAGCCAAGAAAAAGAAAAAAAAAAAAAAAGAAAAGAAAAGGTTTGCTTAGATGGGGTGTGAAGAACTAGCTTTCAGAAAGAAAAAAAAAAACAAAAAACAAAAACTGTTTGATGATTTATAATCTCATGTGGGGAAGGGTTGGAGAGAGGGAAAGAAATTAAATCAAAAAATGGGTAAAGTGAATATTCATCTTCATTTGGTTTAGTCATGATGATGATGGGAATGTCAGGAAAGGGTGAAAATTAGAAAAGAAAATGGATCTTAGAAAAAGAAGAAAAAAAAAATTGTGTCTCAATTGTTCTTTGAACAAAGATGAAAACATTCGATAAGCCACTTTATTTTGTTTGTTCCATTGGTTCTCTTTCCAGGAACAAGATTTAAATTGTTCATGTACCAAATTCTTTAAAGAGAAGAAACGGAATTGCTGCAAAATCGTACGTTGCTAGGAAATCGATTTGCAAAGGCTAGGTTCAAATGCCGAATATTTTGTTTATGTACTCTTTTTTTTTTTTTTTTTCCATGGGTGTGCAACTTTAGTAGGGAAGGGGAAAAAGGATTATTTCCTATGAAACTTAAAGACAATAGCCATTAAAATAGGCATAATATGCACGTGTTAAACTCTCCCCTATTGGCTACCAATCCCTTCATGAATTCTATAGTTCATACAAGAAAGCTAACTTTTAGTGAAATTTAATTAAGATCCTAATTTTGTTTCATATGATCCATTTCCAACATTAAGGTTTCATGGGTCAAATTCTACCAAAGATGAAAGATGTGTTAGTACTCTTATACTGTAGTTTCTTTTTCAAAATAATGCAACCAATGAACCAGTTGAATTTTATTTCTTTAACAAAACGACATAATCTTAGCTAATTTTATGGAAAATTCATCAACATATTCATCATTAATTTACATTAATATAATTTTTATGCAACCAATAAAGAACAGCTAGCTAAACTAAAGTCTAAAGGTTAAGGTTTTATTTTGATGGTTTGATCACTATTTTTTAATATGCACGAATTTTGGGCATAGATCATTCATAAGTTTGAATTGGTGATATTTTTTCTACACATCCATAATTTTTTCCAGCACCCCATTCATGCACCTCTAGAATGGGTAGTGCAGAGTGAAACTGCACATCCAAACCAGGGAATAGAGATAAATTTTGGAAGTGTAGAAAGAAATTTCCTTTAAAAAATTGTCTAAAATTCATTATAATAAATTTCACATTCTAGCCTGGCCCATAACTACATGTCAAGAGTATTGGGTAATTTCTTTTAGCACCCTCTTATTTTTTATTCGCACCCTTTCAATGTTTACATTTTTTTGCAAAACTCTGAAACACCCTCGCTCTCTTTTATCTTAAATTTCTTTACAAAGCATCACGACTGCACACACAACTCTAGCTACCTCTTTGAAAGAGCATGATTACCCTCTTCAAACATACATGGCAGAGAAAGTTTCAAAAAATAGAAATAAAAAAAAATGTTCAAAGAGAGTGAAAGTGTGAAATGAAGAAGTTAATGTAATCTTTTAAAGAGATAGATAAAGTTATGCATGCGGTCATAAAGTTGTGTGATGCTCTTTAAAAAACTTAGGGTAAAAGAGGATGAAAATGTTTTGGGATTTTGAAAAAAATTATAAACATTGAGTAGTGTGAATAAAAAAATGAGAGGTGCTAAAAGAAACATTTAGAGTATTGAAGCTTTTAGGCCAATCCTAGAGTCTTGTGTAAAATTCATTATGATAGATCTCATGTTTCTAGGGTCTACTACTAGTGAGTATAGAAGCTTTGAAGTAGGGTTTTATCAAAGGTAGTTAAATGTCTAAGAAACAAATACTATTTCATTAAGACAACACATAGGGTTGGTACATAGGTTCATGGTCTAATTGTGTTTACATGTGAGAGGATGATCCATTTAATGGAAGTCTATGTTTCCTTTTAAATAGTGATGAAAGGTGTGTCGATAGTAAAGCCCGACAATCAGTGACTAAGCTCCAAATAAAGAGAGCATAAATGACCAACTAAAGAACAATACATCAACTCAAGTGGGCAATTCAATCTTCCAAATAACCTTTCCTCTAAATGACCTTAAACTATCATATTAACATAAAATTTCTCCATAAGACTTAAAATAAAAAATATAAAGAATAGAGTTTTTGTCTTAACAAGTTAAAATCAACTTACCTTAAGATTTTTTAACTTTTATAAAAGTTCTCTTTATTAATTTCTTCAAAATTTAAAGTTATAAATTAATTTTAATGTATGAGAATTTTAATTTATATTATTTTTATGTTTGTTCCAATAAATATTTGTATAAAAAAATTATCCAAATAGTTATAAGAACATAAAAAATAAAAGCCTTAAATAGACTCTAATTGTGGGTTATTTTACTCATTCAGACTACCCAATCTGAATTGTATATTTTAAATTCCAGAAAGTTGATACAGATTTTAATTTAATTTTTTTGGGTTCATCCATTTCGAAATAAAATTCTTATATTCTAGAATGGGTGATTCAAAATGTATTTTTTTATTTCAAAATGACCCATTAAATATTGTAATTTAAATTATTTTTTTTTGCGGATTCTCCTATTCCTAAATATATTCTCTACCTTCCGAAATGAGTGTTCCGGAAAGCAATAAATTGTGTACTCGTTTTCAAAAAGACAAGGATAACTTGGGAAATTTTTAAAATAAACAGGTGCAGGAACCAAATGCCCAAAAGTCATTCTATTAGTCGTATAACCCAATTTTTTTTTGTTTTGAGTCATTAACTTATTCGGGCCTAATTCTCTTTCTCCTTCCACCTTGTCATCTTGAAGGTTCAAACTTTTGGACTTTGTTATTGGCACCCTTCCTATTGCTCATGGCAGCCCCTGGCCTCTTAATGGAATATAATATTGGTAAGCAAAAGGTCGTCAAAATTGAGAATTTACTTAAATTATAAAATTATAAGGATTCACTTCTTTAAAATTCCTACAAATATTAAAATTGAAAATTTCCACCACATAATAATTTCAAATTCACATAATAAATTGAAATTACTCCAAAAAATACAAATTAGAATACTTAAAATTTTAAAACCATTTTCAAACATAAGAACAAATTGGGTCAAACAATCATAAATAGTGTAAGTCTAAGGAAGCACCATCCAAGAAGTTTGGTCATTTTACTCATGAGTCTACTTTGAGTTTACTCAATTCCACCAAATTTACTCCGACTCTACCGATTCTATCGAGTCTTCTCTGAATTTCCTATCCTTTTTAATTCTGCATGTCATTTAATTTGTCAACAGTTTATAAACTCGTATAACTCTACGAGTTAACTCATGATCTTTATAACTATTTTTATAAGGCCTTTTACAAAGAAAATATTTCATTTTACATTTCAACTATTCACAATGCTCAACCTTGTTTCTATTGTGTATTTGATTTAAAATAGATAACAAAAACAAGTTTTCACTCTATAGTAAGTTTTATAAGATTGTCTTTAACTTGTTGATACATTTTTCATGGTCTAATATGATATAACATATTTAAAACTATATTTTGCAACAAAACTTTTAAGTTGAGATGACAATCATCCTCGCTTTCACAAGTACCACTTCGTCCCTATCTCGATTTTAATGGGAAAAACTTGTGTTATTGATTTTCACCCTTGTCTCTACCTAAGAAAATCAGGGATTGAGTGAGTTTATTTGTTTCCACCCCCCACTCCACTTCTATGTTAAACACATATATTTTAATCTCACATGTTTGTGTATAAATTCGCACCTATGTGAACTATTAAAACTAAAATATAATTAATAATTCTTAATAATTCAAAAGAAGAAGAAAATTCATGAGAAATTAGTACAAATTCTAAGGATGTTGATGTAATTTACTCTAAATAAAATGTTATTTAAAAAATTATGAACATCAATATAATATAAAATACATAATTTTTAATAATTTAAATAAATATCCAATATTTATTTTATTTGAAATTAAAAAAATATAAAAAGAAAATTATTAAAACCATATAATTTCATTACACATTATATTATGATGTTTTTAAGTATACATACATATATATATATATATATATATATATATATATTCTAATAAAAAAATTTAATTTTAATTTAAATTTATATTCTGTTAACTTTTTTTACTAAGATATGTTTTGTTGACCTTAATATATTCATTGTATAAAATATCAATTAGCAAGAATATAAATTATTAATGAAAAATTAGTTGAATTATATGGATAAGAGTATCACTTGCTAAGTTTTTATTATAACTAATGACAATTTTTTATGATTAACTAGCTATTGTTATAAGGAATATTAAGAAAAATAATATCTATATCAGAGAACTTAATAGTTAGCAAATTTTCTTCTCATACTAAAAGTAATTTTAAACACATATAAAAGCTCGTCTAATAAATATATAATGAAGTATAATTTTTTATTAGAGATCGAAAATAATTTCTTTAAGTAATAATTGATTTTCATATTTCTATTAATCTATTTTTTAAGGTAATTAATTTTTATATTATAAACTTAATAATTTTTAATTTACAATATAATTATAAAACAATTTAATAATTTTATCTTTATATTTCCAAATTATAAAATCATTTAATTTAATATAAACCACGTCCTTCATAAATTTTAAACATCATTTTCTCCTAAAATGTTATAAATAAATAATAAAATTAAAATAAAAAATTTATAATTCTATAAATATAACAAAACATATTTTTTGAGGAAATAAATATAACCAACCAAACATATATCCTGAAACAATGATAAATTAGATTTTTAAACAGTAGACAGCTAAAATAACTAGTATGTAGTAAAGCAAAAATAATTAAAATTCAAACTTATATTTTAGAAATTAAAACAAAAGATTATTTAGACCTAAATATATTAAATAAAACCCATATACTATATGTTCTTCTATCCCCTCTGTGTCACTGTGTGCTGTGTGCAGTGTGCTTTTGCCATTTCCTTATCCTTTCTTCTTCTTCTCTGTTACCCTTAGTCTTTTGTTTTTTCCTTCTCTCTTTGTTTTCCTCAGTGACAGTTGCAAACTGTGTTCGGCACATTATTGTAGTCACCGACTTTGTTTGCTTTTTCTTAACCCTCGTAAGTATTGAGATTTCTGTTTTAATTTTGTAATTTTTTGGCTGCTGTTGGGACAGTACCTGAAAGAATAACAATACACTGAATTTTCATTTTGCTTTCAAGTTTTTATTTTGTAATCATATACTGTATATGTATGCACAACAATGAAATGGGTCATCTCTTGTTAGTGTTTGTTTTGGTAATCTGGGATGGTAAATATACTATAATAGAAATGTTAGCAATATAATTTCAAACATAGTTTAATATCTGTTGGGTGTGTTGTTAGGATTTTGTAAATGGGTTAGATGAGGTGTTTATACTTTGATATTGAGATGGTAAACCTCTATGGATTGATATGCAAGAAATTAATTATGAATTATGACTCTTCTTTCAGTTTCTAGAAGAATTATGATGCTTTTAGCAACAACTTCAAATAAGGGGCCTTACAAAGATTTATTTTTTAGGAGTGCTAGCTGCATGTTCTTCTTTATCGGTTGTGGGACTCAAAATTTTATTATTTTGAACAAATTTCAATCAATATAAGAAAATGTATTTATAAGAGTGTGTTCTTAGCATTTTTTCTTTTTACGTTGATGTTATCGACTCGTAATGGTCTATATGTTCTCCAATAATTACTGGTCTCTCTTACTATTTGTCAACCTGTTCAAATGTGTTGCTATGTTATGCTGTTTTGTGGGGCAGTTGTCCGAGCACAATATATGTTTCAGGAATTCAGGCTCTATAGTCTAAAAGGCATGTTCTAGTTTTTTGGGTTGTTTTGAAATGATGATGATGATACAGTCTAATGACATTTTGTTTTGGTGTCTGGCTAACTGGTTATGTTAACTATCTATGATTAACCAGAGGACTTCAGGTTTAGCATTTCAGCAAACACTTCTTATTTACCACTGTTCTTAGGTCCTAATGATTATAAAAGGATTGTTCAGAAGGCACGAAAGATGGAACCCTGTTCATCCAACTTATGGAGCCTTTTGGGGAATGGGTGTAGGCGTTGGTTGTGGTGTTGGATGGGGTCCTGGGTTTGGCCCTGAAGTGATAGGCTATGTTGGAGCTGGTTGTGGCATTGGATTCAATGTAGGCATCACTTTTGCTGGCATTGGAATTGGCCTCCCAGCTAACTTTGTCTTTGAAGCTTCGTATAATGGTAAAACTCTATCACTTTGTGAAGCCCTTGCTATCTTAAAGTGTCACTTATAAAAGTTAGATCAGTTTTTGTATGAGTTTTAGGTCCATCAGGTGCAGCGTTTCAGTAGAGGCAAAGATCATGTGTTTTTTAAAATTTAGGATTCAAAGTCTTAATTCTTAAAAAACTAGTGGAAATTAGATTATGAATTATTTTAATCCAGATATTATTGCAGGGGTGAGCTGGATTAGAAATTTACCATGTATCTCAGACTTGCAAAGAGAAGCCAATGAAAAATGGTTTCGATTTAGTCAAAAACATTTATTAATCAAGGGAATTGACTTCTTGGACATGAAGAACAGCTTGCCTTTGATTACTTCTTCGGCCAGTAGAAGTATACAAGCATTCCATAACCAGTTGTTCTGCTCTGATAAAGGTATTTTGTTTTGGAAAGTGAATACCTTTACCTTTTTATCTTGAAGTTTGTTGCATTTATGTTTTCATCCTGCTTATTTTTATTTCATAGTAAAATATCCACCAGTTTGCTAGCTAGATTGAGTTGCAAATTTCAGTTTTGTATGATGACAAATTTATGGTTTGACTCTTCGATCTTAAGCATGCTCAAATAATTTACCTATCCCTCTCAAACCATCACCTTTTAACATAACATCCTGAAATTATGTCATACTAATAACTAGTGTGGTTAAACATTATGAAGTTTAGGAATATCTCAAATTCCTTTAAAAATTTGAATTCTACCTGACTATCTTCAAGTTATTAAAGCCCATCCTATATCATGCGATTTGTTTTTGTTAGAAGAAGGTCTTTGACTTTATATGAGGAAGAAAATAGATGCCCCCAAGGTACAGCCAAAGTTTCATGGTTGTGATTCAATTTTAGGATGAAGTTGCCCCAAAAAATTTTCAAACATAAAGTGGAGAAGCCAAAAGCCAAAATTTAAATAAAGATTTAATCAAAACAGATAATTTTCTATTAATGAGAATCTAACAAAACTCACCATCAACTCTAAGTTCTTGCTGTTTTGATTTTATGTGACAATGTTAGGAAACTGCTCTCATTAGACAAAATGTCTTTCATCAAATATTTTCTTATTTAATGAGCTTAAACCAAGCTAGAGAGGCCAAAACCATAAATCATTACAAATGCCTCCACTTTCATAGTTGGTTTTTTCATAATGGTTGCTTCATCTCTTAAGTCATGTCTTTTGAAGCTAAGAATTGTTAACTATCCTAAACTGATTATGCATCCCATTCTAATTGTTTGTTTTTACTTTTTGGCCCATTTTGATATCATCCCAAATATAAATTAGAGGCTTAGTTACTGAAAAATGATGTCTCTTTTGTTTTGATTCTTAAAGATTTTTTTCTTTTTAATTTGATCTTTCAAAAATTTTGTTTTTTAGTTTTAGTCAACCAACCATTTTTATTTTAGTTCCAATTTTCACGCAAGAATTTTAATGAAGCCATTTTGGTAGTCCAAAGACTTACCCTTCTGTCTGGGAATATAGTAATAGTAGTCATATGATTTTTTAAAACAAACTATATTTTAAAGCAGAGACTAAAACTAAATAAACATATTTTTAAAGACTAAAATTAAACAAAAATTCTTTAGAAGATAAAAATAAAAATAATTATTTTTTTAGGAATCAAAATGTTTTTAAAGTCTAAGTGTTTGTTTGACAACAGTTTTATAAAACTGTTTTCTGTATTTTAGTTTTTAAAAATAAAAAAACTTGTTTGGGTAGTGTTTTCTAAAAACAGTTTTCGAAAACTGTTCTAGTTTTTTAGTTTTTAAAAACTAAAATACTGGAATAGCTGAAAGTAGTTTTGCTTTTCAGTTCTCAGATTTTGTTTTGAAAACTCAAAATACAGTCAGAATATGTTGTTTTTTGTTTTTCATTAATGAAATTCTAATAAACATTAACAGGTTTTTTCATTTTTACATCTTCAAAACAATTTTCAAATATCACTTGTTAAATAAGTTTTTTTCTTTTCTTTTCTTTCCGAAAACAGTTTTTGAAAACTATTTTTAAAAATTAAAAAACATAACCAAACTAATCAAACTCTAAATTTCTCTTCTATTTCGCATCCTTTCTCTCCTACCAAACATAACTTTAAAGTCACCGGGTGTAGTGCACTATGTGAATATGGCAATGTGAATTGTGATTAGATTCATCGGAAGATTCTTGCACTATGCTCCTCCGATGTGTAATTTCATTACTTGCTATTGTTGAAGGAAGTAATCTTGACGTAAGCATCTCTTATTTTGCAGGCAAAGATTGATGACTTCCATCACACTCACACTCTCAGTTTAGTTTTGTGCTTACGGTTTTGACAGCATGAGGAAAAGATTAATCACATCACTAGAAGTGTTTAAAATCAAACTAAACTGAATTCAAAATTAAAAACCAAATCGAGAAGAGATATAACTATCAAGTTTGATTTGATTTTTTTAATTACCAACTATAAGGTTTGATTTGATTTGCATTTTTGGCACGCTGAAATAGCATACAACTAGCTAAACTATCAACCTTTAATTACTTTAATTATTTTAATAATAGAGAACACAAACATATATATTTGATTACTTATTACACAAACATATATATTTGATTACTTATTACTTTCAAAGTTTGTATGATTTTAACTTCATCTTTAATTAGACTTTTTAATTAATATGTATAAGTTGGTTAATTAATATTTTAACAAATTATATATGTTAGTTGGTGAGAATGTTGTTTCAATTATTGTTGAATATGGTATACAAGTAAAGTTTTTTTTTTTTAAATTTGATTTTAAGATATTTTCTTATCCAACAACAAGAGTGATATAGACCATATACTATATGAACTGATATTGCAGTTGTACTCTTAAAGTGAAACTACTTCATATACTATATGAACTGATGTTTTAATATTGACCATATAACAGGAATATATTAGTAACAGTTATAAAAAAATTAGAGTTTAATTGGTATATACTGTCAGTGTAAAAAATTTTTTACACTAACATTCAATTATGACTTTTTATTTATGTGACTTTTAAAGTAGTAATGAATAAAGTCAACAAATTTAGCATGAATGAATGGTTGTGATTGAATATAAGTATAAAAATATTTACACTGACAATGTATACTAATTAATCTCAAAAAATTATACTTAAGCTAAATGTAATAGACTAAAGGATATTTTTTATAAGAGATAACTTGAAAATTTTTATTTCTTATTGTATTAATCATTTTAAATGGTAAGAACCAAAATTATAAGTACAACATTAAATATAAATAACAAGTATATAAAAATAAAAATATTGATAGATAAAAATTAATATTAAAAATATGCATACATGAACCTATGGATTAAAACTTTAAACTTTGTTTTTATTAATTGTTCTAGCATGACATCCAAATCCTTCAAATGAATTTTATGCCTTAAAAAATCATATTTTTGTTAGATTTTCACAGCTGTCGTCTTTGAATTCAGTGGTTAGCTTTCAATCTCATAGTTCATTTATCTCCACAATTTAATGTATCTCAAACCACGAATTTAACAACAGGATCAAGTTTTAAAACGAATTTGCATGACTGATATAATAGTTTTTCCTTGAAAATTTCTTCAAAATTAACTCCACCGGTTCAACATCTCGATCATAGGGTTTGTCTCTTTATCTTCATAGAAAGATGGGGACCATATTTTTATGATTGCTTATATATATTTGACATATATGGAAAAGGTTTTTACTTGATTGGGTTTAATTATGATTTGACTATATTATTTAGAATAATTGTTTGTCATGAGTAATTACTTATTTATTTTTTTAACAAACTTTAAAGTGTCCGAACAAACTTCTTGTGACTTTATTGGTTATGATTTATTTTGACAAACTACTTATTTTTTATGAATAAATATTTATCTTGAAAATAATTAATTACTTTAAAATTGTTAAAAAATAATCACTTCTAATTCTTCACATAATATTTGAATTTACTAACAAGTAACTTTAGTTTTTTATATAATTTAATAAGAGTTTAATTAGTATGAATGTAAAAAAATATTATATTGATATTTAATTACATATTTTTTATTTATATGACTTTTAAAATATTAATTGATAAAGTCAATAAACTTGTTATAAACTAAAGTTAGAGGATGTGATTGAATGTAACTGTAAAAAGTTTTACACGACATACTAATTAAACTCATGTAATAAATAGTAACAATTAAAAGGTATTGTATTTTCTTTTGTCACGATAGTTATGATGTTTTCTTAAAATTAATTTAAAAGATAAATTAATATTTTATTTTGTTAAGTAGTTACAGTTCTTATTTAAAACTAATTAGAGTATAGTTAATATTTTCTCTTGCTTTAATTTTACTTAAAAAAATTAAAAATATAAATTAATATTTTCTTTTGAAGTAGATAAATTAATATTTTAAAACTTGTTAGAAAAGTTTTTACTTTTTATTGTTGTCAACTTTTAACTCACTTCTACATTAGTTCTTTTTATTCTTGGATGCAAAATTACATGCATGATTATTTAGTTTTTTTTTTTTTTTGTGAAGTGTGATTATTTAATTACTTGCATAAAAAAATGGATTTTTTAGTATTAATAATGAAAATATTAACCAACATTAAAACTTTCTTTTCCTATATCTACTGCATTCAAAAAGTATATAGTCACTTCCTTTTATTTTCCACAAAAAAATGCACATTTATATATAACAAGTAGTCATGTACTATTTGTTGTTAATGCATCTCTTTAGGATCATGCATATTTTTAATTTTTTTTTTATGAATGTAAATTTTCATGTTTAGAACTTAATTTTTCACTACTCAGTAAAAAAAAGCAAAGTTTAGTATATTTTATTTGAGTCATAATATTATATTAAACCACACAAAAGATAAGTCTTTCACTTCAATTTGCTACCTATAACTAGCCCCAAGAATTAAATATTGTGCGTATTTCATTATGAAGCGATACTATTGTCCCCTACTAAGCACATAACTTAGGCCACAATGGAGCACCCAGAATACAATCCCTAAACAAATGTTGAGCAGATTCCTGGGTTCCCCCACACAGAGTACAGCTAACTTCTTCCTCTAATAAGACTCCTCTCCTATGCAAATTGTCACGAGTTGTCAATCGATTTGCATCCAATTGCCAAACGAAACATTGAATCTTTGGAGGAACACCTTTGACACAAAACATGTGCAGCCTCCTTCTCTCTTGAATCTGATTAGTTGTTTGTGACAATATTTTGTAAGTTGAAGCTACTAAGAACAGCCTTGAATCATCCGTCAACCATAACTACCCATCTTTCTTCTCCTCTGTTAAAGAAATGCCCCAAGTTGTTCATTAATCCTTCCAATTGTTCCTCCTCCCACATAAGCAAAGGTCGTCTCCAACTCCACCTCCAACTACCTTTTTCGTACATCTTCCTTACAAAGATGCTTTTCTAATTAGCGAGCCCTATATAGTTTATTATATTTACCCATTAATCGCATCTGCTCTAACAACTTGCCTTTCCAAAACAAAGTATGATTGTCATTTTACCAAATTTCATTTCGGATTTTGAGTTCACCAACCAAACAGCCTCTGATCTATGTTCTCTATGGATGGTAAATTTGACCACCATCTTAACAAGCATGAGACTTCCTCGCCCAAGATTCATCCAGTTGCTAATACTTAAATTGCAACAGCTTAATCTATAACCTATCATCATCTTCCACCAGGATTCTCCACTTCCATTTACCTAAGAAGTGTTGGGAACAAGGCACTAAAGGCGAGAAGAGAGAAAAAATAAACAACACTAAAAAGTATTTGTTTTGGTGCATTTATAAACCTTACATAAGCTTGCTTATATAGCGAAGTAAAGAACATCATCTCACACTACTAAGCAATGTGGGACTAAAAATCAAACTACAAAACTTAATCAAACTACAAAACTAACAATTCTCCCACTTGGAGTTTGATTATCACTTATTGTAGTTGCCTTCATCATCAATCATTCTTGAAGGCCAGTTGAGACACTGCAAAGCCTCAACTTCTCTGTTGTGACAACCTTTGTCAACAATACTTAACACAGTCCTGACATGCTTCTGAATAGTCTTCAGGCTGGTGCATGTAGATCGCCTCATCTAGATCTCCATGAAAAAATGGAGTCTTCACATCTAATTGTTTTAGGTAGAGCTTCTCACTAGCCACAATACTTAACACAGTCCTGATAGTATTGAGCTTGACAACTGGAGCAAAGATTTCAGTGTAGTCAACTCCTTCTTTCTGCTGAAATCCTTTGACAACCAGTCGGGCCTTGTATCGCTTGGAACCATCATGGTCTTCCTTCACCCGATACACCCATTTATTGTGAAGTGCTTTCTTTCCCATAGGTAACTCAACTAGTTCCCATGTCTGATTGGAGATCAAAGACTTCATCTCGTCTTTCATAGCAAGCTCCCACTTGTCGGCGTCCATGGTTTGACAAGCTTCCATATAATCTTCAGGTTCCCCTCCATCAGTCAGCAACATGTAGTCTATATATCTCCTATTAGGAACATGGGGCCAAGAGGATCTTCTCAATACAGGAGTTGGAGTAGGAGGTTCTGATTGCTCATTGTTCTCTTTATTTGATTCCTCTGGCTGAGGACTCCTCAATTTAGGACTTTCTGGGATATCTTCCACCTCTACATAAACTAGTCCACTTGTTTCTGGGTTGCTGGTACCAGTATTATGCATGTCCTTGTACATCACTTTTTCATTGAAGATTACATCTCTACTGCGGATCATCTTTTTGTTTTCATCATCCTATATGCGATAGCCAAACTCATCTTCACCATAACCAAGGAAAGTACACTTCTTTGATTTTGGGTCAAGTTTGTTTCTGCCGTGATAATTGATGTACACATATGCTACACAGCCGAAAACTCTAAGATGTGAGAGTTTTACCTCTTTTCCGCTCCATACCTCTTCTGGTATCTTGTGCTCCAATGATACCGATGGACTTCGGTTGATCAAGTAAGCTGCTGTGTTGACTGCTTCTGCCCAAAACTGTTTTGGTAAGCCTGACTGCACACGCATGCTTCTGGTTCTTTCAATCAACGTTCAATTCATACGCTCCATTGTGTTGAGCCGTACCTGGCATGGTTCTCTCCATTCTGATTCTGTGCTCGTAGCAAAACTTCTTGAATCTGGTGTCTACATATTCACCACCATTGTCAGATCTGAGTTTTTAATCTTCAATCCTGTCTCATTTTCTATCATAGCTTTCCAAATCTTGAAAGCTTCAAATACTTCAGACTTATGTTTCAGAAAGTAAACACATACCTTTCTGGAGTGATCATCAATAAAAGTTACGAAGTATTGCTTCCCACCCATGGAAGACACAGTCGTTGGTCCCCAAACATCAGAGTGGATGAGCTCAAGCCTCTCTTTCTTTGGGGTTTTTCTACTTGTCTGAAAGCTGACTCTCTTTTGCTTTCCAAGTATACAGTCTTCACACATGTCAATTTCTACTGACTGAAGACCTGGTAATTTTCCTTTTGAGTGCATGACCTTCATCCCTTTCTCACTCATATGCCCAAGTCTTTGGTGCCATAGATTGAGACTTTCATTTGTTGCAACTGCAATCAAATAACATGTTCCTACTGTCTTGTAAAGAGTACCACTCTTTTTGCCTCGAGCAATTGTCATCGCACCTTTTTAAATCTTCCAATCATCACCGTGGAAGATTGTCGTGTAGCCTTCACTGGCTAATTGGCCCACTGAGATTAAGTTCTTAGTCAGGTCGGGAATATGTCTGACATTTTTCAATTCCCATACAGACCCGTTTAACTTAATCTTTATTGCACCTTTACCTACAATCTTACATGACTGCTCATTACTAAGGTAAACCTTACCAAGGTTTCCAGGAACATAATTCTCGAATAGTTCCTTTTGTGGAGTAGCATGAAAAGATGCTCCAACATAATTCTCGAATAGTGCCCGGTTTTCCCACAATTCCAACACTCGATCGTCTTCGAGTTTTGGGAACTACGATGATTTCTGGACTTGGATCGTCTCTCCTTTGATTTGTCGCGTCCACTTTCTTTGGTTGAACTTCTTCCTCTTGACTGAAGAGGTTGATGGTTCACTCGACTCTCTCCGCCGGATCTCCTCACTGAGAACCAAATTTTGAACATCATCAAATCTTAACTTATTGCTTCCCGATGAGCTACTCACAGCCGTGACCGTAGCATTCCAACTTTATGGCAGGGAAGACAAAAGTATTAAAGCGCGTACTTCCTCATCGAACTCAATCTTAACTGAACTCAACTGGGTTGTAACAGTGTTTAGTTCATTGAGATGATGTGCCACCGAAGCACCTTCAGACATCCGCAGATTGAACAATCGCCTCATCAAGTGAACTTTGTTTGAGGCTGATGGTTTCTCGTACATGTTGGAAAGAGCCTTCATGAGACCTGCTGTCGTCCTTTCTTTTGCAATGTTGAAATCAACATTACGAGATAACGTCAATCGGATGGCTCCGAGAGCTTTTCTGTCTAGAAAGCTCCACTCATCCTCCTTCATAGCTTCTGGTTTCAGGCCTGTGAGAGGTTCTTGCAAGCCTTTCTGATACAGATAGTCCTCTATTTGCATCTTCCAAAGGCCAAAGTCCGCACCATCGAACTTTTCAATCTTCATCTTGCCTTTGTCTATTGCCATCGCTCCTACTGCTTTTTGAAGAAAAGTCCCCACTGGTTCTCTAGACTGAGATCCCCAAGAACAAGAGAAAAAATCTTTTCTGATGTGGAAGATCAGACACAGCTGCAGCCACAGAGCATACTAAGAAAATTTACTCTAACCAAATCTTTTCTGATGCGGAAGATCAGACACTGCTGCAACTGCATAGCATACTAAGATAATGGCTCTTATACCACTTGTTGGGAACAAGGCACTAAAGGCGAGAAGAGAGAAATAAACAACACTAAGAAGTATTTGTTTTGGTGCATTTGTAAACCTTACATAAGTTTGCTTATATAGCAAAGTAAAGAACACCATATCACAATACTAAGCAATGTGGGACTAAAAACCAAACTACAAAACTTAATCAAACTACAAAACTAACAAGAAGACCCAATTGAACTTACGAATATCACACAAGCCCAAACCACCTTCCTACTTACTCCTACACATTTTTGCCCAAGAGATCCAATGCACTTTCCTACTAACTTCTAATCCTCCTTACATGAAGGATTTGAATAAAGACTCTAATTTGGAGATGATACCTATCGGAGTCTTGTAGAAACAAAGTAAATGGGTATAGTTGATAGAGTTGTTTTGATTAACACCATCCTACCTGTATTTATATTCCACAACTAAAGTTTTTTTCTAAACAGCTTCCACCACAGGTCGCCACATTACCTCTCCTCTCCTTTATCCTAATTCACAAAATGAAAATCCTAGATAAGTGAAAGGAAAGATTTCCCTTCTGCAGTTTAACAAAACAGTTGCTTATGCCAACCAATGATCCGACATATTAACATCCATTAATTGACTTTTACCAAAATTTACCTTTAGTCCTGAAATTAATTTGAAATTCTGTAAAATAGCCTTTATCACCTCTATCAACCCTCAATCCCTTTTTTGCCAAAAAAATGTAGTTGTTTGCAAACTGTAAATGGGATACACAAATTTCATCCTTCCTTACCTCACACCTTTTCCACAAGTTGAACTCGTGGCTCCTGAAACCATTCGGTTCAACCCTTTTGCTGCAATTAAAAATAAGAAAGGAGATAAAGGATTACGTTGTTTAAGATCCGGACCACTTCAAAACTCCTATATGGAGTTACCATTTACCAGCACCAGTAATTTTGTCAATTCAACACATTCCTTTATCCATCCAATCCACCTTTCTCTAAAACTCATTTAATACATCACCTCTTGCAAGTATTCCAGTTAATTGACTTAGACACAAGTTATTTTTTGGAAAAATTGACGAAGTGATTTTTTTTTTAAATTATAATCGCATTCGAACCTGATGCAAAAAAGTTTTCCTATTCTCTAGTTTGATCACTACATAACTATGAGTTATAATTGGAAGTTCTTATGAACATTGTTCTTTTGTCTCACTTCAAAATGACTAAACAAATAGTTAGAAGTGGTTTTGGATCATTAATTTGTTTTTACCACATGAGTCAAATATATGAAAACAAGCAACGGAATTAACAATGATGTTGTTAGTGTTTGTATTTTTTATTTTAGGTGAGATAGAAAGTGAAAATGTATATTTGGAGTTGTGTGTTGGACCAAATTATAAAAATTACGTTTTTCAATAAAAATGCAACTAGTTTAGTCTGTTAATGATTTTGTTATTATAAATTACTAATGGTAGTTATCTAAATAATACTTAATTATCTATTTCCCATACAAGATTTCTTTTGGTTTCAAAAAGGTATTCTCAAAATAGTTAATTTCCCCTTTGGTAACACCATTAACTACTTTAAGCTAGGCTAAAATAGTTAAACAAAATTACAACAATATTCTTTGAACTTTTATTAAATTATACATAATTATTTTTTAAATTTTTTTTATACTAACCTCCTTTAAGTTTAAAATTGTTACACTAATACTCCTTAAAGGGTCAAAAGAAATAATTAATAAAATAAGAGCACATTTGTAATTATATAAAATTGCAGGGGTGTAGTTGTAATTGGATAAAAAAATTAAGAATTCTTTATCAAGTTGTGGAATATTCAAATGATATTATTGTACAATCTTTCTAAAAAATGTACTTATAATTCTCTATCATTGATTATTCACCAAGTTAAAAGAATTGAAATACTAACTTTTAATTTTAAGAGATAGTTCCTTTGTATCAAGGTTGGTCCTAACATTTTGGGAGCTAAGGCAAAAAAAATATGCTTAAGTAGTATAATAACAACACACATAACCATTAAAACAACATCATAATATAAAATATAAACATTTAAATTGTCATAGTTTATCAACTTTTGCACTTCTTGTCAAGTTTCGATGGGTTTCTATAGAATGTTTAACTGTTTTTGTCACATATATATGCTGCAAAAAAAAAAAAAAAGAGTAATGTTGTGATAATATATGATGTATAACATAAGAGAAAAACATTGTGATTGAAAACAGACATATAAATATATAAGCATAACAAAATCATTTATCGTTGTAGTAATATCAAATATTAAAGCTAAAATAACCTACTTGTTCATATACAAGCTCGTCTTTCATGTATTCTTCCTTTCTAGTTAAGCCACAATAAAATCATATATACATAGATAACTACAACTTCATATATTAATTACAAATAACCACATTGAATCTAGCGTATCAAAGATAAATATTAGACATATTTACAAAGTTACAAATTCCATCAATATACAAATATCATATGCATAAAAATTATGCACGATCCTTCTTTAATCCTTCTAATTTTATTAAGTATAAATATTCATGCATGAAAAATCCAACTATCACAATAGGCATCAAATACATACCTCATTCCAAGAATTTTAGTCACACTTTGTACAAAACATTTTGCCACCAAAGATTATAAGAGTTTCACCCATAAATTTCCTGCATGTGTATAAGTTCTCTTGTGAAAATAACCTAATTGGTTTATAAAAAACAATTTATACCCTAAAAATGAAAAGAAACAAGGAAAGATAATTTTAACACAAGTGCAATTGATGTAACTTATGTAATAGCTGGTCAACACAAACCTTAGAAAAAAATTGGGAAGAAACCTTTTCCATTTAAATGATACTTGAGATGTTTATGGGCAGTGGTACACTGCACCCATTATTAAATAGAGATCAAGGTATCTACCCTTATACCATAAAAAGATTAAAATAATAAAATACTTTAGTGTTCATGTGTCAATACTTATAACAAATTTAGAAATTTTCTTTATGTTCAAATTTAGAAATTAGCTTAGAATATTAAAATTTAGTAAACTTTGTTTATAGTAAATTTTCATTTGTATACTTTGATGCTATTTTTAATAAAAAAATTTATTAACTACTGATGAAAAATACACGTGTTATCTTAATTTATGATAAAATTGATATTTTTTAACTATTTTTTTTTATAAATAAATTTTCACATACTCACAAATATTTTTAGCTGGTAAGAATAACACAAATTATATATGGGTACAATCACACATATATATATATATATATATAATTGTCATTCTTATATAGAAACAACTATTAAACAAGATGTGAATAACAAAATGATACACTTATGGTTGTTTAAAATGGAGCTTTGTGAGTGAGACCTTTCGGAATATTTTGGTTTCTCTCCCAATCTCATTAAATTAATTTAGTTGTATTAATTAAACTAAGTGAAGGTGTTGTGAAATGGTGAGAGTTATAAGATTATTGTTACGACAAAGTTGATATGCGAGGAGATTGAGAGGGAGAAATCATGATTTAAATCCTCTTACTAATCATTAACATTTACTTACAAAAAAAAAAGTGCTGTGAAATAGTGAAACACCGGAGGAGTTCAATCCTTCAAGATAGATTTGTAAAGTTATCTTGTATCCTTTTATATATTTGTGCTTTGTTTAGTAAGATTATTTCACATGATCACCATGGCTACATATCATAATCTATTAACTCCAATTGAGTTAGTGTGCAATTTTTGGTCTATTTAGATTTAGCTTTTGCTAATGATATATATCTTGTTGTTTCCAGAAGCAAATATTTTTATATTTTTTAAAAGAGCTATGGTCAAAAGGTTAGGTTAGTGGAGAAAAAACTAGTATTCTTTTCTCAAATAAAATTACTTGGAGCAAACAAAAGGATATTTCGGAGGCTTTCGGCTTTCAAGTTACAAATTAATTGGGGAAATACCTTGTATTCCTCTTAAATGTACAATTTTATTATTTTATGTAATACATACTCATTTTTCATTTTTCATCTACTGGTGAGAAAAATACAATTATGCTTTTTATTTTTTACTCTCCGGTGGTATACTGTCGGAAAGTAAAAACATTTACAAATTTTTTTACTCTTCAGTAGTGCACTGTCGGAAAGTAAAAATATTTGCAAATTTTTATACTTCTCTGACAGCAAAGAAGTATTGTATGATAATATATATGCAATGCATTAATGCTGCTAGAGAAGTATTGTTATAATACACACAGCACATAGATGTTGTTGCATCTTATAATAATGATAATGATAATGATAATAATAATAATAATAATCATAATAATAATGATAATAATAATAATAATGATAATAATAATAATAATAATAATAATGATAATAATAATAATAATAATAATAATAATAATGATAATAATAATAATAATAATAATGGAAGAAGAAAGAGAGTTGAGAGGAGAGAGAATAAAGAAAGAGAGTGAGGAGAGAAAATACATTATAGGAAAAGATAGAATATTTAGGATTAAAAATGATAAAATTGGTATTTGAAAAAATAATTAAAAGTAGTAGATGTTAAATAAAATTTTGGTAGGTGTAAAATAAAAAACTCTTATTCTTTGATAATAATGTTTATGATTGTTAAAATGGGTCTGACATGTTGAGTTTATCTATGCACTCATAAAATGAATCGGTTTAAATTCTAAAATGGAAATTTCTCACCGTATCCTCTTATTTCTTCTGCACTTTCATATTAAACCTCCAAAAACATCAATCCGAGGTAAAAAATATACCTCCAAAATGAGGTGTAAGAGATCGAGAAGTGTCAGAGAAATTTTCTTTTAAAAAAGGAGAATCAAATAGAAACAAGTATTTTTTGCCAACTCATTTAACTCGACTATGTAAATGAAGTTAGATCGAGTTGACCCAAATGAAAATATAAATTATCAAAATATATATTAATAATATGTAATATACTATTAAAAATATACATTAAATTGAAAGTGGACCTTAGCCCATGGGGAGTGAAGCACAATTGCTCAACTTTAGCGTGTAATTACTATAGACCAACACTAATTTTTTAATAATTGTATAAGATTTTTGTCTTGATAGAAATTTAACAGATGTTAAGGATTTACGACCACTCATGCACTTTGTTCGCTCATATAAGAAATCCCTTAACAATTGAATAAGGTTTTATGTTTATTATAATAAAATAACATGTTTTAATAAAAATTTGGATTTTTTTTTAAAAAAAAGACATTCTGATTTGGTGACCCAATAAAGAATCCCTCAAATTGTCAGCGTGTAATATAGCAACATATTAAGTGTCTTATTACATAGATTTTAATTAATATAAGATTTTTATAATATAAAAAGTAATAAATAATTCAATATATTTTTAAAGATACTAGTAATTATTTTTTGACAGAAATTAAGAATAATTATTAAAATCTCAATTCTCAAAATCTACATACCGAAAACTTTTTATTTTCGTGTAATAAAAATATGAAAAGACAAATACAATCCTTTTTAATATAAAATTTAAAATCACGTATGCTCTTATTTTAAGCAGGAAAATGCCTCCAACAACTTTTCTGTAAAAAGATATGTGTAGAAATGGTGTACAATAAATATTTTTGTAATTTTAATTTTATTTCTAACGAGAACTTAATTAAAGTAATTATATCACTTCAAAGATTAATGACACCTTTTACAAAAGCTTCAATTTATAGAATCAGGTATTAGGTTACAAAGGTGGTTTGACATTTGATTTGGCATTCTCCTAATTCTTGAAGTTACTGAAATAACCAATATCAAAATTATTAAACCACCACATCTCCTTATTCTTGAAGATATACTGAAATTCATTAAACCAACCTTTTTCAACAAAAATTTTTATGCACAGAAATTTGATTCCTAAGTTGTGACCATATGATTGAGGGATAACCGGATAAGGTTATTTATCAATCATGTGACACCATATTGGCACTTCCTTCCTCCTCTTATTCAACCAGAATTGACAACAAGCTCTTCACAGTTCCCATTTCTTGAAGCTGCAAAACCATAGGATGCAACAGTTCCTACAAGAACAGCCAGGACTGCAACAAAGAGTTGAAAATTAGCAAACAATTCACCTCGAACCTCACTCTCTTTTGAATGACATGTGATGTTACTATCCTTGAGCCTACAACCAGATGGCAGCAAGGGGCCATAAAGAACAAAAGCAATCTGATAGAACCAAATTCCTTGCAACATTATAGCAATGCCATTACATAAGTCTACTGGGAAGCTGGTTGGCAAAAGTGCCCCAGCAATTGAAGATATGATGCATAGCCCAATCAGAAAAACAAGGAGGACATGGTAATAGCCCTCAAGGCCTTTGTGTGTTGTTGAGTGAAAGTAGAATAGAAGATATTCTGCACAGAATGCTGAGGCAGCAATCAAACAAAGAGCACTGCCAGACAAGGGAAGATATCTACACAAGATAATCAAGGAAATGAGAATGGAAACAAAGAAAAATGTTAAAAATGTAAAACTTCAACAAATAAATTAAGATTCGTTTTACTCCAAGAGTAACTTTAACATAGTTTTTCCTCATCTCGTCTTTTTTATTTTCTTGAAATCTAATGATCATAAAGAATGATTCCTCACCAAAACCATTTATTTTCTTACAATCTAATAGAACAAATTGGAAAGTATCATACACTTGAGAACAATATTCAACTCGTGTACACATATGCATGCACTCACATTTGCACATTATGACATGTACATATTAAATCAATAAATCTGATACAAGTTCCAACCCAACAATTAATAGATGTTGAAAGAATTAGAAAGTCCCTTATGAATAACATAAATTCTTCCAAATAAATGTGATACATGTTTACCCAACAATTAAATAAAATAAAAGATCGATCTTGTGGTGAACCAGTAGCTCTCAAGTACATGATGAAGGATCAGTAAAGATGATGAACAAATTTGGATCACAAGGCTCATAAAGATATATCATTTAATTTTTATTGATTTTCAAATAAAAGTGTAATATTTAGTAAAGCATAATTAAAGTGGCTGGTGGCAAGGTACTTTTGCTCTGTTTTGCTTTATATGAAAGCAGCATCCCACATATTTTAGCACAAGGATCAAAAGATGCATCATTAGGACAGATTATCATGCTACAAATAGAGGAGACAGCTCAACTCTAGGTGGCTCAAAAAATAAATTCTTGCATCATTATGGGACTTACAGGTTTTCACTAATATCAATATCTCGTACTATTTTATTAACTTATTCAATCTGAATCCTTATGTTTTAATAAAATTGTACACGTAAACCCATTTTCATTTGTTAGTATATGATGACAATACAAAATGTTAGTGAAACACTAAAGCTTCAATGATATGTGTTTGGGTTCCAATTAGGTTGTACGGAGCTCATATTATTGTCAATCCGACAACTTATTGCTTCTTTCTTCTTTTCTTTTCATTGGAATATGCAAACGGATATCTGAGATCTCCAGAATAGTAATTCAAACACACGCTTCACTACATTACACTTACCACCACAAGGTTAATGAAAATGCTGTGAATTCACATGTTTCATGTCTGCTAAAATGTGTTTGATCATCTGAGAACCAGATTCAGAAATATTTATGATAACCAAAAGAATGGGAATCGTTCAATTCTATCACTCATCCACAATCAAAATCTTAATGTCCTAATTATCCTCCACACTCTTCTCTATCTTTTGTTTAATTTCCAAAGTAAACCAGATGAAATAAATTAATAGAAAATTTATAGCTATTACTGAGGACACAAATTCAAGCAGCATTCATACTTTTAGATTGGAACAACATATTCTCAACTCATGGATTCCAACAATTTAAAATTGCATTACCACAACTTAGCACTTCTATATTACAAGTACTGGAGAGTGGAGACTGGTGAATGAATTTTAACAAGAAATCGCCAACATAATAACAACAAGAAAAACAGCAACAACTAACCTTGTCTTTTCAGATAGGAGGGAAACAACACCATATATACAAAACATTAGAAGCATTCCCGAGTGCTCAAAGTTATTGAAGTAAGTGGTGTTCAAGACTCCACCTACAAAAAACCTGAGACGGGTTGCAATTAAGAGTTCCACACACAAATCAATGAAAGCACCAATTGAAATGACATAGAGCTCCAAGTGCTTGAGCCTGCCATCAAATCCTGGTACAGGATTCCACACCTGGACTCTGAATGTCTTAGGATTTGATACATATCGCACCACAGAGCCCCATATATGCCATGCCCCAACAAGAAGAAACAAGGTCCCTGGCAATATATGGCCTATGAAAGATCCCATCTTCCTAGAACTTACTCAAATGGATCTTTCAATGATTCTTTAGCTGATCAAACCCAATAGTTTATCACCAAAAAATCTCCACCATGTAAACCCACCAACCAATCCTGTTATAAATAAAAGTCATAGTCACTTTTCATACTTCCTATAACAACATTTTGGATAAAAGGTTAAGTATCTTACAGTATCCATCAGTCATAATAGCAAGTATGGTTTTCTAATAATCTATCAATCCTAACCCAATTCTACTGCTACAGATTCCCTTGTACAAATACTGATATTCAGTGTCAAAGTGTCAACTTCAATATTTAGAAAACCCAAGTAAATTATCAAATTAATAGTGTAACTCACAATTGGAAGTATAAGGTTAGCCTCACAAAATACACATAAAGACTAAAAGGGAAGTAGAAATGGCGGATTCAAATTTATTCATCTATGAAACTAATAACAATAACATTTTGTTCACCAAAAAAAAAAAAAAAAGAGTCAAAATCAATACCAAACCCACAAGCCAAAAACTGTAAACTTGGAAAATGCAAAAGAAGAAAGTGAGACCCATTTATAACCAGAAATCCTCTCAAAACAGAAAACCCAACAAAATCAAACCCATCTTGAGTTCGTGGCTAAATCAGAAGTACATTGTCCTTCTCTTCTTTTGCATAGCAGACACAGATTGAGTATTAACATAAGCAAGTTCAGATTTTTTTAGACGCTAAATTAAATCGTATGAATAATTAGGTACTTTACACAAATGGGGCTTCAGAAAGTCCTAAGGGAAGAAAACAATGATGATTCAAAAAGGGTTTTGCTTTACTTACTGTAATGATGATTTATTTACGGCATAACAGTGAAAGGTTGACTGGTTTGGATGCAGTAAGCAGAGAGTCCAATGATTCAGCAGTTCAAAAATGTCATCACTTTCCAATTTACAGAGAATGAATTTAACTATACGCAGAGAATGAAAAGTGATAGCTGTGAAAATTGAAAAACTACAAAGAATGTTATGATATGATGTGACTATAGTAAAAGAAAATAGACATCAACGATTGCTAATACCTTATTCTGACACGTGGAGTAAAAATGATCAGATGGCTAAAAATGTTTAAATCATTAGAAGATTAAATGAACACCATACTTTACACATTAAAAAAAACATAAACTAAAAATAAATATGAATACTAGAGTATCATTTTAGGCAACAACGCAAGGCATCTCTATTTTATAGGTGGTAATGGGATTGTGGGAAACCTCTTCTAAACTAGATTAGTAAGATACAAATTACTCACTTTGAATAAATTACATATCTCTCTTCAAGTTTGGTATTATTATGGTTTTTATCATTATTTTGACCAACCTTATACGAGTAATCTATGTAATGTTTTTTTAAATTGTAAAGTGTTTATAAAGCATATGGTGAAACTTTAAGATTGGGAGATTATTGAATTGTTTTTTTAGCGATGTCATGTTTAAGAATTTAGTTAGTATAGTTCTACACTAACATTCAATCATAATTCTTCATCTATATAATTTTTAAATTGGTAAAATCAATAAACTTAAATAAAGAATTGTAATTGAATATTAATGAAAAATTTTTACACTGACCATGTATATTAATTAAACTCTTTAAGATATAAGGTACAATATTGTAGTATTATTAAAAAAGTTTAAAAAGATCATATTTTATAAAAGAATTAATTGATTGTTGATAAAAAAAATAATTTTTAATTTTATGAAACTGTATTTTATTGAATATACTTATCTTATTTTATTTTTAATAAACTATTGTCACATAAATCTGTATACAATTTTTTTTTTAAATATAGTATCTTGTATTTAAACAATTCGTAAGAAATTTCACTAGAAACGATAAAAATTAAAAAAAAAATAGGATAATCTTTTTTAAAAAATCAAAACATGTATGTATAAAGATAAAAGAAAAAAGAAAAAAAAGAATATCAAGTGTAGTAACACCAAGTTGGTGTTATATACTCTCGTTCATTCATTTTCCTTTACACGTAACATAAAAAAAAATTGAGATTTATGTAATACTTACCCAATTTTTATCCAATTATACATAATTTTACTATTTTTTATTTTCTTACACTAATTTTCCTCTTTATGTTTAAATATTACATTAACATATCTTATATTTTTTAAAACCTTAGATTAACATCCCTCTCAAATCATATTTTAATAAGTTGGTGTTGCTATAATTTATTATCTTAACTATTTTTTGAGTACTAACTAATTAGATTCTATTGATGGAAGTTCAAAAATAGGTTTTAATGTCTCAAATAAACCATCATATATTATAATAGTTGATAGTTACGGTCGCTCGTGTCATGTCAATAATTACAAATAGAATCATTTTAGAATGACAAATTAATATGAAAACTTTTTTAAAAGCGAAATTAATATTTTGCAAATTTATAAAAATCTAAAATAAATTTATCCATTAAGCTATATGGGCAAATGGCTGTGAAACGGTTTTTTTTAGCTAAAATGTTAATAATAATGTATTAGTTTTTTTTTTTAATGAATGGATTCAAATCACCTCTCCCTCATTTCCACTTCTTAAATATGGACTTTGGAATTAAATGAACCTTATAACTCCACACATTAATCCATAAAAAGATAAGAGATGGCCACACATGTGATTGTGTGGAAGATGGGAAAAAGATTGAGAAACTTCCTTGATTGCTAATTATTTGGAGTTAATTTGATTAGCAGTCATAGTAAATAGCACTGCTATCTTTAGACTGTACTATCGAAAACATAGACATTATTATGCTTGTATTTCATATTTTTATTTTGATATATTATAATAATTTTAGACTTTTAATTTAATATGTTTTGTAATAACATGATAAAATATAAATAATTTATTGTGTCATTTTGCGTGCTATAATTTTAGTTTAGTATGTTTTTTTGTTTATGTTAATATGATAGAAACATGTCAGATTATTAACCAATATGTCAGATTTGCAATAAATTTGAGAGAACGAAAAGAGAATGAATAGAATTTAGCATATTGTCGCACATGTATATTCATATTTCTATTAAAAATATTTATTATCAAAGATATACATATATTAATTATATTTATGGAATGTTGATTTATGATAAGATAGAACTTGTAAAAATGTACATATATTAATGTGAGAGAAGTCATAAAATGTTTAGAAGAGTAAAATAGTCATAAAATATGGATATCAAAACGTCTTATTCTTATTATATAATATAATATAATATATGATATATATATATATATATATATATATATATTATAGATAGTAGAAAAATTATGTATGTTGGATATAAATATTTTAAAGTAATTTTTTTCTTAAGGTTATAAGGTTTATTTAGTTGCAAAGTTTGCATTTGGTGAAGGAGAGGTTGTCTATTCAAATCCTTCCTTTCACAAAATAGTTTATTTTTTTAATTTTCAAATAGATATAAGCGGAGAATATGTATTTAAAAAGTGAACATCAAAATAAAAATTTTCTTTATTAATAATATTTTGAAAGAAAGAAAATTTGTTGTCTCATTTATGTGTTCATATCCCTCTACTCAAGCAATGTCCCTCGTTTAATAATACACATCACTCTAACTCACCCCAAAATTTAAAAACACTCTTTAACCTTCCTTGTTTCTTTGTAACCGTTCTTGGTGTGTCCACAGTTCTTCGTACAATGCCCATGATTAAAATCACACACTGGAGAGAATGTTGGAATCAACAAGAAACTGCAGCCAAATTCAACACATTGTCTGCGTCCAACAAATGCTTATGTGGTGGCACAGTAAAGTGAGGCTAGGGGTGTCGGACATTCCAAAGGGCACGTGGCTATGTGCGTGGAAATAGGATTGATAAAGAATCAATCATCTTTAATGTATTTTGCAGCGAGATAATATGCTTCTAGGCTCCAACAATGTTCTTAAAGTTTCAGATTTTGGATTGAGTACGTACTCACAGAAAGTAAGATAACTTCTACCATTTTGGATTCATACATGCTTCATGTTATTTGATTTCTAATTTGGACACCGTGTACGTCTAAATACAATTTAGATGATACCAAAAAAATTCTTTAATCCTTGTAGTGTCTCAATGAAATTCTTGGGAGAGTATCTAAGAACCCATAAATGATGGTTTGTTCTCTCTTAGAATATGAATAAATATCATTATTTGTGTGGATTATTGATGAGTGAAAAGTTTTTTACACTACTTCTAGCAAGTGCACCGGTCGTATGTAGTAACCGATAAATATTGAGTCGATCCCACAAGAACTTGGTTGAAATCTAAGAAACGTCAAGACTTTCTACTTGTATGAATGAAAAGATGGAAATAAACTAACACTACTAAATATAAAGTAAATAAATAAAACATAAATAAAATAAAAGTGGTGGTTACATATATGAGATTCAATTGGGTTTGATTTCACTAAACCATCTATCAAGTGCATAGATGAACTCAAAACCCTCGTTTACTACTTATGTTCCCATCACCCATAAAAATATCCTTAACCCCGATCCTTCAGAAGCAAAGAACAAAGTTATTTGGGTTTTAGACCATGGATTTCTCACACAATCTAAAGTTAAATAACCCGCATTAAGAAAAAAAGGTTAAGATGACCAATGGGTCTTACTCTCTCCAGAGATTGGAAGTTTTTCTCATTTTACAAGTTAAAATTCTCTCCCGAGCTCATTCAACAAGTAAAATTCATAAAAGATAAAAAAAATAATGCACAAGGTAAAAAAGAACACCAACATTAAATAATAAACTTAGATTAAAGAAAACAAAAATACACGAGAGTTCAAGCTTAGTTACATCAAATCCTAACAAAGTAACAACCTAACTAACCATCGGGATGGATGAACATGAAGAATGGATGAAGATGGGTCTAGAGCATGCCCTTGATTAGCAAGGTGAGTAACCCTCCCTCCAAAACAAAAGATGCATATATAAAGACGCAAATTTGTTCACTAGCACTAGATGGTAGAGACATGGGTGCTGCTTTTGGACACGTCAACCCTACTTAGTGCCAAGCGCTAGGTGCCCATGACTTTGAGCGTTGGGCACCCATACTTGTGTGAACGTTGGTGGCCAAAAAATGGGCGTTGGGAACCCAGTATTACCAAAATGCCCCTTTCATCCAGACAACACTATGCACTCAGATTTTTATTGTTAGGTGCCTAGAAGCTGTCACAACACCAATTAGCTCGAATCTACTGCTATTTCTTCAGTCTTTCTCACAACCTATCTCAAAACAACTAAAAACAGAAAAAAGAAATATAAAATATGCATAAATCTAAACCTAAAACTAAATTCTTAATTATATCTAATTTTAACTAAAAATAGAGAAAAACAATGCCTCAATTAAAAAGACTACTCTATTTTGCACATATAAAAATAAGTAATTTAGGCAATTATTAATTATCATATTTGTTTGTTGCTAATTAGCATGACATAGTTACAAGATAAATTTCATAGTCAAGTAACTTGATTTTGGACTGTATATATATTAGATGTTATTTCATTTGAGTTTTCAACTTTTGATATTTATAACTGTTTTGTTATATAACTCTTGGTGCTTTGAAAATGTATGATTTTACTTTTTACTTTAGCTATCTAGTTTAGAGGTAGCTATGTTGAGAGGAGATTCATTTGCATAAAATCTTAGAACCACACATTTTGAAATTCTTATATAATGTAAAAGGGTGAACTTATCAGTACTAGATGTGGAACCCCAAATTATGTTACTCCTGAGGTACCTATTTCAGGTCTTTAGTCTTGACATGATGAATGAATGAAATTGCATCAGCAAGTTCAAACTTGGAGTAAATGCTTTGGTTTCTTGTATGCCATTTGTATTAGGTTCTTAATGATAGAGGTTATGTTGGTTCTACATCTGATATCTGGTCTTGTGGATTCATTTTTTTGTGTGTATGGCTGGGTACTTGCCTTTTGATAAGACTAGTTGCATAGCTCTGTATAGGAAAGTAAGTCATTTTAGATTATTACCCATGATTACTAGAAGTTTCCTTTAGGCTTTTTCACATGCAGAAAGTTATTGGTGGTATTTACGATTTTGGGGTAGTCAACCGAAAATTTGCCAAAATGGTGTAGTTACACCAGTCAAAGCTCCAAAATGCCAACACCAATTCAATTAACGTTTTTGTTGAGTGTGACTGACATGTGCAGGGGAATCTTATGTTTCCTAGACTAGAAACTCAAAAAAACCAAACCAAATGGCATTTTTGGGGCATGCTGCAATCGCGCCCAATGGGGAGATGACATGTGGAGCGTGTCTACCAAAAAATGCCAAAGCAATTGGCATTTTTTGTGTCCTTTATGCAGTCCTCTACTCCCTATAGACTAACATTATCTATTGCTACCCAAAAACGCTAAACCAATTGGTGTTTTTGGTGTCCCCTATACAACCCTC
This sequence comes from Psophocarpus tetragonolobus, assembly GCA_037954015.1. NCBI lineage: Eukaryota > Viridiplantae > Streptophyta > Magnoliopsida > Fabales > Fabaceae > Psophocarpus > Psophocarpus tetragonolobus. Next base: position 27,846,387 of record CM075694.1, on the reverse strand, counting down.
TGCTCCCTATAGGTTGACATTGCTTGTTGCTACCTAAAAACATCATACGAATTGGCTTTTTTGGTATGTCCCCTTTACAACCCCGCTGCTCCGTATAGGCTGACACTGGTTGTTGATACTAAAAAACACCATTCAATTCGAAGACCCTTCACAATAATTTAAACTGGAACAAAATAAATTTAATGGTTAATTTTTTTTCAAACCATAAAGAAAAAACTTTGTAGATTATAAAGTGGAAAAAACATCATCGGATAGGGCTTATATAACACAAAAGTGGGAGGGAGGAGATCCCAAAACACCATTTGATTTGACATTTTTGCACTAAGACATGCAGTCTACAGGTCAAAAACGCCAAATCAAATGACATTTTGGGTCTTCACATGGGGCAAAACATCAAACTAAGTGGTGTTTTTAAGCCATTTATAGCATATCAACCCCATCAATTCTCCTTCATTGCAGCTAGTTTTCAGGTCATTTTAAAGAAGTTGTTCCCCACACTTAACCTCTTCAATTCAAACATGTATTTGAGAATACTGATGGTTGTATCATTGATAACTCTTCATCATTATGACATTCTATTTCATTTTAGTTTTTTTTTTTGGAAATGTTCTATATGATACAATTCAATTAAATGTCGCTTTGAGTGTACTATTTTAAGTTAATCAAAGTGTCAATTGTACTATTTTAAGTTACGAAGGTAACTTACATTTTTTAAAATATTTACACTTGATAATCCTTTCTTATTCTTCTTCTCTTTTTTTTTTCTTGTTCTCTTTTGTATTTAATGCACGAAATTGTATTCTCTTTGTTCGTTGATACAATTTCGTGTTGTTATCATCTGCATTCATTGTAAACAATTTTTCATTAATGACAACATTGTTTTGTTTTGATCATCCTTTGTAACGAGTTGTTTTTTATATATTTTGTGGGATTATAGACATTAATGATGATTTTTTTATATTTTTTTGTGCAACTTGTTACGTTGTTGTGGTTGCACTGTTTGGAAAAGAACCAAGCAAGAATTGTCACTCTCCTTCCCTCATGCTGCACTTCATCACCTCCATGTTGTTCTCTAATGTATTTAATGCATGAAATTTTAATTTGTACAACCATCATTTGTTGTAGGTGTTGCTACAAGATAATGTTGACAAAAATAGAACTATTGTATTTTTTATACATCATATGATGAATAAAACTCATGATTTTATTATGTTGTTAATTGTCATTCAACTTTTATAATAAAAAAGATAATAATATTTTTTTCAACGCAATACTGTCAATATTTATTTTCAAATTCATTATACATGGTTAAATATAACGGTGTATTCCAATTTCAATTATTAAATGTTTTTTTTCTAATTTGATACCTCTTAAAAAAAATTAAACAAATCTAAAAGGTGTAAAAGATATGTTAAATGTATCTAGAAGCAACAAATTTTCTTAAAGGTATTTTTATGCAAGAGATCGATAGTCTAATACTTAAATAGTTTAGTCTCTTATTTACAAAAGATTGAGGTTAAGGATATTTTTATGAGTGATGAAAATGTGAGTGATAAACGATGATCGTAATGTATGCATTAGAGAGATGATACAGTAAAATCAAACTTAACCAAGCTTCTTTCATTAGTAACTTGACTTTTCATGTTTATCCATTATTTACTTCTTGTTTCATTTGTTGTTAGTAAAAAAATCATATCTTTATTTGTTACAATTCCTAGAGTATCATTTTTGTTCCTATGACATTGACACGATATTTATCTAATAGACAAATACATTTGTTATGAATATAGGAGAAAATTTGGTCAACATCCACCAACAAAGTTTCCTTTGTAGTTTTCTAGAAACCGTCAAAAGCCAAAACACAATTGAAGTGCATAATACCTTATCCTCTTTTATTTACTCTTGGGTTAAGCTTTTTAAAATTGAGTTCAACCTTAACCTTTAGAATATATTACTATCTCTATCATTTTTTTTATAAAATCAATTCTTAATTATTTTAATAAACACAAATAAATAAATTAATTCATCCTAACATTTACTTGCATTATTAGAATTTAATACTTATACATGATTAACATTTAATCATAGAGTTAATCACTCATACATTGTCAGTGTAAAATCTTTTTACATTGCCAATCAATCTTATCTTTTAAATATGACATGTCATTTATTTATTTAATCAAATAAAGATAAAATAAAATAAAATAATTCTAAAAAAAGATAAAAAAATTGAATCCCTCTCCACATTCCGCATAGCCTCCATTCAAATAGTGTTTAGTTTGCTCATTACGTAGTTTGATGTATACGTGCCATTGAAATATAGGGATTTAAAATTAGAGACCAGAGACTGATCGATTTAGTTCTAATTTGTTTAATTAGACATAAAGATAGAATATCGATTTGTCTATGTTCAATTTTCTTTTATGGAAATGTTGGCATGGTTTTGTTACACCTAATCAAGGAAGGTTGGTTTGTAACACTTAAGAAGAAAAGGGAAAGAGTACACAAGACACTTGTTAACGTCAATCAAAACTCACTCACACTTTCTTTCTATTGTGACTAGTGTTTTATTTTATGCTTCCTTTGCCGGCAAATATCACATTCTTGTGATGCAACCTACTATATCACATAGTGAAAAAGAGTGGATTAGTTCTTAATTTAATTAAAAGCACACTGAAATACTAACTCAGTACCAAAAATTCATTAAACATGTCATGATACGATCATTTTAAAAATAAATTCACAATCTCTTTTTGTTGTTCAAAATTGGCTACCTCACCCACTGAATATAGTCAACTTAAAGCTCCAATCCAGCTTATACTAGTTAGACTACAAATTCCTCTTGACATCTCCACCTACCCACCTACCCCCACCACCTTCGGTCAATTCAAAATAGTTTAATCAATACAAAAACAAATATTAAATTCTACTACTACCACATAGCAACAACTATCCCACTTTTTTTTTTTTCTTCTTTTCCAAATTACACTCACATCTTCTAATTATAGAATTTTTATTTTTTCTTATTTTACACAAATTTCTCATATTATTTTTAAAAAATTATATTACCAACTCTCTTTACATTAAACATATTTCTCTTTAGATTTAAAAAATATTTCACTGTATACTCTGTAAAAAAATTATCATAAAGGTAACAAAAATACGAAAATTTTACATGGTTAGACAAAATTTTAAAAAACATCAGAATAATTTATCTTTTATATATATTACTCTTTCCATATGCTTTTATAAGAAATTATTTTAAATTTTTCTTGTCTTTTATAAAAGACTTTTGTATATCTTTCTTGCATTATTTTTTAATAAAAATATTCTAATATCTCTGTATGCATATTGGAAAAAATAAAATGAGAATACTCTCATTCATTTTAAAGACAAATTAGTAAAAATATTTTATTTATAAATATCTAAATTAATTTTAGTATATTAGTAGCACGTGAATCAATTAAAGGAAATTGTTTCAATTTAATCATAAATGTTAAGTTCAAGTCCTAAAGTAGTTAAATATATTTGAAGAAAAAGTGTAGTTTTATTGTTGATGTTGATCTATAATGCTTGAATAGGATTTAGCCTCCAGTAAAAGATGGTTTGTACAAGTAGTGAAACCAAGAAAAAGTTTAGTAGATTAGTTAATAATAATGTCTTATAAAAACTAGTCAATGAAACATTAGCATGTAGCAGTAGCAGCAGACATTATTTAATTGAGCAAAGTGAGGCAATAAAAGGAGATGAGGGAGAGAAAAGCATAAGAAATTAAGAGGGTATTGAGAGAGAGTGAAGAAAAGAAAGAATGGGGAAGAGCAAGGTTCTGGTGGTGGGGGGAACAGGGTACATAGGGAGGAGGATAGTGAGGGCAAGTCTGGCACAGGGCCACGAAACATATGTGCTTCAACGCCCAGATTTAGGCTTCCAAATTGAGAAGCTGCAGAGGCTGCTGTCCTTCAAGAAGCAGGGTGCTCATCTGGTTGAGGCCTCTTTCTCAGACCATAAGAGTCTGGTTGATGCTGTTAAGAAGGTTGATGTTGTTATCAGTGCCATGTCTGGTGTTCACATCAGAACACACTGCATCACCCTCCAACTCAAACTTGTTGAAGCCATCAAACAAGCTCCCAATGTTAAGGTTAGTTTTCTTTAGTAATATAGTTTTTTGTTAACCATAAACATTCACCTTATAATTTGGGCTAGATATATACATTTAAGTCTGTGGATCCATCAGTGATCGATCTGGAAACTTCCAAGGTTATTTATTATATAAAGTTAATTATTTATATGTAAGACGAGAGCAAAATTCATCTATCTATCTGTGACACCATTATACAATTTACCTTGTTTAAAAGGTTATTTTGTGGAGCTTCTCTTTTCTTTTGTTTATCCGTAGGAAGATTTAAAATGTCATACATTAATTATCTTGAACCAAACTTGATTAATAATATGTTTTGTCGAAGATTTACATTTTTAATATTTTTGTTTTAAGAAATTAACTTTTAAGAGAATGTTTTGAATATTCATTTAATTTAGTAAATGTTATAAATTGGTATAGGAGTAATTTTATAGTTATATTTATATATATAGTATAACCTTAAAATATCATATCATGTGGCAGGTGGGGCAAGCACTCACATGCACGGAAAGATACATTATATTACCATCTCATAATTCAGAGAAAAAAACATACATGATAATTATTTTCCTAACTTATACTTTGGATAATTATAAGCAAATTATACCTTTTTATATTATCATTAAATTTTTGTTTATTTTTTTTATGATTGCTTTGCACGTTGAGTGATGATTCCCTCACCTACCGCATATAACAAATACGCATAATAACCTTGGTAGAAGGTTGGTAGAAGGTGCCACATAAAGTCATAAACCAAAGCAAGAAGCAAAAGGGATTCACATTTTTCAGATTAAGAAGTGAAATTTTGTCTTTATTCACTAACAATTAAGTGAAAAAACCTGGTAGTGAAGGGTGAGTTTCTTTAAAAAAAATTAAGAAAAATTATGTATTTAAACATAATAAACATTTATTGTAGTTTTTTAAATATTTAGGTAAAGTTTTTTTAAAAGTAGAAACTAAAAGAAACTGAAAATATCAACTTATTTTGGTAAACTAATTAGAGTAGTTTCTTAAAAAGCTAAAATTTAGAAAATATGAAAATACTTTTAATTAAAAAGACATTTTTTTATAATTAAACTCAAATATAAAATAGTCTTTATTTTGCATAAATCCACTTATAAATAAATCATTTCTTTTGAATCACTTTTTTAAAATTTAAGCTAACTCATCTAAGATATACACTTAATACTCATGATCAATTATTTTTATTATCATTATCAAATAGAGAAATTAGATACTATACGAGAGAATAATTGTATAACAAATAAAGATATATAAAAATTCAATAAACTTGAAAACAATAATTTTTAGTGAACAATATAATCAAAATTTGAGTGCATTATATGGCAGTATATAAATTTTTTATCTTTGCATTATATTACACCTTTTACATAATTGGAAGCACATGATTGCTAGATCCGTGAATAATTTTAGTTTGTAATTTCTCATAATCATATACTTTGATGGACACTAATTATTTTTTTATTAGTTAAAAAAAATATTATTACCAAAAAAAAATTAGGCAAAAAATACAAGATGTGTTTTTCTAATAACATATAAAAAATCGTATTAAAGTAATCAAAATTTAAACAAATGCATAATATAAGATTTGTCACTCATTCTCATTTTGTACAAGAATGAGATATCAGTTTCGCTGGATGGTATCATTTTCATGTAAAAAGTTGTATTGATTATATGAGATTATTCCTGATGGACACTAATTATTAAACAATAGTTTGAAACACTCTGTCTTTTCCTATAGCGTTTCTTGCCTTCTGAATTTGGCCTAGACCCAGCAAGGATGGGACATGCATTGGAACCAGGAAATGTAACATTTGAAGATAAAATGGCTGTGAGGAAAGCAATAGAGGAAGCTAATATTCCTTTCACTTACATCTCTGCAAACCTTTTTGCTGGATACTTTGCTGGTAGCCTCTCTCAGATGGGGTCTTTTGTGCCTCCAAGGGACAAAGTGCATCTCTTTGGAGATGGCACACTCAAAGGTACCTTCATGATTATAATAACATTTTCAGTCCATAACAAGGTTTCAAAGATAATCCATCACATCAATTGCAGCCACCCCATTAAGGTTTTTAGCCTCTCATCACATTTTCACTCCATAACAATGTTTGTCTACAACTTTTTGCAGCATAAAAATTACAATAACCACAATGAAGAGAATGTTATGAAAACTTTATAAAAAATTATCTGAATTTTCAATAAAATATAATCAATTGGATAAGAGTTTCAACATGATAATTTTTCTAGCACTCCTCAATAGCAGTTGCAACTTTAATTGCAACATCATTTAAAACGGTTTGCCATTTTGAGAGATCTAATGTAGTTAGTTAAAAGTGTAATTTGAAAAGTGAGTTTGAATGCTTGTTTAATTTCACCTTACATAATTGATTCTAGATCTAAAATGATATAAATTTTGATATATTTAATTTTTACATTGCAAAATAATTTACATTTTAATTCTGAATTGAAGCTAGTTAAAGTAACTTTTGTGTTAAATAAAAAATAATACACTCAATTTTACTTCTAACTTATATTTAAAGTAAAAAATCTAAATATAAATTACATTATCTTAAAATTCATTTTAACTAAAATCAATTTCAATGAAAATCAATTTTACAAAATCAATTCTATTTAAAATCAATTTTTTTAATGCTAATCGAAACAGACAATTAGAAGTTAAAACTTAGACTAGTTTTTGCATTTTGTTAAGAATTTTATACTAGATTTACTTTTAATTTGTTTTTATAATAAATACATTATCTAAAAATCAATTTCACTAACAGTGAACATCCATTCTTATTCCTACGAATAAAAGAATTGACATTTGTGTGATGATTGCAGCTGTTTTTCTGGATGAAGATGATGTTGCAACTTATACAATAAAGGCAATAGATGATCCAAGAACCCTTAACAAAACATTGTACCTAAGGCCACCAGAAAATATTCTCTCCCAGGCAGAGCTTATTGGAATCTGGGAGAAACTTATTGGAAAGGAACTGGAGAAGACATACTTACCTCCAGAAACCTTTCTCACAACACTGAAAGGTAACACAATATTTATATTTATTTGGAAAGTAACTTTATTTTCTCAGACAATTCATGATTTCTGATTGATGTGACTTTGATTTGCAGGGATGGATTATAAACTTCAAGTAGGGATTGGACACTTCTACCATATATTCTATGAAGGGTGTTTAACAAATTTTGAAATTGGAGAGGATGGAGAAGAAGCATCCAAACTTTACCCTGAAGTAAATTACACACGCATGGACGAGTACCTAAAAATTTATGTGTAAAGGGAACTTATTCTATGGGTTCACTGATTCAAAAATGAAATGGTTTTTAGCTGAATAACCTTTATTTAAGGAGATGATTTTGTGCTTATAATTGGGGAAGCTCCATTTTTCGGATCTTGAAATGTCAACGAGTTTAATTACTTTATCATTAATTGAAGCTCTGTTGGTTTTGAAAGGGTATGAACATTACTTATAACAGGATACCATTGGAGTGCATGAATTGAAGTTGGAAAACTGTAATCCAAACATACATCAAAACAATGTTGAGAAATGAATTTATTAGCCCAATGAGTTACTATAAATAAGATTTTTTTTTTCTTTTTTTATAAGTTATTTTGCTTTAATTATTCTTATTAATTTTAATTCTCTATAATTAAATGTTACTCTTAGTTTTCTTCTTTCTCTCCTATTTAAAATATCTCATTACATTTACAAACAAAATTTAATATTATTATCTAAATTTATTAATTTTTTAAGTATATGAGCAACTACAAATTACAAAAAACATAAAAAATATTAACCCACTTTAAATATATCCTTCTACATCAAATTCTTATAAGCAATACACATAATTTTTTTATAAGTTTACTCCCACGGTTGGTTTTCATAAACAATATAAAAGTTTACAATCTTTTATTCTAATTAACTTATTTTAACAATTTAAATTTCTATTTTAATTGTTGCAAATAAATATTAATTTAATGCATAATATTACAAAGCATTAGTTGTCACACTCTAACCATCAGTGTTTATATAACAACTCATCCTTTTTAAGAAAATCTGAAAAATGTAAAAAATGTAAATATCATGTTATTTTCTTCAAATATAAGATTCCTAACTGATGAAAATAACTTAATTAACATCACATCACATGTTGAATTTGTCGGAGGACCTAAATTAAATTCCTACAGAATACACTTTTGAAAGAATACACTTTTGAAAAAAGAAAGATTCTTAAATGTGATTAAATCTCGTACCAAGTGATCATAGTATATTATTAATAAAAAAATATACAAGATTTGTTTTTTATTATTAAACAACTGGATAAACAGTCAGAGTTGAAATTGCTCTAATACAGTCTAATAATCAAGGGAGGTAATATAAGGCCTTTTGATTTGGAAGGATGCTCTAATGCCTAATGAAGCTGCAAATAACCTTTCCAACTGACTACATAGACCATAGCATAACAACTCAAAAATCATGTTTAACAAACATTTCTTTCTTGTTATGCTATTTGTGTTTCATGCTTTCAGACAAAATTTGTTTTTTATTATTAAACAACTGGATAAACAGTCAGAGTTGAAATTGCTCTAATACAGTCTAATAATCAAGGGAGGTAATATAAGGCCTTTTGATTTGGAAGGATGCTCTAATGCCTAATGAAGCTGCAAATAACCTTTCCAACTGACTACATAGACCATAGCATAACAACTCAAAAATCATGTTTAACAAACATTTCTTTCTTGTTATGCTATTTGTGTTTCATGCTTTCAGACAAACATATGGCGAACAATGTTAAAATATACTGGTCCTTTAACTCATAAGTAATTGCGGGATCCGTTGATAATGGTGAGTAATGGAGAACCCAAGATAATGGTCATATTTGTATTATGGTTTTGAAAAAAAAAAATTATATAACGATTATTTTAATAAACTTCTAACCTTTTATATATATATATATATATAGTCTGATTTGATTTGACCCACTCGACCAATGCATATGATTCCATACTACACTAAATAATGAGTGTCAGTGTCAATCCAGTGTAATAGCATGAACCAACCATGTTTTCAGATGAACTTACTGGAAATTCTAAAATGGCACACACAATGACTGGCTTTTGAAGCTTGACTGGTGACAGATTTTTTAACCCTATACTAGACAACCTCTAAACCCTTTTCTAAGAGCAGTCTCATCCAAATTCCTTCCAATGAACACAAGCTTGTTTATCCTTTTCTCGTTAGGTTCCCATGTTTTTCCTGGACAGCCATCCAACATGGATTGCACCCCCTGAAAGTATTTGGGAAAATTGGGTAAGTATGATGTTTGATAATTGAGTTTTGATTGAAAGGCAAGGAAAGGGAAAACATTTTATTTTTAAATTAAGTGTTATATTATATTAAAAATATTGTTTATTACCATATTTTTAAATTAAGTATTAAATTAAGTGTGCTATATTATATTTTAACTATATAGCAAAAGATTTACACATTAACTTTAGGTTAATTACCATATTGTTTATTTTTTAAAAAAATATATATTAAAGAATTTATTAGAAAAAAAAATACCCTCCCCCTCACTTCTCTAAAACTCAACACCCAAAGTTATCTTTGAAAATTGTAGAGAAGCATGATAGTATGTTCAAGAAGAGAACCTGAAAGACATATCTTTGATCAGAACCATCTACTGACAAGACACCCTTCAATCTGTATAGGTCCTCTCCTTTTTCTTCAATCACTCTCTCAAGCCAATCGTCAACCTAGACCATCGTTTAAACAGAAAGTAAGCAAAAAGCATTGATAAAAGCACCAAAGATGTAAAGGTCGAAGCATAAAGGGTGAAACACACCATAAAGAAATCGAGTGATTCAAGACTATATTTTGTGAAGGGTTAAAAAGAAAACGTAACATTTACCTCATCAAGATCAAGAGTTCCCTCTGCAACAATACTAACGCTGGACACAGCAGAATCATGCACATGGTCGTGATGATGATGATGATGCCCTTTGTGCTCTGAGGATATATTTTGAAAGATCAAGTCATGCGAACAAGAGAACAAATAAGTAAAAACATTCAGGAAGAATATTTTATGCTTATGTTTATGTTGTCATATTAGACATTGTTAAAATCACAAGTATGCTGCTAGGATCATAAAGTTCCTTTCCATTACACCCAGTGATCATCTGTTAGTTTCAGCCCTACAATTTCCAGGTTGAGTTGTGACTCGGGAAACCTGAATGGAAGAAAACCCCCCAGCTTAATGGATATTTTAACTTAATCTCTGTTATCTGCCATTTTATAACAGGTAGGATCTTACAATCCCACAGTTTACTATTCTCCTCTCCTGTCCAATCCTAGGTAGGATCTGGATTTTGACAACCTTTAGGAATGGACAACACGAGCTTTTGAACCCTAAACCGTAAAAGAAAAATGGCAGAAGACTTGACTGAATTGTGTGTGTCAGAGTACACACCAGATGCATGTTTATATAGGTTAATCACATTAATTATACATAAAGAATATTTTGTTTCCTCTAAATAAAAAATAGTATTTCTATAAACCATTATTATTACTAAATCAGAATATTATATTCTGATTTTCAACAAAAAGAGAAGTCTTGGTAGCATCTTGAAGTTGAAGTTCTATCTTCAAAACAAAATTTCATAGTTAAATATGAAATCTACTTAGCACTAATATAGAAGACAAAATAGGGAATCTAGAAATCGACCATATCATACAGTGTTCTTGCATCCTAATTAGTATGTGTGATCTTAATCCTATAAAAGACCATGAAAAGCAATGTTGATCTTTGCTAGGTGCTGACCCCCACTGCACAAAACCTTCACATTCACTCACCCTCGTCGAAACACACAACCTTCCGCTGTTGAATCACCATCGTGCAGATCAAAGCCAGCCACCATCACGTAGACCAGTCAATCCACAGTAGCACCACTGTTGTGCAAAGCAGAACAACTGTCATGGATGTTATCACACAAACTGGAACCACCGTCACGTTAGTCGTTGCACAAAAGGTAATTGTTCTAAACTTTTAATTGTGCCTTGTTTTCGCATAATATAAACACTATTCCCTGTTTTCGCATAATATAACTATAAATTATAAGTTTATCTTTCTATTTTCTATAAACTTATAATTGTATCTATTTTTTATTGTTTACGTGATAATCTTCGTATTTGCTTATTGTTTTCTGAATTTGACAGAATCATGAACATTGAGGCTTATTATTTATTTATTAACTCTAAATTGTATTTATTTTCTTTGTTTTTAATGTTTACTGTAGAGAAAAAAGATGAGTATGTCTAATAAAGCAAGATAATGAAATAAAACCTCTATGAAAATATGTTTCAAAGTTAAAAAGATTCCAATGGTGTATAATATGATTGTGCAGTTTATGCGATTTTTTATTCAATGGATCTTATATTGAAACAAGACTCATTTGCCAATAATCTCAAGGAGTTAGAGTTTGTTCAAAGGTGACTCACACCATCAAAACTTGTTGAGTTTAAAAAGTTGGACAATTAAGCATCATTGAAAATAGAGAATTCAAGGGGAAAAAAAAGTGTCTACCACTACCTTTGTTCTCTAATGAAGGAAAACAAACAAAAAATGGTGTTAATTCAACTCAAAATCCTTTGGTAAATTCTTCTAATATGCAAGTCTAAGACATTCTTGATAGTGAAATTGCAAAGATGTTTTACTCTACAAGAATATCATTTCATTTGGCAAAGAATCTTTATTACAAGAGTGAATTTTCTTATGTTGCCAATTCTTAACTTAACCTAGTGGCATATATCCACAAGGATTAGAATTATTGATAACATAAGAGATTACACTCCTATAATAAAGATTGATTGCTAAATGAAATGATGTTCATACATATTAAAACATCTTTGCAATTTCACTATCAAGAATCTCTCCAGATTGCATATTAAAAGAATCTACTAAAAGACCTTTGAATTTTGGATTAACACCACTGTTTGTTTGTTTGCTTTCTTTCATTAGAGACCGGATGTAGAGACATTCTTTTCTTCAAATTCTCTATTTCCAATATTACTTCATTGTCCAACTTTTAAACTCAACAAGTTCTAACAGAGTCACTTTGGACAAACTCTAACTCCTTCTAAGATTTTTAGTAAATGAGTCCTTGTTCGAGTGTAAAATCCATTGAACGAAAAAATCGCATAAATTGCACTTAATCATATTATTTTAACCATTGGAAATCTTTTTTAAGATTGAAACATATCTCCATAGAGGTTTTGTTTCATCCTATTGTTCTATAACTTGATTAGGCATATTTATCTCTTTTCTCTACGATCAAATTAAAAACAAAGAAAATAAATACAATTAAAAATAATAATAAACCTCAATGGCATGTTCATGACCATTTCAGAAAAAAAGAAGCAAATAGATACAATTTGAAACAATGACACATGAACATAAAATAATAAAAAATTAAATTAATAAGCAAACCATTGACCATTCATATATATATATATGTGTGTACCAAACAGGAATATAAACTTATAAACAATAAAAATAAAAATATACAATTTTGAGTTTAAAACAAATAGAAAAAATAGGACGATAAACTTATAATTTATGGAGGTTAAAATCTCATAGAACAGCCCATGGTAAAGTTTATAATATAAAGGACAACAATTTCATTGATAACACTCAACTTCATAAATGACACTACTTAGACATAGGACAAGGATTTTATTACTAAACACATAAGAGAAGCAATTACGGAGATGGTGCCAGCAAATGTGGTAAAAATTATAACTGATAATGCAATTGTATGTAAGGCAGCCAATATGATCAGAGTTAGAATTTCCTTCCATCTGGACTCCATGTGTTATACATACATTGAAATTTGCTATAAATAATATTTGTGCAACCAAGAACACCAAAAGAAACAATTATAGTTACAAATAATATTGGATCACATAAATTGCAAATGAAGCTAGTTATATTAACAAATTTATGGTGGAACACACTGAGATTATCAGTGTTCAACAACTTCAACTCATTCAAGTTACTTCAATTGTTCCAACAAGATTCACTTCAACCATAGTCATGCTCAAAAGACTTAAAAGATTGAAAAAAGGATTGTAGAAGATGATTATTATTGATTATTGGCCTTCTTACATGAAGGATGATGTTGACAATGCAAAATTTGTTATAGAAACTTTGTTGGCAGATGCTTGGTGGGAAAAAGTTGATTATATACTTGCTTTAACCACTCCTATATATGATGTTCTTAGAAAAATAGATACAAATATGGCTTCTCTTTCTCTTGGCATATAAAATGTGGGATTTAATGATTAAAAATATGAGAAAGGTTATATACCAACATGAAGAAAGACAGAAGTTGAAGATTCACCCATTTATGAAGTAATGAACTCAATGTTAGTTGACCACCAAACTAAGAGTAGGACATCTCTTCATTGTCTAGGTAATACATTATATTCTTAAATTAATTTATAATTATATTTTTATTACATAAATTTATATTTTAAGTTATATTAATTTATGATTATATTTTTTAATGTCGTAAATATTATAGTCATGAATGATTTAGTAAAGATTCTCATAAGCTTCCCATATCAAGATATGAAACTTAATCATGAGTAAGAAATGCTTTAAAAGGTACTTTGATCATGTAGATGTAAGGAGACAAGTAAATATAGAGTTTGCAAACTTTTCTGAAGGGAGGGGTTCGATGATATTGACTCTTCAAAGGATAGAGGACAAACGGATACAAAGGGATAGAGGGAAACCCTACTTCGAGTACTATATTAGACCTAGACAATGATTTTCATTTGTTTGGTTTTAGCCCCATTAGATTTTTCTCTCTCTTGAGTCTTCAGAAGTCCTCGTGAATCTCACTTAGGGGGAACAATGTAGATTGTATTATCAAAGCTAATAATTTATTGCTATTTGTTATTTTTTATTTTTCGATAGGTCAAATGTTAGTTATTAATGTGTTAGTTTTTGTTAGTAGAAGAATTCGAACCCACAACCTCTCCCTCTCAATCTCTCCACTTTACCACTCAACCAACCCTATAACTCTCTATTGCTATTTGTTATTTAAGGGCTTTATTTTATTATGGATTACCTCGTTTCATTTTAGAATAGGTAGCAAGCCCCTAGAATGCCTTTGCACGCCAGCCTCTTGTAGTTTAGGGTTCCAAACTTGCGGGTAATACGGACGTTGGGTGTATAACCTTTGGTGAAAATATATGAGATGCTTTTCTTGATTATATGATTGACATTTCCTTTGTTAGTTTCTAATAATTTAGTTGGAGGAACACTCTGCCATAAAAGTGAACTCTAGGTTTAGTACCTTGCTAAAGGGTTACTTGTCCTAAATCAAATACAATTAGTTTGCAAGACTAGACTTCTATTCGGAAGACCATTCAATTTCATTCTTTATTATTTCTATATTAGTATTTCAACAAGAGAAGGATCTAGTAATAATGCATGTTACTGTCGTAATTGAGTCCTGAATAAGTGATGTGATATCCAATCAAATCTACATGATCCATTAATATCATGTTTTACATTTTGAATATCATCTACTTTTTTATGCAACCAACTCTAAAAATAACAAAAAAAAGTGGGAAAAAGGTTTACAAAAATTACCATGTCCAGAATCATCCTGATGGTTGGAAGAAGAGGGACATTCTCCAGATACATCCGATTCAATTCTGCAGTATCAACAAATTTTGATTGAAAAACAGATCATTTTGCAGGAAATAGTGCACATATAAATAAATATTCCAGTAAATTACAGCAACACCTCCTAAAGTTCAGTGTAATTTACACATGCACCCCCTATTTCTTCAACCATTACTTTCGCACCCACAAAGGGATGTTAGTGTAAGGTTTGCGAAAAGTGTTAATGTAATGTTTTTAAACTTAAAGGGAGATTAGTGTTGGAAAATAGAAAAGAATAATGTTAATTTGATAAAAATTGATGAGTATTTCTATAATTTGCTCTAAATTATTATCTGACACATTGTGATTTGTCGTACTTATGTACCGTTTGATCAGCTTATTTTTTACCTAAAAATTACTTTTAAGAAAAAGTTGGCCAAACAATATTTATACTTAATTTTTAAGGAGCTTATTTTACAGTATATATTTTTATTTTATAAATGTTTTATCATTAGACAGTAAAAAATAATAATTAATCAACAACTTCTAACCACAAAGGTTTTAAGTTAAAAAAATGAATTTGGACAAACAATTTATACTTATTTTCTAAGTTCTAATTTCTTACTTTAGCTTAAAATAAGTTAGGTCAAACAGGACCTTATAGTCATATTATTTAGGAAGAGAAGAGGGGTACAGCCGGAAGGGATGTGTCAATGAGGGCATAAAATATAAATCAATGTAGCAATATCTTAGAAGATACAATATAATTGAACACCTATTACCTCTCAAGATCATATCCTCCCACACCAAGAACAAAGTCCATGTCAACAGAGCCAAATTTAGCTAGCTTGATTTGTGCCATTCCATTGATGTGCTAGGGACAATTCACAAAAATGAAGAACTACTTCCATAAGCACTATTCTTCGGAAGTAAAGTATATCCATACACATTGTTATAGAATCAGAGGGAAAAAACATATAAACAAAAAGCAAAGGACAACAATCCAATCCATTTCATAGAAACATAAATCGAATTTCTCTCCCAGTATCTTTTTCTAACAAAATACACATTTATCATCATATCATAAGAACAGTATTACAAGGTTATCATCTATCATAACAGTTATCATATACTTAATACACTTTTCACTAGAGCAAGAACTATAGTTTAATACAAAATTACAGATCTGTTCTATCCATATTGAAAAATCAGCAAAGAGAGAACTAGTATCAAATATCACTCAGATAAAAATATAAACATAAAGTATGGAGTCACCTAGGCCATGATGAGCTCTGTATAAAATTTGTACAGCAATCATGTACAAACGTTCATTTCAATGTGAACCTTGTTTTCACTAATACATCATCTTTTTACTTGGTACATCGAATTTTGTTAGCATCCTAGTTCATTTAAGGAATGCACAGGGTAGGCAATCATAAGTATAACAAGAACTTACCTTAATTTTCTTAGTCAATATATTTAACTCCGATTCAGTAACCAAATCTATCTGCAAGAGCAATTAAAAAATCAGAATCTAGAAACACAGGCTCACACATTAAAATAGTGAATATTGCAACAAAAGAGTTGAAAAGCACACAGAAATACCATCTGAGAATCTGAAAGGCAGAAGTCTACCTTGTTCAAAATAATACGGTCAGCATATGCAACTTGTTCTACTGCCTCATTAACCACAAATCTTGGTTTCACTTCATTTAAATGTTTCATGACATGCTTGCAGTCTACTAAAGTCACAACTCCATCCAGTTTCACATGCTGTGAGACCAGCTCATCACTGCAAAATGTTTCAATAACAGGAGCTGGCTTTGCAAGACCTACAAAAAGGTTTAATGTTTAAGCATTAAAACTAATGCTCTATTAAACCATTTCATACAACAGATGATGTTAACAAGAGAAGATACAATTTTTCATCACACCCTCAACCAGCTAGCCATACATGTGAAAGATTAATGCTTCCAAACAAGTTTTTCAATGAAAGAGAATCCACAAAAGGATTTCTATATGTACCGGATAATCAGATTAACGCATTAGTATGAGGACAATAATTAGAACTCATTGATCCTCTCCAAATCCTTTTTTATATGATCCCTTTCAATAAATTACTTATTTATGTTCGCTTACTCTTTGACATATGATCCAAAAGTCCTAAACAATGTGAATTTGGACTGCCACAAGAACTATACTAATTTAACAGCTTGGTCAGTTTAGTGTCAGCTTGCAAGTAAATAATATCCAACCTCCAACATCAATCCCACTGCATAAATTCCTTGAACAAGATGAGCAATTTACAAACCTGTGGTTTCAATAACAATATGATCAAACTTGTCACGTTTTTTCCTAACCAGCTCCAACAGCATTTTAACTAGATCACCCCGTACAGTGCAGCAGAGGCAGCCATTGTTGACCATTATAATCTCTTCACTTGAAGAAGAATGACTAGCAACTAGTGACCCATCAATATCAACCTCACCAAACTGCATTTACAACACCAAGACAATTTCATAAATAACAGTAAGCTCGTAAACACTCCACGCACTCACTTGACTTACTTCACAAATGCTCCAAAGTCCAAATAAATATCACATCAACGTCAAGAACCTTTTCAGAAGCACATTATCTAGTGTGGCATATTATAAACAGGTAAGTGCGACAACTAATTTAGTTTGAGTCAATAACATTAAAAGAAGCTACATGTGCGTGATGTTAATAAGCCACATATTGATAAAAAATATTTTCATATTAGCAATAAGAGCTCACTTAATTTAGATACTCTAAAATACACTTTTGGTCCCTCATCTTCTGTTTTTGTTTCACTTTGGTCTCCTATGTTTAAAAGGTTTTACTTTAGTCCCTTAAAGTGTCTGTTAAACCAAGCGGATCCTTCTATCATATTATAATACTAACTTAGTCAATCCATATTATATGGACGATTGCCACTTCAACTAAAATTAACACTAACTGCAAAAAAAACTGACCAAATGACCAATTTTGTCTAAAAGAGACACTTTAATCAACTAATGCAAAATTTTAGCCTTTCAATACGGTGAAATTAAGGAAGTTGGTCTATCCCTTCATTAAATTACTCATTTAAACTTAGGAGGCCAAACTGAAACCAAAAAATAAAATAAGGAAAAAAGCGTATTTTAGCCTTTCAAATACAGTGAAATTAAGCATTTTCAATTAAACTTGACAAGGTAGTCATCTAAATACACAGAACATAATACAAATATGGGTAGAAATCAGCACCTCATTTTCAATGACT
The DNA here is from genome assembly GCA_037954015.1 of Psophocarpus tetragonolobus. Lineage (NCBI taxonomy): Eukaryota > Viridiplantae > Streptophyta > Magnoliopsida > Fabales > Fabaceae > Psophocarpus > Psophocarpus tetragonolobus. The sequence goes on along the minus strand of CM075694.1, from coordinate 27,828,253 downwards.
GCTATTCGCTTTCCATGTTGAGACGTGAGAATATGATTAAGGAGAGTAGTCTGCATCACCAAAAACTCTGTTATAAACTATTCAATCGGTTAAACTTCCAATGAAAAAAATTAAAAAAACAACCAAAAAATCATACTAGCACATGAGAAGTGCTACCAATACACTTTCTAACACACACCTCCTTATTTGTTCAAATCAATTAAAAATTACAAAATAAACATTAAATGACGTGCGGAACCCATCAAACTTGGGTTTTTCCTCTTCCAGTTCAAATGAAAAAAAAAAAAAATCTGAGTAAGAAACCAAGTTCTGCCCCATCTTGTTCTTGTCTCTTTTTATTTTTCTTTATAACCTTATCATTCTTTTCACCTCTCATCCCACACAATAATCTTATTCTTGGTTTGGTAGAGATAATTCAATATTCAGTTTATCAAAATAAATTTCAAATAACAGTATGCTGTTAGCATTTCTCATTAGATCTTCACAGAAACCGGATAGTCATGGCAACCCAAACTTTTTACTCCCTTTTAATTAATATACAATTTTTTATAAAAAAATTGTCATATTTTTTTGTGCCCCAAACTTTTTTCTTCAATTCAACAAACTTAGAATTTATTATAAAAAAAAATAATTTTTTTGAAGTATATGAATTTAATTTTTATACTACACCCACATAGTAACAAATTATCTCCTTTTAAACCCTTTTTTTTTATTTTACGGTCTTCTCTGTATAAACAGTTATCCTTTTGGAACAGAGGAAAATAAAAAGAGGGAAAAAAGACACCTTTCCAGAGCCGAGAAAACCCGTTATGACGGTAGCGGGAACGCGATTATCGAGGGCGAGAGAAGCAGCTTCGTGGAGATTGGGTTCTGGGGCGGAAACCATGCCTCGGAAGGTTCCAGAATAATAAGAATTAGGGAACTTACGAGTATCTGAGTGGAAGGAACGGAGGGTTCTGATTGCATGAAATGCGCAGCGAGAATCTTGAACGGTAGATTGAAGATGTTGGAAAAGGGTTTTGACGGAGGCTCTTAGAGTGGTGTACCTTGCCGCCATTTTTGCCCGAACGTGCTTAAACCCTAACCATGGTTTATACTTAGAATTTTCAAGTATTATATTTATAGTGTTTGTATGTCTTAGTGTACGTTGAAGCTTTTAATATTATTTTTAACGTGGTGGAATATTAAACGACGTGTTAAAAGAAATTATCTAAAAAAAATTATATTAATTATAGTTATAAATTAAATATTAAAAGTAAAATGAATTAAAATTAGTGTTTAGCTAAATTGTTAAATAATAATAATTAAAAAAATATTTATCCAAAATAAAAGTATATATAATTTGTTCAAACTAATCAGATCTTAAAAATAAACACAAATTTTCTAATTTTTAAATCAACAAAACTCATAATATCAAAAGAAACATATAATAATAAAACACATAATTTCAAATAATAATAAATAATTCAATATTATGGTTAAGTTAAGTTTGATTGAATCATATTTTATTCGATCACATGAAAATTTTAACCTAATTTTGTTTGAATTAAATTAGGTATTAACATCTTAAGTGTTTTGCTCATTTGATATAATCTAATTTTACTTGTTTGATAAATATCAATATAATAAATAATTATATTCTTCATTTTAAAATAAATAAATTATAGCTTTGTTTAAGAGAAAGAAGAAGAAAAAAAATATTGCAAACGTCATTAGAAATTACATTTAAATAAGAGTTTATTTAATATACACTAATAGTGTAAAAGAATATTATACTGATATTTAATTATATTTTTTATTTATATGAATTTAAAATATTAATAGATAAAATTAACAAACTTACTAGAAATTAAATTTTGTGATTAAATTTCAATAAATAATTAAACTCTTTCAACGATGTTATAAGTTACAAAGAAGTTAAGAAGTTTGTTTGATAAAAACTAGTAAAAAACGTTAGAAATGAGTTGAAATGCATTGTTAAGCATAGTTTTGGCTCAATTATCCTAATTGGAAAATTTTAGTATTCAAATTTCAAATGTCTTAATATGGTGTACGGGAGATTTTTAATTACTCAATTTTTATTTTCATATGAAGAAGGAAAGCATAAAGCCCAAAAAAGGCAATTACACAACCCCCCGGGTATTGATAACTCTGTGGCAGTATAGCATAACCAATAACGGTGATTGACTTCATGGGTTTTATTATTAAGGTAAATTTATTCTTTTATTTGATTTGATAAAAAATCACAATTACGAGTTATATTTTTATAATCACACAAGATATCATACAACTAATTAGCCAATTAGTCAAATCGTAATTTATAATTACAAAAGAGTCTCCCATTATTTTATTGAAAACACAAAAATTACTGTTTAAGAATGTTGTCTCCTAAAATTAGATTAATTAGTATGGTAAAATAATAAAATTAGATTAATTCTTAAATTTTGCATGGTAAATAATGAATTTGAAAAGGGTCGATTAATTTGCAATGTGAATAATGAAATTAGATTAATTTTTAATATTTTGTAAAACGAGTTTGGTGTCAAAAAAATATAATGTCTTTAGTGTATTCTTTAGTGTAGGTGTGGGAGTTATATTATTACAGGGTGAATACCTTATCATCTATTTCAGTGGAAAACTCCATAATACTCCTCTTAACTACCCATTTTGTCACCTTTTACTACAATGTTGCAATGAAGATTTGTGTAATACTAATACTTAGCTTATATGATTTTTTGTTCAAGAAAAATAAAAGAAACGGATAGAAAAATATATAATATTTGATTCACATTATATTGCATCTCTATTTTGACCAGTTTATAAGAATCGAAATTCAGATCATCTGCTTTTCTTAACTGACCTTTTCACATACTCAGATGATTAAACTGTTTTTTTGTGGTTTTATAAGAGTAGCGCAGGTTATTGTATAGTTGAAGTGGAAAAAAAAAATATTTACAGTTATGTTTTCTCACAATTGATTATTGATGACTCACATTCTTTATTATTTGATTAAAATTTATAATATTAAAAAAGAGTTATTTAATTAAAAATGAGACTCATATAATTTATTATTTTGGATAAATTTTAAGCAATTATATAAACTATGCTTAAAAAAATGTGTTACAACATTTATCTTCGTTATTATTCTCCATGGTGCACGAGCAAGAGTAATAAGGAAGCTTAATGAATGATACAAGCATTGTCCAAGGCAAGTGAGTTGTCAACCCGTGTTTTAGACAATACCAGTGCAGTTGGGTGGTTGCTCATCTCAGAAGAAATTGCAGCTCTCCTCTATCTTTATCTTCATCAACACCAAGATGTGGTGAGTTTTGGGGTTGCTATCTTCATTCAAGACTGTGTTTTTCATTATTTATCATATAAATAAAAACCGCGATTTTCTTTTGTAGTTTTAAAGCATATCAAGGGAGCACAGTATGTCGTGCCGAAAGGAAGGGCCACGGGTGTAGCATTGCTTCTCTATCCCGCGTTTCTCTCTTCGCATGAACTGAAGTCTAGTTCTTCATGCAAGAATCAGATGGGGTCAAGCATTATAAGAAGTGCTCCCAGAAATAAGAGCGATCGGAAAATCGAGCTTTCGCTCGATTAATTATCTGCTCTTGAAATCCCCACAAATAAGAACCGTGATTTTCATTTGTAGTTTTAAGAGGTATTATATATTAGAATCTCCTTAAACTTCAGTTATGAATTACAGTTTGACCAGTTAACTAATTGTCTATGTGACAATCACATGAAGAGGTGTTTTGATTTGACGCCTTGGATGCTTACTTATATAGCACTCTTCAAGTCATTTTCAAGCAGAATGAACTTGAAGCCTTGGTTGCAAACCACTTTTAAGAGGATAGAATGCCCTAGAGTTCAACTACTAACACACTTGAGGAGCCTAGATTTCATGCAAAGACCAACACCCTAGCCTAGGCCTTGTTCGTGATTTGGATAACTCCATAAGCACCATTACATCTACCTGTCAACACTGAAGCATTAGTATTTATGCTGTACCACTAAAGGGAGAAAGCTAGGAAACATCCACACATTGAGTATGTCTGATAACAGAACTGCCCATGTTACTTGTCGTGGATGCATCAACAATGTGTCAAGCTATTTACCAAATTTTCCTGTCAATTGCTTGGCTACACGTATGTTCTCCGCCAAACAATTTCTTGTTTCTAGAATCTACTTGCTTGTGTCGAGGAATATTCATCATTCTTTGACCACCAAAAGTGTAACATTATTCTATATGTCTCTATTTTATGATAATTTTTTTTCTTCATTTAAATCTATTATTAATTTTAAGAATAATTTATTTTTTCAATTATTATTATTATTTTTTATTTCAATAAATAATTTATTTTCTTTAATTAATTATTTAACAAAAAAACATAAATAAAATCATATTTATATATATACACAAATCATATTTACAATATTACTTATTTTCGATATATATATATATAGAGAAAGAGAGAGAGGGGGGGAGATTTCTTTTTTTGTACAATTTTCCCCTTTACTTACTTTCTTTTTTTTTCCTACTTCGATATTTATATGGTCGGTGGGAAAATGTTTAACAAGGATTTCTATAGTTAATCGGTGATAAATAGAATGTAACAAATATTGGTTTTTCGATCACTATGGTTCCCCGTGATCATTTACACATACTAAAGTGAAAACACCAGTCCATCTAAACGTGACTAAGTTATCAATCACATTTGTAATACATCTTGTAATTACTGCAGAGAAAATAGTTTGGATGATTTATCACGTCATCTTTTAAATTTTGTTTTTCCATTTTTACTTAGACAGGAAAATAAAGGAGTGAGAACAAATATCATGAAAATAATTTAAATAATCACAATTTGAATATTAAAAGAAAAAAAATTATATATATATATATAATCTATATATATATAGATATATGTACCATATTAGTTTATAATAATTTATTCATATATATATATATATATATATATATATATATATATTATAGAGAAATTTGAATTATTTTTTTGTAATGACTAGTGATGATAAATGAGTTTCTTTATCATGATTTTTTAAAGAATACAAGGATATTTCACCTTAAATATTTACTCATTTAAATCTTCAAGGTCAAACCTCCAAGTACAAATTAATTCAAATCTTTATTTAAGTTTTAAAAACTTTTATTAAAATTTTAATTATTTTTTATATTTATCTATAAGAAAAAACGTTACATTTAAAATAAAATGGTTAATTAATAGTTTAAAAATAACTAATTTTAATAAACCAAACAAGATTACGTACATCAAATCAAATAATTACAACTAAAAGTAACAAAAAATACTAAATAAATCAAAGTTGAAGACACCTTACTAAATGAATATTACTAAAAGTAACATAAAATAATTATAATTATAAGTAACATAAAATAAACAAGTATAATATTTAAAAATGATAAATGTTTTCTCCCTCTTACCTTAATAATTGAAATAATACAAGACTTTGAATTTTCTTTTTTATAAGCATTCCCTCCCTATTATTTTCTCAACTTTCTTTCTCAAGTTCTTCTTCCAAACTTTTTTTACGGTTCCTGCCTTTCACTTTAGCTATTTATAGACCTAAGCTCATGATTTTTTTTTTTTCAATCTTAGTTACTGGTTAACTATTTCCCATTAGATATAAATAAGTTTTATTACCTTTTCTTCTTTTTCTTATCTTCACCTGTTGTAATTTTTTTCTTTTGCCTTCGTTCCTTATCTGTTTAACATATATATTATTTTATTATAAATACATATATTCTCATGATATATATATATATATATATATATATATATATATATATATATATATATATATATATATATACTCATACTATATATTCTCCAACAATACATTATTGAACTAATAACATTTGTTCATTATTATTATAATTATTATTATTATGATATCTAAATATTGCCTAAAATTTAAAATAACCTTTTATTAGATATTATTTTAATTTTATTTGATTGCTAAATATATATTAAATTTAAAATATAATTAAATATTGTACTATAAATTTGGAATATTACAAAAAATATACTTAAGGGTGTCCTTACTGTTGTGATGCAAACAAAGTTTCACATTATTCAAATAAAAAGACAGACATGAGTTTATATATGCTTGAACACCTTCATTGGTAAGAAACCTTTTGGAAGGCAACAAAAAACAAAACAACAAGGTTTTAGTCCAAAACAGACAATATCTTACCAATGTGAATTAGGTGTGGTTAGGACTTAAATACAAAAGAAAAGTTCAACCCAAAAGACTAATCTATTAGGTGGGAAAGCCTCAAGGCTTAAGTACCACATCAAGTAGTATGAACTACTTAATGTGAAACTCCTAACAATAACACTTCCTTTAGGCAAGGAAGTAGAAACAACATTATCTTACCAATGTGAAAGTGGTGTGTGTGACAAACCCCCATTGTATAGTGGTTAGGACATAAACACAAGAGAATAGTCTAACCCAAAAGACTAGTGTATTAGGTAGGAGAGTCTCAAAGCTTAAGTACTGCATTAAGTAGTATGAAGTACTTAATGTGGGTCTCCTAACAATAACACTTCCTTTAGGAAAGAAAGTAGAAATAACATGATCAATATCTACTAGATAAGGGCTAGGTGTCCGGCTTCGTGTGAAATTATGGGCTGCTCAAACATATTAGTGGTCAAAATTTGGGACATTCTATCCTCCTTAAAAGTGGCTTAGAACTAGGCTTCAAGTTCATTTTGCTTGAACACATAACTCAGAATACTGTATAACAATTTGTCCAAGGGGTAGATCCAAAGCACCCTTTGTTTCCATGGTGCAATCTATCAATATAGGGATGCAGAAAGATTAGCGTGTAAGAGTAAGTCATGTTCTTCATGAAGGAATTTTTTTTAGCAAATTACCTAGCCTTATGGCACGCACCTCCTTTACTTTCGGAATACATATTCTTGATTCACCCTAAGCTGATTCTATTAGATTGTTGGTTAAGGATGCTACAAAGTTATCCATACTTTGTTGGGTTTTGTGTAAGAATTTAATAATTTATATACGGTTAATGTAAAAGAATTTTAAATTGATATTTAATTATAATTATTTATTAATATAATTTTTAAAATATTAATTGATAAAATTAATAAATTTATACTATAATAAAGTGTTGTGACTTGTGATTGAATATCATTATAATTTTTTTTTACTGAAAGTGTATAAATATTTTTATTTTTACATAATTATTTTCTTTGAGCTTTATGCTCTCCTCCTGATCTTGTTGAATGCATACGATTGTCAAGATATTGTTTGACGGGTCATGCAGTGTAATGTTTGTTAAAGTTAACAATGTCAAGTTAAGTCTTATTATAATTTAAATTTTAACATACATTGGACAGCATTTTATTTACCATTTAGTTTTGTATCAAATACAGGTATAATTACATCAAATACATCTAATTCAATTATTTAGATAATATGTGTGAATTATTGTAATTTTTTTAATAAAATGTTCAATTGTACATATAAAAATATAGAGATAATTATTCTACTTATTCTTACACACTTTACGCATGTCTGTAATCATGTTGCTTACCTAGAAAAATTATCATTCTATAATATCTTAATAAAGTATATTAATTTTTTTTACCATAGAGAATTAATTCCTTTCCATTGCAATAATATTGTAACTGAGTATACTGTTAATAAGCATATTTTGAGGAATGGAAGCTGAGTTTATCTGCAAAGGGTAAAGCATAGAAATGATAACTTACTTGAAAGATGTATTAAAAGGATAAATACCAAGAGTATGAGAATGTTCAATAAAGACTGAAGAAACTTGCAAAGTGTTAAAAATGTCAAAATTGTTACATAATGAATCAATGAAATGCACTCAAAAGATACTACTTAGACACACATGACAAAAAAACAAACATTTGAAGGTGATTTTATGAAATTAGTAGCCTAAAAAAGAGGATTAACATTTGTACTTTAAAAATTAGTTTTGTCACATTTGAAATATAACTTTATGAGTTTTTATTCTTTCACCCATTATTTTGGTTTCTGGACCCGTTATTGGTATAAAAAACCTAAATCACCCTTGTGTTTGTGTGAAAATGGACACATGTTTTATTGCATTTTAAAATGAAAAAAATACATTTTAGAATGAGTGAATCTAAAAAAAATATATTTCAAAATACTCATTTTTAAAGCTAAAAAAATACATTGTGAATGGCCATTTCGAAATATAAAAAACAATTCATTCTATAGTGCATTATTAAAATCAATATAATGAAAATCGATTGGATTAAGATACTACTTTAATGGATCAATGAATGAATAAGTAAATTACTAATTACCTGACTGACCTAATGTATATTAAAAAAATAATATAACAATTAACAAACAAAATTTGATCAATATATACACTAAATTTAAAATTATTATTATAATACAACACCTAATATCTTAAATAACAAATAAAATTCATAATAACACAAATTTTTCAGCAAGTTCCTGAATTTCAGAAAAATTATTATGCATGTTGATCGTTCCATCAATAACGATGTTAAGAAATGATCAACAACTATTTTTTAGTTAATAAAACCACCATAATTTGTTTTTAGTTAATAAAAATGAGAAGGAAAAAGTAAGTTTAAGAAAATTAGGATTTGATTGATTTTGTTTTGTTTTTTAGTTTTTAAAAAGATTTTTCAACAACTATTTTTTAGAAGAACAGAAAAAAAAAAAACTTGTTTGATAAGTGTTATTTGAATTTTTTTTTTAAGATGTGAAAATGAAAAAAAAAACTTGTTCATACTTACAGAAATGTCATTAATAAAAAGAAAAAAAAACATATTCTCGTTGTATTTTGAGTTTTCAAAACAAAAATAGAAAACTAAAAATCAAAATTACTTATATTTTCAAAACTAAAAAGTAGTATAGTTGTTCTTCTTTCTTAGTTTTTAAAAATTAAAAAATCAGAACTGTTTTTAAAAATTGTTTTAAAAAAACACTAATCAAACAAGTTTTTTAGTTATTAAATACTAAAATACTAAAAATAGTTTTATAAAATTGTTTCCAAGTAACTACTTACTCTTTATGTTGACCATTCATTTTCTTGAAATCTAATTATTAAGATTAGTTACCCATTACAATCATTAGATTTTAATAAAATGAATGATCAAGATAAAAGTAACTCCGTTAAACTTATTCTTTGAGTAAGTGAATCTCTCTTCAATAAAAATTAGATAAAAGAAAATAAGGAGTGATGCATGTGTTTCACCTCTTAACGCCGTAATTGATGGAATGATCAATGTTTATAACCTTTTTGAAATTTAAGGACTAATTTGTTGGGAGAAAAAATTCAAGAACCTCTGAACTTCAAAAATCAATTTGGGGGTTTATCCATGTAATATTATAAAGTCTTCTAAAATAACAGTTAAATTTAATATGATGTATTTTATCCGTGTGCGCTATTGTATATAATTTATTGTTTACTTGGTATATTACTATATCAGCAAAAAGTTGTAAAAAATAGTATTTTGTTGATCTCGATTGAATTTTTAAATCCTAAATTCACACCTTCACTAGTTCAATGATCAATGCAATTTTAAAACCTTGAAAAAATAAAATCAAAAGGATAGATGCATGAACCAAATGCCATTTTTTCATATAGATATAAGATATATAATTAAGTCGTCCTAGACCAAGGGTAAGAAACCTTAACCAAGTAAAACCTATAAAGGAGATATAAGTAAGTCTGTTGGTTAAGAAATTAGGATGTAGTAAAAGATCATGAGTTTGATCCTCACTGCTAACAAAAAACAAAAATTACGAACAAGATTAATATTTAGTCTATAAAAAAAAAAGTAAGACCTATAAATCATTTTTACATTCCTTAAAGGTTCATTAAACACTACAAGAATATTTTAAATTTGCTAAAAAAATTAACTATTAATATTTTTTTAGCAAGTAAGCTAGTTATATTAACAATAGCACGAGAGGTGCAATAGTACAACATATAACAGTAATTGTAGAGATAAAAAAGAAAATAGCCACCTAAGACCAACTTATAGGAAATACACTAAGCATGAAAATGGTTACTGCATATTAAAATCCTGTATAAGATTGAATTTCTACAATAGATAGGCTTACCCCTCTAAAACTACTTTTGAAGTAGTTAATCTTCAATCCGGAGGCTAGCTCAAACAATTTGAGAATGGGTTTAATGACCATGATGTTATTATATGACACGTCCCTAATGAAGATTGTGTCGTCAGCATGTTGGAGGATGGAAACAGGTATTTTTCTACTTCTCACCAGGAATGGATTAAACAAATTCTATTGTGTGGCCTGCCTCATTAACCCTGTTAAGCCATCTGCCACTATTGTGAATAAGAAAGGAGCCAAGCGGTCTCCTTGTCTTAAACCTTTTTTAGGTGAGAATTCGGCTGTTGGGGAGTCGTTGACCAGAACAGAAATACTAGTGGATGTGGGGCTAACTTTATCCAAGTAACCCATTTTTTATCAAAGACCATTCTTACCATCATGTAACTTAGGAAATCCCAGGACACCAAGTCATATGTCTTATCAAAATCGAGTTTGAACACAAAACACCTATTCTTTCTTCTTTTTGCTTCATCTAGTGCTTCATTAAGTATCATTGTGCTATGTAGGAGATGTCAACCTTCAATGAAAGCGCTCTGAGCCTGATCAATCACTTTGTGCAGGATTCTCCTGATTCTCCTTGCCAAGATTTTGGAGACTATTTTGAATATACAACCAACTAGGGAGATTGGGCGATATTCATTTAAGTTTTGGGGGTTAAGGATCTTTGAGATTAAGGCTATATAGGAGGAATTTCTCCCTCTTACCAGCTGTCTTGATGCATGAAAGTCATGCATGAAATTCATTATGTCAGTCTTTATGAGTACCCAAAACTTCTTGATAAAGTTGAAATTGTAATCGTCCTAGCTAGGGCTTTTGTCACTAGCATAACTCCAAATTGCTAGTTTTACTTTCTCCTCATCAAAAGGAGAACACGACAGGTTATTTTGTTGATCAGTAATTGTTTGGAATTGGACACCATCTAAATGAGGTTTGGCGCTGGCAACTTCTGCAAATCTATTCTCAAAGAACTTCTTTATCTCTTCCTTCACCTCGACTGTGTTGTCAAACCACTCCCTTCTAATGGAAACTCCTTTCATAAATTTCTTGTGCCTAGATTTGCACTGTATTGTGAAAGAGCCTAGTGTTGTTGTCCACCAAATTCTTGATTTCTGCCTTAATAGTGACTCATTTCTTGTAGCTAATTCCCACCATTTCTGCTAAAGGTTATATTTTATTTCCTATTCTTCCACTGTCAGGGCACTTCCTTCACTCTTCTTCTCCAATATGTTTAATTCATTTTCCGTATGTAACATATTCAATTTAATGTCGCCAAAGTGACTTTTACTCCACTCTCTAAGAATAGCTTTTAGGCCGTCAACTTTTCCTTCAAGATATATGATTTTGACCATTCAACAGACAATGATTATCACGTGTCTGAAACCACTTTGCTGAAATCTTTGTGTTAAAACCAACAATCCACCACCTTAAATGGTTTAGGGGCCTAATGTATGATCGTGTTCTTCATTAGTACTAGGCAGTGATCAGAAAAGGTTCTGTTCATTACATGTTGTGCACAACCTTCCCAAGTCATAATCCAGTGTGTCGATACTAAGAACCTGTCCAACCAGCTTTTTGCAAAGCCATATGGTTTGAACCATGAGAATCCTTTTCCTAGCAGATGATGATACAATTTCTATTCCTAATGTCTTCGTCATTGATAATATTGCTGAAATTGTTGGTTGAAGACATGGGGGATGGCCTTGTACTTGCATCACTAGTTCATCTTAGTTCTCACATTGTTGTTTCGTTCATCTTCATTTTTTATCATATTATATATTCATTTTCTCATTATAACACTGATTAATGTCTATTTGGGTGGGATGTTGAGAGATAAATATTAAAGCATCTTTGAATTTTTTAAGAAGGTTTCTTATTTCAATAAAAATTATTGTTTTAATCCCGCAGTCACATTATCATTTAAAAAATCATATATAATTTTATTTTAATGGTGAGAAATTTTAAAAAACTCACAATTTTTTTTTTAATTTCTCTCAATTTCCTAATAGTTGATGACAAAAATATGATTTTTATTGTTAAGTACGGTTCCTGTATAAAAAATCTAAAAATAAGAATAAGAAAACTTTGTGCTTCTACAACGAGAATTTCTTGTAAAAAACCAAGGGGTTGATTGGTTTGGTTTTCCTTTTTAGTTTTTGAAAAGAGTTTTCAAGAATAATTTTCAAAAACTATTTTTGGGAAGAAAAGAAAATAAAAAATCGTTTGACAAGTATTATTTGAAAACTGTTTTGAAGATATAAAAATGGAAAAACTTGTTCATATTTATTAATATTTCATTAATAAAAAGCATAAGACAACATATTATGATTGTATTTTTAAGTTTTCAAAAACAAAAATAGAAAACTAAAAAGCAAAACTACTTTTACCTATTCTTGCTTTTTAGTTTTTAAAAACTAAAAAATCAAAACTGTTTTCGAAAACTGTTTTCAGAAAATACTATCCAAAATAGTTTTTTAGTTTTTAAATACTAAAATACTGAAAAGAGTTTTATAAAACTGTTGTGAAACGAGCAGTAATTCTTTAACTTAGACGTAAAGAAACCCATTTGAATTGCTTAGTTCTGAAAAACAATCACTTCATTACTTTTCTCGGGAATAAATGTATATATATGTCCAAAGACACTACAATAAATTTTTAAATTAACCTAAAAAATTAGTACCTCATTAATTTGTAGTGAAATAATTAACTACAATTTAACTATAAAAATACTACAAATTGATGGTAACATGAGATGAGTAGTTAAATAATTAAGAAAAAAATTCTTGTTAATTTGGAGCTAATTTTAAAAAATAGCTATTCTCTAATTAATTTTTAGTAATATTAAATTTTAACTAAAAATATGATATCGGTAGCTAATACATAGTAAATTAGCTTTAAAATAACTACTAAAATTATTTTACCTAAAATTTGTAGCAAATTTTGAAAATTCTTGTAGTGAGATCCAAAGTATTATCTAACCAATTATAGATTTAATAATGAATTATTATTTTATTTCTTTATAATATTTATAGTTTTCATAAAATAGTTTTTTTTATAAAAGTCCTTGATTAAAATTAAAGATTTTACCATCTATGATAATGGGGGAACATGTATCTTGTAATTTAATTTAAATTATTATGAATAAGATATTTATAATTTAATTTAAATAAAAATATTAATAGGTCTCATTTAATAATTTACCATTATGCACATTTATTTTATAAAGGTATTTGATTAAAATTAAAAGACCTGTAATCTAATAAAGATTATGATAAATGAGAAATAAAACTCTTATAATTTAATATATATTTTTATCACATTTATTCGTTGGCTCAATATTAATAAGGTCTCATTTATTAATTTTCATATATAGATTATGTGTTATTATTAAATTTACTCTGAAAATTTCTAATGACTAAAATTGTTGGTAGAAAATTTTCAATAAGAAATTAAATAGTTTCTTAGGTTTGTGATTATTGTTCCAGCACACCTAAGGTCTCAAATAATTTAGAAATCAAGAGCAAGGTCGTTTTTGAAAATCCTTCCCTCTTAATCTACCGAGGTGCATTTAAAACCATCCTTTCTTAATCTATCGAGACGCATTTTTAGCACATTAACACCTACCGTGTAGCCCAACCATGACTAAGGGATTTGTTCTAGTACACCAAAAGTCTCACATTACTTATGAATCAAAGCCAAATGTTATTTATAAACATCCTGATCTCTTAACTCACCAAGGCGCGAGAATAGTGGTAAGAACAATTATCATAGTAAAAAATGTTTTTATTTAAAGATGTTGACTTAATAAAAAAGTGTTTTAATAAAATGTTAAAATAAGGTAACTTCAAAAGTTAACAAACTAAAAATGATAAAATATACCAACAATTAAAAAAAATGTGAGATGAGTAGTAAATTAACAAACTAAAAGATTATAAGATATACCAACAACTAAATTAATTAACTATAATATAACTATAAAAATACTACAAATTGATGATAACATGAGACGAGTAGTTAATTAATTAAGAAAATAATTCTTGTTAATTTGTAGTTAACTTTTTTTTTAAAAAAATATAGCTATCCTCTAAAAGATTATATGATCATTCTCTTCTACTTCTCACGATGAACTGAAATATTTTAAGAATTGTTTTCTAAATTTTTTGTTCCACATTAAATTAGTTAATAACAAATTTTTGTCTTAACGTTTATACACGTATAATCTTTGTCTATAAAAGAAATTTATGATATATTTTCTTCAACAAGTAAATATTTATAATTTTATGATTTTAATTTATATATACTGGCAATGTAAAAATTTTTAGAATTACAATCCTTTATTCATGATAAGTTTGTTAATTTTATTAATAAATATATTAAAAATCACATAAATGAAAAAATTATGATTGAACATCAGTGTAAAAATTATTTACAATAATAATATATACCAATTAAACTTTAATTTTATTTAATATAATATATTTTAGATACAAAATAGATCTTGTTTATTTTGTTGTGTCTGTTGCCACTTTTTCTATCAACTTTTGGATGAATTGTAATTTCCAACGTCTTGAAACAATCAGCCATTAACAAGTACATATTTATAGTTTTGCTTAATATAATATATTTTAAATACAAGATAGATCTGATTTATCATGTGTCTTTTACCACTTTTTCTATCAACTTTTGGATAAATTGTAATTTTCAATTTCTTGAAACAATCACCCAAACACGCTACAAGGTATTAGATTAGAGTAGAATAACGATATTTAAAACGGAACCAATTCAAATTAAAAACTAATAAGAAAAAACTAGAAACAGATAAAAACTCAAAATAATTTGGATTTGTTTGGTTTTTAAATTTCTAAAACCACATGGTTCAATTCTATTTGTGATTTAAGATTTGAAAATCAACCTAAACTACAATATACATAATTCTTATATTTTTTTTCTCAAATAATGTCTAGTTTAAAAAACATGATATGATTCATATTTTAAACATAATTATACAAAAAATAAATAAAAACATTACTTTAATTTCTACTAGTTAGATATGTGATAAAATTTTATTTTTTAAGTAGTTTTAAAGTGAGATTATTTTTCAATAAATTCTCAATAAATATTTACATAATTCTCACAGTAAAACAAATTATTTAAAGTATTCTTAAAAATATTAAAAATCATACTCAATAATACTTAATAACATATTTTCAGATTTTTATAATAAAAACATCCAAACATAAATTACCTTTATCTCAATCAATTTTAAATATAATCAATTATGGAAAATCAATTTTGTCAATGAACTTACAAACACACACTCAGACATGGGCTTAGTCTTGCTTCTTCGTACTTTTTTGGATTTTGATGTTTCTCTTTACCTAAAGATACATACCACACGGCATTGAAAAGAATAATAAAACACTTTGTAATGTATGTTTCCTTGCGTGATATTAACCACATACCAACCCATCCATGGGAAAAAGACAATTAGCAGTTGTAAATGCAATGGGGTAGCATTGTTCAAGAAAAAGTATAAACTATTACCTCCTCCAATGTAAACGGAATTTTTCATTTTACCTCATTAGATAGAAAAATGATAATGATGTCCAATCTCACACAACCTGTCTACTGACATAAAATTAGGTAAGGAGAGAATCACTAATAACTTGAAAAAGATAGCAACTCGCAAAATGACCTCTCCAAGTGACCTCTCAAAGCTAAAGCTAATGAGGTATGCAAATAAATGAAATTGTAAATTCAACTGCATAGCTGAGGATACTTTACCGGATACATATATAAAGCAAAATTGCTCAGCAACAATTTTAAATATAAACACTGGTTAAAAAGAAATCAATGGAAAAGAATATGATGAATGCTAGTCAGTGTTGCCAGGTTGATTAGTAGATAATTGAAGATAATTTGAGTGAGAAAACTTGGGCGGGAGGGCTATAAGTGGCTCATTTGCACTGAGCTTTCTATAAGCAAGTCCTAAGGCATAACCTAAAGCCCTTGAAACAGGAACAGCAACTGCATTTCCAATTTGACAGTACCTACAGATAGTATCACGACAAAAGAATACGCAATTAGGTGTATGGACTATGGATGCTTGGTTAAATGCAGAGAATAATTTGGAGAAAACTATTTTTAGTCACTACCTATTTGGAAACTACAAACATAGAATTGCTTCCTGCAAACAAACTAATTGATTCTAATAGGCAACCTTAATATACTTTATAGGGTTAAATGCATTTTTTCTCCTTCTAAATATACTAAAATTTGGTTTTAAGTTTGAGTTTCAGTTGATAATCCTTGCTTTTTAAAGAGAACTTTTTTATCCCTTCCTTCGTGTACTGAGTGCTGATGTGAACAATGGATTCTAAACTCCTATTAATGCTTAATAAGTGACATGTGGCATTTAACCAACCTATGATAAAGCTCCCTTTTTTAAAACTTGGGGATACAAACCAAAGTTCAAAGTTTAAAAAGATTAAAACAATTAGAAGAGATACTTGATGATTCTAAATGCTTGAGGAATAAGGATTCATCAGCTCTTTATTTATAATGATTATAATAAATTACAAATAAATATAGAATTAAATCATATAATGTAAAAAGCGTAACTAAGCAAGATATAAAACATAATCAAACAAGATCAAATCTTCAACTCTCCCCCTCAAGCTGGAGCGTGTAGATCATAGGCATCCAGCTTGAAACAAATGTAGGATATTCTTGATTTGCTGACAGATTTAGTGAAGATATCCGCTAGTTGATTTTTTGACTCAACAAAGGTAGTGGTAACTTTTCTAGAAACAATTTTCTGCCGTATAAAATGGCAATCAATTTCAATATATTTAGTATGTTCATTGAAAAATGGATTCATGCTATATGTAAGGCTGTTTCGTTCTCACAAATGAGCTTCATGATTCAACTTTGCAAAACTTAAGCTCATAAAGGATTTTGCTTTTGCACTAGACCTGGACACAGTGCTTTGCTTTTTGCTCTTCTAAGAGATAAGATTTCTTCTAACTAGGACACAATACCCCGAGGTTGACCAACAATCACTTTCATCTCCAGCATAATCTGCATATGAATATGCAACAATATCAGTATTACTTTTGTCCTCATAAACTAGCCCTTTACCAGGAGCCTCTTTTATATATATCAAAATTCGAATCACAGCCTCCCAATGACTTGTGTGTGGAGAGTTGTTGAATTGACTAAGAACACTAATTGCAAAAGATATGCCTAATCTAGTCATGTTAGATAATTTAATCTCCTAATCAGTCTTCAGTATCTACCTAGATCTGAGAAGAGTTCCCCCTCATTAGACAAATGTTTGGTATTTGGATCCATAGGAGTATTAATGGGCTTACAATCTAATATTCTAGCATCTCCCAGGATATCAAGAGCATACTTATATTGGGAAATGACAACCCCAACTTTTGACTAAGCAACTTTAATCCCCAAAAAATATTTTAGTCGTCCCAAATCTTTGGTTTAAAAATGCTTAAAAAAATTATTTTTAAGGTTATGGAATATCATCTACATACACCACAAGGTAAATGCATTAATTAGTAGAGGGGAAAATTTTGTAAAAGATAGAATGATCAGACTCACTATGAGTCTTGCCAAAATTTTGTAAAACAAAGTTGAATCATCCAAACCATGCTTTGGAATCTGTTTGATGTCATACAATGCTTTACGTAACTTGCAAACATAACCTGTAGACTCCTCTTGAGCAACAAATACAGGTGGTTGCTCCATATAGACTTTTTCTGTCAAATCACCATGTAAGAAGACATTTTTTATGTCCAACTGATAAAGGCACCAATGATGTATGACAGTCATAGATAGGAAGAGACGAATAGAGGTCATCTTAGCAACCGAAGAGAAGGTTTCATTGTAATCAAGACCAAAGATTTGTGTGTAACCCTTGGCTACAAGACGAGCCTTTAACCGGTCAATCTATCCGTCCAAACCAACTTTAATTATAAAGACCCATCAACAACCAACAATGGTCTTCCTAGGGGAAGGAGGAACAAGAACCCAAGTTTTGGTTAAATTTCAAGGCTTGTATTTCATCAATCATCGTTTGTAGCCATCTTGGATAGGAAAGTGCTTCCTGTATTGTTTTAGGAATAGACACAGTGAAAGTGGTAGACACGAAGGCATAATGAGAAGGGGACAGACAATAATAACTCAAGAAATTATAAATTGGACAAGGATTACGAGTAGAGCAATTACCTTTGTGGACGACAATGGGTAAGTCTAATTGAGTCAGAGTTGGCAAAGGAGGTGGAACAAGAGATGAAGCAAGGTCTCTGTAACAAGAGCTACTTCGACTGGTGGGGGGCGTGGTCAATGTTGATAAGTAAGGAGAAGAGGAACAAGGAGGATAGATGGAACAGACAGTGTAGGAATGACAGAGGGCATTAGGAATACTTGGGAAATAGATTCAGGTGAGGTGGACTGAGAAAAGAAGGGAGTACTTTCAAAGGTGACATCAGCAGATATGTAAAAGTGATTGGTGAAGGCTGAGTAACACCAATAACCCTTCTGTGTACAAGAGTACCAAAAAGAAAAATGCATTTGATAACATAGGCTACAACTTGTCAAGACCTGGAATAACTCATGAACAAAACAAATGGGACCAAAAATACAGGAAGGAATGGGAAACAATGATGCATCAGGAAATAAAATAGAATGTAGAACTTTGTTATTAAGGGATGAGGATAACATTCTATTAATAAGGTATCCTATAGTAAGAACAAAATCACTACAAAATTTTAAAGGTGGATTAGAGTAAAGTAACAAGGTAAGTGCAGTATCAACAATGTGGCGATGCTTAGGTACAGCAATACCATTTTGTTGTGGTGTGTGAGGGCAAGATGACTAGTGTATCATACCATGAAAGGACATAATTTGTTTAAAAGGTTGAGAAAAACATTCTCGTGCATTATTACTTTGTAAAACACAAATGGTATTGAGTATGAATTTCATTACAAAATTGTTGGAAAGTAGAAAACAATTCAGACCATTCTTTTAATAAAAATACTAAGTATTCCTAGAAAAATCATCAATAAATGTAACATAATACCGAAAACCTAAAACAGAAGGTACATGAGTAGGACCCCAAACATCAAAGTGGACAAGTGCAAAAGGAGTATCAATGTGATAAAGAGTGCGTTCTAGAAAGGAAGTTTGAACATGTTTGCCAAGCTGACAAGATTCACACTCTAAGGATGTCATCTTAGAAAGATGCGGAACCATGACCTTTAATTTATTAAAACTAGGATGTCCTAAACGACGATAAAGCAAAGTAGAGACTCGAAAATGATGCAAGCAAAAGGTATGGGTGAGTGGAAGTAGTAGAGACCATGTGCTTCATAGCCTCTGCCAATCGTTTGTCTAATGCTCTGATCTTGTACATAAAAAGAATTAGGAGAAAAGGTTACAAAACAATTAATAGAGTAAGTTTGCTGACTGAAACAACGTTAAAAGGAGATTTGGGTGCATAAAGAACGATTTTTAATGATAAATATAGGGTGGGGTTGACTTGGCCAATGGTTGTGATGGGGGTCTTAGACTCATTAGTTAGGGTAATGTGGTGTGTTGATGTTGGCGGGGATAAATTAAAAACTAGAGAAGGATTACCAGCTATGTGATCAGAAGCATAGAGTCTATAATCCAAGACCCAACAATTGATGATTGTAAGAGACAAACTATAGAATTACCAGACTGAGCAATTGTAGCAGAGGCTTGGAGGGAAAGCCTCGTATTGGAGATAGCCTTGATATTCGACATCAAACAAAGTGTTGCGGGGTGTTGCTCTCGATTGGATCTGGGGTGGGATTCTGAGACAAGGTGACAATAATAGACTTTTCAGGAAGGCCAATTAGATGGTAACATTTATCTCGAGTTTGCTCCATGCAATGACAGTAGGAACACTTTAGACGATTATCTCCACCACTACGATCACCCCTACATCCACTCTGAGCACCTCGATAACATCCACAATTTCCACAACCTGTAACAAAAGTTGAAGAATTGGAACTAGTGGTTGTTAAAGATTCCTTGTAAGGAAACCGAAGGAGACAAGCCAAGATTTCCTCAGTAGTAGGCATAATAGAATTGGTGAGGATTTGATTGTGAATTGATTCAAAGTTTTTATGGAGACCATGGAGAACATACACCATGCACATATTATCCAATTTTTCTAGCATCATTGCAAGGTCATCAAGGGTCATAAGAGTTTTCATTTCATGAATGACAGGTTGTGCTTGACTGCAATAAGAAGGAAGATCAAGATCCATCATGGTTAAGGATAGAGGCATTAGATATCATTGGAGTAAAGGTCACGAGCTTTGTGTCAAATGGTGTAACAAGTCTTGTAGTTGCAAAAATGAATTATAAGGGAAGAGTCAATGGATTGCTATGGGAGAGCAACAAGTTAGGCATTAACCTTTTGCCATTGGGCACATTCTGCATTGGGAATTGTGTCAGATGTCTTTTGTAAGTGGTCAGACAGACCTTGCCCTGTGAACTAGATCTCAACAGCAACTGCCCACTGAATATAATTCTTTTTGGTCAATTTTGTAGATGTAATAGAGGGACTGTCTGAGAAAACAAAGGAGACCACACTAGCAGTGGAGGAGGAGGCTATTGGGCCCATGTGAACAGTGCACGAAGGGAAGAGAAAAGGATTAGATGTCATTAATGACTTCAAAAAAGCCAAATCACCCTTGGAACGGGACAGGGAGATGATGGCGAGCCAGAAGAGACCAAGCGTGACATTATCAGAGGCCTAGAAGGCGTTGTGTAGACTTCACGTGCGAGAGACTTTTTTCTGTGGCACTTTCGAGGGTGAGTAGATTGGCGCCTTCCACTTCGGATGTCGGTGGTTTGACCTTGAACAGAGGTGACCGCCGAGACAACCAAGAAAGGTACTCTTGACGCACTGTTTTAGGCGTTTTTTTATTATTATTTTTAAAGGCCCACAGGGAGTGGTTCCCTTCTGATACCAAGTTAAAAGAGATACTTAGTGATTATGAATACTTGAGGAATAAAGGTTTCTCAGCGCTTTATTTATAATGATTATAATACAGTATAAATAAATGTAGAATCAAATCATATAATGTAAAAAAGGTAACTAAGCAAGATATAAAACATAATCAAACAAGATCAAATCTTCAACAAAAACCAAAATTATATATATCTATAAAACATATTTAAGCCTATTTTATTTTCATTAAATAATGTTTTTGTACCTCCCTTTCACGGTCCCATGGAATCTATAATAATCAGGAAATCCTTGCAGCCTGGCAAATTCTCGTACAGTTAGGACTCGATCTTGCTCCGGGTGTAGAACAACCTACAAGACTTAAATATATAAGTGTGTTTGGATAAGTATTAACAAAATTAATTTTGAATATAATTGATTTGCGTTAAAATTGATTTTGAAATAGTGATTTATATTTAGATGTTTTTACTATAAACGTGAGTTAGTAGTAAAATTTTTAAGACCACGCAAAAGCTGCTCCAACTTGTTTCAACCTAGAATCAATTCCAAACCCAAAATCAATTCTGAATTATTTTCTATTAGAATATACATGTAAATATTCAGTCATTCAACTGAGTATTAGTTGTTATTGTTAGAAGTTAGTTAGTTAGTTTCTGTTCTAACTAAATTTAGTTAGTCAGTTTCTGTTCTAACTAATTGTAGTAGTTAGTTTCAGTTGTAACTACTTTCTTGAGCCTATATAAGCTTTGTTGTACCTTCTTTCTCATTTGGTGAAATACGAATTCTCAGTCCACTTTTGTTTTAAACATTTCTCTCAGCTTTTCTCTCTTCTCTGAGATTCTGATTTTTTTTAAACAGAAAAATGGACTGAGAATTCAATTCTTATTTCACCAAATGAGAAAGGAGGTACAACATAGCTTATATAGGCTCAGAAAAGTAGTTACAACTGAAACTAACTATTACAATTAGTTAGAACAAAAACAGAAACTAACTAACCAAAAATAGAACAGAAACTAACTAACTTCTAACAGTAATAACAGAAAAGATAGCAAACTATAACATCCAGTTTAACGACTGAATATTTATATGTATATTTCTAATATTTTCCAACGCAAAATCAAGCATATTAAAATTTACCAAAAATCAATTCTGGGTCCAAAATCAATTCTTTAATGTGAAACCAAGTGTGCACTAAGAAATCAATTTGTGTGATTTCTATAACAAATTGAAGAACAGGATAAGACCTGGTTATGACAACTTGGGAAGGTTAGGGCAGTAGGAAGATTCTCATCCCACCACAACCGTCCAAATGGCCTACATATAAGATTAAAAGTCATTCAAATGTAGTAAAGCAAGAAAAATCACCAAAGATACTACTTATATTGAAAAATTCACCTCTTGGACTTCCCTTGCTCAAAAGAGAAACAATATTCTGGGACCTAAGATCACATACATAGAATAGTCTAATAAGATTAATATATGCAACTTCATGCTATTCTAGGCAAATAAAGAAACATAAACAGATAACCTGCCACTCAAAACTGTTAACTTCAACTGATTGTTGAAACCAAAAACATCTAACGATATCCAGTCAAATAAGTGCCCATATAGACTGGTACAAGTCTGTTCATGCACACCCTTCTTTCAAACTTCCATACAAAAGCACTAAAGTTAAAACTGATAAAATTTAAGACCAAATAGAGTTGTTTACTCCCTCTTGTCCTCTGTATAAGAACCAAATTACAGGTTTTGTTATGAAAGAATTATTGCAATATTGGAAAAATAAGTGTATGGGTCTGTTTGGGTATGTCTCTCTAAAAGCAATAGAAGAAAAAAACACAGAAAAAAGTTAAAAAAAAGCTTCTTCATAAGCCTTTTTAAAAGAGTAGAACTTTTTTTAAGCTAATTTTAGCTAATATGTAGAAGTATCTCGCATAGTTTTTTTAAAAAATGTGGGACTTTTTAAAAAATTAGCTTGTAAAAAGTCCCACATAATTTAAAAAAACTTTAAAAGTTGTTTTGATTTTTTCCTTTGTATTTTTTCTCCTAGAAGTGCTTCTAGAGAAAATTATCCAAACAGAGCCTAAAAACATGTAAGATTGCTAAATGTAGAGAAAGGAAGACAAGGGATTTGGATTAGATCATAAGCATTAAAGATGAAGAAGGAAAGGTTTTGGTTATGGATATTGGTATCAAGGGGAGATGGGATAAGTACTTTTTTAAGTATTTCATCGAAGGACAGACCGGGCTTGAATTACTAATACAGAGGGGTTAGAAACTAGTGAGGAATATAGAAACCAATCAGAGGTTAAAATATCCCTTTAAAAGAACGAATAAGGGTAAAGTGGTTGGTCAAGATAGTATCCCTATAGAAGTTTGGAATGTTACGGGAGAACAAGGCATCTTATGGTTCACGATGCTTTTCAATGAGATTATGAGATCTAACAAAATGCCACATAAATGAAGTACTGTGGTCCCAATTTTCAAGTACAACGTTGATATTCAAAGTTGTGCTAACTACAAAGGTATTAAACTCATGAGCCACACCATCAAGTTATGGGAAAAGGTGATTGAGCATTGATTAAGGACGGAAACAAGGATTGCAGAGAATCAATTTGATTTTATGCTGGGAACATCCACAACAAAAGCTATCTATTTTTTATAGAGGCTGATGGAGGAGAAGCACAAAAGTAAAAAGAAAGACTTACATATGGTTTTTATATACTTAGAAAAAGCTTAAAGGGTGCGCATGGCTTGTATTATTGTTATAAAAGACATGTATGAAGGGGGTAAGAACTAGTGTGAGAACACCAAAAGAAGAAACCAAAGACTTTTTTTATTGGGATAGGACTACACTATACTAAGGTTCAATCTTAAGTCCTTACTTATTGAACCTAGTAAGGAATGTGCTTACAAAGGACATACAAAAGATTACCTCTAACTGCATCCTCTTTGCAGGGGACATTGTGTTGATTGAGGAATCAAGGGAAGCAATTAACAACAAGCAGAAACTTTGAGTCAAACTTTGGAGACTAACGGTTTTCACTTAAGTAAGAGTAAGACTAAGTATATTCACTACAAGTTTAGCAAGAGATAGAAGGAGGATCAGGGAGAAGTTAAGATGAGAAAGGAGATAATCTTGGGCTTTAATTAGTTCAACAATACTATATAGTAATGAATCTAGGCTTTAATTAGAAGGTTGGAGAAAAAAGTGAGTAGTAGAGATGAGAATGTTAAACTAGATGTGTGGACATACTAGAAGGGACGAAATCCAAAATGATTTGTATGCGAGAAAAGATTGGAGTCACCGATTGAGGAGAACATAACAGAAAATCGGTGAAGGTGGTTTAGGCATGTACATAGAAGGCCAGTAGAAACACATGTTAGAAGGTAGATGAAATGGCCTTTAATCCAGCGCAAAAAAAGACTCTGGAAGACTTGGTTAAGGGGGATTTAAGCCTAATTAATATTTTTGTAGCTTTGGTCTTTAATCAGATAGAATGATATCGTGTAATCCATTTAGTCAACCTCACTTAGTGATAAGACTTGGTTGTTGTTGTGTAAATTTAGGATAGATTTTATACTATTAATTAAATTAACTAATTCCATTAATTATTGTGAATTAATTAATTTAGTCTTATAAAGAGGACTGAAGGGAAAATATTTTTGCTTATGAAGGTTTGTTAGTTAAAACTAAAAGTTGACTAGCAAACATGAAACTAATGTATTGGGGAGATATTAGAAAATAAATACAGTCAATGATCAATAAGCTACTTACTTTTTGTGAAAATTAGCATGCTAATATCCCACGTAAAAGGACAGTAAAAAGGCGGCACAATATTATGTAATCTCCTTATTGAGTTTTGAGCATAATAATTAGCAATCAACTTATATTTTCTTATAATATAAACCTGAAATATGAATTGGAATGTAGAAATTGATTCTAATTCATTGGTATTATAAATTGTCTTATATTAATGATGATGAGGAATCATCGAATTCATTAGCGCGCATTTTAATCATATAGCAACAGATATGTGTATAAAATATAAAATAAAAGACAAATGAAAATGAATGTAAACCTCTTTCCAGTGACAAACTTAAAGACTCACCAATGGTTTTCCAGATGGTAGCAACATATTCTCTGTTGGATGCCGCCTAGCCACATTGTCTGCTCCTACAATTACACCAGGCATATCACGGAAATTTGCACCCTACAGTCATTAAATTTAAGGGTGAACAAGGGGTAGACCAAAATTGTAATGCCATGAACTTGATCTAGACTCAACCTTGCGTTTTGGAATTTGACAAACACGTAGGTAGTCATCTTCAAACAAAAAGTAGGGACGGTGATCATACAATAAGGGCATTTTCTCTGTTGTTTCATTTGATTTTGATCCAGTCATCTCTACTCAATGAATAACAAGGAAACAAGATGAGCTGATCTTTGGTCCAAAGATATATTTCCAAAATACAAAAGAGAACAATTAAAAAGGAAACACTGCAGACAAGATGTGCAAATAAAATGACAAGAAGGAAAGCATAAGAATAGTAGTGCTTGCGATGAACTCAACTAAAACTTTATAACTTGAATCTGGAACAAATAAATTTCAAACTTTTATTTTTATATTTTAATATTATAGATGAGTGAAGAGTCAGCCATCACAGAGAAATGCTACAGTTAAAAAATATACCACAAAACTAATTTATGATTAGTAGCAAATATGCACTCAAGGGACGGTGCTATTACCATACATAGTTGACCGTATATATCTTTGAAATTCTGTTTCTGGAGGATTTCCATATGGCATTTCATCACGAGTTTCAGTGTTCATGACCTATAATGTTGAATTATTTTTTGAAGTCACGTAAACATAAAGAAAAAACATCATCTAAAGTGTCTAAAGTGATCAAGGCTGTAGCCAACTTTGAATCTTAGTGAGTTAAGATCACCAAGTAGTTAGAATAAATGAAGGATACCCATACTTGTACATTTAAGAAATACACACACTTTAGAGGAGTCTGCCCAAACATGAAAAAGAAAAAAAGCAAATAAATGTAGAATAGTACAGCAGGAAGATCAGAGATGGCATCTTGAATAACAGTAGCTTTCTCTAAATTGCGGGGTTGGTCTTCATCATAAGCAACAACGTTACGCTGCATATGAAAGACAAAACTGGTGAAAACACACACACACACATATATTATATATAATTAAGCATGAGAATTGTTAAAGATATGATTTGATTATATGTAAATAGGTAAATAGAGTAGGGGTTTTATTTTATTTTGTTTCCTTATTTATCTTGTACATATGACTATAAATACATCAGTGTGCATCTGACCTAATACACAATTCCTAAATTCCTCTACATTCTATAATGATGTATACCTCAAACTCTGGTGGAGGCCAATATCTGACAATAACATCATGTGTTGGCAGTGGAAATTGGGGTATAACCTGGTAGTGATTAACAATTAACAATTAACAAATCATAAAAGAAAAAAATAATTTCTTTATTTTTTTGAGTTAGCTATAACAATTTCTTCAAGATTTACACATTAAAAATTAGTAAAATGAAAAGAACTAAATTTCCAAGATTCAATCAACTTCAAGAAAGGGTCACAAAATGCAAGGTTTTAGATAAGCTTTAAATCAAAATTAAAATTTAAAGCAATCACAAAAGGAATTTAGTAGATCACAATATAACGTGAGGATCATTATTGTATGTGCATGGGAGCAAATAGCCAAATTTGCATTGCAACATGCTCACCAGGCCCAAACACATGCCCTCACCTCATCCCCGTTAGAAACTTATGAAACAATTTGATATATAAACAAAGAGATCAAAGTTTAAATAGGCAATATGAGATTTGTGCCTTTTGTAATACCCTTAAAATACAACAATTATTCCTTAGTAGTTACTCAAATATAATGATATTTCATAGGAATAGGTATTATTGCAAGTCCTTAATATACAATTCTTCCTTAAAATTACTCATATAATGTGCTCTATTCTTCACAAGGGAGTGGTACAATTAGGCCTTCCCTTAGGAATGCAATATACAATGTAAAGTTTATTTCTCTTGGAAGCCCAGTCAAAAGCTTTTGAAACTTCTGGTTTGAGAGACTTCACCCCTAATCAGCATCAATAAGCTATCGCATGCAATCAAAGTGATTGCCTTTCTTATCCTAATAGAAAAGGTAATTTGAGCGCTTCCCCTGTCTACAACTATGCTATCTCTATCACTGCTAAGATATATAATATTAAAATATCATATGCTATGTTCTTCCCATGGAAGTAGTACAATTAGGCCTTCCCTTTGGAATACAATATCAGTGGTACAATTAGGTCTTCCCTTCAGAATGCAATATCAGTATGTAAAGTTTATTTCTCTTGTAAGCCCAATCAAAAGCTTTTGAAACTTCTATTTAAGGGACTTCACTACTAACGGGCATCAATAAGCTGTCACATGCAATCAGTCATTACCTTACCTTCAACCTTGTTTGGGGTGGTTGTCAATTCCTACTTTTGGTTTCGAAATACATTTTGAAAACAAAAATGTGTTTCGCTAAAATGATTACAATTTGGTTTTTTAGTTATTTTCAAAAACAGTTTTGACCAATTTTGGAAACAATAAAAATTGTTTTTGACCAACCTTGTCACCACCCGACACCGATCACCAACCATTGTTGGTCGTCGGTCTTTCACCACCACCACTTGTCTCTAATGTCGATCATTGGCCATCATCGTTGTCAATCTCCAGTCATCGTCGCCCTTTATAATCAGTATCTAATTGTTGTCTCAAATTTTGGTAGCAACCGTCGATCATTAGTCACTACCAACAACTTTTGATCTCCAACAATTGTCATTGTTCTCCAATAACCACCACCAACTGCTGTCTTTGAGAGTCATTGTCGGTCTTGGCTTCCCTGTCAATCACTATGGAGGAGGGATTCCAATGGAATTGAATTTTGACAACAATGTTTTAAAACTTGAAACCAAAAAAATATTGTTTTTATAAATTTGAAAACTTAAAACCAAAAATCATCCCTAGCACGCCCTATCTTATTCTAATAGAAAAGGAATTTGGGCCCTCCCCTATCTATAATTATGCTATCTCTATCACCGTTAATGTTAATATTTTTTGCTAGGTTAGATATGGAGAGTTCAGCCTTTTCCTTCCTTGTTTGCCCTTTCATTCCTTGTTTGTTTCCAAGTTGGTTCTAAAGAAAGGTAGCAAAATGGAATCAAACAAAAGTTGGTTCTAAGACAAGATCCTTCATGTTAGAGTCGTACTAGCCTTGCCCTATCTAAAACTAAAAGGTGGATGGAAGATGACCTTTTTAATGAGATCTCACGCTTGATTTTATACATATAACATTTCTTGCTAGATTGGATTGAGAGTAACATGTAGGCCTTTCATTATATTGCCTTTTCAATTCATTTTGGATGCCTTTCCTTCACTCCAGGCCAGTGTTATCGATGGAAGATCACAGGAGATTGTGGAATACCAAAATTGAGCCATAAAAACATGCTACGACACCTTATGGCGGACATCCTGTCACAAATTGGCTATGGTGATGGTGTTTGGCAAAAAATCTGCCATGGCATGGCTTTATGATGGCGCTGCGGTGTTTATTTAACAACACTGCTCCAGACACTGTTTAGATCTATTTTGGTTGCCAATAAAATGCAATATGGGAGTCAAGTTAGATTTCTATTCTTTTCCTTAACACACTAGAGATCTCACCCATAAAGTAAATCGTCACACCTATAGTCTAACCAATTGGGAGAGAATCAATATGTTCAAGAGCAATCCATCTTGCCTAAATGGCTAATGTAGCATACAACTATCCATTGTATTGTGCTCTCCAAGTATGCTTGTTTCCCCTTCTTTACCATGGGAAGTCATTGTGAAACAACTCTGCTAAGAAGAAAAAGGAAGGCATTAAGAGACCCTCTTTACACAAAACTAGACACCCTCTATTGTACAATCCCTATGCCTTATTTGAGTAACGAGGCATTATTAAAGAAATACCCTTAAAAATAATAAAAAAAAAATTCCTTAATAATTACTCATGTGAGGAGTGCTAAAAACACTCTTTTCAACACACACTCTATCATTAATTAGAATTTATTTAAAACTATAAAATGAAGAGTCATTTAACAAGTAGGATACACATTTTTTATTTTCGGTAAATTTCAACAAATCATAAAGAATATGTCAGAATGTGTTGCTAGCATTTTTCTTACTTGTATAATATAATATGTTAATTCAGTTGTTCTTGTGTTTTCTGTTCCTCTCAACATTGTATCTAAAATCTAGCAAGAGGCAACCTTATTTAATGTCATCTTGGTGGATCCATTATCCATCAATCCCACAAAACTGCATATCATATTAGAATTTGGGTTTTGGTCAAACCTAACCCAAAAATTGGCTTGTAAGATGAGAGATGTCCCCCACTTATATACTTTAATTTGGTTATATAACTAGTTGAAGTGGGATTTCCAACTGATACCAAATACATTTTTTGGAAGATGGATCGCCTCTTAGGTTTCAACGTTATTTGCAATAGAAAGGTGTTTTTCAAGCTAAAAGAAAAAAACTATCCAACAATTACTAGTAGTGTTTATATAAATGGTACTAGATCTAGGAAATAAAGGCCCAACAAGAGCAAATGTTTTATAAAGATGTCTGAATGAGAATGCAAAATTCAATAAGAAATAGGAAAATCATGACAGATGTGCTAGAGACAACATAGGAGTGTCACCTAGATTACACTCAACAAGGTATGAACATGTGAAAAATGTCAATATAAGCTTTAATTAGAAGACTTGATTAGATGAAGGAGAGCCCAACAATAGGTAGACAAAGACCAAAAAAACCAAAGTAAAACCATCAACACAGAATTAGATCTCTATGAATAATCAGATTCTGATAGAAAACAATGGCACAATTTGATCCAGGTACATGAACCTACCCAATGGAAAAAAAAAAAACTTGGAATGGATTAATACTGAATGTTATATATGACAACAGTTAATGCCATCTGTTGAAGACATTGATGGAGAGAGACTTATGCTTTCTCAAAAGTTTGAGTGAATTAACATAGGCACAATCTTCAAAAGAGAGAGAGAGAGGTCTGTATTCCGTTTTACATTTATCAACTTGATCTAGCTCCAAATTTTAAAACTGACCTCACTAGGATGGGCACCCCACAAAAAAACACGCAACCGAAATTGTGGAAGACCATAACACCCAGCAGCAATGATTCCCAGTCTTGCTTGGTAGTTCATATGTACCAAACGACTTAGTGCATATCTTCCAAGCGAGCCCTTGTCAAATCTCAATATGTCAACTACATTCTCCATTAAAACATACCTAGGCTTCAAAAATTTCACCATGTCCATGAAAATCACAATCTGACGATTCCTTTCATCATCCAATGGTGACTCAGTGTTTCTAAAGCGATTATATCCACTAATTCCTTGACAAGGAGGACCCCCACAAATAACATCAACTTCAACCTGAAATAATTTTAAGCAACAGTTATATTTAAAATACAAAATCCATCAAGATTTTAACCTATTTACATTAAAAATAATACTACTTACCGGAAGAGGCAAGATTTTTAATTTCATCCCTCTTCTCACAAAATCCTGTATGCTTTCCTTACACTTACTACAAATATAAATAATAAGACTGATGCTCTGAGAATGTTTATTATCATGAATCCCACTGACAAGATTCAAGAAATACATACCTTAAGCTTTTAATTGGTTCCCAGGTGTCTTCACTTGCACTGCAATCCTTCCAATGCACCTATGAAACAATTGTGAGAATGTAATCATCACCAATTTATGAACCTAAACATTATTAGACATTCAAGAGGGGAAAATGAGGGTAAAAGATAAGGATAGTAAAGGAATAAATTTTATCTATTAAAGGGCCCAGTGTTACAAAGTTAAAAATCTTCGACCATGAGAAAAATCTACAAATAAAGCCTGCCCAGTCTCTTATGACAGCTAGTGGTATCTGCTGGAAATAATCTTTAGATATTAGGAGAAAATATGTTAAAGTTATTTTATTTTATTTTATCTTTATTTTATCATTTGTATTTAGTCTTTATTTCCTTTTTTGTGCGAGCTGACTCAATCATTATAAATTCATGAATTGAGAATATAATTAATATGAATAAAATACATAAAATTACTTTTGTTTTCCCGTGTAGTTCAAGTGTATCCTAAAATCCACAAAAGCAAAAGGATTAGAGCATTGTAAAAAAAATCTGACTTTATAGAAGACTAACATTCTATTCCACTTCTGTTAACAGAAAATCCAAGGTAATGACAACCCATGCTTTAATTTTCACTAATATTAATTATAAAATATTCATTTGAAATATATTAAGCTTTTAATAAATGTACATATGAATACAAGTTAAGAAATCACCTCATGCAAAAGATCTAGCAATCATATGATTTAATAATTAAAAGTTACCAACTTGAACTATGTTAGCATCTAATTGCAAGGTACAGGGGACCGGCGTCCCACAACAGAAATATGGGATTCTAGTGAGGGGTTTATGAGCTGTTAGGCCATCAACTACAACATCACAGCATGTTTTGGGGCATGGTTATAATAAGGTTCCTATCGAACTAATTAAACATAAGCTATGGGCAATCTGAGTGCTTACCATATAATTCATAAACAGCTTGGCATAAACCATTTACGCACGCAATACGCATACAAAGCATTGTTTTTAATGTACATTAAATAGTCAGCATACCTTTATTTTGCCATTAAAATGAATTTACTACCACATCACTCAACTTTTCTTCCCAATGTCTTTTTACTGATGGAGGCAGGACACAAGCTTTTAAACTAGCACACAGTTTTAAAATCCACAAAAGTTATCCCTTTTAATTAATTATATAATCAGCTAATAGAATTGAACTTGAAAAAATTGCAAGTGCTAAGTTGGAGGATCACATGACTACCACAGTACCACTGTCTGACATCAAGTAATAAAATATGTATACAACATGATTTCACGAAGAATAAAGTTTTAATGAGATAAAAATGAATACCCTAAAGCTACATTGGATTTATTACCTTAAAATATAGACCACGTTTGCCAGTTTTATTGGGATCACTAAAGCAAATATCAACTAACTCAGAAACTTCAAATTCACCATCAGAAATATCGTTTACTTCAGAATGCCCTCGTTTATTTGCTCCTGAACTATTGGATCGAACTGGAAGTTCTCTTTCTCCATTACTAACATTATAGTGTTTGCATAGCTTCTCCCACTCCTTCAATAGTTCAAGAAAGTCATCAGCAGATTCATTACGCACCTGTACAATGAAGAAATATATTATCTCTGCTGTGAAAAGTTACCATCAAATATCATTGTTGTAGAAGAAGATTGCCTACACTCACATGTGTGTCCGGATGGTTTAGTTTCAAGCTTTCAGTAGCAGACCTATTGCTGTCAACAGCCCATCTCTGAGCAAAACAGCAGCCAAAGCAGGATCAATGCATCATAGATGATATTTAATGGAATTCATAAAAAGGAATGATTTCATTTCAGAGAAGGATTTCATTTATAATACCGTGACAAGGTTAACTGATGCAGTTTTGGCACCTAAGCACAATCCAGTTGACATGCCACCACACCCAGAATAAAGATCTAGTAATGCTAATTCTTTCTTGTACGACTCAGAACATGATAGGCTCTTGGTTACTGTAGAGGCATCTGTTGAGAGACTCTCAAGAACGGCAGGTGGTGATAACTCAATAGTCTTGACATGATTATCTAAGGCAATATTTTGACATTATATCTTAAGAAAACATAATATATTTGAAGAATAGTTCAAGGCAGCAAATACTGATCACATAAGAACAAACGAAACTTATATGCGAATTACTAATATGACATTGGGTGCTGAAATATCTCTACTTGTTAAGACTTAAGACAGGCAACATTTATCGCTATCATGAGCCTAGCCTTCATTGCAGGACTTTTTCATCAACTTGGAGCCTTGTTGCGGACACATGATTGGTAAAGTCTGTGAAACCCAATCCACTTCCACTCAACCAATATCTCACCAGAGCATGACTATCAGTCACCTAATACACATTTGGTAGAGCCCAAATTATATTCTAAAAGGGTTTATATCCTTATAGGAATATAGGTAGAGCCCAAAATATCAATATTGTATCTTAACATAATTTAGAGTGTCATAGAAGTTATCTCTTAGGATTATTTACTACTGGCCATGTTTTATAGTATTTTCTACATAGTTTCCCTATTAAAATTATTAGTACAAATAAGGAAAATGAGTATTTTAGGCTTTATTAACACTTCACTTGTCAATCATCATAGTATACAAGAAAATATTATTAGAAGTTTCTTTTCTCTTTATTATCACATTTTATTTCCAAAACATCAAAAAATCAACAAGTGGGTAGATTTTCTTATGCATGAAAATGTCAAAATAGATGTCAGAAGTATGCATGCATGCAGAAGCTGTCGCCTATTGCTAAAAGTAAATTTTGTTTCAAGTTTTAATGCTCCCCAGCCTCCTATTTCCTTCTCAAGTGATAGATCAAACACGAAAATAAAGATATAGAAACTGATAGCAAAAAGTATCTAGGGCTCCTTCACGGCACACCTATTGGTAAGTTGCGGAATGTAGAGTAATCCACACAATATTCCATATCATAATAAAAGTCAGATGGTGAAATTGAAGCCAACTTTTGACCAACCTGCAACAAGTGATGCACAAAAAAACAAAAATTGTTGTTAGTATTTACAAAGACTGATGTATAAACCAATTACGAAAGAACATAACTAAGATTTGTCATACCCTAGGTGTTATTTGTGTGACATTAGCTTTTGCTATTATGCACTCAATTAAGTTATCATTCATTATTGATGAATAAAATACACGCCTCTTGTCATGAAAACCACCTTCGTCTTGGATAACCTGAAAATTAAATAGAAGAAACAGTTACAATAACAGCATTTGACATGACAAGACAAATATCATAACATATGCAGTACTCACTGTATCTTGAATTCTGTAAAACCATTGCACTCGGAAATAATTTTTACCATCAGTTGTTTGAAAAAATTCAATAATCTTGCCTACATGTTTTTCTTCTCCTTCACCCTGTAAGAATTACTCATAATGTAAGTATAAATTGCTCTCTTACTATGTTCACATGACATTTTGAAGCTCATAGATGTCGAAGACATCCGTATGCTACTCACCTGCTCTACAATGGACAGCAGAAAAATTAATAAAATTAATCATATTCACATGCATGTTTAAAGGACACTCACTACATTTTTGCTAATAAGTGAAGAGACAATATCTAGTAGTATCTGGAAAGTCATTTATAATCTATTTGAATATGATAACAACCTATAATGGCTGGTCAAGAAATAATATGGAATAAGGAACATGAGGAGGAAGACCAAAGAGAAAATTCATGCATCCCCTTAAAAGTCTTATTGCACTTGGTGATGTTGGCTACATGAATCATACATCACTCACCTAATTTAAAAAACCAAATCTTTAAAGATATTATTTCCCATGAAATCTCTCCCACAACCTTTCTCTAATGTCTTTCTCCCTTTCTCCTTTTTTCATATGACTAAAAATCGTGCAATCTCCTCATTGGTACTTCTACTGGTCTTCTTTGTACTTGTCTAAATCACCTTAACTGATTTCATATAATTTTTTTTCCTCAACCGATGCCACACTAAACATACAACTGATAATTGCCTCATGCTTAATTTTATATGGACATATGAGAACAATTATCTTAATTCTTCTCAATTTAAGACTTTGATTTCTTTCTTTTATGAAGAAATAGGTATAATTAGGAATTTACATTACATATTTAATTTGGTTTAGAAATCACTATTATTTTTTAAAAATACACATACAAATCTTGGAGTTAGATTGAAGTAAGGTCATATAACCAAGTAATCTACTTAGCAAATGTTTTTGTTGCTGTTTGAGGATTGAAGGTCTAAAGATTTGCATAGGTGAAGTACAAGCACCTAGCGATCAAAATGGGATTGATGAGCGGTGATATACGAGCTAGCAATGGGCTTTTTGCCTAAAAGCAAAGAACTTCAACTCTTCTGACTTAGGGCAAATCACTCGTGGATTTCCTCTCTAACCTCCATCCTTAGGATTGCTCATCTCCTCCATGAGTGGTTGAGTTTCTTCCTAGTTGGGATTTGATGTAACTAAACCTAACTCATGTGTATTATTTGATTGTTAATCTAAGTTTATCATTAGTTAGAAGAGAAACTTGATGATTTTGAATGCTTGAGGAATAAGGGTTCCTCAACTCTTTATTTATAATGATTATAATAAATTGCAAATAAATGTAGAATCAAACCATATAATATAAAAAACACAACTAATCAAGATATAAAAACATAATCAAATCATATCAAATCTTCAACAGCCCCCTCAAGCTGGAGCGTATAGATCATAGGCATCCAGTTTGGAACAAATGTAGGATATTCTTGATTTGCTGAGAGACTTGGTGAAGATATCTACTAGCTGATTTTTGGACTCAACAAAGACAGTGGTAATTTCTCCAAAAACAATTTTCAGGTCAATTTCAATATGTTTAGTATGTTCATTGAAAACCGGATTAGATGTTATATGTAAGGTGGCTTCATTGTCACAAATGAATGAGCTTCACAGATTCAACTTTACATTGTAGCAAACGTAATACTGATATTGTTGCATATTCAAATGCAGATTATGCTGGAGATGAAAGTGATCATCAGTCAATCTCGGGGTATTGTGACCTAATTGTAGGAAATCTTATCTCTTGGAAGGGCAAAAAGCAAAGCACTATATCTAGGTCTAGTGCAGAAGCGGAATAATAGGCTATGAACTTTACTATAAGCGAGTTGATTTGGCTAAAGCAAATCCTTAATGAGCAAATCCTTAATGAACTTCATGGTACTCCGCTTCTGCACTAGAACTGGACACAATACTCTGCTTTTTGCTCTTCCAAGAGATAAGATGGTAACATTTATCTCGAGTATGCCCCATTTGGTGACAATAGGAACATTATAGACGACTACCTCCACCACTACAACCACCCATGCATCTACTATTAGCCCCTCGACCACATCCGTGATTGCCACCACTTGCCACAAAAGCTGAAGAATTGGAACTCATGGTTGGTAAAGATTTCTCGTAAGGGACTCGAAGGAGATGAGCCAAGACTTAGTGAGAATTTGATTGTGAATTGATTCAAAGTCCTTTTGGAGACCATGGAGAACATTCACCATGCATATATGGTCCAATTTTTCCGACATTGTCGCAGGGTCATCAGAGGTCATGAGGGTTTTGATTTCATGAATGGTGGATTATGCTCGGCCACAATAGGAAGGAAGATCAAGATCTGTCATGGTTAAGGTAGCAAGGTTGTGGATGACATCATATAGGCGTTGGACATTATTGGAGTAAAGATCACAAACTTTGTGCCAAATGGTATAACAAGTCTTGTAGTTGCAGAAGTGAAGCATAAGGGAAGACTCAATGGATTGCCATAAGAGAGCAACAAGTTGAGCATTAGCCTTCTGCCATTGGCCACGGTCTGCACTAGGAATTGTGTCAAATGTCTTTTGTAAGTGGTCAGACAGACCTGCCCTATAAACCATATCTTAACAACGGCTACCCATTGAATAAAATTCTTCTTGGTCAGTTTTGCAGATGTAATAGAGGGGCTACCTGAGAAAACAAAGGAGACAGCACTAGCAACAGAGGAGAAGGCCATTGGGCACATGTGAACAGTGTGAGAGGGGAAAAGGAGAGGATTAGAGGCCTTAAACGACTTCGAAAAACCAAACGACCCATGGAACAAATGAGGAGGCGAAGGCGAGCTAGGCAATATAACTTGCGTCATGATCATAGGTAGGGAGGCGACGCATGGACTTCACGCGCCAATGAGACTGGGTGCGTGACGATGTGTTAGAGAGCTTTTCCGGCGGCACTTCCAGGGGTGAGTAGATTGAAGCCCTTTGCTTCGGATGCCGATGGTTCGACCTTGAACAGAGGTGACCGCCAGGACAACTACAAAGGGTACCCTTGACACACTGTTTTAGAGTTTTATTTTTCTTTAAAGGACCACAAAGGGTGGTACCCTTTTGATACCAAGTTAGAAGAGATATTTGGTGATTCTAAACGCTTGAGGAATAAGGGTTCCTCAGCTCTTTATTTATAATAATTATAATAAATTACAAATAAATGTAGAATCAAATCATATAATGTAGAAAAGGGTAACTAAGCAAGATATAAAAACATAATCAAATCTTCTACATTATTCAATGTTTGTATCTCTTCTCTTCTCTATGCTTTATTTCACTTATCTTTTGTCATTTATTTTACATTTTGAATATGATTGGAAAATGTATTTGAATCTTAAAATGAGGAGAGCACTCAATGAGATTTACTGCTAGGAATATACTAAAACTCATTAGTCATTGTTAACTTCTTTTCTTAAAGCAAGCTAGTTGGTTTAAGTTATGCAAGAGATTGATTACTTAAACCTCAAAGGAGCTTAAACTCTATTCATAAGATATTAGGGTTATGACATTTTTATGAGTGATGGAAACATGATTAGATGTTCATTTATGTATGAGTGATGATTTAGTGAAGTTAAATCCCAACTAGTTATTCATATTTGTGAAAATCCCTTTCTTTTTTACACTTTTATATTTATCTTTGTCTTGCTTTTAATAGTTGTTAGTTAAATTTTATATCATTTGTTAACAAGTAAAAAGTATATAAATTTTCATAGTATCAATCATGTCCATGGATACGACTTTACACTCGTTAGACTATACTATTCGATTGGTATGCTTGCCAAAGAGTTAACAACAATCATTTCATATTATTTCCTTTTTTGCTTGGCCACATATCCATCTAAACATTCTTCTACTACCCCCACCTTTTTCTCCTATTAGACATATAAGGCCTAACATTCACTATTATATACAGTTTAGTCATACATATAGCAATTCATCAAAACTTCCATTCGCATTTAGTAGGTACTTTGTGGTTACAAATAACCATTGATGCCTTTCTCCATTTTAACCATCCTCGTTAGTCTCCCTATCCTTTTGTAATATATTCATCGTTAAAATCAGGGAGAGGAATATTGGAATGAAACTATATATATAAATACCCACAAGATGAATCTATTTATAACTTTATTTCATAGGTTATATATGAGTATAAAAGATATGATTCCCTATAATTTCAAAGATATTATTTTTACCTACTATATTTAAAACAAGATAATATAATATCTAAGATTCTCAACACTCCCCCTCAAGCAGGAGCTTATTAAGCATTCAACTTGTTACAAGAAAGCAATAATAAAATTAATAAACCAAAATTGAGTTCCACCATAAACATATTTGGAAATTCAACTCAAAGATGTTGGCGAAATCGGAAAATATTGTTTGAAACCACCACTGCTACTAAAACATAGTTAGAACTAGTGCAAGAGAGACAAACAAGGTCAGTGCATCTGGGACAAAGACAAGACCCATGCATTTGGGACAAAGCCAAAGTCAGTGTATCTAAGACAAAGATGAGGTCAGTGCATACGGGTGGAAACTAGCCAATGGAAGCCATTGAACAGAAAAATAAAGGTTAGATGAACAATATCAAAATGGGACCACCATTGCTATTGGGACATAATTGGAACTAGTGGAATAGGGACAATCAGGATCAGTGCATATGGGACAAAGACATGGGCCCGTACATCTGGAACAAAGCCGAGGCCAGTGCATCAGGACAAAGATGGGGTAGTGCATAAGGGTAGAAACGAGTTGATAGAAGTATTATTGAAGAGGAAAATAGAGGCAAGATGAACAATATCGAAATACTATTTTTTATTTAGAATAGGAGCAGGAAGCAAAAAGAGGTCACCAAGGGCAATAGGCATTGCCCCCGATAAGAGAAGGTTTTTTTTTCTTAGTATTCTTTCAACCTGTCTCTGATATCATGTTAAAATCAAGGAGAGAAATATCGGAATGAAATTGTGTGTATAAATACCCACAGGATAAATTTATTTATAATTTTATTTCATAGGTTATATATGAGTATAAAATATATGATTTCCTATAAATTCAGAGATATTATTTTTACCTACTATATTTAAAACAAGATAATATAATATCTAAGATTCCCACCATTCATTTTAAATATTTAAATTTTAAAAAATGTGGTATGGCATCTCTTATTTTTACTTCCAGCTCATTTTTATCATCTCTTGCTAAAATCACAATGCATAACTATACTTTGTTTAATTCCTACTTAAGCAAAAAACCTTAGTTTCAAAATTCTGTCTCCACAGCTCCAATTTAAAGTTAGTTGTTTCCCTTTATTCCTCAATTAAAACTATGCCACCCACAGAAAGCACGCAATTAACTATAATTGTCCGTACATCTCTAATAACCACATCCACAACTAGATTATACAAGGACTTAATCAGCCTTAATGTAATTTTATCCCTATAGGAAAGTCCTAACTCTTGCTTTCTCACACTAATAGTTGTCCCATCGTACAAGCTTGTATAGCCCAAAATATGTCGCATGGACACCTTTCTTTTCCAAAGTTTTTCAACACATTTCTCTTGACACTATATCATGCATTTTCAGCAACTAACAAAATCAGGACATTACCATGTTAGCGAAGATCAGTCAACT
This sequence comes from Psophocarpus tetragonolobus, assembly GCA_037954015.1. Classification (NCBI taxonomy): domain Eukaryota; kingdom Viridiplantae; phylum Streptophyta; class Magnoliopsida; order Fabales; family Fabaceae; genus Psophocarpus; species Psophocarpus tetragonolobus. The sequence goes on along the minus strand of CM075694.1, from coordinate 27,788,284 downwards.
TTTCAACAACTGAATATAATCTCTAGATGTCACGTATGTAAAGGGATTTTGTGTGGCGCCACAAATTATAAAAGTATCAAAGTAGTGTATATATTGATGAGAAGGATCTATGGCCCACCATAAAAAGGTGCACAGCAATGCATCATCCTTTTCCCCATTTTTTTTATCTGTTTTATACATATTCAAGTTAGGTGTCTAAATGATCCTTTAGACTTGGACCCAGGGACCACTTCTCAATAGGTTTAGACCAAGATACATAATTAAAGGAACCTAACAATTTTCAGTTGCAAACTTGCAATTGCCAAAGAACGGTAGAGGTGTCAGAGTGCCAGGAAATGATCCAGACTTTGAGTTGGATGATGGTCTGGCCTCCATAATGGAATGAAGAGAACAAGGAGGCAAAACTGACAATGGAGAGATTAACTACAGAAATGATATCAACAAAAAAAACAATCCAAAACAAGTCAAGAGGCAGCAGCAAATATAGCAGTGAAGCAAGCCAAATGTTAACAGAGAGAGACTAAAGGGATGTCTAAGAAATTAAATTTCAGAGTCAGGAGATAATATGTTCAATAAAAGAGCTAAAAAAAGAATAGTAAATCGATTGGAATATTAATGTGGATAACATACCCAAAGGACAAATTGGAGAAGAAATGAAGGAGATGAATTAGGGCAATGTAATATGTATACATCCTAAATTAAATTGTAGTTGCACAAGCTCATGGTGGAAATGCAATGTTGTGGACAAATATTGAAGGGCTTAAGGAGGATTAATCAATGTAACTAATCCAGACTAGCAACATTATTCTGGGCAAGTTACTAACTAATGCTACCCAGATCGACTACAACTCGTGAATAGGAGAGAGATGAACAAAAAGAGAAAATATATGTTTTGGTTTTTAACTAAGTACTTACTTTTATAAATGCACAATCGCCAAGACTAAAAATGCAATTCCCAACTTCAGCTTGAGCATAATGGCATTTGACATTTGCAACAATCTCGTCTTCTTCACCCTCACTAACAAAATCAAAAAGAAATATACGATGAAGAAATTAGAAAATGTATCAAATTATCAACAGAGAAAGAGTACTATGATACACTACATAAGTTTATGAATTGATTAATACATACTTTATTTTGAACGTTCGGTCTCTACAATTTTTGTCCTGCAAGCTTAGCAGAAAAATCAGATATAAAAAATATAGAGGAATACAATGTGTTTTGTTTAAATAGAACTAACAAAATTTATTCCATTTCTTCAAAAGTAAAAAAAGATGCAAACAAGACCATCTTGTTTTGTCCACAACATACTGAAGTTCAATTGCTCAAACACATTGTACAATGGTTAATATTTTCTTCCTTTTCTGCCACAACATACTGACATTCTTATAGCATAAAAAATATACTTAAAGAATCAGGTCAACAACCTTTAATTCATAACGCCATCCCCATCTTTTCCGAGCTTCATCATCGGGTATTGGATCACTAACAAAGGAAGGAATGCTTTCTGAATCCATACTTTTCTTAGTCGAAGATGCAGGTATATTGTATTTCTTTCTTGGTGGCTTGTCAACTAACTCAGGCAAGGCAAAGGAATCAGCTGCTCTGTGATTTTCAGTCCAGGATGAAGATGTGATTGCATCTGAATCAATTCCACAAGTATGCTGCTCATCTGGCAAATTAGATAACTCAATATAAGTAGAAATTGCTTTTATATTTTTCTTCTTCTGAACTACTTTTGATGTTCTTTTTCCTTGTAAAACATTAATTTCCATGTTTTGATTTCCATTTGAAGATGAAAGTCTTGGAGATCTCCTAAGCACCAATGTACCGGACAGTTTCACATCAGGCTTTCCTGCATATGCCTCACTTGATGGATTTAATCCAGGGCACTGTCTCAAGTGCTTCTCACCAAAGAAATTCCAATGAGAATTTTTTATACGTTTGGTCTCCGTTGGGTCCACACTACAAAATCAAAAAGCATTATGTGGCCTAGAATTGAGACCATGAATAAGAAATGAATGTAATGACAGGAAAAGTGAAATACTAAACATTCTTTCCAGTTTTCACTCACTTCAATGGTAATTCTGGACCCCTAGACTCTTGCCACTGCACAACTCAAAAATCAACAGACAGAATTTTAAACATGAAATTCAAATAAAGTCAAAGAAGGTATGTCATTAATACTGCAAATTGTGTCAACGTGTTGTTAAATATGATAGTAAAAAAAAAATACATCGAAAAAAAATGAGGATGATTAATAGTAGAAGTGCTAAGGATGAGCGGATGAGGACATGGAAACCAAAGTAATAAGACTGAAAGTATAGATCACAGTTCAAAAATAGATATACTGATATAGCAAAAAAAAACTGAAAAGGATTATTTAACAAAATCATAAATAAGTAACTGGTGTATTGCTCTATAACCAATTAGTAAACCTTTGATATACTAACTGCAGCTGCAGAATTTATACAATATAACAGTTGGATTGAAAAATAACATCAACTAGTTGATATTTTATCATTGTATTGTATTCTAATGTATAATATATTTTTTAAAATATAAACTATTAGATTTTACTTGCATCAATGTCCAGTATATCTAAAATTTTCTTATATGCAATAATTACTAAGATAGTATTATAGGATTATCAAGATAAAAAGCAAAACATAAGAAAAAGAAAAATGATTCACTGTTTTTTTTTTTAGATTGATCTCTTCAAACAGTTATTAAATAGGTGAGTTAAATAACTATTACGCTTAAATATGTTTGTCTCTCGTAAATTAGCAAATTTTATGTTTGGTCCTTATTTGTTTATTTTTAGTTCCTAAAGTGCACTTTAAAATTCTTTAAAAATAAGTGGCATAGTCATTCAGATAGTACTTTATGGACAAAAATTAAATAAAAAAAAATCAGTGGGAACAACAAAAAGCAAAAATGTGAAAAGAACAAAATACAAAATTCACTAATTTATCATGAACCAATAACATATTTATGCCTAGTATTATTTAAAAAAATCTATTTTCAATCTCCTAAAGTTCAATGAATTAATTTTCCTCTAGTGGTTTTTAAATTTTTTATTTTAATTTTTAATTACTTACAAATGCAAATATTAAATAATTTTTATGATTTTGATATAATAACATTTTCTTTCTTAATAAAAAAGTTATCTTTTTGTTTCTAACCTACCACAGTACCACTTTCCAAAACAAAACAAAAAAGGAAGAATTGACAGTAGCCAGCAAATTGATTTAACCCGTTTAGGGGTAACTTGCAATTCTGGCAAAATAAAAGGATATCATTAAAAACAAATACATATCATTAACGGTAACCCAGACGCTCCAAAAAAAATCTATATTTCATTAATTCTCATATTACATTAGGTAATCCAGCAACAGTAAAAGTAAACTAATACCTTTCTTTTACAGCAAACTAATACCTTTCTATAATCTATTAAAAGGTCAGTCAAACTTCAATAAAAATAAAATTAAAAAAGCTCAGGCAAGCAGTGAAATTAGAGTAACTTGCACGAGGTCATAAAATATTTTCATTTTTATCCCAACTATCATTATAAATAGTTGTACCACTTTTTTAACTTCTAGCATAAGTTAAATCTTTTCAAACAAGCCACACTTCACTACACAGAAAAAGTAAACTAATATTATTCTTTTTACAAAACGAACACGTATCCAAATTCAGTCACTAAGCTAGAAGTCTAGAACCAGTGGGTTTGTAAACTAGTACTTTAAGTGTGTGTTGTTTTCGTTATGCATAAACGTTAGCGTTAATTTATTATTTTCTTAAATATCTCATTTTTTAATTTAATACGATCATTAAAGATATTAGAGTATAGAAGAAATTCACTGATTATCGAACTAAAATGACTTATTTTCTAAATCCATTTTTTAAGTACAATTATAAAAGAGAGTAAAAAATTAAAACTATGATTGCAATAAAAGATAATGTTAATCGAACTAAAATGGCCAAGAGTTATAACATTCGACTATGATAAAATTTACAAAAATTAAAAAAAAAATATATTTACCTATAAAAAATTAAAGCTTAATTAACTGTTAGTGTCTGAAAATTGACGGTTTCTGAAAATAAAAAATAACTTTTCCCCTAACTTTATCAAAATTAATCAAATTTAGTTCTTAAAAAATGTAACTAGAAATTTCACATACGAGAAAAATTATTTTTCATCTTGAGAGATCAAAATAGAAAAAAAACTTAATCAAACAAAAAATGAGTAAAAGAGTAATTTTCTATAAAATATTTATAGAGATTAACATTAATTTTAACTGACATACATAAAAAATTAACTGCATGATGACCTAATCCAAAGCAGAAGAGAACAGATTTCCCCAAAGCAGTAAAAAAGGACATGACACAGAGCGAAAGGACAGCGACACACCTTAGCGAGATACTGACTCGAACTCGCTGAGAATCTCGGGGAGCGTCTCAGAGATTCCGCCGGCAGCGGCGGCTTCCGCTTCCGGGAACCGGCATTGGCGGCGGGAGCGGAATTGAGGCGGAGAGAGCGGCGGAGCGGCGCTGCATGCGGCGGAGTGGCGCAATCTGGTGCGTCTGTGAACACGGCGACGGCGAGCGGATTAGGATCTGGCGATTCCGACGGCGAGGTCATCTCACTGGTTGCGCAGAGAAAAAGGTTAAAAAGGTAATTACAAATTAGTGAGGTAGTGAGTGAGTGAGTGAGTGAGTGAGCGAGTGAGAACATAGAAGTGCGTTTGTGTTTAAATTTAAACTAAAGTGAGAGAAGACACAACTTCAAAACTATGACTTCTATTTTTTCTATTTCCATGTTTAGATTTTGTTTTCCCATGTCTGCTCCCAACTCTACACAATTTCACATTACTTAAAAAGTAAAAAACTATCAATTCTAAAAAAAAAAAAAAATTACTACCATATTTGATACTATATTTCTTTTGTTAATATTCATCAACTACTATTTTTGTTTCTATGTTTTTATTACTAAATTGTAAATTGATTAATTAGGTTTTTTAAAAAAAATAAATTAGGGCAATTTCCTGATAAAAAATTTGGACATAGTAGATATATCTAAACTAAATCCGGTTATTTTATTTTTATTGGTTAATTTTACTTTATATATATATATATATATATATATATATATATATATATATGCACCAGTTAGTATACCCTAGTTAATATATTGCTTGTTCCATTATTGTAATGCCCCCACTCAGGTCCCAAGTCAGTGGCTACCTGGCTCAGTGGTTAATTTTATTTAATATTATTTCTTCTGTTATTTATATAAGAAATAAATAACTTATTTATTATAATTAATAAAATATGTGAGTTGCTTAATTTTAGTTAATAAGTTATGAACTTAGATTTTATTTAAAAAATTGTAACTTAATTACACTTTATGTGTTCTAATTTTTCAATTTTGACATTATATTCTTAAATTTTTAAAATCATGATTCTGTGTTTCCAATTTTTAAAATTGTTTAACTTAAATATAAATTATTATTGAATTAAGGTTGATTGATAAAGACAGTAATTTATTAATATTTTGCATGATGGAGAAATATTTGCAATTATCTAAATCATATTTTAAATAACAGAATTAGAACATATAATATTCTTAAATTATTGTCACATATAATCAATAATATTTTCACTTAAGTAAAGGTTGAACACAAATTTAAAATTTTAAAAATCGGGAAATAATGTACTTAAGCTAAAATTTCATTAGAAACTTACTTAGTTTTTTAAATATATTAAAATTAGTCAAATTTTATTTTTGAAAGTTTCTTTTTTTTTTTTTTTGTTAATTTCTTTCTTATTGTAAGGCCATAGGTTATGTTGTATACGTGCAACCTTGAAAATAATGAGTGTATTTATAATGTGAGATTTGTAAATCAAGATTTATGAGTTTTTTACATATCCAATTTTCTCTGTGAGTAGGTATCTTATTAATAAATTTCATACTAAATTAAAGATACAAAACATAATTATAGCAATTAATGCATCTTAAAATGAGTTAAAGATACAAAACATAATAAATTAAAGATACAAAACATAATTACTTTCTTTTTAAGATAGATTAAAATTGGTCAATTTTTTTTTTAATTTTTTTTTTAAAATGTGAATCGACAATTATGTTCGCCCTTACAGGTACTACTTTGTCTTCGTCCCGATTTTGACGGGGAAAACATATTTTGTCGATCCTCACCCCACCTAAGAAAATAGGTGACAAGGACAAGGTAGGTTTGTTAGTCTTGTCTCTGTTCGAGTTTTATGTTAAATAAAATTTGATACATGTATTTTTAATCTCACATGTATGTATACAAATTCACACATTTATAAACCATTAAAACTAAAATATAATTAAAACTTAACATATGATTTTATTTAATTAATAAATTAAATATAATTAATAAATTAACATGTAATTTATTTAATAAATTATAAGTAAATAAATTTAAATTATAAAAAATAATACAACGGGTTACCCGTGGATATATCCAAACCCGAAAACACCAGACAAAGAAGGGGACGAGAATTAAAATTTTATACATGTCTTTTTTATACCATCACCGCCTCGGATCTTTAGGTCTTCCCTACTTCGTTGTCATCCCTATTAAGATCAATTAGTTAAGCCCACAGATTCAGAATTGAAAATAATGAGTTTATTTATAATAAAAATTTCACAAATAGAGTTTTGTGGATTGTAGCTTTTGAAGGTTGAATTTCCAACATGTTCAACTTTATGGATGAGTATCTCATTAATAAATTTCAGAATAAATTAAAGATATAAAAAAATTATAACAATTTATACATCTTAAAATGAGTTAATATTTCTTAATATAAGAAAAAAATGACTTCCCTTTCTTATTATAAAAAAAAATTGAAGAAGTAATATTATTAATTTAAAATTTACTATTATTTTAGATCATATAATTAAAAAGAATATTAACATGCGTGTCTTAAAAACACATTATGGAAAGATTTTTGTTAGATGTTCAAAATTATATCACCTATAATTTTAAATTATGTTAACCATGAATGCATTTGAAAGTTCTCATTTTTTTAATGTATCTATTTCAGAATGAATAAAAAAACTCATTTATTTAAAATTAGTTATATGTTTTTTTATATTTAGGAATAAAAAATGCTCTCTTTTATTTCTTATATATAAAAATGGAAATAATAGTTCATTTTTTACTGGTTTGTTAATTATTTTTAATATTAACTACTTAATAACTATTAATCTATTAGATTAATAATATTTCATTTTCAAAAAATTAAGAATAATTAATAATTATTTTTAAAAAAATTATTTTTAATTGCAAATATTCTCTCATAGAGACAATTTTGAGCTTTGTGATACTATTACAAGTCATAAATTCTTCCAATGATTTAAAATAATTGTATATCGAGGACTCAGAACTCAAGATTTCTAGTTGAGAGAACATCACATTGCATCAATTGACTCATTCACTCTTGAGAATTTATACCTCAAATTAAATTTTTTTATTGTTATTTATTATTAGTATAAAATGTTTTATTTAAAGGATAAGTAATTTAATCAAAACTGGTTATTTATATAATTTATTGTAAAAGTGAACATTCTTACCCATAAATAATGAATTACAAAGTATTTTATATTGTTAGTGCATCACATATTTTCTCTAAAAAAAGTCATTATTAATCAATAAAAAATATTTTATTATAATATTTTAATCAGTTATTATAAAAATTACTAAATTATCATATATATTTTTTTATAATTAGATAATAATATAAAAATTTACATTGTAAAATTTTTCTAAATGTAATTATAGAATTTATTAAAATAAATTAATTCAATAAGCTATATAGAATAACTTGAAAAATACCGTAAAAGTTAGAAATTGTTTTAAATTTTTCATAAATTCTCGTTAAAATCTCGTTAATTATAGGTTGATTACTTAGCCCTATCTTTTATGTCATTTTAGTCATTCTAATTTTATTTAGTAAGGAAAGATACTAATAATTGATTAATCTTAACTATTTTTTTTTCACTCAAAATAATCATGAAAAAAAGAAGAAAAGTGTAAAGAAAATTAATCCTTCCAAAATTAACTACCTTTATTTAGCTTGCATATATAATAAATGTATGGATAATTTAGTTTTTTGCAATTGTATTAACTTTAATTTATAACTTTTCTTTCTTTTCATACTATTTTCTTTTCAATCAAACAACTTCAATTTTGTATGTGTTTTAAACAGGTCAAGTAAGTTCAACACATTAAATAAATGAGCATTTTTTTGGAGTTCATATTGGCCATGAAGTTCGTGGACTTAATGAGCTAGTCCTTGAATCCACACATTTTTTCAAAAAAATAATTAAGAAAATCTTATATTTTTAAATTAACTAAATTATATTCTAGTATACTAAAAATTATATTAACATTTATAATAATTTAAAACAATAAATATTTTCAATAGTAAAAGTCTAAAATATCACAATTCACAGAAAACAAGTCACAAAATTAACACAAACTAATCATCTAAATAACCAACTATCTCTTTAAGTGAGTTATTGGTCAAGCCTATGAGTCTACGATTTAGCTTGCAAAGTCTGCGAGCTTTCCAGATCAAACTAAAGTTTTTTTACAATTATGTTTCTTTAAAAAAAAAAAGTCTAACATTCACACTTGCTTGCAAGTTCGCATACCAGTTGGAAAACGTGAACATGTATACTTACTGCTAAGAAAAAGGATATATATAGGGAGAGAGAGAGGGGACAACTTAGGTGAGAAATGAGAAAAGATAATAATAACCACATGATTTCAATAAATGGTTCATATTGAGTTATTAATTAAACAAGTTCATGCGATTCTCTCACAAACCAAATTTTTGTCTTATGCGTTTTTCTCTCTTGTTAATCCTACGGATTTTTTGCAAGATCGTCACTACCCTCACTACCATTACAACCATTGGTACCATCACTAACAATACCGATGATGGTGGTAGTGGTAGCAACGATGGGGCAGTTATTGTGACAGTATTGATGATGGTGGTAATAGTGTCAAAAACATACGGACAATGGTAGGGGGTGATAGCAGTGGTGGCGACTCCCCAAATCGCCACTACCATCGTCGCTGCCACCACCCCTACCATTGTCATCACCATCCCTATCATCGTCACCACCATCATCAATACCACCACATTGACTGCCAATGCTGCCATCATTGCTTTGGCGACGACAACAATACTGGCGGATGAGTCATTTCATTTATAATTACTAACTCATGGCTTTCAGAAGAGTCAAAATCCAAATTTAAAAAACAAAAGATGATAGTACATAATTTCATAACATTATTATAAGAAATAGTTAAATGCCATGATAGGTACATAAGAGTGTAACACCGTAAATATAAGTGCATTATAAATTCATATCTACACCATCATACCTAATAGATATAATTTTGAAAATTTTTGTTAAGGGTGAAAATTGAGTTAAGTTGGATTTAGGCAAATTTAAGACTCAACTCAATCAAACTAAATTGAGTAGGATTGAGTTAATTTTTTTGTTGTTTTTCTATTAAATCTAATTCAACCTAATCCGCTTTTGAACGAATTGGATTGAGTTGAGTTAATTAGGTCATAGTTTTTAAAGAAATAAATTTTAAAATATTATTTTGTTAGTTTTTTTAGGATATATTTTAAAAAATAGACTATATCATTGTTATAATATAAAAATAAACAATAAATTATAGTTAAAAATTGCATATTTAAACTAAAATAAATTAAAATTAATATAACTAAATTTTAAAGTAATAATAACTAAAGAAACATTTGTCCAAAATAAAAGTAAACACAATTTGTTCAAGTTTGTCAAGCCATAAAAATAAATACAAAATACATTATTTGTCCAAACTTACAAAAATATAATATCAAAAGAAATACATAATAACAAAACACATAATTTCAAATAATAATAATATATAATTTAATATTATGATCAGATTGAGTTGAGTTTAGTTTCAAGTTCAACTCACTTAACCCGTTACTAAACTCATAGTAGATTCAGTTTGATTGGGTTGTTAAATTTCACTTAATCACAAGAAAAACCTAACCAAATTTGTTTGAATTGGATATGGTTGGATTGAATCATTGAGTCGTCTAACCCAATGAACACCCCTACTTTTTATTCATTGTTAGAAGACTCTTTTCAAGTTCTCTTTCACATTAATTATTTTTTAACAAAAATATTTTTAGTTACATTATAATAAATGTTGTGATTCGAGAAAGATATATTTAAAGTACATTAATTAATTAGATAAAAAATAATTAAATGAAAAGAGTAAAATGATATATCTCAATAAAGTTAAGGATAATTTTAGAAAATAATCTTAAATTTTTTTTATAAGCCAGGTTAAGCTTAAATTTAATAACTAAATTAACTAATTTTCATGAATTAGGTAAATGAATGTAAGTATGTTTTAAGTTAAAAAAGATTCTTCAAATATTAAATATGTCTTTTTTTTATTTTATCTCTAATTTTAAAGTATTTAGATAAAATTAATACAACGTTTAAAAGATCATAAATGATATATTTAAAAATTGAGATAAAAAATAATATAAAAAATTTAAAGATGTATTTAATATGGTGAAAATTTTATAAAGACCTAAAACACTAAAACATATTTTGGGATATTATTTTAATAAGTGATTTTGAGTTCACTCAAGTATGTATACAGAAAAATCCATAACGCAAAACGCAATTTTCTTTCTTGCTTTCGTACTTCGGCTTCTACTGTTCTCTGAAACTGATAATATAGTAATATTAATCTGAAATTGTAATCATAAATTTAATTCATAAGTTATCAAACGGGCATTTTATCTTTCTTTAATCATCACTGGCTAGCGAAAAGAAAGACGCAACATGTGTATTTGAATTTTTATTTTGGTATGTATAAAAATTTAAGAATTTTAATTTAATATGTTTTTTAATAATATGATAAAATATATAAATTATTCACTGTGTCATTTTATGTATAATAATTTTAGTTTAGTATATTTTTTGTGTTTGTTAACATGATAAAAATATGTTAGATTTGCAATGAATTTGAGAAGATGAGAAGAGAAAAGAATTTGAATAAAATTAACATCTTAAGCTTAAAAATATTTATGATTGAAGGAATATATACATTAATGATATTTAAAGAATGTTGATCTTTAGTAAGATAGAACACAACACGTTCGATTCCCATTACATATTACATTATTATCATAGATAATTATTATTTTACCACTAGAATAACCTTATAACTTTTAAAAAAAATTATTTTAAAACATCTATATTCAATATAGATAACTGTTCTACAGTCTATAATGTGTGTGTGTATATATATATATAAACACACACATTATAGACTGTAGAATAGTTATCTATGTTGAATATAGATGTTTTAAAATAACTTTTTTTTAAAGTTATAAGGTTATTCTAGTAGTAAAATTTGTATTTAGGGAAGAAAAGATTGCAAGTTTGAGTCTCTTCTATAATAATAAAGTAGTTTATTTTTTAGTATTTCCTTTATTAACAGTATAAATAAAATATTCAAACAAATAACCATTAACAAAGTTAAAAACAAAAGGTGAAAAAATTGAATGGTCCAATAATTTTTTTAAGACTTTTAGGTAGGGGTTACCCAAATAACCCAAAACCAATCACAAAATCAAATCAATCCTGGTACACCATCATTGCTTGCATTTGCAAGAGGCATACAAAATGAACAATGTTAGAACATTGTTTTTTGTTATTTCGAAGTTTTTCAGACACTAACAGATTCCTTGGAATCCAAGGCAGCACGATCATGGGAATTGCCACCCTCTTTGACACCACTAACATTTCCAAAAAGCAGAACAACAATTCCAACAAGGGCACAGCAAAATGCAGCTCCAAAAGAAGTCTTCAGTGACACCACAGAACCCACAGTGAACCCCACACACAAGCCAACACCTCTCACCCAACTACACCAAACAGAAAACCCACCCTCTTCACCACATGGGGCATTCTCCAACACCAACACTCTTCCAAAAGTGTGCAACAACCCACATGCTGTTCCTTGAATTGCCCCAAACACCAATAAGTGCCCCCACTTCCAATGACTGTGCCAAAAGTAGAACCCAAACCCTGAGCTCAAAAGTGACAAGAGGAACCCCATTATCTTCATTTTCACAGCATTGGCCTTGATTAGGTGCTGCAGTGGTTGGAGAAGTGGTAGAGAAAACATTGGGAAGAGGAAATAGCTTAGCCAGAAAAAAAGTAAGTGCACTGGCTTAATGCATAGGTCACCCACAATGAAAAGCACCCCACCAGTGAAAATGCACATTGTGACAAATGAGGAGATAAGAAGACCAACCAAGCCTCCAATTGCATGAGGGTATTTGAAAATAGAAAAAAGTCTGAACCTTGAGGACTCAATGTTGGGAGCAACAGAACTGGTTCTGTTTTCAGCTGTGAAGGTATGTAACACTCCCACAAGCCACAACAAGCCAGAGAATATTGACACAATCCATAGGCTAATAAACTCTTTTTCTTTGGACTCCCTAAGCATGTGGTAAGTGAAGGATGAGATTATGCCTGCACCAATGCAACCAGCAACAGTGGCATAAAGAGAGAGCCAACTAGAGACACCTTGTTTGGTGGAAATTAGGGTCAGTTTTCTTAGTTGTGGTGCTGAAAAGGCACGAACCATGAGGCCTAAGTGTTGTGTGTGTGTGGCACTTGATATTGTGATGGCAGCAACAATGGTCACAATGTAGGGAATGAAGATCTTGGTGGTTTTGAAGAGGCCTATAGGGAGGCAGAAGAAAACTCCAATGCCTGTGGCTATTGCTGTGATGAGTGATTGGAAGTGGCCATTGAGGTGGAAGGAAATGAAGGCCAGAATTGGAGCAGCTATGGCTAGACCTCCACCCCATGCAATTGATGTCCATTCCAAAGAAGAGAAGGTTGAACCACTGATTGTTATGGTGCGCTCTGTCAGTGTGCTGTACCTGCAGTTGATCCACATCCACCATTTCAATATTCATGTTAACATTGTTGTGGCTTTTAGTGTATTTTTAATTAAACCTATATATTATTTCACACATAGTGGGAAAAAGATATAAATATGATAAGATTTATGATATATAAGATGAAAAAGATAGAAAGAAATAAGAAGTATTGATAATGTGTATAAATCAAATAGGTCAACATGTATCATCACTCCAAAGATAAATAGATATCTCATTTTGATTTTTTGACATCTTGAACAGAAAAATTAAGTTTATCTACAAATTTTAGTAGTTATCTACAGATTTTGTCCATACATAAATGACTATTTTCTTATAATGAGTGATATGGATATCCAATATATATTGTTAAAAGACAAAACTAACTTCTGGTGATTGTGATCCGAACAAAGTTCTTATACTATCAAAGAAGAGAGCATAGTCATTTTGTCTTCTTTTGACCAAGCATATGCATAACAGATAACTTAATTATAGATTTATTTTTTGTTTGTCAGGGCATATAATTGTTTTAAATAAATATTAACAAGTGTTTTTAAGTAAAATATATGGTTATTAAATCAAATATAAAAAATGTTTAGTATTTAAATTTGTAATAATTTAAAATGTTTTGACATGTAGAGTTGATAATACCTAAAATATAGTTAATATAGATGAAGTGTGTGTGACCTAAGTGTGAAGTGGAACCTAACTGTTGTTGAGTAGAAGAAACGATGAAGTGTAGAAGCAGACAGCATCCATCATCATCACCAACAAGCTGTTTGACATTATTATATTGAGGACTATGATGAAAGCCTGAGCTTTGTATATCACGCTGTCCATTTGTGAACAAAACAAAACCTTTTCTACCAACTTTCAAACTCATGGCCACTCCAACATTTTCAAGAGAATTTTAATAGAAAATGTTACATCAAGACATGCACCCCCAAATAACCTTTACCAATTAAAAACAAGTTAGATTTCTAAGCTACAAATTGATGAAAATACTTTATTTTAGAGACCCTGAGTGACTTCCAGCAAACTATTAATTAATTTTCTGAACAATGTTTTTATTAGACTTTGTTTAAAATAGCTAAATTTTCTTGTTACTTGAGCAAATTAAAAATCATGATAAATTGCCGAATTTAAAGTATGCTTGATTTAAGAAACAAGGATGAATGAATTGAAAGAAAGTGAAAAGGAAAAAAAATAGAAAATAAGATCATTTTTAGGCCTATTGTGTAAATTTTATATATATATATATATATATATATATATATATATATATATATATATATTAAATTGCCCAGATATACTAGATAAAAAATAAGATATATAATAAATAAAGATATATTTTTATCTCTATATCCATATAACTTTTGAATTATAACTCTCTTTTCGTCCAAACTAATAAGAAAAATTCCTCATAAAAAAACTGACTTTTTTTTCTGAGACTCAGGTTGTTTTTTTTCCCCTTTTCACATGCCCTTTCAAATGGAGGAAGAATTAGATTTTCCATCATCAATAATTTTTCTACTGTATCAAATGAAATTAGTACAGTCTGGTTTAAAAAAATGAGGAAGAATTTTATGTATGAGAGCTAATGGAGGATTTTATTTTATTTTTTTGTGTAAGGAGCTAATGGAGAATGGTAGATAGTGCTCTAATATATTAAAGAATTATGGCTTGTTTGGAGAAGTGGAAATTGGTAACTATTTATTCAACAATTGTTTGGATAAAGTTAAATCAAACATACACTTACTACCTTCAGATACATTACAAAATATATGAATGCATCTAAATTAAATAACTGTTTGCTGAAAAAATAAGTCCAAAGATTGAAGCATGAACTTACAGGTTAATTTCCTTTACTGCACAATCCCTGGCTGGGTGGTTCTTGAACCATTCCTGAACAGGGTCCTTTGGCAGGTGCTGTAACTGACTAATTATGAGAGGAAACACCACAGGAATGAGAACAGTTTGAACAAAGTATGAGCAGAACTCATAGAGATACCATCCCCAAACCTCAAAACTTGATGGCTCATCTCCCATTTCTTCATAGGAAGAATAGCTATTTGCCTCTCCACTCATCTTGGAACTTCTAACAGACCTGGTTTGCATGCTGTTCCCATTTTGGGGTGCCACCCCTTCACTTGTCACTTCCTTCATTATTCACACAAACAACAACAACAACAACCTTGTTTGAGGAAATTAAGAACACTGATAAACACAACCAAGTGTCAGATAGTGCAATGGGGGAGGGTGTTTTAAGAATGCTCAAATAGGAAGTGTTGTTGGATGTAACACAGCTGGTTAACGAAACTTTCGAGGGTACAAAAATTTAAGAACCTTGTTATGTGATGCTGTATATATTGGAATGATTCTTCTGTCTTTTGCTTTCTATCTTCTTTTTGTTTCCTGCGGTTTTTATAATGTTGAGCATTGCCGACTCTTGCCAGTTGTTGTTGAGTAAAATTTCAGTTACACCATAGTTTAAACAATTAATTGCATACTGAATTTTTCTTGTGTCTAACATAGATCAGGAAAAGTAGTGTAGGTGGTAGTGTCCTTTATAACTTTGGTGCTATCTTAGAAAACAAAAGAATGTATAAAAATGTAATTTAATAACAAGAGAAATACTATATATATCTCACATATGCTTGGTTGGCAGGCAAAACCGTTATTTATTAGGTGGGCCTGAATAATTTTTTACAGATTGCAAATGTTTCAAAATAAGTCTCTAAAAAGTAAAAAGTATTTTATTAGGCCTCGTATAGGATTGAGTGGTTTTTATTTTTGAAATGTATGTTCACAACGGAAACATGTTTCGCAAAATCGGTTCTAAGTTGGTATTTTTAGTTATTTTTTAAATAATTTTTACCCAATTTCAAAAACAATAAAATTTGATTTTCGAATTTTTATTTTTTTCTTTATTTAAGTTCATCACTTGACTTGACTCATCACCACTTACCACCATCTTTAATCGGCGGTTATCGATGCCACATCCGACCGATTATCACTTCCGACTGACGGTCACCGATCACTATCTCCAATTGTCAGTCATCGGCTATCACTTCTGACTGGTAGTTACCGGTTGCCACCTCCAATCAACGGTTACTGACTGCCACCTCGCATTGATGGTCATCAACTACCATGTATGACCAGCGGTCACAGCTGTCACTCCTGATCGGCAGTCACTTACTGCAACCTTCAACTCTCACCTGTGACCGACATCGACCACCACCCTTGAGTGGAGGTTACCTGACCAGCAGTCACCAACTATCACTTCTCTCAATATCGGTCATTGACCGCCACCTCCAACCTACACCTTCGATACTAATCGTCACTCATGAACCGTCAATCTTAAATCTCCAAGGAGGAAAAAATTACATTGTGGTTAAGATTTAAAAAAAAAGTTTCAAATTTGTAAACCAAAACAATGTCGGTTTTAAAATTTTAAAAACTTAAAATCAAAACTCGTTTTTGTTTTTATAAATTTTAAAATGTGATCGTCCTACCTCGCCTTGGACCCACTGAAAACAAGTCAGAGCTCGCTAGCCCATCACAGGTATGGCGGGTCAAACCACTTGGCTCACCTTGCCATTAGGCGAGTTGGTAGGCTAGTGACTGGTCTGCCAAAATTTTGTAAAAATATTTTTTTTCTTTTAAAAAATAGTATAAAATTTTATTTAAAAAATAAATTTTCATTTTTTAAAAAAAGTCATGGTTTTACAAAAATAAATAGAAAAATCACAAAAAGTATACCTTGCATAATTGATTTTTTTTTTTACAATATTACATTTGTACAAAAACATATGACAAATGAATTTACGACAAAGCATTTTATTTTCTTAACAAAACAATTTTTATAAATTCTACTTAATAATGTATTTTATATTTTAATTGTTATAATTATTTTATTAATTTATATAAATATTATAAATTTTTAAAATAAAATATAAGATTGGTGGTTGGCCTAGCCCGCCTATGACCCACTAAATTGGTGGGTTAGGTGGAGCAAGCCAAAACAGGCTGTCAGACTAAAAACATTAGTTTGGCCTACCAAAATGAGAGTAAATTGGCAGGTCTTTGTCATCCTATCCTAAACAAATCTTATATTTAAGTTCTTTAGTTTTACAAGTTGTTTGCTAGTGAAAAAGAGGATGAAGGTTTTGCTGTGAAAATTTTTGCATATGTAAAATTAATCTAGATACATTTAAATTCATTTTATTGAATTGATATTTAAATCTATTTTTGAATTTTACTTTCAATTTGATAAATTAGATATTTATTTGGATTTATAAAATTTCAAAATCTAAACTACTATTTACTATATAGAATCATTAATAACATGTTTTAAGTTATAATTATGAAGTGAAAATTTAAAAGGAAGCTAACTTACTAATAATTATACAAAAGCTACAACTTAAAATATTATATTTTATATATTTACGACACTAAAAAATCATTAATCGTCTTACAAAACATAAAGAAAAAAATAAAGATCTAAATAAGCTAATTTATTTCTTAGATAAACTCGAGCTAAATATGGTATTTTATGTAATTTTTAATTTATCTTTATTTTGTTTAATAATCTTCCACCATACTTGTATTTTTTTATTATTTTCTTCTCGTGTTTTATTTATATTACAGTTGAGCTTTTTAACATGTGTCATAATGATATGGTTATATTCATCATATAAGTGTGGGAAACATATTAAAAGAAAAAAATCGTTTAGAATTTGTCTATATATGTATGATCTACTTAATATTTAAATCAAACAATAAATCCTAATTAATTTGAGTTCAACTAAATAAATTAATCTAAAGGAAATTTAAATCGTTCCATACTTATTCTCATTCTCTTGGTAGCTAAGGTCTATTTTGGTAAAAAGGAAAAACTTAAGTAAGTTTTTGTCTTTATGAAATTCACAAAAAAAAAAAGTAATCTCTCAAATTTGAATATCAGTTTCTTCAATCCTTGTCACTAGTGTATGACATACAAAAATAATGGATTTGCAATTTGTGATAGTTTTGTTACGGGCACCAATTGTTTGAAGAAAAAGTAAATGCCTATCAATTCCAATTGTTTGAAATGACATTTTTATCTTTATAACTTTATAAACTTTCTTCTCCTTATTTCCTTGTATTTTTTTGTGTTTCACAATCTGAGACACACCCATGAGCCATTGTTTTGAAGATTTTTCTATAGTACATTTACTGACAGTGGTGTATGTTGATTGTCTTGTATTGTTCTCGAGAGTTTTCAATATGTGGGTGTCTTTTGTTGCAGGAACAAGTTGTTTAAGTATCGAAGTTTTTCACAGTTATCCATATGGATTAAACTCATTTTTTGGGATCAAAATGAAAAAGATAAACTAGGTTTTTTGTGTATCAACTTTTTTAAATTTATAGTTTAGGTAGATAAAATGGGTTAAGTTATACAAACATTTTTTTATCAAACATTTTAGTTTTTTCATTTATTTCAGTCATTAAGTGGTTATATCATCAAAAAGTTTGATTAATAAAATAAGGGTAAACTTGTTTTTAGTATGTGAATTTTTTTAAATTTATGATTTTCGCATGCAAATATTTTTTTTCTGTCCAATATCTTAACTCTTTTGTTTATTTTTGTTGTTAAATGATGACGTGTCAATTTATTTATTATTGTTTTATTTTTGACAATTTTTAATATAGTTTTTCGTGACTTTTAGCTATTAGAAATTAAAAAAAAATATATTCACGTCTTTTTGGCACTCCTCATCCCCTTTCTCTTACCTACCCGCATTATCTAGGGTGTTTACGGTTTGTGTTGATTTGGTTTTGAATGAAAATGAAAATTAAACAATTAATTTTAATTGGGATGAGTTAGTTTATTTTTCAGAGATTTTTTTATGCAGATCCGAACCGAACCGATGATGTTCGGGTTGGTTCGGTTCGGTTCCAGTGAAAATCGATTAAAAAAAATCAATTTTTTTCATTAATTTGTAAAACTAGTCAAATTCATTAGTTTATTAAATTCATAATTTTATAACAAAATATAAAGTGTTTCATATATACTAAATTAGTCAAATTAAATTATTAAAGTTACTAAAAATAAATATATAATATATATACTTTTGGGTTGATTCGGGTTGGACTAGAGTTTTCAAATGTGAAAATTGTGAACCGAACTAGACATGGACAATTCTGGTCAGGTTGACTCAAGTCCATACCTGATCAAGTGAAAAAACTGAACCAAACTAATTAGTTCGGTTCGGTTTACCAGGTTCGTCAAGTTAACCCAAACCGATGAACACCCCTACCACTACTTCATTCTCATGTGTCCCCTCCATCCCCACCCTATGTACAACCTCTCTCCCCCTCCCTCGGCTATGGTACCCTTCCCAACTAGTGTTCTTTCTCCTTCTCCCTCTCTCTACCTCTGTTTCATAATATTTTTTAGACAATAAATGAAATTTCATTTCTAAATTTAAAATTTTATTTCATAATATTTTTAAATTTTTTATTTCATAATATTTTTTAAACACAATATTACTTTTTTAATTAATTTTAAAACATATTTTTTAATATTTTACAAGATATATCTTTTTTCTCTAATATTTTTAAACCAAAAATTGTTTGTATACCTTGACTGATCAACAAAAAGTTTTTGTACCAAAACTATAATTTTAAAAAAGTTCATGTATAAAAAACATAGTTTACTCATAAAATAATAATAAATACAATGACACGTTATTACTTAACAACTAAAATAACCAGAAAGACTAAAATGTTAGACAGAAAAAATGTCTATATACACTAATCAACAAAAATTTTATGTACCAAAATCGTAAATTTAAAAACGTTCATGTACCAAAATCATAGCTTACCTATGTACCAAAATATTATTAACTAAATGCATTTAAATTTTTATTATAATATTTCAAAATATCTTTGAGTATGATTTTGTTTTTTGTAAAAAAATATTGTAATTTCTATCATAATTAAATTATGATATTATTAAGTAATTGTATTAAAATTGTGTTTGATACAAATGTTTTAATAAAATTATAAAATAACTACATAGTTTTTATTGTAAATACTTGTGTAAAATCCATCTTTATTTTTTTTAGTTTTTCGTAGCCGAAAAGTCTAAAACTAAATCTCTTGAGGTACCAAAATCATATTAAAGGTTGGTCTATCCCCACATGTATTTTCTCTAACAACAAACCAGAGCTCACGAGTCAAAACCACCTATTTAAGGAACAAAACTATCTATGAATCATACTACACCATTTTGGTGTATTTGTAATCTCTATACTAACTAAAAATATTTTAGGCTTAATTAAGTTTTTTTTCCCTAAAATTTGACCAAAAATCACTTTTGATCCTTAAAATTCAAAAAAAAATTAGTCCTTGAAATTAATTTAGTTTTTGTATTGTCTATTTATAAGTTATGTCACTAGATGTTAAGCTGACTAAAAATGAGATTTCATATGGATTTTAATTTTTTAAGGTGGAAATATTCAGTTTTTGTATTCTCTTTGTAGTAATATGCATTGTTATTAGAAGCTCATGTTATTTCCGACACTAGAAGGAGTTTTTTGCCCTAAAACACTAAACCCATACTTCTAAAAACAAAACAAAGTGAAGATGGAGTTGGAGAAGCAGGTTGACAATGATACAAAGGCAGAAGTGGGGAATGGTGCAACCTTGTGGTCCATCAACATTGTTCGTGCTTGCTAACAGAGTAAAGCAAAGTCGTTTGGCCCACACATCAGTTGGAGATTGTTCTTCTAGACTCAACAGTGGGGCTCTGGAGTCCAACCTCAGTTTTTTGGGCTCACTATTCTACTGCACATCATTGATTGCTTTTGTTGATAAGGTATGTTGTTGTGATCAATGTTGTTTTGAGTTAGTGATTGTGCTAGGGTTTGGAATCACTATTCTATTGCATCTAATACTTATGTTAACGTCAAATTTACTTGCAGTTGGTTGGTCTGAGTAAACTTGCTTTGAATTGTGAATAAACTTGCTCTAATTGTGAATAAGTTATGGATTGTGAATAAACTTGCTCTTATTATGAATAAACTAGCCTAATTGTGAATGAATTTGCTTTGAATTGTACCTTTTGAATAACCTAGCTTTGAATTGGTTAATCTTACCTATGTTAATGAAAATGTCACTTTTCACGAATAAGCCAGTATGAATAAGTAGTTTCTAGTTTTCTATTTTAATAGTTATTAGAAAAGTTTTGAATGGATAAATAAGATGACATTTACAGTGGTCTTCCATCACATGGTTAAGTTTGTTGATGAACCATCGTTGTGTTATTAGGATTGGCAAGTGCATGTAGTGGTGTATGCATAAGACAATGACATATGGTCTTGGTTTGAAGCTAAAGGTTTTTTGGACACTTTTAATTATGATCAACCTTGTAATAAGTTGTTGTGGAAACTAGAAGAATCTAGTTTTAAGGGAATCTTAGGTCATTTCAAATATATGTTGATGCAATGGAGATAAAGAACTATGAGAAGTAGGTATATTTGTTCAATATAGAGTCTCAACTGCTGAGATTATTAAGTTAGTTGGTCATGGTGTGAATGAGAATGAAGGACCTAGTGAGTGTGATGGAGCAGGTCAAAGGGAGGGTGTGGGTTAATATGAGAAAGATTGTTAGTGTGATGGAGTTGGCCATGGTGACGGTACTGTGGGTGCTGGTCAGGATGATGGAGTTGTTTAAGCTAAGGGTGTTGGTCACGGTGATGGAGCTATTCAGGCTGAGGGTGCTGGTCAAGATGAGAGAGCTTGTTAGTGTGATGAAGTTAATGCCAATGAAGAGGAAATTGGTCAAGGTAAAGCTGAATTTTTTTAGGATTTTATACTTGCTGAAATGAATCAAATGCGTGAATTAGAAGATGAATATCACACTAAAGAACTTAATAGTGAGTCGGAGGATGAAGATGAAGTGTTTAACTCAAAGTATAAGATTTGATACCTTCTATGAAATTTGAATGTTTGTTATGAACATGTGAAATTGTACATGAACCTGTGCATGAACCTTGTTCAGAATCTTGGATATTATCTTATTTTGATATTATATTATTTTGATTTTATATTATCTTGTTTTTAAATATAGTACATAAAAGTAATATGTTTGAGATTTTAGGGAGTCATATTTTTTATACTCGTGTATAACTAATAAAAAAAAATTATAAATAAATTCATTTTGTGAGTATTCATATACACAATTTTATTCCAATATTTCTTTCTATTTTTCTGATTTAGAAAATTTGTGAAAGGGTGAGTGTGTATGAACCTATGAAAGTATGAATGTGTATGAACCTGTGAAAGTGTGAGTGTGTTTGGATGGCTGGATATGCTGAAAATACTACAGATGTGAATTATACATGAAACTATGAATGAACATGTGAAACTGTCAATTTTTAATGTTTGTTATGTTGCACATGTAAACTGTGAATTTTGTATGTTGGATATGCTAAATATAATATAAACATGTTATACTGCCACTAGGAAATTCAAAAGTATTTCTGAATATTTGTTGTAATGAAACTAGTGGAAGCAAAGGAGTAGAAGAAGAAGAAAATAAATTACGGATGATGAAGAAACTTCGGGCCCAATTTTAATTGGATAGCTTTAGAGCATGGTTGTCCTTGAGAACATGGCTACCCTAATAACATGATTGCTCCTAATAAGAATATGGCTGCCCCTGCTGAGGTTACTGCAGACAAGGAAGTTGTTAAAGATGTTGATAAAGGTGTTGGTTCAAAGAAAATGAATGCTAAAGATATTGATGACTGCAAAGAAGGGTGAAGCTAGCGATAGCAACAATGGATCATTATGTTGATGTATATTTTGAATTAGGGTTGCTTCGGATGTGTCTTTAATTTATCCTTTCCTCCTCTCCACATCAAGCGTTTTCTACAAGTTATCCATTCATCTAAAATAATTACATGAGTTTTGACCCTACACAAATGTGTCATTAATTGTTGAATGTTACACATAAATATCACAAACAAACACATTTTGTAAAAAAATAAAACATAAAAATAAAATACATTCCAATTGGGGCATCTCCAAAAAACCCTTACTCGATTGTTTTCGCAAGTTGATATATATATGTAAGCTATTTCACCACATAAATAATGTCTTCATCTTATCCTTGATGAAAACTACCTCATTGTTGCAAATGATCATGATCGATTAGATCTTTCAACATTGCAAGAAGAAGTCATAGTTGAACCTTCATAAAACTCAGGATCGAATAGAACCCAAGTCTTTTCTCACTCGA
The DNA here is from genome assembly GCA_037954015.1 of Psophocarpus tetragonolobus. Classification (NCBI taxonomy): domain Eukaryota; kingdom Viridiplantae; phylum Streptophyta; class Magnoliopsida; order Fabales; family Fabaceae; genus Psophocarpus; species Psophocarpus tetragonolobus. The sequence continues at coordinate 27,764,957 of CM075694.1, read as the reverse complement.
ATAAACGCTTAACTCCAATAGCACCCAAGTCTTCCCTTAATCTCCATTCTTGTAGGATCCTTGTTTTCTTAGGATTAAAAATGAATGAGGGACAAAAAAATATTTCTAAATTTTAATGACTAAAAGTGATTTTTTATCAAATTTTAGGAAAAAACTTAATTAATTATGATATTATTAACTAATTATATTTAAATTAATTTTAGTATAAATATTTTAATAAAACGAAATTTTTAAAAAGTGATAGAAACTCTTTTTTCATTTTTCAAATGTTATTTTTTTAAAATTTTGAAATAAGAAAGTAAGACGAAAGCTATTATTTTCAAATTTTGAAATAGAAATTACTCATTTTGCTAGTGTTGTTTTTGTTTTCAAATTTTGAAATGGGAAAGATAAATGTTATTATTCCTAAATTTTGAAATAGGGAAAATTTTGGCTTTCAAAATTAAAATAGAACAATCAGAGTTATCTATCAATACTTTGACTTTTTATTTTATTTTATCAAGAGTATTTAATTACGGATTATTGTTGTTTAAATACTAATAAATCTGATTATAATAGCAAAATGTTAATTCATGGTAACATGAATATGTTTTTATATTCTATTCAATTCCTAATTTGAGTAATTATTCTATAATAAATTTAGAGGATAACTATTAAATATAATGTTTATGTACAAAGTTATTGTTGTTTTATATAGGAGTGTTGAGAGATCACATTTTATCATACTTTGAGCCAAATAAGATCTCATACGATCAATTTTAATTAGATTGAATTTATAAAAATATAGTTATTAAATTCAATCCAATCAAATTAAGAATGAATTGAATTTGATACACAATTACAAAGAAAAATTTTAAATCTATTTTATTTTTTTATAAAACATAAAAAATACAACATTATACATAAAAAATTGTAAATAAAATATTTGACATACAATGAATTTTCAAAAGAACATATAAAAGTACAGTAAATATTTTATAAAGATAAAAATTAAGAAAAAATGAATTATGCATTGTTAGTAAAAAAGTTTTACAATGTTATTTAATCACAACATGTATGGTAAGTATTAATTTTACTGATTAATACTTTAAAATTTATATAAATAAAAAATTGTGATTAAACATTATAAAACTCTTTTACAACATAGAAATTAAACTAAAAAATTAATCCTAAAAGGCTAAAAATAGTAAAACTAGATAACTAGAAGTTTTTATGACTTCAATACTTCACCAAAATTATGTAGGTGGTTGTCAGCAATGTGAGATGGTCAACAAAAATGTGGGATACAAGGGTGATGACAAACTAACAATGGTACAATCGGTACTTGAACAAAACCACAGTGATTGGAGTTTCTAAGGTTTGCCTTGTGAGTTTAGAGAATATGATTGCAGAGAGTTTGAGCTTATTTGATTTTGAGTAAGAAAAAGAGTGATGGAGAGAGACTTACTATAAGATGAGTGAGTTGATGTTGTGGATTGAACCAAGGAAGTTGTTGAACTGTGAATTATTTACTTATTTTTATTTTGTTACTATTTACACCTTATTCAATTATATATATATATATATATATATATACCAAAAATAAAATAGTTTTGATTGGTTCACAGATCAACTGATTTAGGGTCCAGAATTTAATTTCATAAATCGATATCATTAAGTTGAATTAGATCCAATTAAGTTTGAAGCGGTTCACAAATATAATTAGATTAATTTGAATAATCATATTTACGAATCTATATGGATTCGTAATCAACCCTAATTATGGATAGAAAAGCTTTATTAGAATTTTAAATATATTGAGATAATTCCATAAAAATATTTAAACAGGTTGTTGATAAATCAGGTATAATTAATTTTAAAAATAATGAAATTGAAAATATCAGTTTATTTTAAGTCATCTATAAAGATATAGTTTCTATATGAAAATTGAAAAATTTTAAAGTCAAAACATATAAATTATTGAATGACAAATATCTAATTAATTCAAATAATCTTAGATATGTAATTTTAATTTATAATAGTTAATAATAAATTTAATTTAATCTTCTTGTAAATTTTGAATTCAAAATAAATTTAATTTGGTTAAAAAAATTTAAAAGTATAACTTATGCTCACATGTATAGATTATAGGTGTAAAAACCTAAACTACTAAATGTAAATAAGATATGAAAACCCAAATGTAAGTAAGCCCCTTTCTCAACTTGGCACACTTCACACTCACGAATTTCCCTATTTTTTCATTTTAAATACAAAGAAAACAATATAGCAATATAAAATTGGAAATATATACAGGGAGTTTTAAATTTTATTTTAAACTATAAATATGTCTTAAATTATTTATAATGATTTCAGAATTTTTAAGAATTAATCAAGACTACTTTAGTAAAATAGTCAGTATATTCTTCCGTAAAAAAAATAAACGAAATCTTCTCAAGATAATTTTTTGTGAGACACACACATATATATAGGGGGTGTATCACATGAGAATGATGTTCTTATTTGAGAATGGTAAGAGTATTTTGTAATCATCCAAATTTAAATAAAGAATTCAAATTAAGCAATCTACTTAAAAATATCACGTGTATCATCTACTGTATCACCCCACTAACACGTAATATTCTTCTCTCACTATCATTATTGCCACCATCACCATCATTGTCGTCACCACCATCACCATCGTTGTCTTAGCCACCACCACTATTGGTAGAGGCGACGACAGTGGTGGGAGTGGCAAGGGCGATGATGGGTGGTGGTGGGAAAAGAATATTATTTATTGGTGAAGTAATATGGTGGAGAATGCATATAATATTTTTAAGTAAGTTGTTTTAATCTGAACTCTTTATTTAAATTTGAATGACTACAAAATATTCTTACCATTCTCACATAAGAACATGTGATACACCCCCTAGCTAATGTTCTTATGTGAGAATAATAAGAATATTTTGTAGTCATCGAGATTTAGATAAATGGTTCAGATTAAAATAGTTCACTTAAAAATATCACGTGCATCATCTACTATATCACCCACTAATAAGTAATATTCTTTTCCTATCTCCACTGTTGCCACTACCACCACCATCGCCATTGCCATCACCACCATCGGTGGTGGCAGTGGGTGGTGGCAACGATGATTGTGGGAAAAGAATATTATTTATTAGTGGGGTGATATGGTGGAGGATGCATGTGATATTTTTAAGTAAGTTATTTTAATCTGAACCCTTTATTTAAATATGGATGACTACAAAATATTCTTACCATTCTCATGTGATACACTCCCAATCTATCTATCTATATATATATATATATATAAATTTTTCCACTAACACACTAACAACTAACTTGTAATGATCATCCCTCCACATAAAGCTTTATTCTGCGTCCAAAATTTTATTTTTCTTTAACTTAAACCCATACACCTATCAAGGGGATCTAACTCAATTGATTGCCTAGAGTGTATAAGTTGTTATAAATCCTTTATCATATGTATTTAACTTTTTAATTTACTATTTATATAATTATGCCTTTTTACTTATCCTATTAGTTATTTATTTGCTTATTTATCATTTGATTTATTTTCAATTATATATGGGTACCTTCTAACCTTTTTGTTTAATTATTTACTTAAATTTTTGCCTTAATTTTTATTATGCTTAATTTTTTTATTTGTCCTATATTATCTTATAATCTTAAATCCTTTTATTATTAAAAATTAGAGGTAATTACATATGCATCCCTTTAAGTTTAATATAATTACATATGCACCCCTCATTTTTTTAAAACTACACAAATTCCCCTTACATTTATATACTCATTACAGTTGTATTCCTCATTTTCAAACTACAGAAACCTCGTTTATTTCTGTATTATTACATTTTATTTTGTGTGAATGTGATATGAATAATTTTTTTTCAAGTTTTGTAACAATGCAACAATAGAGGTAAAAGGGGTGTTGGTTATAAAGTTTAAAAAATATAAGAGTGCATGTATAATATCATAAAAACTTAAGGGGTACATTTGTAATATCTTACAAATTTTTGGGAGTACATGTGTGATATTACATAATTTTTTAAGAAGATGTTACAACTGTAATGAGTACATAAAAGTAAGGAAATTTGTGTAGTTTAAAAAAAATGTGCGTCTGTAATTATATTAAACCTAAGAGATGCATCCATAATTACTTCTAAAAATCATTTCAGATTTTATTTATTCTATGGGTTTATGTTTAATTATTTTTAAATATTATTTATTATTTAAACACATGTTTAAATTCCCTTATTTATTAATAAAATTAATCAATGAGATAGCAAAAGAACAAAAATAAATATAATTTATATTTTTTTATCATGGTACATTGGATATGGAACTAACCTTGTTCGGAGGGGAGCACCCATCTTGTGTGTGCTCGAAGTCCCCAACTATTATAAATGGAAAATGTGAGAGATTATGAAAACAGATGACAAAGGGAAAAAACAAGAGAAAGATCACCTAAAAAAGAAAATTGAAAATATATGTTTGTTTATTAACATTAAATATAACTATTATGTATCTCTTTGGTGGGTTAAATATAACCATATTTGTAAAGAAAAAAGAATAATTATGATTGTATCAATGTTTTTGTGAGAGATATATGCAACTATTAATAACTTTCCAAAGTAATCTTTGATGATGATGGTGCGATTTTGGTCTTTACAACCCACCGATACCCCACCTACGCCACTTATTATATATATATATATATATGAAGAGATTCACTTACTCCAAGAGTAAGTTTAAGAGAGTTACTCTCTATTCTCATAATTTATTTTATTGAAATCTAATAGTTGTAATGAATAACTAATGTTTACTATAAATTACATTACAGCAAGTGAATCCCTCCTCTTAAAAAAAATAAATATATATATATATATATATATAATTTTTTTTAGTTTAATTTTCTTGATTTTTATCTTCTTAAATAATTAATATAATTCATACTAATTACAGTTATAAAAAACATGTATTTGATATTTCTTTTTGTAAATTTCGAACTGATTGTAGAAACATTCATTAATATATAAAAATGTATTTTTTCAGTCTAAAACATTTTTTAAGATTATGAAATTTTTTATAAAATTTTTATAGACCAATTTTTGTTTGAAAGTTTGTAAATTTTGCAAAAAAAGAAAAGAAAATTGTGACAAATCAAATTTAAACTATACAAACCCACCCAACTCAAACTCAAACTCACCAACCCGAAAGTTGTCAACCCACAAAAGTAAATAATCAGAAATGGGTGAAAAAAATCTAAAAGGACGGGGTTGTACAAGTTGAGCAAAATAGGCTTGAATCCGACCTGACCGCCCCAGTGTTCACCCTAGTTCTAAGATATTCTCTCTCCTTTTTTTTTTCGAAAATCTCATATTTAAAATCTTAATATATTTTATATGAGTCTTATCATAAACTTCACTATTTAAATTTTATTTATAATTATTTTTTAATAAAATAAATTTATTTTTAAAGGTAAAATTAATTTATTAAATTAATAAAAAATAAAAATAAATAAATTATATTTAAAATAAAATACACATTAATAAATAAACATTTACGTCTAAGAAATAAGATGTATATATATAATAAATAAAGGAAATGGCCATTGGTCGTACATATCTTAAGAAATTTTGTATAAAACCAAGATGCTCTGAAAATTTGAATTTCTAATTTAATGGTAAATCTTTTCCCATGTGAAATCTTCATTTAAGATCTCTGTTTAAGACACCCATGCTCATGAATTAAATATTTTGAGATATATAAGACATGAGAAGAACATAAAGGAAGAATCAAAATTGCGTATAGGTGTGTGCCAGGTAACCCTCTGCGTGGCAATTATAGAAGGTCACAAAGCACGTATTTTCAGCTCTAAGCCTTCACTGCCTCTTCTATTTTCCTTCCTCAATTTCACCACCGAACCAACAACTCTCAAACCCCAAACCCTAGCCAAGGTCCGTGAATTTCTCTCTTCTCCTTTTCCAACTCTCAGTCCCCTCTCTGCTTCCATTTTATTATCATCAATTTCCTTTCTTTTTTTCTTTTTTTTTTGTGGGGTATCAGATTATTGTAATATGTGCATAAATACTTGAATGTTGATGTTTTTTATTATACAAATAAATGCAATTGCAAATGTGAACAGTGTTGAATTGTTGATCAGATGGCATCCAAACGAATCAACAAGGAATTGAAGGACCTGCAGAAAGATCCTCCTGCATCCTGCAGTGCTGGTATTCTTTTATATATATATATATATTTTGTCCCTTTTGGGTTTTTTTAATTTTTTTTATTGCCCTTCAAGTTTTTTTTTTTAGATAAAGAAATTACACAACCATTGAATGATTAAAAATGTAGTCTTTTTTTGAATATTTTTGTTTCTGGCCTCACTAATGCATGGACCATACAAGGGTGGGTATCACCAAGGTTCAAAAAAAGGATTTTGGCCGCATTTGCCCTCTAGTTTTCTTGTGATGAAACACGATCAAACCGCAAGGTTAAACTTTGGATGACAAATAATGGTGGATGATGTTGCACTGTGATGGACTTGGTTATATCTTTTTTAAAAAAATAATCTTTTGAATGTTTGAGAAGGTTTTTTTATGATTACTTTGTTGTGTGCACATGCCTGTGGCTGTCTGCACGTGCAGCTGTGTTTGTCTGGAAGGAATTAGTTTATTTTTTAACTTCTTTGGAACATTGGTTTGGTGCTAGCTATTGCAATAATTCAGTAAAACTATATAGTATATGGCAACAGTATAGTAGGTGGGTCGCACGCCAGATAATGTAGTTGATTGTTTTGGTAATATAGTAAAATAAAACCCCAATTTTCTTAAACCTGTCAGAACTTGTGGACTATTCTCTGTTGAATAATTGAACTTTTTTGTTCAGGCCCAGTGGCTGATGACATGTTCCATTGGCAAGCTACAATTATGGGCCCTGCAGATAGCCCATTTGCTGGAGGTGTGTTTCTTGTGTCAATTCACTTCCCTCCTGATTATCCTTTCAAACCACCCAAGGTAATCAAAACTATACTTTATTCAAACTTTTGCATTTGTCTGAGTATATCTATGCACACACTTTATGGGACAGCTTTCTTTTATGTAATGTAATTTATGAAATATGATATTATTTTATAACAATAGCTTCACATTCACATTATCCTTTTATTATATTTTTGCGTTGAGGTGTTGTAAGTTTCACTTTAAGCTGCATAAGGCAATGTCAATCTATTGATAACTGGGAAATTTAGTAAATTTTTGGTAACGGACTAGTGCTGTATTGAAATTAATGAAGGATTTTCACAAGTTCACTGCATTGAATGATTTGTTGTGAACTCGTGATGCTATATATCTGATTTACTCACCTGATCATTGATTGGTTCTTTTGTTGGTAATGTTGGGAATCGTTATCTTATCTGTTGACTGTTATCACAACTTGAACCTAAGATTTCTATGCTAAGGGATGTTATGCTATGCATAGAAATATCTAGTTGGTGGGTACTGAGTAGAGAAGAGAATATTCAAGGGTTATAGAGATAATTGCTGCCATTTTTTTCATTTACATTGTTGGTTAGATGTGACATTTGTATTGTGCCTTTAATACTATAACCCTTTGGCAGTGGTTTGTGTGACATTCATTATCATTTTGTTAAGGTTTCATTCCGCACAAAGGTTTTCCACCCTAATATCAACAGTAATGGTAGTATCTGCCTTGACATCCTCAAAGAACAATGGAGCCCTGCCCTCACAATATCCAAGGTAATCTGATAAGTTTTTTATTTTTTTTTATTTTTATTTCTAGCCATGGATACTTAAAATGTTAACATTTTGTAGGTCCTCCTCTCTATATGCTCTCTGCTGACAGATCCTAACCCAGATGATCCTTTGGTGCCTGAGATTGCTCATATGTACAAGACTGATAGAGCCAAGTATGAGGCTACTGCTCGGTCATGGACTCAGAAATATGCCATGGGCTAAACCCACCATTTGATCCTTAAGATATTTTGCTTATTCTATATTATAGTAGTAAATAAATAGTGTTGAATTGATTTAAACAAATATATACCAGCCACTTTCAACTTTAATATGGGAAAAGCAGTTTCTTACTAGATAAAGTATATGAACAGAAGAAGCTTCATATTTTACATTCATTATGCATGGTTTTCTTTAAATTTATTTTAAATGAATATCCCTGTGAATCTTATATAGTGCTTAATTTTTTATATATTTGGATTCTTTTGTTGGGGAAAATCTGGCAAAGTAACCCCTTCTGTGTCTGGATTTTTGCTTCAGCATCTTGCAGTTCTTTCTCAGTCATTGTTTTCTTCCACCTGTGATTTGAGTATTATAAGAAGTGCTTTGGATTTTGTCACGGTGGACAACAAAAACGTAGTGCATGCTTGGCAAAATTAATTTTCCGTAATTGAATATGGCTAAAATTGATTTTAAAATGACGTGATTTATGGATGGATGTTTTTATAATGAATGTTTTTTACTATAAAAACATGTTCAAGAGTTAAAAATTTTTATGTAATACAAAAGCTATTTTAAGTTACTTTAATTTAGAATTAATTTTGAATTACTTTTTCAACTAAAAAGTAAATATGTTAAAATTTGTCTAAAATTAATTTTGAATTCAGAATTTATTTTTCAATATAAAATCGAACACAAACACGTAAATAATACTTGTGTTTAGAATAAACTAAGTGCGCGTTTGGATTTGCGTCGGGGAGGGGCAAATGTTTGTATTTGCGTCGAGGAAATGACCGAATGATTGATTTTTCTTATGCATTTACAAAATGAACCAGTTCATGAATATCTTTTTTATAATTTTGAAAGTCTAATTTTGAAAGTCTAATTTAGTGGCTAACACTTGTTTGTTGTGTGTTTCTGAAAATCTATTGAGTAAATTCAATTCTGCTCAGGTGAAATTATTCAGTTGTTACGCGAATTTATTTTTCTATGTTTTATTATTGTTACTTTATAACTTCTTTTTTTTAAAAAAATAATAATTTGATATTAGTTAGAAGATGTAGTTATCAAATATCACATGTAAAATTTACAAAGTTGCCTTGTCAATAAAAATCACCAAAAATTAGATTTGGTCAAAGTTATGTGTTTGGTGAAGGTTATCCACAATCTTACATAATTCGATTCGAAACTACAGTCATCTGTTCATGAGATTAATTGGCACATCAAAGTTGAAAAATAACATAATCTTTTATTTGGTTAGCAAAAATTTGAAAGTTAGGAATGATAAAATATTTAACAACAAACTATAAATGATTGATGAAATAGTTCAAAAAGTTGAAGACTTGAAATTGGTTTCATGAAATTGGTTTCATGTTAAGAAATTGACATCACACTCTTATACTAAATGGGTTATGAATCCTAACATCACACTCTTATACTAAATGAGTTATGAATCATATATATTATATAGGTTAGAACATTATCTAGGGACATGTTATGTTCAATATTAAAATTGTATAATTTGTACTTCTCCCCAACCATTCAATTTTTAATAAAATTCTTTGGCTTAAAAAAAAAAACCCACCAAAACAAATACTATAAATAAGATATGAATAATACATAAACAGTAATATGATGTAGTAATATATTAATTATTGTTTTTAAAATGTTATTAAATTAATAATATAGTTATCATATATAATTAAAAGTAATATATTACAATGCAAAAGATATTAACAATGAGTTAAAAGATCCATTTTGATAATTGCATACTTAAAATCAATTTTGATAATCATTTTTTAAAACATAATTTAATATAAAAATCAATTTTCTAACGTACGTATCCAAATAAAAATCACGTTTACTTAAAATCAATTCCCTAAAATCATGTTAACTTCAAAACAATTTTACGAACATTAATTCAAACAAGCACTAAATTATACATCTGAATTATTTTGCACAAGTGGGTTTACTAATATGGTTTGTTTGTATAAATCATTTGGCATATGCAGGTTTGAACAAAAGTATTGAAGGGGTTTCTTGGGATTCGTTCTCAAGACTGATAGATTAAACGTGGTTGGCCAGATGTTTGTAGAACATAATATTGTGCTTATAAATTATGTACATTATTTAAGTTAATAAAGCATTTGATAATGAATACATTACCAAGTGATAAACTAAGAGAATATTTGTCTTGGTTTTTCTCCTTTTCCTTTTATTGTATTTTTCTGTCATTAAATTATTATTGTGCTGTCATTCAATATTACCGTGATGTTGAAGTCAGGCCCATAGGCCGAGAGTAATGTAGCCCAATTTGAGTTCTTTTCCATTTCTTCTTTAGAGAGTTTCTTCGACCATACACATAATTTTATATTTTTTAATTTATTTTACACTATTCTCTGTTTAAAAAAATTACACTAATACTTTTTATATATTTAAAAATATTATGAGAAAAATAATTTGCACTGTCAATGTAAAAAATTTTATATTAACATTTAATCACAATTTTTTTATATTAAATTTGTTAACTTTACCAATTAATATTTTAAAAATCATATAAATCAAGGAGTAGTGATTAAGTGCTCATTTGGTAACAGTTTTTTAAAACTATTGTCAGTATTTTAGTATTTAAAAACTAAAAAACTCATTTTGATACAATTTTTTAAAAATAGTTTTAAAAAACAATTCTAGTTTTTAGGAACAATTATAAGTAATTTTATTTTTTGTTTTAAAAACTCAAAATTAAGTGACAATACATTGATTTTTACTTTTCATTAATGAAATTTTTGTAAATATAAACAAGTTTTTTCATTTTCACATCTTCAAAATAGTGTTCAAATAATACTTATCAAACAAGTTTTTTTTTCTTTTCTTCCAAAAAAATATTTTAAAAATTTAAAAAACCAAATCCTAAATGTTAATCCAAAACTCTTTTACCGTGCATACTAATTAAATTTAAATACTATATTAAGATTTCTCAAATCTTACGTTAATACTAAAAAAACTATTGATTTATCCTTTTTTTTTCATGAAGAACAATTTACTCAAGTGACTTAGTGGAACCCAAGTTACTTAATATTAAGATATTTTTCTTTCTATATTCAAAATGGATTTCAAGCCACATAAAGCTTATATTGTTTCTCCTACTGTCCACATTATGTCAGCTTAGGGCATGTTGTAGCCCAGTAGCAGTTCTTCTCCTCATGGGTGGATTCTTTTTCTTTTGGGATATTAAAGAAACAATTTTTATTGAAGCCAGTCCAACACTGCAAAATGGGCCCTAAGTGATTTGAATTTTGTTAAAAGAACATCCTCATTACGGGGAATGTCTCCAAAAAACCACTAACGACGTTGTTTGAGACACAAAAACCTCACAAGAGCGTAGCAAAAATCCATTTTACAGAGCAAAACAAAAACACCAATTCCCATGAGTAGCTATTACATTACATTACTTGCGAGTTGAGTTGAGTTGTGACCACTTAGGACTTAGGACTTAGGACTTAGGAGTTAGGCCTATGGTTTTTCTCTCTTACTCACTGTCACGTCTTCAGCTTTTAGCTTAATCTGCAACACGCCGCTGTGTTCAGTCCTATATACACTCTCTTTATAGGTACAGTACAGTATATTGTTATGTGTTTTATGGCCAATTATTATACCATTCTTTTTACTTCATAATTTTTAAGTTTGTGCTTGTGGAGTGTGTTGCACACATTACATTGCCCTATTTCTTACTCATTTTTACCTTCTTTTTTTTTTTTAATCTTTAACTTTATTTGTCAATAATCAGTCAACAATCTTCCTAAGAGCTGGAAAGTTATGATCCCAAAACTTTTTTTTTTTTTATATAAGATTTTTTTTTAAAAAAATTGTAATTTTTTTTAGTATATTTATTTTACTTCTTTTCTCCTCAAACTTTTTTTCTCTTTTTAATAAATACAGATTTAAAAAAAAAAAATTTAACAATCGTCTTTCATGTATCCAAGAATTTCATGATTGTTCCTATTAATCATTACTTCCATCCCGAAAGCTAACACAATAGAAAGAGAATTTTGTAGTGTTATCTCATGCTAATGTATCAAGATCTCCACTAGTTATATTAGTAGTTGATCACAATCATTTATATATGATAAGTTTGTTGATTTTAATAATTAATATTTTAAAAATCATGTAAATGAATAATTATAATTAACTGTTTAAAACTCTTTTATACCGGTAGTGTATAAATATTAAACTCTTATTATAATAAAATAACTATTTTTTTATAAATATTGTGTTTAATTGTTTCTGCTTAAAATAAAAAAAATAAGATTTTATTTATTTATTTTAAGAAAGAAATATTTGTTTATTAAAATAAACTTATTTTTAAAATTTTAATTTATAATTATTTTTTTAAAATTTTAATAAGCTGACTTGTTATCTTTATGTTGTTTCTCATCCAACAAAACAACATATTATTTTATATTATTTATTTTTTATCTAATTATTCTCTCTTACACCAAACAAAGAAAAAGTCACTTAGTCATGGTTTGAATGTTAGCCGTGAAAAAAGTTTACATTGACTACTAGGCAGGGGATAAAAACAAGTGAATGAAAATAGAAAAGCAAATAAAAATAAATAGGAATATAATATAAATAAGTGAATAAAAACAGGTGAGAAATTGAATAGAAATAATTAATGTTTTCTACACTTGTACTTTTTTCTCATTTTCTTTTTTTATCAGATATACTTTTCTTTTTATTATTTTTTTTACCCATTTTTCTTGCTTTTATTTTATTTCTTTTTATGAAACAAAAATTAATGTCTAATAGTGTCTCAAAGAAGATTATTTATATGGAAATACAAGATTATTTATATAATTTATAATTTTTCTGAAATAAAAATGTCTTCATCTCCTTTCTATTAAAGAAAGTCAAATTTTTTTATCTGAATGTAATAATAAATAGTTTAGAGAAGTAATCGAGGAAAAAAAAATTCAAATAAAACGTGGAAAACAAATCCGAACATGGAATCAGGATCAAAGATCCTCCAGTAACATGGTTTTTTTCTTAAATCATTATAAAATTGCATGTGCGAAATATCTGCCTATTTTTGTAAATAATTAATGTTTATAAGACAATTTTCCGCTCCTAATAAGAACCCTTTTTTTTCTGAGAAAATGTGATTATTTAGGGTGTGTATAGTTTTAGGAATTTTTGAATTAGGATATATCATGGTTAATCTGTTGTATTATTTTTATTATTAAATAAATTATATATTCAATTATTATTAAATTTTAATTTAAAAAATATATAATGTATAACAAATCATAAAAAATTATAAATAAAAGTGTAAAAATTAAATTTTAATTAAATATACAATTATTATACCATTCATATTTGTATTTAATCACACTAAATATTACCTAACAAATTTATCTCTATGGTAAATAATTTTATACAAGAAACTAACGAACCCAATTATTTGTCCCAGTTACTCTTTAGTTTTTTGTTATATTTATTAGTGATTGATTTATAGGCTTTGTAGTAAACCACTTGTGTAGAAGATTTTTTTATTAACATTTAAGTATGACTTTTTATGTGAATTTTAAACTAATAATGAGCAAAAATCACTAAATTTATCATAAATTAAAGGTTATGATTGAATGTAAGAGCAAATATACACCCATTAAACTCAATTATATTATAATACTCTTTCTAAACACATATTATTATAAATTTGATTTAATATTTAATCCCAATTTATGATTTGTAATAAATTTGAAAGAAGAATAAAATATATTAAAAAATGTGAAAGAGAGTGTGACTGGTTTGGAAAAAGTGTAGGTGTGATTTGTGTGTAATAAATAATAACAGTTGAGGGTAGTTGAAAGTGACAAGTAACTGCTACTCTTTCTGGGGCTTCGGGAGCAGACATTACGATGGACAATGGACTTGTCCCTCTCCCTTCTGCAGAAAGTGACTTTTCCGCCACCAACCAATTCCTCTGTTTCTCTCTGCTTCTCTTCACTCTACTTTTTGTCACCCCTGCCAACCATTTCTTTTCTTTTCTCTATTTCCTTTCCATCTTTTAAGCTTTGGGTTCTCAAAATACCCACCAAAATAATCACCAATTACTTTTTAAGTTTGGATGTGTTTTTCTCAAACATGGTCTATGCTTGACTTTATAGACAGAACAAATATGAAATATGATTATTAGGAGGAGACACTTAATGGGTGTTTGAAAAAAATTCAATTTCATTAACTTTCTCTACATCCTATCTAATAGGTGTTTGGGTCATTAGTATAAATAGAATTTGATTAATATAAACTTAGGTTTCTTTATAAAAAATAGTTGTATCTAAACATTCATTATTATTACTAGCAAAAATAATGTTGTGTATTCACATTTCTATTTTGCTATAAGTTAATAAACAATATAGAAAAATAAAAAGAAAGAACATAAAAAAAATAAAAGTAATGTTATTCTATATTATATATAAATAATTAGGTCTTTTTTAACATAAATGGGTTATCATAAAATTTGTCAGATAATGGGCATCAGTAGTTAATACAATGTTTGTACACCAATTTTAGATTAAAAAAAGCACCGAAAAACAGTAGACATTGTTCTGTAACAGTTGGAGAGCAGTATGATTCATTAATTTTAAGAGAGATTTGAAATTGCTGTGTTCTTCTTGGCATTTTATGCATCTTGAATGTGTATTTATACATATGCTTCAGATTGATGTTAACATTATTCTTGAGGCATTAAAGATGGTAATTGAAACGCCACTATCATGCGTGGGGACTGCAAAGTTTCACTTTCTGCTATTGTAGTTTTATGCTGTGGCCTCAGAATGAAATCGGGAACGAGATGAAGACAAATTATTTTATTTTATTTTTTATCTCAATAGTTATGGTTATGCTGTGTCGAAAAAATTGTAACTAGATGAAAATGTTTAGGTATTTTTGTTGTGTAGTTGAATTTGAGTGTGAAAGCATTGGAATGGGTTAAAGAGGAATTGGGAATTCACGTTCAAAAGGGTATCACATTCTGTGGTGAAAAGTGACAGCGATACCTTAGACCTGACCTTACTGACTGATATTAATGGTGCTTTTTGCATCCTCTGAGGTCAAATTCTGTTTTCATAAATGTCTCATCATGTGGTACCTTGTTGCAAAATCATAGTAATACTAGAGAAACAATGCATTAAAGTTTAACCCCTTTAAAATTAAAAGTTATGAAGAAAAAAAAAAAGTATTTTCAGAAACATGTGAGCAATGTTGTTTTTCTTATGTGTGATGATGTTAAGTAAGTATAAAAAGAGTACTTAAAAACGAGCCCTGAAATGATATAGAATGTTTGATTTTATGTTAAAAAACTTTGTCATCTTAAGAAAGTTTTAATTTTAACATGCGTGACTTTAAATAATGTCAATTTTAATTATGTTTGATTTTAAATAAACTTTGACGTGTTTGATTTTATGTTAAAAAAATTATAATTGATTATGAGTATGTTATTGATTATGAATTAAAGCAATTTATTACATGTTTGACTGAACATTGAAAAAATTATTTTCGAAAGAAAACTATTTTTTATAATTAATTATAATTAAAATTAAGTTTGAAATGACGTAATTTATGTTTGAATATTTATTATAAAATCAATTTCACAGTAAAATATAATGTTAAATTTTTTATCTAATGTAAAAGATACTTTTAAATTTCTTTTACCAAAAAAAAAGCAAGAATTGAATTCTTCTTTAATGAAAAACTAAATATTACAAAATTTGTCTGAAATAAATTTTTTAATCCAAAATAAAATTTTAAAGGTGAAACAAAATCCTTACTTAGAGTAGCTTTTTGTTGGATAAAAATTTTTATACTAAATTTTACTGCAGGCTTGCTTTTATAAAAAGAAAATCAAAACATAAATTATATATGATTTATAATTAATTTTATCATTGTTCATCCAAACATGTGTTGAGTCGAGTTAAAATAAATAAATATGATAAATTAAAGTATAATTTTTTGTTAAAAATAGTATTACGTTTAATATTTGGTAGTGTTTTCTAACATGAAAGTTTTGAAGAAAGTTAATCTATGAAAGATAAAAAAATAAAACAAGTTATGATAAGAATATTCCCCCATTTTGGGAGGATAGAAGTAGAAAGAGGAGAAAAATTGGGGATGGCAACGTGAAACAAACATATTTGACCCTCCGGCTCCCATTTCTTGAAAGTGTGGGGGCGAATATAAAGAAAACAGATGTGAAATTTTGATGTATGTCTTCATCCTTCTTAGATATTTTTAGGTTCAGTCATACTCGCAGATACTGATTTTTTATAATTAAATATAAATTTATTTATTTTATTAAATAAATTATATGTTAATTTGTTAATTATATTTTAGTTTTAATTGTTCACATGAGATTGAATTTATATACAAGCATATGTGAGTAAAAATATATGTATGAATTTTGTTTAACATAGAAGTAGAGACGGAAACTAACCAATTCACTTTCTCAATTTTCTTAGACAATACCAACAACACAAACTTTTTCCATCAAAATTGAGGTAAGGATAGAACGGTACCCACAAGAACAAGTATGATTATCATTCTTAAGAGAAATTAAGATAGTAGAAAAGTAGATAAAGAAAGTGATAAATATGATAAGTTTTTTTTTGTGAATAAATATGCTAAGTAATGTAGTGAAAAAAATGGAAATAATGAGATGAAAAGAAAATAAATTAATATTTATAATTTTGCTTTTAAGTACTAGTTGTTCTTTCAAGTTTACAAAACACAAAATGCACATTAAATTGAGTTGGAAAAACTATCATTTTTGTTTGTGAAATATATCAGTGTTGACAATTTGGTTCATATAAAATTTTTAGAGACGAAAATTGGACATGTTAATCCTTTAATTAGTCTCATCTAATTATAGTGACCAATTAGGCAACAGACAGTACATAATTAAAAACAATCTAATTCCCTAAAACATATAAAATCGTCTTTCAAATTGCTTTTAAACTAAGAAAAACCCACTAGATCACTGGATTAGAAAAAAAAAATAAAAACCCCATTAAGAAGTTAGGTATGCAAGACCCGACCCCTCATGGATCTTCAAAATTGTGACAGTGTGGAAAATAAAATTAGAGAAGTTGAATTGTAATATATCAGTGTAATCTTTTATATTATGAACCAATTTATAAATCATTATAAATATGATATTTGAAATAATCAATAAAAAAAATCAATAATAATATCATATATGATCGTTCATTACTGGAAGACATTATTAAAAACATTTGCAATATTATACACACTAGTTAAAATTTATTAGAGTAAGCAAAATAAAGAGAGAAAAAAAAAACAAAAAAAACTAACATAGCAGGTGATCCATGAATCAAACGAGACAAAAGAACAGAGATACATTTATTATCTTTTAATAAAAATTAATAAAATATGTTGGACACTTTCATAATGTTAAGGATTGAAAGATAATAATAAATTATATATATATATATATATATATATATATATATAATTATAAGGTGCCGATGCTTTAATAGAAAATTTGTTACAATTTAAGCCTTGTTTGTGTGAATAATTTATTTATCATATTTTAATAGGAAATTTATCTGAACTTGAATATAAGAAACCAACAATCTAATTCAAAAAACTAATTTATTGGATGAGTAATGATCGAAAAAGTAGAACTAAGTCTCATAGTGTTATTTTAATACGCACTCCTAACGAAATTCAACAAAAATATTAAAGATTCATCAAATATGCATGTAATTTATTATATTGTACAGATCGACTCTTATGATATTTTTCTACTTAACATCTTAACCAATGATTTCAAAATTTAATTTTAGATATGAAAATATAGTAAATGCTTAAAACAAGTTTCTCATTTATAATATTTATCTTACAATATTTGAACTACAAGATTGTCTTTGGCAAAAAATAATGTGATAGAAAAAACAACAAATTATAACAATGTGTTATCCCTTCCGAGATGAAATGTAATAATGACAGAATTGAAACCTTTGTTTCTTTCGTAACTCTCATTAGTATTAAGGTCAAGGTGTGGTCAAGGTGCTTTGTTTGATGAAGTTTGGTTGGTTCATGCTGAAGTTATTAGAAGATAATTTTTTGTTTCTTCTGAATTTTATATCATTCCCTACATATTTATTAGTGTAACCAATAAACTTCCATGGATATGCAATGGATGGTTGTGGATGTCAACAAAATCAATACTCCATCCCCTCCTTTTCATAAATCACACTCACCAATAAAAATAATTGTATTGTTTTTATTATTTTTTTAAAATTAATGTAACAATTTTAAGTTTTCCTATGTTCTTATAAATTAGTCTCTCATAAAATTATAGTTGTTTTGATATTTTTATTTTATTTTAAAACTATAGTTTAATATTATATTTATATTTTGTTTGGGTTATAAAATTAATGTAGTAACAAAGTATACATTATCAAACAAGCAAAAGGGAATGGAAGAGGAATTTCAAATAATTCCATTAACAAAACTAACTTCTTATAATTAGCATTGGCTTATAAAGACGTTATTTATATTGATTTTCAGTTATATCTCTATATATATTTATTTTCAATTATATTTCTATTTATATTTACTAAGAGCATCTCGGGTTGATCTTGGACAATGATCTTAAAGTCAAGATCAGTTCTTACCCTAGACACCCATTGGAGTAAATGACAGTGATCTCCATGTCGAGATATGTTCTTGCAGAATAACACCAAAGATCAACAATTTAAAAAAAAAAACATTTTATTGTCTCTCTCTTCGTAAATTTCAGTTTTAAATATTTTTTTATTCTTTGCAATTTTTTTTCATAATTCAACTATATAACTTAATTAAAATGATTTAAACTATATAATTATTTGATATAAATTATTTAACTTAAATAACATAATTATTTAATTTAATTAATATAATTATTTAATTTAAGTTATTTTACAATAACTGAAACAAAATATTAAATTTAATTATGTGGCAGTGCGTGATCCACTAAAAATTATTCCAAGATCACAAACTGTATTCTGTTGGAGTAAAAAATAGAGATGATCTTCAGACTGACATGACGATGTGGGGTCCACAAAAAAATTGGGTAAGATCCAAAACTTTTATCTATCTTTGGAGATGCTCTAATGTTAAATTTTACAAGTAACTAAGTTAAGAGTTTAACTAGTGTGCACTGCACTCACGTTCAATTATAATTTTTTATTTATATAAGTTTAAAAATATTAATTAATAAAATTAATAAATTTATTATAAATAAAGAGTTATTGTCAATAAATACTAATTAAATTTCTAGTGACTAACCACTCCATCAATAGAATAATCAATGGTAGTTTCACCGAGGTTATTAAATAAGAGTATTTTATTTTACAAATAAACCTACTTATGATTTTTTTAATTGATGTACACTAACCTTAAATAACTATAATTTTAAAATAAAAAGTATTAAATAATACAAGATTTATAAGTGATTTTTCAAATTTTCTTCATAAATCTCAAATACTCACCATTTTTATTGGAAAAAAAAAAGAAAAACAAGAATCAATGTTTTATGAAAATTGAAAATATATCTTATAAAAAGAGTTAATAATTTCATCTAAAACTATATCAATTATCATATAGAAAGCGTTGATGGAGCATCATTGATTTATCTTTTCTTTATTTTTTTATCAAAAGTTAACAGATTAATCTTGTAAAATACTAAAATTTATTTAAGAGACCCATTTCTCTTGATAAATATTTTTTTTTATACATATAAACACAAAAGATCAATCTTGTGAAGGCATATATAATTAACAATTTACTAAAGAGATTATTGAAACACTGAAAGTAATATCAAAATCCAAGCATTAATCAAAACAAAATAACAAACAGCTGTTCTAAACAGTAAATACCATTATTTCAAAGTCTGATTGTGAGTTTGGAAAAGAGTCTACAATGCCATAATTTAGCTACTTAGAATAGGGAAAATAGGTAAAAGAAATAAAATGTTAAGATGAGGAAAGACACAATAGAAAGAGATGATTGAAAGTAGTCACATACAGTGGCAGAAGACAAGACACTAGGTTTGTAAGTTGCAAACACTTCACATCACATAATCATAATTTCACAAAGAAAATATCTATTATTTTTTAAAATTTATTCTCAAACTTTTTTATTTAATTTTTTTTTATATATCAATTGTGAGTTGTTGATGTGTAAATTTTTTATCAGTAAAAATATTGGAACCATCAACCCCTCTGGATTATAAACAATTTCCAACCAAGAAAAAATAATTAATTTTATTCAAACAACCAGCTTTGATTGCAATAGCCAATAGGAAAAAGGATTGAAGGTGCAAAAATGAAGAGCAAATAAATAAGGATTAATATATTCAACTACAAAAAGCTACAGAAATTGAATAGTAAAATATATTTGTCTATGATTGAATATATAATTGATTATTTATTAGATAGTGTAATTAATTTTAAGTATATAAAAACAACAATGTTATTTTAAAATGATACGTAACATATTTTGTTAAATTAATTTTGTATTTGTATATAAAACATCATTATCCAACTGTACGTCACTTTTATTTAAAAAAGACCAAATAATAGTTTCTGATTTTCTCTTTGATAGTTAGAGTTTAACACTTGTACACATAGTTATAATTCTTTGTTTATATAAATTTTTAAGTATTAATAAGTAAAATAAATAAATTTATTATGTATAAAATATTGTGATTAAATGTCAGTTATTCTTTATAAGTATTTTTTTCTTATAATTAAAGTTTAACACCTATACACATCAATGTAAAATAGTTTTACACTTATAGTTAGTTACAACTCTTTGTTTACAGAACTTTTAAAGTAGTAATGAGTAAAATCAACAAACTTGTCATATATATATATATATATATATATATATATATATATATATATATATATATATATATAAAGAATTGTGATTAAATGTTAGTATAAAGTGTACATGCATTTCTCTCTTATTTTTATTATTTACAAACACATCATTTTCATTTTTATTAATTATTTTTATCAATATGAATAGAATTATAGTTAATAACAAAAAAGTGTTTGAAAAAAAAAAAATAGTGAGTCGATTCCACATTCCTTTTCGTCCTTGCTTTCGGTTTTCATTCTAGTGTTTGTGCATTGCATTGTCCATGTACAATCCAAAAACATAGCACCTTTGTTTATTATTCATATATCGTTTCACCGTCCATATTTAGAGTAAGAGTCAACCAGTTTCGGATTTGAATATTTGATTTGAGCAAAAGCAATGATTTAACTTTTTCAATAGCTTTTCTTAACTTGCAAGTGTTATTCTATATGGCAGGGTTTGGCGCCTAATATTCTTTTAAATGTAATTAAACTGTATATTTTTATGATTTAGAAAATATAGTCGTCATAATTTATCTTATTCCTAAAATAGTTTAAATATTGCTTAAAGACCTAATTTGTCTAGAAATATTATGATAAAAACTCATTTGCATGTGAACTTATATATTATAAATGAAAATAAAAACAGTCAGGTTATGCGTATAATTTGGCTAACAACGTTGTGGTCTATCTAATTAATAAACAATGTCACTGCATTCAAAGAAAGATAATTTTATGTGGTGTCAGTTTAGCAAGCATAAATTTTGAACATAAGTTTGGAGTTTATACAAAAATTCATCTTTCTCTTTCTACAAGTGATCTATGTAGTTACACTATTAGAAGATTAGTTAGAAGAAAGGGATCTCAATCTTTATTGGTTCATAAGCATTTTTTTTCTATAATGTTTAGAGAGAGATTCTTTTGTATCATCCTTTTATATTTAATCTTGTAACTTGTATCGCTAGTATTGTAAGCTCTTTTGATCAGGTATTGAGTATATTAGATAGTTTAGACAGTTTAGTCATAACAGATATTATTGTTTTATAGTTATACATTATATGTAAATAAGTAGCTTATGAATAATAATAAAACAAATATTTTTTTAAAGAATAAAACAAAGGAATTAATCTTTACTAGATAGAGATTTAAGTATATAAATATTAAAATTAATTATATTTAATTAACTTAATTTATTTTCCCTATAAATGATTTTCATTGATTTCAAAAATAGTAAATAATAAGATATAATATTTCATTAAAATGTATATCTTGTTTTCTAAAATTTAAACATATGTGTTTTTATTATTTTAAAATTTTCAATTCCTATATTTATAAATTAATGAACTTAACTAGATAGATTTTAACATAATAATAAAATATTATTTATGAACATTTTTTTAGTGACAATAAAGAAAATATTTTTATTTTGAGATTGATATTGAGTTATTACGTTGTAAATCTAAAAAAAAAAAACACAAGAAGATGATTGTATTGTGTTTTGAAAATTGTAGTAATATATAATTTAAATATATAATTATATATCATTATAATTTAAATATGTAATTTAAAAATTATACTTAATTATAAAAAATTATAATTTAAATATATTAATTATAGAAATTTATAATTTAAATATTTATCGTAATAATTTATAATTTAAAATATGTAATTACAAAATTTATAATTTATATGTCATTATAGAAATTTATAATTTAATTATATAATTACAACAATTTATAATTTAAATATTTAATTATAGTAATTTATAATTAAATATATAATTATAGAAATTTATAATTTAAATAATATAGTCATAATAATTTATAATTTAAATATGTAATCAATTTATATATTAAAATATTATAATTATTTTAAATACCTTCTTTTTTATTTAATGATTAATGATATTCTTATTTATCCTTTACAAACTTTCAGTTAGTTTTACTAAACATTTAGAACTAGTTTTTCAACTTTTAGTTAGTTTTTTCCTTTCAGCTAACTTTTTAGCTTTTAGCATGCTTTTGAGCTAATTTTGTCAAAACACACCAACAAAATTAGCTAAAAGCTAAAAATCTAGCTGAAAGTTAAAAAACTAATTGTCACTGTTTAATAGAACTAACTGATCAACTAGCTAGAAGTTATAAAATGACAAATAAGGATATCATTAATCATAAATCAACAATGAGTATTTAAAATAATATAATATATTTTAATAATATAAATTAATTATGTTTAAATTATAAATTATTATACTTACATATTTATATTATAAATTATTATAATTACATATTTAAATTAAAAATTATATAATAAATCATTTAAACTATAAATTTATGTAATTACATATTTAAATAATAAATTACTATAATTAATATTTAAATTATAAGTTCTATAATTAAATATATAAATTTTAAATTACATATTTAAATTATAATTATATTTTTGTATTATAAATTATTATAATTACATTAATGAATGAGAGAAGTTATACAACGTGATGGAAGAGAATTACTGAAAGACAATGTATTAATTAATGAATGATAAACATATAAAAATAAAATCAGCTAGTAAGTAAAAATATGATATCTTTTGGAAAAGCAAGGAGTAACTTTTTTAAAAATAATAGCTCCTAAAAAAACTCTGAAATTTTTGTTTTGCAAACGAAATTGAAATTATTTTAGCTTTTCAACTTCACCTAACTAAAATGACATATCAAATAAACTCTAAATGTATTCCCTCTAAAATCATATATAAGAAACAAGAGGAATTGTGTGAAAACTAAGATATAAACAAATTTAGAGGAATTGTGTGAAAACTCAGATATAAACAAATTTAGCTACTTTTATTTTATTTAATACTATTATTCCTAAAATGTTTTTCATTAAATTATATTTATACTTTTTTATTCACAATATCAAGTCAAAATAAAAATATTTTAGAAATAATTTATTTTATATTTAATATTAATAAAATTAAATGAAAATAATTAATTTTCAATATGTGTGAATTTAAATTTTTTTTAAAGTATGTTTGATTTATCATTTCAGCTAGCTGAAAGCTGAGATGATAGTTGAAACGATTTCAATTCCGTTTGAATAAAATAAAATATATGAGCTTTTTTAACCGCTACTAGCCTTCTTAAAAAAAATCTACTAGTTTTCTTAAAAAAAGCTACTCAGTAGTTTTTTCAGAAGATCTCTTATTTTCAGCCTTGTTTCTTATTTTTACATGTTTAGTTAATGTTGTCCCACTAATTTTCTCTCATTGTATTATACAACATTTCTCCTTCTTTAATGTAATCATAGTACTTTATAATATAAATGTATAATTATAAAAAATTATAATTTTTTTAAATATATAATTTAAAATTTATATGTATATATATATATATATTTAATTATAAAATTATAATTTAAATATTAATCATAGTAATTTATAATTTAAAATATGTTATTATATATTTATAATTTAAATTATTAAAATATATTATAATTATTTTAAATACTAATTGTTAATTTAATGATTAATCATATCTTTATTTATCATTTTATATTCTACTTTGAGCTAACTTAACATTTTGTAGTTTTTAAACGTTAAAAAAATGGTTATAATTATCTATATTATTTTGCATTAAAATAAATAGTTTATTAATTAATAACGTGTGTGTAGAAGGGTAATTTTGATACGTGTCAAGTCATAAATTTGTAGTACCTTAAGGGCACGGGGTGCTGTTTCAGACATGAGAGATTCCATTAGTATTATTATTATTCTCTTTCTCTTCTTCTTTCTCCTTCTCCGGTGAGATCCACTTCGCAATTTCACAGTCTCAGCAGAGCGAAACTGCGTCGTTTTGATCGAAGCAAATTAAATGCGGTCCTTGAATGCCTCCAAGTAAATGCAGATCCGTGCGAGCATTTACACAAACACCTTACTCGCATTAACTTCCTCTTCTCTCCCATTTATTATCTTTTGTCTTCTCTTCTTCTATTAACAGCATTTTCTTCTCTGCGCCCTAAATGTCAGGTCAGTATCTTCTTCTGTCTCTGCAACTCCACATTTTCAATTAAAGCTCTTTTCTAGTTTCCTTCTTCTTAATTTCTCTTCTTTTTAATTTTCCCAAAGGAGTTGAAGAATTCGTTGAGAACTCCGAAGAGGAGAGGAGAAGGTCCACGATTGGAAGCTTGAAAAAGAAAGCGATAAATGCGTCTTCTAGATTCACGCACTCGCTGAAAAAAAGAGGGAAGCGGAAAATTGATTTTAGGTTTCCCATTGAAGATGTGAGAGACGCCAAAGAGGAATCCGCGGTGCAGGACTTGCGTCAGACTCTGCTCCGCAGGGGATTCCTGCCTCCTAGGCATGATGATTACCATGCCTTGTTAAGGTTTTTAGTTTTTCATTTTTATTCTAATTTGCTTTTTTTTTTTTTAATTGTTTTTTTATTTGTTTTGACTGTGTTTGTGTGTGTGTGTGTGTTTTTTTTTTTGGGTCGGTGGTAGGTTTCTTAAAGCGAGGGACTTTAACGTTGAGAGGACAATTCAGATGTGGGAAGAGATGTTGATTTGGAGAAAAGAATATGGAACTGACTCTATCCTTCAGGTAATTAATTTTGTCAATGGTTTCTATTATAGCTAGCAAATGCAAACTAATTAATTAATTGATTAATAAAAAAAAAGTATACTTCTAGTTCTCTCAACAAAGGTTTTATTAGTTTTTGTTTTTCTCTTTTGAATTATAAAATAGCACAATTTTTAATTTAATTATAAATTAGAATTTTTTTCAAGATCTAAAGGCTGTATTAAATACTTGAAAAAAAATTATTGCTTTTGATAATCATTTAAATAAAATAGATCAGTTTTGCTTCCCATAGGTGTTTTACCAAGAAAGGGATCTAATAGTTTTAATTGTGGGATTTTATGGAAAACTCTAATAGATTTCTTCTTAACTTTTAATTCCTTAATTTATCCAAAGATAATGGTTAGTGAAGCCGGTTCATGAATTCAGGGACTTTAAAAGGGTTAATGGGGTGTTTATTGGTGGGCCGGATTGGTTCGGTGTTCTTGTTTTTTTCGCTTGTGGGTGTCGGTTAACTATTTATTGGCTACAGTTCTATAGGGCCACACATACTCACATCTATTGTCAGAATCAACCACTAATAATTATTTCAGTATTTTAGCTAAAATTGAAGGAATAATAGGAGTAGTATTTTTTTTTCCAGCTTTTTATGAGATAAATAAATTTAATAAAAAGAAATTAGTTTCTATTGACTTAAATTGTTTTGAGTTTGACACTAACTTAGATATTTTTTTATAGTATTAAAGGGAGCTTAGATATTTTTTATAGTGTTAATTTTGATTAACTTCAATTATCATCTGGTCACATCACGTATTGGCACATTATCCAAAGAGTTTGACTTCTCAGGTTAATGTAAGATCACATAATTAGATGATAGTGAAAGTGAAAGCCTTGGGATCCAAATTTTACTTAAATATCATTACTCATTAGTTCATTACTTCATTGATATCAAAATTGCATCTTTACATAAAATATTATAAGCAGATTCGTACAACTGGGTGATGTTTGTATAGTTTAGAGTTAGTACGTGTTGTATGCTAGCCCAGGATTGCACTTCATACATATGATTTAGTTGTCTGGGTCTAATGCTATTTTGATATTTGAAGGATTTTGAATTTGAAGAGCTGGAAGAAGTATTGCAGTATTACCCTCAAGGGTATCATGGAGTTGATATGGAAGGTAGGCCAGTGTACATTGAAAGGCTTGGGAAAGCTCATCCAAGTCGCTTGATGCGTATCACCACAATAGATAGATATTTGAAATACCATGTCCAAGAGTTCGAGAGGGCTCTGCAGGAGAAATTTCCAGCATGTTCCATTGCAGCAAAGAGACGGATTTCTTCAACCACAACAATATTGGACGTACAGGGTTTGGTATGTTGTATTCACACTGAAGTTTTTTCTGAAACTATGTGCCTCGTCAAAAAAATATAGTTGTGTATTGTTTGTACTAGTTTGAGTGTTTATAGTATTTTACGTACTTATGCTTCAAGCATTGCGTCAATTCTGCTATCCAGACCCAATCACCCATATCTAAATTTCAGGATCTTCCTTGTTTTAAATAAATTTTCCTGCTGAATTTTTAACTTGATCATGTGTGAAATACAGGGATTAAAAAATTTCTCTCCTACTGCTGCAAGTTTATTGGCTGCCATCACAAAAATAGATAACAGTTACTATCCTGAGGTTTTTATGCTACCCATTTCCAAAGTAAACTTGTTTTCCAGTTATCTTCCCATGTGTATAAACACCATCAATATATATTTGCAGACTTTACATCGAATGTATATAATCAATGCTGGTCCTGGCTTTAAGAGGATGCTTTGGCCTGCAGCACAGAAGTTTCTTGATGCCAAAACTATTTCGAAGATACAGGTACTTTTGGCCAGTAGCATTTCGTATGTCTTTTCCTGAAGCCCCCTGCTGATATTACATACTTACCTAAATTTCCAGGTTCTTGAACCCAAGTCTTTATGTAAATTACTGGACATCATTGACTCCAGGTATCATTTTATGCCTTCATCATACTGCCTTATAAATCTTATTCAAACTGTTGTTTAGTTTATCGTTTGTAAATGTGTCCATACAGTCAGTTGCCTGACTTTTTGGGTGGCTCATGCACATGTCCTGGAGAAGGTGGATGTCTTAGATCTAGTAAAGGTCCATGGAATGATCCTGATATCATGAAGGTAATGCTGCTTTGCTATCCCTTGTTTCTTCGTTCTTTCTGTATGTTATGGCTTAGAATTACTTTATTGGACTAGTATTGGGACAATAATTTAGGTGTTTTGGTTTTAGCTGGTTCATAACGTGGAGGTAACCTTTAACGGACAAATCGCCCAAATGTCCAATGAACAGCAGAATTTAGACTCCTTTTGGATTCGCTCACAGAAGGCAAGTCTCAATCTTCTTGACAATGGGTGGTTAGGATTTGACAAATAATATCTGTATATATTATTTACAGCTACAGTTATATGCCTTTGACTAGCTTTTCTCATCTCCCAGGGACAATGCAGTGATACGTCAACAGCAGAATCTGGGTCAGATCTTGATGATTCTTTTTCGTCTATCAGTCAAAGCAGATTCACTTTTCCTCGTTTAGCTCCGGTTCATGAAGAAGTTTGTTACAAAACCTAGTCTAATTTATTATTATAATCCTTGTTCTTGTTATTACATAGTGCTTGCATGTTATGTGTGTGTCTTATGCCTGTAATCATTCAAAAGGCTAATCGTTTGCAGGTCAGAGTATCAGATAACTACTATAGTTGTGATGATAGTGCTCTTGCCGCTGAGAAAGTGCTCAAAAGTGATGAATTTTATATAACTCGGGGACAACCATTGCAAAATGATGATACAGGGAATATTGCTTGTATGGAAAATTCAAAAGGTACACTTAGTGTGAAGTTATTGAAGCAATTTTGTTATATATATTCTACATGAAAGCCAAGTTGGAAACATTTGTATAATGCCTTTTGAATCTGGAAATTGGAAACTCATCATAGCTATACTGTCTAGACACTACTATATATATTAGTATTTTCCTCTACGAGTTTACCCAACGTCGCATTTTTACAGGCACTTCAGTCAGCAGCTGGTTCAGCTTTGTTAAGGAAAAAGTGGAGCAAACAAATTTCTTAAATGTGTCGAGAGTGCTGATATATTTTTTGGAAAGATTAGAAATGTTCTTCCGCAGTTTAAGATTAGAATTTTGGAGAACACATAACAATATTTACCCATCTGTTGCTATGGAAAACAACAACAATAACCTTACGGTAGCCGGTGAATCACGTTCTGAACGGGATCATATTCTTCAATGTATGCAACGATTTGAGAGACTAGAAAAATCATACGGGGAACTTAGCCACAAACCTGCTGGCATACCTTTGGAGAAGGAGCAAATGCTTATGAATTCCTTGGATAGGATTAAATCTGTTGAGTTTGACCTTGATAAGACTAAGAGGGTATTTCTCTATGCTTTCATCAATCATCAGTCATCTATAAAATTAATTTACCTAACGGTATGGTGTTTATAATTTTTGCCGTTAATGCAGGTGTTACACGCCACAGTGATGAAGCAGCTTGAGATTGCTGAGCTATTGGAAAATTTGCGGGCTTCAAAGAGTCAAGTAAATTGCTTCTCGGTAATATTTTATTTGTTGTGCTTTGTCGCCAAATTTTACGTAGCCAATACCAAGCCCAAATTTGATACTTAACAACTAACATACAAACTTTCAAGAGACAAATGATTTGATTATGTTACTTCAATGATATATCCTTATTTTTGAAAAATAAATTATGCTTTTTGTTCATATCAATAAATTATGAAGTTATTCTGTGAGTCATTGACATAAATAATTTTGTGATTAGTTTATAGATTAATGGGCAGTACTTTCCTGTTTTCCTTTTTAACAACATATCTACATAATCAGATAAGTGAGTAACAATAAACAGAATTTTCTGTGATTTGGCAGTTACTGCTAGAATTTTCCTTGCAAATCTGTTTTACTTATATATAAAATAATCATTGAAATTTGATTCCATTTGTCATTTAGTAATCTTCCTTATATGTCCTTCGTTTTGTTCTTGTCAATTTTGGAATTTTAAACCTCCTACAAACTGTTCAAACCTCTAGTGTCATGGGTCTTGAGATTCTATGAACTTCAATTCCTCCACGATTCAGCCTAGGCTCCTATGCTGGGGAAGGTAGATATGTGCAGCCTTACTCTCACAAGCAGTGAGGCTGTTTTTAGGATTTTCAACCTGCAATTTTTAAGGTTCTGTTTGGATAAACTTTTTTACAAACACTTAAAAACGAAAAAAGAAACAAGTTTTTCCCGTAAGTTAAACTACACCTTTTTGGAAACCTGAATAACAAGGCAGCAAAGTTACCTTGTGTCCTTGTCAGTGGTCATTGCCAAGATTCAACTTCAACAAATTCCTGTATATTTGTTCACCGATTCACATTAAGAATGTCTAAATTAAAATTACATGGCAAATGCTCCCCAAATTGAACTTGCACATTACATGCTTTAATGATACTGCAAATGTTCAGATTTTCAATTCCCAATGGAATAACCCCGCCCCCCACATTACTTTATGGATGTTACTGAATAGCAATTATTCTTGCAGCAAAGAAAGCTGTTCCGTCGAAGGATTCAAGTTTCCGCAACAAGCTAGAGTTTTCAACACCTCAGAAGATTAATTCAATAGCCAGAAGATTAACCCTGGTTTGAACTGAGAGAAAATGAATTTTGAATTGACAAAAAAAGAAAGGAGAGAAAATTAAAAATTTTTAAGGCAATTTTTTCTCCCTTCTTTTTCTTCAATCAATAAAAAAAAAATTATATAAGTTATTAGTTTTTTTTTTCTTTTTCTCTCTCCCAAACACACGTTGAGTTATTGGGCCAACAGAAGGTTTAGTGAAGGAATTAACAATTTAAGCATAACTAGTTGCCGAAACACATCATCCATTAAAAGAGAGAGACATGAGGATGAGACAGTCCTCTCTGTTTTGTGTATATACGGTGTAGTTTTTAAGTTTAAAAATCTTTTATCTTATTTGCATAGTATATAGCTGGCAAATTTTAGATCTTTCTGCCAGAACCTGATGACAAAATTTGTATGGTATACAGCTGGCAAAATTTGTTCCAACGCTTAGATTTAATGCTTTTCTATTCAAATTTGATGGAGTTACCAACTCTGCCTGAAGTCTTAAGGCAAGGGGTTTTTGAAGAGACCAGCAATTATGCAGTCATGACCTGGGGAATCTAAAATTCTGAGCCAACAGGGTTAAAAGATAGAGAAGAATTGAAAAGAGAAAAAAAATATAAATGCAAAATAAATTAGAAAAAAAAAAGATAAAATCAAACTTTTAAGTTAAATATTTATAAAACTTTGTAAATACATAAAGTAACACATTAAAGATAACTAGATAAAGTTATATAAAATTAAAGAGAATAGAATATAACTAATTAAAAATAATGAATTTAAATATATCAGTTTGAGAGGTGCAAAATTTAAAAATATATATAAAAAAAATTATAAAAGATAAAATATTAACAAATTAAATATCTACAATATTTGCACCAGATATTGAAGGAGATTAGCCTGCATGACCTGACAAGTGTATTTTTATTATAAAATTTTGAGTTGACTTTGATATGATATTCCCAATATCTTGCACTTGAAACACATTAGAGCTTTTTGTAATAAGAGGTTCACCTTTTTTTCAATTTTGGAGCACTCAAGTTGTGAAACACGTATCAAAATAATAATTTTAATATTAAACATCCTATATAAGAACTTCTTATTACATATACTCTTTAGATCTCTAGTATGGAGGATTGGTTCTTCTATAAAAACTTTGAAATTTTGCATGAATATAGAAAAGAAATACACTCTCTCCTTATTAATGACTCTAGGAGGAAAGCAACACAAATGTATAGAGGGAAAAAAAAACGAAGAGAAGATAATTTGAAAATTAGATCATCATCAACAACATTTCCACGATAAAAAACTAAAATATTTCGTTAGTCGTGAAGTAATAAATAAAAACAATAAAACATTGGTAGATATGTTTGAGAGAGTAAAGGTGAGGGAGGGGAGATGACAGGACTATTATTGTTATTTGAATTGAAAATAATATATTATGCATATGTTTTACAGGTTGAATGTTGAGAACACTTTATCTATTTGTTGAATTTAGTTTGATTTAGTTTAATGTTTCAATTATACTTATAATTTTTTATTCAGTTTTACTTTTCGATAATTATATTGTATATTCTTAAAATAATTATTCTAAAAATTTTGTTAAATCATTTGACTAATTAACTAAATCACTTCCTAAGTGGATTAAGTTATACTAGATTTAGAGTAAAAATTTAATAAATCCAACATCATGATCTAATCCAAACAATTAAAATTGGGTTACGTGATGATTTCACTAACCTGAATCCAATTTGGTCCCTCTACAACTTTAACTACGAATATTTGAAGAATTTTTAAAAATTATATTATTTCAATAATTAAATACTTTATGATCTATTATGACTAAAATCAATTTTTATTTTAATAAGTTTGCTTAAAAGATGTTTAAAAATAAATAATTTTTCTTGAATATAACAAAAATTAGCTTTTATAGAATAAAATAGTGTAAAAGTAACTAAAAAAAGGGGAAAATATTAAAAAAATAATTATAAGCTACAAAGCTTCATATTATAAAAAACGACTTTTTTTTCATAAAACGTTTTCCCAGATTCAAGCTATAGCTCCCAAACATCATACTTTTTTTTTTCCAAAACAGCTTAAATTGATTAAAAATATCTGAAATTAACGGGGAAAATAATCCCAAACATACTGTAAAGATGTTCCAAAGGTTGTTTAGTTTTAAAATTTAGAATTCATCAAGTTTTTTTTAAACATGGTTTTTAAATCCTAAGTAAAATGTACACTGATTACTGTTCTTAAACTTCTTAAATTATGGTTTTTAGTGATTGCAAAAAAGTTGAAATCCATTTTTTCATTTATTTTTTGGGGGTTTCAAGGACAACCAAATTTAGAAAATTTTACCGGTCAAAATTTTTATTAGGGGCTAAAAATAAAACAAAAAACTAATCCTAAAGTTGATTAACGACATTGTTGGATAAGTGTTGACAAAAATAATTTTGAATGGAATTTATTTTAAAAAATTAATTTTAAATAAAATTAATTTTAAAACGATGTGATTTATATTTAAATACTTTTATTATAAAAATTAAGAGTAAAAATAAATATAAAAATATTAATCAACAGAAAAACTATTTCAAATTACTTGAACTAATAATAAATTCTAGACGAAAAATTAATTCTTCTCAAACAAATAAAAGATTTTATTTGAAAATAATTTTAGGTGCAAAATCAATTTGATGATGTAAGATGCAGATATTTAGAATAGTTCTTTTAAAGTAATATAAGCTATTTCAAATTATTTGAACTTCACCCACAGTAAATTCTGAGTACTTTTCAAATGAGAAACCAAATATAGAAAATTGTATGGTTAAATAAGTTTTTATTACTCGATTGGGTTAAAATTTTTAATGCTCTTATTATTTGTTATCTAACGGACAACTTATGACATAAAAGTGAAATAAATTTTTAATACCTAAATTATGTTGGATTAAAAGTTTAGTATTATACCAACCTTTAATACATTTAGTTTTTATCACATAAAAATTACTCTAGTTAACATATTTTCATTAACTAATTAAACATGTTTAATGACGTGACTAATAACATATATCTACTACTTATTAACCTATGATTATCCATATGTCAACTTAATTAAATTGTAAGTATCATAATCTTATTTTTGTGCGACAAGTAGATAATAACCAGAGAAATGGTGAACACGTGCTTATAGTCATCATTAGTTAACAAAAGTCTGTCAACAATGTAATAGGAAATAACAAGATATTAAAAACTTTCACTCGATATAAGTTGAATACTAATAACTTCAATTCTTCAAGAATCTACATCCTCATAGATTAGATTGTTTAATAAGTAATGACACATGTCATTATAATTCAGTCAAGTCTACTCATCACTTATCAGAAATGTGTTAACTTGGAACAAAAATTGGATACTCACCCTAAGCATCAAATGATAAAATAACAGGTACTAAAAATTTTAACCTACAATAATGCAATATGGCTCCTACAAGGATATTCTAAAGGAATTTTGTTTTGAGCCAAGTCCTGTAATGATTTCTTTTTAAAAAAATTAAATAAATTATAGCCCTCCGGAAACTAGAAAGCGGCCCCATAAAAGGCTTCTTAATCGCAAAATAAGCGAAGAAACAAACATAAATTCAACGTCAAAAGATAGATAAGAAACCACATCCACAGGAGAGGACCACTTGTATGAGGGCAAAGCAAAATTTGAATGGCATTCCAAAACACTCGTCAGAGTTCAAACAGAGAATAAATCACCGCTTAATTTTGGCAGAAGTTGACATGTGACTAAATTTCATAAATGAAGATTGAAATTGTCCAAGCAAACTAAATGTTTACAATAAGAATATTTATAAAACACCTAAGCAACATATTATCGAAGCTAACTCCTATGTTATGTGCTCAAACCTTAACTCTCTGACATCTCCCGAAACCTGGCAAGTGCTTTTTTATGAATAAGCATCTTGTAACTGTCCCCTGCCTGCACCTCAAGGCTAGGATCCAACTTCTTCTGTTGACTCCCAAGACCAGCCCTGTGTTCCGTGGCTTGTGCCAGGACAGGCTCTATCATTCCACTTCCATCCTTTCCTAGTCCCTGTGCATCAAATTATGCATAGTACAAGAAGCAACCATAATGTAGAGAAGTTAGAATCCTTCAGCAAATATGTTAGAACACCAAATTTCCAGGGGTATCCCATCCAATTCTTGAGGTCCAGAAAAGACATCTAAACTAGAGGAAAATATTATCTAGGTCCAATACTAGTATATCCCTGAAGAGGAAATTTGGAAAACTAGAACTTTTTGCAAATATATATACAAATGACTATATCGAGCTCTACCAAACAACTTTATTAACAAAAATATGTAATATGTAAAAACTCATGTAGTGCAGAGGAACGAAACGGTACCAATCCTTCCTGCCAGCCCATGTTGCGAAGCATCCGATTACCAACATTGTTTTCATCAATTGCTCTGTCTGCTGTAATCACCTCGAAAGTATCAAGGTTGGCATCTCCAACTACACGTCCTCCACCAACCCCAGGAGGGAATGGCATTGGATCGCCCTTCCTTGATGCAAAATCTCGATCTTCAAGGATACATATGGTAG
Source organism: Psophocarpus tetragonolobus (assembly GCA_037954015.1). NCBI lineage: Eukaryota > Viridiplantae > Streptophyta > Magnoliopsida > Fabales > Fabaceae > Psophocarpus > Psophocarpus tetragonolobus. Next base: position 27,730,151 of record CM075694.1, on the reverse strand, counting down.
AAACAAATATTTTCTCAAAAAGTCAATTCACATATCTAGGTTACCATTGAACCAATTGCCTTGCAAACTTACTATTTAATTAATTAATTTTTTTTAAATATTACCATAATATTTAGTACTAAACATGTTGCTACAAAACTTCTTAAAAGTAACAAAAAAATCCACAATTCTAATATTTGAAAAAAATATATACCTCAAAAACTATTAAAATAATTTAAGCACACAATTTTGATGTCCTAACCAGGAAAATTTCTACATTTCCCCTTATTAAAAAAGAAAAAGAAAAAAGATTGGTTGCACCTCCACCAAATACAATTTCCCCTAATATATGTAGCAGTAGCACACTTATGCCATACTACACATCTAATGAACAAGTAAAGCTTCCTGTGCTCCTACAGCCTTTTTCACTATATACCAGACAATGTTTTGAAATCTAATTACAGTCAAGCATACACTTTCTCTTCACCTCAGCAGTTTTTCAAAAGTACTTGAACTCAAAAGCAATGAAACCCAATATAAATTAAGTAGTCTTACTTGAATCCCCAATATCCAGGTCAGCCAAATCATTTCCAACTGAAGATGATGAACCATACAAACTTCTCCTCTCAGCTGCACGATCCCTGTAAGTTGTTTGAGGTTGTTCCTTGTGAGTTGATGCAGAATGAGGCATTTCTGAAAACCTTCTTCGGCCACTTCCAACAGTCGCAGATGGTACGTATGAAACCAGGGCAGATACATCTGTTCTAAAGGGAGTAGCAACTGTCTGTGCATCAGCATTTGCTGAAGATGAAATTGGCATAGATGGCGGCATAACAGATGTAGAACCTGAATAAGTCTCTGGTTTAACAATGCCTCTTCCTGAGCCCCTTATAACCCCCATCACAGTGCCTCCAAGGCTATTACTAACAGGCCGTGGTTGTACCTGAGAATCTATAGCAGCAACCTGGGCAAGAGTTGTGTGCATTCCTGAATTAGTAGCAGCGTTACTTTCCCTTACCATAGGCTCATTTTTTAACTTATTCTTTGCAGAATGTCCAGAAGAATACGACCTATCATCAGCTGAAACAGGAGGCTGATTGTCTTCCAGAGCCACTCGAGTAGCCTGCCCCTCATGGCTCCTCTGCTTCCACATTGTCAACACATTGTTCATTTTTTTCTTGTTTGCCAGAATACTGCTTTTTGAGGCAAGTTTTATTTCCTTTGATTTTTCTTTTTCTTTCTTCTCTGCAGCTAAAGCAGCAGTTGCAGCAGCCTGGACAGCATCTGCCAATGAGGCAGGCTTCTCAACTGATGTAACAGTAGTAGCTGGTGCAGAAATGACTTTTTTACTTCCAGAACCATCAGATGCCTTAGAAGGTTCTGACTCGTTATTAGATGTTTTATTCTGATTTTGATCAGTGCAAGGTATGTATTGTTGAGTTTGGTTGTCATATGAATACCAAATCCCATTATTACCATCATAGTAAAGACCTACGTATAACAAGAGTGTAGAAAATCAAAAGACCTACATAACAGTGAGAGGATACAACTTTTGACAAGCATACAAGTGTTTCCAAGTCTTAATGCTGGGTACAAAATAAGATCAACAAATACACGGCAGCTCCATAAGCAACTTTCCCAAAGCACAACACTAGCATATATACGAACAAATGGGAGATGACTTAACACATCTAACAACTCTATTAGAGGAGGGGGAAAAAAAAAGAGAAGAGGAAAAGAAACAGCCTAAAATTGACTGGCACTACTGCACCAGTAAATGGAGGAGTGGAATTCACTACATCATGCATGTTTTCAGTACTCTTTCAACCCGCTTCTCGCTCATTAGAAAAAAAGGGCCACATAACAGGTAAAAAAAAAACTTGAGAAACTATAAGCAACTTGAGCTCAATAACTCATTCCGCAAACAAAAATGCTTTTGAGAAACTATTAGAATAATCATAGGTTTTTTCTGATCAACTCAATCAAGATTATGTACCAGTATTTCCATCATAGTAAAACCCAGAAGCAGCATCATAGTAATAACCCGATGCTTCATCCCAAACAAAGCCTGATTGTGGAGCACCAACTTCTGTGCCAGTTTGCTCTGGACCAGTAGATTGCTTGTCATCTGGATTGTATTCTTTTGGAGCCCATCCCACAGAATCATACTGGAGTGTGGAAAAGCAAAAAATACATATATCACATTTAGGATAACTTGACAAGCATGTCAGAACTATAACTACGAACACAAAATTGTAATAAGAAAAACAAATATGAATACAGCATTCAATTTCAATGAGATCAGAAATAACATTTGCTGGAAATTCCCCTCAACAGTCAAAGAGAATCAGCAACAATACACATACAGTAAAATATATGAGAAAAATTAATTATCTAGGATCTGTTTACCAACCAAATTAGAAAACAGCTAAGATCAGAGAGAAATGTGAAAATCTTTAATAAAAATCTGATTAGAAAAAACAGTTGCATGTTTCTCAATAATAATGCAAAGTGCTTCAGGCATTTTCTAAACCAATTTTAAGTCTTGCATAATACATTAAGACGCAAATACTTTTTCACAATCGGATCAATATCCCCTTTTATCTGGTAAAATAACTGAGGCAGAATCCCTGTTATTTTTCACCAGCTTCTTTGGTTACTATTAAACAATATTTCTTCAATTGTAAAGGAAATTGGAACTAAAGTAATCATCGTCAGACAAGCAACAAGGCTATGACGTGCATAAAAGGATTTGACATTGTCAACGTTCACCTTCAATGTCATTGAATGTCTTTTACTAAAGTAAAAAATACAATACAAAAATCACAATGTAAATGTATATGAAGAAAACACCTGCTGGGCAAATGTTGCAGCCTCAATAGCAGCAGCCGCAAGACTGCTTGATTGGGAAGTTCCAGATGTTCCTGATCCAGGGCCGAGGATACTTTTAGCATATGCCACTCTTAGAATTTGCCCATTCTTTTCAAGCATAGTTCCATTTGTTGCCTCGAGAGCTTTGGTAGCATCCTCCACCTAAACAAAAATATCATCACATCAATACCTACTCAAACACATGTTCAGGAACCATAGTTTAGGCTATTTTTTATACATTTAAGCTGTTTCTAAAAACTAAGGGTTGATTGGTTTGGTTTGGTTTTGTTTTTTAGTTTTTGAAAAATTTTCAAAAATAGTTTTCAAAAACTGTTTTCTCAAATAAGAGAAAAAAAAAAAAAACTTGTCTGACAAGTGTTATTTGAAAACTATTTTGAAGATATAAAACTAAAAAAAAACTTGTTTGTATGTACTGAATTGACACTGATAAAAAGCAAAAAACAACATATTCTCATTGTATTTTGAGTTTTCAAAACAAAAATTGAAAATTGAAAAAGCAAAACTATTTATAGTTGTTCCTGTTTTTTAGGTTTTTAAAAACTAAAAAATCAGAACTGTTTTGGAAACTGTTTTAAGAAAACAATAACCAAACGAGTTTTTTAGTTTTTAAATGCTAAAATACTGAAAACAATTTTATAAAACTGTAGCCAAACAAGCACTAAATCTTCTTTGGAAACATTCTGATTATTTGAGAACAGTTTTTTTCATAAATTTTCAACTGTTTCAAGAAGTTAAAATTTGTAGCTTATGATTACTTTTCAACAACTCATTTTTTCTTTCAGTTGATTTCACATCCTTTTACTCTAAAAGTTCATTTTTTGTTGCATCCAAACAAGAATAATTTATTTGCAAACCACTTTTCAGCAAACTTACTCAAACAAAAAATTGGTTATGATTATTATAAAATAATTGATTACACATAATTGATTATTGAAATAATTTAAATTTTTCATCTTTCCCAAACACTCAAGCAATAACACAATTCCAATAAAATCTTAATATTTAGAGCTTGAGCCAATTCTAGAAATAAAAGATATTTTTATAAGCTTTTAGGTGGAGCTTATAGAAATAAGCTAAAAGAGCTTCTACAAAGGTAATAACCTTCATAAACCCCAATAAGATTCTAAACACCCCCTTTAACTATAACTCAAATTATTACATACAAAATTCCAATAAATCCTCCAAAAATTGGATGCTCATTTAAATTAAAGAAAAATCAAAGGAACCAACAAAGTGCACACAAAAACAGAAAAAAGCAAAGCCTTCCCTCTTTAGACTGTTTTACAAATACACTAGATACTATTTACAAAGAAGATATCATCAAATGATGGAAAGCATTTCAAATGCACATATTTTAAGTTCTTAGTGATCAAGTGTGACATAAATATTATTAACCTTTAAACAACAGGAAGAGAGACCAAGTGAAAGAGAGTCCAGCACAAAAGCATACAACACAAAATGCTCAATTATTAATCATCAGTTTTGGACCTACCGAATAAAAATGTACAAATGCAAATCCCCTTGAGACATGAGTAAACTTGTCTCTCACAAGACGCAGATCCTGTAATAGATAATAACACTTCTTAGCATATAACTGGAAACATAAACAAGAACAATCCTGCCCTCCAGTAACATTTACCTATAAAAAAAACTATTTAGTAATCAAACCTTAATAGGAGCATGTTTAGAAAACTCATAGCGGAGCATTTCCTCATCAGCATTTTCATCCAATCCACGGACAACCAGAACATGAGTTGGACCTGATTGCATGTATACTTTTTAATCACAGGAGCATTAATAAAACGTCAATGTCAGGTTCAGAAGTCATACTTACCAGCCTCCAAACCTTTCTTTCCAATAGCAGCTGAATTTGATAAAGAAATATCTGCTGCAGGAGCATCATCTGTTCGTGGCTCATTACACTGAAATAATAAGATTAAAGCATGGAACCAATTCAATATCTTCGCATATGTCACATACAAGCTTACACATCAAATTGAAAAATGGCTGATTACCCTAATTGGATTCGGCATGATAACCAAAGTATTAAGCATGAATGTCTACATCTCCAAATAGTAATAAACTACAAAAATGATCTAGGGGAAAATTATGAACCTGATAGCAGGAAGTCCGGCGTGCAAAATTTATGTAGCCACATATAGTGCACATCCAATCGGATGGAACTGTTATGCTCTTATAATTATGGCCTGATTTCATAACTCCGTCTGGACCAGGACCTCCAGTTGGCTTACTACTGCAAAATATAGCTCAAAATGGTAATTTAGATGATTCTAATTTACAGCATCAGTATATAACATAGAAGTGCAGACAATTAGCAAAGCCCTAAAAATGAATACCTATATTCAAAGAAAAGCTTTCTGCCATCCACAACAAGACCATCATCTCCTAGTTTGTCCATCATTCCTTGTGCAGCTCCCTAATCCATAATATATTACACTAAATAAAACATTCACTAAATCAAAATATATATAAAACATTGGAAAATAAACATGATAAATACCACAGAAGGAAAATCAATAAAAGCAAATCCACGGGAGACACCAGAGTTTCTCTCCTTTATAACACGAACATGACGAAGGGGCCCCCATTCCGCCTAGAATCATATAAATGATGACACCCATAAGAAAAAAAAGAAACACAAACAGAATCTACAAGAGAAGATGATGACACTAAACAACAAAAATTAAGTAGCACATACAAGGATTTGGTATAGATCTTCTTCGGTTGTCTTCTGTGAAAGACCTTTAACAACAACAGTAGCAGATGGGGCCTACAAATAGTGCTTTTACATCAAATTGTCCAACAGTGGTAAGTTAATCAATCACCTAAAATATAAAAGCAGTATTCATCACATACCACAGAATAATGCTCCCTCTGACGTTTATCATCACGATCTCTACGTCTTTCACTTTTGTCATATCGACTGTCAGTATAGCTATCTTCCCTATAACTTCGACCATGGCTTCGACCTCGAGGGGACCTAGATCTTGGATGGTCATCATATCCACGAGATTGAGATCGTGAATGAGAATGGGAATGAGACCGGGATCGAGAACGAGAACTTGATCGAGAACGAGAATGTGAACGAGAATGCTCATGTCTCCTATGTGGACTCTGATCTCTTTCCCGACTATGACCTCTCTTATCTCCTCGTTCTCGGTCACGTGATTCACGTCGCCTCCAATTACCATCTCTTCTACTGCCTCTTTCATAATCAGAATCATAACTATGCCTGCCATGATCATAATCCCTCTCATGGCTATCCTCCCTCCGATGATGTGAGGAAGCCCGGGACTTGTAGTCGTAATCATCATATGAATAATCATCACAGTCATGTCCAACAAACCTAGCAGGTTTATCAAATCCTCGCTCACCATAGTTGTCAATGCCAGTGTAGCCTTCTCGAAACCTTTCATATTCTGGGTAGGTGTCAATCTCACGATCCCTGAAACCATCGATCTCATTATATGATTCATGATAGGGCCTCTGAAAACGTCTAGATTCCCTGTCAACTGGATAATCTTCATCATAACCCCTCCGTTTGGATTGACTCCAGTGGTCCACAGGAGGTCCTGGTGGCAAATAGGCCTCTCTATCCAAAATTTCCCGGTGGAAATTATTTCTCTGGTAAACAGCATCCCTTGGATATCTTTCATCTATAAACCTTCTTTCATCATAGGAACCACCAACCCTGCCAAAAATATTGGTAAAATGGGAGGAAAGATACGATAAAATTTTACACTATGCATCAAAATTACTACATGATCCTTACACCGTCCTAAAGCAAACATTAATACATTATGAATAAGAAAACACAATCACATGAGATAAGAATCATAAGATACATACCAAACCACCAAAAAATCAAAAAGAAAAAAAAAATCTTCAAAGACACAATCTTTTTACCCACAGCTTTTATATTACCGTAGTGACGATGATAAGCATGAAGCAGTTGCACTCACCGGAAGTTTGGCTCGTGAACGGCGCCGTATCCCTCAAGAGCCTGTGGATTCAAGAGAATAAGCTATGTCAGGAAGAAATAATCAATGGTGAGACGAGGGGTTAGGCAAATGGAGTCCATATCTGACTGCCCCCAACAGCTAGCTTTCTTTCACAATTCTCCGATAAAAAATCAGATAGAAACCCTAATAGTAGTTTCTTTGAATAATGATCCCCATATTCCATATAGGTGAATTATTTAAGGAGGAAACCACAATTACGCTGTTATTATCCCAGCCTTGATGCAGAGCATAGCGACCAGGATCCATTTCTTGCCAAGCCCACCGTTCCTCTCTTCTCTAGCAATATTGTCTCAAAACCTTTCTCTCTCCCTGTAATATATGCACAAACAGATTCAGTTATCCACCATGAACCAACAACCCTCCACCACCGTCTCGGCCCTCCCCCTCTCCTCCAATCCAACAATTACCGTCTTCCACACCAAATCCTCGCTTCATCCACAGCTCTATAACTATTTTCGCAATCAATCAATCAAACATTCAAACAATTGAAAAACACTAAATCCGATTGATCAACCAACAAATATTAAAATAAAAAAATAAAATCGAAATTGAGGGGGAAAAACAAAGGAGGCGACGGTTAGGGTTTTTACCGATGATGGTGGCGGATCTAGGGTTTTGGTGTCGCACGGATTGAAGAGCAGTTGTTGGATGGTGGAAAAGAGATGAAAAGGAAGAGTCTTGGTATGAGTTCAGATGATGAATGAATGAAGGTCAAAATCTACATTTGCTAATATATAATTAATTTCATAAACCACATTTTTTTATCTTAACTAATAATCAGCTTGTCGCACATTTTAGTGTTGTAAAAGGAACCGTGGGATATTCATAAACCACGTGTTTGTCTCAACACTTTCCCTCATGCGTGTCTCTCGCATCAATATCAATATTGTAAAACACAAATCATTCAATTATGGTGTTTTTCATGTAAATTTTGTTAAAATTTTTTTAAAATAATTAATCAAAGGTTCAAATGAATATTGTAGAATCATTATAAACCATAAAGAGTGAATTTGTTTGCGCTTAAAAACATTTTTTTAAATTATTTTAAAAATTAATTTTATTTTAGAGATTCTTTTATAGCCAAGTAATTTTTTGTTTGATTATAATCATAAAAAATTAATTTTTTTTAAACTTTTGAGAAAGTTGTTTTCTGTCTCTGGTATCTTACCTGTGTTTTTTTAAGCAGTTAGTAGTTGGTTCTTGAAAAAAATAGAAAATTGATTTTTTTAATTTTATTTTTTGAAAAATTTTTGGACATATATCTTAAAAATTATTATGCCCAAATTTTTTTTAAAATATTTCTTTCAATAAATAATCATCAACAGAATACACTAGAAAACAATAAACATTAAAGAATTTAGAATATCATAAGACTTATAAGAAATCTAGAAAAAACTTCTTTTTTTTTAATCTTCATGGAAATACATATCTGAACTTAGTGTCGCAATCTGCATGTATTTCTCAACCCATCCAGGTAGAAAACTAGAGTCTTACAAAGACTCTACACTGGCCCATCATTGCCCTTCAACTATCATGGGTATCCTAACAAATACTATACACTGTTACCAGATACATATCCAGTTGGAAAATAAAATGTACATGATAAAAGAACTTGTGTTGGAAAGAACATGACTCTGATACCAAGAGAGGAAAAAAAATACCAAGATTATAAGATAAAGAGAGGAAAAAGAAAAAAAAATATACAGATTAAGATATTGACATACAGATCAAGATTATAAGATATTGAATATGGCAGAGCCGGTTAGACATCTTCTTATAATCTTGAAAAAAAAAACTATACAACACATATATGATAAACCTTTAAATGATCATCGCATATTTAATAAATATCACTTAAGGCATCCGAAGATACCTTATAAGAAAACTTACTCCATGCTAAAAAAAATATGCACAAGTTTAAGAAAGAAAACTTACAATAGGGGGAAAAATAGAGGAAAGGGGAATGCAAATCAACTTTTGGTTTATTGATATAGAAATTTTTTACAAGAGATTGAAAGGGATAAGTTTAGAGAGAGGGGGGATGTAAGAGAGAGGAGGGTGTATCTGGAGTCTGCTCAGCATAAGAGACTTATGACCCTTTTTATAGATAAAATGTGTGACCGGAAACTAGTTCAGAAGGTAGCCTTGTGATTGGTAACCTGCTGAGAAGGTTACTTTGTAACTGGCAACCTGTTTTGTCAGTCACTTTACCTTGAAGTCTATTACCTCAGTGAAGAAGTAAAATTACTGTGTCACAGGTAAAATTTAATTGGCTTGTCTGACTCGAGCTAATGTGGCCAAATCGGCAATCTCTTCTTCCATTTGTTCTGGAAGACTTGGGTCTTCAGTGTCATCACAATCGGAAGGAAAAAATGTTTGTCCGGGAGTGTTCTAGCCATAGAAATCAGCTTCTTCATAAATTTCTTTATATAACCTTTCCTTTTCAAAATGCTTTACAAGAGAAAGGTTTGATTCTATAGGAAATGGGTGAAATTTGTTACCCATTATTTTCTTCCAATATAGCTTTGTATTTTGTGTCTCTTTTAGAATAGTAAAATCTTGAGAATCTCTTTTCGAGAAATTCCAGTTTGACCCTTCTACGAATACTTTTCAGAGATTGCATTGATATAATTTGTCCTTGTTGAGAGTCAATCCTTTTAGTGAATCATGCTCAAATGACGTATGGTACTCTGGATTTGTCTCAGTAAAAAGTTTTATGACGTGGGTGGCTATGCTATCAGGATTGGTGACATTTCTTGGAGAAGTGGTAATTTGTAGAGTCACTTTTGTCATATGCTCAGCCTGGATGGCATTGATGACTGAGTTTAAAACAGGGGACAGAGATGAAAATCTGTCTGTAGGAGGTATTGTCATAGAGTGAAGGCATCCAACTTCTAATAGCATCATGAGAGTTATTAAAACATTCCTGTATAATTGAGATTTAAAAGAACTCAAATCAATTTGAACTCTTCTGATAATAAATTTTATTTGAAGGTACAGTCTTTGTCTACAGTCTTACAATACTCAGAAAACTCTAAATAAGGGTTTCTGGTATTGAAATAGGTTTGGGTTTTAACAAATAACCCATTGTAATTTGTATTTTTAAAGTGGACTTCAAACAGAAAGTCCTGTATTAATCCAAATTTTCCCAAAAGAATATTTGGATTCATTTGTTGGGAGATACTACAAGCAGCAGTAGCATATGTTTGGTTTTGAGCAGGAGGCTCAAATTGTAAGACAATCTTGATTTTTTTTTCATCGATGGTTTCCAATCTGACTGTCATTTCGGCTTCTTCCTTTGAGTAGAAACTTTTGTATGTAGACTAGAACTAGTCTTGTTTGGCCTCACTGAGGTCTCTGAACGATGTGTAAACACCTTTGTTTTTGCCTGTTATCAGGTTAAAATGTGTAAAAGCTTTCCCAAAAGGAGAGGCAGGAGATGCCAAGGATACTCCTTTATTGTCTTGACTGCAAAAATTATATAGTGCACTTATAATGCGTTGTTTCACCTTGGCTACTTGGTGTTCATTTTGTGTAGTATATTTGGAAATATTCCAAATATTGTCAATTAAAACATTTAATTTGACATCTATATGTTCTCTTCCAGGGTATTGAAAGATATTTGTAAGGATTGACAATTTTTGTTTGCCAAACTTTCTGTATTGTTCCACCATAAAAGGGGACTTTACTTGTTTGGGGCCAACGACTCCCTTCTTTGTATTCTCCAACATGCTGACCTTAAAGGTCTGTGTATTGGTGAAATTTTCACCTGATGTACCTGGAAAGAATGTCAATATTTGACATACAGATCAAAATTATAAAATACTGAATGACCATATTTGTATGGTGAAATTTTGGACATATATCTTAAAAATTATTATGCCCAATTTTTTTTTTAAATATTTCTTTCAAGAAATAATCTTAAACAAACGTTAGAGTACCACAAAGAAAATGTAAGTTTAGGTTCCTAATATAGATATAAAAAAGAGCTAAATAAAGATAAACTTTAGTAATTTGCCATGATACTATGTTTAATACATTATTTAATTCAAGTGAGATGCTTATAATTTTACTAGGATGAGCTTTTATAAAAAAATTTAAACAGTCTATAAACTAGTTTGATAAAAACAAATAGTCTATAAACAGAAAATTGATTATTTTTTAATTTTCTTTTTTTTATTCTCGTTAATTTTTCTTTGACATTTTTTTAAACTTTTTTTATCAAACAATTAATTATATATTTTTATATCATTTTCTATTTACCTACAAATTTATCATCTACTTTTACCAATTTCTTTGGATTAAATTAGTTAACTTCTAATTTTTTATCTTTTCAACTTTATATATAATTTATATTAAATAAACTTTAAATCTAAGGATAGATTTTGAGATAAAATTACTCAATTAAAAGTTATTGAGTATTGCAACATTTGATATAAATTATACAGTTGACAACTACTTATGAGCTAATTATATTAAAAGCATGGTTAGCGGAAAACTAAACAAATTGGTTCAACTGGTTCCAAATAATAGCACGTGTAGAGAACTAGCCAAAAACCGAATAAGCCACATAGAATCAAGAGAATCAGTCAAAATTGAGCGATTCACGAATTAACCCACCATTTTTCAATAAAAAAATTACATTAAAAATCATAAAAATTGAAAATAGTGATATTTGAAATTATTTTAGGTACACAAATGTGAGATATTATGATAAACTATTTCATAATGAAGAGGATTTTTTACAAAATCACTAAAGACACCTTAATGAAGCCCAATTTCATGTACACGAGACTTTCTACATTTGCTTGCCTTTTCATTGAGGGTTGATAATAATTTAAAATATAAATACCTCTTAAAAAACCTTTTTAGGTTTACCTCTTTGTAATTTTATAAAAATAACAATACTTAAACTTAATAAGATGTATTATATTTTATTATTTGTGTATTGTAAATATATAACTTGTTTTTTACTTAATATATTACTATATTAGTAAAAAAAATATAAAAATCTGTTTTATTAAATTTGGTTCAACTTTAGTTAAACTTTTGAATCCTAAAGTTGTTTCTTCATTGATTTAATGATCGACCTAATTTTGAAAACTTGGTTAAAAAAGTTACAAAGTAAATATGGTTAAAAAGAAAAAAAAAGGAAAAAACTGACTTTTCTAATATTTCTAACAACTAATAGTTATTTTTAAAAAATTAGTTTTAGCAAACATAGACAAACTCCCAAGCATTTTTTTTAAGCTCTTGAAGATGTTGATTACTCTAGTAAAAGGGAAAAAAAAATAACAACTTGTTTTATTTTCTAATATTCTTAATTTTCCCCATTTTTTTCATGTCTATTTTGAGTGAAAAATATGTAAGACTCCTCAAATTGTATAGGTCGCAAAATGGGTTGGTCCATTCCACCTTTGGCTTACAAAAAATGGGATGGGGACAGTTGACTCACCATAGTAAGGGCAGGTTCAAAGTCTTGGCTCATCCCGCCATTAGGTGAGTTGAGGAGTTAGTCCAACCCACCAAAACTTAATTTAAAAACACATTTTTAATATAAAATTCATTTAAAAAAACTTTTTTTATTTTCTTGACAAAGTCATGATCTTTCAAAAAGAAAAAAAAATAAAAAACACAAAAAGTAAATATTGCATAATTAATTTTATTTTTTTGACAATGTTACGATTTTAAAAAAGTAAATTAGAAGTTCATGAAAAAAACTATTTTTTTTCTTAACAAAGTTATTTTTATAAATTATATTTAATATAATTTATTGTATGTTTTAATTAGTATATTTTATTAATTTATACAATAATATAATATTTTAAAATAAAATATAATGTTGGCGGGTTGATGGGTTGACCTACCTTTCCGTGCCTTTAGCACACTAAATTGGTAGGCTAGACAAGGCAAGTCAAAGCAGGTTGGTGGGCTAAAAGCGTCATCCCACACGCCCCGTTTTGCCACCCCTACTAAATTAGTAACATTTTTCTTACTATTTTCTTTGTTACAAAACTAAAAAAATAGTAAATTTCCTTTCATTTCCCTACACAATTAACTTTTCCACTATCCAGTTTCTCAACAATCGAACAACGGTTAATAGCAATTTTTTTTTACATAAAATCAGAGGTTTGTCTTTATTAAATTTACTATCCCTCTATTTTTTTTACATTACGTTTTATCCCCTAGGTGGTTAATGTAATTTTTTTGCCTGATACAAAGGGTTGGTATAGTGAAAATAAAATCTCATGAAGGATTGGTGTAATAAAAGTAAAATCTAGATCGATGTAACGAAACTAAAAAAAAAAAATTGTGAAGATTTTTGTATAATTAAAAAATAAAGAAATTCTAGATTGATAATAATAAATCTCAAGATATTTGTGTAATTTATTCAACCATTAATTATCAATTTACTTATTTTAATTGTTAGAAATAGGACTAAAATGTTTCCTACACTTGCCAAACCTTTTGTAAGGGCTTTTGCTTTTAGCACATCCCATTTTGCTATTGGCTCCTACGAGATAATATGAAGTACCCATATTACCCTCTTATATGCCTTGTCGGTATTGCACCACCCACTTCCACCACCCAACTGCACCCCTCAAAGCCAACCAAAATTCCCCTATGTACTTAAAACCCGCCAAACAAGGCCATATTTAACAACCCATCTCCCACGCCGAACAAGCCCTTGCACTTCCCCTTTTCTCAATTCCCCTATGCATTCTTCCAATAAATACCTATGTTTAAAAAATCGAACCAACCAGTTCAACCAGAAATTTAGTGAACCAGATTGATAACCAGTTTGATCAATGTAGAGAACTAGTCTCAAAATTGAAAAATCGATCATGAACTAGTAAGACCGGTAGTTCAACCAGTAGAACTCGTTCTTAATTTTTTTGGATTTTCTAAATGCATCCCTCTTTTTCCTAAGTTCACCCCTCTTAAAATTCAAAAGTTAATAAAAATAAGAGTTAATCTAATAATATTAAGGTGTATTTAGTAAAAATATATTTTTTCTTTTATAATTAACTTCTTATAAATTTTGTTCTTTTATAATCTTAACTTTTATAATAATTAATAATAAAAATATTATTTTAGTATGTCTGATTCAACCACCGGTTCAATAACAGTTGAACCAATGAACTGTGAACTAACACTTTCATTAGTTCGATCATCAATCCAATTTTAAAAACATAGATAAATACACCTTTCCCCAATCACATTCCCCACAACAAAACCTCGTCAAAGGTTTTGTAATTTTATTAAATGTAGTGCATTTGTTTAGTTGAGGTGCTACATTTGGAAGAAAGAGAGGATGAAGGTCATAAATGGCCAATGCATTTAAGATAATACTATTTAGAATGTTATAAATTCAATAATTATTTTATACATTTTGAATCAACTGATTTGAAAATATATAACTAATGGTTTTTTGAACCAACTAATTCGGAATATACTATTAGTGTATTCTTGATCAAGTTATTCAAAATACTAAAAACGTAATATTTTTTTGCATTACGAATCAATTGATACGAAGCATAGAATTAGTGATTGATCCGAATTATATATTTAATATGCTTTGCAGTGTTAGAAATTCAATATTATTATAGGTGCTGTTAGAAAAATGATAGGTTTTTATATCCCAATAGGTTGGACCAAATTTAAATTTTACTAGTGAGGAAATTGGTTTGTTGGGATTTTTTTTTACCTCCCCATTTTTCTATTTGCATTAACAAAATTGAATTTCTCAAAATGTCCTCATCTTTTCCCTTCTCCGCTCGCCACCCTATCTATGCACAACGTACAACCTCCAACCTCAACTCCACCCTTCACAACCTTCCATACTTACAGATCATATGATCTATAATGGTAAAAGTAAAAAAAAAAAACAATTTAGGTAGTACAATCTGAAAGAACATTTTAAGTTTCAATTCTCTTTCCAGATTGCTTCATTCGAAAACTTCAAATTGGGAAAAAAAGAATAGCATCCAAAGGAGGAAGGATGAGCAATCCGGGGAAAGAGAGAAGTGAGAGAAATTTTGTTTAACGAATAATATTTGTGTAATTTAATATAGGTTGATGGTGTAAAAAGTAGGATATCCAATTAATTTATTTGATTACTTTTAAGGTTAAATTGTTAGGCATTTCCCTTGACATTTCCAACTTCCCATAAAATATGAAATTTTCATATTGTACTTTTCTTTCTCCTTCATCCATGGCTTTGCCAGCCATAGTTGCGCCTTCTGGATGTCTTCATCGTGCCCTCCAACTCTCTCTTCAACCCATGAAAGGTGAATTGTCATAAGTAACAAAAAAATGTTTAATATGTTAAAATGGTTAGGGTTGTGTTCTCATCATGCCACTTTGGATATGAAGTAAACTATATTAAAAGTAGAATACACATCTTATGTATCTTCAAAGTCTTTTGAGGAAATTTGTCATTACTATCAATGAAAATTAGTCTATACTAATATGTTGGTTGACAAAAATGGATTCCTTAATGATCTAAATACACTGGTTATTGAACCAGGTCCAAATATTTACAATTTTTGTTCCCTTATACAAAGATTGTTTACCTCACAATTTGCCAATGATGGCAACACAATTAGACAACAAATTTATCTAAGACATCTCAAAAGACTGTCTATCGAATATTTTGGTAAAATAAAATAATACTGTCAAGATTATCTCTTGTATGCATCTATAGTTGGTTGCTTTCATGATGTTAATATAAGAGACAAAATTTTTCTCAAACTTCCAGGAAAACTGGGACAAAAAATTAGAGAAAACTGGAAAAATGATGAGGTTACTCTCATGTTGAATAACCTCTCTATACGAATACAACACATTATGAAAATAATGGAAGACACTTGCTCCCATATAGCTATACAAAAACAGCTTAAACATTCTGATGCTGGGATATGTAAACAAATATACACACCCCAACAATATGCACAAAATAAATTTAAAAACAGGAAAAATATATCTAGAAATAAATAAAGATATAATACACAAAAATTCTTAGGACCAAGAACTCCAAGAAAAATATATACAATAAGGGTTTCTAATGCCATAAAACCCACTTTAAATCCCAATAGACATATTAGGAAATTTAGGGATAACAAAACCTACAAACAAACATTAAAATGTTTTGCTTGTAGTCAATCAGGACACTTTTCGAGAGATTGTCCAAATATCGCAAATCTTTACACAAAAGAAGCGGCTCTAATAAAATCATGTCATATGAATCTTCTTCCCATTGACGAAGAGGTTTCTACTGACTCTGAAATATTGTCTGTTATTAGTATAACAGAATACACAGATGAAGTAAACCCATAAAAGGTTTATAAAAATCATGATTTAATAAATGAATTTACAAATAATGAATATAGTAATTTATATCCCAACGAAGACAATAATTTCCCAATGGGGGAAGAATATAACGAAATGGGAAAAATATTAGACGATTTAGGATATTGTCTAATGAAAACTACATATACAAATCTTTGTCCTCACAAAATACAGTTTTATTCAGGGACAAAATCAATTCCTTGCACATACTGTGAAAGGTATTTTCACATATCAAAAAGGGCACATTGCCTACTCTGTTATAAATTTTTTTGTATTAAATGTGTAGAAAAACATTTAAATATACAAGAACAAGAAATACCCTCTTTCGAAAAGAAAGAAAACATAAATAATAAATTGTGTAACAAAGATTTAACTGATACTAGAGTTTCAGTATTAAAAACTCGCATAAATCATCTAGAAGAAAAGGTAATTCTTTTAGAAAAACTAATAAAAGGGAAAACTAAAATAGATCTCCCAGAGTCCAGTTACTCAGCCGAAAAAAATAACATGATGGGAACAATGGAATGTATCCCATTAGTTTGTAACAAACAACAACTAATAACTTTAAAAGTATTAGTTAAACCAACTTTTTCCAAAATAAATAACAAACCATCGACAGAAAAAACTATACAAGCATTATTAGATACAGGATGCTCAGAAACAGTTATATGTAAAACTATAACTCCACATCAAAACATAGTTAAGAGTAAACACATCCAGAAAACCAGAACAATGTTTGGTGAAATTATGATAAATGATGAAAAAGTTAACAATGTTATTCTTTAGTTTAGCACAAATTGTAATTTTTTTGGTCATAAAATTTTTATAAAAACAATGAGGGTAGACAATTTAGTTCCCTCAAAATAAAACATGATAATCGACCTAGATTTTATTTTAGGTCAAAATAGATCAGTTACAATAAACAAAGATTATGTTATGATAAGTGATAAAACACAAATGACACCAATAGTAAGTGGTGATTCATTAAAACAAGAAATTATCACTAATAATTGTAATTGTAAAAATTTAACATTTCCAGGTACATGCGACTGTACTACGGAATTAAACGAAACAAAAGAGGACTATTCTTCTTTATATAATATACTAGATAATACAGTTGAGACTTTTTCCTTAATAAAAATTTCAAAATCTATAAAATTTGAAAATATTCAACAAATTCTTGACAGGTTAAATAAATCAAACATAATAGGAGAAGATCCTACAAAATTTTGGGATAGAGATCCCGTAACCTGTAAATTAGAAATTATTAATCCAGACTTAATCATTAAAACAAAAGACATTCAATTTAATAATTGGGAACAAGAAGAGTGTCAAAATCATATACAAAATTTACTAAAACTAAAGGTAATATCACCTAGTGTTAACCCGCACAAAAGTCCGGCTTTTATAGTCAACAAATCTTCTAAACAAAAAAAGGTAAATCAAGAATGGTTTACAATTATAAAAGACTAAACGACAACACAGTAGAGGATGGATATTCAATTCCGTCTAAAGATGTTTTAATAAACCGAATTCAAGATGCCAAATGGTTTTCTAAATTCGATTTAAAAAGTGGATTTCATCAAGTTAAAATGGATCCAAAATCAATAAAATGGACAGTCTTCTCTTGTTCTGAAGGTTTATTTGAATGGAACGTCATGTCATTCGGTCTTAAAAACGCTCCTGCTGTTTTCCAACGAAAAATGGATAACATTTTCAAAAATGATAAAACTTTTACATGTGTCTACATTGATGATATACTAGTATTTTCCAAAACAAAAGATGACCAGTGTCACCATCTAAAACAAGTTTTATACAAATTGGAACATTACGGTTTAATAATTTCAAAATCAAAAATGGAAATTAGTAAAAATTTCATTGAATTTATTGGAACAGAAATAGGTAATGGAACTATAAAACTCCAACCTCATATTTCTAAGAAAATACAAGATTTTCCAGATAAAATGGAAGAAATTAAAACGCTTAGATCCTTTTTAGGACTTTTAAACTATGCAAAAAGTTTTCTTCCTAATCTAGGAAAATACACATCTCCTTTATATAATAAAACTTCATTAAAAGGAGAAAAAAAATTCAACTCTGAAGATATAAAATTGGTACAGAAAATAAAACAAATGGTAACAAATCTACCAATTTTACAATTGCCATTAGATTCAGATTACTTAATAATCGAATGCGATGGATGTGAACTTGGATGGGGAGTCATCCTTAAACATAAGAAAAATAAACACATACCCAAAGCAGAGGAACAAATTTGCAGATATGCCTCTAGCAAATATACTATAAAACCAAAAATTTACAAAACCAGTACAGATTATGAGGTAAATGCTATTATACATGCAATGGATGCATTCAAATTATTTTTGATAAATAAAAAAGAAATAACAATCAGAACAGATTGTGAAGCCATAGTTTCTTATGGTAAAAATCAAATTAATAATGATAAAAAGCCACATAAAAGATGGTTGCTTTTTAAAGATTACATAAATTTTTCGGGAAAAACTATTTATTTTGAACATATAAAAGGTTCTGATAATACTTGTGCTGACATACTTTCCAGGTACATAAAGTAAAGACCTGAGTTACCACAAAGACCTGTTAGGTCACTGAAACAAACGTCCACATGATGGAGAATATAAAGAAGGGAGCCAGTGGCCCCAAACAAGTAAAGTCCCCTTTTTAGGCGGACCAATTTACAAAACATGGCAAACAAGAGTTGCCAATCCTTACAAATATTTTCCAGTACCCTGGAAGAGACAACACAAATGTCAAATTAAACGTTTTAATTGACAATATTTGGAATATTCTAAAATACACTACACAAAATGAACTCCAAGTCACTAAGGTGAAACAAAGCATTATAAGTGCATTATACAATTTTTGTTGTCATGACGATAAAGGAGTAGCATTGACATCTCCAGCCTCTCCTTCTGGGAAAGGTTTCACACATTTTGCTTTGATAACAGGCAAAAATAAGGGTATTTATACATATTTTAGAGACCTCAATGAGGCTAAATAGGACCAGTTTTGGTGTACATACAAAGGTTTCTACTTATTGGAAGAAGCCGAAATGGCAGTTCGATTGGAAACAATTGATGAGGAAAACATAAAAACTGCCTTACAGTTAGAGCCTCGTGCTCAAACACAAACATATGCTACTGCTGCTTGTAGTATCTCACAACAAATAAATCCCAACATTCTTCTGGATAAATTTGGGATAATACAAGATTTTCTGTTTGAAGTCCATTCTGAAACAATAAAATACGATTGTTTATTCGTAAAAGTACAAACATACTTCAATAACAGAAATCCTTATTTTGAATCTTCTGATTATTGTAAGACTGTGGACAAAGACTATACGTGCCAGTTAAAGTTCATAATAAGAAAAGCTCAGATAAATCTGAGTTCCTTCAAAGCACACTTATACAAGGATGTTTTGATAACTTCCATGCTACTACTGGAAGCAGGATGTCTCCATTCTTTGGTGATACCTCCCACAGACAGGTTTTCTGCCTTGTCCCCAACACTAAACTCTGTCATAAATGATATTCAGGTGGAACACATGCAGCAGGTGGCTCTACAAATCACTACTTCTCCTAGAAGTATTCACACTCATGATAGTTCACCTACTCATGTTATAAAGTAATTTACTGAGGTAAATCCTGAGATTCATACCCTGACCCTGTTAGAGCATGATTCACTTAAAGGATTATCCCTAAACAAAGACAAAGCCTACCAGTACAATCTCTGGAAAGCATACATTGAAGGATCCAACTGGAACTTCTCAAAACAAGATTCCGAAAGTTTTATACTGTTGAAGAAAACATCGAACACAAAATTATATTGGGAAAAGATAATGGGTAATAAATTTAACCCATTTCCAATAGAGGCTAACCTTTCTCTCGTCAAGCATTTTGAAAAAGAAAGGTTATATAAAGAAATATATGAAGAAACTGGCTGTTATGGTCAGAACACTCTCGAACTGTCCTCTTTCCCATCTGACTGTGACGATACTGAAGATCAAAGTCTCCCAGAACAAATGGAGGAAGAAATACAAGATTTGCCTACACTTGCTTGAGTAAGAAGAGCAAGCTAAAGATTTTAACTATGACAAAGTAATTTTACTTCTTTATCGAAGTAATAGACTGAAGGGTAAGATTTACCTACAAAACAGGTTGCCAGTCATGGAGAAACCTATATAGCAGGTCACTAGTCAACAGGTTACCTTCTCAGCCAGTTTCCGGTTACAAATTTTGTGTATAAAAAGACCATAAGCCTCTTATGCTGAGCAAGTCCGAAAAACACTTTTCTCTCTTGCCTCCAAATACTCTCCTCCAATAAATACCAAAATGATTGGTTTGAAGAAAGTAAAAGGAGGGAGTTGTATTTTACTTGCTAAGAGGGGAAACGAGAAAAGGAAAATATTTGTTTACCCAATTTTGGAGGGGAAAGAGTTAATTAATAAAATTGATGTTATTTTACTAAATTTGATAAGCATTTGTATGATTAAATTTGTCTTTTATCTTTTAATCTTTTATCAAGTCTATTAAATAACTTCCATAATTGTCTTTGGTATATGCTTAATTAAAAATTCTTATATATCATTCTCATGTGGAATATGTGTGATGGTATAGGAGACACACAAAAAAAAAAGAAGAAAAAAGAAGAGTGTATGAGAGATTTTTTGTAATGCTCTTCGTTATAATAATAACTTATAGTATAATAAATAAACAATTATTGAAAATAAATAAAATTTTGAAATAATAAATGAAGAATCTCATAGTATTAAAATAAGTTTAATAAAATATGAATTCCTATAAAATATAATTCTCAAGTATAGACGTTTCTGTCTCTAAAACGAACGAATGTATAAAATAATTGAAATAATGCTAAAGATGTTCGTCCTAAGTAAAGAAAAAAAAAATCTAAATTAGTAACTAAGTCTTCATACCTCCTTAGACTTTACAATTTCTTATTCTTATGACCTTATAAATAACATTTCTTGATGAGATGAAAATCATACCGAATAAAAGAGTTTCAAAAGAGTTCACAAACAGCGTTGTTCTCAATTGATGAGGAGTTCAAAAAATTCATCCATGGGTACCCATAATATATTTTTGAATTTTCATGATGAGAGATATATTTAAAATTGATTTTTTTATTCAGTTATAATTTGTTATACCGTTTAAATAAGTGTGTATTTGAATTTTAAAATAATATATATTTAAAATTGATTTTTATATCCGATTATAACTTTTAGAGTGTTCGAAAAATATTAAAAGCATGAGAGGTATTAGATTTTTCAACCCTTCATAGTCTTAGACATTAGTATATACAAGCGGATAAAAAGAATTTATATTTTCGATAAATGATTTTTTTTAGATATAGTATTAATTATTGCTATTTAAAAAATAAAATTCAAATTATAATTAAATATATTGAAGTGGTTTTAAGTTTTTGGTTTTTTAATTTGAAATATATTTTGAAAACAATTTTTTTATGCAAAATTAGTTTTGATTTGTTTTTTTAATAATTTTTGAAACAATTTTCACCAATTTAAAAAACAATAAAATTTGGTTTTTAGATTTTTCTTTTCATTTTTATTGTCATCACTGATCACTACTTCTGACCAGTGGTTACTGTTTGCTACCTCTAACCAATTTACGGTTCCTAATTACCACCTCGACTAACGATTACCGATCACTAGTTTCGGTAAACAGTCACAGATCACTTTCTCTGATCGATAGCTATCACCAGTCGTCCGATCAATGGTCACCCACCGACCCACAATTAATAGCCATTAACGATTTCCAATTGTCGGTTATTGGTTATCACCCCTTTGATCGATGTCACCTTCTGCCGCCTCTAACTACTGGTCACCAACTGTCACCCCACCACCTTTGACAGATAATCGCAATTGAAAAACTTCTAATATGATTAAGATTTAGAAACAATATTTTAAATTTAGAAACCAAAGCAATGTTTCTTTTATTTTAAAAATTTAAAACTAAAATTAATTTTTATTTTTATAAATTTCAAAACTTAAAACAAAAAATCTCCCATAGTAAAAATATTCGAATTGAAGATGAAATTGGACTTAAGCAATAGCATATATATCAACTTGATTAACAGTGACGTGTCACAAAATCATGCAATTTATAATTTTTTAAATGATTTTAAAAACAAAAGAAATAAAGTATAAAAAATAAGCTTACATTTAAATATAGTAAATCTTACTGTGTGTTAAAATTTAACTATTTAATTTTTAATTTCCAATTTAAAATTTTAAAAGATTTTACTATTTAAAATTTGTGTTTATAAATTCGTATTGATAAAAGTCACGGTAACTTCATATCGTATATTCAAATTTAAATATCTTATAGTATATTCCAATTTTACTATTCAATTTTTTAAATTAATTTAAAATATTTTAAAATAAATAAACTTTAAATTTAAATATAAAAATATACAATATATTTAAATTTGAACATATGAATTTAAATATATTCGATCTTATAGTATATTCAAATTTTACTATTCAATTTTTTTAAATTAATTTAAAATATTTAAAATAAATAAAATTTGAATTTAAATATAACAAAATTTATGATATATTTAAATTTGAACATATAAATTTTATGGTATATTCAAATTTTACTGTTATTTTTTTAATTAATTTAAATCATCTTTAAATTTACTATTCAAAGTTTGTATTTATACATTATCTTATTGTATATTAAAAAATAGGTAAGTGCTATTTATTTCTTGTATGAATTATTTTATATTCAAATTATACTCTCACTTAATTTAAAATGCTGTATGTTATTTAAATATAGCAATTTTTATTGTATATATTAAAATTTTGATATTCAATTTTTTAAGTTAATTTAAAATATTTCAAATTTTACTATTTAAATTTTCAATTTATACATTATTCTATTTATAAAAGATTAAGTTAGATATTATTGTTTATCTTATTTAAACATTATCCTATTTTCTTCTTACTTTTACCGATGTTGTTATATTATTTACTTTCTTCTTTCTCAATTTTTATTATTATGCTTTATTTTTTTTTTTAAATTGTATTCATGTTTATGTATATTTTTTTCCCCAATTATTTTATAGTTTATTATTATACTCTCTAAATTGCATTCACTACAAAGTTGGATTGTTATTTTATTAATTCTCGATAAAATGGTACTTTGGAATTTCTTGGTTATCTTCGTTTGAGTTTTGAGCTAAAATTTTTATACTAATTCTTTACTTTCATACGAAGCTTTATTGAACATAATCTGTTAGAAAATCAAATACTTTTAAAACTTTTTTAACATGAATGAAACACACACAAAAAAAAAATTATACTTTTTAAACACATATCACATGTTAATTTAGATAAAAATAAATACAGAGAAGAACACTTATACATTGTTATTGTAAAAAATTTTACACTGACATCCAATTACAACCATTTATAAAGTTTGTTGATTTTACCAATTAATATATTAAAAATCATAAATGAAATGTTGTGATTGAATGACAATGTAAAACTATTTTACACTCACAATGTATAAGTATTAAATTCTACATAAAATTATATAATAATTTTAATATATCTATAAAAATAGTATAAAATAAAGCTAGAAAAATGCTAATAAAAATATTATATGATTTTTTAAAAAAAGTGGGGGCTTTCTTATTTCCTTTACTCTTTCTCCAAGTTGATCTAATGGATACCATATATGAGACTCAACTACATAATCTTCCTGACTATGTTGTTGATAAATATCTTTTGCTTAATAAATAAATCAGTTGTGGACTACAAGTTAATTTTAAAGCAGAACAATCACAATATTGATGTTTCTCATCTTCTATTTAAATGGAAAAATTAACAAAGGGTATGGACATCCACATACACATTATAAGAAATGCCTATTAACATTCACACAATCCCCTTATTTAAATTAGATACAAATATCACAGAAAGATTCAGAAGCAAAAGTGATTTCTATTAATGGTCATGACTCTTTCCCAAATTGTACATGAAGAAGAACATAATCAACATGTTATATATGTATGTTGACTCACCCATGAAAGGCATTTATGAAAATGGAATGATTTCATCTTAAGACCTTTTTTATAAACTATTTTTGTTAAACATGTTTTCCTTTTTTAAAATACATCTCAAAACAAACAACCAAAAATTCAAAATCATGACGAATAAAGCCTTATCTTCATTCTATTACATATGTCAATTTAATCTAAATTAATGAATTGTTGTTTATATGGAGAAGCT
Source organism: Psophocarpus tetragonolobus (assembly GCA_037954015.1). Lineage (NCBI taxonomy): Eukaryota > Viridiplantae > Streptophyta > Magnoliopsida > Fabales > Fabaceae > Psophocarpus > Psophocarpus tetragonolobus. The sequence continues at coordinate 27,705,575 of CM075694.1, read as the reverse complement.
TTACAATTATGCAATAATGAAATTGAAATTTCTTCAACTCCCATGTTCACACCTTACGAAAGAAAAGGAGAATTTAACATTCAAGATTGTGAAATCATTGGAGCTTTTTATATATTTACTACACAACTTTCCTCTCAAAACTATTGTTTCAAGTCATAAGAAGATTGAATGTTTATTATATTTGACTATACCATTGAATGTTTATCTCATTTTAATTTTGAATTATTATTTTTCTTATAATGCATGGATTTATATATATATTTCTTTGGGATAAATATTAAAATCATATATTTTGTTGAATAGTTTATTATGTTTTTTGTTTTTCTCTTATATGTTTGATAAATATATATCTCATAGATATTTTGAAGCTTTATATGGTGACACTTTTCTGCATCAAATTATTGTTATATTATTACATATTATTTTTATTCTAAAAATTATTGGTTCATGTTCGCATATCTGTTACTCTAAATTATTAATAAAAAAATTTATTTACAAAAAATATTAATTTTTTATCAAATATTTTTATCCATAAAAAATATTAATTTTTATCAAAAGTATTTAGAGTAACAAACAATTATTAACAGATAATTTGACCTCTTTACTAAATTTATTAGATAATAAATATTTTTAAAACATTAATTTAAATTTAAAAATTACTCTAAATTATCAATGTATATATTATTAATTTTTTTCCACTAATAGTTATTTAAAATTCAAATCCTTAAAACACGAGTTACTTTACTTAGTAAATATTTGAAATTACTTATGATACTTCATTCATATAGACCAAATTTAATGTAAAATATATTTTTAAAATATACTAAAGTATGAATTATCTTATCACCGTCTCATTAATGTTTACTCTTCCTAAAATTTGACATAAATAATTAAAGTAATATATAGTTACAACTCAGCATATAGGTGATTCACCAAAAAAAATTCAACATATAGGTAAGTCATATTCACATGCTAAGAGCTGATAAAATGAGCCACTTACCACAATAAGAATAAAATGCAAAATTTTTCAAGCACCCCTACACCCCTTACAAAAAATTAACCTAAGATATTCTTATATTTTACCTAAGTTGATTCAAAATACAAAAAAAATATAAATTTTAGATTATTTGATCCAAAATTAGGTATTAATTATGTTTTCTGGATCAATTGATTCAAAATTTATGTTTTTACGTGTTTTGGATCGACTAATTCAAAAAATTAATCAATATGCAATTCTAGATTAGTTGATTTGCAACATATGTCCAAATAATTTTAAATCAACTAATTCAAAATTTAGATAGAGAATAAAGTTCATATAAATTAATTTGGAATAACAAATGGAGTGAAAAAAATATCAATTTGAAGCGTACATATTGTGTGCTACAAAAGGAAAATTATAAATAGTGGTTGACATATTGTCGGGAGGTTGTGTCACCGCCAAGGGAAATTTTATGGAGGCGTTAAGATGGGAGTGAGCATTGGGGAGAGGAGAGGGAATAAGGAAGAAGGAAGAAGGAAGAAGGAAATAAGATCCAACTAAGACATAGAATCTTAGGATAAAAAGTAATAAGGATGTTTTGAGATTTTTAAAATATATATTAGCCCCATCCGGTGTAATTAACATTATGAAGGTGTTAAAAGAAAAATGTAAAATATTGTAACAACCTAGACTCTGCATGGGCTACCATTTTTTGGCCCGACTAGGCCTAATATTTTAGACAATTGCTTTTAATACCTCCTATCTTCTATTCGCACCACCCAGACTTCACAATTTTTTTCAAAACCCAGAAATATCGTCTCCTTTTCTTACCCTACTTGGCTGACGAAGCACATCACAATAGTTGCACGCGCCACCACCGCACCTCTCCAATCTCCACTTCGGCCACCTCTCCGGTCACCGCTTCAAGCACCTCTCAGCAAGTATGTTTCGGACAACATGATCTAGAAGACAAATGAGATTCAACAAGTATGTTTCAGACAACATGATCTGGAAGAAAAATGAGATTCAACAAATATGTTTCAGACAACATGGTCCGGAAGGCAAATGAGATTCAACTAGTATGTTCCAGACCACATGATCTGGAAGGCAAATGAGATTCAACAAGTATGTTCCAGACAACATGATCCAGAATACACATAATCCATTATGAATTAGTTAATCTAGAATGCATTATGCACATTCCGGATCAACTAATCCGAAAGTGGATCAAATGCATATTCCAAACTAGGTGGTTTGGGGGGTAATTATTATGAGTTCTTGATAAACTAATCGGGAACACTATAACACTCATGAATCAACATTAGTATGAATAAAAACGCAAACAAACCCTAAATCATAAATCCTAAAGCATAAACTTTAAATAAAAAAAATCATACCTAAATAAAATTTTGTTTTCCTTTTCAAATATCGCTTAAATCAACGAATAATACCCTAAAGACTTATAAGAATGATTAGGAATTTACAATAGGGCAAAATGTGACAATTGGTGTTTGACACACAAGAGTAGCAATATAAAGCACAACATGATAAGACAATAAAAAAATAAATTCAAAAATTTAAAATCAAATAAAGATAAGGGTATATTAGAAATTTGCAAAAAAATATAAACTTTGGGGGGTGCAAATAGAAAATGGGGGTGTTAAATGAAAAGGTCAATAGTTCATTGGGTTGGGCTTAATTAGCCTATTTTATTTATTTTGTCTTAATTTTATATACTTGAACAAATTTTTATGAATAATATCGCGCCCAAATAAACCTATATTTGTTGAGTCCAAATAGCCCTACGACCTCGTTGAGTCAGGCCATTTTGTCTGATTCTATATATGTTTAAATTTCTTAAAGCCATTATGACCTATTTCATTGAACCATCCCATTTTAACACTCCTAGATACTATGTAAAGTCTTTTGTTATAAAGATATAAAGTTTTTAAAAGGTGTAATAATAGTATAAATTATACCACTATCAACATTGTCTAAGCTAATACCAACGTCTAGTGTTAACAAATTCTATCTTTATGCAAAATTTGACCAATCAATCGTTGAATTTCATAATTTTATTTTATTGATTATATTTATTAAATTACACATAACTTATAATTTTCTAGATATATTATTTTTTATAATTTTTAAGTATGTTATTTAATAATAAATATTTACACATTTTTAAATATTATATTATACGTTAATGTTAAGTGATTCCCAAACAACTTTAAAATTAAATGAAATTTTGTGTAATTGATCTAATTAATTAATAAAACTATGAAATTTAACAATGTGAGTTGGTCAAATTTTCATTCTACTTAAAACTATTAAACATGTAAGTTGACTAAGTTTGACGATAGATATATATAAGGAGAGAGATACCAGTGATCTAATTACTCAAAGAGTAAGTTTAAGAGATTTACTATTCATCCAAACCATTAATTTTCTTAAAATCTAAATTAATTACTCATTACAACCATTATATTTTAAGAAAATGATTAGTTAGGATGGAGAATAAGTCTCCTAAACTTACTCTTGAAGTAACTGAATCTATTCTCATATATGTATATATCACGTGAGAAAAATGTTTACGGTGAGAAATGAGAAGAATGGGTAACAACCTTAAGATTAAAAACAATGACTTAGATTCAACCAACTCACTTAAATATATCACATGTTTCTTTTATCATAACTTACTCGCACTCTCATCACCCCCACCGCCACCACCTCCACCACCTCCACCATCATCGCTGATGCCACCATCGTTGCCGCCACCACTCGCATTGTCACCATCATCGTTGACCCTGGTGGTAATGGCGACGATAGTAGGGTGGTGGCGGCAATGACAATGAAAAATGGTGGTGGCAACACCAACAGTGGTGGTAGTGGTGGTGAAGGGCAAAAGTGTAGATAAGTTACGGTGAAGGAGACACGTGCTACATTTAAGTGGGTTGTGCTTGAACACAGCAAATTCTCGAACAAGAACATTTTAGTTGGTATTTTTAATCTTACTTTTATTATCAATTTTTTTTAATTTCTCACAATAAACATTGTTCTCAATTGATATCTCTTTCTATATATATATATAGAGAGAGAGATGACATATCGAGTGATAAAAAATTTATAGCGAAAAATGAGAGGAATTTATAAGAACTACAAGGCTAAATTAACAGTGTTGACCATATTAAATATTAAAATTAATAGGATGTTTAATTATTATTACTTTTATTAAATAATATAATCAATATTGTTAAATTTAATCCTATAGTTTTATTAAATTCAGTTACGTTATTAATTTTAATAAATAATACAATAGGAACTCTTAAATTTAATCCTACAATTATTAGGATTTGATTGATTTGGTTTTGTTTTTTAGTTTTTGAAAAAAGTTTTTAAAAAAAGTTTTTAAAAACTATTCTCTAGAAGAAGAGAAAAAAAATCTGTTTAGTAAGTGTTATTTAAAAACTGTTTTTAAAATATAAAGATGAAAAAATTTGTTTATATGTTTAATTAAATATCATGAATGAAAAACAAAAAAACAATATATTCTTATTGTATTATGAGTTTTCAAAACAAAAACAGAAAAGCAAAACTACTTAAAAATGTTTCTGTTTATTAGTTTTTAAAAACAAAAAAATTAGAACTATTTTCGAAGACTGTTTTAAGAAAACAATAACTAAACCAATTTTTTAGTTTTTAAAAACTAAAATACTAAAAACAATTTTATAAAACTATTGTAAAAAAATACTTAATTCCTCTCATTCCTTAACCTAAGGTTTTTTTTCCACCTTAAATGTCTCATGAGATATGTTAACTTATAAGAGTGAAATGATTGAATATGGATTGTATAACCACCAAACATGAACACTCAAAATTAAATCTGGGATGACTACTTAAAAGGTGTAGCAACTTCTTTAAAAACTTAGATGAGATTAAATCTTAATCATGCATGTGTGGTCTAGATTTAGTCCTCGTGCTTTTGAGTAAGTTACAATCTTATTATATGTTATGTTCTCTCTAAGTATCTCTCCATATATTCATAACATGTAATATAAACATGTTTTTCATCACATGAATAAAAAAGAGGTTTTGTTAATAATTAGTAAGTTATTTAAAAATATCTTTTAAAAATATTTCTAAGGGTATCTTCAAGAAGAGTTTTTTAAGAGGGTTCTTTAATTCAATAAATGTTATTTTTTGTGAATCATATTGTGTCATATTATCATTAAGAAGTATATACATAATTTTGCTCAAACGTAAGAAACTTTGAAAAACTAAGTTTTTTTCTTGTAATTTCCCTCGGTCTCTTTAGATGAAAAATATAATTTTTCATTGTTAAGAAATAATTGTTTATATAAAAATACCTGAAAAATAAGAAGAAAAGAAAAACCTTCATATCATGTAAGTTCACTCCAATATAATTTCTTGTAAGAAATAATTCTTCAACTTAATAACTCCTGAAGAAACTCATTGAAGTTGTTCAATATATTTTATTAAATATTTTAAGAAAGTATTTTTAATATAATGAATACATTTGTGTTTTTAATTAATCACTTAAGCTATTAGTATTATTTTCTTTCTCATATCACATGTTACATCACCTACATATATAATTCATATGCTTATCTACTTGAGAGTGATAATGTACAAAATTCTTCTTTCAACATTTAGAATAACTTCATTCTATTCAAACTCAAGAATTGAGACTACTAATTAAATTGAAGTGATCCTACACAAAATATAAGTTAATATTTGTTCTAGATTAAATATTTTGTATAATTTAAATATTTTCTTTTAATACAATATATTATAATAATCTACTTGAGATTAAAACTTCCCATTTCTATACCAAAAGAATAGTGATATATCTTATGAAATCTCTCAATAAAAAAATACATAAATGCTTGAACTTTCATTTTACATGCGCCATTTTGAATTTTAATTTAAATATTTGAAAAATAAAAAAATATGATGAATGAACGCTTTGATGTCTTCCTATACAATTTCCTCCCATAACCCATATATTACATAAAATACTTATTACCATATAATTGGTGGTTTTTATTTAATACTTACTATTTTTAATTGTTGAATACATTTAGTGCACCAACTCAAATTTCAATTTGAGACCATTTTTCAGCAGATACCAATAATAAAACGAGGTAATTAATTACTAGGCCAATAGTGGGGAATTAATGTCGTCAGTTTTATTCCCGGAACAAAACTCACATGATTTTTGGGTTTTAAATGCATTTAAGGGCACAAGGCATTGTGAAAGACAATAAGAGGAAAAGGTAACGTGACACAACATACGAGTTAAATTGAGACTCTCCCACAATTTCCAATCGTCAAAACGTGTCTTCTTCTGAATTCCTAAGGTAGCATCTCTGCTTCTTCTTCTGCCTTACTTTTTACCCAATATGTTTTTTTTTTGTTCTTTCAGAGATTGCAATGTAAAACCCTTCAATGGACCAAGTCAATTGTGCTAGATTATTCTTTTTTCTCAGTGTTTTGCCAAAAACATAAAAGAGAATTTCATGAGAGTGTGAGAGAGGTTTTTTCTTGGTCGCTAAGCTACCCAATTTTTAATCTGACTTGGTCCTTAACTCCTTATGTCAGTTTCGGCTTCATCAGGTGTGTGAGTGTTGAATCGCGTACCCTTTGGTGTTCTTTTCGTTAATCTCTAGTCAGGTGCACTTTTCTCTCCAAAAAATCAAGAAAGATCAAATTTTGGTGCCATGGAAGAAGACCAAGAGGCTCAAAGGGAAAATCGAGGGGCTATGGCTGGTGGTGAAGGAGAAGGGTCAGAGGGTAATAGAGAAGGTGTTAGCAACAATGAGCATCGTACTTGGATGTGTCATACCTGCAACAAAGGCTTCAGCTCAGGTAAAGCTCTTGGTGGGCACATGAGAATACACAATCTTTCCAAGAAGCAGGTTCATGGTGTCAAAGCCAAACAAGGCACTAGTAAGACCAACAAATGGGTTGTTGGTGTGAGTGGCAGCCCCACTTGTTCCCTTTGTGGGAAGAGCTTCTCTTCCATGAAGTCCTTGTTTGGACACTTGAGGTCTCACCCTGAGAGGGTTAGGAGGGGAATTCAACCACCTCCCAATAGCATCCTAAACAATGGTGCTTCTTGCTCCAATTCCACTTCTTCCTCAACCCTTTCTGATGATTCTGCTGTTGATCTCTCTCAAGCTCTTAGGGGTTGGTCTGTTACTGCCAAGAGAGGCCGCAGAAGCCCTTGTTCTAGCAAATCAAATTCTGGTTTGGAAGATGATGGGGAAATTGAGCCACGTATGCAAGAGGCTGTGTATGAGCTCATGTTGCTGGCTAGTGGGAATCCTAAGTGGGAGGAAGATGATCAGGTTGAAGAGAAGCCATTGATCAAGAAAGGGTATGAAGAGGAATTGTTAAAGCCAGATTTTGGGGATTCTATTGACATGAAGATCAAAAAGAGGAATAAAAAGAAAGTCGCAAAGAGATTGAAATTAACAGAATTAGAAGATGTTGAGGAGGGGAGAAAGTTGGTTAGATGCAGAATATGCAATTCAACTTTCACAAGTCACCAAGCTTTGGAGGGTCATGTATGCAGGCTTAAGGAGGAATCTGAACCAGATGATGTGTCAGCAACAGAAGAGGAACATCATGGTGCCAAAGGAACAACCAAGCTAGAGTGTGAAACAGGAGCTGTTATTGGGTTTAGTGCTGTGGAAGCCATGAGAGGGCATCAATGTAAAATTTTCGACAAGACTTTCACAACTGGTCAAGTCTTTGGGGACCACAAGATATCTAATTGGACCAGCATGGCAGAAGCTCAGTCACCTCAAGCAACTTCTTCTTCACCTGTGGAAAATGTTCAGAATTGTTCCAAGATTTTGAGTTTTGATCTTAATCAGCCCCCAGCTATGGATGTGGAAGATGTTGTCCAATCAGACTTGTCTATTCCTACCAATATTGTGACATCATCCAGTTATGCTTTTTCCTCCAAAAACACTCTTACTAATTAGTGATTTAGGATTTGGTCTTAAGAGTTTTTGACCATAATAGTGCATGCATTCTATTACCAAAGATTAGTGCTCTTGACAGCTAGTTCTCCATTCTAATGGTTAAATTGGTCATTTGGTTTTGTCTTTGGTATTAGTTTCCTGTGATGAGACACCGTGTTAGCTGAGGAACCATCTTAGTTGTTTCCTATGTTTTGGTTAGGGTCATGAGCTCTTGTCTTTTCTGTGTTTTCTTTCTTCATGTGAAGCATGATGTGTCCAAAAAACTTTCTATGAAGGAAAGGTTCGAAAAGGCATTGTGGGGGTTTCATTGGGATAAAAATGTTGCCCTTTTCTGCTTAATTGCAATTGGACAGCTTGGTTCTTACATACCCTTGTTTTTTTAAGTGGTCTTTCGTATCGTTTTATCCTTAAATAATTGTTTGACCATCATCACTTTAATTTTATGCTGATTCTACAGTGATCAAAATTTCACTATATGTTATGTATAACGAATAATTTGAGATGGGAATTTTTTATTTTGAAGAAAATTTGAGCTGAAATTTAAAAATATATGATGTCTAATGGCTTCCTGGATCAATGATCGTTATACTATTTTTTGCTACGGTTAAAAAACAAACCTAGTTTATGTCTAACTATAAATACATATTTTTTTTTTGGAGAAATTATTGTGGTGGAGAGATACAGGAACCGTTGGAAGCAACGGTTAAGAGTTAAAAATGATATTGCATAACGCTAATAAAACAAGACCAGTCATGCTGTATTGCCACTATTGTTTAAGTGTTTTGTTTGAGTTTATTTTATTTTATTTTTTTAAATATCATGCACCATGTTATTATTATTTATTAAAATGATGTAAAAAAATAAAGGCCAGTGAAACCATATCTGCCTATGTATTTTTGTTTTTTGAAGTTAGAATTATTTGTATATTTATTTTTAATTAAAATGGTTAAAAGATGTAACAGTTAAATTTAATTTTGATTGTTATTTTTAAAATCTGTATTTTGTTTTGGAATAGAAATATTTAATTTTCTATTTTTTAAAATGTATAATTTTAGCTTCATAGTTTAAAATAGAAATATTTTTGAGATTTTAATATTTCAAAATTTTAAAATATGTGATTTTAAGCCTCATGTAAAATTGGAAGAATGACTTTATGAGATTTGAAAGCAACAAGTTTTGCTTAGAGTGAGTATTTATTTGGGTCGTCGGAAAAGAATTGATTTAAAATTAATATGATTTTATAAGATTGATTTTGAAGTAACGTAATTTTTTGTGTCGATAATATGTATTAGAAAAGTGATTTTTTAAGAAAATGTTGGTACTTTGAATTAAAATTGATTTTGAGTATCAGAGCTCTGTTCTTTCCAAGGACAGTTTTTATATCAAAATTTGTAAATGTTAATTTTAATCGAAAATAGAAATCTGTCTAGAGTGGATAGTGTTTGCTAGGATATTCTTGGTAGTTGGAGGGCAGTGATGGCCAGTGGAGAGCCGGTGTAAGTCCCTAGTTCCTACCTAAATGAGTTGAGGAACACGTGCATATTGCGCCAACAAGTACAGATGTTTATTTTTTGATTAACTTTGTTTTCAAAAAAAAAAAAAAAAAAAAAGAGGTTATTTTATTGATAAGCCTTATGATTTTCTATATTCTTTAATATTTATTGTTTTATAGTGTATTCCGTGGATACCTTACTTTTATTATCCAAATTTCTGCTGTATTTGCTCTGTTTTTGCTTTTACTCTGTTTCTGTTTAAATTTCGGTTCTTGTTCTGTTTTCTCTCTTCTCTATACATTTATTTTATTCTCACAAATATAAAATTTTACAAAATGACAAATATACAACCTATAAAAGGTAAAGAATATCACTCAGCTCTTGCAGCTGTTGAAAATTTTACAAAATCTCCTCCTGTAGGATATATAAAACCAACTCACGACACAGATTTTGTTCATACAATATTAATAGGACAAAATAACACAATAATAGCTTTACTAGAAGAAGTTTCTAGAAAACTATCTACTCTTATTAATCAGCAACACAAAAATATAAACATGACTGATGACATAAATGATTTAGTCAATAAAGTTTCTAAGTTATCTTTAGGAACAACTACACAAACTAAAACAGTCTGTAAAAATACTCACAAATTTATTAAAGTTATTGCAACTCCAAACAAAGCTGAATCTAGTAATAGAAATCAGACTACACAGGATAACAATAACTCCAATAAAGATAAAATTATTAGTTAAATATGAATTTTACACCAAATAATAATTCACAAACACAAGTCCAAGAAATTTCTATGGATAGTTCATCTAATAGGAATCACACATCAGAGAGGTTTCCCGGAACTTCTCGAAGATTAAGAGAACATAATACAAGGAGACAAGATCTCATCCAACATCCTGGAATCTTAGATAGATTTCTACATAGAAGAAGATCTACTAATGTTAGAAGACTAGAAGACTTAGTAGATATACAACAAAATGTTGAAATAGGATCTAATTCTCGGATAGATTCTTTAAATCCTAGACAGTTATACAACATAGGATGGCTAAGTTCCGAAAGAACCAGCCTCTACAGGTATAGGAGAATAGAAGATTTCCACTTACCTGATAATACTTATGAGATAATACCATTAATATCTCAGCAAACATCCACACAACTCCTAAACCAACATGGACGATATGTTCATATGGGATTAATTACTATTGGTGTAAGATCCCTAGCTAGACATATGATTGGTGCTAGAGCTTTGATAGTTCTCCATGACACCAGATTCCAAAACAATGATTCCCAAAGTATTATAGGTATACTAGAAGTTGACCTAAATCAACCTATATCTTTGATATACCTTGTCCCTAACTTTACACTTACTCTTCAAGATTTTGTAAATCACATTAGTCTAGAAGTACAAACCATAGGATTTGGAACAAATTGGATAGGACATAACCTACACTTAGACATAACTTTCATAGGAAGAATAAGTAATTATATTTCTTCTATGTATAGAATAAACACTAGACCATTAGAAGAAGCCATTAGTTCAATTGGTACACAATTTTTGCCAGCCCAAGCTTTTACTCGAAGAAATGAGGGACATCTTTGGCAAACCCATTTACAAAGGGATGAACAAAATCCCATTACAAATCCAGACACTGTCATTCTACATAATAGGTCTAGAGGTCTTAGTCTAAGTTTTACTGACTATAGAAGCACTTCTTTAACAGATCTAGAACAAGATCGAAGGGATAGTACATCTGCTATTCCCGACAATGATCATATTGCTATGATGAATATCATAGATAGTGAAGATGAAGAAGAAGATGACATGACTGAAGAAGAATGGAATTATCATCAAGCAAACATAGCCATGCTTAGGCAAGGAACTTTAGAAACTAAGTTTAAACAAGATCCTTTACAACAAAGCATTCTTAGTGAGTCAAACTGGGAACCTTGGGATTGTTTTCCCTTAGAACAAAATGAAATTATAACTCCTCAAGAAAATGATATAGTTAATATCTTTTTACAAAATTTAAAACTTGAAGAACAAACTGAAGAACAAGAATACTTTTACAAACTTCAAGAAAAATTAAAAAATAAAGAAGACGATGAATTATCTACTACTTCCGAAAATACAAAAGTAGGATTAATCAATGAATATGAAGAATCCACTGCTACAAATTATAGGTTAGATCCTGCTGGTACTCAAAATTATAGTCCAGGATTTTTACCTAGAGACACAGTTCAAAATATTGTCCTTAGTGATAATAAATATATCTCCCATGGTAAACGACTACCAGTAGAACCACATTTTCAAATTCCAAATTTACTTCTTAACTTAGGAGGAATAGATCCACAACTTCTTCCTACATACATTGAACAATGAACTGCTGCTGTAATACGTGATTATGGCATACATCATGAAAAAGATGTGCAGTCTTCCCAAGAAATGATCGCAAAAGGAGAAACATATCTCGACGATATTGCTAGATCTGGTTGGGAATCATTTAAGAAAAACTTCCTAATGATCTGAATACTCTGGTCATAGAACCCGGTCCAAACATTTACAACTTTTGTTCTCTTGTTCAAAGATTGTTTACTTCACAATCCGCCAATGATGGTAATACAATTAGACAACAAATTTATTTAGGACATTTAGAAAGATTGTCCATTGAATACTTTGGAAAAATAAAAGAATATTGCCAAGATTATTTGTTATACGCGTCTATAGCTGGATGCTTCCATGACGTGAATATAGGAGATAAAATGTTCCTTAAATTGCCAGGTAAATTAGGACAAAAAATTAGAGAAAATTGGAAAAACGATGAGGTTACTCCCATGTTGAATAATCTCTCAATACGAATACAACACATTATGAAAATAATGGAAGATACATGTACACATATAGCCATACAAAAACAACTTAAACATTCTGATGCAGGAATCTGTAAACAAATATATACACCACAACAATATTCACAAAATAAATATAAAAATAAAAGAAATAATTCTAGAAGTAAACCTAGAAATATTAATACACAAAAATATTTAGGACCAAGAAATCCTCGAAAAACTTATACAATAAGGGCATCTAATGCTAGAAAACCTACACTCAATCCTACTAGACATGTTAGAAAATACAGAGATAATAAAACCTACAAACAAATATTAAAATGTTTTGCTTGTAATCAACCAGGACATTTTTCAAGAGATTGTCCAAATATATCAAATCTTTACACTAAAGAAGCAAACTTAATAAAATCTTGTCATATGAATTTGCTTCCAATAGATGAAGACGTATCAACAGATTCAGAAATTTTATCTGTAATCAGCATAACAGAATACACTGATGAACTAAACTCTAATAAAATACACAAAAATTATGATTTAATCAATGAATTTACAAATAATGAATATAATCATTTATATGCTAATACTAATGAAGATAACTTTCTCATGGGAGAGGAATACAATGAAATGGGTCAATTATTAGATGATTTAGGATATTGTCTAATGAATACCTTAGAAATACAAACTTGTTCTCATAAAATCCAATATTATTCAGGGACAGATTCAATCCCGTGCACATATTGTGAACGTTATTTTCATATATCAAAAAGAGCTCATTGTCCACTTTGTTATAAAAATTTTTGTATTAAATGTATAGAAAAACATTTAAACATATCAGAACAAAATATACCCTCTTTTGAAACAAGAGAAAATACATATAAACCTAGCAATAAAGATTTAACAGATACAAGAGTTTCTGTATTAGAGACTCGCATAAATTACTTAGAAGAAAAAGTTATTCTTCTAGAAAAATTAATAAAAGGAAAGACTAAAATAGATACCCCTGAGACTAGTCAGATTTCTATACAAAATAATATGATGGGAACAACAGAATGTATCCCATTAGTCTGTAATAAACAACAATTAATAACTCTAAAAGTATTAGTAAAAATAACTTTTCCAAAAATAAATAATAAATCTTCTACAGAAAAAATTATACAAGCCTTATTAGATACAAGTTGTTCAGAAACAGTCATCTGTAAAACTGTAACTCCACAACAAAACATAGTTAAAAGTAAACACATACAAAAAACTAGAACTATGTCTGGAGAAATCATGATAAATGATGAAGAAATTAATAATGTTATTCTTCAATTTAGCACAAATTGTGAAATTTTTGGCTACAAAACCTTCATCAAAACCATGAGAGTAGAAAACTTAGTTCCTTCTAAACAAAACATGATAATTGGTTTAGATTTCATCTTAAGACAAAATCGATCAATTACTATAAATAAAGACTATGTCTTAATAAGTGATAAAACACAAATGACACCTATAATCAGTGGTGATTCAGTCAAACAAGAAACTATTACTGATAATTGTAATTGTAAAAATTCAAATACATGTAAATGTAAAACAGAATATTTATACACATTAGAAGAAATAAATGTAAATTATTTTTTAAATAATATCTTAGATGATACAACTGAAGTATTCTCTTCTATAAAACTTTCAAAGTCAATAAAATTTGAAAGTATTCAACAAATCCTTGATAGGTTAAACAAAACAAATATAATAGGAGAAGATCCAACAAAATTCTGGGATAGAGATCCCGTAACATGTAAACTAGAAATAATTAATCCTGATTTAATTATAAAAACAAAAGATATTCAATTTAACAATTGGGAACAAGAAGAATGTCAAACTCACATACAAAATCTTTTAAAATTAAAAGTAATAACACCTAGTGTTAGTCCCCATAGAAGTCCAGCATTTATTGTTAATAAATCTTCAGAACAAAAACGTGGTAAATCTAGAATGGTTTACAATTATAAAAGATTAAATGATAATACTGTTGAAGATAGTTACACAATTCCTTCCAAAGATATTTTAATAAACCGAATTCAAGATACTAAATGGTTTTCTAAATTCGACTTAAAAAGTGGATTTCATCAAGTAAAAATGGATCCTGATTCTATAAAATGGACGGCCTTTTCATGTTCTGAAGGTCTATTCGAATGGAATGTGATGCCATTTGGTTTAAAAAATGCGCCGGCTGTTTTCCAGCGTAAAATGGACAATATTTTTAAAGATGTAAAATCTTTTACTTGTGTTTATATGGATGACATTTTAGTCTTTTCCAAAACAAAAAATGAACACTTTCTTCATTTAAAACAAGTTTTATATAAATTAGAACATTATGGTTTAATAATTTCTAAATCAAAAATGGAAATTTGCAAGAATTTCATTGAATTCTTAGGAACAGAAATAGGTAATGGAACCATAAAACTCCAACCTCATATCTCTAAAAAAATACAAGAATTCCCTGATAAAATGGAAGATATAAAAACACTTAGATCCTTTTTAGGATTACTAAATTATGCAAGAAATTTTATTCCTAATCTAGGAAAATATACATCTGCTTTATATAACAAAACTGCTTTAAAAGGAGAAAGAAAATTTAACTCCGAAGATATAAAATTAGTTCAAAAGCTAAAACAAATGGTAATAAATTTACCAACTTTACAATTACCATTAGATTCAGACTATTTAATAATCGAATGTGATGGTTGTGAACTTGGATGGGGAGCAATCCTCAAACGAAAGAAAAATAAACATTTACCAAAAACAGAAGAACAAATTTGTAGATACTCCTCAGGAAAATATACTACAAAACCCAAAATTTACCAAACAAGCACAGACTATGAAGTTAATGCTATAATACATGCTATGGATTCTTTTAAGTTATTTTTAATAAATAAAAAAGAAATAACAATCCGAACAGATTGTGAAGCCATAGTTACATATGGTAAAAATCAAATTAACAATGACAAAAAACCACACAAAAGATGGTTACTTTTTAAAGATTATATAAATTTTTCTGGAAAAATTATTAATTTTGAACATATTAAAGGAACTGACAATACTTGTGCTGATATTTTGTCCAGGTTTATCAAATAAATATCAGAAATTCTACAAAGACCTGATTGGTCACATCTACACATATCCATGACGTTGGAACCAACAAAGAAAGGTCTTCAGGGCCCCAAACAAGTAAGATCACCCTTTAGGGTAGATCAATACACAAAATATGGTAAACAAGAATTACCAATACTCACAAATATTTATCAGTATCCTGGTAGAGACAATACAAATATCAAGCTCAATGTCTTGATCGATAACATTTGGAATATTCCAAAATATACAACAGAGAATGAATCTCAAGTAACAAAAGTTAAACAAAGCATTATCTGTGCTCTATACAATTTTTGTGGACAAAATAATCAAGGAGTTGTTTTAACATCTCCAGCCTCTCCTTCTGGAAAAGGATTTACACACTTTGCTCTAATTGATGGGCCTAATAAAGGGGTATATACCTCATTCAGAGATCTCTCTGAAGCCAAACAAGATCAATTTTGGTCTACCTACAAAGGCTTTTACTCTAAAGAAGAAGCCCAAATGGCAGTAAGACTCCAAACAATTGATGAAGAAAAGATCAAAACTGCTTTACAAATGGAACCCAAAATCCAAACTCAAACTTATGCTGGTGCCACTAGTATTCTGCCCAGCCTAAACCCAAATATTCTTTTATCAAAATTTAACCTTCTTCAAGAATTCCTTTTTGAAGCACACTCAGAAGCCATAAAATTTAATGACTTATTTGTTAAAATACAAACTTATTTCAATCACAAAACTGTTTGTGTCATCTCTTCTGACTACTGTAAAACAGTAACCAAAGACTGTACCTGTCAAATAAAATATTTAGTCAGAAAAGCTCACATAGATTTAGAAACTTTCGAGCAATTTTTACACAGAGATTTTCTCATAACTCCTATGTCATTCCTAGAAGTAGGATGTCTACACACAATCTTAATCCCACCTACGGATAGATTTCAATCTTTATCCTGTCCCATAAATTCAGTCATAAATGAAGTACAGGCTGAACACATGCAAAAGGTTGCTCTACAAATTACTACTTCACCAAGAAGTATAACATTACAAGATAGTAACCCAACACATGTTATAAAACTATACACAGAAGTGAACCCTGAGTTTCATTCTTGCAAAACATCAGATCATGATGAATTAAAGGGTCTTTCACTAAACAAAAATAAAACCTATCAGTACAACCTTTGGAAAACACATACTGAAGGTTCAAATTGGAATTTTTCTAAATTCGATTCAGAAACATTGATTTTATTAAAAGAAACAAAAGATACGAAGCTCTACTGGAAGAAGAGTATGGGCTCCAAATTTCATCCTTTCCCCACCGAGGCTAATCTTACCTTAGTCCGACATTTCGAAAGAGAAAGGATTTTCAAAGAAATTTATGAAGAAGCTGGTTGTTATGGCCAACAAACACCAGGAGCATCATGAGCTTCCTCTCTTCCTTCTGAAGCAGGAGATGATCAATCTCTTCCTGAACAAATGGAAGAAGAATTCCAAGATTTTACTGCATCCATCACTCGTCTGAAATAAAGTTTTACCTGTGACACAGTAAATTTACCTTAGGGTAATTGACTGAAGGGTAAAAACCGACACAACAGGTTTCCTGTAATCAGATGACCTATACAGCCGGTTCCCGGTCATACATTTTGTATATAAATAGGCCTTAAGTCTCTTATGCGGAGCAGGCCAGAGACACACCACACTCTCTCCCTTCTCTCTAAAAACTCTCCTGTGTAAAGTTTCTCTTTCTGCAATAAAATACGAAGATTGTCTTCACCCTTCCCCTCTTCTCCCCTCTGTAAGTCTATTATTTTTCTTATGTTTATGTAATTTTAATCATGAAGTAGTCTATTCGTTAAGGTATCTTCGGATGCCTAAAATGATAAATATTTAAAGATGCGATAATCATTTAAAGGCTTATCATATGTCTGTATATTCACCATCACCATCTTTCTCATCTTCTTCTGAAAACCTGGGTTCTGCCCTTGTATTTGCGAAAAACCTGGGTTTTGGTAAACTTGTCGAGTTGAATCTGGTATTGCGCGGATTACCGCCGTATAAATCCAGTCTAAACTCATGAGGTGTGACCAGGAATATCTGGTATTGGTCGGAGTACCGCCGTATAAATCCAGACTTTCTTTCCTTCTTTCTTACTTTCTCTTTTTCTTCTTCTTTCTTTTCTTGTTTTCTTTGGTATGCAATTTTAGTATTAAAATATAAAATATTTAGCACAAAATATAAAATAATTATTCATATTACTAATTAAAATGAACAATAATCAACATATAAAATTGTAAAAAAATTGTATGAAAGAGTAAAACTTCACATGTAAAGATATCAATATATAAATTATATGATAAATATCTAAACAAGTCTTTTACAATGTTACGGAACATATATAATGTAAAAGTAAAATTTTAAATCAGTCTCTAAAATTAAATTATCAATTAATATAGTTTTTTTATATATAAAAAATAAAATAAAATAAATATAATATAATTAATTTTAGTGTACAAATACCAATTAATTCTTAATCATAAAAGTAATTTAATTAATAATCCTCAAGTTCTTAGATTAAAATTAGAGAAAATTACAACAATTTTCCCGGAATGTTGTACAGTCACACATGCACTCATACTTAACTATTACTTTTTCACTCCTAAGGGGTGTTACCAAAAGTTTTAAGAATGATGTTAATGTAATGTTTTTTAGAAGGAGTTATGTACTCTCCTGGTGCCCTCCTCAACCTATTAATGTCTCAGAATACTTTCAGCTCGAGCACCATAGGGCATTGTAGCCCAAACTCTGGCACCTAGGGGTCAAGATGACCACAGCCCAACCTCGGAACCTCGGGACCCCGTGGCTTGGTCTTGACTCCAACTTGGCGCTCATTAAGGGCCCAAACCGAATGCTCATTTTCATAAAAAATGTAACTTGGAATTCCGTAAATAAGGTAATTTGGAATTAAGCTTGGAGACTTCCTTAAAATGGGAGTACTAAACGCCCCTTCAAGTATCTAAACTCTCACATTCTAGTCTCTATCCTCTTACTCCCTCACTAACTTGGGCATCAGAGTTTGTTTTGCAGGTACACACCTGTCTCCCAGAGCCTAAGGCTCAAAGGATCGAGAGGATACCTGTTCTACTAAAATTCGATAAGAACAAGTTATAAGGTTGATTAGTGACAAAATTCATAGTGTGGGGGAGAAAAGGGAGGGAGAGGTGATGAATTCAAATCCCTCTACTCACAAAAACTAACATTTGACTTATAAAAAAATGTTTTTAAACATGGGGTGTTAGTATAATTTTTTATTTGTAATTTGATAAAAGTTCAAGAAATATCGTTATAATTTTATTCTCCTCAAGTTCATAAATTAAAATCTTAAAGAAAATTTATGATGCGTTTGGCAAACCTAGTTAAAAAACTAATTGGATGAGTATTTGTTAAAACTAGCTGAAAGTTATAAAATGAAAAATAAGGACATAATTAATTATTAGATGAATAATGGGTTATTTAAAATAATTATAACATATTTTAATAATATAAAATTTCTTAAAATAAATTATTACACGTTTAAATTATAATTTACTATAATTATATATTTAAATTATAATTTTCTATTAGTTACGTATTGAAGTTATAAATTACTATAATCACATATTAAATTATAAATTTTTATTATTAAATATTTAAATTATAAATTACTATAATTATATATTTAAACTATTTTTTATAATTAAATATTTAAATTTTAAATTACTATAATTACATATTTAAATTATAATTTTCTATAATTATATAATTAAATTATAAATTGCTATAATTACATATTTAAATTATGATTTTTATAATTAAATATTTAAAATTCAAATGGCTATAATTATATATTTAATATTTAAATTATAAATTTCAATAATTATATATTTTAATAATGTTAATAAATTAGGTAATTTAATATTTAAATTATAAAGATTGTATTATAAAATTATGACACATATAGAGAGAGAAATGGTGGTGGACAATTTCTATACATTAATGAAGGGTAAAGTTGTAAAATAAAATTAGCTTGTAACTGAAAATAAGAAAGTTTTTTTGAAAGCTAAGCAGAATAGTTTTCCAAAAAAAAAAAATAGTGGCTATCTTAAAAGGCTAGTAGTTTTTTTTTTTGCTTATCAAATGCAACTCAAACCATTTTAGCTACCATTTTAACTAGTTTTTTAACTTTTAGTTAACTAAAATGCAAGTCAAACACACTCTTAGTGGAAGATCTTACGATGATTCAACTTAAGATTTAGTCTTCTCAAAATCCCATACTAGAGAGTATAGATATTTTCTTTCGATATTTTACGAGTATGCTTACATGAATAATTCCCTTTGGTATTTTACGAGTATGCTTACATGAACCAATAAGTCCATTTTTCTAAGAACCCTTTTTAGGTGTAGATTTTGCCATATTTAATTATTTCATAAAAATAAGTACAAGATATATGATATAATATATCCATCTCATGTCAAAAACAAATTCTTTAGTCTTTTCTAACTAGAATTAATTATATTTTTTTATATTAATTGTATTCTATTTCAATTAATATAAAATACAATGAAATAAAATTTCAAATTTGAAATATCAATATTATTTGTTATAAAAATTGGATATTTGATAGAATAATATATAATATAAAATATAAATTTCTATATTAGAATTCTTTTTTAAGAAAGTCTCCATTTGTGAAAATATTATCCTCGTCTTTGTTTATGTCTTGGATTGGAACAAATTACTATAATTTGCGCCCGTCTTTGAATCAATCGACATTTTCACCAATTTTACAAAAAGAAGCTCTTATTTTCATATTTGTCATTCCTTAATAAGTTAATCCTAATTTATTTATTGGAAGAAAATAAGGTTTCCTTACATTTTGAACTTTTAATCGTGGCTTTCTCCACAAAAATAATGTTGAGATTGAAAAACACCCTAATTAAATTGAATGACTTATACGTTCTTCTTTTTGGATGACATACCTATAAAAAGTATGTTGAATCTTTTCAGAAATATAGTATATAATCAAAATAAAAATTGGATTAATTATAATTAATTTAATTATATAAGGGAACTTGAAACATAGCCTGAGAAATGATTCATGGATAAGTTATTGATTAAATAATTAAATCTTCATGAACACCCCCCTATTTTATTTTATTTTTTCCAATTAATGATAAACCAATCTCACATTCATTAATATACATAAGGGTGAAGTTATATTAGAAATTTTCCTTTTTTTTTTCTCTCTCTCTTTTACAAAAATGGATAGAAAAGAAAGTTTTTCAGATAATTCAGATATGTTAGAAAGATTATCATATATAGCATAAAACTTTTCCCCTGAATTTTTTCTAATCAAGCTTCTCTAGCGGTCATTATACCCGTAGAAGTTGAAATAATTGCAATCCCCATGCCTTCTAAAATTCGAAGGTTCTTTGATAATTATAATAGATTCGTAGACCGGATGTACTGATATGTTTTAAATTAAAAAAAAATTTATCTGATCCTTTTCTATTTCTTCTATATCGCAGAGTAAAAAATAAAAAGTATTTGTCATTTTGTTTATGTTTTCTCATGTTTTCAGCAAAATCCTCTTGTAAAAGTATTTTTACAATGTTTTTTGTGATGTTAGTAAATGGTATTGAACCATTCCTTTTTATTCATGTAAACATTTCATATATAGGCTATTATGTCAGCGATGACATCCTTACCCATGGTAAACAAAAATAATTGTTGCCCCTTACTTTCTGTATAATCAACATGCCCCTTTTTATTATTATTTTTTTTATGATTTTTGACTTTCTAATTCTATCTATTCTATTATCTATCTATGTATATCTATCTATCTATAATAGATAGATATATTGTATTATTTAGGCTATTAAGTATTAATATGAAATATAGAATAATTGCTAATTCTAATACTTATCAAAATTACTACAAAAGGGATATATGTGCGATAGAATAGATTAATTAATCTATTTCTATTTTTTATTCACAAAATCATGTATCCATATTATAATACCTCAGGTGCTAATGAAACTATTTTAGTGAAATTTAACTGTCTCAATTCTCGGGCAATTGCGCAAAAGATTCTAGTTCCGTTTGGATTTCCTTCTTGATCAATGACAATTGCAACATTATCATCATACTGAATTATTATACTATTGCTACGTTTGAGTTCTTTACAAGTATGTATAATCACAACTCTAATCTTTCTAAGTTCGTATTTGGTATTTCTTGTTTGATTACAGCAACAACAATGTCACTAATATAGGCATATCGTCAATTACTAGCTCTTAGGATTCGAATACACATAAGTTCGCATGCTCCACTGTTATCGACTACATTCAAATGAGTTTGAGGTTGAATCATATCATTTTTTTGTTCTTTCAATCCAAAAGATTGAAGTAAAAATATTCTGTGTTCGAAAAAAAGAATCTACAATTGCATTTTTTTTTTGTTTTCATCCTAAATACCTCTTTCCTTTGACTCTTATTTATTATCCTAAAATAATGAATTGAGTTCATATAGGCTTTTTAGATGATGTTATTGAAATAGCTTTTCTTGCTATATTTTTAGGACCCCGCCCATTTCAAAAAGTTTTTCTCCAGGTTTAACGACAGCTATCCAATATTTGGGAGATCCTTTTTTCGAACCCATACGTGTTTCAGTAGGTCTTACTGTAATCGGTTTGTCTAGAAATATGTGTACTCATATTCGTCCACCTCAGCAAACATTTTGTGACATTGCTCATCGTCCTACTTCTATTTGTCGAATGTTATCCAAGCTGGCTCATGGGCCTGAAAAGCATATTTTCCGAAGCAAATATGATTACCTCGATAGGATATTCCCTTCATTCTTCCTCTATGTTGTTTACAAAATCTGATTCTTTTGGGGTTATAATAGATGGTTGTTCCTCAATTCCATTTTTATTACAAAACGGTACATGAGATTTTCATCTCACACAACTCTTCTCAAATGAAGCAATTCCATATATATATATATATATATATATATATATATATATATATATATATATATATATATATATATATATATATATCGATTTTTAATCTATTCAATAGAATAATCTGCATTAATATTCAAAAATGAAATTGGGGGATTTTTTAACAATTTTTTTATCCGTAGAAAAAACTAGAAAATGTTTTTATCTTATATTATTTGTTATATTATACTTTTTGTAATGAATCTTTTTTTTTTCTTATTATTATATAGATAGAAATATAGAATTGGAAGCAAAAATATTAAAAAATTCAATAAAATCAAAATTATCGCGCAAATATTTACTCTTTTATTATCAAATTCAGAGATGTAATGTAGGGCACAACTCCTAAAAAAATGAATTGTTTTTTGGTTTCTTTCGCTATTCCACCTAATGAATGATTAAGATTTATTTTTAATAAAATCTTAAGTATTTTGAGGTTTTGTCATTCCCATTGCTTCTCGGTTAATGGTTAGGTCTAAATTCTATAATGGAGTTTCTTTCATGTCTAATAATAAATATAATAAGATTTTTTTATAATATTGAGTTGTTTTTTCGTGAATCAATATTCTCAGTTTTTTATTAGATGACTCATTAACCTTTACATCTTCAAATTCTATATTATTGATATATTTGTCCCTCTTTCTTTCATCCCTTCATTTATACAATTTTATTGCTTGACAACTAACAATAAGATTTTTCCTTTTATGCTGCACAATATTTCAGTTGCTTTAATGAAATTATCAATATATGTATATATTTCTATTTTTTTACTAGTTCTTTATCTCTAGATAATCTGAAGCGATGTGTTGGTTATTACTTCTTTTTTAATTAATTTATATTACTAACCTAAAATCTAATCGGTTTATTTTTTTTTTGTTAAATTGGAACCGTTTTAAAAAAGAACTAACGAGTCACACACTAGGCATAACAATACTATCAACAATATGAAATGATTAATTTTATTTTTTAGTTGATTCAATCTTATATATATATATGACATTAAAGATTAAGAAAAACAAGTTATTATTTATTTAAAAAATATCCAAACTTTGATCCCTAAAACCCTATAAATAGTTCAAACTGTATAGCAACAATAATCTATTTTAGCATGAATGGTTTGTAGAAGAACCCTACCTTCTCTGATCCACTCAACATGTGCATTTTCTTTTTTGTTTATACGTCTTGCGATTTGTACTTGAACTCCTTTTGTACCCGCTTGTTCGGTTAATTGAATAGCATTTGTAATTGCTTTACGAAATGAAACTCTATTCTTTAATTGTCCAGCTATAAATTTGGCAATAATATTACTATTGTAAAAGTTGCAAATGCTTATAAATATCCTAATATTATTTCCGAATTTATAGCTGGACAATTAAAGAATAGAGTTTCATTTTGTAAAGCAATTAAAAAAGCTATTGATTCTTCACAAAAAACTACTAAGGTTACCCTTTTTAAGTGAAACATGTGGAGTAACATGTTGGGTCAATTGGAATTCATTATAAATCACTACTTGAGTAAAAAATGGTTAGAGTTCTTAAAAATAATTTAAAAGTGTAAAACTCACAAAAAATAACTTCAGAATCATTAAATGAGTTTGCTATTGTAAATGCTCTTAAAGAAGATAATATTTGAAATTTCAAGATAATATATATGGGATACACTTATACTAAGTATAAGAATTATTCAACTTAGACCTTTAATTAAATTTTTATGAAATGTAAATTTGATTACTCTAACCGTTGAATTTTATATTCTTATTAACCAGATAAGTATACATAATTACACATAAATTCAAAATTAGTAGTTTATCTTATTACTTAATATTAATGTATAAAATGATAGTTAAAAATGTTTTGAGCATTTTATTAGAAAAAAAAATTTAGTGAATAAGTCCACCTATTAAAATTGTGGGTTATCACTAGTTTGAGTGGTTTCAACTTCTGATCAATTAAGAAGCAATTCAATTGGTTGAATCAACCAATTTGGTTTTGAGAACCATGCTTATAACACATGGTTATAGGAACCATATTAAGCAATTTTTGGATGATAGAATTATGGGATCTTTTTTTGGTGAGTGAATTTGCTTTTACATGGGAAGGGTACATACGGGCCGCTTGATGGGATGGTAGGTTTTGTGTGGTTAACCACTATTACAACTTCTTAAGCTGTAATTGTTGAAGTAAAACCCCTTTTTGAATCAAAATGTTTTAAATTTAAAGACAACAAACTTCTAAAATAAAATTCTAAGTTTCTAAGATATATGTTACTAATTATTTACCTTGAGGTATTAAATTTAGACATGACATTTTTCAAAACCATGAAGAAAGGTGTGAATCATTGACTTGTAACAAAGTTTTCCAAATTTTGTAGTATAAGAGATGAGCAATAAAAGAGCAATCATGTTTTATATGTCAAATTGCAAATATCAAAATATGTGTACAGCTAAAAACATGATTCTAGAGGCAAAGTTAAATGGTAGATATTAAAAGCTACACATGGAGGGATGAATAGAAGATGAAGAATTGAACATAGATTATAGACAAACATGCCTTTATTGTTCAACCGTCCACACCAGAGCAAAGAATGAAGAATGCATGAATCAATGTATTGATACATTAAATATGAAGAAAATATTCTCTTTAAATTACATATTTAAAGCTGAAGAGTGTTGCTCATTGCATATGTAAGTCCTAACCCTTATGAGAAAACTAGAAGGATGAGGAACACTTTATAAGAAGACTTGTAGTTATCTAAAGAATATGAACAATCATGAACTACATAAGACACTCCTGTGAAGTTCCAACTCATGGTTGTATTGAAGATTGAAGAAGTCTCAAGCCATCTCGAGCCATTAATGTGCAAGTTTAAACTGTGCAAGATGTTATTGAGCTATGGAAGAAGCATAAGCCAACTATATGATAAGGACAACACATAATACATCCCTTTAGTCTCCAGATTCATCACAAGAAAAACAACAATAATCTCTTTGTCTTTAAAAGGAATATGAATTTTGATAAAGCTGAGTGTTGGGCAAGAAAATAGGAATAGAGAGAGTAAAGATCAAGAAGTCGAGTTATTGTGTTTGTTTAGAATAAGATCTAGAAATTTTTTACAGTGGCCTCTTCAAACTGACACCTAAGTATTCTTTAGATCCAAGCTTTTTCAGATTTTTCTAAACGGTTAGATTTAAAGGTTTACAAGGCTCAAAGACTTAGAATGTCTTAAAGAGAGGTATATGAAATCAAACTTAAGTCTAAATTTTCAAGATATACAAATGACAGGAGGGAGTTTTTTATGAGAATTTTCAATCTAAGGCTTTTTGAAAGTTACAAGCGAATATATAATAAATATTTCACAATAAACTTTTTTTATATTTCTTTTTTCATATTTCATAAGTTCTAAACTTTGGATCTTTAGGTTTATCCGTTTATATAAGATTCATAGAATAACGATTAAAAAAGTTTTTTTAACCAAGTAGTCATTTTGATAAGATAAAACACTTTATTTATCTACTACAAATACTCTATGGACTCGCCTTTTTATATTCCATGCATATTTTCTCATACTTTCTTTTTTATTCATGTGCCTGTTTCATTTCAATTGTAGTATATGAATGTAATTTATTTCTGCACAAACAAAATGAATGTTCATTAGTAATAACTAACACATATCAAATTGTTTTTTACCATCGCACATTCTTTATGACATCTTGTGTTATTCTTGTGTTTGTGTAATATAACTTTACATTTAATCCTTATATTTATGTGTATTCTTGCTTCTTTACATCTAAAGGGAAACTTAAGGTTGGTAATAAAGGGATTGCTTCTTTTTATGTTTGAGGGATCACAACAAGTATTTAATGAGTCAAATAGTAGTTGCTAAAAGGTTCGAAGCTTAGAAAGGCTTCTTGAGATAATACTTATGTAAAGCATGCAAGGCTTAAAAAATATTGAGGTTAGATCCTATAGAGGCTTATTTTATTTATTGCTTATTTTTTTCATACTATGAGAAACAATAGCACTCTTGTGCTTCTAGTTTTAAAAAATAAAAAAGGGGTGAGAGATAGAAAAAAAGTTAAATATAAGGGTAAATTACATGGATTTGATGGGATTAACTTTTATTACATTTAACACCTTTCTATTCTTAAACCAAAATTAATCGAATTAAATTTCATTTCAACTCATTCAACATAATCTTATCCGTAAACATTCTTAAACTATTATATTAGTATGAAATTGTCATAATTGATTACAATGACTAATATCATCGGAGTTTCTGAATAATCACAAGGTGAATATTTTCCTTCCAATAAGATTAACTATCTTCCAATCTTATATAAGAAGAACTACTTTTGTTATTTTCATTTTATGAAAGAAATCTATTTTGATAATTTTCTTTTCTTCTTCATTCTTTCCTTTTTATTTTTTAGCCAAACATACTATAAATATTCATTTGTTATAATAAATGTAAAAACATAAGTAAAGAATAAAAGAGAAGTAATGAAAAACAATGTTTGCGCCAAAAAAAATAGAAAAACAAGACATATAATGGTATGAGAAATTAAAATTGTATAATAAATGAAAGCCTGATATTAGTAAGGGTATCATTTCATCATATATACTCTCAATGAACATAATTATATGTATAATGTAATTAAATTAGAATACAAAAATTTATCAAGTTTGATACTTTATTAATGAGTAACTTAAGGTTACTGTTTGCATTAGGAAAAATATAATTTTAGTTCAAGCTAAAGAAGATATGAAGTAGTATAATGAATTTTTCTGTTAAAATTTGTTTTTGATTAGCCAAAATTTTATTTTATACTAAAAAGAAGTAATAATATTCACAACATTTTT
The DNA here is from genome assembly GCA_037954015.1 of Psophocarpus tetragonolobus. Taxonomy (NCBI): domain Eukaryota; kingdom Viridiplantae; phylum Streptophyta; class Magnoliopsida; order Fabales; family Fabaceae; genus Psophocarpus; species Psophocarpus tetragonolobus. The sequence continues at coordinate 27,678,218 of CM075694.1, read as the reverse complement.
ACTTATTTTACTATTACAAATTCCTGTGATTTTTCTTTTTTTTGCAAAAAAATTTCCTCCGGTTTTCATGTTAAGTTTGCTACAAATTTAGTTTTTCATGTGAATTTAGATTCGCAGGTAAGTCTATTCTTTTTTAAATATGAAATATATTAATGCTATTTTTAAAAATTATATAAAATTCTGGGAAATAATTTTAGATACATATTACAAAACTCTGTAGATATATCTGCAACTTATTTAACTATTTATATCAAATTTATTTATTAAAATTAAAATATATTTAAAAATAAAAAAATTTGTATGCATATCTGTAACTTATAGTTTAAAGTTTGAGGGGAAAATTTACAAATCAGTCAATAATTTTTTTTTAAAAAAAGTAGATGATTAAAAATATGCAAGCAATTTGCATTAATTTGTAAAAATTTTAAGTAACATCAATAAATATCTTTTAAAAACTATTTCTTAAAATTTTCAACCGAATCCGTTTGATAGTTCTATCAATTTTTCCTTTATTCTTTGAATGGGATTTTAATTTTAATGATATATAGTTTCATTAGATATTTTATAACTAGAATAACTCATTTTTTCTATTCAGTTCCTCCACCACTAGGAACACCATTAGATTTAGATATGATATACTTTTTAATTATTTGAAGAACCTTAGTACTCTCTCTTTCCTAGGAAAGAGCTCTCAAAGATCTTTTTTTCTTTTGGAAGATTCAGGAGCGAAATAATCATTATTCCAATAACTCATTCTGGGGCCAATGAAATTCATAGATATAGGAAGATGTCCTGTCAAATAAAGATTTTTTCTTTCAACCATTTTTTGATTGTTAATATATTATGGTATGTTTGGCAAAACTAGGTGAAAGTTGAAAAGCTAGTTAAAAGCTGAAAAGTTAGTTGAAAGTTAAAAACTAACTGCTTGGTAAAACTAGCTGAAAGTTGTAAAATGATAAATAAAGACATCATTAATCATTAGATCAACAATGAGATATTTAAAATAATTATAAATTTAATAATATAAATTAATTATATATTTCAATTATAAATTATTATAATCATATATTTAAATTATAAATTTTTGTAATAACATATTTAAATTACAATTAGATATTTAAATTATAAATAATAAATTAATATAATTAATATTTCAATTATAATTTCTATATTAAATATAATAATTTTAAATAACATATTTAAATTATAATTTTATGTAATTATATATTTATATTATAAATTACTATAATTACATTAACGATGTTGTGTATTATGATGAGAGAGAATTAATGGGGAATAATGCATTAATTAATTAAGAGTAAACATATAAAAATAAAATCACCTAGTAACTGAAAACATGAGATCTTTTGAAAAAACTACTTAGAATATTAAAAAAAAAAAGAAGACTAGTAGCTCCTAAAAAAACTCATAGATTTTTGCTATCCAAATAGAGCTGAAATCTTTTCAACTTTAAACTAGTTTTGTCAAATACACCCTATATACAAGGATCGCTACTTTACAAAGAGTACTACATACTTGATATAGCAAAATAGTTACAACCGAATAACACTCTATATGGAGTCTTCTTCTTAGGAGTTGATATTATAATCTTAAATGTGAAATAATTACATTGTTAAGATTGGCATATGCAACCTTCTTCTTAGGCATTGAGATTCTAATCTAAACGCGACATAATTACATTGTTAAGCCTCACATATGCAAATTATATTGTTAAGACTGACATATGCAACCTTCTTATGTGTTGATATTCTAATCTAAATGCAACATAAATTACATTGTTAAGACTGACATATGCAACTTTCTTCTTAGGTATTGATATTCTAATCTAAACGCGACATAATTACATTGTTAAGCCTCACGTATGCAAATTACATTGTTAAGACTGACATATGCAACCTTCTTATGTGTTGATATTCTAATTTAAACGCAACATAAATTACATTGTTAAGACTGACATATGCAACTTTCTTCTTAGGTATTGATATTCCAATCTAAACGTGACATAATTACATTGTTAAACTTATTAATCGAATCCATTGTCAAAATATGAACAATTAAGCAACCACCTTGCTTGATTTTTCTTGTTTCTAATTTGTTGAGATATAGAAATTTGGTTATATATATATATATATATATATATTTTCTTCTAAAAAATGATGTTTTCTTCCTTTTAATTTTTTAATTTGATTTTTTTTTAAATTCTTTAGTTAGTTTTGGTAATGCTCAACAATTTTATTTTATTTTTTGATAAGTAAAACAATAATATTATAAAGTAAACATAGGAAAGCTCAATATATGTCCTCCATATGAGGTACAAAATGAGAACAAAGTAGTATATGATAATATCAAGATAATAAGCACGCTTGTCCTTCACATCGCATAGACAAGGTCCGAAAACACAAAAGAGTAGATTCATCACCCAACTCTACACAACTATGTGAAGTTAACTTCGTAGACTGACCCTATTCTCAGGTGTTGGAATTAGGAATGACAATGGGTTGGGGCAGGCACGGGTAGTTGTTACCCGCTACCCGACCCACTACAAAAATCCGCCACCCATTACACGCTTAAAACCTGTCGAGTACCCGCTATAGAAATACCCGCCGGTATCCACGGGTAGCCATGAATATTTTAAAAAATATTTTTTTAAAAATTAAATATTTTTTATAAGAAGTTTTATCAAATAAATCATTTATTTTTTGGAAAATCTAGAAATAAAATTATACTAGTTTCTACAAGATTAATTAGATCTAAAAGTAGATTAATATAATACATTATAATAAAATATTTAATACAAATAAAATATTTATTTTATATTATCGAAATTTTTATAATAAATAATTTTATTAACTATGAAGTTTTCATAAAAAAATAAGATTGATATAAATGAATTTTGATAATTAATATTTTAATTTGATTTATTTTCCAAAAATAATATCTTTTTTAACTTATATATATATATATATATATATATATATATATATTATTTTAGTTTAGCGGGTACCTGTGGGTATGGGTACTATGATACCCGTGCCCGTTAAGAAGCGGGTAGAAAAAAACCCGTATCCGTGGGTGGTGGGTATCCATTTATACTATCCATGCGAATATTTTGGAGGGTTTTATCCACGGGTATCCGCGGGCTTGGATTTTTTTGCCATCCCTAGTTGGAATTGAAGGATTGGAAAACTTGAAAAAGCCATCAAATCCTTTGAAATTTTGGTTTTGAAGAATTAGTTCTATCACTCTGAGTTTTGTTTTTAAGTTTTACTCAATTCATTTTTATGATACCAAACATGTTTGATAGGTGTGGTACTTGTATTGTGTGTTTAGATAGACATGAGAATGTGTTTGAGTAGCTAAGGGATAAATTACATAAACTGGAAAGTGCTAAAAAATCATCAAAATAAGTTTTTGCAGTAAGATAATCGATTACCCTTCGAGAAAATTAGGTATTCTTATTCATGCTCTCAAGAGTAATCGATTACCTAAAAATAGTAATCGATTAAACTCGAGACCATGCTTTATAGACTTGTTTTGTAGCAACAAATCAGGTAATCTACTTGGTAATCGATTGTGCTGTTACAAAACTCATATAAAAGCATTTTTAAACTAGATTTTTTATAACTAACGAAAGGTCCAAAGAAAGCTTCCTTATTTCTACCTGTTTTTCCCATTTTCTCCAAGAACGAAACCCATAATTTGATGGTTTGAAGGATCAAGAATTGGTTTATCAAAGGGAAAGAAAATTGTGAGTTTGATCTCTATTGCTTAGGTATTCATCACAAATCAGGTGATATTGTTCTATACCTTTTCTTTGTGTTTTGGCATAAGTCTTGATAATCTCTTAGGTTATTGTAAAATCTTGCAACAAAGTGTTGTGAGTGGCGGGGTATCATGATTTAGCAAACTCTTGTGGGGTGCAAGAGGAAACCTATTTTGTCGTGCGGTTTTGAATCTTTCTGGGTTTAAAATCTGTATATGTGGTGTGCATGTATGAGATTTTAGTGGAAAATATATTAGCGGGAGACTAAGTCTAAAAAATGGATGTAGGTTAGGTTGACCAAACCAGTATAAAACTACTGTGCAAATTCTCTCTTTCCTTACACTCTTTATGATTGTTTGAATTGATTTCTTGATTGATTTGTGAGTGGGTTTCTCTGCTGCAACTTTATTTTGAATCTTTATGTAGCAAAAATGATTATATTGATATTGCCTAATTGAGATTGTTATTGGGTTATTTGATTGAATGTTTGAATCTTGATACTACACATTCATTACCCATAATCTTTGATTGAAAAGAATTGAGATTGAAATTCATATTGTGATTTAACTAAGTGCAAACTGAAAACCATCATTGAAAGAACTATTATTAATCAAGCTTGATACTCAAAACATAGGAAGTGTTGAATCTTGATATTTGTTTCAAGCCTATTTTGAAAACCCATTTTTTGAAAACACTAAGGTTTTTTAAAATTTCTTAAAGAGGATATTTTTGAAAACTCTGATATTATTTTTTAATAAAAAAAGTTTGAAAAATATATTGTGAATCTATTCATGCCCCCCTTCTAGATTCCCTCAGAACTAACCCCAAGAATTGAGCTGAATTGCAAGGATTATTGCATTCACTTGTGGCTCTTTACTATTGAACATCGAGACATTTCACACCTTCCAGATGTGCCAGAAACTTGCAAACCACTCCAATAGCCAAACCTTACGAACTTCCTTGCTACCACTGATCAAACCCAAGAATTGAAGTCCTTAATGTCGAGTCTTTTGATGTAATGTTTTAGATACTCCCCACCACTCGCATAACTCCATCCACACCTTAGAAGATATTAAGCAAGATAGAAATAAATGAGAGTTTGATTCTACCTCTTCATCACATAACCCACACTTGCATCGTCGCTGTTAATTATCCCACGCTTTAGCAAGTTAACCTCATTCAACTGCCAGACTAGTAACCGAACCTTTGGAGGTACCTACTTTACCCAAATGTGATTGAAAAAGGGTCTTGTTGTAGGTTCAGATCAATTGCAAAAATCTTGTATGTAGATGAGACTAAGTAGTCTTTTGCTATTAAAATCCACCTGTCTAACACCCCAATTTTCAAGAGAATTGAGTCCAAACAGTTATAAAGATCGTCCACCATCTTTGGCTCCCTTGGAAATAGACCCGTCCACCATTCCCAATTCCAGCAGCTACCTCCTACATCCCACATATGTCTCACCAAGATGTTTTTATTGCATGCTAGTCTAAACAATTGGTTGAAAACGGTCTAAAACTTTGATCTCCTACATATGATTCCTTCCAAAAAGCAACAATCCATCTATTCCCAACCTCATGCCTAAAATTCCTGGACCACCATCCCATATTTCCTTCACTTACCACTTCAATAGAACTTAAATTTGCACAACACCGCGAATAATGACTATCCTTTCCTTCCCAAAAACCATCATCCCTCTTGTACTTAGATTTTAGAATTTTCACCATAAACTATTCGATTGCATCCCCAATCTCACTTCTATTTCCTTAACAAAGCTAAATTAAACTTTCGTATATCTCTTAAACTCAATCCCCTTTCCTCCTTTAGTCAACACACTTTCTCCTAAGACACCCAAGAAACTTCCCACCAACAGTATTACTTGCCACAAAAAATTAGAAAATAGAGATTAAAGTTGAGAAATGATAAAGTAGATTGGGGGCAAATATAAGGTGTGAGTGTGCGTGGAAACCAATCCTAGATAAAATGAGAGCGAGATTAACTTAGTGGAGAAAAAGAAACCTGTCTTTTAGGAGGCAGATTTGTTTGATCAAATCCACCCTCTCAGCTTTACCTCTTTATTTTCTGTCTTTCTTCAGGGTGCCGAAGAAGGTGTCTAATGCTATTCAGTCACTGCAAAAGAGTTTCCTTTGGGGTGGATTTGAGGAGTGTTTGAAAGTAGCCTAGATCAAATGGGAGCAGGTGTGTAAAGGTAAAAGCAGCGGAGATCTAGGAATCAAGGATGTTGAGGCGTTCAATAAAACTCTGTTGGGTAAATGGCTGCAGGGGTGAAGCTCTTTGGATAAAGGTGCTGGTGGCGAGATATGGGATGAACATCAGGAGGAACTTGCCAATTAATCGTAGGAGAGGGGTTCCAAGTCGTGGCATGACATTGTAAAAATCACCTTTGAAGAAGGAGTGGGTGACTGGTTCGCTGGTAAGATCAAGCCTGTGGTAGGGGATGGCTCCCTGTTTATATTCTGGGAAGGAGGGTGTAAGGTGTCTGGAGGGCTCAAATGCTTACCCTAGATTATACTATCTCTCAAATCAATAAGAGACACTTATTTCTGAGATGGGTAAATGATGTAATAATAATTGGGTTAGAAAGTTAAGTTGGAGAAAGGAGTTATTCAGCTGGGAGAATGAATGGGTGAGGGAGTTGGAGGGTGATCTAGTTGGTTTTTCCATGAGGCAAGAGGCGAGAGATGCTTAGGGGTGGGAAGTGAGTTCGGGGGTCTCAGATCAATATTTGGTAAAGATGGCTTATCAGGCAGTGTGTGGAGCTTCACAAGATGATACATCTCCTTTTTTCAGTCAGTTATGAAGTCAAAAGCTCCGTCCAAGGTGGTGGATTTTTCTTGGAAGGTGGCATTGAGAAGAATCCCGTCAAAGGTTGAACTGGCTCGACATTCCATCCTTCCAATGGTTGAGGTAACCTGCCCTCTCTGTTGTTCATTACCAGAATCAGTCAATCATTTGTGTTTCTCTTGTAAGTCTATCTACTTTGTTTGGATGTTGTGCTTTAAGTGGTTAGGATATGTCTCAGTTCTGCCTGCCGATTATGAAATGAATTTCTAGAGTTTCTTGGGGATGTGCAATTCAATAGGCAAGAAAGCTATATCTGTTCTAAGTATTATTTGGATGTCAACTTTGTGGAGTATATGGATTGCGAGGAATGGAGTGGTTTTCAATAGTAATCCTTTCCTTGTAGAAGAAATTTGGCAATTAGCTATGAAACGGTCATGGATGTGGCTCAAAGGGATAAGTAAGGTATCAGATGTATCTTTTGTTGAGTGATCCTCTAATCCGATCTTATGCATTAAACGTATTTTGTCTAAGCGTGATCTCTATATTGGTATGGTGCAATGTTAAAGTTCCGTTTGGGGATGGTCTCTAGGTTTTGTTTTCCCTTGTTAAATGTTATTAGGGGGTCCGTCTCAGACACCTGATGATGTTTGTGGTGACATTATCTCTCTGCTATTTGTGGGAAATTTTTTCTAATCTGTCTTTACTTTCTGAAAGCTTCTATATCCCTAATCTCTGCAGTGTCATTTCTTCTTGTGTAGAATTATCATTAATAAATTTTGCCTTTTACAAAAGAAAAAATCAACATGATTCTGATAAGTGTGTTGTCTATCCTTGACGATCATATTATGCAATATGATACATGCATCAAGTATATTCTTCATGTATGAGCATCTAAAAAATGTGTCAGACCACAAATAATTGTGAATCAAGATTGAAGCATGATATGATTCCCCTTAGCTTGTTCATAATCGATTTAGGACCTTTAGGAAATAGGCTTCCTAACTCAACAAAATTAGACAAGAAGATTAAGGAGTTAAGCACACAAAACACAAAATTGAAACAAAAATAAAATAAAGAAAAAATGAAGCAATAATAAAACAAAATGCAACCAGAAAAATGAAACCGAATAAGGTGCAGATTGGATGAAAACTCAAAGCAAAATTATATTTCCAGATTAGTTCAGTTTTAGGCGTGAGAATATAGAAAGGAAGGGACGAATTTGGTGAAAGACGTCACACTCCCAAGGATGGAAGATAAGCTCAGAGATTGAACACACAAATGGGTAGTTAACTTTTGATAAATCTCTAATTCTTGGATTACTAAGAACCTAAGGGAAAACTCTCACAAAACTTGGCAAATTGCAAATAGAAGTCTGATTGTATTTCCCAAGAGTCATGCACAACCTATAAAACGACTCTTCGAATCTAGTGAAAGTTACAAACAAACTCTCATAATTAAACCAAATTATTACACTTAAAACTAGAAATATAACTGCCCAAAATTAAATAGCACTCAACCTACTAATTGTAATTAAGGAGTTGTACTAATAATACTAATTCAGCCACTATCCTAAAAAAGGTCTGACTGCTTACATTCTTGAGTTTTATTTATTACAAGCTACCCTTCCATTAAGGTCACACATTAAATTAATTTTGGCTCTAGGTCCTTTACAATAAGTGCAACCTCCAGAATTGTTGCTACCACTTGTTGTAAAGTATCTTTTTCTTTCTTGGCTCTTGCTCTTGTCATAGGAGCCTCAAGTCCTTCAAGCACTTTGTTGTCTTTTTTTGTAGTTGCATTCTCATCATCCCCTCCCTCTTGAAGAGGATTTGTTCTCAAATCCAAGGCTTCTTCTTCTTTTTCATTAAAAGGAGACAAATTAGCTACATTAAAAGTTGCACTTATATGATACTCACCAGACAAAGCAATTTTGTAGGCATTGTCATTGATCCTCTCCAACACTTGGAAATGACCGCCCTCCCTTGGTTGTAGTTTGGACTTCCTTTGTTTAGGGAATCTTTCTTTTCTCACGTGTACCCAAACCCAATCACCAAGTTCATATACAATTCTCCTTCTTCCCTTATTAGCTTGCTTTTTAATTTCTTAGGTCTCTTGGGGGTTGCTTTTATATGTTGGCCAATTAGGTAATGAAGCTCTAGGAATGAGATCAATGTGATACTCAATTCTCCTCAAAGGTGGCAATCCATAAGGTACACTTGCTAAAAAAACATCTTGCAAATTCTGCAAAAGAGGTTTAACACAAGAAGGCAATTCAAATTTTTAAAATTGATTAGCATGCACAAGCTGACTTGTACAATACAACAAATAGAGGGGCTATCTTGCACAAAGCAGCCTCTTATTTTCCTTTTTTCTTTTTGCTAAACAAGTGTGTCTTCCCTCAAGTGTTTCACTCTTTTTCTTCTCAAGTCTTTCACTCGTTCTTTGCCTTTTTTTTCTCTCAAGGCCAATCTTTTCTCTCGTTTTAATCTGATCCACACACACTTCTCCAGGACTCAAAGGCTTCAGTACAACTTTCTTATCATGATACACAAAGGAAATTTTGTTAGTAAAGCTATCATGGACAACTTTGATCTCATACTGCCACAACCTCCCCAACAGAACATGGTTGGCTTCCATTAGAACTACATCACACAATACCTTATCTTGGTATTTTCCAATGGAAAAAGAGATTTTCGCTTGCTGCTTTACTTGCACTTCTTCTCCTTCACTAAGCTTTTGAAGTTTGTATGGCCTAGGATGTGGTTAACTGTCCAAATTCAGTTTTGACACTAATCTTGCACTCACCACATTTGTTCAACTCCCTCCATCAATAATCACTAAACATACCTTCCTATTGATTGAACATGTTGTATGGAAAATGTTCTCCCTTTAAGATACATCCATGGCTTTTATGTGGCTGCCAAGTAACCTCCTAATAATGTACAACTCTCCCTCTACAACCTCCATCTCCTCTTCACTCTCCTTTTCTTCTCCACCACTAGCTTCTGATTGGCTTGTGTATTCCCCATTATCCTTGAGAAGAATGGTCTTCTTTATAGGACACTCATATGCATACCCATGCCTAAAAACTTGAAGTACTTCACTTCTCTAGTCTTCATAGGGGGTTGTTTAACATGCTTTTGAGGTGTTTTCCCATGGTTAGAAAGCGTTGCATTGTTAGAGTAGGCAACACCTTCTTTTTTTATTCTATCTTTCCAATTTGAGGGATTAAAGTTAGTAGAACTCTTCCTTGCGATCTTCTTTCTTTTGAGTTGTTGTTCTACTTTGATTGCCTTGTGTAAAAGATCCTCCATTTCTACAAATTCATGTAACTCCATAACATCTCTAATATCATGATTTAAACCACTAAGAAAACGATTCATAGTTACCTCCGGATCTTCTTCAATTTTGGCTTGGAGGATTAACACTTCCATATCCTTATAATACTCTTCAACTCCCTTGTCCCTTGAGTCAATTTCTGCAACTTAAGTTTCAAGTCTCTATGGAAGTTAGATGGCACATAACGCTTCTTCATGATACTCTTCATGCCCAAGTATCCACCATAGGTTCTTCATTTCTTGTCCTCTCCTTTTGAATCTTATTCCACCAAGTGAGTACATAATTTGAAAACTCAGCAGCTGCAAGTCTCACCTTTTTCTCCTCATTGTAGTTGTTGCAAGAGAACACATGCTCTATCTTAAGCTTCCACTCCAAGTATGCCTCCGGGTCACTTCACCCTTGAAAGAAGGTATATTCAACTTGATTCCTTCAATTCTTCCCTCATTCCTATTTGGCCTTCCTCTTCCTCCTTGATAGGTTCTATTCTCCAATTGGTCCAACCTCTCATAGAATTTATCCTATTGTTGCTTCATCAACCTCTCCAAGTGTTGAGTAAGGGTTGTCATTTGGAGCTGAATATGATTGTTGGGGTTTCTTTTTACCATTGACAACAAACAAATCAAAGGTAACAAGAAAATAATATATTTGTTTTTGAAAACCTTACCCACTCAAATGTTTGCACACAATTAGGCTTTTACTCTGATGAACATTCTTGCCTTTTCCCCTCTATATTCCTCCTTTAATTCTTATCAAGCCAAGAAGAGAAAACACAAAGAATACCCACCAATTTGTGTGCAACCAATAATTACAAGAAAAACTACCAAAATTATTTAAATGATGGACAAAAAGAAAGAAACAAACACTAGGACAACAAACTTAAAATTGAACAAAAAAGAAAAAGAAAAAAAGGAATTTATGGATTGAAATCAAACACACAAGAAGTGTAGAAAACTCAAAATTTGGATGCAACAAATAACTGATACAAATCATTGCAAACATTCCATAGTAGTGTTTTCACCAATCCAAATATATTCATCTACACTATCAACAAGTGAGCCATAAGCTAAAATACGAAGAGTAACAGTGCAATTTTGTAATGGTGATATGCCTCTTCTATGTGTTTGCATCCACCCATATTTAGAAGTAATCATCGTGATTGGTTAGGGTCATTATGATTCTAAAAAACACATGCCTTCGCATACGAAATCTTCTTTGGAACTGAGTCTTTGTATACACTAGATTGTCGGAGAAATAGTCATTGAATAATTGATCAAGACCTTCTTCCTAATAAAGATGTACAACCCTTCTTCTATGTGAATAGCAACCAATGTTGGCTCATATTGATTCAAGTACCAACCTTATCATTTCTTCCTAGTGTTGTCTTCAAGTTCCTCATCTAAGACTTAAATCGATAGTTCATCCAAGTCACTGTCAAAGTCCATGCTATGGATAACTGAAGTGTTCGAGTGAGAGAAAAATATTATGTAACCTTAAGAGAAGATGTGAGAATGAGAAAACATTACAAAAATATATAGCATGATTCATAACAACTAGTTTCCAAGATTACTTTTACAACGACTAGTTTCGAATGGCTACATTACACAAACAAAATAATTAACCTTAAATAACTACTACAATTTTTAAAATCCATGTGTTTGCTTAAGATAGGCACAATATTTTCATGACACTGAAGTTGCTCTCTAGACATGCCAATTGTGTCCTCCATTATGATTTCATACTACAAATGTTTCTCTCAATCCTACAAACACCTTTCCTGTTTGTCCTTTAAGTCAATAAGTTTTGCTTGGTTATGATTTTTAACTTTTAATTGACTTTCTATTCTAGCCAGCTCAACATTGGTTGAAGCAGTTGCATGTCCTTTTTCTTTTATCCTCCTCTTTGTTGCTATTTTGTTCTATCGGTTAACACACTAGCAAAGTGCTCTCACATTCTTCAACTTCAACGAGTGTCACCAAGATAGACGATGATGAGTATGCACCTGACGCAGATGCCTTGCTCTTTTTTCACATGTTTTCCATAAACTTTGTATGCCATTTTGATTGTCCTTGCTCTAGATTACAATGTACCACCCTTCTTCTATGTGAATGACGACCAGTATTGTTGGCTCCTATCAGTTCAAGTACCAACCTTATCACTTCTTCCTTAGTGTTGTGTTCAAGTTCCTCATCTAAAACTTGATCCAATAATGCATCCAAGTCACCGTCAAAGTCCCTTCCATGGATAACTGAAGTGTTTGAGTGAGAGAACAATATTGTATAAGCTTAAGAGAAGATGTGAGAATGAGAAAACACACAAATATATAACATGATTCATAACAACTAGTTTCCAATGGTTAGTTTCCAACATACAACTACTAGTTTCCAATGGCTACATTACACAAAAAAAATAATTAAACTTAAATAACTAATACAATTTTTAAAATCCTTGTTTTTGCTTAAGATAGGCACAATATTTTTAATGACACAGAAGTTGCTCTTCAGACATATCAGTTGTGTCCTTTGTTATGATTTCATACTTCAAATGCCTCTCTTGGTCCTGTAAATCCATTTAATGTGCCTCCTTTAAGTCAATAAGTTTTGCTTAGTTGTCATTTTTAACTTTTGATTAGGTTTCTATTTCATCCAGCTCAACATTGGTTGAAGTAGTTGCATGACTTTTTCCTTTTATCTTCCTATTTGTTGCTTTTTGTCCTATCAGCCGATACATTGGCAAAGTTCTGTCACATTCTTCAACTCCAATGGGTGTCTCCAGGTTGGATGATGATTAGTATGCACCTGACATAGATACCTTGCTATTTTTTGAAGAGTTTTCTATAAATTCAAGATGCCATTTTGCTCCTTGCTCCCGATTACGACGTACCACCCTTCTTCTATATGAACAACGACCAGTGTTGTTAGCTCCTATTGATTCAAGTACCAATATTATCACTTCTTCCTCAGTGTTGTCTTCAAGTTCTTCATCTAAGACTTGATCCAATAGTTCATCCAAGTTGTTGTCGAAGTCCATTCTATGGATAACTAAAGTGTTTGAGTCACAAAACAATATTGTGTAAGCTTAAGTGAAGATGTGACTGAGAAAACATTACATAAATATATAACATGATTCATAGCGACTAGTTTTCAACTACTTTTACAATGGTCACTTTTACAACGACTAGTTTCCAACAACTACATTACACAAACAAAATAATTAAACTTAAACAACTAATACAATATTTAAAATCCATGTTTTTGCTTAGATAGGCACAATATTTTTCATGACACCGAAGTTACTCTTCAAACATGTCAGTTGTGTCCTTCATTATGATTTCATACTCCAAGCGCCTCTTTTGGTCCTGCAAACTCCTTTCCTATGCCTCCTTTAAGTTAATAAGTTTTGCTTGATTGTCATTTTTAACTTTTATTTGAGTTTCTATTCCAGCCAGCTCGATATTGGTCAAAGGAGTTGCATGTCCTTTTCTTTTTATCTTCTTCTTTGTTGCTTTTTTGTTCTATGGGTTAACACACTGGCGAAGTACTCTCACATTTTTCAACTTCAACGGGCATCATTGGGATAAACAATGATGAGTATGTACCTGACGCAGATACCTTGCTCCCTTTTTAAGCGTTTTCCATAAATTTTGCATGCATTTTGGTTCATCCCTTAAAAACATGCAAACATGCTCAAATTCAAATTTTTTACCTTTTGAATCTTCCGTGAAAATTCTATTTGAAAAATTCATAACGTCCTTTTCTCCCCATTCATTTTTCCTTTGAGTTACTGCTTGTTTGTAACAACCAATGAAATTTTTAACTATAGGGTGAATTTTGCTCCATCAAGACTTTAATTGAGTGATAGTTTTGGTTGTGAATCGGTCATGGTCGTCATTTTTGTTGTATGCTTGTTTTATTCGCTCTTAGTATTGATTTAATGAATGATCAACTCCAACAATTGGATCCTTTGAAATATTCAACCACGATCGAATTAAAATTATATCTTTTGGGAGTGTGAATGACATACTAGATTTTTTCTGTGATATATTTTCACCACTCCCATCAAGTTGGATACTATCAAGCCTGAGAGATGATTTAGGTTTGCTATTAGGAGGGTCTGAGTTGAATGAAGGAGCCATATGATTGATGTTTGGGATGGGTGGGGGTGGTGAAAACACAGGGAATTGTGGGTTATGAGAATTTTCACCGATAGAACATGGTGGTGGATACACAAAATTTTGGGGATTTTGAGAATTTTCACCCATACGAGGTGGTTGGTTTTGCAAAGTATGATAATAATACCGATAATGGTAATTATACTGGTTAGGATCCATAACGCAAAAAATGTGGGAACACAATTTAACTGAAAATGGGGGAAACAAAATTCAAGATTGAGAGGATTTTGGCAAAAATTTTGGTCCCCTTGTAATACTATTTATAATTAAATAAAAATATACTATTTTTTTTTAAAAAAAATTCCCCCAACGTTACAATTCCAACGATGACTCTTGTAATGTTAATTGTTTTTCAATTTTTGTTCCCACTTTCTCTTCTTCCTTATCCTTTTTAATTTTTTTTTCACTTTGTCTTTTTCCCCCAATGTTCACATTTCTCTCTCACTCTTCTCTTATTTTTCTTCTCTCCTTCTCCTCTCCCTCTTCTTTTCTCCTACTTCTCTTCTTCTCGCTGCCGCCACCGGATTGCCACGTCTCCTCGTCGATTGCGCCTCCTCCTTGCCGAACCACCTTGTCGCACTTTCTCTTCTCTTTTCATTCTTCTCTCTTTTCTTTTCTCCCCTTCTTCTTCCCCCCATCGGTCACGCCTCCTTCACCAGTTACACCCCTCCGTTGTTTGCACCTCTCTTCTCTTCCCTTCTCCCCTTCTCTTCTCTTCCCTTTCCCTTGTTTTTCAATTGCAATAATAATAATATTATATTTAAGCAACTTTTGCTTGTAGAAGCAACCCAAAAAGTTTTTTAAGCAACTTTGATGCACCTAGGACTCCTCCAATGGCAAGTTTCTTCAAGAACCAGTTGCTTGAGGTTAGAAACTCTCCAAGAATTTGTGATTGAAAATGCTCTAAAAGAGCAATTTTTAATAGACAAAATTAAAAAAAACCTTTAAAAAATCAAAATGATAAAACATTTTCAATCTTCAAAAGTTATTTATACCTTGAAATTTTTCTTTCAAATAAAAGTGGTTTTGCTAGTTTGAATGATTTACTGAGATTCTCCTGCACAAAACCCTTAAACTTTGATTTCTTAGGTGCCTCCACTGAATTAGAATTTGAATTCTTCTTACATGATTTGATATTGAAAAAATTAATTTTTGTATAATTAATTATAATAAAATTAATTTTGAGATGATGTTATTTATATTTGGATGTTTTTATTATAAAAATATGTTTAGAGTAAAATTTAGTATAAAATTCTTGATCAAATGATAAAAAAAATTTGTTTTTTTAGGTAGCTATTAAATTTTTCTGAAAAGTTACTCAGTTAGTTTTTTAAAAAAAATCTCCTATTTTTAACTAGTAGTTAATTTGTTTATAACTTTACCCTTTTATTAAACAGTGAATTGTTTCCCACCTATTCCCTCTTCTCAAAGTAAAAACCTTTTTATACTTTCATGTTTCTTTTTTATTTTTCTCTCATTCATTATAATTTAAATAAATAATTGTAATTATTCATAATTTGAATATGTAATTAGGAAAAATTAGACTAAATTATACTTTATGCCTTCTATTTTTACAGTTGCCCACATTTTGACCTCTTATTTTTTATTACACACATTTTACCCCTTCATTTTAAAAAATACATACATTTTGTATATCCATTATTGGTTTCTGTTCTATGTTGTCATCCATAATTATATGCTAGGCCAACAGTGGATCATGTTGTTAAAATGTTGGAGACAGATGAATCAGTGTCCTCGTTAACGGAACAACTAATCTGTTCTATTGCAGGCTAGATTGACGTTGATCTAATATGGTAGCAACACAAACATGGTAAAGTCACCACACTTCCTATTTTAAGCTAGGAAGCTTGTGATCATTGTTAGTCAGATAGAAATTGGAGAAAATAGATTGTCTTCAATTGCCATGTAGTTTAATCCCAACTTGTTTGTAGATTGGATGTTTCCTTAAGCGTTTTTTTAGGGTATGTAATCGTACAAGAATATGGTAGAAACGTTTTAAATTTGAGCCTCTATAAAAGAAAGGCTCTTTCTTCTATCTGCTGCACCTCCTCGCCATTTTGGACCTCAAAATCAAAGCTTGGTGGTGAAAATTATGATGGGTAGGTGATGGTGAGTTTTGCAAAAGAAGAATAAGAAAATAAAATAAAATATTAACAATTCTTAACAATTTTGCAGTGAGTTTTAAGTTTAGTAATGATAGTTATGGGTGATGATCATGCTAGTCATTAATTATCTTTTAAAATAGTGTCACATGTGAAGTCAATAATCATCATGAATTTCAACTTAAGAGATGGACAACATGTATGTAATTTTTAAAGTGGAGGGATAAAATGTGCACAATTAAAAATAGAGGAAAAACTGTACGTAAGTACAAAAATAGAGAGGTACAAAGTATAATTTAGGAAAAAAATTATAATTTAAATATGTAATTTAAAATTTAAATATTTAATTATAGAAAGTTATAATTTATATATATAATTATAGTAATTTATAGTTTAAATAAGTAATTATAAAAATTAATAATTTAAATATATAATTATAAAAATTTATAATTTAAATACATAGGTATCGTAATTTATAATTTAAATATATAATTATAAAAATTTATAATTTAAATATGTAATTATAGAAATTTATAATTTAAATATGTAATTATAGTAGTTTATAATTTAAATTTGTTATTAATTTATATAATAAATTTTCTATTATTAAAATATATTATAATTAATTTAAGTACCTCGTTATCGATATAATAATTGATTATGCCTTTATTTGTCATTTTACAACTTTTAACTAGCTGATCTATTAGTTTTATCAAATACTTACAACTAATTTTTCAGCTTTCAACTAGCTTTTCAATTAATTTTGTTAAATTTGAGTGAAATTAAAAGTTGACAACAACATTTTAAATTTGGAAACCAAACCAATGTTCATTTTATAAATTTAAAGCTTAAAACCGAAACTAGTTTTTCCTTTTACAAATTTTAAAACTGGAAAGCACAAACTACCCCAAACTAGGCATTAGTTTTTCTAGTTGATAATAAATTTTATGATTAATAATGATATTAAATGTGAACGAATTTTTTAGGAGTATTAATGGATCAAATTTGTGATAAAATGAGATCTAATCCGATCGAATTAAATTTTTGAAAGAAATTTAGCTATCCAACTTGATCTGATGAAGAACAAATTAGATTATATTGAATCCACAAATTACAAATGAATTTTTTTAAATTTATTATTTTATTTTGTGTTCTATAAAACATAGAAAATAAAATAATAAACATAAAAATTTGTACACAAAATATTAAAACATGCATTATTTTTTAAAAATAACATAAAAGTAAAATTACATAGTCTATAAATAATAAAATATAAATCCTAAAAAGCTAAAAACAATAAAATTTAATAACTCATAATCTCTATCACCGTAATATTTAATGTATATCTTTTCCAACTTTAAATCTTCAATCGGTAAATAATATTTAACTTTGAATTGCATTTCTAATTTTCTATTTACACCTTTTATATATATGTATATAAAATAAAAATATTCAACTTTAAATTGAACGAATCAGTTCACACATCTACAAATTTTCAAAATTTAAATTCATGATTTAATCCGTCTATAGTAAAATTTAATTGGATTGAATTGAGTTTTATCCAATTACATCTAAATTGGTTCACAATCTAATTAGATTGATTTGAATTCACATATTCACATCACACTCTAAAATTCTTTGCCTAAAAAACGACAATTTTAGAATTGCAAACATGGTTAATTAGCAATAACACTTTCAATATTCATATGGTAAACATCAGTGAAGGGAAAGGGATATGATGGACAACTTGTTATCTACAGCGGTCAAGTTAAGAATGTTTGAATAAGTTTCTATATTGCTACATATAATGATATAAATAGTCAAAGTCTTTATGTTAGATAATTAATTTTTGGTTAAGTTCCTTGAATTTGACTTGATTTTGGTTTTAGTCCTTGTGTGGAGTCAATCTTTTAGATTGATATAATCAGTTCCTACCATTTTTCTTGTGAATTCAAACATAATGCCACGAATGATAATACCTATGTTAAAGTGAACCTTTTTTTTTGTCTCATTTCCTTCGATAGAGACAATCCTATTTGCGAGGCCATGACCATTTTAGTTTCCATGGAAGACAATTTTATTGGAGTGTAAGATCAATAGTAATCAAAACTGTGTTTTTGAGTATTTAATGCATTTGTTTATTTAAAACTTAAACTCAAAACTTCTGATTAACCTAGAACGACTAGTTGATCTTAATCTAGTGGTGGGTGACATTTTAAAATCCGACATTAATAAGTATGGGCCAAATGGTCAGTGTGTTCAATGCAAAGCAGAGAATGGCAAGGTTGGACCAAATGAGAGATTTGTATCTAATATACAACACAAGATAACATAGTAACAAGTTTCACCAAATTATCGTTGTCTGAAGTAGTACAGAACATTGTGTCCAACACAAAGTAACAAAAAGAAAACATAGCCTAAAAAGCAAAAATCTCCAACGACTGAGTTGTCAATGTTGGACCCATGTGTTCGCATTTAGTGAATGTCACTTTTTACCTTATCTTGTTTGGGATCCAATAACTGCTTCAACTACAATCTGTTGAACTTGAGGTGATTGGTATTCAATGCAAGCATGTGTTTGTTCATATATTCCTATGTTGAGGTCACTAACCTTTGTTGAGTCAACATACTTAACCTTCATTTGTATCATATGAGTCCCTAGCAACACATAAATAGAATGAACAATAAATACCATAAGTATTATGCAGAAAAATAGAATGAACAATAAATACCATAACATCAACATTCTCAATTCTACCCTCCAGTTTCATTTCTCTGCCTCAGTCCTGCATTATGCTATTCTTGGATAAACACTTTTGCTTCTAGTCCTTTTTAGTATAACTATTTTTGTTTACTGTTATTGATGCAGTTGTTTTGTTATTAGTTGGCTTAACAGGTGCTTCTTCTAGTACATTAAAATCATTATCAATGCTTTTGGCTCTCTCCCACAATTGACTACTCCTAATTAACCACGTTGCACACATAACTCCTTCAAACATGAATCCCCTGTGCTTTATTTTCAAACATTTGCTCACCATGAAATTAATATCTTTGTCTTCAATTTCAAACTCTCTTTAACATTGATAATAGGTTAAGGTGATGTTACTCACGTATCCTTACAAGTCTCAAATCTCTTGGTCTTCCTCCCAATCCCACGTTTCTATTTTTAAAAAGATCAAGGAGTAACGTGTCTACCACATGGCCTGCTAAGGTAGAGTTCCATAGGATATATAGGTCATAGTATAAATCATGTTACAAAGATGAAAATATTATTTTATTTTGTAAACAAACTATATATGATCTATAGAGACAAATATGGTGTAAAATGTTGATAGATAATGGTACTTCTTATAAATATGTAGACATTAATTCCATCCATGGTCCCGATGTATAGAGAAATATATGCCAGGAGATTGAGGTAGCAATCCCTCGAATGAATATCAATAATTTAGATTTTTTTGAAATTTATAAAAATAAAAATTAGTTTTGCTTTTAAGTTTTTAAAAATGACATTGTTTTGATTTTCAAATTTAAAATACTTTTTTTAGATCTTAGTGACACTATAATTTTTCCTCCTTAAATATGAAAGATTGATAGTAGATGAGTAACAGTCGATAGATAGAGGTTAAAAGTGGTGGTCATTGACC
Source organism: Psophocarpus tetragonolobus (assembly GCA_037954015.1). NCBI lineage: Eukaryota > Viridiplantae > Streptophyta > Magnoliopsida > Fabales > Fabaceae > Psophocarpus > Psophocarpus tetragonolobus. The sequence goes on along the minus strand of CM075694.1, from coordinate 27,658,352 downwards.
ATGAGTGGCGGTGATCACTAATTGGAAGTAACAGAAGATGACTAATAATCATAGATGGTGGTCGATTACCATCAGTTGGAGGTGGTGGTCGAGAGTGATAAACGACACCGATGATTGAAGATGGTGATTAATGACAATTAGGAACAACCAGTGATCTGAAAAAAAAAATATCACTAGAAACAATTCTAAGTGAGTAAGATTATTATACTTGGACTCTCTTTTAAAATATTTACTAATGCAACCTGACATGGAATACTTGAGCCTTCTCATTAAAATTATAATAAATAAATAATGTTACAAAGATTATACTCAATCATTTATGATTTTTAATTTTGTTCATATATAATTTTTAATATTTTTAATTCTTAATTAATATTTTTCTAATAATACTCAATGACATGACTCTAAAACAAATTATAAAAATTGAAAGGATAACTGTATAGGCTTTCGGTTAATATATATATATATATATATATATATATATATATATATATAATATAGATAAATAGATAGAGAGAGGTTAAATTGTTGGTATCATTATATATAGTAAATTATATTTTTTTATCTCCGACTTTGGTCCTGTTTCTTTTTATTACAATTAAGATCTTCGATTTAAAAAATATGCCATTCTAGTTCAATTTTTATTTTTGCATATATTGTTAAAAATAATTTTGAATTGATATTAATAAATTATTTTTTATTATTATTTGACGAGTTAAAATATGGTGATAATTATATCTTATAATATATTTATTTATGATTACTTGGATGAGATTATAGTAAGATTGACTTTGTGAGGGATTGAGTAAATCATAAAAAGCTTATTTGAGGGGTCTTACCTATGCTATAGGATTATGAATTTGTCATCCAATTAAGCAAATTAACACACACATTCTCTACAATAATACTGTAAATTTCCACCAATTGGTATTAGAGTTAAATTAGATACAAATTATAGTTGTTTTCCTATTAGATAAGTAAATTTGAATTGAAGTTTCTTTTTTGTGTTTTTAGTGAAATTTTATAATATAGTTCACTATTATCTTTTGCACAAAATTTTTTTTGAAGGTTTATGCTATTTGTTATTGTTAAAATAACATTAAAATTTCATTCAATTACTCTTACATGAGTAAATTATCTATTGAAACTCTCTTTAAGTGTTACCCTTTAAAATATAGTTTTCTTTTGAATTCAATTATAGGTAAATCATTTTCAAAATTACTTGAGTTTTCCTTTTTATATTTGACCAATATGAGTCATTTGTGTGGTCAACATAAGATAATTTGTATTAACTTCACTTTTAGAAGTGTTAATGGCGTTGCATGTACTCATTTTTATACCCATAATTTTTTGTGGTTGTTTGGTGAAGTGAAAATCTTAGTTGTTTTATGATCTTGTAAGATGATTTGTATGATCAATTCACTCTCAAGAGCTTACTCATTTTTTATACACATATTTTTCAGAAATACTATATTTATTTAATATTTTAATATTATCGGTATTTTTGGTATAAAAATTTATTTGACTAATTCAAGATTAAATTAAAATTTTATTATTATAATTTTGAATTTTGGACTCATTTTCATTGTGATAGTTTTTTACCATATTTGTATTCTCCATTTATACTATACTTTCTTTAATATTGAGTTATCATTTATAAATTAATTTTAGGTCATTTTATTAATTATGCATAATCTTAATTATCTTTCTTTTATGTGCATAATTTTCTTTATTAATTTCCATTATTATAAATCACCTATCGTGGGTATAGTAATGTGAATTTTGTATGTTGGTCATATAATATATATGATTAAACTTATGCAAATTGTTATTGGATAATAGACATAATTTCTCTTTTAATTTACATAATTGTAATTTCACTTATTATTGAAGCATTTATGTGAATTTTTGTGATATAATTATTTTTTATTGCATTGATGATAATTATATTCTATCGGTGTATTGTGTTTAATGTAATTTAGTATTGTATAATGTATTTCTCTATGCTTATGTTAATAATTTTTTATACCCCTATCGATATTAGAAATTTATTGATATAAATTATAGTGCATTGTAATTTTCTTAGGATTCTCTTTTAACTAAATTTTTAAAATTACATAATGTTATTGTTGTGATGTTCAATTTATTTCCCTAATTTTATCATGTTTATGTTGTATTTATATGGAACAAAAAATTTATACTTTCATTTTCTTATTGTTCCATAATGACTTATTTGTATAACCTTTAATTGAACATTTTTCCTGCAAAAAAAAAATTGCATTTTTCTTATGGTACAAATTTGCTATATATATTACTATTATGTAGGTAATGGACTTACCCTATCAGTATGACATTATTTGACATAATTCTAGTGTGATAAAGAAATAGTTGAATTTTATTTATCCCTCTAGGTATCTTTTAATTATATAAAATTTTTTTACTTATTTATCAAGTGAAAGAATTTTGTATATTAAAATTCTAATCAATATCTTATAAAACGAATTGTCTTGATATAAGATTTTTACCTTAAATGCACAATTAATCAACAAATTTTCATGATAAAATTATTTTCATCACATTATTTGTGCTCATGTCGTTGGGATATTAAGGATTTTGTCTTAGTCTTTTATAGAATATTTTCTTGTATAATAACTCTCTTGATATGCAATATTAGTATGCAATTCTTGTAAGAACAATATAGCAATCTCAAATTTAAAGAGATTAATTTTTTATACTATGTTTTTTAATATTATTAATGGTATTCTTATAAAAGTAATATGCTTTATCTTGAGATATATAGATAAACCTATGTCTATTATAAATTGTGATGAGAGTTAGAGACTATTTGTTATTATATCCTTAATATTTGTAAGAATATGTCTCTTATTCTTCTACTGCGTGTAATCATATTTTATTCTCAAGTGTGTGTGATGTTTATTGTAGCACTTGATTTTTTTTATGATTACTTGAAAATTTTCTTATGATATCATATTCTACTTTAAATTATCAAGAGATCCCTTTTCTCACTCATCTAAATATGTAATTACTTTTTCAAGAGAGTTTAATTTGTATACACTATCAGTGTAAAAATTTTTACACTGACATTCAATCACAACCTTTTATTCATGGTAAGTTTGTTGACTATACTCATTACTACTTTAAAATTCAAAGAAATGAAAAGTCATGATTGAATGTCAGTGTAAAAATCTTTTACACTGACATTGTATATCAATTAAACTTTTTTCAAGATCCTCGTAGGGGTCAATATTTTTAAAGAATTGATTAATATATGGTTAATTATGAAACCATTTTGTGAGATTATTTATTTTTATGAATGAATTTGTAGGTTTCATATTCTCGTTTTTAACCACTTCTCTCATTAATCATTTGTTATTCTACTACTTTCTAATTCCTTAAGTAGAAAAATAGTGATTTTAATTCACTTTTATTATTACCTTATAAAGTTATCATCCCACTATTACTAAAATTTTTAATACTAGTGTACTATAATGATAATCCTAATATTATTTGGTATATTAAGGATTAGTGGGAGTATATATAATCTTGTATTATCTCTCGAGGCTTATATATTTTTATTGTCATTTATTCGTGTGCACATTTAATTATGATATGACATATTTTATAGGACTTCTCTATTTATTTTTGTCGTATTTTTGGTAACGATACATAAAATCCATTGTATTCTTTTGGCATACAATCATGTATCATGCATCTCTTTTACCCAAATTTCATATTTTAATTTATCAAAATTTTACAGGTATATAATTTAGTATTATGTCTCGAGACTTATCTATCTATAATATCATATATTCTTGCACACATTTAATTAGGATATAACATATTCTATGAGACTTGACTATTTATTTTTGTCCTATTTCAATTGAGATATATACAATTCATTATATCTTAATAGACATCTTTAATGGATATTAAAAACATTTTGTTGAGCATTACACATTAATCCTTTTGGCATGCAATTAAATATTATACATTTTTTTACCCAAATTTTCACATTTTGTTTGGTCAAAATTCTATAAGTATATTGTAAATACAATACTCCTATCAAGTATGATTTTCTACTTTATAAAAGTGCTTATGATGATAGTACTCCTATTGAGTACAATTTTGCGCTATTGAAGTACTTATGAATTTTTTGTTTGGGCCAATTATGTAAGTGTTTGCTCAATTGACATTTTGTGCCCACAATAATTTGAGTGTCGTTTTATATAAACTAGGTGTCTATGTGATCCAAGTAGGGAATTTATGGATTTCTTATTTGTCTTCGGATTCTTACCTAGTCACTCATTTTTTGAAACTCGGATTAGTTGAATGTCAAAATTATAGAGCATTTATCTAACCTATATGTAATTACATTTGTTGTTGGGCTAGGATGAGTATTCATATGCATGTGAATTATGTTTTCTTGACCTTTATAATTTTTCAAACTCAAGTAAAAATGATATTAAAAGAGTGTTTTTTATTCATCGATCAAATACTTAACTATTGGAGTTTTATAACTTATATGTTTTGGTTAAGTTTTGATATCGTAGATTAGTGGGAGTTTGAAAAGTCTCTTATGAGATATGTGTATATTATTTTAGTAACATATTTCTTGGCATTTTTTTGGATGCTTGAGACCATCTAGTATCATTTTATTGAACTACATTATTTCATATACTTTATGAAAAATATTTGTTAATGTGCATGATATATATCCTATTGGATATTACTTTGTAGCTCATATTTCTCATGCTGTGCAATATAAGATTTGTCTATAATTTTCATTCTAACTTAATTTGTGCTATTAATTAATATTATTCAAGTTAGAGAACATTGAAAATAATTGTGGATTGATATTAATTAATTATCTTTTATCATTATCTGACAATTTAAGATATGGTGATAATCAAATAATGTCTTTGTATTATTATTTGAATAGGATTATAGTAAGATTGAATCTAAGATGGATTGAGTCAATTATAAAAAGTTCATTTGAGGGATCTCTATCTATCTTCAGTACCATAAGAGATTATAAATTTTTCATTCCATTAAGCAAATTAATACACACATTTTCTACAATAATACCTTAAAAAGTAGGTAGTACAAACCATCAAGATTTTTTATTGAACTTATATAATCATATATAGCGTTTATGTTCATGAAGAGTGAGAATTTCAATTTATATGAGGTACACGAATTTTCTTTCCTCTACCTTTTATATTTATTCTCTATACATACTATAATCTTATATCTATTGATCTATGGGTGTTTTTTTTATTTCTATCATATATTTGATTTTTTTTCCTTATTTTGATCAAATTGAACCTATGTAGCATATTCATGATACTGTAAAGAAATAGTTTAATTAATTTAAAATTAAAATATGCAAAATTATAGATTTGATCAAAATTGTTGATTTTCTAAAATTAGAAGAACAAAAATCGCGAATTAAAAATTAAAGGAGACCAAAATTATAGCAAAAGATATATATTGTAGTTGTCGGAACTAAAAAATATTTAAGCCTTTTAAATATTTTTTTTATTTAAATTATTTTTCATATTACCTTATTTATTTTAGTTATTACATTAAAAGTTTGATAAAAATTCAAAATTTGTGAAAAACTTAAAATTATGTAAATGAAAATTTTATTTTTGTTTAAAAAATACGCATTTTATTTTTAGTAGGAGTGGATTAGCAAAATAAAGACCAAAATTTATTGGAGAAAAAAAAAGCTTTTATCTTTTATTATAAGTACAAAATTTTAAGGCTATATAGTATAATTTAGCTTTACATTAAAGAAAAAACTTTATTCTCTCTATATAAAAGCTTTAAAAATATAAGCTTTTACATTTTATACTAGTTTAACATCTACTTTATCAAATATTTCTAATTATTTATTGACTTTTAAATACATTCTTTTACATTTTGCACACTTTAAAAAATTTATTGACTTTTTAGATAAATTTTTTTAGCTTTCAGTTATAAGTTAACTTTGTCAAAAATAAAAACAAAAAGCAAATTATTGATAAAAGGAAATTATTGATAAAAACAAAAAGCAACTAAACGAGTGCTATTGAATTGAATACGTAAGCGTAATTAAATATTTTATACACAAGTATTTCTCTCATTTTAAACATAAATAAGGTCATGCTCTAATAAATGGCATTAAATACAAATCGGGGCATGCAGTAAGAACATCTCCAAGAGTAGATTAAGATTTTTTATTTTATTCAACTTTTTTGTGGACCCCACACTGCTATGTCATTTTGAAGATCAACTCCATTCTTTATTCTAACAGAAAATCACAGTTTGTGATTTTGGAACACTTTTAGTAGACCTCACACTGTCACATCATTAAATTGAATATTTATTTTCAATTATTGTAAAATAACTTAAATTAAATAATTATATTAATTAAATTAAATAATTGTGTTATTTAAATAAAATAATTTATATTAAATAATTATATAAATTAAATTATATAGTTTAATTATGAAAACTAAATTGCAAAGAATAAAAACATACTTAACACTAAAATTTTTATGAATAAAAATACTTTAAATATGGGATAAAACATATCATTGATAAGAAAGATACAAACACGAAGATACAGTAAGGAAAATTAAGACAAAAATACAAACATAACGATGAAACTCAAATTTCAGCATCATTGTCACTAAAACGTTCCCAAATATGTTCCACCAAATCTGTTTAAAGTTGTTGATGAATGTCTCTTGTATGCATGTAAAGTCGTGTTTGCAAGTATGCAGCAAAGGTTGGATGAACTTCATGAGATACTTAAATGTTTGAATTATCTTCGCCAATATGATCATAATCAATATCAACATTACCAGTATATGTATCTCGTTCATTTTCAACAATCATGTTATGTAATATGATGCATGCCAACATAATGTTCTTCATAATACCCTTTTGCCAATTACGTGATGGACCACATATAATTGCAAAACGAGATTTTAGCACACCGAAAGCTATCTCTACATCCTTTCTTGCTACTTTTTAACGTTGTGCAAATAATTTTCTTTTTTCTCCTTCTGGCATTGGGATTGTTTTCACAAATGTAGCCCAATCAGGATAAATTCCATCAGCAAGATAATAACTCATATTATATTGGGTTCCATTAACTGTAAAATGCACTGGAGGAGCTTTACCTTGCAAAACATCATTAAGCACAGATAATTGATTTAACATATTAATATCACTGTTAGAACCTGGAACTCCAAAAAATGCATGCCAAATCTATAAGTCTTGCGATGCGACAACTTAAGTATAATTGTGGGTTTGCAATGATCACATCTACGATATTGCCCTTGCCAAGCAACTGAACAATTTTTCAATTCCCAATGCATGCAATCAATAGAACCCAACATACCCAGAAATCTACGTGTCTCTCCAAGTTGTAGCAAGCGATTGACGGCCTCATTGTTAGGCTTTCTCAGGTATTCATCTCCAAATATCTCGTTGTTGCCAGTAACAAAAGCTTCTAAACATTCGACTGCAGTGCTTTCATCGATTCTAACATACCCATCAATACTATATGCAGGTGATCCATATGTCAATATCTGTATTGCTGTAGTGCACTTTTGCAGTGGAGAAAGGCCCTATCTACCAGTAGCATCAGTTCTCATTTGGAAATATGGATAACGAGAACTAAGAGCATCCACTATTCGAAGGAACAATGGCTTTTTCATTCAAAACCTCCTCCGGAATTGAACTTCAGTTCAGAGAAATAGTCATTTAGTAGACGTGTGTGTCCATTTTTCACGATTGCGATTTATGGTTCTTCTTCTGCGTCTGGGTTGACTGCTGGTTTGTGGTTGTTGTTGGAGTTGTTCTTCATGAAGTTGCCGCATATAATAGTATAGTTGAATATCAGTGTCATCAGTAAGTGCTTCATGAATAATTTCTCGCCATACTCTTTCAAACTCAGGGTGACGAGACATGATAATGGTAAGTAAAATGAAATGAACTGATACAATAAGATTGCAAAATAAGATGTTTTTGCATCAATAGAAAGCATGTAAATATTTATATAAGAAACTCATAATGGCTAGTTGTAACAGCTACTTTTTTAACGGTTAGTTTTTTAACGGCTAGTTTTTTAACAACTACTTCTAACGGCTAGTTTTTAAACGACTTAATTATAAATAAATAAATTAAAACAATTTGATATTATACTACTTTTAAAGGCATTACAACATAATTAAAAATGACAACTACAACATAATTAAAATTAGTGGCACAGACATACAACTAAATGCATAATTAAAAATACTGACAGAGGCACACTACATATCGAGTCCAAGGTCATTACAAATCTTTTGGCAAAACTTTTTATATTTTTTGTGTTTCTCAGTTGTCATATCTGATGTGTCCTTCATAATGATCTCGTACATCTTCAACATATTTTCAGTTTTAAGTGCTTTGGCAATTTCCTCGTTAACAACATTTCTTTTATGTATGTCAGTTTGAATGCCATTAAAATCCATAACTAGTGTGGACGATGTTGATGTCGCTCCTTTGCCTTTGACCTTTCTTTTGGCCGCCTTTTATCCTATTGGACGAGAGATTGGTGTCGGTGTTTCAGCTTCAGTAACCTTAATCCGTGTTTCAGGATTAGATGATGATGAGTAAGTCCCACTTGCATTCAACTTTGTTCAGTTTGAAGGACCTTCGTTGCAAGTTCCTAACCGTCTTGGTTGCTCCTTCAACATATGCCATGCATGCTCAAGTGAAAAATCTTTTTGACAATCTTGCTTCCAAATAAGATATGTACTAACCATGACATCATTCTCATTGCAACCGCTTTTCGTCAAAGCAGTGGCTTTGTTATAGCAACCGTTGAACTTTTGAACACTATGGTGAATCTTTTGTCATCGAGATCTCAATTGATTGTTTGACCTTTCATTGAAATTACCACGAAAGTTGTTGTAATGCTCAAGTACTCTTCTCCAAAGTGCATCTTTTGATTCCCGTCACCGATGATTGGATAAATAGATGCATTGAGCCATGAGCTGATTAGAAGTTTATCCTCTTCAATTGAAAAAAAAAATGTGTGCGCCCTTTTTATTTTGTGAGGCAGTCTCTCCTCTATCATCTGTTGTCAAATTTTCTAATCCAATTTGGGTAGAAAATTGAGAAAATTGCGTATCACCTTCCTCACTTGATAGAGTTTGTGCATGACTACAACTAGTACGCGTTGGTAGTGGAAAGTATGGAAAATAATAAGGAAGATTTTGAGAATTGTCATTTGTTGATGGTGGTGGTTGGGGCAAGAAAGGAATTGAAGAAGAAGGATTTTGCAAATTTTCGGGTGGTTGTGGAAAGTATGAAAAATAATATAGAGGATTTTGAGAGTTATTATTTGTGGGCGGTGGTGGTCATGGCAAGGCCGGAGTTGAAAGAGACAAATTTTGGTTATTTTCATTTGGTGGTGGGATTTGGTATACTTGGAAAAAACCTTTGTAGTAGGATTGCCAATTGTGTTGATTTGGATCCATTTGACAAGAAAAAAAATTGAACTTGACACGGATAATAAGTATCATACGAAATAGAATGAGTGTCGAGGGAAGATGAAGGTGAAAAATTTCAATTATCATACCTTAATTTATAGGTAAAAGTAACCGAACTTTTTTTAAAAAAAATTTAAAACAAAATTTACCTCCCAACAGTCATCTCCCCTCTCCCCTCGTGGCCTGGTCTGTGCGCATCCCCCCCTCAAACTTTTTCCATTTCCTTCCTCCCCTTCCCTCATTTTTCATTTCAACCTTCTACCACTTTTGATTTCTTTTTCGTTTCAGTTCTCCCTCCCCCCGCCTCCATTTTCATTTCTCCGCACCGCCTTCCCCCTCCATTATTGCCTCTTCACTGGCCACCACAACATCCACGACTCATCCCACACTCCATTGAACCTTCGTCTCCATTTTTTTTCTTCTACTTTTTTTCTTTTTTCTACTACAAATAAAGTTTTCACTTTTGTAAATGATTATTATTTTTCATCATCTATTCTTTGTTGATCTGTTTGTTTTTTTTTTGTTTATTTGTTATTTTGAGTTGATTTTAAAGTTGGTTTCTAGATTATTGTTGGTTTGGGCGGGTATGAAGAAGAGAGAGACAATAAAATACGTTTTTTTTTCGAGCACTGTTGATCTTGGGTGTTCTTCTACAAGAACAGATCTCCACGTGGAGATCACCTTCATTTACTCCAATGGATGTTCTTGGTAAGAACTGATCTTGGCTTCAAGATCAGTGTCTAAGATCAACCCTTGGAGATGCTCTAATAAATGGCAATAGATTCAATGGATATGGATAGTGGAGTATCCATTATTTTCAATATCTAACAATGACGTATGTAGATATTATGTCTCTTATACAAGTTTTATTTTAAAAATGGTTATTGTATAGATTTAGTTTTAGTAAGATTCTTTTTTAGGGTGTAAGAACCCACGTGTATATGTCTTTTGAAAATATAGCTAGTTGGTTGTTGCATTTTATATCAATAATATAGGAGTAGGAGGTATGTTAGTTGACTAAATGGGGGAAGTTGACCCAGTATGGCCTTTATATTTTTTGACGTTGTACAGTGATGATGAAATAGTTTGTTTTCGTTAAATTGTTATATAATATAGTTTTATTTGCCTTTTAAAAAATATGGATAGTGATTATTTGCAAAATCATATATGTGCTAATAAATGACAACATATCCAACTAAAGTCGCATTTGTTATGTTTTTTTTTTTTTTTGAAAAGGCAAAACACCCACATATCACAAGAGATGACATGAAAGGGTTTGCAGCACACAAAAAGTATCATATACATATACATATTACAGACTTCTAATCATAGTGCAGCTAAAGCTAAACCACTCCACATATAAGCAGAACCTGAAAGAACTAACTATAGCTAGAGTCAAACAATTAACCCCCCTAATCTTCGTCGTACTTAAAACCAACTGTAAAGACCACTCAAAAAAGGAAATTGCAGATACCTTAAACATCTTTTTTATTCACAACCAAGATTTTTGTAATGCTAATTGTCATACTTCTTCTGCATTAAAAGGTACACCCGTGAAGACTACAACATTTCTTGCATTCCAAATTCCCCATAGAAAAGCTAACCAAATAACCCTCATATACATGCTCTGGATTTCCCAGCTATAGAAGAAGAATCCAGAAAGTGCTAATAACTAGACTCACAGAAACATAACCAAGCATATACAACATTGCATCCAGACTAGATAACTTGATTTACAAGAGAATAACAAATGACTTACAGTTATGGCATCAAACCACAAATGGGGCATATTTCATCAGTATATGAGATAATCCTTCTCTTTGCCAATTCTGCCATGGTAGGAATTTTGGCCAATGTTGCCTTCCAAGAAAACGCCACAACCTTAAATGGAACCTTCAATTTCCATTGACTTCTAAAGAAAGATGAATTAGCTTCACAAGACACTGCTTTCACTAAACAGTATGCTTCCTTTACCATATACTCCCTAGGCTGCCTATATTACCTCTCCGCCCCTATCCAACCTTCAGGTCCCTCCACATAGCTATCCCACCCAAGAACTCTTCCAACTTCCTCACCCACTCAATCTCCCACTAAATAAAGGTATCCTCATGAAAGATTTCATTCCTATCTGTTATTGCATCAACCTCCAACCTCAGAAAGAAGACTCACTTTTTTATTGGACAAGGCATCTGTGTAGGGAACAAAGTTTTAAGGCTACCATCCATCCACCACTACCCTTCCCAAATTTAAATAATGACTCATCCCCTACTAAAGGGTTTATCTCACTGAGGAACCACTCACCTGCCCCTACATTCGATTTGTTATGTATTATAGCATTTTCAGTGGAGATTCTTGAAGGTTGGTTTTGAAGTCAAGATCTTGACAAGATCAACCATTTGAGAAAAATAGTCGATCTTCACGTGAAAATCTTATTATTCTATAAGAATAAGCAAGATCAACCTAATATAAAAAAAAATCATTTTTAATGTCTCTCCTCAATTTAATATACAAGAACAAGCATTGTGTAATCCACAAAAAGTGTTCTAAAATCACAAAATGTGATTTTCTATTGAAGTAAAAAATAGAATACATTTTTCTGGATGTCGTGACAAAATATGTTCTAAGATCACAAAATGTGATCCTTCTAGGTATGCTTATTTATTTTTAAAATATTTGTGATTTTTTATATGAGTTGAATTTTTAAGCGCTGAGAAGGTAAAACACTTTTACGCATTAAATCATATTTTTTTGTTTATATGACTTTTAAAGTATTAATTGGTAAAATCAACAAACTTACTATATACAAAGGGTTATAATTGAATGTTTGTGCACAACTTTTTACATTGATAGTGCATAATTAATTTTATTTTTATATTTGCTATCCATAGATACAAACAAATATTTTTAAAAAATATTATTTTTTACATAAAATTTTATTAAACAAATATTTTATTTACTATAAAATCTAAAAATAAAAATATATTATTTTTTATAAGATTAATTGAATCTAAAAATATATTATTTAATATATACAAAATATTTAATACAAATAAAATTTTTATTTCATATTATCGAAGTTTTTATAATTTTTTATAAATCATATACTTTTATAAAAAAATATCAATAACAATTAATTAATTTTAAAAATTAATATTTTAATTAATTTTAAAAATTAATATTTTACATTAATTCATTAACAACAAAGTATTATTTTCATAAATTAAATAAAAATAATATTTTAATTTATCAAAAGTAATAGATATCGTGAATATAAGTACCATGATACTTTTACTTACTTGTAGATGCAATTTTTTTTTATTATCTTTCCTTTACATTGTTATTGAATAACAAATCATATAAAAAAAAAAACTTGTATGTGATGATGAACCTAAAAACTTTTATTGTAATATTTAATCATAATATTTTATTTATGATAAATTTATTAATTTTATTAATTAATATTTTAAAGTTATATAAATAAAAAAATTAATATAAATTTTTTTTATAATATATAAATATACATGAGTATTAAAGTATATATTAAATTGTTTTTTGAAATGTCAACTTTTGTCAGTTAATTGAGTGGAGTTTGTTGACCGCACGAAATGGATGCAAATTTTGCAGACTTGTGAGTAAATGCGGTAGCCGACTAGCTGTAATTACCAGCCATTCTCAAAGGTTTTATTTAAAATACTTTTTTTTCTTATTTTAGTTTATTTTATCCTTTTTTTTTATTTGTTGCAATCTTTCACCTTTAAAGAAAAAAATTGGTCTACAAAATATCAACTGTATACATCCAAATATTTTCTAAAAGATTTTAGTCTGAAGATGTTACTTTTTTTTTATATATTTTTAAGTTATTTAAGCCCTTTCCTTGATTATGGGGAAAAAAAACCCTTTCTCGTGAAAAATTTATTTGGATCTTCACTAATAAACCTTGTGTTATTCAATTCAATTTAAACTTAGTTGGTTTTTAGGCAAATTTGTTATCTGTTAAGTCCTTACGAACTTAAAATAGTGGTTTAAAAAATGTAAAGGATATGTTTTTGCTTTAATATGTGGACTAACTCACGGAGAAATCTGATAACAACAAAACTTAACATGTATCAAATAAACAGAAAATGTGGGGAGATATGTGTAAGGTGGTTTTACTTACATCAATCAATCTATCAGTAATTTTTAAAAAATTTTTACTGTCTTATTTTGGGGTAAGTGAGAATCACGTTATTGGTAAATAAATTTGTCTTTTATAAAAAAAATCAACAAAATATATATCAATCAACAAAATAAAATTATATTAAATTAAATAAGATTTATTAGTATGTGTTAATACTGTAAAAGAATTTTATATTTATATTTAATTACAATTTTTTATTTACATAATATTTAAATAATAATGAGTAAAATAAACAAACTTATCCTAAATACAATATTATAATTTAAGTGTGTATTAATTAAACTCATATTAAATTATACTAACAATTATATAAAAAAATTATTATAAGGATTGAAATGTGAGACTGAACGGTCAAATCAATTAATGTTGTGATGAAATGCATATTTGCTAGATTGTTATAGTAATTAGGTATAGTTAAGGACGAGTATCACATTTTCATTTCTAATTTATCTTTATTTTGATTTTCGTCATGTGTATATTTGTATCCATCTTATGTATGCCAAAAAAAATATAATATTTTTTTATTAAAAAATAAGTTGTTTGAATATAATAACATTAATTTAAAATTTATTTAATAAATATAAAGTTTGTAATTTGTATATTAAATGTTAAAACTTTCTTTTTTTTTTTAATGCAAATGTTGAAATTTTCTTGATATTTTAAAATTATAATTTGTGAAGGAATTCGAAATATAAGGGGTCATTTGATTTGTAAATTAGATTTAACAAAAGAGTTTACAGGATTTTAGGTGTTAAAATAAATATGGCGCGGAACGGGTACGTGTATATGGGGATGAGATGAATATGTATATTCTCATTTCGTCTCATCTCGATTTAACAAATTGGATATTTTTCATACTCATACTTCATGCCCAGTCAAATTTGGGATTCTTTGTCAACTTTCAAAGCGGTTTCGCAGATTCACCATGATCCGAATTTATTTGTTATCGCTACTAATAATTCTTTTTATATCACTTCATATTTGGAATTATACTAAGGCTTCCTTTTCTCATTTTATTTTTTATCTTTTTAAAACTGGACCAAAAAATATTTATATTTAAATTTTTAAGAAATTTATTTTATAATAAATTTTTATTTTATAAATATATTTTTATTAGATAATAAAAAGTTATCTAACTTTTTAACTTAAAATCAGCTTTTAGGCTGAAATAATAAATTTGACAAATAATTTATACTTATTTTTTAAAAGCAATGTGTTAAATTAAAATTAAACTGCAGAAGCGTAACCTAATTATTTGTATTATTTATGTATTGAACATTGTTAATTTACAGTATCAATTACCCAGATCATTAATATTAGCAGAATAACATTTTCATTAGTAGTTTTCCATCTGAATACACGCTTTGATTCTTCAGATCCTTTATTGTCACTCAAAAATGTATCATACTTATCACTCAGTTATGCTTTTCACCAACAAATAATAGCTATCTAACATATATTTACATAAATTTAAAATCATTTAAAAGCATAAGCGTGTGTAAACTTTCCCCACAGTTGATAGATAGAAATATAGATCTATACTATTTAGAGGGGTGGGACCATGTCACACCTACCCAACTGCTATCAATAGCTTTAAAATGAACTGAAATAGAAGCCATAGCTTGATGCAAGAGATATTTGTTATTGGTCATTAATAGTGCAATGATGACAAACTATGTTAGAGTCAAAACACAAAAGCATTATTCCATTTATATTGCACTTCTTGTTGAGGAGTGAAGGAAACGGTAAGAGGCCAATTCGTTTGTGATAAAATTAATTGGAGTTTGGAGAAGGAAAGTAAGAGAGGCTATGATGATGATGTTATGGGTAGTGGCAACATTGGGATTGGTTAGATTAGCTTCTAAGACAAGGAAAATCAATAAAATGGAGTAAGAAAGAGCATAGTCAAGCTTTTTCTTTCTTTTTCCTTTCTGAAGCCTAGTGGTGTTTTTTTGACTGTCTCCTCTTCCTTCTCCTTAAGCTGCAATATTTTTCTTTGGTGCTTTTGCTAATTTTGGCATGTTTGATGCAATGCATATCCTTGTTCTACTTGAAGCAAATATATTTGTCTCATCATATTAAGTTTTGTAAAATAATCAGAAATAGTTGAGGAGCTGAGAGAACTCTTCTTAACATGACAATCCTCCGTGTGTTGCTCTTTCTGGGACTCTTGTGGGCTGAAATTCATGTTATTTCTTCATTCACTGACACTCAAGACGGTAATGTACCATGCCATCCCTTATCTTGGTCAAATGTTTCCATTTTGTCCCTTTGGGTCATCATCTTCTAAATATAGCTCATCAAGAGTTGTGGAATGAGGCATTAAACTGCTTTTATTAGATTTTGATTACCAAGTCTAAAGCATGATCTCTAATAGTATCTCATCCTTAAGCATATATATATGGATTATGGTCCCCTTCTCTCATTACTTGAATCATCTTATATTCAGTAGTTTTGTATTTCTCATGATCTGATTCGAACCAAATATGATCGTGACTTTGATATGTGACGAGAATGTTTCTAGCAAAAAAATATAGGATAAAATATTTATTTGACTATTACGTGCTTTTACCTAGGAACTTGTGCATATGTTACTGTTTTATATTGGACCTTGAAAAAGGAAGTATGTGATCAAATGTTCATCTAGCACATGAATGCTATAAGTGACCTCTGTCACTATCTACTTGTTGGGGGGAATTGTTGATTCACTTAGTAATAGAGAACAGTTAATTGGTTTGTCCTGTAAAGAAGATTGGTTCCAGTGCAAGTTCTGTTGCTGCCCTATATATGGATGTGTGAAAATCTTGCCTATCTAAACCAGCACTCCTTTTGTACATGTGTTTTTAATTCTCTTCAAAGTTGCTTTCCTATTGACCTTGTAAGTTATTGATATTGAAATCATGTAATCATCCAATAACCTTCTTAGTTAGGTTTTAACTCCAGCATTGTGCATGTTGCACTTGTTCTCCTGTCTAAAACAGCAGCTTTTACAGTAGTCCACATTACAATTGAACATGATGTCAGTTGAAACTTTGACTGGCACTCCCCATTTTGATTCATTATAAAGAGTAAAAAGCAAAGGCCTATAGAAATAGTACTTCTTATGTACAAATATACTATTTCTTAGACATAAAAATTATAGAATAATGATAGCCTTATCCTACTAGGTGGAGTCAGGTACATAGACTAACCTTATGCATAACCAAAATTAAGCCAATGTTAAACTTCTTAGCAAAAAGAACTGATATTGATTTTTCTGTGGCTTTTATGGTAAGCAGAATATTCATGTAGCTCGTAAAGCTTTTTGTTGGGGTCAATGAGTCAACACTATAACGGCTCAACTTGGCTGAATAACTCAACCAAATCAAAGAAACCGTTAATGAAATTAATAACTACCATGTTGCACTTTTGTTCTTAGCGTTTTGTTTAATGATCATACATTGCTATTGCAGTTGTTGCTCTTAGATCATTGAAAGATGTATGGCAAAATACACCGCCCAGCTGGGACAAATCAGATGACCCCTGTGGAGCACCCTGGGAAGGAGTGAGTTGCAACAAATCAAGGGTTACTTCATTGTAATAATTCAGCAATTAAACGTTATTGATCTTTGTGTTCCTTAGTATGCTGATTTTATCAACTTTTTAATCACTTTCCAAATTACTAATTTTAGAAATGTATCATGTCTTGTGCATTTTTAATATAGGGGACTATCCACCATGGGCCTGAAGGGTAAATTAACAGGAGATATTGGTCAACTTTCCGAATTGAGATCCTTGTAAGTATGATATACTGTTTCTTTTAGGAGCGAAACTATAGACTAGGATAACGGTTGCACCATGTTATTAATTTAACTAGCCACACTGACACAATCTCTAAAGCAGATAGCCACCACAACTTGACTTTTGTCATGGAAAACTAGAAACAATTTTCCACAGCATGTTTTCTGCTAATTACCAAAGAAATTGTATTGAACTGCAGGGACTTGTCATTTAATAGAGGTTTAACAGGTTCTCTTTCCCCACAGTTAGGAGACCTGAGCAAGCTAAATATTTTGTAAGATTCAAGAAACCGTGTTTTCATGATGTCATTTCAAGAGCAACTTCTAGTGATTTGCTTAAGAATTTCCTTCCCTATTTCAGGATTTTGGCTGGTTGTAGCTTCAGTGGCAATATTCCAGATGAATTAGGAAATCTTTCAGAGCTATCTTTCCTGTAAGAATGACCTTGGAAAAAGCATTTACATGCATAACAAATAAAAAGTGAACCCTCCTCCTTTCAGAATAATCCTTTTGGAATGATTAATTTGAAACTATACTCTTCTCTATGAACTTTTCAGGGCTTTAAACTCCAACAACTTCACAGGAAATATACCTCCTTCATTGGGTAAACTCTCAAAACTTTATTGGCTGGACTTGGCAGACAATCAGCTGACAGGACCTATCCCAGTTTCAACCTCTAACACACCTGGATTAGACCTTCTTTTAAAGGCTAAGCACTTGTGAGTTTTTTGTTTCTTCTTTTTTCAGTTGACACTTGTGAGTATCTTTTAGTTAATGCAAAAAGGAGCAATGTGTTAAAAACAGTATCACTTTCATCTTTTCATGAGTGCTAGTAACTACATTGAGTATCAACAGTGTTTTGATTGTTATAATGCTATTTAATGCAGCCATTTCAACAAGAACCAGCTTTCAGGTTCCATTCCTCCCAAGCTTTTCAGCTCCGAGATGATACTCATACACATGTAAGTTGACATTTTTATTTTGGTATTATTTGGTGTTCATAAACTTATATAATCTTAACTTTTGAACTTTTGTTTTTCTCTGTGAAAGATTGTTTGATGGGAATAATTTAAGTGGAAGTATACCTTCAACATTAATACTAGTTCAGACCGTTGAGGTTCTGTAAGTGATTCCTTCAAATTTCTAATTTTCTTTTTATTTGCTTAGTTTTTTCTTCCTTTTGTTTGATTTCGTTCTGATGATCTTTTTCTTAATTATTTCAATCTATGGCAGCCGGCTTGATAGGAATTTCCTAACAGGAGAGGTTCCATCAAATCTCAACAACCTTACAAATATCAATGAATTGTGGGTACTTATTTAACATATGAACATATAGAAAGACTTTAAAATAAATTTAGAGGAGATTTATACAGTTTTGTTCTCTTTCAGGAATTTAGCACACAACAAATTCACAGGTCCTTTGCCTGACTTAACTGGAATGGATACCATCAACTATGTGTAAGTAATTTGCACAGGTTGACGTTTCAGTTTAGTTTCCTTAAATATGATTTTATCGTTCATAGTGCTTATCAAGTTATAACTTTGTGCAGGGATCTTAGTAACAACTCTTTTGATCCATCTGAAGCTCCAACTTGGTTCAGAACTCTTCCATCACTCACCACACTGTAAGTCTAATTACAGATATGAGTTTCTCCTTTTTTACCTATTTCAAAAACTTATTGAACAACATACAATCTAACAAGGATTTTTTTCCCGCTCAACCTTCACTGTGCTGAAGTATTTTGGAGTTTGGATCCCTTCAAGGTCCTCTTCCATCGAAACTCTTTGACATTCCTCAAATACAACAAGTGTAAGCCCCTAACTTTTATGTTAACCACAAGTAGTTAACAAACAATAGAAAGGAAGTCATCTTAATTTTCATATTTTCAATTTTTTCACAGGAAACTAAGAAACAACGCATTGAACAATACATTGGACATGGGTGACAACATTTGTCCCCAGTTGCAGCTTGTAGATTTGCAAGACAATGAGATTTCCTCAGTGACACTCAGTTCACAATACAAAAATACATTGATGTGAGAAAATTTTCACTCTTTATTCTGATACTTTGTATGCTGTTTCTTTTGTAAGGCCTTTTTTGTGATGTGTACCTCATGCTTTTCAGTCTCATAGGAAATCCAGTGTGCACTACTGCTCTCTCAAATACAAATTACTGCCAACTGCAGCAACAGGCTAAGCAACCTTATTCCACCAGCTTGGCTAATTGTGGAGGCAAATCTTGTTCTCCTGATCAAAAGCTCAGCCCCCAAAGTTGTGAATGTGCCTATCCATATGAAGGAATGTTGTACTTTAGAGGACCCTCATTCAGAGAATTGTCCAGTGTAAATACTTTCCATTCACTTGAAATGAGCCTATGGGTGAAATTGGGTCTGACTCCTGGCTCAGTTTCTTTACAAAATCCCTTCTTCAATAGTGATGATTATCTTCAAGTGCAACTAGCACTCTTTCCACCAATAGGGCAATATTTTAACAGGTCAGAAGTACAAAGAATTGGGTTTGAATTGAGTAACCAAACTTACAAGCCTCCCAAAGAGTTTGGACCCTATTACTTCATTGCTTTTCCTTATCCTTTTCCAGGTAAACAAGGTTTAAATATATTTCAGATTCTTAATATATTAGCGAATTTTCTGTTGTTTCTCTGTACTGCTTTGTTTTAGCCTTTTAGTTATCAATAAATTTTTTATTTTACTTTAGTCATTAAAGGAACGTTAAATAACACTTTAATAAATGCTTTAAAATAGTTCAAAGATTAGTTTACAAAGCACTTTAAGGATTTAAAAAAAATAAATTATTAGGAATCAAATACGAAATTTGTTAATATATCAGGATCTCAAACACTTTTTTAAGTCTAGAAACAAATTACAATTACAATATGCAATTGGTTACAGGGATATACAACTAAATGTAAATTCTTTCAGGTTCCCACAAAGGAGCTTCTCTTAGCAAAGGTGTTGTTATTGGGATATCAATTGGCTGCACAGTTCTGGTTCTGAGCCTCATAGGGTTAGCTATATATGCAATTTTGCAAAAGAAGCGTGCAGAGAGAGCCATTGGATTAAGTAGACCATTTGGTAATTATTCAATGTACTCTTTTTCTTTTTATCACTTGAGTAATCTTGTGAATTAGTGTGTGCAAAACCTCCAAAATTTGAAAAGCTATCATCAGCTTTGCTTATACCACATTCATCTCTTTCTTCCAGCATCATGGGCACCAAGTGGCAAGGATAGTGGAGGTGCACCACAATTAAAAGGAGCAAGATGGTTCTCTTATGATGAGCTCAAAAAGTGCACCAACAATTTCTCTGAAAACAATGAGATAGGCTTTGGTGGCTATGGCAAGGTATTCCTTGTATGTTCACTTATTCTAAGTTCTTGTAAATGTTTAATAATTCCCTTCTATTGACTTTATTAGGTGTACAAAGGGGTTTTCCCTGACGGGAAAATCGTTGCTATCAAACGAGCTCAGCAAGGATCAATGCAAGGAGGCATAGAGTTCAAGACTGAAATTGAGTTGCTTTCAAGAGTTCACCACAAGAATCTTGTTGGCCTTGTTGGGTTCTGCTTTGAACAAGGGGAACAGATGTTGGTTTACGAATTTATGCCTAATGGCACACTTAGGGAGAGTTTGTCTGGTAAGTTCATGGTATAGGAACATTGAAGTGGCAAGCTTAATATTCAGTTTTGTTGATTGACTAGTTTGGTAAAAAATCATTGCATAGAGCAGAAATATCAAAGTAGTACACATGTTTCTGTGCAAGTGCAACTTAATTATTGTCATTTATATACAACTCAAGAGAAGAATTATAAAACTCCTTAAACAACCAATGTGAGTTTCAGGGAGATCAGACATTCATCTTGACTGGAAGAGAAGACTCCGCGTTGCTCTTGGTTCAGCCAGAGGACTTGCATACTTACATGAGCTTGCCAACCCTCCCATAATCCACAGAGATGTGAAGTCCACTAATATCTTGCTGGATGAAAATTTGACCGCAAAGGTTGCAGATTTTGGCTTGTCTAAGCTTGTATCAGACAGTGAGAAAGGCCATGTTTCAACTCAGGTTAAAGGGACATTGGTAAGCAACAGTGCACCTTTCATTTTGTTGTTTAGATCTTCATTTTTGCTTAACAACCCTATCCTTCTCTTTTATACATATATAATTACATACATTGAAATACCAAACGTAATTAAATGACAATTTTATTTAGGTTAATTGTGCAACTTTCCCACAAGCTTTAAATTCTGATACACAATGCATCTCATGAAATAAACAACAGATAGTGTTGTCATATGAACTTGATAGTGGTTCCATGTCAAATATATTTCCCTACACAAGAAAATGTAACTTGTATTCTATATGGAATTTCTAGATGCAAAATCTCCGTGATTGTGTCTTGCATTTTACTCTCTTTTCTTTTTGGCAACAACTGTTTGATAATTCAATTGCTTAACATCTGCAGGGTTATCTGGATCCTGAGTATTACATGACCCAACAACTCACTGAGAAGAGTGATGTGTACAGTTTTGGGGTAGTCATGCTTGAACTAATAACTTCAAGACAACCAATTGAGAAGGGCAAGTACATAGTCCGTGAGGTGCGCACATTGATGAATAAGAAGGATGAAGAACACTATGGTTTGAGGGAACTCATGGATCCAATGGTAAGGAACACACCAAACCTCATAGGATTTGAGAGGTTCTTGGAGTTGGCAATGCAATGTGTTGAGGAATCAGCTGCAGACCGTCCAACAATGAGTGAAGTTGTGAAAGCACTTGAAACCATTTTGCAGAATGATGGGATGAACACAAACTCTACCTCTGCATCATCATCTGCCACTGACTTTGGAGTTGGTAAGGGTGGAATGAGGCATCCCTACATTGATGCTACTCTTTCTAAGAAGGACAATGTTAATGATAGTAGTAGTAGTGCCTTTGACTACAGCGGGGGTTACACACTTTCAACCAAAGTTGAACCCAAATAGATACTACATTATACATATTTTTGTCAGACATCTTTTTCTTTTTCATTGTCAAACGAATATATTAACTTCTTGTGTTCCTTTTTTGTTTTACTTAAACTAATGTTGTGTATTCTTTTTATGGTCAATAGTTCTATTGCATGTAACGTTTAGGAAGAAATGATGATGCAAGTTTATCTCACAGTTCCAGCACTTGTTAGTCTAATGATGCTGATTTTGATGTGAGTTCAGTTAATATTTCATTTAAAGTAACATTTGCATATATGAAGATAAAGTGTGTTCGTGTAACCTAGTGTAAAATGAAACCACCCTCCTAAGAACTTCTTGACCTTTCAAAACTGGTTGTGATTGAAGTGCTGTTAGATCGACGAAAAAATTATCATTATATTATGAAAAAATAAAGTATTTGTGAGACTATTTTGAATTGAAAAGTGAAATTGCAAGGATGGGAAATATCTTTAACCTTATTAATATATTCATCAAAGAGTTAATTACCATCAATAGTGTTTGGTTCAACCTGCTTAGTAAAGTGTTACATCCTTGAAAATGATAGAATCAATGAAAATATAAAAGTGATGTGGAGAAGAATATGAGAAAATAAGAGATAACATAATAAAATAGAAAAAGTAAACGATGTTCGAGTTTGAATAATGATTTTAGTAGAAAATATATTGAAAAATAATACATTTTGAGAAGTTTAGTGGACAAGAATTTACTTTACAAAGAATACATTTTTAAAGAGATATTCAAACATATATTATATTTATTGGGCAAGTATTTGCAAAATAATAGAAAATTGTTTTATCTTTTAAAGCAACTGGTTGAGGAAAAGCAACAAATAAAAAATTAAATGAATCAACAGTTTCCTAGCTAGTTGAAATACAACCATGCAGAAATGGAAGATCAGTTACAACAAACTTTTTTTTTTTTTATTTGCACATACATGATGTTTAAAATCTAGTTAGACATGATTTCAAGCTATTTAGTAAGGAAAAAGTTAGTAGTAGCCTTTAGATAGTTATTAACTTTTTCTAAAAAGTTATTTTTAAATTTCTTATTTTTAGTTAATAGGTGATTTTCTTTTACAATTTTATCTTTCTCACACATCATAATTTTATCATACAATTTTTATAATTTAAATATTTAATTATAAAAAATTATAATTTAAACATATAATTACAATAATTTATAATTTAAATATATAATTATATAAAATTATAATTTAAATATTTGATTATACTAATTTAAAATTATATATTTAATTATAAAAATTATAATTTAAATATATAATTATAGTATTTCATAATTTAAATATGCAATATATACATTTATAATTTAAATATATAATTATAGTAATTTATATTTAAATATATAATTATATTATTTTCTAATTTAAATATGTAATTAATTTATATTATTAAAGTATATTATAATTATTTTAAATAATTTATTATTAATATAATAATTAATTATATTTTTATTTGTCATTTTATAACTTTGAACTAATTTTACCAAACAATTAAAATTATTTTTTTATAAATTAATTTTTCAATTTTCAATTAGTTTTTGAACTAATTTTGTCAAGCCCACCTTATGTTTTTAAGGAAGAAAATGGGTAGAATATAATTAAGGTACTATAATATTCATTCCCATTAAAAAATATACATACCTAACCCTATTCCCATTAAAAATCTAATTAAGGTACTATATGAATTTATAATTTATATGGATTTTCATCGATCAATAAACAACATGTCATTTAATGAATTTTTTTTTATAAATTTGTTTATATCTTATGTAGTTCATTAAATGACATGATGTTTATTGATTAGTAGGGGACAGAAATTAAGACACCAACTTCTTGGGATAGATGATTTTCATCCATATAGTCATACATAATCGGTTTGGTTTGCCATTTTAACTAGCTGAAACTGGAAAACAACTTAAATGATTTTAGCTATTTTTGGATAGCAAAAATCTAGAAGTTTTTTTATGAGATGCTAGCTTTTTTAAAAAAATTACTTCAAGTAGTTTTTTCAAAAAAAGCTACTCCAAGTAGTTTTTTCAAAAGATCTCCTATTTTCCATTACTAACTAGTTTTATTTGTACGTGTTTATCCTTCATTAGTTAATCGATAGTTTCCCACTAATTCTCTCTCATCATATTATACAACATCTCTCTTTCATTTCTCTCTCCTTCACTAATGTAATTTTAGTAATTTATAATATAAATATATAATTATAGAAAATTATAATTTAAATATGTAATTTAAAATTTATATATTTAATTATAGAAATTTATTATTTTAATATGTAATTATATGAATTTATAATTTAAATATGTTATTATAGAAATTTACAATTTAAATATAATTATAATAATTTATAATTTAAATATATAATTAATTTATATTATTAAAATATGATATAATCATTTTAAATACCTCATTATTGATCTAATGATTAATGATACTCTTATTTTTTATTTTACAACTTTCACTTAGTTGATTAACTAGTTTTATCAAACATTTACAACTAGTTTTTCAACTCTCAGTTAGCTTTTCGGTTTTCAGCTAACTTTTCAGCTAGTTTTGTCAATTACACCCTATATATAGAAATAATAAATATCATTTACACATAAATAAACATAACATGAAAGCAAATTAACATAATATTAAACATAGAATAAACTATACTGACATTTGTTGAAGTTTTGTTGTCATTATACATACCCACTGACAGGATGTTGGTGTAAGGTTTCAAAATAAATGTTATTGTAATATTTTTAAACTTAAAGAAAGTTAGTGTAGAAAAATAAAAAAAAAATATAGAATTATATATAATTTGATAAAAAAAAAGGAGCATTACTGTGATTTTATCTTAAACATAACATTAAGCAAAAATAAACTTTGACCAGATATAAACATTAGGAGGAGAATAAACAACATAAAAATTCATAAAATTTATGTTGTAATTATTTAACAAAAAGTAAATATCACATCATTCTTACGAAATATTTTGATATATTTAATGTTAGCTAGTAAATAAATTTTGTCAAGGACATTTTATGTATATTTATTTTAATTATATGTTATGAATAAATTTTCACTTTTTGTAAAAATAATTATAACAATAATTTTTATATATTAGATTTTAATCATGCAATCAACAAGTTGAAATACTAATATAAATAAATATTAAAATATATAATTATATAACTATAAATATTTGAATAATTTAAATTTTAGTGAACATCATTGTGAATTAATATGAAATAATTCAATAAAGAGATTATTAGAATTTAATTTATACATAATTATTAAATGTTATAATTTTATTAAGAGTTACTCTATAAATAATTTAATCATTTTATTGTGAATTATATTTTTATCTTATTAAATTTATGTAAAATATATTGTTTATCTTATTTTATAATTATATTATTTATAATAGATTATAATGTAGATAATATTTTAGTATTATTCTATAAATAACTTAACCTTTTATTATAAATTATATTTTTATCTTATTGAATTTATGTAGAATATATTGTTTATCTTATTTTATTTTATAATTATATTACTTATGATAAATTGTTATGTAGATAATGTTTTAGCATTATTTTTTAAATAAATTAATCTTTTATTGTGAATTATATTTTTATCTTACTAAATTTATGTAAAATATATTGTTTATCTTATTTTATTTTATAATTATATATTTATAATAAATTATAATGTAGATAATATTTTAGTAATACAGACAAATAACTATGTATGTGTATATTTTGCTATCTTTAGATTAACAAAAAGAAAGTACTTTCGCCAACTATTTTATTCGTTCTTCTTGTCTTCCTTTATTCAAATTTGTTAATATTTGAATTTACTAATTTAGTATATAAACAAAGTAGAAAGATCGAAGGAGGCAATATCCTCTATAGGCCACATACATATAATGGAGCAGATAATGTACAATTGCATGTACTCTTAGTTCTTATCTCTCTACCTCCGGGCAATAATTTGTAACACTATCCAAATCGATAGTAAATACTGAGTTATAAAAAGTTAGTTTAATAAAAAAATTTACTTGTGCAATGAAAAGGAGTAGTAGTTATAAGATTAAATTCCTCCACTAATAAAAATTAACATTTTAATAATTAATATTTGATTTATAAAAAAAATATCACAACAAATACTTTTCGTGAGACTTATATAAAAGGAAAACTTGAAGCATGGAAAAGATTAATGAATTTTATGAGAATATTAATGAAATTAATAAAGTTGACCAAGTTTCATTACAACTCTCAAATAAGAGAAAATCTCATCTACTTTGAAAAGTCATTGTATTGCTAGATGACTTGTACGTGTTAGAGAAGAATCCTTCTCAAAGTTAAATTGTTGTATTCAAACTATTATATATCTACTATTCTAGGGGTTTTGAATATTTTGTTTTCATATTAACTATAACATTCCAAAATTTGTGATTTTGAATAACAAGATTTTTTTGAGAAATAAACATAATAATTTACATATTTAGGTGTGAGTAGATTCTCTTAAATTATCGTAAATAAAGTTAAATAGTATACTAAATTTAATAATTTGTGATACATTTCGGATGTTATATTTTTTAATTAATTATATTCAAGAAGAAGGAGGTTCAAATAATATCATTGTAATTTTAAAACTATTACACTTATTATTAATAGTTGAAATTATTTTAAATTTAATGATTCTAATTAATTTTAAATTCAATATGAGATCAAATATCATTTATTCTATCTTATTTTTATTTTAAAAGTAATGTTATCTTAAATAAATTTATTTTTAACCTTTTAATTATTTGATTGATTCACATATAATTATTAATTATAAGGTTGTTCGTCAGTTCAAGTCAATCTGACGAACTCGGTAAACCAAATCGAACTAATTAGATTGATTCGATTTTTTCACTTGATCGGGTCTAGACCCGACCCAAACCAACTAGAACCGACCATGTCTGGTTCGATTCACAATATTCGCATTTCAAAACCTTGACACAACTCAAATCAACTCAAAAGTATATATTATATTATTATTATATATTTATTTCATATTTTTAAGTTAGTGAATTCAGCAACTAGATTCAGTGTTTTGTTTAGGGTTTCAACATCTAAAGCATTTCATCTTTACTCTTTCATATTATTTTATATTTTTAAGTTAGTAAATTTTTAACTTATTTTATATATTTATTGTTAAGTTTGTATTGTATTGTGTTGTTTTAATAATTTAATTTGACTAATTTAGTATATATGAAACACTTGATATTTTGTTATAAAATTATGAATCTAGTAAACTGATGGATTTGACTAGTTTGAGGTATAAAATTATTTTTTTACGATTTAAAGAAAAAATATTATTTTTAATTTTTTATCGTTTTTTCCTAAAATCGAACCAAACCAATCTGATTATCATTGGTTCGAGTCAGTGAAAAAAATTCCAGAAAATTGAACCAATCCAACCAAATTAAAATTAATTAGTTCAGTTTCATTTTCTCCCAAAAGCGAACCAATCAGAACTGTGAACACCCTTAACTAATTATTTCAAATGCAAAATCAAACAAATATTTAAATATTTCTACCAGCAATTGCTTATTCATACTAATATATTATTAAAAAAATAGCTTCCACAAAAGTTTATTTCGCTAATGACACTTTAGTTAAATCAATTAATCATAATTCAGTCTTCATTTGTCAGCTATCTTAATTACGTTCTACAAACAATAACATTATAAATTTTGACAGGAAGGGAAGATTAACCTATTTGATTTATTAATAATCTTTTTATACTAACTAAAAGTTTGTTATTCTCTCATGTTGGATTATTCATTCTCAAGTATAAATACTATTTTAGTTTTATACGACAACCTTATGGATTTATAAAAACAAAAACTAGTTTTGCTTTTAAGTTTTTAAATTTTTAAAAACAACATTGTTTTGGTTTTCAAATCTAAGACATTGTTTGGTTTTCAAATTTGAGACATACAAACAATGTTATTTTTAAAAATTTAAAAACTTTAAACCAAAACTAGTTTTTGGTTTTATAAATCTATAAGATTGTCATATAAAATTAAAATAATTTTATACTTGATGAATAGGATAGATCTCAGTCAAGATCGAAGACTTCGGTCTTGACACTAAACCCGGACCTCGGTCATGTCGAAGACCTCAGCCTAGGTATCGAAGACTACGGCCAACGGTCAAGTTAGGATTAGTTAGTTCAAAACTCAATTACTAGTCGTTAACTTGATTAAGATCACATTACCTAATTTCTGGGTACCTAAACAAGGCCCAATAGAAAGAGACTCAGTCCATCCCTATAAATAGGTGAATAGTATCCAAGGTAAAAATTAGAAAGTAATATATATATTTCCTGTCTGGCACTTAAACTGAATACTCCTCTAACTTTAGCGTCGGAGTGTCTCTTGCAAGTACCCACCTGATCGGTCACCGTGTGGAAAACTCAAGTCGAAGGAGTGACGAAGGAAATATTCGAAGAGTTCTACCCGAGAGTATCCGAAAAGTTCTATTCAGGAACATTTTGGTGCCCACCGTGGGGCATGAAATAAAATGTTAGACCCCACCAATAGTTACTGACTGACCATGGCGAGGACAAGAAGCAATGATGTAGGGCCCAGGAATCAAGCTAATGAAGGAGCAGGAACCAGAACCACAACGAGTAATCACGAGGTGGTGAACGGGTCCAGTTTGGCAGAAGTCATCAGATAGCTGAGAGAAGCAGTAGCGAAACTGCGTCTATAAATAACCGAGCACAGAGGGAGAAAATAAACGAAAGATGATGGTTTGGATCAGCTAAGAGATGAATCACATGGGGAAGAATCAGCAGCGCCCACGAGAAGTCGACACCCTCACGGCTTGTCAGCTACCCCTGTCGAATCCCAACCTCATTTTGGGTGTAGGCCGATGGATGGTGCCCTGTTGGGGTCTTCGAGTCATATACCCCGGCAAGCTGAGCAAACACCTTCCATAGTCAGGCCTCACCATCCGTTCACACCTGAGATAATGGAGACTCCCCTGCCTGAAAGCTGGAAGCATGTTTCCCTTGAAAAATATAACGGGACCACGGACCTCGACAGCCACTTGGCGGCTTTCATGACCCAGGTGAGAATGTACACAAGGGATCAAACTGCTTTGTGCAAGATATTTCTGATGTCCCTCCAAGGACCAGCCTTGAATTGGTTTATTCAGCTTCCCTCAAGCTCGGTCGAGAGCTTTCAGACTCTAGCCGCCAAATTTGGAAATTAGTTTGCCACATCTTGGCCCCATCAGTTCACTTTTCAAGCCCTGACAACTATGAGACAGGAGAGGAGGGAGCCCCTTAGGTCGTTCATAGACCGTTTCGGAAAAGCCGCCTTAAGCATTAAAAACTTACAACCAGAAGTTACTCTTCACACATTCCTAACTAACCTGCAGCCTGGAGACTTCGCCAAAAGCATGATTCACATTCCTCCGAGGAGTATGGAGGAGATGAGGAGTCAAGCTGTATCCTTCATCAAAATTGAAAAACTGCAGGCATTCTAGAAAAGGGAACATGAGCTCGCTCCCAATGCACGACCCAAGGAGAGGGATCGAAGAGACAAAGGCAAGAGAAAAGAACAATTCAGGGAGAGGCCAGTCAAGGGACCAAGGCACCACCAATACGCCCCCCTCAACACCTCGAGATCGAAAGTGTTGGAACAAGCGCTGTCGGTGGACCTCTTAGTCATGCCTAGAAAGGCCAACACTCCTCCGGGTGCCAACGCTTCTAAACATTGTTGGTACCACCAAAACAAAGGACATTCCATGGAAGAATATTTAGCTTTAAGAGACAAAATTGAATACCTCATCCAGCAGGGCCACTTGAAAAAATGTGTTTACCAACCAAGCCACCGCCCCGATGTCCCTACCGTTAGAACCTACTCGAGGAGGCAAGACCAGGAACAATGAGAGGATACACGTGAATACCATCGCCACAGGGGGTACAGAAATAGAAGCAGAGACCATAGTAGCTCTTGGGAAAGAAAGGTGGCATACCAGCCAGGCCCCTCGAAGAAAGTGATCAATACCATTGCTGGAGGTTTCGCCGGAGGAGGGGCCACCTCATCCTCAAGGAAGAGGCACATGTGAATGTTACGATCTATTAATACCGTGGCCCCTCATCTCAGACCCAGAATGCCGCCAATCACTTTTACTAATGAGGATTTTCTATCCGTAGACCCCATACAAGATAACCCTATGGTCATTAGTGTAGAAATATCCAACTGCATCATCAAGAAAACCTTGATAGACCAAGGGAACTCAGCCGACGTGCTTTATTAGAGGACATTCCAAGAGCTCGGCCTATCGACTGAACAGTTGATGCCCTTTGATGAATCGCTTATCGGTTTCGCTGGAGAAAGGGTGGCGACTAAAGGATGTGTGGATCTATATACTTGCTTCGGGGTCAAAAATGGGCAGAGCCGCACCATAAAAATCAGGTACATTGTCGTCAAAGCAAACACTTCCTACAATGTACTCCTCAACAGACCCTCCCTTAACAAGCTGGGAGCCGTGGTGTCCACGCCTCACCTGCCATAAAATTCCCTTCTAAAGGAGGAAAGATCATCACAGTTCATGCTGACCAAAGGACGACCAGAGAATGTTACGTAGCCAACCTCAAGATTCAACCCTGGGAAGAAAAACAACAGAGGTGCACCGTCAACATGCTGGCACATCACCACACTACGGGTCTAGACTTAGACCCCAGGCCCGACGAGATAGAGAAGGCTGAACCTACAAGGGAAATTCAACCATCCAAATTAGAAAATCAAACACCCAGGTTACCTATCTCGGCTCCTCCCTCCCTGAAAAAGACCGAAAGGAGATCACAGCAATAATACGGGAGAACGCTGACCTATTCGCTTGGATGCCCACCGATATGCCCGGAATCGACCCTCACTTCTTATCCCATAAATTGGCAGTGTGCCCTCTAGCGAAGCCAGTGGCCCAAAGGAGACGGAAGATGGGGCTAAGAGATTGAAAGTCGTAAAGGAAAAGGTCAACAAGCTCAGGGCAGCCAAATTCATAAGGGGGGTTAAGTACACTACATGGCTAGCAAATGTGGTCATGGTAAAGAAACATAATGGGAAGTGGAGGATGTGCACTGACTACACGGATTTGAATAAAGCATAACCCAAGGATGGCACCATTTGCCTAGCATCGACAAATTGGTAGATGGGGCTTCGGGACATGTCACCCTTAGCTTCCTGGACGCTTTTTCGGGGTATAATCAAATTTGAATGCATCCTGTAGACAAAGAGAAGACGACGTTCATCACGGAGGAGGCTACGTACTGTTATAGGGTCATGCCTTTCGGCCTAAAAAACGCTGAGGCCACTTATTAGAGACTTATGGATAAAGTTTTTCAACGACAAATAGGAAGGAACATAGAAGTGTATGTTGATGATATGGTAGTCAAGTCCGAAAAGGTCGCAGGGCATGTGCAAGACTTGAAAGAAGTCTTCCAAACCCTAAGGAGACACTCAATGAGGTTGAATCCCAAAAAATGTGTCTTTGGGGTGCAAGGAGGTAAATTTTTCGGATTCATAATCATGAGACGAGGGATAGAGGCCAATCCGGACAAATGCTCAGTTGTGCTCAAGATGAGGAGCCCGACCAACCAGAAAGAAGTACAACATCTAATAGGCAGGTTGACAGCCTTATCTCGTTTCTTGCCTTGCATGGCCGAGAGGACTAGGCCCATTATAATGTTACTTTGGAAGGCGCAACCGTTCGAATGGACTAAAGAATGTGAGGAGGCATTTTCTACCCTCAAAAGGACCTTAGCTTTCCCCCCGGTATTAGTCAAGCCAACTTCAGCAACATTGGTAGTGTATCTCTATGTCTCCTCCTCAGCTATAAGCGTCGTTATAGTTCAGGAAGCTTAAGAGGGTCAATGCCCCGTGTACTTTACCAGCTGCATATTACAGGATGCCGAAGTCAGGTACCAGACTGTGGAGAAGGCGGCCTTGACCCTGTTAAGCACAGCAAGGTGCTTAAGACCATACTTTCAAAGCCACCAAATCGTAGTCCGAACCGACTGCCCCATTGCAAAGGTCTAAGAAAGCCAGAACTGACAAGAAGGATGGTAATGTGGTCTATAGAACTGTCCGAATTTGACATCCTGTACGAACCCAGAGGCCCCATAAAGTTTCAATTCTTCGCTGATTTTGTGAACGAACTTCATCCCCTAGCCGAGCTAGAAGATAACCTGTCGAACCTATAGACCATGCGTGTAGATGGGTCAATAGGAAGCAGTGGAAGTGGGGTAGGGGTAATCGTAGAAGGACCAAAAGGGCTTATTGTTAAACAATCACTATGTTTCGGCTTCAAGGCCTCTAACAATCAAGCAGAATACAAAGTCTTGTTAGCTGGTCTGAAGCTAGCCGAAGAGTTGGGGCCAAAGACTAGCCGAAGTCAGGTACCAGACCGTGGAGAAGACAGCCTTGACCCTGTTAAGTAGAGCAAGGCGCTTAAAACCATACTTTCAAAGCCACCAAATCATAGTCTGAATCGACTGCCCCATTGCGAAGGTCTTAAGAAAGCCAGAACTGGCAGAAAGGATGGTAACATGGTCCATAGAACTGTTCAAATTTGACATCCTTTACGAACCCAGAGGCCCCATAAAGTCTCAATTTTTAGCTGATTTTGTGAACGAACTTCATCCCCTAGCCGAGCTAGAATATAACCTGTCGGACCTATGAACCATACGTGTAGATGGGTCAATAGGAAGCAGTGGAAGTGGAGTAGGGGTAATCGTAAAAGGACCAAAGAGGCTTATTGTCAAACAATTACTACACTTCGGCTTCAAGGCCTCTAACAATCAAGCAGAATACAAAGCCTTGTTAGCTGGTCTGAAGTTAGCCGAAGAGTTGGGGGCAAAGACAGTAAGGTGTTTAACAGATTCCAAGATAGTGGTCGAGCATGTTAATGATGCTTTCCAGGTCAATGAGCCCAGATTACTGTAATACTACCATGCCTGCAAGCGAATGTTGTCCAAATTTGATAAAGCCGAAATGGCTCACATACCGCGAGAACAAAATGAAAGGTCGGATCAGCTTGCCATATTAGCCAATACCAAGAAACCAGGGCAGTTGAAAACGATCATTCAGCAAGAGCTTATATCGTCAAGCATTGGAGTGCACGTTGTCTCAGTTGCTAACGATTGGCGACAAAAAATTGCAAGCTATGTAACGCAAGGGAAGACACCTGCAGACCCAGCCAAAACTGGAACCATCAGAATGAAAGCAGTCCGATTTACCATGATAGCTGATGACTTGTACAAAAGGGGATTCTCAACTCCTCTGCTGAAGTGTATCGCCATTGACGAGGTTGACTATGTTCTTAGGAGATACATCTCGGCATTTGTGGGATGCACACTGGGGAGAAGAACCTTAGCTGCCAAAGTACTAAGAGTCGGATACTATTGGCCCACTTTCCAACAAGATTGTTTGGCTTTTGTCAAAAAATGGGTATAGTGTCAGAGGCATGGCAACCTTATCCATCAACTAGCAGACGACCTCATACCAATAACGGCCCCATGACCATTTTGCATGTGGGGCATCGACATTCTTGGACCTTTCCCTATGGCGAAAGGGCAGGTGAAGTTCTTGCTGGTAGCTGTCGACTACTTCACAAAGTGGATCGAGGCCGAGCCTTTGGCCACAATCTCAGCTCAAAATGTTCAGAAGTTTTTATGGAAGAACATAATCACCAGATTCAGGATCCCCTAGGTCGTCGTCTCTGACAACGGGCTGCAGTTCACGGATAAAAAATTGAACTCCTTTCTAGAAGGTCTGCACATCAAACACAGGGTGACCTCGGTGGAGCATCCACAATCAAATGGACGCCAACAAGGTGATCTTGGGAGAGCTGCAAAAAAGGATGACGGAGGCAAAGGGAGAATGGGCCGAAATGATACCCGAAATCCTATGGGCATATCGATGTACTCCCCAATCCTCTACAAAGGAAACTCCTTTCATACTGGTGTATGGAACGGATGCCATGATCCCCGTCGAGATAGGAGAGCAATCATTTCAAAGGGCACACTTTGATGAACAAGGCAACCAAAAAGCCTTATTAGCTGCATTAGATTGCATCGACGAGGAACGAGACAAAGCAACCATAGTTGTGGAAGCATGTAAGCCAAGGATGGCTCGAAGATTCAATAGCAAGGTAAGGGTACGAGAGTTCGTGCAAGGCAACTTAGTGTGGACGGCGACGGGGGATGCTTGGAGAGACTGAAGAGAAGGAAAACTCGCTCCTAATTGGGATGGACCATTTTTGATCCACCAAAGCCTCGGTAATGGCGCTTGCAAGCTAGAAGAGTTATTTGGGAAGTTCATTTCGAGGACCTGGAATTCCATACACTTGAAGAATTACTATAGCTAGCATAATGTACTGCAAGCACTATTTTCCTCACCTAGGTTTTTATCCCTAAGGAGGGTTTTGGCTAGGGAGGTTTTTAACGAGGTTTGACTTTAATCAATAACATGATCATTCGTCCCACTACTCTCATTATCCTTTTTGCCTAAAAACAACCTGGTACGATTTAAAGTGCCCTACCAACTCGACACAAAGTTCGGTCCAGGCAGCGCTTACTATTTAAAGTGCTCTACCAACTCGACACAAAGTTCAATCCAGGCAACGCTTACAATTTAAAGTGCCCTACCAACTCGACACAGAGTTTGGTCCAGGCAGCACTTACAATTTAAAGTGCCTTACCAACTCGACACAGAGTTCGGTCCAGGCAATGCTTACAATTTAGAGTGTCCTACCAACTCGATACAGAGTTCGGTCCAGGCAGCGCTTACAATTTAAAGTGCCCTACCAACTCGACACAAAGTTCGGTCTAGGCAATGCTTACTATTTAAAATGCTCTACTAACTCGACACAGAGTTCAGTCTAGGTTGCACTCGCGATTGAAGCGCTGTACCAATTCGGCACGAGGAGCAGTCAAGAAAAACAAAGATTAAAACATTTTGTTAACTATATGCAAACTACAATAATTCTCCAAACATGCAACAAGATTAACTAGAAAACTCCAAAATGCTGAAGTATACAAGAAGATAGCAAGAAAAAGGGAAAATTTTCATTAAACTTGAAAAGTCTGTTACAAAAGGGCTTGTAAGGGTGATACAAAAAGCTTTCATTAAGAGAAAAAACAGAATCGGCAGGCCTAGACCACAAAAAGCCAAAAGGCCCACATCTCGGCCTATACAAAAAATGCACAAGTCCCCTATACGAACCCCCCAACCTAGGACTCAACATTCCCCCCATCCACTTCCTCGGCATCCTCGGTGCCCTTGTCTTCTATATCAACTTGTTAAGTGCGATCGGGCGCAAATGTCATGCAAGGGGCATGGGTATCTGGGGACAAACTATCTGGCACCTCATCAAAGTGCTTGAACTTCCAGCCGAAGAAATCCCAGTCTGAGTCGAACTTGAAATCCCGAGGAAAAGAGCCAAACTAGTAGGCCTGATGAACGGTATAGCAGAACCAGGCCTCGTGCTCCTTACAAATGTCCTTCATTTCCTGCTTCTTATACTTACAAACCTAGTTTTGGCTGCCTTAAGATCACAGTTCAGCGACTCACAGACCCTCACATTTTCTTCACGAGCGGTGTTGGCTTCCCTATACATGTCCAACGCCTCCTCGACCCTCGCATCCATTTCCTTCAACACCACCTCATGCTCCTCAACAGAGACCATAGACTTGTTCTTCTCTTTCAGTCCAACGACCTCGATGTTTAGAGAGTCTACAACCTTAGTGACTGCTTCCAATAATTCCTCTGAACGCTTCAGTTGTTGCCGAAGCTTCTTGGTCTCGATGGCAAAGAGATAGCGACCCAAAGCTTGCATTCGGGTCAAGAGCTCACAGTAATGAACCTAATGAAGGGTGGGGTCTGTGGTGGTTATGTATTCTTGGTTCACCTCAGACAAGCTCTCCCCAACCTGGCACATGATGGCAAAGGGATCAAAGTCTTCATGGAAGAAGTATGAGGAGACCATGGCGGCAAAGACAACGAAGCTAGGGGAGGGATCTTCGATCCTTGTTTTTTTGGATTTGTTGGAGGAGGACTTCTTCCCCTCCCTGCTTTTTCTCTTCCCTTTCTCCTTCTCCTTTTCGGCGTCCTTGTCCTTCGGCTTAGACTTTTCCCTTGATCCTTCGGGGGTAGGAGGAAGAATGTCGGTAGAAGGGTATTTCGGCTCTGGGTCGAGCTCAAAGATCTCTTGGCAGACCTCCTCTTCTTCGTCCGAAGAGAGATTAGCCAAAACATGCTGACTCTTTCGGAAATCCATCACGTTGCCACCGCCGTTCATAATTATACCAGCACAAAATAGCACATCCATTAAACCGAAACATACACAACAAATAAACAGACAAGACATTAACTTCGATTACTCACTCTCTAAGTCCTCGAGGGGTGTGGGAGACTGG
Organism: Psophocarpus tetragonolobus; assembly: GCA_037954015.1. Lineage (NCBI taxonomy): Eukaryota > Viridiplantae > Streptophyta > Magnoliopsida > Fabales > Fabaceae > Psophocarpus > Psophocarpus tetragonolobus. Next base: position 27,621,332 of record CM075694.1, on the reverse strand, counting down.
AACAACTTTATCAATTTTATGACGGGGAGGCACCGAGGAAGTGAATCCAGAAAGGCTGTTGCTGTTACTTCCTCGGCCGTGAGCAACTCCACAGGATAGGAATCATATCGCCTCAGCGCTCGCTGCCAGTAGAAAGCAAACAGCCACCCCCCGTCTCGGTCACAAAAATGCTTCGGACCAGTCTCGGGGTCAACTAAGAGTTTGAAAAAACCGGTTTTGAAATTTTTGTAAGAGGTGGTATACAGTTGGAGAAGGGGATTCTTATGGTTTCGATATAAGGACACTCACTTACACTTCTCATGTGGACGAGTAGTGAAGTGACACAAGAACAAACCGGGACTGACCTTGACATGCGTAAATAAACACAAGGCCTTGAATGCTTGGACGTAGGCCTAAGCATTCAGATGTAGTTGTGTAGGAGCAGTATTGAGAATACAGAGAACCCCTATAGTGAAGTCATCAAAGGGAATTTGGACACCGAGGTCTCGAAACATGTAATCATGGACGTAGAAGAAATCGAACTTATCCTCGGCATTCTTATGGAAATAAACAAAGTCAGGCGTGTCAAAACTGCCATTTCGGCAGCGACGAATGAAGAAAGGGAAATCTAAAGCATTTTCAAAAGGGCACAACTCCACGATCCTTCCCCATACTCATAAAAGAAATCTTACGCATCTTGCCTTGAACCATTACTTCATTTTATATATGAATCTCCAGAAGCTTTTCTATGCCCCCATGGCTTTTTCGCTTCACTTATTCATACATAAGATCTTTCATGATTTTCTGCAAGTACCATAAACAAATTTCTCTTATTCATAAAGGTACCGTAACGAGGGACCGTACAAAATAAAAAGTGGATTTTCAGATATGATTTCTCATATACAAGATCCTTTTCAGGCGAGTATAGAGGATACTTTCATATCATTTGCCTATCATATAACTCTTTGTACCCTTACTCTAAGACTTACGACATAATTAAGGAGTTGAGAGTTTTCAGAGAAGAAGAGAAAATTTAGAACTAAAACATTGTTATTACTGAAGGCTTTTAGGTTCTCTACCGAGTTCCCTCTACTGAATACAAACTACAAAGTTCTCTTATATAGAAAACGAAGACACACTGACTAAGATGAGGACAAACAGTTGTCCCCTCTACTATTACACCCACTACAGATAAGATTCTGAAATAATTACAAACAAACCATCACCCCAGATGAGCTAGCTTATCTGGAGGAATCTACTTTTTATAAAGTAGCTGACAGATAAGACCAAAAGGACGATAATTATACAACCAACAAAGAAAATAAAGTTGTACGCCTGGCACATCTTGACAACTATTTCTGTCACACTGCAAGCTTTATTAAACACACCTATGTACATCCAGAGATGTTCCTATCTTCTAGTCTCTTCTGCCTCTCAAAATAGGCTCATGACTAGGAGATAAATTTGGATTTGAGTCATCTGAGTCATAATTGAACATGATCTGACTTTCTCTGTCAGATTCTTCCTTATCTTCTTGCATTATGACCTATCCTCCATGACCATAAGAAATATCTTTTTTCACTGCACAAGCTTTTCTTACATTATATGGTGGACTGACTTGTCGTGCTTTGCAATAATATCTTTGATTGTCTAGAGAGCAAATAATGTTCATTTGTCCTGCTTTGGCACATGTAGAATTATATTCTACCAAATCTCCACTTTTACCATTAAGCTTATGTAATTCAATAATAAACTCACTTAAGTAAAAAGGTGGTTCATCTTCTTGGATTAAGATCTGCTTGTTAGGAAATGTAGCTCAGATCTTAACTTGATTATGTGTCCATAAGTTCTCAGTAACAGGATGTTTGAAATATGGTCTATGTAGAATAGCAATAGTGATACAGCTATCTACATCTTCATTTTGAACATTCATCTTTTCACGAGCTCTTTGGAGTTCTTGGATCATATCTCTTTTCCAAAGTGATATTGGTTGAAACCAAGTCAGGAATTTCCATAATCTGGAGTTTTCATTTGTAATGCTTTCCAAGAAATTTAAAAGCTTCATGGTTGGTATTAAGACAGGATATTCATGGAGTAAAATGACGCACCATAAATAACAAAAAACATCTTCAGAGAACTGTTTATCAATGCTAAAAGCAAAGATATTCAGATAAGGGCTATCAGGATTAAACCATGTGGGTTTAGGACTGATTTGTTGAGATTGTAACAATCTTACTAAGTAATGAAACATGTGTTGTTTAGCAAATCTACCAAGAGTAGATGGTGTAACAAGGAAGTCAGGTGGCATTTCAAGAGGGAAATTGATTCTTCTGGACTTATTGTTCAAGAGTGAAGGTTCAGATATGGATTCATTCATATAGACTAAAGACACAGGAGAACTGACATGACTATATGATAGTCTGGACAAATAATCAGGAACTGTGTTTTGGTCTCCTTTTATGTGCTTAGTTATGAAATCATACCTTGAAAACCATTCTTTAAGTCTCAGAATCTGAGGATTTGGTGGAACTTGGTTCTTGAATTCCAGCATCCTTGGAAAGGATGAACTATCAGTGTGAACTTCAAACTTGTATCCACGAAGATGAAAATCAAACTTCTGGATTCCATATTTGCAGCAAGTGTTTCTTTAAACACTGTGTGGTAATGAAGTTCAGAGTCTTTAAATTTTCCTCCAGCATAGGCACAAAGGTGTTTATCATCATTATTATCTTCTTCTAAGAGAACTGCTCCCCAGCAAAAATCACTGGCATAAGTCTGGAGTATTCTTTTACCATCTCCTGGAATCTTTAATGGAGGTGGATTTTGTACGGCGTTTTTTAAGTATCTGACCGCTTCTGTTTGTTCTTTTCCCCAAGGAAGGGCATCTTTCTTTAACATCACAAAGAGTTTGGTTGAAGGGCATCCTTCTTCGTCATATTCTCATCAGTAAAATTGGGAAGATTTTCAACAATATGTGGTTGAGGAACATATTTTCCTTGGCTGAAATGCATACCAAGAAAGTCAACTTCAATGACTCCAATCTCAGACTTTCTTGCAGAGAGCACTATTCCATAATTATCACATAATTTATGGAATTGCTGTAACAAAGCCTTATGATGGTCTTTATTTGGATAGAATAACAGGATATCATCAATATAGACAATGCATTATTCAGAATAGGCTCAAATATCTTCACCATTGTTTTTTGGAACAATGATGGTGCTACTTTTAATCCAAAGGGTATTACCGTCCATTGATAATGAGCATTTGGAATACAAAAAGCTGTTTTGGGACGATCCTCTGGAGCTAATCCAACTTGCCAAAATCCAGATTTAAGATCAAACTTTGAGAAGTAAAAAGAATTTTTAATATAAGAATGCAATGATCCGATCTTAGGCAAGGGAAACTTATCATCTCTTAAAAAAAGATTCAAAGTTCTGTAATCAATTACCAACCTTTTCTTCTGTCGAACTTGTTCAGACCTTTTATTGACATAGAAAGCAAGGCAAGCCCACTCAGAAGTTGTGGGTTCAATCAAGCCTTGTTTCAACAGTTGTTGACATTCTTCTTGGGCCTGTTTTAGTTTTGATGGAGTCATTCCAGCATGTGTAGCCTTGGTTGGATTAATGTCTTCATTAAGCTTAAAAGGGAGCTTAACAAAGAAATCACTTCTTTCCCACAAAGGTCGTGGATGAGATAATTTATCATGACTATCAGCACATAGTTGTTCAATCTGAATTTTCTCTGTCTCATATTCTGGTGGAGCATTACTGAGCGCAAATAGATTGGGAGTGTTGCAAAAAGGATGGATTCTCTTTTAAACTTAATCCCTTCTGAGAGAATTTGCAATCTCTGAATTTGAACTAATATATCTCTGCCAATCAGAATGTCTTTCCTGGGAAGATTACTTCCAATAAGCTTTTGCCAAACAATACAGTTTGGAAAGAACTTAAGTCCCACCTTCTTTCTGGTAATCAATTCAGTATAGAGAGTTTCTCCATTTGCAACTCTGAATTCCTTTTTCATAGGAATCCATAAATCTTGTGGAAGTACATATGGATTGATCATTGTACATTAGGAACCAATATCAATGAAAGTTATGACCTTGACAGGATGATCATACTTTGTGGGAAGGATTGAAATTTCTACATTAGGCATTTTAGGACTGATGGCTAATGTCTCTTTAGGCTCTTTGGCTATGATTTCTGAATCATTTTTATAAACAATTAAGGAGAAAATTGTTTCTTCATCTGCATATTCTTGTTCATCATACAGAGATTCAATATCAGCATCATCATGTATGAGTAATGATTCAATCAACTTTGCTGTTTTGGCTGATTTCTGAGGACATTGTTTTGAGTAATGTCCTCGCCTTCCACAGATATAACATCATTGATTTTTTCTTTTTCCCCTGAAAGGCTTTCTCTTGAAAATTTGTGCTTCCTGGGGCTTCTATGAAATTTTCTTGTATCAGCTTGCTTCTTTTTCCTTCTATGTTTCTTGGTAGGACAATTGCATCCTTCTTTGGAACATTTGATTCTTAGATAGTCTTTTTTGCACATCTTATCATATCGCTTGTGACTAGTGAGAGTTTCAAACATTTTTCTTTGGCTGCATATCTTTTCAAATGCTGCATTGCAAACTTGATAAATTTCTCCAAGTGATAAATTGGTGACTTCTTTATTCATTGTGTTGAAAATTCTCCACATTTCTTCTTGGAGTTCCTCAGGAAGAGAAGTAAGATAAGTGTTCTTCAAGCTGTGATCTCTCAGACCACCCAATTGGTAGAATCTTTGAGACATTCTTTGGTAATGTCGATCAAGATCCCTTTTATCAAGAGAACAACATCTCATCTCAAAATATTCTCTTCTAGCTTCTCTGTCTAGAAGTTCAGTATTTCTGAGGAACTGATATTGAAGAGCAGCAATAACATCTTCAATGCCTGATGAATGAAGAGCATTTTTTGTAATATTATCAAAATTATTGTACCATTCTTTGAGAGTTCCAGTGGTTTGGGCACAAATTTCTTCAATAACTTTGTAAGGATCTGGATCTGCTCTAACCATCTTGGATTTCATCCATGCTTGAAAATCAAGTAATCTTTTTCTCCATTGATTTGGAGGAATATCATCTAATGAAAATAGACGACTGCTATTATGCTTTAAGGAGCAATTACTTCTTTAGTATGAAGCAGTGACCTTTCTCCAGATGTTTCTACAATAGCCATAGTGGGAGATTCCCATTCAGAATTTACTGTGGAGGTGTCATAAAAGGATTCTAAACTAGTACTAGAAGATGAATTTTCTGAACTAGTGATAGAAAGATCATCGTTATTTCCTTCAGAGATTTCTGTACTAGAGGTAGAAATGGTATCTTCAGAGTTATCACCATTTTCGGATTCTGAAGTCTCTGTGTTTACAGTATCAGATGAGTCATCATCTAAAATTTCTGGCATGATTCTTTCCTGTTGCCCAATTTGCTGAATTTCTTCTTTAGATTTTGGTGAGTCTTCTTCAGTTTTCATACTCATTTCAGCAGTCTATTTAGTTTCAATAGGAAACTTAGCTTTAAGGAACTCGTAAGCTCTGCTTGATTCAGCCTGCATTTGAGACTGTGAAGAGTATTATGGAGATGTTTCTAATGAACTTCTCCTTTTCCTTTTAGGTATTCTCCTTTCTTCAACTTTAGGAGGAAATAGAGGTGTCATTTTCTTTTCTAAAGGAAAACTGGCTTGGAAAACCTTTATTGGAGTAGCATAAAGCTCATCAAAAGGACTCGATGGTTTTAATTTGTTTTCTACATACTCCTTTAATTCGTCAAACTGCCTTCAAGTATGTTGAAGTTCTGCTTCTTTCTCCAAATACAAATTTGATTTTCTATGTGTCTTTAATGCTTCTCTGACTTGAAATTCTAAAGAACATATTTTTTCTTTTAGTTCTTTAAAATGTTTATGTAGTTTGTCAGAGACTTTCTGCACTTGTTTCTCTAAATCATATACCTTTTCAAGCTTCTGATCAATCTTTTGGAGATATTTGTTCTGAGCAACCATATTCTGCGTTTGCCAGTCTAAGACTTCTTCTGCTTGAGCAATACCCTTTAATTTTCCATCAGGTAACACTTCTGACGGAGTGACATAGGGTCTTTGTTGAATTCCTCTGTTGATATTGGTTTGTCGAATAAGAGGAGGGAAATCCTCTTCTTCTTCCTCATAAGGATCTTGAGAATCTGGAGAGAACATCATGCATTCAACCATTCTAGCCATTTGGGTAGCATAGCTTTTTTCCTCTGTTCTACACACCTGGCGAGGAGGTTGAATTACATTTTTAGTTGAAAAACTGTTCTCTTTCATATTTAGCAAAGGTGGCCAAGTAATTAGATCGACATCATCAGGAGGAAGGAGATCAACAAACTTTGGTGTTTCCTTTGTATAAGAAATTCTAGTTTTCTTTTCCTCTTCTGCCCTGAGAAGTTTTATCATCTCATCATAGATTGGAAAGGGCTTTGGAGGGTTATGGAAAGCAACCCAAGGACAATTATTGGGATCTGGCTTTCTTGCTTTTGGTAGTGGCTGACATGGCCTGCCTGGCTTTTTCTTTCTGTCAACATCATTATCATTGTCATCGCTGTCACTATCATGGTCCATCCAACAGTCACAATCACTGTCACACATAGCAGGGTCAACATCCCACATAAAGTGGCCATTTATCTTATCAGAGTAGATGGAAGATCCATCAGTTCTGAAAGAATAGACTGGAATCGTTTTCTCCTTTTCTCCAAGAGAAATCATCCTTGTTAAAAAGACGGGACCATCTGATGAGGATGTGGATTCTTCTTTCTTTCTGTAAACAGCTTTGACTTTTCCATCATTTTGTCTCCTGTAAACAGGATTGTCAGCAACGATGGGTTGTGTCTGAGATTTGAAATTTTCATAGTTACTGATCCACTCGAGCGGAATTAGTTGTTCTAATTCAGCTTTGGGAATCTGTTTTGGCATCTGGACTATAGCAGGGACTCTGTCTTCTTGGTTAGCAATTACCAAGAGAGCATTTTCAGACACACCAGCTTCAGAGGGAAGATAAAAACAATGATCCTGTAATCTGAAGATGATTTGATGATGAAGTGTAGCAGCAATAACTTCAGCGTCTTGTTCAGCTCCAACTATCTGAACTTGTACTTTAAAACTTTTTTAGAGTGTAGGATCTCTCAGTTGAACATTGAAATTGGGGAACATAGTTAGAACCACACTTCCAGCATTCAGGGTGGTTAACGCTGTTCCTATCACCGCTTGCTTATATCTCTGGAAGGATGAATCAATAAGGGAGATTCTGGCAGTGACTGGTAGACCTTTTCTTCCATGAAGGGTTAGGGCCAACCGGATTGCTCCAAGGTGAATAACAACATAATTCTAAGACCTCCAAGAATTTATCATATCTTGATTTATTTCTAAATCAACATATTGTTCTTGGGAAGTTGCACTGAGCGGACACTGATCTAATTTAGAAGTTTGGATAAACTCTTTTACTCCAGGACGAGGAGTTGAGATCAGATTTTTGACCTTATATGTAAAGCTAGATTTATGTCAGCGAAAGACATAATAGGGACTTAAAAGAGGAGGAAGCTGGGATTCTATTTGGGATTCAGTAGGCACACAGATAAACTCTATGAGATTTTCTAGTTTATCGGAAAGAGACTTTTTACATGAAGGAGGAACTTCTAAGTTAATAAAAGACGAACGCAATAACAAAGGTTGAGGTGGTGTTTCACTCATATTTGGAAAAGCTCTTCTCTTACTCACCATCTTCTCACCAAATTATGGCATAACATAACATATTTCCCTGATTAAGAATACAAAGAGTTACAGCTAGATATCGATCAAGCTCTGATACCACTGTAACGGGAGTAGTAAGCAGCAACCTCACAGTCGATCCAATCGTACTCAGGGTCTGTTATAGGGGGAAACTCCCTTTTGGGATTTCCCATGGCCTTACAAGTTGGGGCCTCCTCCTTCGGTGACCCCTCAGGAAGAATAACCCCGACCTCGACTTCAGTGGCAACGGCAGGAACAGCAAGGGGATGGTAGTAGAAAAAATATTGTTACCCTCCCGGGAAGGGTGACTTCGGTTGAATCCGAGGCATCACCCCTAGAAGAGGAAGAAGAAGAGGGAATAGAACTAGTAAAGGAAGATGAAGACATTTTTTCGGAACAATGTACCTTGTCGGATTTCTTGGGCAAGATGAATTAACAAATCGGGATTCAAAGATCTCGGCTCAGAGGATAGAAAATATGGTGAAGACTGGACGAGGAACGCCCTCTATATATAGTACCAAAAACCTAGGCGAGACGATGGATCGTGACCATCCAGACCTCTCATATCAACGACTCTAATTTCGCTACCCTTCAGATCGTAACCCCCGCGATGACATCAACGTCTCAGATCTTGCAACCCCTGACTTCTTGCCTTTTCACACCAGCCAACACAGACCCCATTTTTCATCGAAACCTTCCACATTCCTTTTTTCTTTTTAAACTTCAATTCTTACTGCGCTACGACCAAAGTTGGGGGCAAGTGAACAGGATAGATCTCGGTCAAGATCAAAGACTTTGGTCTCGACACTAAACCCGGACCTCGGTCATGGTCAAAGACCTCAGCCCAGGTACCGAAGACTACGACCAACGGTCAAGTCGGGATTAGTCAGCGCAAAACTCAATTACTAGTTGTTAACTTGATTAAAATCACATTACCTAATTCCTGGGTACCTAAACAAGGCCCAATAGAAAGAGGCCTAGACCATCCTTATAAATAGGTGAACAGTACCCAAGGTAAAAAGTAGAAAGTAAAATGTATATTTCTTGTCTAGCACTTAAACCGAATACTCCTCTAACTTAAGCGTCGGAGTGTCTCTTGCAGATACCCACCTGTTCGGTCACTGTGTGCAAAACCCAAGTCCAAGGAGTGACGAAGGAAATATCCGAAGAGTTCTATCCGAGAGTATCCGAAGAGTTTTATTTAGGAACACTTGAAAAGGAATAGCCCAGCATGAGAGAAGAAGAAACTTTTAGTTGGTCTAAAAGGATTATTAATAAATCAAATATGTTAATATTCTATTTTGGTCAAAATTTATAATGCTATTGTTTGTAAAATGTAATTAAGATTCTGTTCAAGGTGTTTTTTAGTTTTTAGTTTTGAAATTTATAAAAACAAAAACTAGTTTTGGTTTTAAGTTTTCAAAATTTTAAAAAACAACATTGTTTTTGTTTCCAAATCCAAAATATTGTTTTCAAATCTTAATCAAAACACTAATTGAAGGTAGCGGTCAAGATAGTCGTTGAAGGTGACAGTCGGTGATTGGCGATTAAAGATGGTGGTCAGTGACCGACGATCAAAGGTGGTAATTGGTGACTAGTGGTCAGAGGTAATGACTGGTGACCGGTGATCGGATGTGGCGACCAGTGATCGCCGATCGAAGGTGTTAACTAGTAATCATCGGTCGGAGGTGGCGATTGGTGATCGTCGGTCGGAGGTGGCGATTGGTGATCGTCAGTAGGAGGTGGCAATTGGTGATCATCGGTCGGAGGTGGCGATTGGTGATCGTCGATCGAAGGTGACAGTCATGACCGTCGGTCGGAGGTGACGATCATGATCGTCGGAGGTGACGATCATGATCGTCGGTCGAAGATGAGAGTCGGTGAACATTGATCAGAGGTAGCAACCACTGACAGCCGATCAGAGGTGGCGATCGGTGACCGTCAATCGAAGGTGATGAATGATGATTGCTGGTCGGAGGTAGGAATTGGTGACCACCGGTCAGAAGTGGCAATTGGTGACTGTCCGTCGGAAGTGGCGATCAGTGACTATTGGTCAGAGGTGGCGATTTGTGACTTCCAGAGGTGGTAGCTGGTGACCATCAATCAAAGGTGATGATCAATAGTGACAAATGACGTCAAATAATCAACTTAAATAAAAACAGAAACAAAAATATTAAAACTAAATTTTATTTTTTTTGAAATTGAGTGAAAACCGTTTAAAAAATGAGTAAAAAAACCAAAATAAAACCATTTTTTATTAAACACATTTCTGTTTTCAAAATACATTTCAAAACCAAAAACCAAATACTCGGAACCATCACGATCGGAAGCTAAATTAAAACATCCAGGCGAATCAAATAAAACATAGGTCATCCAGCAACGTGCAGTCCATAAAAATATATGTATGAAAACAAAGTTTAAGCCAAATTTCATTGGAGGTAATGATTTGTAAGGGTCTTCACTAATAACAAGTTTTTTCTTTGTAACTCTTTTGCAACAAGCGTTATTTAGATATTTGAAATATTCTTTTATGATTAGTGTCTAAGATTCTGTTTGGATTGTAATTTTTGCTTGCTAAAAACCTAACTAAAATGATAGATATGTTTGAATAGCAAAAATTTAGGAGTTTTTTTAAGAGGTACAAGCTGTTTTAAAAAAATTATTTCAAGTAGTTTTTTTAAAAAATTTCCTATTACCTATTTTTATTTTTATATGTTTACCTTTCATTAATTAATATATTGTCCCCCACCAATTCTTACTCATTATATTATACAATCTCTTATATTTATTTCTCTCTCGTTCATTAATGTAATTATAGTAATTTATAATATAAATATATAATTATAGAAAATTATAATTTAAATATTAATTATAGTAATTTGTTATTAAATATGTAATTACATAAATTTTATAATTTAAATATGTCATTATAGAAATTTATAATTTAAATATATAATTATAATAATTTATAATTTAAATATATAATTAATTTATATTATTAAAATATGTTATATTAAATTAAATACTTCATTGTTGATCTAATGAATATAATGTCGTTATTTATCCTTTTACAACTTTTAACTAGTTAATCGAGTTAGTTTTACCAAATATTTACAATTAACTTTTCAACTTTTAGCTAACTTTTTAGTTTTCAGCTAGTTTTGTCAAACGTACCATAAGAATGTATTTGGTTATTCATTTCAATTAATTATCTCTCATTACATTATATAATCTTTCTCCTTCGTTAATGTAATAATAAAAATTTATAATATAAATACATATTATAGAAAATTACAATTTAAATATATAATTTAAAATTTATATATTTAATTATAGAAATTTCAATTTAAATATTAATTATAGTAATTTATTATTTAAATATGTAATTACATAAATTTAAATTTTAAATATGTTGTTATAATAATTTATAATTTAAATATAAATTAATTTATATTATTACAATATTTTATAACTTATTGTTGCCCTTATTGTCATTTTACAACTTTGAGCTAGTTGATTAGCTAGTTTTACGAAATACTTACAACTACTTTTTTAGCTTTCAACTAATCTTTTAGTTAGTTTTGCTAAACATGGTTTGCCATTTCAGCTAACTGAAAGTTGAAAAGCTAGTTGAAATGATAGCTAAAATGCTTTCAACTCCGTTTTGATAGCAAAAATCTATGATTTTTTTACGAGTTACTAACTTTTTTTTAAAAAACTGCTCCAAATAACTTTTTCAAAAGATATCATATTTTCAACTAATTTTATTTCTACATGTTTATCCTATTAATGCATTGTTCCTCACTAATTCTCTCTCATCACATTATACATCATATCTCTCTTTCATTTCACTCTCCTTCATTAATTTAATTATAATAATTTATAATATAAATGTATAATTATAAAAAATTATTATTTAAATATGCAATTTAAAATTTATATACTTAATTATAGAAATTAAAATTTAAATATGAATTATAGTAATTTATTATTTAAATATGTAATTACATAAATTAATAATTTAAATATGTTATTATAGAAATTTATAATTTAAATATATAATTATAAAATTTATAATTTAAAAGTGTAATTAATTTATATTATTAAAATATGTTATCATTATTTTAAATACATCATTGTTGATCTAATGAGTAATGATGTCCTTAATTGATAAACTAATTTTATCAAACACTTACAACTAGTTTTTTCAGCTTTCAGTTAGTTTGAGTTAGTTTTGCCATTTTAACTAGCTTAAAAACTGAAAAGTTAGCTGCAATGATAGTTGAAATGACTTAGTTCCGTTCAAATAACAAAAAAATCTAGGAGCTACTAGTTTTCAAGTAACTATTTGAAAAGATCTCCTATTTTTTAGCTCTAGATGATTTTTTTACATGTTTATCCTTCATTAATTAATGCATTGTTTTTTACTAATTCTCTCTCATCACATTATACAATCTTTCTCTCTTTCATTTCTCTCTCATTTATTAATGTAATTATAGTAATTTATTTATAGAAAATTATAAATTAAATATGTAATTTAAAATTTATATATTTAATTATATAAATTATAATTTAAATATTCATATACTAATTTATTATTTAAAAAAATAATTACATAAATTTATAATTTAAATATGTTATCATAAAAATTATTATTTAAATATATAATTATAATAATTTAAATTTTATATATATAATTAATTTATATTATTAAAATATGTTATAATTATTTTAAATACCCCATTGTTGATCTAATGATTAATAATGTCATTCTTTATCATTTTACAACTTTCAGTTAGTTTTAACAAAAACTTACAACTAGTTTTTTAACTAGCTTGTCAGCTAATTTTAGCTTTTACCTAACTTTCAAGCTTTTTTCGATACCATTTAAGTTAGTTGAAAACTGAAAAGTTAGCTGAAATGGTAGTTAAAATAATATAAGCTCCATTTGTATAACAAAAATTTATAAACTTTTTTAGGAGCTACTATTTTTTTTTTAAAAACTAGTCTAAGTAGTTTTTTTGAAAGATATCTTATTTTCAACTACTAGCTGATCTTATTTTTACATGAATATATAATTATCAAGATTATAATTTAAATATATAATTTTAAATTTATATATTTAATTAGGAAAATTATAATTTAAATATTAATTATAGTAGTTTATTATTTAAATATATAATTACACAAATTTATAATTTAAATATTTAATTATAATTTAAATATGTTATTATAGAAATTTATAATATAAATACAATTATAATAATTTATAATTTAAATATAAAATTAATTTATATTATTAAAATATATTATAATTATTTTAAATACCTCATTATTAATCTAATGATTAATGATATCCTTATTTATATTTTACATCTTTCAGCTAGTCGATGAGCTAATTTTAAGAAATACTTACAACTTGTTTTTCAGCTTTTAGTTCGTTCTTAACTTTCAGTTAACTTTTTAGCTTTTAGTTAGTTTTTTAGCTAATTTTACCATACACACCTTTGATGTGAAAATATTCATAAATACAATCAACACACTATTCAATCCCAAAAAACAGTAACCAGTAAAATATAGTATAGTAAAAAACTATCCGTGATAAGTTAAAAATGACTTAAGAAAACTTTTTTTTTTTTGGCGAAATGAATTAAGAAAACCAATTATACTATATTGAAACTTATGTTTTTATTTGAATAAACCCTCAAGTTGGTCTCTAAAAGTGTGAGCTTCCGGCAAATTGGTAATTGGCAGCAAGAAAATTTCTCTTTAATCCTTCTAAACTACATTCTATTACATCATAGGAAGTAACAAACAAAATAACACTTTTAAGGACCAAGTTGGTGAACAAAATGTAATTTGGAGGATTACACTGATAAACAAAATGTAGTTTGAAAGACTTATAAATAATTTTCATATTTTCGGAGACCAACTTACATTTTCGTGGATTAACTTGAGAGTTTACTTTTATTTTTTATTTTTTATATTAGTTATAACACTGAAGTGTGATCTTGCATTTTAAACTTCTTTCTAACTTGCTTCAAAATATGTGTTGTATGATATGATTGCACTTGGTCTTTTAAAATACTTTGTCTTAAAAAAATTGTTAGCATCACATGCGAAAAAAAAAATAAAATTTCCCCATATACTTTTATAATGTATTTATATTTTTTAAGTAATAATAAAAGTAATCTGATTCATTTCACTCTTATATTTTACATTTACGTTATCAAAACTAAAAGATTTATGTTAAAGCACAAGAAATTTAATCATTTTAAATATAAATTTTGAAATAACTGCTACAAAAATTAATAATATTATTATATATGATAATTTAGTGAGCATAATAAAGTTTTACAACATTATTATATAATTTATTTTTAAATTAATTTCTTAATCTATTCAATATAACACTCCAATATTTCATATTTTTTTAACAAAAAATGCATTTTGATTATAATTTTCTATAATTATTTAATTCTAAATTAGCATATTACTAGTATTTTCTAAAAAAAAAGGAATATAGTATAATAAAGTTAACATTCTTTTGGAAAGTTTCACATTCTGAGTATATAATTTCTTTTTTTCTTAAATTAAATTCTGAATTTATTCAATATAATACTTCAATATTTCCTAATTATACAACTAAAAATAATTTTTTATAATTATTTAATTTTAAATTAGTATGTTATTTTCTAAAAAAATTGAATACGGTATACTAAAGTCTTACATTCTCAGTAATATATGATTTTTTATTAAATTAAATTCTCAATTTATTCAATATAATTAATACTCCTAGATATCATAGTTTTTGACTAATATACACTTTTTTATTTAAGTTCATTGTTATATACCGAAAATATAATATCGAATCATATCTTTTAATTTATAATAAATTTGTTGATTTTATTATTTTTATTTTAACGTAAAAGTGTATATCAATCAAATTTTTTTATTTTCTGAAATTGTTATATTATTTTCAGTAAACTATTAACATTTAAATCTTAAAAAAGTGACAAAAAATATTTTAGTTATTATTAATAAACATAAATTGTGTGTACCATGCACAGGTATAGTTATATTAGATATATATTATAGTTGTTCATTAAAAGTAATAATAAAAAGGTAAATGAAGCTAGAGTTGGAATCAACGAGTGGTGATTGTGAACATTAAAGAAGATTTTTTTTCTCACAAAAACAATAATAAGAAGAAAGAAAGAAGCAATATACCAAATAATTCCTCATCACTGCTTGGACCGAACCAAGACGGCGTGTCGTGCCGTGCCGTGCCGTGCCGTGCTTGTCTCAGAGGCCAAAAAAGCACCCATTGTATCTCTCTCTCGTCGTTTTGAACCAACGAAACTAAATTACAATCCCTAATTCCCTTTTTAACAAAGCAAAACCCCCCACTTCCGATCGATCCCTTCTTCCGACTAAATTTCGTTTCTTTTTGGTTTCCCCCATCGGATTCAATTCGGAGGAGAAAAGGGGTGCCGCGGATCGATGGATCTCGGGTTTGATGGGATTGAGGGAGGGTTGTGGAGGTTGGGTCTGTGATGGGATTGAAATCCGTTGGATTTGCAGCGCAGAGGAGACGGTGATGAGAAGAAGGGAAGGGCAATGATGGAAGTGAAATTGGGGAAAGTGAATCTTTCTCTGACTTGAATTTGGGTCTCTCTCTTTCTTTCTCTCTCTTGATTTTGTGTGTGGGTCATGGATGGGGTCGCACGTGCGGAGGAGCAGGCTCAGTCCACAGGCTTGGCCTCGGGATGGCGTCCCCGTGGCTCTGTGTTCTCTCCTTGTAAGCCTAAGGCTGAAGAAGCTGCTTCTGCTGCTGCTGAGAAGCTGAAGCCTTTGCGCGTGGTTGTGAGGAAGCCTGTGAGTTTCTCTTTTGGTTTTTCGTGTGAGAACTTCTGTGTGATTGAATTTGTTGCCTTGTTTTTGTGATTAAAGTGGTTTAGTGAGAGTTTTTGACTGAAAAGGTGTGTTTTTTTAATATGGGGTGTTGGGGTCTTAGAGGTGGAGACTTTGGAAATAGTTGAGTGAAATGAAACATTAATTGACATACATGCATACTCTCTAGTTCTGGCTAGTGGAGTTTGTGGGTATGTTTTGCAAGATTTTTAGGTATGGTCATCTGTTGGTGAACTTTGTGTGTTCTGTAGATATACTCTTGTTTTGATTGTCTAGTGTTGAATTCATGCCTCTTCCTCAAAGCAATAACTGAAACCATGAAAAAGAAGAATTGGGTTAAAAGGAAAAAGATTATCACTTGTGCAGTAAATTGAATGATGGCATACCATGCTATCCCTTTCTACTGAATCCAGATCCTATGCGTTTTAATGTAAGTTAAGATGATTTGTTCATGTGAAAAGGAAGCCAGAGTAGTTCAAAGTTCCTTGCATAAACTATGCTATCCACAATTTTGATGGTATTGAAGATTCCATTTTTATTGGATTTTTTTACATTTTTTTAAAAATTTAGGAAAATTCTGAATTGGAGTATTGTTTGGATTTTGTTGATTATGTCTCCTTTGGAGTGTTTGTATGCACATTCCTTTTCCAATTAATAACTTTTTTGAATTGAGCGACTGATATGTTCCAGGCTTCTAGTCACTTTTGCTTAATATGCATCTACTGTTTGTCACCTATTCATGTCTCCTTTTGTTATCGATTCTTTCTTCTTTATCAAATATAGTTGTTTGCTCAATGCTGAGTTTGTCCTATGTCCTTGGAATGATATCTACCAACTATCTTTAGTGATATGGTACATAGAGGCTAAATCTTTATGTGTGTTCATGGTTATCAAACTCTCAAGTTAACTTTTTAACTCTTATGAGTTTATGAGTTTACTTACCCTTTGTGAGTTAACTTGTGAGGAAACTCTTTTTTCAGTAAACTTGAGTTTATGCAAACTCAGTGAACTCTCAAGTTTACTACCGATTCATCGAGTCAACAAATTGGGTTGTTTTTGTATACATTTAGAGTTCAATGTACTTTCATTTAGTGTGTCATTCTTAAATCGAAGAACACTTGTCTCTAAAAACATCAAACCTTCACTTTTTAGCAATACCAACAATCAATGAGAATGTTGTACCATTATTATCACCTTTGCAATTTATTATTTGATAGTGATGAATTGTTAGACTTATTTTTTTAAGTATTATGGAATGTATAGTTTGCTATTTTGACTTATTATGTTGTTGAAATGCTTAATTGTATGTTATTTATAGATATTTTTTATTATTTTTATATAAAGTAAACTCTTACGAGCCTACGAGTCGAGTTCACCACTCGAACTTCCGCGAGTCTACATAGAACTTGAGTCTGATAACCTTGTATGCATTGGTTTAAGGCTTTATGCATAGAGTTAAAGATTAGATATTGTTATCTTATTCATGATTAGATAGTAATTGATGATTTACTCCTTATTATTTATTATTAGATTGATCGTTAATAGTTATTAGAGTAATTCTATGTAATCAATTGTGATCCTAATTACTTATTATAAATAAAGTCATTTTACGGTTATCCTAGACACATATTGATGTACATTGACATGGTATCAGGGTAGATTATTCTTATTCTTAATTGAGGTATCACAAAAACCGTGTCTCACTAGGGACCCACTGTTCCCGGTAGGCTCTTTGCTCATCATTTCCTTTCAATAATCTGTTTTAGTTTTTTCAGCCACTACCCGTGGCTGCTGCTAGAGCTCTGTACCTCTCTGGCCAATAACCCAAATCTTTATTCCGCCAGTATACACGGCTTCATAGACAACGTCTTAAAAGAATCAACGACGCCCTCTCACACACTTCCTTTTGTTTGTGCAACCTGTCATCAAGGTGAACAGAACCACATTATGCTTCTGATCCTGTTTTGTAGCCACGATGCTCCCCTCTTGTCAAATCATTGATGTTTACCAACATCCCTTGTACAAATGCAATTTTGTGCACAACTTTCTTTGTGGGTGATCAATACTTGTGCTCACTGTTGGACCTGTTTGACAGCCATTGTGTTGCCCTCTTGTTAGTCTATACTAGTGACTTTCTTGAAGCTCACCATGTCATTCACATGCACTACCAACTCAAAACACTATTACACACGGCTGCAAACAGGGCCTTGGCGAGTGAAGTTCACACACATGAGGTGTGATGCATATCTCCGGAAAGCATCACACTCATCTCCATCATGATTGTAGGGCCTTTGTTGGCGGCTGTCGGACCATGTTTATCTGGAACAACCACTTGACTGGAACTGCCTTTCTTATTAGATTCGTTAGGTTTACCACATTTGTAATAAAACTTGGTTCATATCATGTGATCCAGCTTGAGGGGGAGTGTTAAAGATTATATATTATTCTTTATTTATGATTAAATAGTAGTTGAATATTTACTCTTTATTACCTATTATTAGATTGATTGATCCATAGTTATTATTAGAGCAATTCTATGTAGTCAATTGTGATCCTATAAATAAAGACATTGCGTGGTCATCTTAGACACACAATGACAGAGTTTTTTTTATCAACATGTATAACTTATTCTACTCTTTGGTGGTCCATTTGGTTTGAGCCTATTGTTCCATTTAGCTTGGAAGCTGATTTGGGATAATATTAGGTGTTTGGGTTCTATAGATGTAAGACACACGGTCTTCATAATGTGTGCTTTCTGTTGGGAAGAGAAAACAAGAGACATGACTGAGTCTGTGTGCCAATGTACACTGTGGGATGTATTATTATATAGTGTGAGTAATAATAACAGAGAGAATAGTTGCCTAATTCCCATAATTATATAAATCCAAGAATTTCCTAATTACTATAATTATCAATTATCAGAATTAAAGATATCTAAAATATACAACACTCCCCCTCAAGTTGGGGTGTATATATCATATGCATCGAGCTTGTTTCAAATATATTCAATTTGAGTACCCCTCAAAGACTTACTGACATAAGCGCTTTGCTTCCTATAATTAACAAAAATAGTGATGATGCCACACCACCGGATAAGATCTCCCTGATAAAGTGACAATCTACCTTAATGTACTTAGTTTTTTCACTGAATACTGGATTTGAAGCAAGGTGCTAGGCAGCTTGATTATCATTATCATCAATGAGTGTCATTATCATGAACCAATCAAAGTAAACTTAAACTTAGAGCTAAAAAGTGTGTTTATTCTCTATGCTATGAACCTAAAAGAATATAGGTGCTTTGATCTCATTTTTGGGAAAGCCTTTGCTTTTTATGGATGTTACTCTTTCTAAAAAAGGCTTTTTTTTTTTAAAAAAAAAAAATCATCTTCTGAGGAAGGAAAGAGGAAGATGTTGTTCGATATTTTCAATCTTTAGAATTTCCATTCTTACAAACTTTACAGAATTTGGATTTATGGTTGGAGATCCCACATTGACTAAGGATATGACAAAACAATAGTATATAATGAGGTGTAAACCTCACCTAAAAAGCCGGTTTTATGAGGTTGAGTTAGATTGTTTCACCATTTCTAATGTGGTATCAGAGCCTATCTTAGTGATTTGTTGTTGTTGGGCTTATCGGACCACTATCGAACCAACTACAAATGTTCAACTTCACGCTCAAGATGTCCAGTCCTCCACGTGAGGGGGGTGTGTCGAAGATCCCAAATTGATTAGAGATATGACAAAACAATAGTATATAATGAGGTGGAAACCTCACCTTACAAACTGATTTTGTGAGGTTGAGTTAGACCCAATTTCACAATTTCTAATATTTATTAGTGTTAGATTCCATGAATGAAGATGAAATTTTAGAGCTTCAAAACAGGGGTGAACTAAGTCAGGAAAATGAAGTCATCATTCCTGAAACTTTTATTTCAGAACTTGTTATAGAAAGTAAGGTCCCATACGAGGTGGTTTTCCATTTTTAGTTTTGGAATTTGGAAAAATCAAAATCAGTTTGAGTTTAGTTTTAGTTTTTAAAAGTTATGAAAATTAAAGTTGAATATAACATTGACACAAAGATAATTTAAAATAAAAAATAATTAAACTGGCCTGTTTATGTAGTGGTGATGGGCAACAATGGTGGTGGTGGCGGTATTGGGGCGTTGGTGGCAGTGGTGATAATGACAGTGGTGGGGCATCAACGGTAGTGATGGTGATGGTGGTGATGGTGACGGTAGAATAGTGGTAGTGAGAGAGTTTTTAAAACTATAAACAAAATTCTATGAACCTTTTTTCTTGGTTTTGAAAAATAGTATATTTTTTTTTAAAGAGAGTTAAAAATAATTTCAACTCTATTTTTTCCGTACATGTTTTGTTTTGAAATACTTAAGAATGACCCTTAAAAGTTCAGATTTACAAACTCTGCCAAATGCTTAAATTATTGAAACTGAACAAAATGAGACAACTGTGATGGATGGAAAGGGTGTAAAACCTTTTAATCTTGTCTATTCCAGAAGCAAAAATCCTCAAAGAACTGGGTCAAATGATCCTCCAGACTGCTATGAATCTTAGGATCCATCAAATAAACTTTTCTAATTCTGTCCAACCTGTTGAAATTATTGCTGAACCTATTCCTGACGATTTTGATCTTTCTATTGCTATTAGAAAGGGAGTAAGCTTATGTGCAAAGCATCCTATCATAAATCTTATGTCATATGAAAACTTATCTCTTCCTTCTCAGGCTTTTATTTAAGCATTGACAAAAACATAAATTCCAAAAGATGTATAGGCTGCTTTAAGGTTTCCGAGTGGAAGTAAGCTGTCTTGAGGGAGATGAGACGAGAGCCCTAAAGAAGAATCAAAATTGGAAAAAAGTGGACTTGCTTTGAGGAAAGACAACTTAGGGTGTTGTAAATGGGTGTTAATTGTCAAGTATAAGGCAGATGGCTGTATTGAGATATACAAGTTAGGTTACTTGCTGAAGTCTTCACCTGGACATATTGATTACTTAGTTAGTTATGCATACAAGTTAGAGACCTTTGCCCTTTTTGTGGAGTTAAACACTACTGGAGTTCTTTTTCACTGCAAATATAGACTAATTATAACAACTGGATGTGAAAAATGCCTTTTTAAATGGGGATTTGGAGGAAGGAGTCTATCAGTCTACATGGATGCATCCCCATCACATTTTAATAAAGAAGTACACATGCTTTGAAAAGTATGTTCAATGCCAAAGTTTCCATAGTGTTTGTAAAACATTCTTTTGGAGGAAAAATGCCTATGCTAAGTGTTTATCTGGGTGACATTGCAATTACTAGAGACAATTTTGGGAAATAAAAAAGCTGAAAGCTTCCTTTGCAGCTGAGTTTGAGAATAAAGACCTTAGTTCCTTAAAGAATTTTTGGGGATGGAGGTTGCAAGATCAAAGAAAGGAATTGCTGTGTCACAGAGAAATTATATTCTAGATCTTCTATGAGAAGCTAGGATGGACACGAATTGATGTGCATTGAATTTAAATTTACATTTTAAATAAAGGTTTTTGAAAATTCACGATCAAGATAAAATTATTCATATCTGATATGATTTTATTCTCTGTATTTTGATACATTATTGTGTTGTCATTTATGTTTGTTTGGAGTTTATGTTACCTAAAATTTTAACTAATGCTCACCTTCTAATTTACAGTTGGTGGCTAGATTGACCAAGGAAATAGTTGAAACATATCAAATATGCAATCCACAGTTTAAATATTCTGAAGATCTAAACCCAAAAAGATTTTTGACCAGCCCGTCTGTTGGAGTGCTAAATGATGGCTATGATAATGTAAACTCAGATCTTATTTTGACAGTGAATTTTGTCTTGATCCATTTAGAGAAAAATAAAAGGTTTGTCATCCATATTTCTTTCCCTTAATTTATGTTGTCATCATATGCGTTTCTTTATGAATACCAAAAGCTAAATGTTGATTTTCAGTTTTGCTACCACCTTAACCATCTGGCAACCTCAGGATGCCTTTATTATAAACTTTGCGTTGGATGTGGTGCAGATATATAGTCAAAGATCTCCTTGGCCATGGGACATTTGGACAAGTGGCTAAATGCTGGGATTCAGATACCAACAATTTTGTTGCTGTGAAGATCATTAAAAATCAACCTGCATACTATCAACAGGCGCTGGTTGAAGTAACTATTTTAACAACGGTAACCTCTTTATGTTATTATTAAGATGCTTGTCATTTTCTTGGAAGTCTATGTCAAATTACTCATGTATACTCTTCTTTTTCCTGCAGTTAAATAAGAAGTATGATCCTGAGGATAAGCATCACATTGTTCGTATATATGATTACTTTGTATATCAACGACATTTGTGCATTTGCTTTGAATTGCTGGACACAAATTTGTAAGTTCTGGACTTTTGGTTTTCTTTTTTTCCATTTAGAATTTATGAGTGAGAATGAGAATGCATTTAAAGTTTGAATGGTGTTCAATTCTACTGAGCTAAATATATTGGCTTAATTTTGCAATGTTTTTATCCTAGTTATTTTCTCTCTATTGGATATTTTAGTGTTTACATTCTATACTATACAGGTATGAGCTTATCAAGATGAATCATTTTAGGGGATTATCACTTGGTATTGTTCAGCTATTTTCTAAGCAGGTACATAATTCTTTGTATGACCTTTCTACTTGGTCCTTTGTTTTGTTTTCTTATCATAATCTATTTTCTTAAATTCTGTTATAAGATTTTATGCGGACTGGCTCTACTAAAAGAGGCTGCCATTATTCATTGTGATCTGAAGCCAGAAAACATTCTTTTATGTACGAGGTTGGTTTCTTACATGAAGGTGTTCATAAATAACTGTATGCTGCAGCTATTTTCTTAAGGATTTAACACCTCTAAAGTGAAGGATTCACTTTAGAGAATGAAATTCTATTGATTAAAAAATCAACAGTTGAGATTTAAATAACTACATAATTTATTATATACATGAGTATGCATATAATCATGATTTAAATGGTTACTTTTTAATAGATGATTATAACTCTTCACTTTACTCTCTAAGATGAGTCCCTCATTTTAGAGGAAGCAAATATTTTTCTTTAATTTTGTGTATGCTGCAGTGGTGCCTATTTTATTGTGATATTTGATGTAGTTTTGTTTAATATATAGCACTCTGAAGCCAGCAGAAATAAAAATTATTGACTTTGGATCAGCGTGCATGGAAAACCGCACCGTTTACTCTTATATTCAGGTTTATGTTTACCGTAGAAAGTAGGATTTTATGATAATTCTTATTGTAATTATAATTGCCTGGTACCTACACTTGTTCTCTGTTTTTATTGCAGAGTCGATATTATAGATCGCCTGAGGTTCTTCTCGGATATCAGTATCCTAACTGATGAAATCTGTAGCTGATGCCTTTCTTTCCAAGCATTTTTGCTTTACCTTTCTGTTACCTCATCATCTTTCTACATTGCAATATGTGGAATTGGCTTAGTATTCTTCATTACTTTCAATGTAAAAATTGTGCTGCAGCTGGTGGAGCTATAGTTTCAGTTGTCTTGGCATAATATGGCATTAGGCTGGGAAGGAATTGAAGTTTTTAAAAAGCTTTACTGAATCACACAATTAAAGCTTCTCATTTAGTTGTTGCTTGGTATTTTACTTGTATGACTTAGTTGGGGATGATTATCGAAGTAACAATTAAAATTTAGATAAACTGGAATTTATCCTTGTCTTCCCTCCATTTGTTTGGGATGTGGGAATTGAATTTGGTAGATTCTCTGAAACCTTGCCTTTCTTTAGTAGTACTTTTTTATGTTTCAATCTTGGTAAAATTGTATTATGGGTTTGTTATGCTCAAATTTGAACTCAGTTTCTAATATCCTCTTGCTTCATCGATACTAATGAAATATTTCAAATATATTTAGGATATTTAAGAGCATAGAGATGTCTCACATTCTTAATGTCTATTCTTCAGAAGTTTTATTTTGAACATTTAGTTTATTTCAGGTTATATTATGTACTCCATTTCTTCATTTTAGTCCTTAACTCTTATCAGATACACAACAGCTATTGATATGTGGTCCTTTGGGTGCATAGTGGCAGAATTGTTTCTTGGATTACCATTATTCCCTGGGGCTTCAGAATTTGATCTTTTGAAACGGATGATTGAAATTCTGGGGTATGTCAGTTTCTCTCAAGGAAACAATTTAATTATGTAGCGATTTATCCATCTAAATTATAGTTTACATATTAGCCTAAAAAATTGTCAAAGGAATTTAAGTATCCATTTTCATTTAACTGGGATTTTTGTGGGTTTTACTACTTTCTCTAAAGTAGGAATCGTTTTAATTATGTAGCTGTACAAATTATTTAGGAAAAAATAAAATATCACCTTGAATATTTTTTTCCTTTTCCATCTAAATTATACTTTAAATGTTAGCCTAATGAAAATTTATCAAAAGAATTTAAGTATCCATTTTTATTTAACTGGAGTTTTCCTGCAAGGATATACGGAAGCAAAATGGTTTGACATTTTCCAAAGTGGGCCGGTGTGTGTGTGTCACACTTTTGAGGGTAAAATGCAGTTATAACTGTTGAGTTAGAAATTAGAATAACTTCATAATTTGTGAAAGATATTAATCCTCCAACAATTGATGTGTCTTTCTTCATTTATAATACTAACATCTAACCTGTCTAACAAAGAAACAGCCCTAAAACACCAATGAGCAAAACACCACAGAAAAGCTAAATCTTTAATTTAATGAGACAAATTATAACATTCTGTTACAAACAAAACCACCTGAAAGCAGCAAAGACAGCACTGCCACAGGATCTTAGCTTCTTTAAAAAAGCTAAATCCTTAATTTAATAAGAAGAAACTGGTGTAGTTCCTTAGAGCAGACCCAATTCTAATAAAAAATCTCAATAGCTTATTCTAAAGAAACTCTGCGACAGTTCAATGCATAAAAAAGATGACTGGATCATCTATGACTGAGATGACATGAGATGGCTAGATAGTGGAGATTGTGGAACTCACATTTGGCACCAATCATCCATCCTTACAAATGTGTAGAATTTTCAGTGAAAGATATGACACTATCAAGGAGGCCAGCCAAATGATTAATGGAAAGCAAATTAATTGGGGAACTTGGAATGTAAATAATAGAGTCAACAAAGGGGAGGGAGAAGGTGGGTAAGGCCAGGTAACAGCTCCTGGGATTATGTACTCAATCATGTGCATTTGCGCCACCATTGCTTTAGTGCAGACCAGAGTGGCCACTACCTGTCACTCCTGAAGGTAACGTCACATTGTGCCTTGTTGTAGTGGCAGTAGTGCTGCCTTTTGCGACCACAATTGTGTGAAATCGTGATGTCTTGCGACTTTCAGTCACAATTTCTGATTTAGGGTTGGAGCTGCAGACCCATGCCCAAAAGTAGTTTTGTTTGTTACTGTTCTTTTTTTCAATGAAGGATAAAAATGTAACTAATTTTCATCTTTTTAACCCATGTTTTTTCAACCCGCCCTCAATTTGGTAACTCCTGTGATAATCACTCTGACTCCTACGTTCTCAACCATCATCCCTTCCAGCAATGATTTTGACAGATTCTGACAGCTCTTCCAGAGACAATTCTAGTGGCACTTCCAGTGATGTCTCCTACAACAGCTTCGGCAATGCCTGCTGCTGCATTATTTTTTCTGTTTTTGGCTTAGATATCTTCTTCTCTATTTTGATTTCTTCTTAGGTGTATTGAATTCCTTTATTATTTTGCTGTTATGGACATGAAAACAATGGTTATGTTTCTGTTTTGGATATGGTGAATGGTGATGGGTTTTTATGCAGCTTTTGCTGTTTAAGAACTGTTGGTTATGAAATTTAATCAGAATATGATTTTAGTTGTAGATGATTTTTTTTTTCTATACATATATATTATGTGTGTCATGTAATATAAATCTACTTAGGCATTAAAATAGTGGTCATCCCGCTTTCGCTATCCTGCTGTAGTGTTTTTGGTGGGTGGTCACCCCGAGCCACTACACACTATAAGAATTTTAGAGAGGAGAGAAAAACAGAGAAATGTTTAACAGGAAAGTGGGTTTAGAATTCTTATTTCACCAAATGAGAAAAGGGGAACAACAGAGCTTATAAAGGCCTAGAAAAGTGTTACGACAGAAACTAACAACTACAATTAGTTAGAACAGAAACAGAAACTGACTAACTAAAATTAGTTAGAACAAAAACTAACTAACTTCTAACAATAATAACAGAAAAGATAACAGACTAATATCCAGTTGAATGACTGAATATTTACATGTGTATCTCTAATACATACTGTTGACTTCTATGCTTTTAGGCTAGTTGTTGATTTAAGATAAATAACCAGAGGGGGAAGTGGAGGAGAATAGAGAATTTTTACCAGATATGTGATTAGAGGTAGAAATGGAGGAGAATAGACTTGCTACTCGAGATGTGATCAATAGCTATTAGAGGATTTAGGTATGACAATTGGGAGAGGCGAGCAAAGGCATTACTACAGTGACTGTGAGTTGCAGAGGCAATGGAACTAAGGATCGCTGTTGGAGGGTTTGAGGACAATAACATTTGCAGCATTCTTAGTCCACACCGTGAACAGATATAATCTTACATCTCTTCACTTTGAAAATAATGAAGGTGATAAAGACTTCAATTTTAAGCTGGCTAGGAGTAACTTCAAATATGGAGATTTTTCCAGCACATACTGATAAGTGACAAGAGTGTGTAAAACCTTATTCAAGAAGCACCCCTAAAACATCAACAACTCTGCTATAACGATTTGACATTGTGGAAATCCTCAAATCAGGATCACAACTTTGTCTGCTATTGCAGCTGCTATGCGTGTGGTGTTTGCAGCTTGTATCTTGCATCCTCTAGTCATTTCTAGCGTATATTTGGCCAATTGAACTTTTCACTTTTCAGTAGGTATAATGTCAATATTTTATGTATTATACAATATATTTTAACTGCTATGCGGCTTCTGCTATTTTCCCATAACGCTAACCGCTACATCATATAGCGGATTATTGGCTTTCCACCATTTTCCGCAATCTGCAATTGATAACACTGTTGGCTTGTTCACTAGTTGAACTGCCTGGTCTGAGGTGAGTTTCATACCATTGTTTCCCAAAATAAGTCTCAAATTAGGCACTGGAAGACTATGTTGAACTGTGCAGTGGATTCTATCACTGACATCACATGGTGTTTCTCACTTTCTCCCACCCAACAAGCCTTTTAACATCTTAGATTCTTCTCTCTCTATCACTCTAAGACAGAAAACGCAGGGTAGTTTTTAGATTTTGAATATGAAACAAAAATATTAGATTTAATTCTCATCTGCAAATAAGTTGGTTTCTTTTATTTTTTTTTACTATTTTGATTAAAATTATATATGTTGTGAATATATTGTAGAGGACAACCACCTGATTATGTACTACGGGATGCCAAAAACACAAGTAAATTCTTCAAGTGTATAGGGAGTCTCCAGAACATCGAGAGCAATGAGAGTTCCAAAAATATAAGAGGTGTTTATCAAGCATTAACAGTGGAAGAATATGAAGCTGTAAGTTTTATGTTACTGTTTTTGCAGTATGATCTTTCTCCAAAGTGAATAATATGGCATCTCTTCAAATCCTTTTCTCTTTTTGGTTCCTTTTCTGAATATTACATTTATTATCATATTTCTGGTTCCTGTTCAGAGAGAATTGAAGAAGCCATCAATTGGAAAAGAGTATTTTAATCATATGAACCTTGAAGCAATTGTTACAAACTATCCCTACAGAAAAAACCTACCTAAAGAAGATATTGCCAAAGGTTAGCTTCCCAAGAAGGCTTGAAATTTCTACTCAATTTATTTTTGCTACTTTTTGTCTGTGTATGTGTGCATGTTTTATTTCTCTTAAACTTGATTAAACTAATGAATGCTGTATATACTAAACTTGTAATAGAAAGTCAAATACGACTGGCTCTTATTGATTTCTTGAAAGGGCTTGTTGAATTTGATCCTGCAAAGCGCTGGTCACCCTTTCAGGTAATTAATTTTGTCCATGTTGGCCAATCTTTCAAACTAAATTTGGCTTGGTTAATGCAAAATTTAAGCTATAGTTTTGCCTTTTGCAGGCTTCAAAACACCCTTTTGTAACTGGGGAACCTTTTACACATCCTTATAAGCCTCCCCCTGAGACTCCTCATATGGTAAGTAAATCTCAATTTTAAAGTATCTATACTTTTATGTTTAGGTTAAACTGTTTATTCAATACAGTCAGTCCTTTAATTATTCTTTGAAAGTTTGAATGCTTCACTACTCAATACTCATGCAAAATAATATTTGGGTACGTTGTTTTAGATGTTCAATTTATATTTAGATTTACTAAGAGTGCACTGCCAGGTCTTTGTTTGAACATATCTTGTTATAGTGATAGATGCATTGTCAAAATTAAATTTGTGTAATTAGGATTTGTAAATGTGTGTCTTAGATAACCACACAATGCCTTTATTTATATGAGGAGAAAAACGGATCACTATTGATTCCATATGATCTCTCTAACAATGATTAAGATCAATCTAATAATAGGTAATAAAGGTTATGGAGTAAATCCCCAATTACTATAAATAATGGAATAATATTAATCTATAAAAGGATTCGTGTAGTTGCATATTTAGTGAGCTCTCATATCTATTTCATCCAGCAAAGTCTGTTTCCCTTTTGTTTATTTTGGAATTAGCTTAAACAAATTGAAATAGGTGGAAATGGGCTATGTTAGTCAAATTTTCGTTTCCTTTAGGGCAGCACAGCTTTGTTTTGACTGGGATAAGTGGGGCTTCTCTAAGGGGGAGCCAGGAGGCCACAGGGGTAGAGTGAAGTGCTGATGTTCAAGAAGAGCTTGTTGCATCAGACTAATCTGAGCATGATGCTACATTTGCCTCTGATTCTGCAATTTTCATTTCTCTACCTCTGATCATCATCTTTTCACTCCCCACTAGATTCTTCTCCAGTGGAATATGTTCCATTTTGCAAGCAGAAGACTATTAACTATCTGTACCATAGAATCAGACAAGCGTTCTCTTTTACTGACCCTACAATTGTCAGCTTTGCTGCTTCCTATCTTCTGCAGTTTCACTAAGCTTCAGTTTAAGCAAAAGGCCCTACACCATCCTTGAATCCCACAAACAAAAGCTTCTCGGATTTTTTTAAGTGTTAACCTTTTGCCATTTGGGGAATAGGCCAGGCAGGATGTGTTTCTGTTGATTTTGGCTCCATGGAGTACATCTAAAACTCCTATTTGTTTTTATTTTATACAATTTATTTTTCATCTTTTAGTTAAATGTAAGGAACTATATTGTTGCTGAAGTGCATAAATCACACTCAGCTGAAACATATATTTATACATATAAAACTGATTACAGAGAGAGATAAAGGAAGATTACATAGGGGAGAGACCTAAGTTTACTTGGTCAGAATAGGAACAACTAAGACAACTTTATTGCTGCCACTAAGCCATAATATAAAAGTAAATCTAACACAATTTATCACACCCGCCCAAGCTGGAACATATAAATTAAATGGTCAAACTTGGAACATATGAAACTGAATCTGTGATCCTTTCAAAGACGTGGTGACAATATCTACATCTAGATCATTTGAGCTCACAAATTCAGTACCAATGTCCTTCAACAAGAGCTTTTTCCGGACAAAATGAAGGAGATATAAAGACCCATTGTCCCACAAGAATAGAGATATTACAATTGGGCTTGAAACACATAGAGGAAGAGTCGACAATCATTTAGAGAAGGTGTGCTGACATTCTGACTTCAATTTCACTAGTGGCTAGTTGAAAAACACAATGCTGTTGAAATACTAGAGACTTAATATGGTGAAGCTTTATTTGTGATTTTCAACCAAAGATACTCTTGATACCCATCTTCATAGATTGTATTCAACTTCCCTAGTCTTCAATTTCAAACAGACCATTGATATATTAACAGCTTCCAGCACTCCCCCTCACGCTAAAGCTTACTGAGCTTTTAGCTTGATGACAATAGTAGTGACTGGAAAAACAAATAGATGCCAGAAATGGTGGTTCTCGACCAGATTGAATGTAAGGGATAACTACTTAAAAGGAAAAGAAAAAGGCTAATGCACATGGTACAGAGCTGGATAAGGATAGTGCAACTAGGACAAAGATAGATGAGGCCAATGTAGCTGGGACAAAGACAAAGTTAGTGCAACTGGGACATACATGTGGCTAATGTAGCTGAAACAAATTGGACCAGTTCACTATGACAAAGACTAATGATATTGGGAAACATGGGGCCAGTGCAACTAAGACAAATCAAACCAATTCGTGTGTGACAAAAACTAGTGCAACTTGGACAAACATGGGGCTAGTGTAGTTGAGATAAAATTGGACCAATTCATTTGTGACAAAGATTAGAACAACTTGGACAATCATGGGCTGGCCCAGTACAGCTAAGACAAAGATGGATGAGATCTTTCTCTAATAGCCCTCCACAAGCTGGAAGATGCTGGGAACAAATTTTAGCTTCGAGTGAACAATGTAAGATACAACCATGACAAAAATGCAGTTGTGAAACTGAACAATAAACAAACAACTGAAAGAAAATCCATACCCAATTGAAATATGCTTAATCATTAAGCATAAGCCACAAACTAAGGCTTAACCACTTAAAAGAAGCAAACACGCTTAACCACCTAGAATGTGGAAGCCAAAAAACACAATATTGAGTGTTTAACCATCCTTGGCAAAAGCTCACATTAATGCTTAACCACCATGGACAGTAGCTTCAATGATAAAACACCTTGGAGGACAGCATCACGATCCAACAAAGTGATAAAACATGACTAACAAATGAACTTTTTTTTAACCTAACACTTTCAGACTGATTTGATGAATATAGGGGACAACAATGATAAACTGCATGCATTTGTAAAGGGGATGAACAATATCCCTAATGAGCAGTGCTAGATAATGATGACAGATGGCAGCAGACAATACCAGGAAAAAAATTAACAAGAAGTCATATTGTCATTTTTCAGAACGAAAACATAACCCATAGGAAAGTGTTCCCAAGTTCAGACCCACAAACTAACCAAGAGTTAAAAATGACACTAGAGGTCTGAAGTAGAGATAGATGTGTTGACCAAGAAAATTATTAAATAGTAGTCAGAGAGGAAAAAGAAGAAAAGGACACAAGAAATGGAATCTACTGGTGTAAACATTAAAAAATAGCTAAACAACAGCAACTCCGGTGGTGGCAATAGAAACTGACCATTGGATCAGACTCGCCGGAGGGAGACAAATGGTGTGTTGGTTTAAGCAAACAACCATCGAGGAGCAGTAGATCTGACAAAAAAAGAGATCACCAGAGAAGATGAGGTGCATGTGAGGGTGTGAAGAGGTTTCTCATCTCTGCAACTTGTGGGTTTTGTTGCACTCAAGGAGGCACTTTTGATGGTGTTCTCGCTGCAACAGAACACGGTGGCCAGTGGCAGACGTTGGCCAGAGGCAGCAGACAGTTGCTAGTGACGACGGATGGTTGCTGGAAGCAACAGACATTGACAAGTGGAGAGGGATCAACCTGCTTTGATACCATATTAAATGTAAGGACTACATTGTTGCTGAAGTGCATAAATCACATTCAGCTGAAACATAAATTTATACATAAAATTGATTACAAAGAGAAAAAGGAAGATTACATAGGGGAGAGACCTAAGTCTACTTGGTCATAATAAGAACAACTAAGACAACTTTACTGCTGCCACTTAAGCCATAATACAAAGTAAATCTAACATGATCTAACAGCCTGATAATGGAGGAATGATGTCTCTATCATTATCCAATTTTCAATTTTTGGATAACGAATGTTTTATCAGAGTGCATCAAAGCATGCTTTTTGCAGATACTATAGTTAAGGTTAAGAGAATCAAAATCTATAGGTTATGTTGCAAGAAGAGTGTCTCTATCCATGATTTCAGGACAAAAATCTGGTACAGAAAACTCAGATTTAGTCTATATTTATGCTGATAATAGTAGTGAGTTTAAGAATCCTACCTAATTTAATACAAAACTAATGGGAAAATAAGTCCTTAAATTATCATCTATTACAATTACTCCTAAAATTAGTATAAATGACAATTTACCCAATCTAATTGTCGACGTCTGTATATGCTTTTATTTAAATTTCAAATAAGTATACCAGAAGATTTAGGTAGTTAAAGATCAAATTATTCAAATATGGTATGACCTAAATCTGTCTTGCCCTTATTTTCTCCTTTTCTTATTTTGCACAAGGTTGTTATTAGAAATGGTGGAATTGTGCCTAATTCAACCTCACAAAACTGACTTGTAAGATGAAGTTTGTACCTCATTATATATTCTTGTTTAGTCATATTACTAGGCAATGTGGGATCTCCCACACAACCCCCTCACGCTGAGGACGGAACATCTCGAGCGTGAAGGTTAATAGTTGTAGGTGGTTCAATAACGGCCCGATAACAGGTGACATAATAGGCCCAATAACAACAAACTGTTAGGATAAACTCTGATACCATATTAGAAATGGTGGAATTGTGCCTAACTCAATCTTACAAAATCAGCTTGTAAGATGAGGTTTGCACCTCATTATATACTCTTGTTTAGCCATATCACTAGGCAATGTGGGATCTCCAACAGTTGTCAAACTTGAGAGTTTATGTAAACTTGTGGGATGTTCATTTACTCAACTCATAACAATGTACTTTATATAAAAATAATAACAAAATATCTATAAATGTCTACCAATTAAACATTTCAATAACATAATAAATCAAATAGTAAACCATAAATTTCACGATACTTAAATAACTCAGTATAGTAATGTATCACTATTAGATAATGATGAATGTGATAGAAATGGTAAAGCATTCCAATTGAGGGTTTGGTTTTGCTGGAGAATGAGGGTTATTATCTTATTGGAGGGAACTTGATCTCATGGAGGAGTAAGAAGCAAAAACAATTTCTAGATCAAATGCTGAAGCAAAATGTCGTGCCATGATAGTAGCTACTTGTGAGATCATGTGGCTCCGATAACTTATCCAATAGTTAAAATTTTGAGATACTCATGACACTAAGTTAATGTGTAATAAGCAGGCTACTATTCACATTGCATCAAATCCACTTTGCTACGAACAGACCAAACATATAGAGATGTTGACTGAAACTTTGGCAAAGAGAAGGTGCTCTTCGGAGAAGTTATCATTGGATTTGTTAGTTCAAGTTATCAACTCTCTCAAGGGCTCTCATGTTGATAGTATATGTAAGAACCTTGACTCATATGACATTTGTGCTCCAACTTGAGAGAAAGTGTTAAAGATATGATTTGATTATGTCAATTAGTGAATTATCTTTAGGGATTTAGTCATTAATTATCTTTATATTTTCTTTTTTATTGTGTGTATTACTTATTATAAATAAGAATATCCATGTGTGTACTTACACACAATTGCAGTCATATACCTATTAGATATTTTTAGATGCAATTGTTCTTTGATCCAGGAACAACAGATGTTAACTTGTAAACATGTGGAAAACAACCCAAAATGACTATCGTTCTTTTCAGTTCAAATGATCTACTAACAGGTGTCTTGACCAAATTGTTGAGAGGACCTTAGATTCAATTCATATGCTCCAAGCTTGGTGGATACGATCTCTATGCTCTAGCTTAAGAGGGAATGTTAGATTATGTTAGATTTTCTACTGTATTTTGACTTAATGATACACACACAGTCACACATATGAGTATGGTCAGTGTGAGTTTGAAAACATAAGCATTTCTCTCTAATCCTTCTATTCTTACACTTACCCATTTGTTTTGGTAATTTGGTTACTTGGAAAAGCTGAAAACAAAATATTATCGTTAGAAGTTGTGCAGGGGATGAATACAAGGGAATGGTGCATGGTGTCTCTGACCCTTTGTTTATTTCAATAGATTTTGAAAAGAAAGAAGTAGAAGAGAAAATGAATGTGTTGTTTGGAAGAGAAGAGAAAATATTGAAGAGGAGCCAACCAAAATAACAATCTCTTCTTTGATGAAGAGAAATGGAAAGAAAAAGGGATAAAATTTGTGGGACTTATATATACTATTCTAACCTTGTTATTTCTTCTCTATCTCACAAAATTTATATATACAAGGGTCAATATGTCTATAAGAAAAATTCAGTTTCTTTCTCCACTTTTCTAATCAATCAAACAAGTGAAAAGAAAACTCAACTTTTCTTTCTCTTCTACTTCTATTTCTAACTACCCAAGCACCTTAAAAATCTACATATTTTCTCTTCTTTCATACTTCTCTCTAGTACCCTACTTTTTTTCCTCTCCACTTCTCCTTTTATTCAAACAAAGGATGAAATTCTATGGCTTAAAAGAATTTTTGAGAACTTACACAAATAGGTATTCAAGTCTTCTTTATAAGCTAGTTGGGGATTTTGGACATCTATGCACCAACTTCAGGGGAGGTGTCGACAACAGTATGTGCTTTTATAATAAATATACTAGATTCAAGTAGGTAAAATCATGATAGATTATTCAGATCTGAGCTGATATTATTTTCCCTTTCTTCTCCCTATATATATCTATTTTGTAATCAGGTAGGATCTCCTATAACCAGTTTTGCCTATATGACTCATGTAATTCTGATAATCAACAATAAGAAAACATTTTCTTCTCCTAAAATTACGCAAATTAATTGTTTAACTAGAGTCTTCTAAAATCTTCACTCGCCCTTTTGCCATGAGTGCATGTGTATCATTCCCAGCTTGGAAATGAATTCTTGGTAAAGCTGTTGTGAGAAATCTACTGGATGAAGACTTGGGAGTATATATCTTTTTCATGATTCCCTCCTTTTTCAATATTCTCCATAATGAAATAGCTATCAAGCTCCTTATGTTCGGTACTGTTGTAATACAAACTGGATTCTTATTTCTTTGCAGTGTTGATTGAAACCTGATTGTCAAAAGTATTTTATTGACCATTCATATGTGACCTTTACTTCAGCATGTTACCTTTTTAACCAGATAATTTCTCATATGCTATGTGTCAATGCTTGGAATTCAGCTTCAGCACTCCTGCAAGCTATGAACAATTGCTGCTTGGTTCAAGTTACCAAATTTTCTAATATTTGTAGTGCAGCCAGAAGTTGATATATGATCTGTTTGAGCCTACATAATCTGCATTTGAATAAATTGCGGTATCATGTAAATAAACTTTGTAGGAAAATTTTATCTATATTCTGTGAAAATATCAAGTCTGAGATCTAGATAAGACAGTTTTCAGAATATCCTTCTCTTCACTATCCAAACATCTATTTTCTTTCAAATAGTGAGTGATTAATGTTTGGCAAAGTTCATTCATTTAGTTTTGTTCTTTTCATGTTATATGTTGCTATATTCCCATCATTTAATCAGTCTATTTTATTTGGATGTTGCTGTTGTATCTTGCAGTTAGTTATTTGATCAGATGAATACATAAATTCCAATATCTTCATCATTTAAAGTTCATCTTATTTATCGGTGACTTTACAGCCAGTAGTTCAAAATATCAAGGTGGATAATCATCCAGGAGGAGGACACTGGTTTGCTGCTGGTCTATCACCTAATGTGAGCCTGCTAAAATTTAAACATTTGTTTTTATTTTCTCAAGTAGTGAAGTTGAATATGTTTATTATTTCTTTTTAAATTTATGAAGGACATGAAACATGTTTAAATTGATTCCAAAGAGAAAATAATGTGTGTGTGTGTATGTTTATGATTGCTTTTTAAATAATAAATTTTTTAACTGGAAATAATGATCAAAATTAAAAATAAATTATAAAAGAAAAGAATGGTATAGTAATAAAAAGAGAAGTTAATAAAAAAATAAATAGAAGAATTAAAGGCCTTTCTTTTCGCTTTTTTATTGTTTTTAACTTTTTCGGCTGGGATTTTAGGGTTGGGTCACACGACCCACCTTTTTTCTTTAAAAAATTCTACCATGATTGGCTCACTGTGCAGAAAGGTTATTTCAACCATCATGTTTATCCACCAACTAATATCTTTCATAATGTACCAATATAAACATTTTCCTGGGAGTGAATCATTCAGCACAAAAGTATATCTTTAATAACCTCTGACTCCTACCTAACTCGTCTATCTGAAGAATGCCCCTCCTTCAATTATGAAATTTGTATTTTGAAACTTAACCATCCTTCCATTCCAATGGAAGTTCCTCTTCATTTTCTAATGAGTTATCACGTAATTGGAATATATGCATATAATATTCAATTCTGAACTAATTATATTCAATTCTTCCTAGTTGACTGTATTGTATCCCTGCAGGTTCCAGGAAAAAGCAGAGCTCCCCTCTATAGCAGTCCACATTTTCAGATGGTTCAACATCCGCCTGCTAATAGCTATGGCAGTGTAGGAAGTCATGGGAGCTATAATGATAGTGTTGGGCTAGGAAGCAGCTATGGAAGTTACGGAGAGAGCAGTAACATGTTTGCTTACTATTCACCTATTGGTCCTTCTGGGATGAACATGCACAATCAGGGCAGCATGTCAATACTTGGGAATAGTCCAGATGCCAGGAGGAGAGTTAAGTACCAACCTGGGAATGGGCTAGGCATGAGTCCATCAGCTGGAAATTTTGCTCCCCTGCCCCTTGGTGCCAGCCCATCTCAATTTACTCCACCAAGTTCCTATAGTCAGGTTTCAGTTGGCTCTCCAGGACATTACGGACCTACGTCTCCTGCAAGAGGAACTTCTCACGGATCACCTTTAGGCAAGACAGCTGCAGTTAGTCAGTTTAATAGAAGAAAAAATTGGGGACATTCTGGAAGTCCTCAAACTCAAGAAACATTTTCTGCACATTGGCAAGGTCAATATCCTGACAGCACAAGCCATACTGAAGGAACATCACAAGCTCTTGGCAGTTCACCATCATATCTACACTCAAGTAGTAATCCTGGAAACTGGAAGCAGAGAGGAAGTGGAGGGTTATCTGCTAATCGGAACATTTCATGCTTGATGAAGCCCAGTGCTAATATGAACTCACAATCAACAGAATTAGTTCATGACAATGCGGACACTGGCATTTCATTGCCTGATCCTGGAGATTGGGACCCTAATTATAGGTACACAATTGGCTCCCAAACAGCTTATTTGTGATTATTATTTTTATTTACAATTTATATTTTGGATGCATGTTGTGTGTTATCATGCCTACATGTTGAAGATTTTATTTGTATAGAATATTAGAGGAATTCAAGAATTGTGTGTATTAGATCACACACACTGATGGATTTATAATCTTATGTACAAGATAAATAAGGAAACAAAATAAAATAAATTCCTCCTTTATTTCCCTATTTACATATAATCAAATCATATCTTCAATATTCTCCCTCAATCTAGGAATTCAAGAATTGTGTGTATTAGGCCACATACACTGATGTATTTATATTCTTATGTACAAGATAAATAAGGAAACAAAATAAAACTCCTGCTTCATCTCCCTCAATCTAGAGCACATATTTCAGATGTTCTAAGTTTATATAACCAAACCCCCCCCCCCCCCCCCCCCCCCAAAGAGATTTTGTGAGCATATAACTGGCTGGTCATCAGAGTTGACTAAATCAGTAATGATTTCACTTGGGAGTACTTTCTCTCTCACAAAATGACAATCGATCTCTGTGTTTGGTCCATTCATGGAAGACGGGATTAGATGCAATATGCAGTGGACTTGATTATTGCAAATAAGCCTAATGTCTTGAATGTCTCCCAATTGGAGTTGCTGGAAAAGTTATCATAGAAATTTAATTTCACATACAGGTACTGCCATGGTATGATATTCAATTTCAACACAAGATTTGGTAACTTTATTATGTTTCTTGCTTCTCCATGAGATCCAATTACCCCTAATAAGGACACAATAGCTAGAAGTAGACCTTCTGTCTGATGGTGATCCAATCAACAACTGAGTAGCAAACAATTTTGGAATCACATTTGTCTTCATATAAGAGTCCTTGATTTGGTGCCTTCTTGATATAACGAAGGATGTACATATCATCATTCCAATGACTATCACAAGGGGCATTGAGGAATTGAATTACTACATTGACTACACATGCAATGTTTGACCTAGTGATTGTGAGATAATTGAGCCTACCAACTAGTCTTTGATATCTTTTTGGATCTTTTAAAGGTTCCCTTGATCCGGAAGGAGCTTAAGATTTGGATCTACAGGAGTGTCATTCAGACAACACTCAATTATACCAGTTTCAGTGAGAATATCCAAAGCATATTTTTTGTGAGATGGCAATACCAAAAGTAGATTGAGCAACCTCGATGCTTAGAAAATATGGGTGAAACAATATTCTTCATTTAAAACTGACTTTCAATGTGAGATTGAAGTCAACAGATACCCTTAGAATCATCACTAGTAATAGCGATTTCATTAATGTAAACCACCAGATGAATGCACAAACCAGATGGAGAATGGAGGAAAAAGATAAAGTGGTCAACTCCACATCGAGTCTTACCAAACTAAATTAAAGCTAAGTTGAAATGACCAAAGTAGGCACAAGGAGATTGCTTCGAGCCATAATCGTAGTGTCTTAGGCGACAAACAAGATAAGAGTCATCAAAAGCAATGAAACCTTAGGTTGATTCATGTAAACTTCTTGCAGCTCATCATGCAAGAAAGTGTTTTTAATGCCCAACTAGTGAAACAACCAATAATAAATAACTGTCATAGCAAGAAACAAACGAACAAAAGCGACATTTGCCACAGGAGAAAATATGTCCCCGTAATTGGAACCAAAGATTTGAATATAGTCCTTAGCCACTAAACGAGCTTTGAACCATTCAATTCAATACTGTCATCTAGTCCAACCTTCACTATATACATCCAATGACAACCAACAATAATCCTCTTTGGAGGCAATTGGATCAGTTTCCATGTGCCACTGGTCTGTAAGGCAGCCATTTCATCCAACATCGTTTGTCACCAAGATGGATCAACCATGGCTTCACCTATAGACTTTAGGAATAGAAATGTCCAAAAATTATATAAAGGAAAAATAGGCAGGGATAATCTATGACAATGAAGAGTACAAGCATATTGAGGACTAGTATTGTGGGTGGACCTCATACATATCTTTGTAGGTGATAGGAAGCTCTTGAGAAGGAGATGTGGTTGGAGGGCCATTTGGAGCAGGAGATGATATTAGGGGATGAGTAAGTGGAACCACTAGTGGATGTCTCAACCGTCACTGATAGACGATCAACAGTGGTGGATCAATAACAATAGTTAGAGTCAGAACAAGATGTAGATCAACCAAAGGTGCATTATTGATTATATTGTTAGAAGAATGGAGTGGACTCATAAAGTGACATTAGCAGATACAAGATAATGTTTAAGTTGTGGATAGAAGCAACAATATCGTTTCTAGAGGAAAAAGTAACCAACAATATCCTTTTTGCATTCAACAAAATCATTATGTTGGGTTGTGTGAGCACAATAAGTTTAATGAAGAATTCTCTATGATGTGAGAAAAGACTGAAATTGGGAAGATAAATATTCTTTGGCTTATCAGTGCGTAGAATTCTAACGGGTGACCCAAACTAAGTAGTAATTTCATATGCAAAATTTTGATAGATAGAAAATACATCAAAACAACTCTTCATTGGAAGGACCCAAGAATGAGAAAAATTATCAATAAAATTGACAAAATAGTAATATCCTAAAGTTGAACATATGAGTTGCAAACATGTTTAACTAACTGATATGACTTGCACTGTAACGACTTAAGCATAATGAGATTGGGAATTAAAATATGCAACTTTTCGAGACTAGGATGACCAAGGTGTTGATGGGCAAGATTGGCAAAGGTAGCAGAGACAGAGGCAATCAATGGTGAAAGATGATACAATCTCCTGTACTCATGTCTTTCTCCAATTGTCCGCTTGGTACGTCGATTTTGAACAAAAAAAGAGTTTTAACAAACAAGATAGAAAAATTTGGAGAGTTAGTTTGCTAATGAAAATCAAATTGAAAGGACAACCAAAAAAAAAAAAGAGACTGAATTTAAAGTGAGATTAGGAAGTGAATGAGTTTGGCCAATGTGGGGAACTTTAATTTAGGAACCATATGTGAGATTAATAGAAGGCAAAAAGTCTATTTATGATCATATGTACAAAATAAATAAGGAAACAAAATAAAATAAAATCTCTACATATTTGTTTTCTATTTCCCTATTTACATATAGTCAAATCATTTCTTTAACAGAAACAAAACTAAATACAACGCTGAAAAGATAATACTGTGGTTCTAGATGAAAGTGCATGAAACTTGAATCTCTGTCATGAAATTCAATTAATTTTATCTGATGATGGTCATGATGCAGACTTAGTTACGGGATTGAAACTTCGAGTACTCATTCCCTGAAGCAATTACTAACTTAACATATGATGTCCCTGAAGTAGTTAGTAACTTAACATATGATGTTCTCATGAATATTTTGAATTTTATTCCAGCGATGAATTACTTCTTCAAGACGATGGTTCAGATGAAACCTGTTTGACAGCTGAGTTTGGCAGAAGTATGAATCTTGGTTCTACTGAAACATGGGCTGGATTTGGAAGGTTCAACCATGTTTCCAACTCAAACACTCCAATAATCATGCAAAGGTTATTTGCTGTTAATTTTTGTCACTTTACTTTACTTTTTCATGGTTCATGTGGTCGTACTGTGTTTTCCTTGGCTGCTTCCTGGGTTGATTCATTTGATGTGCTGATGATTTTCCCCATCGATTTAAGATTTGCAGATGTATTGCACTCCCTATATCAATGCTTTTAAAATAGGAAAAAAAAAAAAATCCCTGTATCAGCCTAACGAAACAAAACTCCTGAAAGTCTTTTTATTTTTAACACAATTGTGTGGTTAAATTCTCATGGTTTTAAACTTATGGGAACAATAATATTATTGCAATTCATATACTTTTTATTTGTTTTAACTTAACGGGAAATGAAAATTCTTGGAATATTTCCTTTCCTTATAATTTGCTTTCCAGTTGAAATCTGAATATCTTTGTTTTACATCGTTGATCTTTTTTTATTCTTTACCCTGTGCTTCAGACTAAATGGACCCAGTCAAGCATTTACCAATGTTGAGATGGGTAGCCTTCCAACACATGATCTTCAAGGAACATATGTACCCTCGATGTCTAAACAACATTTTCATCTCATGCCTCATATTTTACAAAATTCTCCAAGCCGTTTTGGACATCAATCTGTTCAAAGATTCTCACATGGTAGACCCCCCCAGGGTGCTGAGTGGAATCAAATTAAGATTCAGGCTCCTCCTTCTGGTTTCAGCAGTGTGGGTCCTCGTTCTCCTAGGAATAACTCATTCACCAACAGTATGACATGGGGTATGTAATATTTGCTCAATTTTACTGTCCTTTTTCCTCTCTGTCGTATCTTATTTGGATTGTTGCTATAGTAAAAAAAATGTTGCTAAAATCGGATGAGTTGTTGAACCAGTCAAGATATTCAAAAAACATAATATCATATATAATACTAAAAAATATATAAAACATAATTATATAGGTTTTTAACTTGTATAAAAGTTCAAAATAAACATATTATAATAAATAAGTTGAAGTTTCAAGCATATACATCAATATTTATTAATAATAAGTTTACATTTAAAATAGAAAAGAAAATGACAAATATTTTAGTTTAATTTTTTTTAAGGAAAAAAGTTGAAATAATTATTAGAAATAGTGAAATTTAGCCTAACTTAACCTCACAAAATTGTCTTGTAAGGTGAGATTTACTATTATTCAGTCATATCACTAGTCGATGTGGGGTCTCCACCCCCCATCCTCATGCTGAGAATTGAACATGTCAAGTGTGAAGTTTAACATTTGTGGGTGATCTGATAGCTGTCCGATATTAGGTTACACGATAAGTCCAACAACAAGAAATCACTAGGATAGGCTCTAATATCAAATTAGAAATGGTGAAATTGGACTTAATTCAACCTTAAAATCAGATTGTAAGGTGAGGTTTGCACCTTATATACTATTGTTTGACTATATCAGTAGTCGATATGAGATCTCCAACAATAATGTTGTGTTAAGCATTTTTTATTGATTTGCTACAAATTGACTTTTGGTTGGTTCTTAATCGGTTTATACCAGTTTTCTTGATTTTTGACTGCTTTTTCTTCAGACAGGTTTTCTGGTTTAATTAAACTGGTTGTGTGATCGATCACTGGTTTTTGTAACAGGCAAGTTTGGTCTCATTTTCAAAACATGGGTAAAAAGTGAATTGTATATGTCTTAGATACGAGGCTTGTTTTGTACTATGATTTGTACCCAAGAATTAGGATTAAATAATTCTTCCTATAAATGTTGTACCAAGAAAAGGAAATAAATAATAACAAGATTGACAGAATCACGTCTTAAAGCGTTGAATCATACGATTTTGTGATTCTGCAATTCTTTGTTCCTGTTTCAAATTGCAAAGTTGTAGAATTGTCAAAAATGAGACACTGAATCGTGGAAGCATGAAGTCGGCATGCTGTTTGTGTTTGGGCATGACTCACGTCGGTCTAAATGGTCTAAACCGTAAATTCATTACACTAGTCAGTGTTCAGACCTTCATTTTTACTCCCCTCAAACACTCTGAAGAAAGACGTCCTTTCCTTGTTCTCCAAGTTATCCATTCTGTCACAACCAAGCCTTATTCTGTGCTACTGACATTATCAAACGCTCTCTCCTCTGTGACCACACCTCTTCTCTGCCACATCCATGATGGGTCTTAAATCTGATAATTTTATACATTTTTTCCTCCATAATGAATCTTTTAACATAAAGCAACCTCCCTAAAGATAGGACAACTAAAATAAAAAGATAACTAAAGAGTTTTATCTTTTTAAAAAACTGATTAATAAAAAATATATTTACTTTAAATTTTAAATTATAATTCATTCAAGTCCAAATGTTCCGGTGGTGCCTCTTCTCAACCTCTAATTTTGGATTTATTTTAGATTTGATGTGTGCTGTAATGTTTTTTTATTATTTTTTAAGTCTTGTATAATCTACATTTCAAGTTACGATTCCACATTTAATGGTTCTGTGTCTTTTCAAGTCAAAATAGAATCCCAATTATGTCAATCTTGAGAAATGATCTTAATTCTAGCTCTACACGACAGAATTGCATGATTTTCTTTGATTGCCACAATCATCTACAGTTACCTTCAAATGACATTACTCTTGGAATCTTCAGTATTTGAAGGAACTACTGCACACAAATTGGCTTTGGGTTTACTCTTGGAATCTTCAACCTGAAGGAGATAGT
Source organism: Psophocarpus tetragonolobus (assembly GCA_037954015.1). Lineage (NCBI taxonomy): Eukaryota > Viridiplantae > Streptophyta > Magnoliopsida > Fabales > Fabaceae > Psophocarpus > Psophocarpus tetragonolobus. Next base: position 27,578,188 of record CM075694.1, on the reverse strand, counting down.
CCAACACATTCTTCAGCATTGCCAATTGTTTTCCCCAACCCCAAAATCTGAAATTTGCAAAAGTCCGAAAATTTTAGTGATGCAATTCAAACTTTTGTCAATTTGCTGATAGATAGAAAGTTGCAATCAAGTACATAAATTACTGAATTCAAAGGGATATCCTTCCAGATAAGAATTGAACCTTTACCAATAACCTGAGAGTGTACCATCTACTGTACGAAATGTTTGAGTGATCATAACATGGAGAATTGCCAAAAACAGCTATGTCTCTAGTCAGGTGATCTGAATCTCTAGAGTCACAATCCATAGTTTTGTTTTACCTTTCGGCCAAACTGACCTCTTACATTGGATAGTTTTGGCCATTCAACTTGTGGGCTGATAGGAAGAGACGACCCTTTTGGTTGAGCTGGTCAGCAGGAAAGAAGGCACTCCCATGGGAGCACATTTTGGTTTTATGGGATCAGATTGAACTCTATAGTAAAAAGTGAATTGTATTTCTCACTTATGGACTGGTGCAACGATGGCAATAAATAGAGATACAAGGCAGATTTTGTAAACTTATTTGGACCTAAGAATCTGAAGATAATTCCTCCTATATATGTAGTACCTTAGAATGGGAGAATGGGATGAAATAACTATCCTAATTCTAGCTGTACACAACAGAATTGCATGATTCTGGTTGATTGCCAGTTTGCTACTATCATCTACAGTTACCTTCAAATGACATTACTTCAAGCACAAAGGATCAAACGTGTACTGAAGTTCTTTTCTGTGGTACCTGTATCTTGATTAGTTATGGAACTTTGTTTTTGTTGTTTTACTTGGTATGCATCGAATAGTTAATGTGAGAATAAACAATGAATAAAATATGTGACAGTAATCTGATACTGCTATCCACTTCATCTCTTATCAAAATGAACTACTTATCTTTAGACACAAATATATATACACACAAAAGATACTATTATGATCTATCTATATCAATCTAACTTGGCTGGTATGTATTGTAGGGCGAAGAATGAATCCTCCTATCTCAAGTATGCCTCCACCATCCCGCACAAGAAAAGATTATGCAAGGATAGACTAGCAGAGCCAAATTCGATGGTTCAGCCTGTTTTTCATTTTTTTGGGGGGAGGGGGAGTAACAAGATTAGTCTGTGTAAAAGGGGAAATTGAAGAAAAAGAAAAAAGAAAAAAAAAAAGGAGGCCAGTACCCAATGGTTCATTAGCAAACCCTTCTATCTTTGATCAGTTATTGTGCTCGCGCTTAAAATTAGTGTGTTATAGTTTGCATGCCATTGATCATTTATTTGGGTATTGGTATTTGGTAATTCATAGGCACTATATATGCGCTGATGTACCTTCTGGTAGGCTTGTGCTTAATGAAATCCTATGAGTTGGCGTGAAAAAATTTAGTATCAAGTCTTTTACAGTGGCTATTGGAGCCCCTATTGGCTTTCTTAAGCTCTCTCTTCTTCCTATTAGTTTGAATTTTGAACTATATAGTAAATTTCATTTAGTTGTACATACCTTTTGTGGGGTGTCTTTTTGCTAGATTCTTCACGTATGAATATTTTTATTTTCTATATTTGATCTATTAGAACACAATATTTATACCTTAATGCTTTGATAATGAAGTGCCAAAATGAAAGTTGTCGTTGTCTATTTAGGGTCATTTTCTGTATATTTTTATGGTGATTTAGTTGAGTTTTTCAATGCTAGACTTTGGCAATATAAGAAGTACAAGTACTGGTCACTAATGAGCTTAAGAAACATTAGATAAGAAAGCTTTTAATCCTTGTTCATCAAACATTCTTGCTTTTCACGTGATTTTTAATCAACTGTAAGCATTGACTGAGATAGTTTGATCAAACACATATCGCTCCTTGGATAATAAATCTATTCATGTTGAAATGTACGATCAAAATCATAATGGAAGCATGCAAGCAAAATCAATTCGAAAGCAATCCCTCTTAAGTGCAAAGATATAGCATAACATGGCCGCAGAAAATAAATGCAACGAATTCAAGGGATTTTCTCCCTACACCTCATTTTTCTTCTTGCACCTCTATCAGTTTTTAAATATCCAAATTATCTTTATGTAAACCCCTCCTCCCGTAAAAATGGCAACTGTGCAATCTATTAAAAAACCCACCATTTGCCACCCATTAAAAACATGTTGAGTATTCGTTATAAAATTATACGTGGTTTTTTTAATACTTGTAAGTATTCACAGGTATCTCTAAATCTTTTAACAAGGTATTTTTTTTTAGAAAAAGATTCTTTTTTTATAAGAAGTTTTATAAAATAAATTCTTTATTTGTTGAAAAATTTACAAATAAATTATTATTTTTTACAAGATTAATTAGATCTAAAATAGATAATATAATATATATATATATATACAAATATTTAATACAAATGGAATTTTTATTTTATATTATTGATATTTTTATAATAAACAATTTTACTAATTATGAATTTTTCATTAAAAAATAAGATTGATATTAATGAAATTTGACCATATTTTAATTTGATTTATTTCATAATATTATTATTTTCTTCAACTTAAATATATATAGTATTTTAGTTTAGCGGGTAATGGATATATGCGAGTACAAGTATTATGATACTTGTACCTATGCCTATTAAAAAACAAGTAGGAAAAAACTCGTATCCACAGGTAGTGGGTATCCATTTCTATTATCTTGTAGATATTTTGATGGGTTTTATTTGTGACTATTTGTTGACATAAATTTTTTTGTCATCCCCATTCATAACCTTATGGTAACAATTCTTTGTTGTGCAGTGTTGCTCTAAAGTAAGGGTTTTAGATTTTGTTTTGATTTCTTTAGTTAATTAGTCCGTATAGGCCATTCTAGATAAAAAATTTTAAGTATTTAAAGAGTTCAAATGATGTAATTTGGAATCACAAGTCTTTATTGAAACACTTAATTTGCACACTCAATTTGAAATCAGTTTGAGACACCCAATTTGAACTTAGTTTGATTCATCATAATGTGGTTTTTTTAGCAAGTCCGGATTAAGTAATTTGGAAGTTTTTTCTTTTTCAAATTCATATTAGGCAATCTAAAGGTTTCTTTTTTTACAAATTCATATTATATAATTTGAATATGGATTACATAACTTTGATACTTTCAATTTTGAATGAGGGTATTTTAGATTTAGTAATTCAGATTTATCAAAATACAAACAAGAATTGACCATTCGAAGCTTATTTGTTAACATTGTTTAGAACAACGATCTTGGACATGCTCATACTTATTACAACTTCAGTAAAAGATGAAAGATGGCATATACCAACAAAGAAGATGGGTTTCACGTACCTATGGTGGTCATCGAAGCACTAACCAATCAAGTTGCATTGATGGTGGAGTAGTGAAGACCAAAATTTTAGGAATTTGGCAACCTTGGCAAGTAATGCAATCATATATTTACATAAGGACATTTTTTTTTCATTTCTAAATTATGGAGTCGAAGGAAGAAAATGAAGGGTGTAAAAGGAAAAAACCCTTATTCAATCATAAGAAATGGATAAAGTTGTTTGGTAATGTTTTGAATATGTTTGGTCCTCCCTTCGAATATTATTTTAAAAACTCAAACTCTGTATAGGCGTAGCCTTTATTATGTCTTTAAGAATTATTTTGGTAGTTGCTATTTACATTATTTCCCCTTTTGTTCTCCACATTTACCTTTTTGAAACATTGAAGACATTCTCTCCAATTTTTGAATAAAGCATACACTTCTCACCTTCCTCATTGCTATGCATATCACACTCTTTTTCCAACTAGCCTTAAACCTTTGCAATAGTTCTTTCTCCATGGCTCAGTAGCTTCTTCTTCTCTAATCCTTCATTTTTGCAAAAAAAAAAGGTTATACCCTTCTAATTGTTGGCTTTTCTTTTTTGCAACACATTTTTTTTTTGCATCCCAAATTTTGAAAATTTTGAAATAGTTCACACCCTTTTAGGCTTTTTGTCTTGAAAACCTCATTTTTCAACATCCACCTCCTACTACGCTCATCTTCTTCGCTTATCTCCTCTGCCTCCCTTTACTCTAGTTTTAATGTTGTGGGTCAATAGGTTTATAATATGAATATGGTTTATTTACAAATCTAATGATGCACATTATGTTCTTGCTTTGAGATTAAATTAACACATTATGGATCTCATGATCTCCAATTGTACATACATTGTGGATCATGTGATTCATAACGTATTACTACATAATTGTGGATCACATGAACATAACGAGGGTGTGCTACTATCCAAAATGTACCACTACATTGCAGATCACATGAATATATTGTAGATCAATTGCTTTGCAACATTAAACGATCGAAGACCTGGTCATTGTGAAATTCTTCACCTTTGATCCTAATATCCTATAGAGGGGTTAAGGGAGGCGATGACTACCAAATAATTAGGTTTGCATGGATAGATCAAGGAGCTTGAAAGAACTGGAAAAATTTTGGAATTGCAAAAAATTTAGGGGTGTATAAAGAAAAAAGAAATTACAACATGCTATATTTTATGAGCCTGTAATACTAAGTTGTTACCTAACAAAAGCTATAAGACCTAACAATTGGGGTGCAAAAATATACTTTTACATTCTAGTTTCTGAAGAAAAATGGAGATGTAGAAAGAAAAGCTTGTCGGTCAAATCATTACCCAACTATAGGGAATTTCTTTTTGCATCCTATTTGCTATTTGCATCCATAATATTTGAATTCTCACCTATGATGTTTTCTTCTTCATTGTCTTTGTTGTCGCCCTCTTGTGAACTTAAACTCTTATCCCTGCACTTGGGGGAGGAGGAGAGTTGTGCATTCGTAGATTTGTAAAAAGGGGTACAAGGGGAGTATGGATGGGGAGGGGTTGGGTGTAGGGGAGGATAGCAATGAGACAAAAGAGACAAGGATAATTTAGAAAAGTCCTATTTTGGCAGTGCAAATAAAAAAAATGGAGGATGCAAAAAGAAACTACGCCAATTGAGTTTCTCCTAAAGGAAACTTTGTGGCTCATTAATTTCTTTGCCAATTTAGCTCCCACATAAAATATCCTTTATACCCAATCAATGCATTTTGTAATTGAGTGAAATGTCATTTGGTCTCCGAAAGATTGAGACGATGATGAGTTGTTAATTTTTTTTTTCTAACATGTGACCTAGGTTCTTGCATTTTTAAGTTGATTACAAGTTTGTCTCTCTGATACTAAATTGTTGTGTCACCCCTAAGAAGTGTTGTGTCATTTGAGGAGAGAGAATTAGTTGCTGACAATTTATTAATTAATAGAAGATAAATCTGTAAAAGAAAATCAGTTAGTAGTTGAAAATAGATCCTTTGAAAAAACTAATGGAGTAATTTTTTAGAAAAAAAAGTTGGTAACTACCTAAAAAAACTCTTAGCTTTATTCTTATTAAATGAAATTGAAACCATTTCAGCTAACTTACTTTTCAGCTAAATGAAATGACAAACTAAACACACTCTTTATTCTGAGTGAAAATGTAATTATAAAAATTTATAATTTAAATATGCAATTATAATAATTTATAATTTAAATATGTCATGATTATGTTAAATACCTCATCATTGATGTAACAATGATTAATTATATTTTTACTTGTCATTTTACAATTTTCAATTAATTAATCAATTAATCTTAAAAAAACAGTAACAACTAACTTTTCAGCCAAGCTAACCATGCACACCCTTTAACTTTCTTTATTTCATTTTTTTTTTTCATCCAACCAAAGAGAACCTTAATCTATATACAATAACATCATAAATAAAAAAATATGAAAAGAAAAGAGAAATAATTGAAAACATATTTAAGTCAATAAGAAATGTAAACCATAGACACCCTCTAACCTACACCCTATAATTAGTTTAAATTGTTTATTAATTAATAACTACAAAATAAAAAAAAGTCATTAAATCTATATAAATTTATATTCTTTAATAAATTTTACACAATCACATAAAATACATAAAAAATGTAAACATTATACAATATATATAATGTGATTGCATGATCCATTAAAAAAATACCTAGGAAAGTTGTAAGGATGTACACTCATGTCTGATCCCATCCTGTTGAAAGTATTATTCCTTCTTGTCCATACAATTTTCTCTCTCTCTCTCTCTCCCTCTCACTTTCTCAAGTCCCATAAAAATGTAAACTTTTCTTTCACCAGTGGAAGTGGCGGCAGCAGCAGCAGCAGGATCACCATGTCGATGTCCATGGCAACAGCCACCACAACGCAAAGGCACTTTTTACCCTTTTCACTTCTCAAACTCAAACCACTCTCTCTCACTCCAACCCCATTCCGCCGGACGCTCTTTCCCACCAGAACCCTCACCGCCGCCCCGAGACGCACCGTTTCGCGGCCCATGCAGCCCCGCCACGTGGCAGCAAAATCCTCGCAGAGCGGCGGCGGAGGCGGTTCCGCGACCTCGCTGGCGCAAAGCGCGGTCGGGGCGGTCCATCTGGCGGTGTCGCTGGGGCTGATTGTGGCGGCGGACAAGTTTCTGAAGAAGGCGTTCGTGGAGGCGGGGATCAAGTTTCCCAGTGCCCTGTTTGGAATGTTCTGCATTTTCTCGGTTCTGATTGTGCTGGACTCCACCGTGCCCTCGGCGGCGGCGGCGCTGATGAGCTTCTTCGAACCGGCGTTTATGTTCATTCAGCGTTGGCTGCCTCTCTTCTATGTTCCCACTCTCGTTGTCTTGCCCCTTGCTGTTAAAGATATTCCCGCTGCCTCTGCCGCCAAAATTGGCCTCATTTTAGGTTCTTCTCTTTCTCTCTTCTCACTTTCTCTTTTCTTTATCCACAAACACTTGTAAACTTTTATTTTTTTTTTCTCCAAGTTAAAACAGAGTATTTTGTTTTTAGAGAAAAACGCCTATCATGAAAAAAAAACCATTTATAGTAAATATGATGACTTTATAAATAATTATGTTGACTTTTTTAAAGATTGCGCGTCAGTGAAAGTCAAAAAATATACATTCATACTAATTAAATTCTTTTTTTATTAACAATAACTAACTGGGTTTAATAGTTATAATTCAATGACAACTTTTTGGTTGAACTGAATTTTAAAATATCAATCGGTTTGCATTTAGAGTGAATTAAGTCATTTTTTCTAAGTATAATTACTGGTATTTGGTCATACAAAGGCACCTCACTTTCTTTTTGTATTTTGCAATGTCAAACTGAAGTCTTTTCCTACAAGTTCCACATGTGTTTCCTTTCTGTCTCCAAAGTGAGCTACGGTCATTAGATATGTCTACAGAGTGAGCTACACAAATTGGATAGGAGAGTGTCTTTGGGATGTTGTAAAAATTAAGTTTTTTTTTTTTATTTATTTATTTTTATAATTGATTATAATAAGATGAATCTTAAGCTGATAAAATTCAGCTTTTTATACACAGTTTAATCAAGGTGAAAACGGCTTAAAGTTGGGGGGTGGGGTGTTTATTGGTGTATTCATAAACTGAATAACCTTTTCATATTAGCTTTTCCAAAAAAGTTTATTTTTTAACTTATTCATAAGCTACAAGTTTTTATTTTCTCCTTTTTTTTTCCCTTCTAATTTTATTGTCTCAATAATAGTTAATAGTGCTCAAGTTACGCAAACAGTATTTACTCTTGCTGTCGCTTTCCTGTCTGTATGCCACTTTTTCTCTCAATGGTTTATTGCTGTCAGCTATTCAGTACTAAACTACTGTTCTCTAAGCGAAGTCCCTAAAATTAGGTAAATAAAAAGAGAGGGAGAGAAAATGTTTTTGGTATCTCAACTCCCTATATTTTCCCAGAAACACTTGTTTTTTGAACGACTAAAATTGCATCATTTTTGGTTTTTGCTAAACAGAGTGTACTTATTTCAGGTTATACAAAGTTATTCTACTGGGAATGTCACATTTACATGTTTACAGTTTTAGAAAATATTTTCCCAGAAACACTTGTTTTTAGAACGACTGAAATTACATCATTTTTGGTTTTTGCTAAGCAGAGTGTACTTATTTCAGGTTATACAAAGTTTATTCTACTGGGAATGTCACATTTTCATGTTTACAGTTTTAGAAAATATTTCATGCATCCATCATTCCCATTACACTAGTTTTTATCCACTTCCAAGTCCATGAAAAGGGTGGGAATCTTCTATTATTATGGGAATGGAAGTTATTTTCTAAAATAGTTGTTTACTCTATTTTATTTTATTTTTTAGTTATTTAATAAAATTAAAATTAATTTTTAAAAAATATTTCAAGGAATGAGACTTTTTTTACCACCCAACATGTTTGATGAGAATAACATTTCCGGTAATATCACTCCCACTAATATAATTTCTGAGAATGTAATACAATCTGTGAAACAAATGTCTCCATAGTGTAAAATGTATTAATTTTTTGTAGGAACCACAAAGCCAACTTTTCAACATATTTTGAAAAGCAAACATAAAAAATAAAGTTCCTAAAACTTGGTTCTGGTGACTGGAGGAACACATGTAAGCACTGTGTGACACTTTAATGGGCCAAATCAGAACTATCATTGTTATCAATTCTTGGGTCTGGTTGGCAACTCTCAGGAGCGAAGGCAAGCATTATCTTTTGTTTGGTTCGCAAGTATTTAGCATTTGTGGCAAGTGTCTAACACAACAATTTTCAGAAATCAGTAGGTACATGTTCAACAAATAGTGCAGAGTATCCAACTAAATTCTTGGAAAGTGGTGTCATTCATCAAAATTATCATACCACTCTCATGTTGAGTGGGTTATGAATCCACGTTTATGTTTGAATTGATGTACCATCTTTGCTTTACCTGTATTGTCCAAGACATATCTTGTGCTTTTTTTTCATTAGTAATACTCTTTGGCTTATTAAAAAAAAATAAATCTGAAAGATGTCAATGTGGCGTAAGAGATTTCTTTTTTAATTTAGTTAATTCCAGGGATTATCTGATAGAACATTACCAATTCAGGAACCAAAAATGGTGATATACTCTATAGTTTTTAACATTAACTAGATTAAATAATTAGACTAGTTAGTATGTAGTCAAACTAGTCCCCGTGTTAGGAGTTTGGGGACTAATTTGACTGATGAAATGCAACCTTGGGTTAATGTTCCTAGGGACTAATTTAAATGACCTGTGTTGTTTAGGGACTAGTTTGATTATTAGATCATGTCAGCATTTTTTTTCATAACTTTGTATGTCATTTAAACTATTAAGGGACTAGTTTTGTATGCTGAGACGATGTTGGTGTAATATTTATGATGTTCAGTTGGAGGATGGCTGGCTACACTTTGTGTTGCTGGTTTCACAGCTATAGCAGTAAGAAAAGCTGTGAAAACGGAAATGGTAGAAGCTGAGCCCATGGGAAAGCCTGCTCCGTTTTCTGTCGTTGAAGTGTGGACATGGACTGCCATTCTCCTTATATCATTTGTATCTGCATTATATTACCCTACATCACTGGGCACAAGTGCCAGAACATGCCTTCCATTTTTGCTTGCAGCCACAGTGTTGGGTTACATGGTTGGCTCTGGGTAAATATTTTCCTTTTCACTGCTGCATGTACATGTGGAATATTGCCTTTTCCCTATTGTGGGGTTTCTCTACATTAAAAAAAATGAGTACTATTATATTACATGCTAATGCTAATGCCTTTCAATTTTATTACTCACTGTTATGGTTTGGATTTTTTATCTTCACTAATTATTTACTAATTCTTGCCATTTTCTGTTTCCAGATTGCCATCAAATGTGAAGAAGGTCTTCCATCCTATAATTTGCTGTGCATTATCAGCAGATCTCACAGCATTAGCTTTTGGGTATTTTTCTAAGTCAGGGATTGAACCTGTGCTAGGTATGATAAGAAGACAACTATCAAATACTATATTATGCATGTTTCTGTGACTTGGTTGCTAACTTAAACTGGGAAAAGAAACTTAAGATTTAAATTGCTAGTTTGTAACATATTCTGATAGTACAGTGTACAACTGTACATACCTTGTCATTTATGATAAGCATTTGAAATCTGCTGGCAAGTTGAGTAATGAGTAGTGAACTGTTTACTGTTCAAATCAGGTTTGTAAAACCTTTTACTAGGACAATGAGGTATCAAATGACTTTCTGCTAAGAGTAAGGTAATCTTCAGCTAAGCTCAACTAATTTGGTTTGATATACAGCCTGATAATTATAATAATGTCAAATTGTGGCACCAAAGGGCTTTCTGTTTTACCTAGCCAGAGAGTGATGGAAATTTATCACAAGATACTCTTGTGATAATATAAATTTGTTATAACTTATATTAAGTCTTATTCTTATCATGTATGGATATGAAGGAGCCTATATTAGCATTTGACTTTATATTGAGATTCATTTTAATTCTTGTTTAGCCTGAGACGTAGTAGTTTAAAACTTCTATCCTTGTCTGTGCAAGATCTTTCAATGATAACTGTCCCCCACTACATCGAACTAATATTGGATAACCAACAATATGCACCCTCATGACACTAACATCATAAAGAAGTTTCTGATCTTCTGCATCTTGAGAACCCACACCTAATATTCTTTTATCACGATACAATTTGTGTTTGTGCTGCTTCTTGGATGTAGCTGAAACCACTGGCGGGCAAAAAGTGATTTTCAACTCAATAGGGAATGATCTTAGTTCAAGAATAATTAGGAATTAGAATGGTTCAGCTGTCTAGTTGTGTTTCTTTAGCATTTAATTTCAAATCATTTATTTGTTCTTTTGCTCTGCTATGCACAACATGATTCTTCTCCCTGTTCCCCTCTTGCTATGCTATTTTATTAATGCCATTTCAGCATAATTAACCATATTTTTTTCTGTTGATTCTTCTTTCTACATTCATAGGATATTATCTTACAAAAGCATCCTCTAATCCTGGAGCTGGTGACATTTTGATGGGATTTTTGGGATCTGTTATTCTCTCATTTTCCTTCTCTATGTTCAAGCAAAGAAAGGTAACCATCTAAATTTCCCAGTTAATAAATCTTATACTGCTGTAAAAAAACAAATGAATACAATAAGTTCTCATAGCTGTCAATTACTTTTGATATTTTACGGTGTTAGACTAATTGCTCAAAACTTATATTTGTGCAATGTTTATATGTTTTACTTAGTACATACTACGTAGTAGTTAATGGTACATAGTAGTAGCTCGATGAGAGAGTATACCAGTATTTAATGTCAATGTTTTTTCACCTAGTAAGTCTTGCGGCCCTCACCAAAATTATCAGTGTGGATTGGTGACAATGGCTTCATTTAGTGTAGTTTGATTAGCATTCATACCTGAGGGCAAATACATAACAATTAATAACAATATTATATTATACTATTATGCAATTGCCATGATGTTAAGCCACCAGAGTTGGGCTAATAGTGAGGTGTTTTGGTAGTTTGCAAGAGTTTATAGGCACCTTTGTTTGTATGGTAAATTGTACATGTGCTGATGCTAGCTTTATTCTGCTTTTTGTGTAGATAGGCATTTTAACAGTTATATAGAAGCATAGCTTATATCTGTTTTTTTTTTTATTTTCATTTGTTGCTAAATTAGCAAAGACCCGTGAAAAGTGAATGGAATAATCATCGGCCTATATGGAATTTAATTTTTGCTTGGAAGCTTATAAATTCAAACTTAAGAGCATAGAGCTATAAACATATTATTTCCTTTTTGTCTTTTTCATGCAATGTTCCACTCGGCAGTCATTAGATGATATATACCCATCCAAATACAAAACATGTTGTGCTGCATTTTTTATGGCATCCCACAAATAATGAAATGATGGCTAATACTGTATCATTAACTACTGATTTGTCTATCATTTCAGCTGGTGAAAAGACATGCAGCTGAGATTTTCACCTCTGTCATCATCTCAACAGTATTCTCACTGTACTCAACTGCCCTTGTTGGACGTCTTGCTCAATTAGAGCCATCTTTAACCGTGTCCATTCTACCCAGATGTATCACTGTGGCATTGGCCCTCAGCATTGTATCCTTGTTTGATGGTAAATATTATGCTCCCATTGCAACCATTTATCTCCATAATTTCCACACTGGGACTGATATAAAGTTAATGGAGCAAATCCAGAGGCCATGCAGTCTTATTATCTGTTTAAAGAATACATTCACAATGAAAGGGATGCTAAAATATTTTAATTTGTCTGATCACTGTTCTATCTTTGAAAATTTCCCTTCATCTGCAGGTGCCAATTCATCTCTCACAGCAGCTGTGGTTGTATTAACTGGTTTGGTAGGTGCAAATTTTGTGCAAGCTACACTCGATAAACTCAGTTTTCGTGATCCAATTGCTCGGGGAATAGCAACTGCTTCTAGGTATGTATATATTTTTTAATTAATAGATCATTCACTTGACCAAATTTCCATCTTCACTGCATTCCACAGTTCCATTACCACCATAAGTTAAAGGTCACCAACCTTCTTTTTAGTTCTGTACTCAAATGAACACGGTGGGGTTTTTCATGATTCCCATCGGTTCAACTTATTGAAGCAAATATTAGTCTTGATATGAAACAAATATTTTTTAATTTTTTACAACGCCTTTTACAAGACAAAACCAAAACAAACTTCAAAACTTAAACAAAATAGAAACAAAACTAAAATCTCTTAATTGGACCTCTTAACTCTCTATGCAAGCTATACATGTAAGAGAATTTAAATTAACACCTACCTTAATTTGAAGTAACACTTACTCTTTTAAAAACTTTTTTAAATTTCTATTTTATCTCTAATTTCCTCTCTCTCTGCTCTCCGATACGTCATTTTCTCCATCTTCATCCTCTCTACTTGTCCCGTCCTGTCTTTGTTTTCTCTTCACCTCTTCGTTAGTGTGTATATATGTAGTATAGTTATTTTATTTTTTATTTTTTTAGTACAGTAATTTAATTAATTTTTAGTGTACTTAATTTATTATTTTTAGTATAATTGTTTACTTTATTATTTTTTATTATAATAAATATATGTTTATTATATTAATTTACTTAATGAATTATGTGTTTAGTATAGTTATTTAATGAAATATTTGGTTAGGGTAGTTAGTTACATGTAGTATAGTTATTTAATTTCTTTTTTTTAGTATAGTAGTTTAATTAATTTTTAGTGTTCTTAATTTATTATTTTTCATATATTTATTTAATTTATTATTTTTTTATTATAATAATTACATGTTTATTATATTAATTTACTTAATGAATTACGTGTTTAGTATAATTACTTAATTAAATATTTGGTTAGTGTAATGTAGTATAATTATTTAATTTCTTATTTTTTAGTAGAGTAATTTAATTTCTTAGTTTTTTAGTATAATAATTTAATTTTTTAATGAATTATATTTTTAGTATAGTTATTATTTTTTTATCTCTCCGGCCACCATTTGTCGGAAAGTAAAAAAAGTTTGCAAATTTTTTTACTTTCTAACAAACCATTGTAGGAGAGTAAAAGAAATTGCAAATTTTTTACTCTCTGCCAAACTATGGCTGAAAAATAAAAAAAATTGCAAAATTATAAATTAAAACAAAAATTCAATATGATTATTGAATAATTAATAACCTATAATGATATTTAAACTGAAAATTTTCAAATATAGTATTTAAAGACAAAATAAAGTCAACATTAAAGAAAACAAAAAGAAAATAAAAATATTATAAACAAATATTTCAAACATGTTTATTTGAATTGAAAAAAAAAAAAACACACAAACACATGATAACTTATTTTTGTACATCTTTTTCCTTTTTTAGTTGCAGTTTCCATTTCTTGAAAAAAAATGTTAGAACATATTTCAATATATTTTACAAATTATAAATTAAAATAATTAAAATTTTAAATAAATTTAACTATAAAATTTAAAACAATAATTAAAACAACATTTGTTTCAAATTTAAAACAATAATTAAAAAAATATTTATTTGAATTTTTAAGTTTAAAATATTTATTTCAAAATTTAAAATAAATTTCACACATAAACAAAGATTAAATATATTTATATATTAATTTTTTCAAGGAAATATTAAATATATTTTTATATTGATAAATTATAAAGATAAAAAATTTATTAACTACTAATTAAGTTTTTTTAAAACTTGTATTTTTTAGAAGTTATAATAATACTTATGTGAAACAATCATATATTTAGAACTGAATCTTAAAATTAATAATCAAACTAAAACAATTCTACATTAACAAATTTACACTAATTTATTTTTGTACTTCTTTTCTCTTTTTTATCTGCATCTTCCATTTAAAAAAATATGATAGATCATATCTCGATTTATTTTACAAATTATAAATTAAAATTTTAAATAACTTTAATTATAAAATTTAAAACAATATTTATTTCAAAAAATTTTTAGCTATTTAAAAAAATATTTATTTCAAATTTTAACTTTTAATATAAATTTCACACTTAAATAAGGAAATATTAAATACATTTATATATTACTTTTTTCAAGAAAATATTCAATATATTTATATATTAATAAATTATAAAGATGAAAAATCTATAAAATACTAATGAAGTTTTTCTTTAAACTTGTATTTTTTAAGAGTTATAATAGTATTTATTTGAAACACTCGTGTATTTAAAATTGAATCTCAAAATTAATAATCACACGGAAACAATTAGTCTTTGGCTGGCTCGTGCTGGATACCTCCATTGTCGGAGAGTAAAATCATTGAGGATATATTAATCTTTTAGCCACGAGTAGGTGGTAATTCATGTAAACAATCTAGTGTCCTTTATGTGTTGAGTCTTTAACAATTTGGCCTCTTGTAAATGGGTCACCTTGTACTGCAATTACTCTTGGGTCATTTTTAAGTTTGTCTCTAGTCATGGTCCTGGTATTGAGTCCTGGTATTGACACTTCTCATCTAGGGTTAGGGCTGCTGATCATGCTTCTCCTAGGCTTGTTTTGATGTTCACATCATGCCACCTTCATGAGGGTATCTAAAATATAAGCAATTATCTATAAAAAAATAATCTTTACCAACAGTTGGATAACATTTTCTTCATGCATGCATGGTTATTTACGTGCTCTTGACTATATTTTTCACAGTGCCCACGGGCTTGGAACAGCAGCATTGTCTGCCAAGGAACCTGAGGCTCTCCCATTTTGTGCCATTGCCTATGCTCTGAATGGTATATTTGGATCTATACTTTGCTCCATTCCAGCTGTCAGACAAAGCTTGCTTGCAATTGTTGGCTGAAATTATCGTTTATGTCTCGATTGGTGCTATTCTTTCCTTTCAATGCCATAATATCTTGCATTGTGTCAATTGTATAGGGCGATATTATGAACCATATATTCAATAACACCATTCTCTCAATTGTATAGAAAGCAATAATCCATTCATTTATGATTTATTCATATTCTATGGCTATGATGGCAATTATCCGTGTTGAACTATACATATTTTATTGGAGGAGAGTTCTCAACTTTAAAAACATGAATATTTCTATAACATGGTTCAAACTACGAATATGCACTAATTTCAGAGTTAAAAATTCAAATGTTATTTTTACTTAAAATAAAATTAAAACTAGTCCTTCAATAAGCTTAAGTTGATTTAAATTTTAACCCTTTGACTCCCTAAATATGCCAGGGATTAAACTAAAAATGGAATAAAATGAAAGCTAATAATTAGATGACACTTAATATTGAGTACAGGTTTTTATTCTAAAAATAATTAAATTGGGTTTGGGTAAGTTTCTGTAAAATGAAATTTAAGGGAAAAATATAATGAAAAAAATTTAAGAAAATCACAAGTTTTTCTAGACTTCTTTAAAGATTAATTTGTTAAAAACTTACATATTTCAGAAAAAGGTATATAAGAGAATATTAATTTACGGTATACTTATTTTACCTCATGGAGAATTTATTTTTTTTTTTGTTTATTTATATTTTGTATTTTCTCTTAATTTATAATAATTGTATTTATTTATCTTAATAGTATTTTTTTGGTCTGTTTTTAATATTCTTTTCCTTTTTTATGGCCTTATCTTATCTTAGAGATTTAAAATCGAAGTTATCATTCTTAGTTCAAATTATTTAAATACAAGACCTGTCATCCTGGTTTGCAAATTAGAATAATGTTTAGTGCATCTCTTACAAATCCTACATTGTTCACTTTAGTTTGTTTTTTATTTTACTTTTTTATACAACTTTAGTTTGGGTTCAAATGTTCCAATATCCTAACATCTTTTCTTAGGTTATATTTGATCCTTTTGTTTTACTTAAAATCTATTTTAAGGTTAAATCTTAAAAATAATGATTTTCAAAAAATTAGAAGCCGTTGGGTGATTTTTATTTTTTATTTTTAAGCTAAAAAAATATTTGGTAAAAAAGTATAAATTTAAAACTAGTAGTCTCACTTAATGAAAGAATATATTAATAAATATTTAAAGATATTATGTAAAATTAAATTAATTAAATATATTTTATTAATAATGAAACTACATATAAATATTATATTATATACATTCAATTTTTAATTCTAAAATGTGAAAAAATATTTTAATTGTGTGTGTGATATTAATTAATTAAATTTTATATTAATTATAAATAAACATTCAAAATTTTCTATATTATTACTCAATCATATTTTATCAGATAAAAAATTATGAAAAATAATTAATAAATAATACAAAAGATATTTGATAATTATTTTTGTAATTATAAGTTTAAAAATTCAACTAAAAATTATTTTTAAAATATGAAATCTAAATTAAATTTAGAGAACAAAAATTTAAAATATTTTAAAATTTATAAATTTTCTTTAACTGTTGAGTATTGTCTACTCATTTTAGAGCAATGGTGGTGTTTGTCTTGACAACTTCCTCTTCTTTAGATACAGCTCATGAATCCTAAATTATTCAAGCAACTCATCCATGTTCAATATACTAAAATCACAAGCTTCTTCGATGATTATGATATCTGTAGTTCAATTAAGATGACAAAATACTCTTACCTACAAATGTGGGTAATATTTGTAATACAAAGAAGATTAATAGTTAAATAGGCATTTTAGATAATTTAAATGTTAAATTTTACTATTCAGTTATTACTGATAATAATAAGGTAATCAAGGTTGTTGTACATATAAGGAAGGAACCATACTTAGAAGGGTCAACTATAAAAAATAACTATATTTTTTTTTTTTTTACCCAACACTATTTACACAAATTATGACTTTTTTTTTAATACTTTTAGGCTTTTAGCAAGTGTACGTCTTATTTGCAAGTATACAAGAACATAGATCAAATTAAAAAATATTTAATTAAAGATAAGAAAAAAAAATCATAAATGATAGGTTAGAAAATAATAGTTTTCTGAATTCTCTATCTACAAGATAAGAAAGTAAATAGATTTGAATGAAAAAAATGGTGAATTTTTTTGTTTTTTCTTCATTGACTATTTTATTTATAAACCATTTGTACCTTTTAGTCAAGATATAACTTTTTAAGAACACAAAGTTCCTAAATGTTAATGATGAGAGCTTCTTTTACTTTAGAGGAAGAATCACATTTCAAACTCTTGGTAAGAAGGGATAATTTAATAAAAGAATCCTTTTATGAAAGAGTACACAATTTCATTAAAGAATACATATATCTTTCATACTAGCATTTTATGAATAGACATATTTTCATGAAAAAACATACATTTTCATGAAGGAATGCAATTTTACATGCATGCACATTTTCATGAACACATATATATAACATCTCTCACATATAATTTTTATGCTTAGAAAAGGTTTTTGTTACTAAAGTTTCATAAAAATCACTTTTCCTACTTGAAATTTAAAAATATTTTTTTAGTTCCTGGAATTAATTTGTTTTTTGTATCAACATTATTCATTTATAAGTTCTGGTGTATTTGGTTGTGTCAGATGTGAAATTCAAGATTGAGGGTTAGAATTGAGGAAGAAAGTGATTCACAAGTATAAAAATATGTTCTTTGTCAACAATTTTTTAATGATGTTAACAGCAGAAGAAGGACTACAAATGGATTAGGGACTAAAAAAATATTTTTGAATTTCAAGGACAAAAATGATTTTTGGTGAAACTTTAAGGATAAAATACTTATTTAAGCCTAATTTTAAATAAAAATATTAGTTTTTACTTTCTTTTTATCATACATACATACAATGGAGCTTAAAAATTAGATTCTAAAACTTCATTATATATTTTTAACTTTTTTAAAAGTACTTCAATTTTTTTAGTTTATTTTACAATGTAAATATTATATACACTAATTTTTGAATAAAAATTAAATTATTTTTTATTACACAATCAAAAAGAAAAAATTATCAAATAACTTTTATATCGAACACATTTTTCATCTATGACAAAGGGTCAAGTGATCGAGATAGAGGGTCAGTAGACCAAGCATACAACTTTGACACAATCAAAGGGTTAGACAACCAAGGCGAAAATGATACTAAGTTAATTGAGCTTCGTCTCGAAACACTTAAAATAGCACGTTTTGATAAATCCATATTTACCCCTACTAAGTCAAAACTCTAATTCCATAGCTCAAGCCCAATAAGTGTAGTAGCTATAAATAATGGTAGTTATTCAAGTTTTTATAATTATTATATTCATACTCAGAGAATATACATACTTTCTCCTTAAAGCACCTTGAATCAATCTTTTTAACTTTGTGTCGAAATATCTTTTGTAGGTACTTACCTGTCACTTTCACCTGAATCTCATTGTAATCAAATGTCAACAACAAAGCTAAAATATTCATCTTTTGTGCAGGTACGACTTTTAACTTAAAAGAAGCTTTTAAATTGAAAAAAAAATTAAAAAATACTTATACTTATTTTTTAAACTTTAATTTTTTACTTTAACTTTTTATTTAGTTAAAAATAAGTTGTATGGTATAAAATGGAGTTCAACTTTTTGGCACAATAGAGTCTAAAAATAATAAATTTTAACAGAGAATAGATAGCGTGTTCAAAAGAGTGAGTTCATCTTTCTATAACCTACATATAATTTAAAACTTATTTGCTATTAAAATAAACAAGTCCGATTAAATACCACATGTATCCGGTGTCAGTTGGCGACACACATTAAGTTTGTAGGAAAAAATCTAAGTTCGATCCCGACCAACAAAATATACTTTTAAAAAACAGTGAGGAGTCTTAATTTTAAGAGTGACTTACAATTTTTTTAGATAAATTAGTCTGTAATAGTTTATTGTTATGCAAATTGGCCTTTATAAAATATTTTAGGTAGTGTTTTAAAATACTTTAAATTATTTAATTTATTTTAAGGATAAACTAAAATTGATCAATTAAGCTAAAAAAATTACTTTTAAACATTAAAGTGTCAATATTTATAATATTTAAAAATGAAAATGAAAGTTCAACCAACAATCAATCTCATCATTTTGGCCCTCTTGTCATGTAAATATGCTTGAAACACAACACAAGAGAAAGTGTTGTTTTTTAATTTAGTAATAACCAATGATAAATATATTTCCTTGATTTTTACCCTCACAAGAGAAAGCTATGAGCAAAGCCGTAATTATAGTATTAATAGAGGATAAGAATGACACAACGTATTATTAATATTCTAGTAGCATATACCATATACTATATCTATCTGCCCCCCAAAAAAGAAAAATGGTGTTGGAAAAGATTGACTCATAGGAATTAATTAATCCAACCCTTTGAAATTTGAAAATAATTTTGATTTAGTGGAGGTGCCAGTTTATGGTGACGTTGTTGCATGAGTTGAAAGCACCAAAAGAATTGGAAAAAGTTATGAGCTGTTCTATAGCGTATATATAGTATATAAATAAAAGATTAATTAGTATTCATTTAGAGTATAAAAAGTTTTATATTAATATTTAATTACAAATTTTTATTAATGATAATTTTATTAATTTTATCTATTAAAAATATATATAAATAAAGAATAATAATTAAACGTTAGTAAAAAACTTTTTATATTATTATGCATACTAATTATACTTTATAATAATATATTACTATAAATTAATACATAGTTTTTTTTTCTCCAAGTCTTCCATTATCATCTTTCTAGGTTTCTCTATTCTAATCCAGGTTTGAGTTCATTCTTTTCTTTTGTAAGCCATCTTGTTATACAGAGAATTAAATATACTTTTAGTTAATATTCAATTTAATGTTTTTCTATTTTTCCAAAAACGTTTTTTTCCCCCTTTTTATCCTGTTTTGTTTTCAGTTCTTAAAATACTTTAAATAACATTTTGAATAATAAAGAAACATTATTTAAAATACGTAAAGAAAGAAAAATAAAAGAATACAAAAAAAAAACTAAAAATACATCTAAACCCACGTTATATATGTTTCTTTTTTTTTTAATAAAGTTATATATGTTTCTGAAATGTTTTCCGTCCACATGTATCTAGTTTATTTTTTTATTTTTTTTTTAATTAATTTTCTATCTGCGTACATGGTATATCATCTTCCTGTGAAATATAAGCCCTTTAGACGTTCATACTTGAGTTACAATCAAGGCATTTTTTTACAATCTGTAATACTATAAATTATTATATGATACAAGATCACACATTAGGTGTTATATCGTCCTACTAATAATATTTGTTTATAATTTAATTTTGTATAAATTACAAGATAAAAATTGTTTTCCATACTTTTTTTCTTTTTAAACTTTTAGGCTTTGTTTGGTCGTAAGAAAATAAAGTAAAAGGAAAAAAGATGAAATAGAATAAAAATTAAAGTTATTTATTTATGTGAAAAGTTAAGAGAAAAAAATAGAACTTTATAAATAAAAATTATTACAACTACAGAATTATTCTTGTATATTTATGATTTCTTCTCATTAATATGGATATTTTTTAAATGAAATTTTTTTTTGCATTTTTTTTCTTTTTATATGTTTTTAGTAGAAAGTGAAATCCATCAAATGAATGACACTTTTCATATTACTTTTTTTTTTTACTAAGTAATCAGAGAAGTTGTAATTTTTCTCCTCTTATTTTTTCACACATGCAACTTTCCATTCTTCATGTTGAACCTTGGTTAATGAAAGTTGTCTTCTTGTTAGATATATCTTAGATTTTTTTTGCAAGAAATTTGGTAAAACCGTAAAAGAATAAAAGATGAAATATGTATATACAAGAGGCGTAGGAGGGTACAACCTATTAAGGTTGGTGTCCAATGAGGAATACTAGGAAATATTTGAAGATAATTTGTTGTATTTAGAATTTGTGTGGAGGAAAAAGGTGACAAATGGTGATCCAACACGTGTTTGAATAGGAATCAGTTTTGGTGGAGGAAGCCGTTTATGGGGACGTTGCATGATTTGGAAACGCAAGGAGGAAGCCGCAAACAGTTTTGGAGCTGTCTCTTCGTTCCTTCCTCCTTCATTGCCTCATCATCTTTTCCTCTTCTTCCACCACCGTATCATTGATCTTTTCCTTCCTTTCTCAGCCTCATTACATTTTCAATATCTTTTTCATTGTTTCTCATCAAGGTGAAATCTATCTCTTCTTACATCATTTCATTTTTCTCTCTCTCCATTGTCTTTGTGGTCATACAATACAATACAACAATATTTTGCAACGTTCTTGTTTTTTGGATTACCATGTTGTTGTTGTGGAGTATTCATCAGTTGTGTTAATGAATCTCATCTTCACTGTAGAATACAGGCTGTCTTTTGTTGTTTTAATTACGTATTTTTGTTCAAATCTTGTAATATTTGATAGAAGGATTAATTTTTTCTTTGAATCAAAGACTGCCCATTTGGGTTAACATAAAAAAAAATCAATTTTGCATAATTGATTAGATTAAGTCTGAAATAATGTGTCAAATGTTTTTATAACTTAAGAGTTAAATCTAACGTAAAAGTCTTAATCTAACGCAAAAGTTATTGTTTTAGTTCAAAATTAATTCTAAATTCATAATTAATTCTGAATTCTTTTCTGCAGCTAAAGATCTGAAATCAATTTTAATTTCTTGATCAATTCCTCGACTTAAAATCAAACATGCACTAAGATAAGGAGAAATGAAAATTGTGTATTGATTGTTTTTGAAGGGCATCAAACTTTCACAAAATGTTGTTCTTGTCGTATTAAGTTTCATTTTTGTCATAAAACTTTGTGGGGATATGAAAAGATGGTGATACAATAGAATAAAATCTTGCAATATTCTTTTTTTGGGTTACCATGTTGTTGGGAAGTATTTATTTGTTTTGCTGTATGCATAGAGAATATGACTGGATATCTTTTGTCCTTAATTACGTGTTCTTTTTTTTCAAATATTGCGATGTTTGAGATAAAAAATTGTGTATTAATTGCTTTTGAAGGGCATAAGACTTTCATAAAACGTTGTTCTTGTCATATTAAATAGGATCATTTTTATGGAAATATAATACACTGCATTTGATGTGGCACTTCTGAAATTTTCTCGATTTCTATTTGGGTTTTCTTCACTTTGGTGCACAGAAAAAGTTAATACAAAACTACAAGCATTTGATGAGCTTTGAAAAGTTTTTATTTTCTATTTTCTGTTTGGTGTTCTAATCTCTTGAATTTCAGACATTTTGGTGGCTTGACCCTGTGAGAAATTAATATTGAAGAGGGACCACACTTTCAAAATCCTCCATGGAACTACTTCCAGAATCCCCTAAGGTAATTAATCTTTTTATAAACTCACCAAATAATCATTCTTACTGGGTATGAGGTGAATCTAATATTACTGAAAATAATATATCAATCACAAGACTAATACTGACGAAATTTCACGAATTGTTTCATCTCAGGGAAGAAGGGACTCTCTAGGAAATAGTGATTCTCCCAAGAAGCATCAAATTGACACAGCTATGCCTTTTGAATCTGTCAAAGATGCTGTGTCCAAGTTTGGAGGAAGAATTGATTGGAAATCTCGCCGAACCCAGAGTCTGGTTGAGGAGGTATATATCTATATATTGTTTTTTTGAATTGTATTATATTTTACATTTTCTTTATGTTTTGGATTTGTATTTAGCACCATTTTCAAATAAATACCTTGTGTAGAGAAAAATGGAAAACTACTACATTAAAAACATGTAATTAGTTAATTAACTTACGGTTGATAGGGTTGGTGGCTTGTAAATATACCAAAATGGTTCCTATTTTTCACATTGATGCCTAAATGGAGATATCTCCACTGATGGGAGTCATAAGTTTAGAATAGTATCTTATGATTGAGTATTGATTATAATGTTAAGGATATTTCTCCATTGATCCAAGTCATAACATCAGAATAATGCCTAGTAATGGATCAGAAAGCAAAGTTGTTGTAGTCCTCTTATAATTTTAAGGTTTGAAATACTGGAAGTTTTCTATGGTATGAATAAAACCTTATGATAAAACATGCATTTACGATGGATGGGCGTAATTGTAAAGTGCGGTGCATAAAACACTAGTTTTACTTTTTATTTTTCTGTCTGAGCAGAGAAGCAATTATGTAGATGAATTTAGAAAGGAAGAAACTGCTGAGGAATTGGAAAACACTAAGAAGCTTACAGAAGAACTCAAAACCACCTTAGAACTGGTAGAACAAGATGAGCTTCAGGCAAAGAAAGAGACTGAAAGTGTGATTCTCAAAATTGAAGACCTGAAGCATGACATTGTAAGTGAAGCAAGTATTGAAGCCAAGGCACAACTTATGACTGAAAAAGTCAGGCATACTGAAGCGCTTTTAGAGTTGGAATTCCTTAAAAAAGAACTCGACTCACTGCGTAAGGAGTATGCTTTTATGGCGAGTGGAAGGGATATAGCAATCAACAATGCAGAAGAAACTCTTGTAGCATCAAAGCAAGTTGAAAAGGCAGTGGAAGATTTGACTGCTGAGTTGATTGCAACAAAAGAGGCACTGAACTCCTCGCGAGCCGCATACTTGGAAGCAGAAGCTCAAATATCAGAAGTGGTTGGTCAAGAGTCTCACAATTTGAAGCTGGAACTTGAACAAGCAGAAAAGGAACTCCAAGGACTAAATGAGAAAGTTTTGTCAGCCAGGGTTCTTAAATCTCAATTGGATTCAGCTTCCTCTTTACTGCTTGATTTGAAAGCTGAACTAACTTCATACAGGGAACCAAAAGTAAATGAAGAAAGTTGTGAAGGACAAAAAGGGGAACTTGAGAAGCTAATGCTGAACATAGAGAAAGCAACTTTGGAAGTTAATAGCTTGAGGGAGGCTTCTATTTCACTAAAATCAAAACTAGAAGAAGAGAAGTTGGTTCTCAGCACACTTCAGCAAAGTGAGAAAATGGCTTTAGCTAAGGTTGTGAGTCTCCAAGAAAAACTGGAGAAATCTAGGTCTGCCACAGTTTTCATTCAGATGAAAGAGAGTGAAGCAAGAGAGGTGATGAGTGAGTTGCCCAAGAAACTGCAGAAAGCAGCTCAAGAGGCTGATGAGGCCAAATCACTTGCTCAGGCTGCCCAGGCAGAGCTGCTTGAAGCACAAGAAGAGGTTGAACAAGTCAAGGCCAAATCAACTACATTGGAAAGTAGTTTATTGGCAGCACAGAAGGAGATAGAAGCATCCAAGGTTGCTGAGATGTTGGCCAGAGATGCAATCACAGCATTGGAGAAGAGTGAATCTGCTAAAGGCAACAATGAGCAAGATTCTTCCTCAATGGTGACACTCACACTAGATGAATATCACGAGCTTAGCAGGAGAGCCTATAAGGCAGAAGAGCAAGCCAATGCAAGGATAGAAGCTGCTAATTCTCAGATTCAGATAGCAAGGGAATCTGAATACAGAAGCTTGGAGATGTTAGAAGAACTGAGTGAGGAGTTGTTTGTAAGATCTGAATCTCTGTGTATTGCAACTGGAAATGCTGAAAAGGCCAAGGAAGGAAAGTTTGCTGTAGAACAAGAATTAAGATCATGGAAGGCTGAACAAGAGCAACCAAAGATGGCTGATGAATTGAATGACCAACCTACTCCTCCAAATAAACCTGAGCGTGATTCATTAATCCCAAAGGGAAAAGAAGTTCCTTCCAACAACACTGAAACTGCATCAGCTTCTGATAAGCACAAAAAGAAGAAGAAGAAGTCATTATTTCCTTCAAAGGTTGTAATGTTCTTTGCCAAAAAAAAAACGCACCCAACCAAGTGAATGTAATCCTTCAAGAGAAGATAGTACACTAAGAAACAAATCTAATTTCTGAACAACTTTTGTATTGGCTGCTAATTGTGAGAACTTGTCTTAACTTCTTTGGCCGCAAGGAGTAAATAAAATAATTTAATGTATATATTTTTAGCTTCTCTATTATTCTACATATCTACTGCCGTAATATATGTGCTAAAGCTTTGAGTTTATGGAGATTTGATTCATCATCAAAAGGAAATACATATATTTTGGACCGTTTTACTATTGGATGATATCTTTAAAGAGAAGAAGATTATTACACTAGCCATGTAAATTTTCAACTATCATTCAATCAAAACTCTTAACACACGCATGCATATATATATATATATATATATATATATATATATATATATAT
Organism: Psophocarpus tetragonolobus; assembly: GCA_037954015.1. NCBI lineage: Eukaryota > Viridiplantae > Streptophyta > Magnoliopsida > Fabales > Fabaceae > Psophocarpus > Psophocarpus tetragonolobus. Next base: position 27,552,619 of record CM075694.1, on the reverse strand, counting down.
ATATATATATATATATATATATTATTATATTATTGATCCATAAAAACAATAAACTTATTATATATGAATACATGTAATTAAATGTTACATCATAATTAAATTTAAATGAAAAACTTGAAGTATTAAATTCATTTTTAAAATATTTGTTTTCCTTTCTTTTTATTGAATCTTGTTCAATTGTCAGCAACTTTATAAAATAACTTGAACATAATATATATGAAAACAATTGTAACACTAGACTTAGAAATTATTATATAAATATGACAAATTAAAAATAAGATGCAAAAAATTATATTTAAAAAAAACTTGAAAATTTGTTTTAGGTTGGGAGTTGGGACTTTAGAAGTTTTAAACATAGCACAAAAATAACATCTACTCCAACCCCTTTCAAAAAAATGTATAAAAAATTATAATTTACTGTTAAAACTTGAGTATGTTTGAAAAACTTAGGTTAAACTATCATTTAGGTCCTGCAATTGTTAATATAATTATTACATTCATGTGTTACATTAAATCACTATTTTAACAGAATTATAAATAAAACTTAGAATAATATATATAACTTTTTTAATATTTTACCTGAATCTAAAACTCAAAATTAATATGAAACATATAATCATGTCAGCATTTTTATCAGTGTAGCACAACAGTATAATATATCAATTTCTCACTTTCTCCCTTAATCAAAGGATTCTTACACATCAACAAATTCTATTCCTTTTTAATTTCTCAAATGAATAAGTGGTTACATTTCTGTAAAAGAAAATGGCATAAGTTACATTCAACAAAATAACTATTAGTTAACTAAAAAAGTTCTTTATTTTAAATCTTGCAAGTTGCAAAGTCCTATTTCTTTAATAACCATTCACAATATTCTAAAACGTGCAAAAGTTCCACCACACCTTTTCAAAGATTTATTAGATTATTTAATTTACTATTTTAATTATATATAAATATGTAAGTAAATATATTAAAGAACTTGGAAAAGCTCCACACCTTTTCAACACCTTGTATATATACTGTATCTCTTCTCATGTAACTTTAAGAAAGTACGAAACTCAAATATCATTAAAAAGTACCAAATAATTAAGAACAATGTCAATTTGCTAGAAAATAAGTAGGGTGTCTTCAGCAAAAAAAGAAAAAGCAAATAAGTAGGCTGTTCTTAGAAAATTAGAATAAACTAATAAATCTCCAAATCGATTAAATTATTTTTTTTTTGTTTGATTAATTTGATTTGTTATATTTTAACAATTAAATTCTCATATTATTTATCTTTTTTCAACTCGAAACAATATGATGATTCGATTAGTTGTTTTTTTAGACTTTGGATTAATACACCTTACACTTTGGCACATAAATTTTTCTTCTATATTTATCTTTTTTTCCCTTCATTAACTATAGATAAAACTAATCAAGGAAAAGAAAAAACTAATCAAGTTCGTTTGATTTAAATTGGGAAAAAAATTAAACCAAATATATTTAATTAAATATAACTTTTATATAAATTTAAATCATTCCAACTCAAAAATACCTCTTAAAATTAAACATAAATATATAAAAACTATTTTTTACTGCACAGAAATCTAGAAAACTATTTAATACTTATCTATTGACATTTAATTATAATTCTTCATATATAATAAGTTTGTTTACTTTATTAATATAATTTAAACGAAAGACTATGATTATATGTCATAATATAAGTATTAAATAGTTTTTTTAGACTTTATCAATATAATTTAAAAGTCATATCAAGGTTTGATATGAAGCGACTCATTTAGACTTGGTTGAGAACCAGTCATCCAACAAGTCATGGATTATGTTTTTTTTTTTTATGGATAAAACAACGTCGTTTTGAATAAAGAAGAAATAACTAATAACCTTTTTTACCTTTGTTATTTACTTTCTGTGACTCAGCGTGTTTGCATGGTTTTGCTGCAAATTTTTGTAGCTTTACCCTTCTGTGATTTACGATTGCGACTTGCATGAAAAATTAATATCAAATAAGTCACAAACTTAGTATTGATATTATCTTCTTTAATTTAATTTGTGTTATTGATTTCTTGTATAATTTAATTATTTTATAATTTTTTATATATAAAAATATATAGGTCATAAGATATTTATCTTTTTTTAATGTAATTCGAGTTGCGTTAGTCAATTATCAACCTCTAAGTTGACTCGTGACCTCATAATTTCTTATTCTAGTCAAGTGTGATAACATTATTTGTTATGGACGAATGTATTTGAGGTACCCTTCGATTAGAAGGCTCTGTCTCAAGTGTTCTTTCTGATCGGTCAACTGTTAGGCTATTATAGTTATTGACCTTTGTTCGCGTTCACGCATCATATTTTGGTGTGGTGGGCTGCGGAACAGGTTAGACTTGGGATCCTGTTCGACAGGTATGCTATATTAGGTGATGAATGATGTTCTCATCACCGATCCACTTGTGGCGGAACAGTACGGGTTAGGCTTACAACGGCTTGGTGTTAAGATATTCACACACAAGTTTTTAATATCCTCAACTGGTGTTGTAGAGCTTGCCAAACAATTAATTTCTGGTAAACGATATGAGGGTTAACCTCTCTCCTGTGTCCATGAAAGCTTTATGTGGCTTCCACCAATTTTAAAAGGTGTGGTATGCAAGCTCATTAGGAGGTAGCTCAATAGCTCCCTAGCTGCAGGGAAGGTAGAGGCTACTCAATTCCCTTTGGGAATTGTGGCCTCGTTTGGTCAGCTCTCCTTACACGCACCCGTACCTACGCGCATGCAGCTACACTCCGGGAAGCTACGCTTCTCGTCGTTTCAATATCTGTTAATCCTTAGAGTTTCGATAGCTCGTTAGAGCTATCATATTCGTATTCGCATTCCTATATATTTCATATATAATAATACTCATACTCTATCTCTAGCTCACTATCTCAGGAGAGGTCGCGTAGCATGCTTCCTGGATCTTACAGTTCGGTTGCTGTTACGCTCATCCTCTGGACTAATGCTCTTTGTGCGCTACAGCCTTCCTACTCTCGGGTCTGTAAAACCCTCAACTGCGCGCTTGTAAAGCGTTTGTCCCCTCTGGTTCTCTAGGGATTAACAGCTCTCTCTTCCCTACGTTTCGATTGATCGCCCCCCCCCCCCCCTCCTGAAAACGCCGAGCCTCATTTTCAGGTGGGTCTTGTTAATGCTTTCTACCATTTCCGCACCTGCTTGTAGAGCAGCATGTTATGTTTAGTCCTCCTGCTCGATTTCGAGTTAATCAAAATCAGTTAAGGATTTGTGATCTTAAAAACATTACCAATGGGGTGTTTTATTAGTCTAAACTATTAACACGATTTAGAAACAATAAAAATTATTTAAGGATAAAAAGTAAAATTTGCAAAAAAAAAAACATAATTGCCTTTTTTAGGTTTTTTAAACGAATGGAAAGAAAATAAATAATATTAAATTTTGCCATTTTGGGTCCCACAAAGAAAGGAAATAAAAATAAATAAATAAATAAAGAAGATACCGGCCGCGAAGTCTCGAGAAAGAAAGAGAGAGAATTTGGAATTGAAATTGAAATTGGATCTGTGAGAAAGAAGAGATGGCGTTGAATCCTCAATTGTTTCCCAATGGAATGCCGGTTCCTTTCATCAACGAGATGTTTGTTCTCGCCAGAGATGGCGTTGAATTTGAGATTGATAAGATTCCTGCTTCTGGGTTAGTACTATTTCTCTTTTAATCCTTTATTAGCTTCAATTTTTTCAGTGTTTATTCATTTTTTCTTATCAGCAAAGAAAGACTTTTAATTTTTTTCTGGGTTTATTCATAATCATGTCTTTTAATTAAGCAGCAATAATAGGTGGTTCATGAAAATTTAATTTTTTCTCATCAGCAGAAGAAAGATATTTAATTTTTTTCAGGGTTTACTCATAATCATGCCTTTCAATTTATCAGCAACAATACGTGGTTCATGAAAATTTGAGCCACAAAAAAAAAAAAAAAAAGAAAAAAAAAAAAAAAAAAATATATATATATATATATATATATACATAGATATATAGATATTGAATGATATTATAACAAACACTAACTTGACTATTATTTTTATGTTAGGGTGTATGTGGAACATGTGAAAATTGCTTGTTTTATTTTGTAGTTGAGAGAGACACCTTCATGGTCCGTTTCAAGCTAACCTTTTGTTTGGTATTTTCTAGTTTTAATCAATTTTGAAGCTGTTCCCTTCATTTGATTTGCATATTTTTTGAGCATTATGCACTTAGAGCATCTCGACTAAAAGATCAAGTTTTTTATCTTTAACTTATTTTTTGGTGGACCTCACAATTTTAGTATCTATTTTATTTTTTACTCCCATAAAATATCACAATTTGCATATTTTTTGCCCATTATGCTCTTAGAGCATCTCGAGCAAAAGATTAAGTTTTTTTTATCTTAACTCATTTTTTTTTTTACACCACAATCTTAACATTTATTTTATGTTTTACTCTAATGAAATATCACATTTTGTGATCTTAGAACACTTTTAGTAGCCCGACAATCTTTATTCTTAAATATTGGGTTGAGAAGAGAAACAATAAAAATTATTATTCTTTGAATAGTGAGTTAATCTTATTTGTAATCTCCACTTTGAGATCAAGTTTTTTTTTTCAATAGTTGATCTTGTCAAGATTAGATCTTGACTTCAAGGTCAGCTTTCAAAAACACTCTGGCGATGCTCTTAATTTTGATGACATATTAGACTACATGAAACATTTCTTAGCTTTATTTGAGGTAGAGGTATTCAATTCAAGAAATATGCAGCAGTTGTTGAATCTTTTGTGCATGTCTTCACTTACTCTATTTATTTCTAATATGTTTGATGTTTGATGTAACATTATATTGGTCAGACATCATGGGGGTCATCTTAAAACAAAGGGAATGGTGTATTTGTCAAATATTCGGATGGTCTTCGTCGCTAAAAGCCCAGTTGGAATCTTTGGTGCTTTTGATATGCCTTTGGTATGTGTTTCTGCTTCTTTCACTGTTTCAGTTTGCTACTGTTATGCTAGTAGGTTGTAAGTTTGCTGCTTTTCCTGTTTTGCCAAAAGGGTTGTTTTTGTTTCATCTTTAAATGGTCTTCTTGTTTTGCTATGACAATTTATGAATTTAATGGAACCTTTTATGTCTTGGCTTTGTGGATGAATCTATATTGATATCTGTCTAGCAGAGCCACTGCACTGAATCATTGTGTTTGTAATTTTCTTTGTTGTGTTGTGTTTTCCTTATATCTTTTGATATGATTTGTGAGAATGCTGTGAGGATGGAGTTACCTGTTGATCCTTGCCAAATATTCATTATCATTACTTGGCTAAGCTTGTTCTAATTGCTAACTTGCTGAAAAATAAGAATGTAGATTTTAATGTTAGTCTGTCAGACTGGTTGAGACATCATATCTGAGTGTTATTAAGTTAGCTGATAACCTATATATGTTAATAATTGTCATTCATAATTTCTTTTTCCAAGTTAATATTTGTTGGTATAGGCAACATGAGAACAAAATTGTCGGCAATATAATTATGAAGTTACTAGCTATATGCTACTTGTTTTAGTTGTGAAGTTGTTCCTTTGTGCATCCTCCTTGTCATTGTATTTTGGATGGAGGGTAGGGTAAACAACTTAATTCAGTGTTTATTCAATAAGTTCTTATCATATGAGAATTTATACGATAAATTTCACTACGAAACTTACAGGAATAAGTTAAATATACCTTATTTTTTGTTAGCTACATCAAAAAGCTTATCGATATAATTTAAAAAGAGCCTATGGGAATCATAAGCCCTGTGTATGTTCTCCTAAACACCCCGAAAATACAATGCCAGGAACTGAGGTTTCTATTTTATTATTGGTTAACCGCTTCAAGTTGACTTTAGTTACTTTCATGAAATTTGATTGTCTATCTCTAATTGATTTTAATTGGAAAAGGGTGTTTTCTCTTGGAATCAAACTTTAGAATCTACACCCCCGCCCCCCCCAAAAAACAAAAATCAAACTTCAGAAGAATTAATTTGATTTTTTAAGGGTATAAAATGAGAAAAAACTGTTATTAATTGGTTAAAATCTATATTATTTATTATTTTTGCTTTCAGTTGTTAGATTGAGAAACATATATATTAACATAAAACATGCTCTATATGTGTCATTTATACCTCCCTGATCCTTAGTTCATTACCCATGCAGCTTTATGTCCACGGTGAAAAATTTAACCAGCCAATTTTTCACTGCAACAATCTTTCTGGACATGTTGAGCCTGTAAGTAAATAAATGTATTCCTTGTTACGTGCCCTGTCTCCAATCCTATATGTTTATATTATAGCATCAAAATTATTGGTTCTTCTAAAATCCGAACATTTTTAATTGCAACAGGTAGTCCCAAATGACCAACACAGAGCCCTTTACTCTACACACTCGTTTAAGATCTTATTCAAAGAGGGGGGCTGTGGAACCTTCATTCCCCTTTTCTTCAATTTAATTGCTTCAGTGAGGCAGTATAATCAACACGTTAATATGCGACAGACACAATCTTATGTGGATCCTTTGCAGGCAGCTCAGCCTCCTGTTGATGAGATGATGAGACATGCGTAAGTGAATGTTTGTGCTTTAAATTTTTAAGTCAAGTTTGTAGATTATAAACTATTATGATTAGTAATCCAAAATCCGTAGTATTTAACTATGAAATGTGCACTATAGTGTAAAAAGTTCTTGACTGACATTCAATCATAATAAGTTTAAGTTTGTTAACTTTATCTATTAATATTTTAAAAATTATATATATATATATATATATATATATATATATATATATATATGAAGAGTTATGATTGAGTGTTTATCAGTGTAAAACTTTTTTACACTAATTAAACTCTTTTAACTATTTATGATTGAGAACATCATTCAGGTATGTCTTAATATTTATGATTGTTAACTTTATCTATTAATATTTTAAAAATTATATATATATATATATATATA